>JAMXBD010000034.1:0-1371876 GCA_024138025.1 Combretum micranthum | reverse complement strand
GAATGATGTATGTGCTGTTAGAATCATTTAATTGTGCAATTAGGACGTGGAAGGATTTTATCCGGTTGTTGTATGTTATATAGATAGATACATACGTATATATATATGAATTATTGGGAAAAAAATTAATATTGTGATTAGTTGTTGGATAATTATTTTAGGAAGTGCAGTGGGAAAATAATTAAAAATAACTTGTAATGTCGTCAACGGGTATTGTTGAGCGATTCCAATACGGAGAAATTTTCTAATTATATGGATACATATATATATAGTAAATTAGGAAAAAAATTAATATAGTTATTGGTTGTTGGAAAATTATTTTAGGAAATGTAGTTGGGAAAAAATAAAAAATAACTTGTTATGTCGTGAAGGGGGTGTATTCGGTACTGTAGTGTTGGTTTATCATGGAAATTTGCGGTGAAAAAAGATAATGTTTGTAGGAAATCAGAGTTCTTAGGAAAAAAAAATAGAACTTTGGAAATGTTGCATTTGGAATTTGATTAAATTATGAGGAATGAAACTCATAAGTGTGATTTTGCGAATTTGATGCATTGAAGCTAATTTTGATGAGATGGCAGGATTGTTGAGGAAATGGATAAGGCAAAGTTCATACTGTATGCTCATGGTAATATTGTACAAGAGGATGATGGTTTTTGTTATGATAAGCGGCCGGTTGCTATGGTCAGTATCAGTAGGAATTCAACATATGAGCAGATAGTGGAGATTATTTGCAATAGATAAAGGTAAATAGGTGTACACATCGGGTGGAGCTATATCATAGGGTAGCTATTGGAGATAGGACGCTACGTTATGATATTATTCCAGTGACCGATGATGATGCGGCGCATGAGATGTTGGTGTACACAGAGGGATCAGTGGCTGTTTATGTGCAGATATTTGAAAATGAATTGTCACAGGTACCTGCAGGGGATAGGGGCATTGATAGAAATATTGGAAGCCAGGGGCTGGTAGACTCAAACTCAACCCAGCTCAGACAATAGGCAGTGCACAACTGGAAATAGGTAACTTTGAATTTTGTGGCGGTACTTCGATAGGTGGTGATGATATGGAGGCTGTGCAAGACTCATCAGTAAGTGAATCCAGTGACGACTATGATGATGATGAAAACGATAATGTGGAAGTTTTTCCACAACAATATGCTTTGCCTGATGTGCAAAGAAGGGAAATAGCTGGGACCGTTTCATTGCTCCTACTGATGTTGATGCAATAGGGAGCTCAGTGCCAGTTCCGTTTTTCAATGCTGAAGTTGGTAGTACTTATGCAGCATACGATGATGAGCAGAAATGAGTGCTGGGAATTGGAGCTTCAGTGATGAATTTAAGGTTGGGATGCGGTTTGAAACCAAAGATCATCTCATCCGGGCTGTTAAAATGTGGCACGTAACGAACCACTATAACTTCAAGGTGGTGGATTCGGATCCAAGGTCATGGGCAGTGAAATGTACCGATATCCACAACAGAGGTTGTAAGTGGAGACTGAGAGGCAGTTATAAGAAACACGGTGGCTGGTTTCATATCACTAAATTTGATGGGCCTCATACCTGCTTGGATGAAATCACTGGACAGGATCACTCTCAGTTGGACTCCACCAGCTTGTCTAGGGCCATAATATTGGAGATCCGCAATTCTCCAGATGTGAGGGCGAAGGATCTCCAAACGAATATATTAAAGCAGTTCGGATATAATGTTCACATAAAGAGAATTCGTGAGGCAAAGAGAAAGGCAATTGAGCAGGTGTACGGTAGTTGGGAGTCGTCTTACGTAGAGCTCCCGCATCTACTCAATGCAATTACTGAGGCAAATCCAGGAACGAAGGTCGATTGGCAAACTCAAGATTCAAATACAGCCGGCCACGTGTTCTTGGATAAGCTTTTTTGGGCATTCGGTCCTTGTATCGAGGCGTTCCAGTATTGCAGGTATGTATTGTAATAGTGCTTTAGTTTTGTTATACCTGATTGATATTCACTGACTATGTTATATACTTTTAATCATTGCAGACCTGTGATCACAGTTGATGGTACCTTCCTGTATGGCAAGTACAAGCACAAATTGCTTATTGCAGTGGCAGTAGATGGGCAAATCATATAGTCCCATTGGCCTACGGGCTAGTGGATGAGGAGAAGGCGGAAACCTGGGGTTGGTTCCTTGCAAAAGTGTTGGAACACGTCATCAAAGACCGATCCAACATTTGCTTGATATCGGACCGCCATGCGGGTATCAAGAGTGCGGTGGAAGGTGACAATGCGGTGTGGCCTACAGGGTGGCCTTGGCGCTGGTGTATCCGGCATGTTGCAAGCAATTTCAATTCGAAGGCCAAAAGCAAGGAATGTAAGGAAATAATAAAAAGAGCGCCTATCAAGCACAGAGTCGAAAATTTCATGGATACTTCAATGCAGCACTTCAAAGCAATCCTTGGACGGGACGATATTTTCGTGAGCTACCTCCATGCATGTGGACCTTATCTTACGATGAAGGTGTCAGATTTGGCCTAGGTACAACAAACATGGCTGAGAGTTACAATTCGGTTATAAAAGATGCCCGGTGCTTACCAGTATCGGCATTGGTAAAAAAAACCTTCTACAATTGTAACTCTATATTTAATAAGCACAGGCGTGAAGCCAGCGATGCCATGAGTATAGGTAAGTTGCTCACAGATTATGCTGCACATAAGTTTGAGCGATGGAATAGCATATCCAGCTCGCATAGAGTGACATGTTTCGACTATCAAGAACGCATATATGAGGTTATACTGCACCACGTCCTACAATGTATGGTCAGAAGGGGGATCATATTCAAAAGGTAGAGTTAAGAGCATGTAGATGTACGTGTAACAAGTGGCAGACATACAGAATTCCATGCTCACATGCAATGGCGGTAATGGGTACAATGCACATGGATTGTCTTGCCTACGTCGGACAGTGGTACAGGTGGGACCACCAGCTAAAAGTGTATGGTCGCTCCTTCATTCCTGCAGCTGATAAGGCAAATTGGATTCGTTTGGACTTACCGAAGTGGCACCCTATACCGGGACTTATTAGGAAAAGGGGACGGCCTAGGGAGAAATTCCAGAATGAGATGGATATTCGAGAGGGCCCTCGAGGTTACGCATGCGATTGTTGTGGGCAGCAAGGCCACAACAGAAGGAGTTGTCCAAACGGGGGATCGATGGGTAGTGTACCAACGGGGCGGTCGAGTCGTAGTGGTAATTCTTTATTTCCATATGTTCTAACACTGTATTATTGAGTCATGACTGACGTTTGTTTGTTGTGCTTGTTTATAATCCATATTTGTCGTCAATAACAATATCTCCTTATTGTTTCTTCGCAGATGGATCCCGGACCGATCGATAGTTCATTACTGACGCAGCAGCCTGTACATAGGTTCACTATAGCCTGGGATGGGCAGATCAGTTCATTTATCTATTTTAGTGATTCTAGTTTTGTTTGATACGGTGTTTATGATTTTTAATAAATATGTTCACTTTATTGTAGGAGCATGAGGTACTACATTGTCGTCGCAGAGAGGCCAGGCTCAGGCGACCTGCTGGGATACCTACAGACGTGGACGAGCGCCTGGTGCCATTCCTGTCCCAGGCAGGGTTCATAGGGACGGCTCAGATGCCTTTCATTCAGTTGGATTGGCATCTGATTACTGCTTTGGTCGAGCGATAGCGCCCAGAGACGCACACGTTCCACATGACCACGGGAGAGTGGACTGTGACGCTGCAGGACGTTGCTATCCTGACGGGCCTCCCTGTGGATGGATTGGCCGTTACTGGCACGGCTAGCATGGATTGGCCATATTTGTGCGATGAGTTATTAGGAGTTCGGCCAGTCCTCGGCGTCGACATGGATGGAGGTCGGTTGAAGATGTCGTGGTTAGATAGCCACTTCAGCGACCTACCTGACTTTGTTGATGACGCGATGATCCGACGTCATGCAGGGCATACATTCTGCTGCTGCTTAGGGGATTTATTGTCGCAGACAAATCCTCCAACTACGTCCATCTTATGTACCTCCAGCTGCTCCGAGATTTCGAGGGCAGGCAGCACGCATGGGGAGCAGCCTGTTTAGCTTGGCTATACAGGCAGCTATGCCTGGCTTCCGACGTCGACACGGGGGACATGGCAGGACCACTAGTTGTCCTGCAGATATGGGCATAGGAGCACTTCCCCCACATTGCCTCGGAACGGTGACTGCTCACCTCTGTTACAGTAGGCCGCCCACTCATCGGTCATTGGGGTGCGACTTTCACCGTCACCCGTGTGTCGACCCACCTATTGATTGAGTACCGCGCCTCCTTTGATCGACAGATGGCGCATCAGGTATGCGATAGATCACTTTTGATTTCCATTGCCATCTACTCTTAAATTGCTATTGTACGATCACTTTCTAATGCAGTATATCACTTTTGCTACTTCATCAGGTGGTGTGAGACCCAGACAGCTCCATCCTGCCCGCCCTGCCACCGTACTGCCTGGTAGGAAACAATGTATGGCGTGCCCGGGTGCCATTGGTATGCTTCTACCTTGTTGAGCACTACTATCCAGACAGAGTGCTCAGACAGTTTAGTGGCTTCCAGGAGATACCAGCCCCCCCTGCTGATATGAGACCCCTCCATGAGATTGACATGAGGGGATGTTCCGAGTGGAACTGGCAGTCCGAGCACGCCAGGTGGATTGCTGAGTGGGATGCTCGGCGTGATTGCATTGTACAGATGCCAGATTTGCCGGCTGGGACATCTGACGATTACTTCCAGTGGTATCATGCGATCGCCCGACGCTGGATCGGTCGTACGGGAGCTATCATGCGATACATGGGAAGATCACCGTCTCTGTAAGCTTTATATATACTTGTACTGACTTATAAGCTATTCACTGATATAAATATTTGCTATTACTCGCAGGCTGATTTCATTTCTAGCGTCCCAGACATGCCCCAGAGCTTACTGCATCCACTGCACGAGATGTCTGTCGTGTAGTGGATGAGTTTATGGGGTTGAATTTCAATGATTCAGTACCACCAGCTCCACCAGCAGCAGCAGCACAGGGTGACCCACAACCTCATACCTTACAGAGACGACATCCTCTTAGAGAGAGGCGTGGGCGGCGACGGGGCCGGGGTCAGGGGCGAGCTCGGGCTCTAGGTATACAGATCAGAGATGAGCCTGAGCCGTCCGACCTACCTCCATTCGATGAGTCTGGTTCTTCCCAGGTCATTCATGACAGGGCTGGCCCGTCATCCACTTCTTACGATATGGTTGACCCCCCATGCCAGACCCGTCATCCAATGACTTCCACACTCCCTTGGCTCCACAGAAGAGGCGACCATCGCCATCTCATGATATGGGGGAGGGCCTTACACAGGTCGAGCCAAACTCTGTCCCATTCCATCAGTATAGTGCTGCTACGGGAGAGGAGCCCGCTCCAGTTATAGAGACTGGCTCATATTCACCGCATCCTCATCATCAGCGTACCCCATTCCTGAGGACATACGTGAGGCGGGGTAGAGGCCGAGGACGAGGGAGCAGGGCCACACAGCAGCAGCAGGAGTAGTGGACGATAGATAGATTTTCTTCTTTTTATTTTCTTTTTGTATATAGCTTCTTATTTCCTTGTATTATTCTTGTATGTATAGATCGTACTCATTTTCTCCTATTCTTTCTATTAGAACAATCACTCTACATTTCATTCTATTTCATTTCCTATTATGTATTATGACTCTACGAATACTCATATTTTCATTACCTTGTCTATGATTGGGATCGGGAATGTGAGTTTCGATTGGGCTTCGAAACACTATGGTTTGTTAATTTTTTTTGCCATGGTGGAGGATGGTTAATGGCTTCTATGGCTGTTTATATTTGTATTTGACAGGTTTTTGATATAAATTTTTGCTTTTCACAAATATAATAGGATATAGCTGATTTTGGCCTGGCCTCGTCTCTTAAGAGACGAGGCCACTTCTTAGCCTGACCTCGTCTCTTGAAGAGACGAGGCCACTCCTTCGCCTGACCTCGTCTCTTGAAGAGACGAGGCCAAGTAGGCAACACGGCCTCGTCTCTTGAAGAGACGAGGCTGACCTCGTCTTTTCAAGAGACGAGGCCGTGTTGCCTATTTCTGGGATTAATTTCGTCACAGTGGTATTTTCGTAATTTTTTTTATTTTAATAATATTTTTTTCCTTTTCCCCAACAATCCACGGTATGCTTTCCGTGGAAAAGGACAATGAAAAAAATGAAAAAAAAAATTTGCATAAAACTGTTGAATGTCGATGACGCATGGAATGAGTTAATTGAGCTAGTGAAATTGAGTTAATTCGACAAAACTTCCTGTTTGCTCGAAATTTCCAAGGACATGATACTAGAAAAACATGAGTTCAGGTCAAACCAATGGTTTTTCTTGACTTAACTTCAAACACCTAACAAATACAGGTTGGAAAGTATATTTCAATTTTGCCGACATGGTCAGTAATCTAACCTTACCAAGGATATCTATCATGGCGGCTGGGTCCAAAATTACGGCCTTGTACTTTTGCTATTTCTCTCCTTTTTCTATTTAATCTTTTGCAGAAAATTTCACGTTGAGAAAATTTTGAAAGCCAAAATTCATAACTTTTTGGAAAGTTCGTAATAATACTTAAAAATTACAATTCAACTTTATTTAGTACTAGTGGATGTTTTATCTATTATACATGTGCTAAAAAATAATAATTTAAATAAATTAAATTATTTAATTTAATATTTATAAATATATATTGATATAAAATTGTGTAAATAATACTTGTATCTCTAATAGTGGAATCTTTTCTTTTTGTATATATACATTTATACATTTACCTGTATTTCAATATATGATTTTTATATTTACACCCCTTAACCCTATTTTGTAACTCCTCATATCAAATACAATTTGACCACATCATTTAGGGTAACTTCTTGATGCAACTGCCCAATATAACTCATTTTTAAAAAAATATTTTCTAGTTTGTAAACACTAAACATATCAAAAGATGTGCTTTATTGCTTTAATAATATAGATATACTGTAGCTTTTAGGAAACAAGAAAATGTCCGTAGGCATGCTGGAGAATACATACCAACATCTTATAGTTTTTGTACTATCGCAATTCCTCTAAAAATGCCTAATTTTACTATAAAATCCATAACTCTCTGATCCTTTAGGGAAATAAAAAAATTATCATACTTCATATTTTTAGTTCTTCATTTTCATTTATGATTATCTCCTTCTAAAAATAAAAGGAATTATCAACTCCTTATATTTATATCAACCGATTCATATTCATAATCGTACTTATTTTTCATCACCCACTGCAAAAGCAAGGGGGAAAAATAAAAATAAATATAACACTTGATAAGATATCGATTAAGCTTCGACATAGACCAAGCAAAATAATAATAATGATAATAAATAATAACTCTTGGAAATGATAAGTTGCAGTCCACTAGCTCTGCTTTTGTTTGCTATAATTTTTTAACTTTTTACTTCTTCAGCAGTCCTTTTATATTAAAATATAGATATTCTGCAAATGTTAAAAACCAATTACATATTTACTGTTTGTTAATATTAATACCAATTCATAAAATATTTTTGCTTTTTGAAAAACATAAACCTTTTTATTAAACAATATCAGTATTTTTTTAATAAATTTATTTTCTTTTACAACAAAAATTTCTATTGAAGTACCTTTTTCATCATAATAAATGAAAAAAGAAAAGATAAAAATTTTAATTTTTAAAAAAGAAATTGGATAAAGATTCCATAAATGCAGGTTCCACCCCTCATTGGGTAAACTTAAAAAATACACTGCAATTTGTAATTTATTGAGTCCTCGATGGCGAAAAATAAAATAAAATCTATTGAGCCTCGGATTCTCTTCTCATCAAGACTAGTACCCTTTCTTTATTGACCAATCTTGTATCATGTCTACAGAGAAAGAACCAGGAAATTCCCTTGCTGTTTCCACAGGGTAAATAACTGCAAAACGACGTGATATAAAGACCTATTAAGTTGCCCAAGTCTCATCACTATTCGAACACTAACATTCCACCATTCCTTCGCTTTTCTTTGACAAATACCCACTTTGATGAAACTATGGAACCCAACTTAATATCAGCTATGTGGACGGTAGTTGCAATCCTTGCAGGGGTCCTTTTATCTCTAAGCTTTCAATTTTTCAGGAAGAAAAAGAACAATGTTATTGAAAACCCAAACCGTACAACTCCAATATCAACAGCAGCAACACCATCAGTCTTTCCTCCTCTTAGTCAAAATTATGAAGTTTTCTTGAATTTTAGAGGTACGGATACTCGTAAAACTTTCACTGATAATCTCTACCATAGATTAGTGGATGTGAGGGTTTGTGTATTTAGAGATAACGAGGAACTCCATGTTGGTGAGGAAATCCACCCTAACCTTCTTGCTGCAATCCAATCCTCTAAGATTTCAATCCCAATCATCTCTCCTGACTATGCTTCCAGTAAGTGGTGCCTTATTGAGCTTGTCCAAATTCTCAAGTGCAGAGAAACCATGGGCCAGATCGTCCTACCCATTTTTCACCATGTTGATCCATCAGATGTGCGTCACCAAAAAGGTCGTTTTGGAAAGGCATTTTCTATACACAAGAAAAATTACAGTAGTGACATTGTCCAAGAATGGAAGGATGCGTTGAAAAAAGTTGCATCCTTAAAAGCGTTGGAATTAAACAATAATGCTGATGGGTAAGAGTCTTTCTTTTTCCTCCTTCGTCTCCAATATATTATTTTTTATTTATGTTTATATTACTAAAATTGACATTGCAATATGACATGTAGGTACGAAGGAAAATTAATAAATCAGGTTGTGGAAAAGGTATTAGCTGACTTGAGAAAAACCTTCATGGCTATACCCGAAATTTTGGTTGGAGTGGAGGAGCAAGCGAAGGAGATTATGGGGACCATTGATGAAAAATCATCAAGTGATGTTCAAGTTGTTTTAATCCATGGCATGGGTGGAATCGGAAAGACAACTTTGGCTAAAATTCTCTACAACCAACTATTTAGCCACTTTCGATTTTGTTGTTTCTTGGAAATTGGTCGTGAAACACCACTACAGCAACTGCAAATGCAACTCATATCCAAAACTTTAAGAATGAAGTGGCCATGGGATATATACCATCCTGATGAAGGAACCGGTATCATCAACGATACGTTTGAAGGGACCAAAGTCCTCCTTGTACTTGATAATGTTGACGATGGGGATCGATTGGATGCACTGATGGGAAGACGTGACCTGTTTGGACAAGGAAGCATCATAATAATCACTAGCAGGAATAGAGGTATCTTGCAAAGGCATGCGAAGCTAATTTATGAGATGAGAGAATTGTATTTCCACCAATCTTTTCGACTCTTTTGCGCGCGTGCTTTTCCACAAGAGGACCCTGATTATGGTGAATTTGAAACCATTGCTCGAGATATTGTGTCTACTATGGGAGGTCTCCCTCTAGCAGTTGTGACTATTGGTTCCACTCTACGGGGTAAAGATATGGATATTTGGAAAGAGACATTGGAAAAATTAAAATGGGTACCAGATGACAAAGTGCAATCAACGTTGAAAATCAGTTATGATGCTTTGACATATGAGCAAAAGAAAATATTTCTCGATATTGCTTGTCTTTCTCCATCAACGCATGAACTCCAATATTTCATGCATATGTGGGATGATTGCCAGTATTATCCTCAATCTGCAATTGAAGCTCTTAAGTCCTTATCTTTAATAAAAGTGACGTATGAAAATGAGCAAATCATGCACGATCAATTAAGGCAACTGGGAAGGGAAATTGTAAGAAAACAGGGTCTTGATCTACCTGGAAATTGCAGTATACTGTGGGACCCTAAAGTAGCTCGTGAAGTGTTGGAAAGAGACCAGGTAAAATTCTTCTTTTGTTTCCTCTTCCTTCTTGCTTTCATGGCATGCTATCCTTGCTGAAGTGCTTGCTTTTTAAAATTATTTTTTATTTTAAGTGATAAACCATATTTATAACATCTGGAGTTATATTGTTATATGTATTTAACCCTTAATCAAGAGAAATGAATGCATTGCCCCATAACTACTCTATTTGTTTTTAAAATTAATATCAACGTCATTTGTAAAGCCTTTATGCCAATTGCCAACGGCCTTATCTTGTAATTTTAAAGTGACGACATATCATATATTTAATGGAAACGAATGATTTAAATTTCGTTTCACACATGTTTTCTCCAATTGATTATTTAATATTAAAGTAATTTTTTTTGGCATCATTGTTATATTTCTTCGTTCTTATAATCTTACCCGAGATTATAGGTTGCGGTATCTTTTTTTTTTTTCTTTTTATTCGATAATATATAGTAATATCTTAAATAAATTAATTAAATGAAATTGAGAGAAAGTAATTAATGCAAAATTGAATTAGAAATTGAAAGAGAGGATTCCAACCTCCATAAATAATGTTGAGGCAAAAAAGTATCTAATTTTAGGCAATGACATGTCTTGAGTTACTGACTTTACCTTATATATTTAGTTTTCATGTTTAATAATTTTTTACCTGTCTTTAACGTTTTCTAATTTTTTAAAAATAAAAATTAGGATCTTTATCAACTCCATTGAAATTTTTGTCCTCCTCAACATGCCTCACTACGATAATAATTTAATGAAATAATGAAATGATGCATTTAATTATGTAATAGATTAAAGATAATGTTAAATATATTTAGTTACATAATATAATAAACAATATAAAAAAGTGTTGGAAAAATTACGTGAACCTCGCCGCATTAGTCAATTACGATAGGGTAAATAAAAAACTACCACATTGGTCAATTACCCTGGGGTCAATCTGAACGAAAGGAACGAAGTCCTTCTCTTTTGTAAAAAATAGGAAAATATCGAGGTTTTATACAAAAGAAACAAAAAGTTAAGCACTTAAATTTTAAAAAGTTTTTACTTATATGGAATAAAATTTTTTCAGATACAATTCTATAATAAGTAAAATGTTCAGGTTATGTCAATGAAATTAACTCTTAAATATGAGTCACTATAATAGTTGAATTAAATAATAATAAAAACTTTCAATTAAAAATGAAATAAAATAAAAACTGAAAAGGGCCACCTCGGGGGCCGACACAAGAGGGGTACGAAGCAATGGGCTGCCTGAATGTGTAAAAGAAAGAATAAGTGGTTTCATTAAATTGTGAGATTCTGGTAATTTCTGTTTTATGTCTCATACAGTAAAAAAAAAATGCTACAACCAAGGAATAAACTTATTTATAATGAAAAACTTATTTTAGAAATAAATTAATTAAGGTTATTAATTAAAACCTTCCCACCTAGGGTTAGCGTAGCTTCCCCCTCTCCCTCTCTTTTTCCCTTAATAAAATTTAATATCATAGTACAAAAGTAAAAAATGGTAAAAAGAAATTGTAGCCGAATGAAATTACTGGAGATTATGTTCAAACAATTGAAGTAGACATAGACGGAAAAGGAATTTATTTTTGAATTTAAACGGTTTCATTGAAGAAAAAAAAATGAAAATGTGTGGAAAAGAGCTTAATATATAAAATTTCTGCCAAAAGTAAAATTGAAAAAAAAAAAGGCAAGTGTTATTTTAATCTAACATATATTTCATTCTCTTCCGTTAATCTTTTGCCCTATTTATTGCTAAACAACTATAAAAAAGCATTTCCTATTATTTCATTCAATTTTCTTGACTAATCGAAACAACCTTTTTTAATCCTTTTCTATTCATTATTATATCCCTTTATATTCATTTCCACTTTGCTATAACAAAGCATTTATTATATCCGAAATTTTTTTTATAGGGAACTGAACAGATTGAAATTCTCAATCTTGCCTCGGATGAAAAACATGAAGGAAATTGCTTCACGAGTAAACAATTTGAGACGCTCCCAAAATTGAGACTTCTTCGAATGAATAATGTAAATCTTATTGGAAATTTCAAAAATTGTTTTTCAAATCTAAGATGGCTTCAATGGTATGGATGTCCTTCAAGTTTTAGAGCAATTAGTTTTCGTCCCATAAATTTGGTGGTTCTTAATTTATCAAGTAGTAATATCACGGAGCAATGGGCTGGCTGGAAGGAAATGAAGGTAATACATATGATATGTACATATTGACATGGAAAATAAATTTTTTATGAAATGAAAAAATAACTAGATATGTTTGTCCTTAGTGTGCAGAAAACCTAAAAGTTCTAGAACTAGAAGCGTGCTTCCATTTGAAAGCAACTCCGGATTTCTCTACATTCAAAGGGCTGAAGAAATTAAACCTTCGTCATTGTAAAAGATTGAGGAGAATTCATCCATCTATTGGTAGATTCACGAAAACACTCGAACACCTTAATTTGATAGGATGTGAAGAACTTCGGAAGCTACCGATAGAATTGGGTAGAATGGAAGAACTAAGGGAATATTATCTAAGTTGTACTTCAATAAGTGAAATTCCTTTGGTAGAAGGATTTATGACAAAGCTCAAGAGACTTGTTACTGTGGATTGTGAAAAGCTTGCTGGGCTTCCAGACTCCGTAGGATCGCTCACCGACTTGGAGGACTTAGTATTGTCCGGATGCAAATCACTGGCAGTGATTCCTGAGTCGATCGGAAATCTACATAATTTAAAACAATTTAATGCGGCAGGATCACGTGGACTCACTGAAGTTCCTAAGGATTTGGGGAAATTAACTCGTCTAGAGATACTCTCTTTAGATGGGACTCCGATCTCTGTACTGCCAAACCTCCCCGATGGACTGAGATTCTTAACTTTGTCTGGTTGTTCAATGGATTCACTCCCAAATCTATCCTACTTAACAAACTTATATAGTCTTCAGCTTAAAGATACAGATGTCATCCCGGAGGAGCTTCCTTTTAGTCTAGAGTTACTTAAATTAAGCGGTTGTCGGACATTGCGCACACTTTCAAGTTTTTCACATCTGAAATGCTTATCTGAATTGTTTATTGAAGATTGTAATGAGCTCGTGGATAGCAATTCGTGTCGCATGGGGAATCAGTTGAGGAGATTGTCGTTACATTCTTGCAATGGTCTAAAAGGCTTACTAGATCTTTCAACTTTAGGATGTCTATCATATTTTTCTGTAGTTGAGTGCAGTAATATCATCGCGATCCAAGGACTAAACACTATGGATCAGCTAGAATGCTTGAACATCCGTGACTGTTCCTCCCTCGAAAGAATCGGCAGCTTTCCTAACTCAGATTGGCTGAAAGAGTTGCGGTTTGGTTACTGTCCAAAGCTAAGGGATATTGATAATCCTTGCATAGACAAGTATAAATCATTGGAAGGCCTATTCCTTTACGGAGGTAGCCCTTCATTGAAATTTCCGGATCTTCCATCGCTTAAAAGCCTCAAGAGGTTGGGCGTGATTCATTTTGAGGAGTTGAGAGAGATTCCCAATCTTCAGGAGTTGAAGTCTTTAGGGAGTTTGATTGTTAAAGGTTGTAAGTCATTAGAGAAATTGCCAGATTTTTCAGAATTTACAAACTTATGGAACTAGATGTCCAAGGTTGTGAGAAACTCAAGGAGTTGAGAGGGCTTGAAAACCTCAATTCCTTTGATGAATTGCGTATTTTTGGATGTCGATCACTTAAACAATTACCGAAGTTGGGGGAAGAAAGAATCTGCAAAGAAAAGTCAGATCCTTGGTGGTCGTCTGCAAATATGTGTTGGTACTGATTTGACTGAGTCTCTTGTCGAAAGGTAAAAAATTATTGATTATTACATGAAACTTTTCTTATTTATTTATTTATGTTTTCCTATTTCCTCGAGCAACTTTGTCTGATTGATTTGCAAGTGTGTTTTTAACTTTCAAGCAGACATCCTCATGACGTTGTGCGTGTCCAGGTTGCTTCTTCACAAAATAAATTCAATCCATTCTCTATCCATATAAAGGGAAGTGAAAAACATATTGCTATTAAATGTAAGAGTCTATTGTTTTGAGATTATTAGAGTTTATGAGTTTATGGTATATGATTCTATCGGAGTTATGCTAGGTTTTAATAAATATTAAATAAATTGAATAAATTAGATATATATATATATATATAACTTCTTTAATTTTCGTTGAGATTACAACTTGTAGTATATACATTTAGTATGTGAATTAATCCATTAAACACGCAATTCCTTCTTTTGGATTCAGACTTTGGATTTGTTTCTCTGTTTTAATTGTATGTGTCTGGAATTTGGATCGGACTTGATTCAACCATGTAATTTTGTGAAAATTAATTTCAGTAATAGAATGTGCCTAGACAACTTTCTTCTGGTTGAAATATATATTAATTAATATTAATATATATACATATGTGTGTATATATATAGTGATATTAGAAAAATGGTTTTTGGCTCTTAGGATATGCTTCTTTTTTTTTTTTTAAAAAAAAAAAGAAATTTCCTCTCATATCTTAGTCCTCTTTTTATGATAATCTGACTCTTGGTAGGTGAGTGGGGAGTGTTATGATAGAAATGCATTCATATTTGTTTGTTGTGCTCGCGTATTATATAGTATGCTAGACATTATTCTATGGTGATTTGGACAAAGCATGTTGCATCAGCTAACTTGGATTCTAATTCTGAGGAAGAGTTTGCACAAATTTTAAAATCAAAAACCATGAACATTACTTCTTTTAAATTACTTTTCAAAACAGAATTACCTTTCTAATTATGTAGCTAACCTGTTTCTTCTTACTTCTTTTCACTTGCAGAAATGCTATCCTCCTCACTCCCTCTCCTTACCTTAAAGAATTAAATAGGGATTTCTAAGAAGAAAGTTTAAAGGTTGGGAATCTTGAGATAAGAAAGATCTATTTATTTCACATTCCTAGCTAGGTTGACTTCCTAATCTTGTTTGCATACTTTATGTAGGGAAATGTTTGAATGAGAAGGGCAAAAAGTGTGCACGCGTCCATGTGGAGAGTTGAAGATATAATGGTTAGTAATATTTCACTCCTTTTGTCATTCATCGAGATAAGCAGACGTAGGCTAATTTGAAAAACAGGGTAATGTTTTCATAAAGATGAGAACAAAAGGTTATATATCACTTGAATCATTGAAGCAAAACTGTGATTTTTAGAAAAATTATAAAAAGCAGTGTAATTATATATTGATGTTTCAACCACTTATCACAAGAACACATCCCTCTTCTTAAAAAAGGAAGTTATCCAATCTACAATCCTATTTGTAGTTCTAAGAATAAAAGTAAAAACCACAGACACATCAAACATCAATTGAATCACATTATAAATCCGACAAAAGTAAGGAATAGAAGTCTGAAGCCTGGCTTCTCCACTATGAGTGCGGTTCTTCGAGCCCTTTGTGCATGTTTCTATTTATCAAACTATCTCTGTTGCAGAGTGTGGTTCTTCGAGGTTTAGAAGATGTTGAAGTTTTCAAGCCAGCTGGTCAAGTTGAAGACAAGGCATGAAAGGTTTCTTTAAAATTTCACCATTTTTTGCTGTATCGAAACCTCATGGGTATATGTGACGGCTTGTGGACATACATCTGATGAGATTTCTAGTGGCAGATTCTTTTCCTTGTTCAGCTTTAGTTTATATTGTTGGTGTCATCTAGTTAGTTCAAACTCTTATCACCATGAGATCTTTCTTTTGTGAAAATTAACTCCAGTGATAGAATATGCTTAAACAACTTTCTTTTGGTATTGGTATAATTGATAATTTGCTTCGTTTTGCTCATTATTTGTTGTCTTCTGTGGATGCTTTGGATAAATAATTACAGGGCTGACATTAAACTAAAAGCTTGAATGTTGCATATGAAGAATTTTTCATTTTTAAGGTGCAAAAATAATCGATTTGTTTACTTTTTATTTATCAGACCTGTAAAGTTTATATCTAGTTAGTAGAACTATTTGTGCTTTTCGTTCATATTCATACGTAGATTTGACGATGCTTGTTTATTTATGGTCACATTCGATTCCAATTGCACTGTCTATCTAAAACTTATTTTATTATTATTATTATTATTTTAACAGTTTCTTAGTGTAAAATTTCTCCTGATTGTTTGATGTTGACCAAGTAAAAAAAAAGAAAAGCAAAAAAGAAGAAGAAAAAGAAACTATGACGGTGACAAATAAATCATCAAATCATGATTTAACTCCAAATTCACAACATACCAAATTACATATAGGTTATCTCAATTGACTAATTTTTCCAACCCCAGAAGCATCAACAAGAGAGATTTCACAAAGCAGGACCAACCATATTTACACATAATCTGCAGGGAGCTTTTAAAATGTCCAGCTGTCTCGGTACCTTAACCCCAATAGGAACTCGACACATTCCCACACCCATAGACCCACCCCTACCTGCATTTGACTATTATGCACAATTAGTCAAAAACCCTACCCTGTCGGCTGCTGCGGCCTGAGGCCTCCTTTGACTGAAAAAATATTTTCACTCGTCTCGTGTTGGTCAATAAATATATGTTAAATAAATTTAAAAATAAAAATATTTTTCAAATAAAACAAATGATGATTACCATTTTATATATACATGTTATGTTATTATTATTATAGATAAAATTTATACACAGTAGTTAGGACAGCAAAACCTCCATCAATGCTAGGAGTGTCCAATATCCTTACTGAAACGTTACGTTTTTTATAGCTGTTTAAAAACGTTGCATTTTTTCTTATTTCCATGCAAGGTTAAATAACCTTTTGCTCCGAGGAAAAAAAAAGTTAGATAATTTTGCTCTGCTCATCTTTATAGTGTGAGACCCACATGGTTGAAATTAGACTTTACACGCATGACTTACTCGTGGAATTTTATTTTCTTAAGCAGAAACATTCAGCCTTATCTAAAAACAAGCACATGTAGTTTAATAAATAGATCAAAAGAAATAGAGATATAGACACATTTTTTTAAAATAAAAAAGGATAATACTGACCTAAAAGACATCCCAACACAATTATAAAGTTGCAAAATAAAACTAGTTTGTGTTGGATTTTAAATTGGAGAATTACAAACTTCTATTCTCTTTTTTTTTTTTTTTTTTTTTGTCATTCACAAACTTCAGTCTTTTAAACAATCATTTTGGCCTTTACAAAAATAATAAAGAAATAGAAACAAACAGGAAAAAAATTAGAATAATGTTCAGTATAATGAAATTGAAAACTGATAAGGGCAAATTAATATACTCATTTAGGTAAATTTATGATCATTTATTCTCTAATTCTTGTTTAACTTAAAGATAATTGGTACTTAAATAGTAAATATATTCATTTCAAGCATAAATAGAGCAAACATCAACTATTGGATCAAAATCAACAAGAATTGAAGTTAAACAAGTCAAAAAGACACTATCACGGCCGTGATCACACCAGTGATATCCTCTGACCTATCCAGGAAGCTTGTAATGGTCGACAAATAGGGAATTGAAGCAGACATGGAGATTATGGCCAACGTCGCGACTGTAGTCTAGAAGGGGATCTTCTTGGGAAGGATATTTATAAGTGACTATGGCTAGGAGAAGAGGAAAGATGAGAAGAAATAATCAATAGAGAAGATCACGGACGACATTACAGCCGTGACAGTGTACGTTGTCTCTTCTGGACCAATTTTGGAAAGTTGGTTACGACCGGTATTGAATGATCGAATGGAGCCACAAATGATATCACGGTCGAGATAACGGCCATGATGGATGGGCAACAAATTGTAGCACTGATCATCTGTGTATTACACCGTAATTGCATGTGGAGATTATCATCCAAGAAGATAACGGCTAGATAACTGCCATGATCATCCTTGACTAATTAATCCAATGAAGATAACGCCCAAATAACGGCCATTATGACAATTACATGTCGCTCATTTTCGCACCATTTTGGAATTCAAGCACCTTTTTGAAGAGGAACGAAGCCCAACTGATGCATATCTTCACTCATCTGATGTATTGAATGGAGGAAACATATATATAGTCCTCCCAAGCATTGCAAGACATGGATAAACCATTGTAATAGATCATTCACCATTCTCACCCACCACTCATATTTTCTCTTGTAAACATCTGTGTAACATCTTATCATATTGTCACTTTACTTGTGTAAGAAGTGTATTGTACAGACTTTAAAGTATTTTTCAATCATTAAGGGTTGTTTTACTTTTTCCAATATCTGTTGTTTTGTCTACATTATGAGTGAGTTATTGTTAGGGCTCATGTAGCCATATGTTAGCATGTATTCCAATGAATCGAATGCCTAACGTTGGATTTTCTAATCTCTATATCGTATTGATATATTCTAATTCTAGGTAGTGCACGACTTAGGATCGGATCAGATTTCCATAGGAAGCGATTGAGAAATCTACCCGTAGAATAGATCTAGGCTATAGAGAAAGATTGCCCATGATGCCTAGAGATAGGATTGTGGAATCTTTTGCATGTAATTGGATAATTATTTTGGGATCATGTTGTTATGCAATTTTAGTTGGTTGTTGACTAAGAGATTCCAGTAGATACAGCTAGAATTAGGGTTCAATAGACACGAGAGAGATATTGAACCAATAATTGGAATTCTACAATTAAGAATGACTCAACTACTAATGAAATTGTGGTACATGTTAACTAATGGTGAGACGAGTCTGAATTGTTAATTGTAAAGTTAAACTTTATGTGTTAATTCACGTTATAACATAGCTTATTTGAGAATTTTTTAGTTATTTAATTTTAATTCCTGATTTAATTTAATTTGCTAGATAATAATTAAGAGGGTGAGTAATAGTACTTATTGATGACCCCGATGAATACAACCCTATAATCCATTCCTATACTACAATTGATAGGTAGCATTGACTAAATTATAGGAAAAAGATTATAGGTTATTAATTTATTAAACTCGGTTAAGAATAGCACAACTAAGTTTTTGGCGCCATTGCTAGAGAATCGGTTAGTAATATTAAGAAAATCTAATTGTTGTTAATCTAGCTTTTTATTTATTTATTTTTAATTATATCCTCATATTAATTTTACTAAACTCTAATTTTTCTTTTGGTTACAAGTTTATAACCCGAAGTCATCCCACTGATCTAGCCGATTTCGATCCAAAACTTAAAAGAATAGTGCATCAAAATTTAAGGAAGATCAGAGAGATTCTTCATAATCACCCACTAGAGTGAAAGAAACTAGATCGGAATCATCAAGCATGAGTATCGAAAATGAGGATGTGAACCCAAGAGGGGTTAAAGTTGAGGATCCTCGAATCAATCAGAATCAAGCTGGTGGAATGGAAATGGAAATGATTTAAATGTTGAGAATGAAAATAATCCAAGAGTTGCTGGAAATGAGGTTAATAGACCCATGTGGGAATTGTTTATGCCTACGATTGATGGAGTTGCACCATCCATTGCATGGCCTACAATTCAGGCAAACAATTTTGAGTTGAAGCCTGCCTTGATTCAAATGATGCAAGTAAATCAATTTAGTGGGGGAGTTTCTAAATATTCACATGCTCACTTGACAACCTTCCTGCAAATCTGTGCTACAATCAAAAGCAATGGGTGTTAGATGATGCGATACTCCTTAGATTATTCCCTTTTTCTCTTAGGGATAAAGCTAGGAGCTGATTAAATTCACTACCCCCTCATTCGTTGACTAATTAAGATCAAGTGGCACAGAAGTTCTTAGAAAAATTCTCTCCACCCAACAAGACAATCCAACTAAGGAACGAGATATTTCTTTCTACCAGTATGAAGGTGAACCACTTTATGAGGTACGGGTAAGGTTTAAGGAAGTACTAAGGAGTTGTCCTCACCATGGGATCACTCTGCATGATATGGTTAGAATTTTCTATACGTCTCTTAGTGATCAATTGAAGACCATGATTGAAGCTGCAGCAAGAAGTAGTTTGATGAAGAAAAGTGCTCCTGAGGCATATAAGCTGATTGAAGAAATGGCACGGAACACATTTATTTGGCACAGTGAAAGGAACAAACCAAGACCATTAGTTGCCAAGTATGAGTCAGAAAGGGTTTCCCAACTTCAAGCACAAGTAGCATCACTTACAGCTTAAATGATTAAGATAAAATCAAGTATGGATGCTTTGCCTCAAGGTGATCCCCCTATGAGTCTAATGGGAGATTCTTATATTCCTAAAGTCGGTCCATGCACGAAAGAACTTATGAATAGATTTGATAGAGGAACTGGAATTATAACCCTATAGTTAACACCTACAATCCCGGTCAGAGGAATCATCTTAACTTTTCTTGGAGCAACCAAAATGTACAAAGATCAAGCTTCCACCTGGGTACCCAAAGCCACAGCAACAACAATTACAAGCACCGCAGGAACGCTTTACTTTACCACCATATGATAACAAGCCCAATGTTGAAGACCTTCTGTCACAGTACATGCAAAGTTCTAATACACATCATTGGAATCAAGAGGCATCCATTCATAAACTGGAAAAGCAAATTGGCCAAAATGCTTTCTGAAAGAGCTTCAGGGTCATTGCCAAGTAACACTGAACCCAATCTTAAAGAGCAAGTGAAGGCTGTGACGCTTAGGAGTGGAAGGGAATTATATGATTAGAAAATTTCCCCTAATAAAATTGAAGGAGAAAAGGAAAGATTCATAGATCATAGTTGAAGGTCAGAAGGAACAAATAGAAGAGTCAATTGAGAAAGATGTGAATTCACCTGTAAAGGAATACATACCTCCATTACCTTACCCATTAAGGTTGAAGAAGAGTAGGGATGATGAGCAGCATAGCAAGTTCTTCGAACTATTCAAGCAACTTCCTATCAATCTTCCCTTGGTTGATGCACTATCTCAAATGCCCTGGTATGCAAAGTTCCTCAAGGAACTACTCTCCAACAAGAGAAAGTTAGAAGAACTTTCTACCATTACTCTTGGTGGGGAGTGCTCAACTATCATACTTAATAAGTTACCACTCAAGATGAAGGACTCGAGTAGCTTTACTATCTTGTGTTTAATTGGCAACTTACCTATAAAGAGAGCACTTATAGATCTGGGAGCAAGTATAAATCTCATGACTTACTAGATGTTTAAAAGATTGAACTTGGGGAGCCAAAAGTCACTCGCATGAGTTTGCAATTGGCGGATAGGTCTATGAGATTTCCAAAGGGAGTAGTAGAGGATATGCTAGTCAAGGTTCAGGACTTCATTTTTCCAGCCGACTTTGTCATCCTAGATATGGATGAAGATGTGGATGTGCCACTAATCTTGGGAAAACCATTCTTGGCTACTACTGGGGCGGTGATTGATGTCTAGGATGACAAATTAGTTCTCAGAGTTGGTGGAGATGAGATGGTTATTCAAGTGTCGAATGTCTTCAAGCAAATGATGAACAATGATGATACTTATTTTAATGTGGATTCACTTGATTTGCATGTTTCTAATTTTATGCAGGAATTCTTGAGTAAGGATCCATTGGAGTTGAGTTTGGCTTATGAAACACAAGAAGAATGTTCAATTAGGGAAGTGAGTGAGATAAGAGAGTAGTTGGAAGCACAACCAAAGTTAAGAAGTGAAGCATTTGTTGAGGAGATTGTAAGAGGTGATATATCAAAGTTGAAGCCATCCGTGGAGGAACCACTGGAATTAGAGTTGAAGCAGTTACCTAAATATCTACAATATGCATTCTTAGATAAAGATTCCAAGCTTCCAGCCATAATATCATTGGAGCTTGAGGATAGTCAGAAAGAAAAACTATTGACGGTGCTTGGGCAACATAAAAGAGCTTTGGCATGGAAGATTTCAGATATTAAAAGGATTAGCCCTTCCTTTTGCACACACATAATCTTAATGGAAGACGGATACAAGCTAGTTGTACGACCACAACGAAGATTGAACCCAAACATAAAAGGAATTAAAAATGAAAAAAAAAACATGATTGGATCAATGGGGCAAAGCACGTTAGAACCAAAACCCCCTAGGAGCAAGTTTGGGTATTGCACTGGAAAAAAAAAAAAAACAATGGGTCACAGGTTGGGTTTGAGCAACACTTTAGGGAACCAAGGAGAGTTTGAATCATATACGACCTGCCTTAAACCCAGCTCGGTTGCATCCCTACTATCAGATGAGTTTCCATCTATGTTATGTTTTTTTTTTATTAATTATAATAATATGATAACTATACAAAATAATGAAAAGTGGTAAATATAAATATAAATAATATATAATAATAATAAGGGTAATAAAATAATAACAATATCTTTGAGTATATTTGAAAGGAACATATGAATGAAAAAAATGTATATAATAATAATTGTAATTGTATAAATCGCAAAGTCTATATTTTGCTTGAACCAAAAAAAAAAATTATGCGTGGAAAAATAATTGTTTTTCTTAAATAAAAGTGAAATTGATAATCTTTTAGGATTGACATAACCTAAAAATTTATTTATGCTAAAACAATAAAATTTAAGAAACTCAAAGCAAAAGAATTCAAAAAGTGAAAACAAACAATCCACTAAAGTTTTTATAAAAAGAACTATGTTAGGTTTGATCCCGACTAGTGAGTACATAAGCAGCTATAGAGTGACATAAAGAATGAAAAAAAAAAAATTACTCTTATCTTGTAAATACTCTTTTACATTATCTTGTAAATATTGATTTAAATATCAATACTCTTTTGAGTATTAAAGGAATAAATTTTATTTGAATAGTTTGAAGGTGGTAAAGATAAGGTTTTAACATGATAGCCCCAAACTCAAGAAATTTTCGTTACTTTTAAAATTATTTTTTCACAGATTAGTAAATACATTATGATAAACCTATCCATTGATCATACTTTTATTTTTTTTAACCTTAATCAATGATGACTCTAAATATTTTCAAAAATCAATTTTTTTAATTCCTTGTCAGTGATTTATATTGAATGGGTTAAAGGTTTGATATAAATCGAATTAAAAAATTAAACAAAAAAAAAATAAAAAATTCAGACTCGACATTAAAAAATCGTTGCGATGCATAATATTCACAATAAATCATCTTTGTTGGAGGTACTGAATCTTCATATTGGAAGAGTTATATGTTTCAGTTAAACAAACCATCCAGAAGTGGCTTCATATGAATATAACAAATATTCTTCGGATAAATATAACTAAATTGTAATCCAAAACAGTATCCAAAATGTCTTCCAACCCTTTTTTTTTTTTTTTCTTTTTTCGTTATCCTGTAATGTTCTTATTCACAAACTGCAAAGGCAAAGGAAATAAAATACAAAAGATTATGACACTATCACTTTAGATAAATTGCTTGGCCCTGGGCCGGGGACCTAGACCACAATGCGTTGACTCCACATGGAAATTCTTGGCCGGTTCCTAATTGTAATGAACATGTTGTTATAACTTTACTAATTTTTTAATTTGCTTTTCATATATAATTCATAATTTAAAGGTTCACTTGAATAAAAATGAATGTATAGACTAATTTGAAATATTGACTTACCGAATTTTCATCAAAACATTAGTCATTTTCCTGAAAAATGGTTGGATTTTAATTTTTTAGTTAAGAAATTGTTCATCTTATAAAGAAATATGTTTCCTATTTAAACGTGTATTTGGGTCCAACAAACAAATGAAATGGAAAATTTTTTCCTTTTTTTTTTTTTTTTCCTTCTTCAAACAATTGGGACCTAAGCATAAGATTCCATTATATGGGTCAACATAGATCACCCCGTCATAGTGTAAAAGATACATATAACATTCGCACCCCATTCCGTTCATCATCTTACTGGTGTTACTTCACCCGTATTCTTTTGTTTTGAGTGGTCCCTGTTTTCTCAGCAAGTGAATGGACAACTTTGTATAATGTCAAATCATTGGTTTATGTCATGTCTAAAGATGAATATAGGGAGGAAATTTCCTTGCTGTTTCCACTGGGTCCATAGCTGAACGTGAACATCAAAGATAGATAGACCAATTTAATTTGCCTATGCCTCACCGGCCAGTACTCAAACATTGCCATTCCACCACTCCTTCACTTCCGGCTCCGTCTTTTCTTTGAAGATAAGCCACTCAGCTTAACCTGTCCTGTCAAATTCGAAATATGAAGCTCAACGTAATATATGTTAAGCTGACATTAGAAGATTATGCAAAGACCAAGTCAAATATTAGTTAGCTTAGCATTATCTATATTTTATTGTTGTTAGCTACAATATCTTTCTGTTATTTTCTTGTTATATCAATCCTTATCAACTCCTTTGTATCTATTATTTAATCTCTGATGACTCAATGAAAAAATATATCGTTCTTGACAAATCAAATTACTTTCCTTTAAGGTATTAGAGCCATAAAAGCTTATCAAAAGCTCCTTTTTTTTTCCTTTTCCGATCCATGGCTTCTCCCATTCAGGATAATCTGGTTATTTCCTTCAATGCTCCATCACATCTTCCCACAAAACTCACGCAATCCAATTTTTCCGTATGGAGAACCCAACTCCACTCTGCCCTTATAGGCTACAACCTCCTTGGCTACATTGATGGTAGCTTTCCCAAACCTCAAACAACAATTACTAACCCAAAAGACAGTACCAAAATCCTCCAAAACCCAGAATTTACTCTTTGGTACAGACAAGATCAACTGATCCTCAATGAAATTTTAGGAAGTTGTGTAGCAGATATACAGTCTCACATCTCTTCTGTCCCCTCTTCCAAGGACGCATGGGATTGTCTCTCCGTCCTCTTTGCAAACAAGTCTCGTACTTGTATTCATTCTCTCAAGGAAAAACTGCACAACAATCCACGTGGCACTCGTTCTATCGTCAAATATGTGCAAGATGTTAGAGCTACTGCTGATGCCCTTGCCATAGCCGACAAACCCGTTGATGAGGAAGACTTAATCATACATGTTCTCATAGTGTTGGACATGATTTTGCCCCTGTTGCAGCCGCTGCTCGCTTACGTGATACCCAAATTACCTTCGATGAGTTATTTGAGAAACTGGAGGCCTTTGAACGAGAAAACACAACTAAAAGCAACCATCAATCAATCACTCATCCTCGCAACAACCAACTATACAACACGTCAATCAAATCAAAGTAGCCCTTGGAACTCTCGCTCGATCCAAAATCATACTCGCCCTACTTGGAACTATCAATAAAAGGCTTAGACAATGCCCAACCCCTTTCAATATAGCTTGAAGGAGTTTCATGGGGGCCACAATATAGATGACTAAATTTGATTTTGACATACTCTTAATGCAAGCCTAGTTTAAGTATTAATGTGTTAATTAATTAATGAAAATATGGGTAATTTTGAACCTAAATTAAAATCAGGATTTGTAAATTTAATTTAAATTAATTAATTAAATAGTTTAGGCAAGCTAGTTTAGTTAAATAAATTAGTGGAATAAATAGGGAGAAATTCTAGGGAATGAGTAGATACCACATACTTTCATTTTGTGTTGCTAGGAGTATATGCCTACTAAAAATCCAGTGAAGTTTCAATGGGTATTTGTCCTTATTGGATTGTGTATTTACTTTAGACAGAAGAATCTTTTACTAAAAAATGGGATTAGAGTTTGTTTCATCTAGATTGGCTACTAAGTTTTGATTATAGTAATATAATTACATGAGCCTAGTTGGTTAGAGTAGTAGGCACTAAAATTACAAGTCATGATATGTAGAAAGATGCTTGAATTGTGAAATTGAAAAATTGTACTTTCTATGATAGATTTTAGTTATACACTTAATTATTTTGCTTGAGGATAAGCAAAAGTTCACGTATGGGGAGTTGATAAAGTTATAATATACTCACTTCTCATTGATCAAATCATGTTAAACTATTATAGATTTTATAGAAATCGAATGGAATCGGTACTTAAGTATGAATATTTTGATATTTTAGGTCATTGAAGGACTTATCATACAAATAATAGCAAATTAGAGGAGTTTGATCAATTTTAGAGATAAGAACAACTTAGGCTGGCAAAAACAGAGCCAAAGCCACTAGCTTTCATGTGAGGACATTCAACACCGGCCATCACAAATAAATATAGCCATTGTTAATCAAAGAAAACAACATTCTATAACTTTTTCATCTGTACGTCGGTCATCTGCAGATCTACACTGCCGGCGTTACATTTTCATAGATTTGAAATTTTAAGCATTGGCTTCAATACCACTGGTGTAGAGAGTGTATTTCATCGACCTTGATTTTCTACAACATACGCCAATTACTGGAAGAGTTACATTACCAGTGTAATGTTGGCATAAACATAAAGCCGCCCTAACACCGCTTCAACACCGCTAGCTTTTAGGCAGTGTAAAGTTTCTATGGATTTTTTTTTTTTGAACAAACACCAGCAAAATGAGTTCCTAAACTGCTGAAGTTGAAGCCAGCGTACATCCATAATTGCTCTCGGACATTAATTCTACAAACCAATGCTAGCTGATTAGAAATCTACACCACCGACATACAATGAAAAGTTGTAATCATATCTCCATGCGTTACTCTTTCTTACCATTATATCTTTTGTTGATTTTTGAGAGGGAGACACAACAAGAAGAAACCTTAAGTAACATAGAGAGAACTATCAACATGTGTGTGTGTGTGTGTGTGTGTTTCAATTTTAGGGTACTAAAGCCCTATTGTTCTAGCAACATTTAGAGGCGATTTTAGGGTTTTGCACGCAATCAAACAATGCCCAATTCATTGGGTCAAGTTTAGGGTCAAGTCTTTCTAGAAAGTATTTGCTGGTTCACTGACGTAACTGATTCCGTTAGCACGAAGGTATGTTGTTCTCAGGCAAAATTAGATTGCTGTCATCCTAAGTATTGATCACATCTAAGGTGTTTTCAATCCTCATCTATTATGTTTATTGTTTAATTGTATGATTGAAATGCCATGCTTAATTGATTTGTGAATATGTATTGATGGATTTGATGAATTGGATCAATTGACTTGTTTTGATATTGCTATTTGATTATTTAGGAATTTAACTACTGTTGCTTGTAGTCTATTTGATTTGTGATTGGCCAACACTAATTAGATATATAGGATTAGAGATACCCATGAGGGATTTGATAATTTGTACAAGCATATCTTGGGCTTTTGGAAAAGATTTGTCATAGAGATATGCAAGTTTTGACAAAATTCATGAATTTGTGTGTTTTATGCGGTTTTAATTACAATTTTAGGTCACTTGACGGTGCTTGATTTGATAATTTTAACTAGAGTAGTAATTTCGGTTTAAGTGGATTATTATTTACTTGATAATTATATATTAACTGCCTTGGCAGGATAATTTATGCTGTAGTTAGAATTTTGCTACTCCAAGAGGTTGGCGAATTCTAATGAGTTTGGTTAAATCCCAAGTAATTAGTTTCAATATCAACTTGAGACATCGATCTAATTCAAATGAAAATATAAATGCATCATTCTTGATTGTTTTAGCGTCTCTTAAACCTAAACCCCACATTTGTGTTGCTAGAACATTCGATTTAAAGTGTTCAATTTGCTCATTAGTTTAGTTTTTAGTTAAATTACGATCCAATAGCTTAATCTAAATTCTGATTTTTGATAGCTTAGCTTAGGCAAAGATTCGAAATACCTAGTAGTTAGCTATTAGCTCCCTATGGATCAACCTTGTCTCATCAGTAATATTTACTACATACACACTGGTTTCTACTAGCCGATTATTTTTGTGCTTATACATAGAGTTTAAAATCAAAATAGCATAATTAGGTGCAGTTACCTATTAAGCTTAGAAAATCCTAATCACGTAAGATAACACCCTAAAAATTATTAATGGCATAACCTAGAAAATTTGTAGAAGCTTTAAATAAATTGTTGGAGACAGAACTCCTAAATTACTGATATAAATATTCCCGATTAACTTGATAAATTATCATAAAACTAAGATAATTAATTAATTAAATAATTGTACTATTCCAGTGGAAATTGCTTGACATACGGTTGAGATGTTCTGAAAACAAAAGCAATAGTCGAAATCTTCAAGCGAATTGCCCAAATTTACACATAACAAAGTCAAATTGACTAAGAATTTAACCAATAAAAAATCTCCAACCAAGCACTCCATTAATTGTAGCTAGGGATGCAACCGGGGGGGTCATTATAGGGTACCCGCCCCGCCCAAAACCGTTAAAAACCCTATAGGGTCTGACCCTATAGGGTCACGGGACGGGTTTGGAAAATTACTTACTGACCCTATAGGGTTTCGGGGCGGGTTCGGGACACAAAAAAAACCCGATGGGTAACCCAAACCCGTCATAATATAAATAATTTAAAAATAAAATTTGAAATTTAAAATTCACAATTATGTAATATTTTTCTTCATGGACTTCTGTTTAGATAGATTTTTCAAAACGATGCATCCACTATGATTCCTTGTGTTTGTTTTCCGTAGCACATGGAATATGAAAAGATGCAAAATCAACTTTCCCTGAAGTTTGTACCTATGGACGTGCAGTTTCCCTTTTTCTCTCATGGATTCATCGCATTTTCTCGTAGGTTCCACATTTTAATATCTTTTTTCCGCACTATATTCCTAATAACCGATTCTCCAATTTCCTGAAATGTATAATTAGATGGGTTGTTCAATTCAAATTATTTGTATTTCGATCTATTTGTGTGCTAGCTTTTTTTTTTCTCGTAATTTTCACCTGGTTACTGAACCAGAGTTTAAAGTAATTTATAAAATTTATTTTATTTGATTTCGTAACAAGTTTATCAGTTAAACATCTTTCTTTGGGTTCACTAAACTAAGTAATTGATTAATAGTGCTCAGTGATGATCATATTTGCTTTAACCACACCGAAGAGTGACGAGAGAGATATTCGGCATCGATCATCGGGTTAGAGGAAGCGTCGTTTTACTGGAAGTGTTTTGGTGGTGCGTGATGACTCTATTCTCTGTTTGGAGATTAGACGAGCACGCTGTTAGGCACTGAAAGTGGGGATTTTTAAGTTAAATTTTGATAGAATGCTATAAGCATTATTCAAACTATTAGGTCTTCTTTTTTTTTTTTCCTGGTTTTACATTTATAGTTGTTGATAAATGTATCCAAATTTTCATAAATTTTGAAATTTATAATCTTATACCAAATATGATTTTGATTCACCCAAACTTATTAATCATTAGAAAGATATTGTGACAAATATTTTATCTGTAACTTGTTGAAATGTGAGGTAGATAATAAATCTAAATAGTTGAGTATAGAAAATTAAGCGGGTCGCAGGGCGGGGCGGGGCGGGTCAGGGTCAAAACCCTATAGGGGTGGGTTTGGGAATCAAATAGAAAACCCTGTAGGGTCGCGGGACGGGTTTGGGAAATCCTATTGGGAAGCGGGGCGGGTTCGGGTTTAATATGACCCGTCCCAAACCCGCCCCGGTTTCATCCCTAATTGTAGCAACCCAAGGCAAGAGCACCTTGCATACTCATTCAAAAATTCAAGAAGAAAAATGTTGCTCCTTGCCTATAAATGCCTTCGTTGATTAGTAACAAACAAAGCCATTGAAACATACCAAAACAGCAATGCAAAATACACAAACACAACTCCACATAAACAAGCTTCAACAAGATCCAAATATAAGCTTAGGGAGTGAATAAGCAAGGTAAGTAAAACTCATTTTAAGTAAGTATGTGTAATAAAAATTAGCTTAAGTAATGTTTTCATTAACTATAGGTTCGGGTTAGATATAGGAAGGAGTTTAACAACCTAATCTCAGCTCATATAAGGTAATCCCTAGATCTGGGAAGGAGTTCCGATGCAATTGCAAAGATAGGACTACAAGACCACAATAGAGAAATGGAGCTCCTAACTATTTCTAATTTTCCCTCCTTTTATTCTCATTACTGTGTTTTGGACTATACCTCTTTGGTTGATAGTGTGTAAAATATAAAAAGGACAAAAGTTAATTGCTTAAGGAGAAATCGCATATGAGTTATCAAAAGAAAATAAAAAAAAAAAGTGACACAGTGGAAGAAAAGAGAGAAGTATCACAATCCGTTGATTTTGTGAATACCTGGAAAGTGACAAATGCTAAAATTGAAACTTGTTGAATCGTGCACGATTGTCGGAAGCCGATCTCCATTATGTCTATTGATTATGACAACACTTAGACAAATAAGTATCAAAATTCAAAAACTCAATAAAGTATGAATTTTGGGAAAAAGATAAACGTTGCAATTTGTTGATTAGTGCACAAATACTAGAAAGCAATCTTCCATCAACTTGTTGATTCCATAGAATACCGGGAGGGATAAGAGAGACAAAACAATATTTTTTATTCCATTCAAAATCTCTATCTCAACATTTTACAAATCTAGTCTATTTATATGATTAAAATAGAATCTAATTAAATGACTTGATATAAATAGAATGATATTAATCTTATTAAAAATGATTATGTTCCTATTAAATTAACATTATTCCTATTTAATCTAGAAAAAAATCATAATCTTCTTAAAATAATAATATTTTCTTCTTATACTTCCACTTCGTTATGCGCCTTGCATTATTCTCCCCATGTTGGACAAAATTCGCCCTTTAATTTTCATCATTGGCTTGCCTTTATGGTGTGATGATGTCCTAAGGTGAAAGGTGGTTCTGATACTAACTGACGCAACAGAAGAAAAAAGAGTTTAGTATCATGACCCGTTGATTTTGCAAATACCCAAAAAGTGACAAATGATAAAATTGAAACTCATTGAATCATGTACGATTGTTGGAAGATGATCTCCTATATGTCTATTGATTATGAGAATATCAAGACAAATAGGCATCAAAATTCGAAAACTCAATAAGAGTACAAATTTTGGGAAAAGAATAAACATTTCAATTTGTCAATTCACACATGAATATTAGAAAGCAATTTTGCATTAACCTGTTGGTTCCACAAAATGCTAGGAGAGATAGGAGAGACAAAATAATTTTTTTTTTTATTCCATTCAAAATCTTTGTTTAACATTTACAAGTTTAGTCTATTTATAGGATTGAAATAGAATCTAATTAAAAGGCTTGATATAAATAGAATTACATTAATCCTATTAAAAAAGATTATGCTCTCATTAGATTAACATTAATCCTATTAAATCTAGAAAAAGAAATTATAATCTTCTTAAAATAATAATATTTTCTTCTTGTACTTCCACTTTGTTATGCATCTTGCATCATAAAAAGCCTGTAGAATTAGTGAACTAGGGGAAAAAGAATGCAAAATAAAATGAAATGTAGAGTGTAAGAGAGAGATATTTTTAGTAGGCTAAAGTTAACAATTACTACTGATTAAAGAGGGGAGGGGGTGTAGAATAAGAAAAAATAGAAGTAAAACATAGCTAAGAGAGAAATGATAAAGAAGAGGAAAGAAAAGGAAAAAAAATGAAAGATAGCCGTAAATTTAGCTATTTAAGGTTTTCACTTTATGAGTTTATGCTCTTCCATTATATTATTTTTTTAAGAACAATTATTATTAGCTGGAAAATATAAAATCATTACTTATTTTTCATGTATAACCATAACTTAATAATTTTTTTTGGGTGGATATCTATTACACTAAAACACGTTTCATTTATACATAGGGTGGAATTCTACAATGAGTACATATTATGAAGACTTCATACTTATAACATTCCTCGTGAGAGCAGCCTTGATGAAATCGTCATTCACAACCTGTCTATAACACTCAAACTTAAAACTTCGTATTAGTAGCTTTTTGACTCCCATTTGATATTGCCATCCTTTAGTGGAGTACTTATATGTTTTAAGATAAATCCAAGCGTTATTCCCTCCATCTCTGCTCATTAAATATAAAAAGAACGTTAGGACAGCTCGTTTCTATTGATAGGACATGGCTACTATGAAAGCTATTTTCGAAAAGGTAATAGTAGAAATTTTTACCATTTGGATGGCCTTTACATGGTTCAAGGACAACAAGGATTAGAATCATGGGAAATCATAAGCTTGTCTAAAAGCTTAAAGTTGCCTATAAACATAATGCCACCTCTTCTGGCCACTAGGTAATGCTTCTAAAATTTACGGACGCAAGCATAAACACTTCAAGGTGCATATACAAATACATATTTCACTTAGTGATCAAGCCAATACGATCAATCATGAATTATTCAAAATATGATGTATGTATGTTTAGTCTTACAAATTAATTCATTTTGGTAAACTAACCTTTGTCTCATCAAAGTTGCATATGGAACTATCGGTTTTATAGCAATATAATACTATAAAAACTCTTCATTACATAAACAAAATGGCAATATCTTTTTTTGTTGATTATGTAACTGTTAACCTATGGTTGATATTAGTATAAGAGAGAAATGTATAAATAAATAATACATTGTACATAGCTTATGTTTACAAAATTATTATAGATAAATATAAGATCCCAATATACCTAAAAGTTGAAATTCATTGACAAGGCCTAATATAAGCACAAAAGTTTTGATTTGTTAGAAATTTTACAAAAATTTGTTTTTTCTATCGTAGACACCTAAGATGTTTTAAACCTTGAATTTTTGTGTTGTGTTGTGTTCTCTGGTTAATAAATATATTTTAATGAACTTGATAGTTGCATACAATAGGACACATGTCTATGCGCAATTAACATATATGTATGTGTTTTTGCTATGATTATGAACCATATTCCATGTCACAATGTCACACCCAATTGAGATTCTTTAAATTTAGGTATATTGCATAATTTAAATACGTGGACCGAGATGCACTGGTGTAGCTAATGATTAATAAGTGAATTCAAATTCGATTAGGTTTTATTTAATAAGTTACTATATGTTTTATAAATATGTTTGGAGATTATTTTATAGTATCAATAAAGTGAAATGATGTGATGTAATATTTAAGTTTCTCTAGTTTCATATCCATTTTTGAAGTATTATAATTTTTCTTTATAAAAGTAGAAAATTTGCGGTCTCAAATTGAACAAATACGATGAATTTTGACGTACTTAAGGTCTATAATCTTTAAATGGCGCAAGATGCTGGAAAACAGAAACAACTAATTGAGAGTTGTTGAAGTTAAATGGTCCACCACCTCCACAAGAAGCTTTTAATGTCCCTCCATAGAGTCCTAGAAGATTAACCGTATCAATTGCACATTAACTGGCTAATAACTAATCAATGGTATTAGAAACATTGAAGACAAAAAATTATTGTCGAATTAATAATCAATAGCCATGAGGTGATGGGAATGACCATTCTTAGTGTAACGCGTAAATTTATTATCTTACTTTTGAAAAAGAGAAAAAGATTTTGTAGAATATGCTTAAGATTCCACTATTGGAGAAACAGGTACATAAAAAGTAAGTTTATAACTATATATATATATTTATAAACTAGTAAATTAAATAATTTAATTTATTTAAATTATTATTTTTTAGCACACGTATCATTGATGAAACATCTACTAGTATTAAATAAAGTCGAATTGTAATTTTTAAGTATTATTACGAACTTTGCAAGGAAGTCATAAATTTTGGCTTTCAAAATTTTCTCAACGTGAAATTTTTCTGCAAAATATGACGGAAATCTTTTGATTCCTGAATTTTCGTTATTTACCCTGTGGAAACAGCAAGGAAATTTCCTGATTCTTTCTCTGTAGACATGATACAGAGTTGGTCAATAAAGAAATAGTACGGGTCTTGCCCATATAACAATGCACGAGAAAATTAACCCAATGAGGTGAGAATCCGAGTTGGTCAATAAAGTCTATTTGAGCAATGAAGGGGTAATAGTGATCTAATCGACCCCACGTTTACATATTCTTTAGAGCCAATTTGTTTTTAAAAAATTAAATTTTTTTTCATTTATTTTGTTGAAAAAGTTTTTTTTTTTTTGGATGTTGAAAAAGTATTTAAATAGAAAATTTTTCTTGTAAAAGAAGTGGATTAATTAAAAGAAAAATTCTAATATTGTTTAATAATTGATTTATGTTTTTTAAAATAAAATTTTATTTTATGAAGTGGTACAAACATTATTAAATTGTAAATATGTAATTGCTTTTTATCTTTTATATATTATATTTTAATGTGACAGGAATTCTGAAAAAAGTTATAAAATCCTAACAAACAATGGCATTAGCTAGTGGATTACCACTTATCATTTTCAGGAGTTAAGATAGGGTCTTTGTCAAAGTGATCCTTTGTCTAATGCAATGTTGTTGGAATCGGATCAAGAATTGACCCGGACAAGTTAGGGAGCTGAGGGGTCGAATTGAGGTTACAAAAAAGTAAAAATATAAGGTATAATTTAATTATGAAAGACAAATATATATGACGTTACTCAATTAAATCTATATTTGGATTAAATTCATCAATTAATTATTAAACAAATATGATATAATGGTTATATTTTATAAATTTATAATAAAGTACGAATAAATATTTGAATTTCTAGTTTTTTTATTTTTTTTTTTTTTTGCTTGGGTTAATCGGTCTAGGTCAACTGGTTCAACCTCTTAATTTCCCGATTCAACTCGGTTCGACCACCTGGTTCAACTAGATCAATCCAAGTCTTACCGGTTCAATGCAAAAACGAGTTTTAGGCAAGATCCAGACTGACATTAGGGCTGTTTTGGTCGAACAGGATTGAACCGATCAATCCGTGCCGGTTTTGTCAACAATGGTTTAATCAATTTCTTATTAAGTGTTTTTTTTTTCCTTTTTCTTTTTCACTCAGCCCTATCCTACCCTTTGCAATGTGTTGTGCGATTATAAGAGGAGGGAAAATTAGAAAATTATAAGAAGAAAATTATCTTATGAAATTGGAAGAAAATAAATTTTAGTAAAGTAACTTTAGATTTATAATTAGAAGGCTTATTGAATCCTAATTGTGGCAAGACTTCTTCTATTGAATTTGTGGTGTGGCATAATATAAGGTGATTATTTTATTTCCTAGTCAATCCTTCTCAATAATTCAAATTAAATAGGCATTTTTTTTTTGTATTTGTAGATTATTAGTTTTGAAATTTTATCAATATTTACAATTTTGGTGAATGTTTAATTATCCATTGCTATAGCTAGTGAGAAAAAAAACATTGTAATTTTATTATGTTAATAGTGGAATTTTGTGTGCTGTGATTCTGTGATGTTTTCTCATATTAGGGTTTTTCAAGTTAAATCTTAAAGTTCTTTATTATTTTAGTATATTATATTGTATTGTATATCACTAATAAGTAAGAGAAAAATAATTTTGTTGTTATCGGATACTATGATTCCTGAAAAGTTCTTTGAGAAAGAAGTTATAAATAAGTCACATAATTGTATGAATCCTTACTAAACTTCCTTATATTGATTAGAATAATCACAATATATAGACCTTATATACAACTAGGGAAGGAATAAAATTTTTCAGCTCAATTTTCATACAAACAGGATAAAGGAAAGTATTATGAGTTTCCTTTAACTCCAAGTAAAGGATCAGTTGACTTTAAGAGTCTATTTTCTTTAATTTTTTCTCTTGTCCTTCTTTTTGTGTGTGTTTTTATATTAAAGTTTTAAGTTCTAGTGACTTTTCAAAGCGCTTATTTATTTAAATAGAAAAATAAGTCATTGAAAGAGTAGACTACCTTACAGCTTTTAACATTTCTTTTGTAATCAACTATTGTTGCTGGTAGTTAATGTTTTTGTAGTCTTATAGTACCTCCTTTTTGTGATGCTCCTCAAATATAAATCATGGAACTCTAATCCTAGAGGCGCCTTTTCGATGTAATGGCTTGGAGTTTATCAGAACTCCAAAGTTAAGTGTGCTCTGGGTAAAGTGATCTCATGATGGGTAACCCCCTCCTCCCCACCACCCCCCAAGGAAGCACCGACACCAAAAGGATAAAACCGTACGATGTGTAACCAAAGCGGATAATACCTTGGTGGATAGAATTCCGAGTTGTTACACAGTATCTCTGATGTTCTAGTTATGCCTAAAGGTGCTCTAGAAAGGCGGTGTACTTGGTATCATGATTCTACTTGGGGGTGGCTTAAGGGCCTAGGGGCACCCCTCCGCTGCAGTAGAACATGGGGTGGCAGGTTGTGACAAATGGTATCAGAGTAGTAGTTTCTGGACCTATGTAATGAAACTGACGGGGATGTCAGTTCTCTAAGTGGGGAAGTATGTAATACCCCATAAATATAGATCGTGGAATTCTAATAACATAAGCACCTTTTCAGTGTAATAGCCTACAGTTTGTCAGAATTCCAAAGTTAAGTGTGCTTTGGGCAAAGCAATCTCAAGATGGGTGACCATTTTAGGAAGCGCTTGCACCAAAAAGATAAAATCGTGCGGCGTCTAGGAAGTCCAATTTATCTGGCATCATGATCCTTGCCCAAGATGGCCTAAAGGCCTAGGGGCGTCCCCTTTACTATAGTAGAGCTTGGAGTAGCAGGTTGTGACACTTTCGGTCTTTAAAGCAAAAGATATGAGTTTGAATCCCTTTCTTCGATGTAATGGAAAAAAATGTATATAATAAAATAAAATAAATAATGTTGCTGGCCTAGAATGCAAGGACCTAGAAGGGGATCATGTAGCCATAAGCGGATGCTAACTCCAACAATCAGTAGGTCTAGCCTTCATTCATTAATAAAAATATTTTCCATTAACAAAAATTTAATAAAATAAAATATAAAATTCAATTTTAAATAAATGGATTTTTAGATTTAAAATAAAAATTAGGCTAAAAAATTATATTCTTTAGTATATTTTTAAAAATAATTATTTAGAATATGCATTTATTTATCTACAACTATATTTGCATTTAGTTGTTGCATTAATAATATGAGATTACAAAATATTCTCAAGACCAAAATAAGTTTTATATGAAAAGGATTTTAGTTTTAGTCGAAATCTTTATAAATCCAGCTCATATTAATAACAATATGCATGAAGAACTTTTTGGGAGTAATAATATCCCATAACAACAAAATAATTTTTCTATTGCTTATAGTGATATAAAATATAATATATTATACTAAATAATAAAAACTTTAAAATTTAGTGTGGAAAATGCTAATATAAAAAAAAATCATGAAATGGCAGCATAAAAACTTCCACTACCAACATAAAAATTATAATATTTTGTTCTCACTAACTATACCAATGGATAATTAAACATTCATCAAAATTGTAAATACGATAAAATTTTAAAACTAATTAATTTTCAAATATACGAAAGTACTTATTCAGTTTGAATTATTGAGAAGGATTGATTAGAAAAGAAAATAATCACTTTATAATAGTCCACGCCACAAATTTAAAAAAAAAAAAATCTTACCACAATCAAGATTCGAAAAACCTTCTAATTATAAATATAAAGTTACTTTACTAAAATTTATTTTCTTTTAATTTTATAAGATAATTTTCCTCTCATCATTTTCTAATTTTCTCTTCTTTTATGATCGTACAACGTACTGTAAAGAGCAGGGATGGGACAGAGTGAAAAAGAAAAAGGAAAAGAACACTTGATAAGATATTGATCAGACAAAAGATCACGTTGATGAAGAACAAGACCACTAGCTAATGCCATTGTTTGTTATGATTTTATATCTTTTTTCAGAGTTCTACTTACTTTAAAATATAAACTACAAATGCTAAAAACTAATTACATATTTATAGTTTGATAATGTCTTTATCAATTCATAAAATAAGCTTTCTATTTTAAAAAACATAAATAAATTTTTAAGCAATATTAGAATTTTTCTTTTAATTAATCTACTCTTTTACGAGAAAAATTTTCTATTTAAAATACTTTTTCAACTTCGACAAAAAAAAAAACTTTTTCAACAAAATAAATGAAAAAAATATAATTTTTTAGAAAACAAATTGGGTCTAAAGAATCTGTAAGCGTGGAGTCAATTAGATCACCATCACCCTTCATTGCTTAAAAATACTTTATTGTCCAACTCGGATTCTCCTCTCATTGGGTTAATTTTGACGTGTATTGTCAGATACGCAAGACCCGTACTCTTTCTTTATTGACCAACTCTGTATCATGTCCACAGAGAAAGAACCTGGAAATTTCCTTGCTGTTTCCACAAGGTAAATTACAAAAATTCAGTAATCAAAAGATTTCCATCATATTTTGCAGGAAAATTTCACGTTGGGAAAATTTTGAAAGCCAAAATTCATAACTTTCTTGTAAAGTTCGTAATAATACTTAAAAATTTCAATTCGACTTTATTTAGTACTAGTGGATGTTTCATCTATTATACGTGTGCTAAAAAATAATAATTTAAATAAATTAAATTATTTAATTTACTATTTTATAAATATATAATGATATAAAATTGTGTAAATAATACTTGTATCTCTAATATTGTATAAATATATATATGACTTTTACATTTACACCCCTTAAGCCTGTTTTGTAATTTCTCATATCAAATACAATTTGACCAATCATTTAGTGTAAAAAATGCCTAATTTTACTATAAAATCCATAACTCTCTGATCCTTTAGAATAAAAAAATTATCATACTTCATATTTTGTAGTTCTTCATTTTCATTTATGATTATCTCCTTCTAAAAATAAAAGGAATTATCAACTCCTTACGTTTATATCAACCGATTCATATTCATAATCGTACTTATTTTCCATCACCCACTGCAAAAGCAGGGGGAAAAATAAAAATAAATATAACACTTGATAAGATATCGATTAAGCTTTGACATAGGCCAAGCAAAAAATAATAATAATAATAAATAATAACTCTTGGAAATGATAAGTTGCAGTCCACTAGCTCTGCTTTTGTTTGTTATAATTTTTTAACTTTTTACTTCTTCAGCAGTCCTTTTATATTAAAAATATATATTCTGCAAATGTTAAAAACCAAGTACATATTTACTGTTTGCTAATATATTAATATCAATTCATAAAATATTTTTGCTTTTTGAAAAACATAAACCTTTTTATTAAACAATATCAGTATTCTTTTAATAAATTTATTTTCTTTTACAACAAAAATTTCTATTGAAGTACCTTTTTCATCATAATAAATGAAAAAAGAAAAGATAAAAATTTTAATTTTTAAAAATGAAATTGGATAAAGATTCCATAAATGTGGGGTCCACCCGTCATTGGGTAAACTTAAAAAATACATTGCAAATTGTAATTTATTGAGTCCTCGATGGCGAAAAATAAAATAAAATCTATTGAGCCTCGGATTCTCTTCTCATCAAGACTAGTACCCTTTCTTTATTGACCAATCTTGTATCATGTCTACAGAGAAAGAACCAGGAAATTCCCTTGCTGTTTGCACTGGGTAAATAACTGCAAAACGACGTGATATAAAGACCGATTAAGTTGCCCAAGTCTCATCACTATTCGACACTAACATTCCACCATTCCTTCGCTTTTCTTTGACAAATACCCACTTTGATCAAACTATGGAACCCAACTTAATATCAGCTATGTGGACATGGTTGCAATCCTTGCAGGGGTCCTTTTATCTCTAGCTTTCAATTTCAGGAAGAAAAAGAACAATGTTATTGAAAACCCAAACCGTACAACTCCAATATCAACAGCAACACCATCAGTCTTTCCTCCTCTTAGTCAAAATTATGAAGTTTTCTTGAATTTTAGAGGTGCGATACTCGTAAAACTTTCACGATAATCTCTACCATAGATTAGTGGATGTGAGGGTTTGTGTTTTTAGAGATAACGAGGAACTCCATGTTGGTGAGGAAATCCACCCTAACCTTCTTGCTGCAATCCAATCCTCTAAGATTTCAATCCCAATCATCTCTCCTGACTATGCTTCCAGTAAGTGGTGCCTTATTGAGCTTGTCCAAATTCTCAAGTGCAGAGAAACTATGGGCCAGATCGTCCTACCCATTTTTCACCATGTTGATCCATCAGATGTGCGTCACCAAAAAGGTCGTTTTGGAAAGGCATTTTCTATACACAAGAAAAATTACAGTAGTGACATTGTCCAAGAATGGAAGGATGCGTTGAAAAAAGTTGCATCCTTAAAAGCGTTGGAATTAAACAATAATGCTGATGGGTAAGAGTCTTTCTTTTTCCTCCTTCGTCTCCAATATATATTTTTTATTTATGTTTATATTACTAAAATTGACATTGCAATATGACATGTAGGTACGAAGGAAAATTAATAAATCAGGTTGTGGAAAAGGTATTAGCTGACTTGAGAAAAACCTTCATGGCTATACCCGAAATTTTGGTTGGAGTGGAGGAGCAAGCGAAGGAGATTATGCGGACGATTGATGAAAATTCATCAAGTGATGTTCAAGTTGTTTTAATCCATGGCATGGGTGGAATCGGAAAGACAACTTTGGCTAAATTTCTACAACCAACTATTTAGCCACTTTCGATTTTGTTGTTTCTTGGAAATTGGTCGTGAAACACCAACAGCAACTGCAAATGCAACTAATATCCAAAACTTTAAGAATGAAGTGGCCATGGGATATTACCATCCTGATGAAGGAACCGGTATCATCAACGATACGTTTGAAGGGACCAAAGTCCTCCTTGTACTTGATGATGTTGACGATGGGGATCGATTGGATGCACTGATGGGAACGTGACCTGTTTGGACAAGGAAGCATCATAATAATCACTAGCAGGAATAGAGATCTGTTGCAGCGAAGGCGTGCGAAGCTAAATTATGAGACGAGAGAACTGGATTTTCACCAATCTTTTCGACTATTTTGCGCGTATGCTTTCCCACAGAGGACCTGATTATGGTGAATTTGAAACCATTGCTCGAGATATTGTGTCTACTATGGGAGGCCTCCCTCTAGCAGTTGTGGTTATTGGTTCCTTGCTATTGGGTAAAGACATGGATACTTGGAAAGAGACATTGGAAAAGTTAAAAAGGGTGCCAGATGACAAAGTGCAATCAACGTTGAAAATCAGTTATGATGCTTTGACATATGAGCAAAGAAAATATTTCTCGATATTGCTTGTCTTTCTCCATCAGTGAATGAAATTTCATGCATATGTGGGATGATTGCCAGTATTATCCTCAATCTGCAATTGGAGCTCTTAAGTCCTTATCTTTAATAAAAGTGAGGTATGAAAATGAGCTAATCATGCACGATCAATTAAGGCAACTGGGAAGGGAATTGTAAGAAAACAGGGTCTTGATCTACCTGGAAATTGCAGTATACTGTGGGACCCTAAAGTAGCTCGTGAAGTGTTGGAAAGAGACCAGGTAAAATTCTTCTTTTTTTCCTCTTCCTTCTTGCTTTCATGGCATGCTATCCTTGCTGAAGTGCTTGCTTTTAAAATTATTTTTTATTTTAAGTGATAAACCATATTTATAACATCTGGAGTTATATTGTTATATGTATTTAACCCTTAATCAAGAGAAATGAATGCATTGCCCCATAACTATTCTATTTGTTTTTAAAATTAATATCAACGTCATTTGTAAAGCCTTTATGCCAATTGCCAATGGCCTTATCTTGTAATTTTAAAGTGACAATATATCATATATTTAATGGAAACGAATGATTTAAATTTCGTTTCACACATGTTTTCTCCAATTGATTATTTAATATTAAAGTAATTTTTTTTTGGCATCATTGTTATATTTCTTCATTCTTACAGTCTTACCCGAGATTATAGGTAGCGGTATCGTTTTTTTTTTTTTCTTTTTGTTTTATAATATAGTAATATCTTAAATAAATTAATTAAATGAAATTGAGAGAAAGTAATTAATGCAAAATTAAATTAGAAATTGAAAGAAAGGATTCCAACCTCCATAAATAATGTTGAGGCAAAAAAGTATCTAATTTTAGGCAATGACATGTCTTGAGTTACTGACTTTACCTTATATATTTAGTTTTATGTTTAATAATTTTTTACCTGTATTTAACGTTTTCTAATTTTTTTAAAATAAAATTTAGGATCTTTATCAACTCCATTGAAATTTTTGTCCTCCTCAACATGCCTCAATACGATAATAATTTAATGAAATAATAAAATGATGCATTTAATTAGATAATTGATTAAAGATAATGTTAAATATATTTAGTTACATAATATAATAAACAATATAAAAAAGGGTTGGAAAAATTACGTGAACCTCGCCGCATTAGTCAATTACGATAGGGTAAATAAAAAACTACCACATTGGTCAATTATCCTGGGGTCAATCTGAACGAAAGGAACGAAGTCCTCCTCTTTTGTAAAAATAAAAAATATTGACGTTTTATACAGAAGAAAGAAAAAGTTGAGGACTTCAATTTTAAAAAGTTTTTACTTATATGGAATAAAATTTTTTCAGATACGATTCTATGATAAGTAAAATGTTCAGGTTATGTCAATGAATTAACTCTTAAATATGAGTCACTATCATAGTTGAATTAAATAATATAAAAACTTTCAATTAAAAATGAAATAAAATAAAAACCGAAAAGGGCCACCTCGGGGGCCGACACAAGAGGGGTACGAAGCAATGGGGGCTGCCTGAATGTGTAAAAGAAAGAATAAGTGGTTTCATTAAATTGTGAGATTCTGGTAATTTCTGTTTTATGTCTCATACAGTATAAAAAAAATGCCACAACCAAGGAATAAACTTATTAATAATGAAAAACTTATTTTAGAAATAAATTAATTAAGGTTATTAATTAAAACCTTCCCACCTAGGGTTAGCGTAGCTTCCCCCTGTCCCTCTCTTTTTCCCTTAATAAAATTTAATATCATAGTACAAAAGTAAAAAATGGTAAAAAAGAAATTGTAGCCGAATGAAATTACTGGAGATTATGTTCAAACAATTGAAGTAGACATAGACGGAAAGGAATTTATTTTTGAATTTAAACGGTTTCATTGAAGAAAAAAAAATGAAAATGCGTGGAAAAGAGCTTAATATATAAAATTTCTGCCAAAAGTAAAATTGAAAAAAAAAAAGGCAAGTGTTATTTTAATCTAACATATATTTCATTCTCTCCCGTTAATCTTTTGCCCTATTTATTGCTAAACAACTATAAAAAAGCATTTCCTATTATTTCATTCAATTTTCTTGACTAATCGAAACAACCTTTTTTAATCCTTTTCTATTCATTATTATATCCCTTTATATTCATTTCCACTTTGCTATAACAAAGCATTTATTATATCCGAATTTTTTTTATAGGGAACTGAACAGATTGAAATTCTCAATCTTGCCTCGGATGAAAAACATGAAGGAAATTGCTTCACAAGTAAACAATTTGAGACGCTCCCAAAATTGAGACTTCTTCGAATGAATAATGTAAATCTTATTGGAAATTTCAAGAATTGTTTTTCAAATCTAAGATGGCTTCAATGGTATGGATGTCCTTCAAGTTTTAAAGCAACTAGTTTTCGTCCCATAAATTTGGTGGTTCTTAATTTATCAAGAAGTAATATCACGGAGCAATGGGCTGGCTGGAGGGAAATGAAGGTAATACATATAATACATTATATATGTACATAATGACATGGGAAATAATTTTTTATGAAATGAAAAAATAACTAGATATGTTTGTCCTTAGTGTGCAGAAAACCTAAAAGTTCTAGAACTAGAAGCGTGCTTCCATTTGAAAGCAACTCCGGATTTCTCTACATTCAAAGGGCTGAAGAAATTAAACCTTGGTAATTGTAAAAGATTGAGGAGAATTCATCCATCTATTGGTATATTCTCGAAAACACTCGAACACCTTAATTTGATGAGATGTGAAGAACTGCGGAAGCTACCGATAGAATTGGGTAGAATGGAAGAACTAAGGGAATATTATCTAAATCAGACTTCAATAAGTGAAATTCCTGTGGTAGAAGGATTTATGACAAAGCTCAAGAGACTTTTTACTATAAATTGTGAAAAGCTTGCTGGGCTTCCAGACTCCGTAGGATCGCTCACCGACTTGGAGGACTTAGCATTGTCCGGATGCAAATCACTGGCAGTGATTCCTGAGTCGATCGGAAATCTACATAATTTAAAAATATTTACTGCGGAAGGATTACGTGGACTCACTGAAGTTCCTAAGGATTTGGGGAAATTAACTCGTCTAGAGCATCTCTTTTTAATTGGGACTTCGATCTCTGTACTGCCAAACCTCCCCGATGGACTGAGAAACTTATGTTTGTCTGGTTGTTCAATGGATTCACTCCCAAATCTATCCTACTTAACAAACTTATTTCATCTTTGGCTTAAAGATACAGATGTCATCCCGGAGCTTCCTTTTAGTCTACACTCACTTAAATTAAGCGGTTGTCGGAAATTGCGCACACTTTCAAGTTTTTCATATCTGAAATGCTTATCTAAATTGTCTATTGAAGATTGTAATGAGCTCGTGGATATCAATTCGTGTCGCATGGAGAATCAGTTGCGCAAGTTGTCGTTACATTCTTGCAATGGTCTAAAAGGCTTACTAGATCTTTCAACTTTAGGATGTCTATCACATTTTTCTGTAGCTGAGTGCAGTAATATCATCGCGATCGAAGGACTAAACACTATGTATAAGCTAGTAGGGTTGTGCATCCGTGACTGTTCCTCCCTCGAAAGAATGGGCAGCTTTCCTAACTTAGATCGGCTTAAAAGCTTGCGCTTTGGTAACTGTCCAAAGCTAAGGGATATTGATAATCCTTGCATAGACAAGTATAAATCATTGGAAATCCTATGCCTTGACGGAGGTAGCCCTTCATTGAAATTTCCAGATCTTCCATCGCTTAAAAGCCTCAATGTTGGGCGTGATTCATTTTGAGGAGTTGAGAGAGATTCCCAATCTTCAGGAGTTGAAGTCTTTAAAGAGTTTGAGTGTTATAGGTTGTAAGTCATTAGAGAAATTGCCAGATTTTTCAGAATTTACAAACTTACTGCATCTAGATGTCCGAGGTTGTGAGAAACTCAAGGGGTTGAGAGGACTTGAAAACCTCAATTCCTTTGATGTTTTGTCTATTTTTGAATGTCGATCACTTAAACAATTACCGAAGTTGTGGGAAGAAAGAATCTACAAAGAAAAGTTAGAACTTTTGTGGGTTTACGTTTTACCCTTCTCGAAAGGTAAAAAATTATTGATTATTACATGAAACTTTTCTTATTTATTTATTTATTTTTTTCCTATTTCCTCGAGCAACTTTGTCTGATTGATTTGCAAGTGTGTTTTTAACTTTCAAGCAGACATCCTCATGATGTTGTGCGTGTCCAGGTTGCTTCTTCACAAAATAAATTCAATCCATTCTCTATCCATATAAAGGGAAGTGAGAGTCTATTGTTTTGAGATTATTAGAGTTTATGAGTTTATGGTATATGATTCTATTGGATTTATGCTAGGTTTTAATAAATATTAAATAAATTGAATAAGTTAGATATATATATATATATATAACTCCTTTAATTTTCATTGAGATTACAACTCGTAGTATATATATTTAGTATTTGAATTAATCCATTAAACACGCAATTCCTTCTTGTGGATTCAGACTTTGGATTTGTTTCTTTTTTTTAATTGTATGTATCTAGAATTTGGATCGGACTTGATTCAACCATGCAATTTTGTGAAAATTAATTTCAGTAATAGAATTGCTTGGACAACTTTCTTCTGGTTGAAATATATATTAATTAATATCAATATAGTATATATATATAGTGATATTAGAAAAATGGTTTTTGGCTCTTAGGATATGCTTCATTTTTTTAAAAAAAAAAAAAAAAGAAATTTCCTCTCATATCTTAGTCCTCTGTTTATGATAATCTGACTCTTGGTAGGTGACTGGGGACTGTTACGATAGAAATGCATTCATATTTGTTTGTTGTGCTCGCGTATAATATAGTATGCTAGACATTATTCTATGGTGATTTGGACGAAGCATGTTGCGTCAGCTAAATTTGATTCTAATTCTGAGGAAGAGTTTGTACATATTTAAAGAATCAAAAACCATGAATATTACTGCTTTTAAATTACTTTTCAAAACAGAATTACCTTTCTAATTATGTAGTTAACCTGATTCTTCTTACTTTTTTTCACTTGCAGAAATGCTATCCTCCTCACTCCCTCTCCTTACCTTAAAGAATTAAACAAGGATTTCTAAGAAGAAAGTTTATAGGTTGAGAATCTCGAGACAAGGAAGATCTATTTATTTTCACATTCCTAGCTACGTCAACTTCCTAATCTTGTGTGCATACTCTATGTAGGGAAATGTTTGAATAAGAAGGGCAAAAAGTGTGCACGCGTCCATGTGGAGAGTTGAAGATAGAATGGTTAGTAATATTTCACTCCTTTTGTCATTCATGGAGATAAGCACACGTAGGCCTAATTTGAAAAACAGGGTAATGTTTTCTTAAAGATGAGAACAAAAGGTTATATATCACGTTGAATCATTGAAGTAAAACTGTGATTTTTAGAATAATTATAAAAAGCAGTGTAATTATATATTGATGTTTCAACCACTTATCACAAGAACACATCCCTCTTCTTAAAAAAAGGAAGTTATCCAATCTACAATCCTATTTGTAGTTCTAAGAATAAAAGTAAAAACCACAGACACATCAATTGAATCACATTATAAAACCGACAAAAGTAAGGAAGAGAAGTCTGAAGCCTGGCTTCTCCACTATGAAAGATTTTTTTTTTTTTTTTTTGGGCAAGTCCTTTCAGATTAATTCATTCAAATTTCACCTATATGATGAAAGTGCCTTTTTTTGTAACATTCGTAGAAGGAATAAAACAGCGGTAATTTGCAGTTTGCAAGAAATAGCAACTCATGTATTAAGCTATCTGTTTGGCATCAATGTAAATTTGAAAACTGTTTTAATAATCGCATATTGGAAGCTTTTTTCTTTTCATCCCTGCATTTTACCCGTTTGAGAATGGCAGTGGCATAAAATTGCTTATATCCAAGTGTGTTTTAACTTTTAGGGACACGTCCTCGTGCCGTTGTGGCCTTGCAGTTTCATTAGATCCATGTATGTAAAGTATGTGATGGCTGCTAGAAGACATTACTGCAGAACAGAATGGCATGTATTTTCATTTATCCTCTGAGACTGAGAGTGTCATAGTGCTACTTCATGACTGTTTTGCTTTAATGGAATTTTATGAGTTTGGATATTGTCTCACCTCATTGGAAACTAAGGCCTTGTGTTTTGTCTTTTAATGTAAAGTTAGCATGCATTTATGCTTTTTTTGCTTTACTGTATGTGGTATAGTCTGCTAGACACACTGTACGAGATTCTACATGTATTCTAAGAATGAAATCTATGGATATATATATATAGGAGTGTTCCTTATTATATGTATTTCAAATTGTCTTTCCAGCCCTTTGTGCATGTTTCTATTTATCAAACTATCTCTGTTGCAGAGTGTGGTTCTTCAGGTTTAGAAGATGTTGAAGTTTTCAAGCCAGCTGGTCAAGTTGAAGACAAGGCATGAAAGGTTTCTTTAAAATTTCACCATTTTTTGCTGTATCGAAACCTCATGGGTATATGTGACGGCTTGTGACATACATCTGATGCGGATTTCTAGTGGCAGATTCTTTTCCTTGTTCAGCTTTAGTTTATATTGTTGGTGTCATCTAGGTTGTTCAAACTTTTATCACCATGAGAACTGTCTTTTGGGAAAATTAACACCAGTGATAGAATGCGCTTAAACAACTTTCTTTTCGTATTGGCTGTAGGATATATTGATATAATTGATAATTTGCTTCGTTTTGCTCATTATTTGTTGTCTTTTGTGGATGCTTGGGATAAATAATTACATGGCTGACATTAAACTAAAAGCTTGAATGTTGCATATGACTAATTTTTTATTTTTAAGGTGCAAAAATAATCGATTTGTTTACTTTTTATTTATCAGACCTGTAAAGTTTATATCTAGATTAGTAAAACTATTTGTGCTTTTCGTTCATATTCATACGTAGATTTGACGATGCTTGTTTATTTATGATCACATTCGATTCCAATTGCACTGTCTATCTAAAACTTATTTTATTTTATTTTTTTGAACAGTTTCTTAGTGTAAAATTCTCCTGATTGTTTGATGTTGACCAAGTAAAAAAAAAAAAAAAGAAAAGAAAAAAGAAGAAGAAAAAGAAACTATGACGGTGACAAATAAATCATCAAATCATGATTTAACTCCAAATTCACAACATACCAAATTACATATGGGTTATCTCAATTGACCAAATTTTCCAACCCAGAAGCATCAACAACAAGAGAGATTTCACAAAGCAATGGACCAACCATATTTACACACAATCTGCAGGGAGCTTTTAAAATGTCCAGCTGTCTCGGTACCTTAACCCAATAGGAACTCGACACACTCCCACACCCATAGACCCACCCCTACCTGCATTTGACTATTATGCACAATTAGTCAAAAACCTACCCTGCCGGCTGCTGAGGCCTGAGGCCTCCTTTGACTGAAAAAATATTTTCGCTCCTCTTGTGTTAGTCAATAAATATATTTAAATAAATTTAAAAATAAAAATATTTTTCAAATAAAACAAATGATGATTACCATTTTATATATACATGTTATGTTATTATTATTATGGATAAAATTTATATACAGTAGTTAGGACAACAAAACCTCCATCAATGGTGGAGTGTCCAATATCCTTACTGAAACGTTACATTTTTTCTAGTTGTTTAAAAACGTTGCATTTTTTCTTATTTCCATGCAAGGTTAAATAACCTTTTGCTCCGAGGAAAAAAAAAGTTCGATAATTTTGCTCTGCTCAGCTTTACATGTGAGACCCACACGGTTAAAATTAGACTTGACACGCATGACTTACACGTGGAATTTTATTTTCTTAAGCAGAAACATTCAGCCTTATCTAAAAACAAGCACATGTAGTTTAATAAATAGATCAAAAGAAATAGAGATATAGACACATTTTTTTAAAATAAAAAAGGATAATATTAACCTAAAAAATATCCCAACACAATTGTAAAGTTGCAAAATAAAACTAGTTTGTGTTGGATTTTAAATTGGAGAATTACAAACTTCTATTCTTTTTTTTTTTTTTTTTTTAGTCATTCACAAACTTCAATCTTTTAAATGGTCATTTTGGCTCTTATAAAAATAATAAAGAAATAGAAACAAAAAGGAAAAAAAATTAGAATAATGTTCAGTATAATGAAATTGAAAACTGATAAGGGAAAATTAATATACTCATTTAGGTAAATTTATGATCATTTATTCTCTAATTCTTGTTTAACTTAAAGATAATTGATACTTAAATAGTAAATATATTCATTTCAAGCATAAATAGAGCAAACATCAACTATTGCGTCAAAATCAACAAGAATTGAAGTTAAACAAGTCAAAAAGACACTATCATGACCGTGATCACACCAGTGATATCCTCTGACCTATCCAGGAAGCTTGTAATGGTCGAGAAATAGGGAATTGAAGTAGACATGGAGATTATGGCCAACGTCGCGACTGTCGTCTAGAAGGGGATCTTCTTGGGAAGGATATTTATAAGTGACTATGGCTAGGAGAAGAGGAAAGATGAGAAGAAATAATCAATAGAGAAGATCAGGGTCGACATTACAGCCGTGACAGTGTACGTTGTCTCTTTTGGACCAATTTTGGAAAGTTGGTTACGACCGGTATTGAATGATCGAATGAGGCCACAAATGATATCACGGTCAAGATAACGGCCATGATGGACAGGGCAACAAATTGTAGCACTGATCATCTATGTATTACGACCGTAATTGCATGTGGAGATTATCATTCGAGAAGATAACGGCGGGGATAACTGCCATGATCATCCTTGACTAATTAATCCAATGAAGATAACGCCCGGATAACGGCCATTATGACAATTACATGTCGCTCATTTTCGCACCATTTTGGAATTCAAGCACCTTTTTGAAGAGGAACGAAGCCCAACTGATGCATATCTTCACTCATCCGATGTATTGAATGGAGGAAACATATATATAGTCCTCCCAAGCATTGCAAGACATGAATAAACCATTGTAATAGATCATTCACCATTCTCACTCACCACTCATATTTTCTCTTGTAACCATCTATGTAACATCTTATCATATTGTCACTTTACTTGTGTAAGAAGTGTATTGTACAGACTTTAAAGTATTTTTCAATCATTAAGGGTTGTTTTATTATTCTTTCTTCTTACTTTTTCCAATATGTTGTTTTGTCTACATTATGTGTGAGTTATTGCTAGGGCTCATGTAGCCATATGTTAGCATGTATTCCAATGAATTGAATGCCTAATGTTGTAGGATTTTCTAATCTCTATAGTGTATTAATATATTCTAATTCTAGGTAGTGCACGACTTAGGATCGGATCAGATTTCAACAAGATGCGATTGAGAAATCTACCCGTGGAATAGATCTAGGCTATAGAGAAAGATTGCCCATGATGCATAGAGATAGGATTGTGGAATCTTTTGCATGTAATTGGATAATTATTTTGAGATCATGTTGGTATGCAATTTTAGTCAGTTGTTGACTAAGAGATTCCAGTAGATACAGCTAGAATTAGGGTTCAATAGACACGAGAGAGATATTGAACCAATAATTGGAATTCTACAATTAAGAATGACTCAACTACTAATGAAATTGTGGTACATGTTAACTAATTGGTGAAGAGAGTCTGAATTGTTAATTGTAAAGTTAAACTTTATTTGTTAATTCATGTTATAACATAGCTTATTTGAGAATTTTTTAGTTATTTAATTTTAATTCCTGATTTAATTTAATTTGCTAGATAATAATTAAGAGGGTGAGTAATAGTACTTATTGATGACCCCGATGAATACGACCCTATAATCCATTCCTATACTACAATTGATAGGTAGCATTGACTAAATTATAGGAAAAAGATTATAGGTTATTAATTTAATTAACTCAGTTAAGAATAGCACAACTAAGTTTTTGGCACCATTGCTAGAGAATCGGTTGGTAATATTAAGAAAACCTAATTGTTGTTAATCTAGCTTTTTATTTATTTATTTTTAATTATTATCCTCATATTAATTTAACTAAACTCTGATTTTTCTTTTGGTTACAAGTTTATAACCCGAAGTCGTCCCACTGATCTAGCCGATTTCGATCCAGAACTTAAAAGAATAGTGCATCAAAATTTAAGGAAGATCAGAGAGATTCTTCATAATCACCCACTAGAGTGAAAGAAACTAGATCGGAATCATCAAGCATGAGTATAAAAATGAGGATGTGAACCCAAGAGGGGTTGAAGTTGAGGATCCTCGAATCAATCAGAATCAAGCTGGTGGAAATGGAAATGGAAATGATTTGAATCGAGCCGTTGAGAATGAAAATAATCCAAGAGTTGCTGGAAATGAGGTTAATAGATCCATGTGGGAATTGTTTATGCCCACGATTGATGGAGTTGCACCATCCATTGCATGGCCTAGATTTCAGGAAAACAATTTTGAGCCGAAGCCTGCCTTGATTCAAATGATGCATGTAAATCAATTTGGTGGGGGAGTTTCCAAAGATCCACATGCTCACTTGACAAACTTCCTGCAAATCTGTGCTATAATCAAAAGCAGTAGGGTGTTAGATGATGCGATACGCCTTAGATTATTCCCTTTTTCTCTTAGGGATAAAGCTAGGAGCTGATTAAATTCATTACCCCCTCATTCATTGACCAATTGGGATCAAGTGGCACAGAAGTTCTTAGAGAAATTCTCTCCACCCAACAAGACAATCCAACTAAGGAACGAGATGTTTTCTTTCTACTAGTATAAAGGTGAATCACTTTATGAGGTATGGGTAAGGTTTAAGGAAGTACTAAGGAGTTATCCTCACCATGGGATTACTCTGCATGATTTGGTTAGAATTTTCTATACGTCTCTTGGTAATCAATTGAAGACCATGATTGAAGCTGTAGCGAGAAGTAGTTTGATGAAGAAAAGTGCTTCTGAGGCATATGAGCTGATTGAAGAAATGGCACGGAACACATTTATTTGGCACAGTGAAAGGAACAAACCAAGACCATTAGTTGCCAAGTATGAGTCAGAAAGGGTTTCCCAACTTCAAGCACAAGTGGCATCACTTACAACTTAAATGATTAAGATAAAATCAAGTATGGATGCTTTACCTCAAGGTGATCCTCCTATGAGTTTAATGGGAGATTCTTATGTTCCTAAATCGGTCCATGCACGAAAGAAGTGAATCTTATGAATAGATTTGATAGAGGAACTGGGAATTATAACCCCTATAGTTAACACCTACAATCCCGGTCAGAGGAATCATCTTAACTTTTCTTGGAGCAACCAAAATGTACAAAGATCAAGCTTCCACCTGGGTACCCAAAGCCACAGCAACAACAATTACAAGCACCGCAGGAACGCTTTACTTTACCACCATATGATAACAAGCCCAATGTTGAAGACCTTCTGTCACAGTACATGCAAAGTTCTAATACACATCATTGGAATCAAGAGGCATCCATTCATAAACTGGAAAAGCAAATTGGCCAAAATGCTTTCTGAAAGAGCTTCAGGGTCATTGCCAAGTAACACTGAACCCAATCTTAAAGAGCAAGTGAAGGCTGTGACGCTTAGGAGTGGAAGGGAATTATATGATTAGAAAATTTCCCCTAATAAAATTGAAGGAGAAAAGGAAAGATTCATAGATCATAGTTGAAGGTCAGAAGGAACAAATAGAAGAGTCAATTGAGAAAGATGTGAATTCACCTGTAAAGGAATACATACCTCCATTACCTTACCCATTAAGGTTGAAGAAGAGTAGGGATGATGAGCAGTATAGCAAGTTCTTGGAACTATTCAAGCAACTTCCTATCAATCTTCCCTTGGTTGACGCATTATCTCAGATGCCCTGGTATGCAAAGTTCCTCAAGGAACTACTCTCCAACAAGAGAAAGTTAGAAGAACTTTCTACCATTACTCTTGGTAGGGAGTGCTCAACTATCATACTTAATAAGTTACCACGCAAGATGAAGGACCTAAGTAGTTTTACTATCTTGTGTTTAATTGGTAACTTACCTATAAAGAGAGCACTTACAGATCTGGGAGCAAGTATAAATCTCATGCCTTACTAGATGCTTAAAAGATTGAATTTGGGGGAGCCAAAAGTCACTCGCATGAGTTTGCAATTGGCGGATAGGTCTATGAGATTTCCAAAGGGAGTAGTAGAGGATATGCTAGTCAAGGTTCAGGACTTCATTTTTCCAGCCGACTTTGTCATCCTAGATATGGATGAAGATGTGGATGTGCCACTAATCTTGGGAAGACCATTCTTGGCTACTACTGGAGCGGTGATTGATGTCTAGGATGGCAAATTAGTTCTCAGAGTTGGTGGAGATGAGATGGTTATTCAAGTGTCGAATGTCTTCAGGCAAATGACGAACAATGATGATATTTATTTTAATGTGGATTCACTTGATTTGCATGTTTCTAATTTTATGCAGGAATACTTGAGTAAGGATCCATTGGAGTTTAGTTTGGCTTATGAAACACAAGAAGAATGTTCAATTAGGGAAGTGAGTGAGATAAGAGAGCAGTTGGAAGCACAACCAAAGTTAAGAAGTGAAGCAGTTGTTGAGGAGATTGTAAGGGGTGATATATCAAAGTTGTAGCCATCTGTGGAGGAACCACCGGAATTAGAGTTGAAGCAGTTACCTGAATATCTACAATATGCATTCTTAGATAAAGATTCCAAGCTTCGGTCATAATATCATTGAAGCTTGAGGATAGTCAGAAAGAAAACTATAGACGGTGCTTGGGCAACATAAAAGAGCTTTGGCATGGAAGATTTCAGATATTAAAAGGATTAGCCCTTCCTTTTGCACACACAAAATCTTAATGGAAGACGGATGCAAGCTAATTGTACAACCACAATGAAGATTGAACCCAAACATAAAAGGAATAAAAATGAAAAAAAAAAAAAACATGATTGGATCAATGGGGCAAAGCACGTTGGAACCAAAAACCCCTAGGAGCAAGTTTGGGTATTGCATCGAAAAAAAAAAACAATGGGTCACAAGTTGGGTTTGACAAACCTTTAGGGAACCGAGGAGGGTTTGAATCATATATGACCTGCCTCAAACCCAGCTCGGTTGCATCCCTACTATCAGATAAGTTTCCATCTATGTTATGTTTTTTTTATTAATTATAATAATATGATAACTATACAAAATAATGAAAAGTGGTAATATATATAAATAATAGTAATAATAATTAAAAAGGGTAATAAACATATCTTTGAGTATATTTGAAAGGAACATATGAATGTAAAAAATGTATATAATAATAATTGTAATTGTATAAATCGTAAAGTATTTTGCTTGAACCAAAAAAAAAAAAATTATTCCTGGAAAAATCATTGTTTTTCTTAAATAAAAGTGAAATTGATAATCTTTTAGGATTGATATAACCTAAAAATTTATTTATGCTAAAATAATAAAATTTAAGAAACTTAAAGCAAAAGAATTCAAAAAGTAAAAACAAACAATCCACTAAAGTTTTTATAAAAAGAACTATGTTAGGTTTGATCCCGACTAGCGAGTACATAAGCAGCTATAGAGTGACATAAAGAATGAAAAAAAAATTTACTCTTATCTTGTAAATACTCTTTTACATTATCTTGTAAATATTGATTTAAATATCAACACTCTTTTGAGTATTAAAGGAATAAATTTTATTTGAATAGTTTGAAGGTGGTAAAGATAAGGTTTTAACATGATAGCCCTGAACTCAAGAAATTTTGGTTACTTTTAAAATTATTTTTTCGCAGATTAGTAAATACATTACGATCAACCTATTCATTGATTATAATTTATTTTTTTAACCTTAATCAATGATGACTCTAAATATTTTCAAAAATCAATTTTTTTTAATTTCTTGTCGATGATTTATATTGAATGGGTTAAAGGTTTGATATAAATCGAATTAAAAAATTAAACAAAAAAATAAAAAATTCAGACTCGACATTAAAAAATCGTTGCGATGCGTAATATTCACAACAAATCATCTTTGTCGGAGGTACTGAATCTTCATATTGGAAGAGTTATATATTTCAGTTGAATAAACCATCCAGAAGTGGCTTCATATGAATATAACAAATATTCTTCGGATAAATATAACTAAATTGTAATCCAAAACAGTATGCAAAATGTCTTCCAACCCTTTTTTTTTTTTTTTTCTTTTTTCGTTATCCTGTAATGTTCTTATTCACAAACTGCAAAGGCAAAGGAAATAAAATACAAAAGACCATGACATTATCACTTTAGATAAATTGCTTCCCCTGGGCCGGGGACCTAGACCACAATGCGTTGACTCCACATGGAAATTCTTGGGCGGTTCCTAATTGTAATGAACATGTTGTTATAACTTTACTAATTTTTTAATTTGCTTTTCATATATAATTCATAATTTAAAGGTTCACTTGAATAAAAATGAACACCTTATAGTTAGAAGACATGTATAGACTAATTTAAAATATTGACTTACCGAATTTTCATCAAAACATTAGTCATTTTCCTGGAAAATGGTTGGATTTTAATTTTTTAGTTAAGAAATTGTTCATCTTATAAAGAAATATGTTTCCTATTTAAACGTGTATTTGGGTCCAACAAACAAATGAAGTGGAAAATTTTTTCCTTTTTTTTTTTTTTTCTTCTTCAAACAATTGGGACCTAAGCATAAGATTCCATAATATGGGTCAACAGGGATCACCCCGTCATAGTGTAAAAGATACATATAACATTCGCACCCCATTCCGTTCATCATCTTACTGGTGTTACTTCACCTGTATTCTTTTGTTTTGAGTGGTCCCTGTTTTCTCAGCAAGTGAACGGAAAACTTTGTATAATGTCAAATCATTGGTTTATGTCATGTCTAAAGATGAATATAGGGAGGAAATTTCCTTGCTGTTACCACTGGGTCAATCGCTGAACGTGAACATCAAAGACAGATAGACCAATTTAATTTGCCTATGCCTCACCGGCCAGTACTCAAACATTGCCATCCCACCACTCCTTCACTTCCGGCTCCGTCTTTTCTTTGAAGATAAGCCACTCAGATTAACCTGTCCTGTCAAATTCGAAATATGAAGCTCAACGTAATATCTGTTAAGCTGTCATCAGAAGATTATGCAAAGACCAAGTCAAATATTAGTTAGCTTAGCATTATCTGTATTTTATTGTTGTTAGCTACAATATCTTTCTGTTATTTTCTTGTTATATCAATCCTTATCAACTCCTTTGTATCTATTATTTAATCTCTGATGACTCAATGAAAAAATATATCGTTCTTGACAGATCAAATTACTTTCCTTTATGGTATCAGAGCCATAAAAGCTTATCAAAAGCTCCAGATCAAATTACTTTCCTTTATGGTATCAGAGCCATAAAAGCTTATCAAAAGCTCCTTCTTTTTTTTTCATTGAGTCATCAGAGATTAAATAATAGATACAAAGGAGTTGATAAGGATTGATATAACAAGAAAATAACAGAAAGATATTGTAGCTAACAACAATAAAATACAGATAATGCTAAGCTAACTAATATTTGACTTGGTCTTTGCATAATCTTCTGATGACAGCTTAACAGATATTACGTTGAGCTTCATATTTCGAATTTGACAGGACAGGTTAATCTGAGTGGCTTATCTTCAAAGAAAAGACGGAGCCGGAAGTGAAGGAGTGGTGGAATGGCAATGTTTGAGTACTGGCCGGTGAGGCATAGGCAAATTAAATTGGTCTATCTATCTTTGATGTTCACGTTCAGCTATGGACCCAGTGGAAACAGCAAGGAAATTTCCTCCCTGTATTCATCTTTAGACATGACATAAACCAATGATTTGACATTATACAAAGTTGTCCATTCACTTGCTGAGAATACAGGGACCACTCAAAACAAAAGAATACGGGTGAAGTAACACCAGTAAGATGATGAACGGAATGGGGTGCGAATGTTATATGTATCTTTTACACTATGACGGGGTGATCTATGTTGACCCATATTATGGAATCTTATGCTTAGGTCCCAATTGTTTGAAGAAGAAAAAAAAAAAAAAAAAAGAGGAAAAATTTTTCCATTTCATTTGTTTGTTGGACCCAAATACACGTTTAAATAGGAAACATATTTCTTTATAAGATGAACAATTTCTTAACTGAAAAATTAAAATCCAACCATTTTTCAGGAAAATGACTAATGTTTTGATGAAAATTTGGTATGTCAATATTTTAAATTAGTCTATACATGTCTTCTAACTATAAGGTGTTCATTTTTATTCAAGTGAACCTTTAAATTATGAATTATATATGAAAGGAAAATTAAAAAATTAGTAAAGTTATAACAACATGTTCATTACAATTAGGAACCGCCCAAGAATTTTCATGTGGAGTCAACGCATTGTGGTCTAGGTCCTCGGCCCAGGGCGAAGCAATTTATCTAAAGTGATAATGTCAGTCTTTTGTATTTTATTTCCTTTGCCTTTGCAGTTTGTGAATAAGAACATTACAGGATAACAAAACAAGAAAAAAAAAAATAAAAAGGGTTGGAAGACATTTTGGATTACAATTTAGTTATATTTATCCAAAGAATATTTGTTATATTCATATGAAGCCACTTATGGATGGTTTGTTTAACTGAAACATATAACTCTTCCAATATGAAGATTCAGTACCTCCAACAAAGATGATTTATTGTGAATATTATGCATCGCAACGATTTTTTAATGTCGAGTCTGAATTTTTTATTTTTCTGTTTAATTTTTTAATTCGATTTATATCAAACCTTTAACCCATTCAATATAAATTATGGAAAAGGAATTAAAAAAAATTGATTTTTGAAAAAATTTAGAGTCATCATTGATTAAGGTTAAAAAAAAATTATAATCAATGGATAGGTTGATCGTAATGTATTTACTAATCTGCAAAAAAATAATTTTAAAAGTAACGAAAATTTCTTGAGTTTAGGGCTATCATGTTAAAACCTTATCTTTACCACCTTTAAACTATTCAAATAAATTTTATTCCTTTAATACTCAAAAGAGTGTTGATATTTAAATCAATATTTACAAGATAATGTAAATAAAAAAAAAAAACAACGTGATATAAAGACCTATTAAGTTATTAAGATTTGATTCAAAATTGTGTTAGTGGGGTCTTAGTTAATGGTCAAAGTTAGTTCCAGTTTTTACGTTATTGTTAGTGGTGGTAAATCAAATCTTTATCTTTTGCTGTTTTTTAGGCCCATTATCTTTTGTTAGTTTGTTATGTAATTGCCTATAAAAGGCTCTGTTTCCTTCATTCTTTATCAATAAGAAAAACTCCATTCTCTGTCATTACCTTAACTAGCCAACATAATTTTGGTATCAGAGCCATTATTTGGGCAAGTGGGAGAGTAAAGAGGTGGTTCACGCAAACCTTCCAAATGGCAGTAAACGGCACTGCAACTTCAACCCAGCCCTTAATTCCTCTCTTCAAGGGTGAGAGCTATCAATTTTGGAGCATAAAAATGCGCACTTTGTTTATGTCTCAAGAATTGTGGGAGCTAGTTGAAAATGGGTATGATGACCCAGATGATGAGCAAAAGCTTCGAGAAAACAAAAAGAAGGATGCAAGGGCTCTGTTCTTCCTTCAACAAGCTGTTTCAGATGATATTTTCTCTCGCATTTCAACAGCAACTACCTCTAAGGAAGCATGGCAGACTCTCAAAACAGAATTTCAAGGATCCTCGAAGGTAATTACTGTAAAACTTCAGTCTCTTCGTAGAACATTTGAAATGCTTCAAATGGGTAACTCTGAATCTATTCAGGCGTATTTATCGAGAGCTTCTGCGATTGTCTCTCAAATGAGAACATATGGTGAGAAAATTAATGATGAGACTGTGGTTTTTAAATTATTGAGAAGTCTAACTCCTAAATTTGATCATGTGGTTGCTGCAATAGAGGAGTCCAAAGACTTATCTACTTATTCTTTTGATGATTTAATGGGTTCTTTGCAAGCTCATGAGGATAGGTTAAATAAATCATCAACAAGAATTGAAGAAAAGGCATTTCAAGTGAGAGGAGAGTCCTTTCACACCAAATCAGATGACAAAACTTCACATAGAGGTGGTTCACGCGGTGGTTATCGTGGCCGAGGTCGTGGTGGCAACCATGGACGAGGTGGACGTTTGGTGAACAACGGCAATTCAGAAATAATTCAATCAAATGCTACTATTGTGGAAAGTTGGGTCACAAAGAAGCTGATTGTTGGACCAAGCAAAAGAATGAAGGAAAGCATGCTAATGTTGCTGAAGAAGAAGAGAGTATGCTATTCATGGCTAATTCATTTGATAAAAATGCTACTAATGATGTTTGGTTCTTGGACAGTGGGTCTTCTAATCACATGTCAGGTTCAAAGCAATTGTTCAAAGAGCTTGATGAGAAAAAGAAATCAACAGTTCGTTTGGGTGATGACAAGGTGATTCAAGTGGAAGAAAAAGGTACAATTGCCATCAATTCTAGCCATGGCCATACTAAACTTTTAAATGATGTGCAATTTGTTCCTGGTTTGGCTTACAATCTGTTAAGTGTTGGGCAATTAATGGCTAGTGGATATAGAATCTTGTTTGATGATAACTCATGTAGAGTTGAAGATAGGAAAACTGGTCATACCATTGCTAATGTTCAAATGGCTCAAAACAAAATGTTTCCACTAGATGCTTCTAATGTTAATACTGCTCTTGCTGTTAGTAAAATTGATGAGTCTAAATTGTGGCATTTGCGTTATGGGCATCTACATGAAAATGGATTGAAGTTGTTGGCTCAGAAAAATATGGTTAATGGATTACCAAAGATTGAATCTTTGGAGTTTTGTGAAGGATGTGTTTTGGGCAAACAAAGTAAGAAATCATTTCCTGTAGGAAAATCGTGGAGGGCTAATAGTTGTCTTGAATTAATACATGCGGATTTGTGTGGACCCATGCAAACTGAATCATTTGGTGGGAGTCGGTATTTTTTATTGCTGATTGATGATTATAGCCGTATGAATTGGGTTTATTTCTTGAAAAGCAAATCTGAAGCTCTTGTCATTTTCAAGAAATTTAAGAGCTTGGTAGAAAATCAAATGGGCAGCCGTATCAAATGTCTCCGAACTAATAGAGGTGGTGAATTTAATTCTATTGAATTTAATGAATTCTGTCAAGAATGTGGCATTCATAGGGAGCTTACTGCACCATACACACCGGAGCAGAATGGCATTGTTGAGCGAAAGAACCGGACTGTTGTGGAGATGGCTAGAAGCTTACTCAAAGCCAAGGGTCTTTCAAATTCTTTTTGGGCTAAAGCAGTTGCAACAGTTGTGTATATTTTGAATATTTCTCCAACAAGAGTTGTGATGAACAAAACTCCGTATGAAGCTTGGAGAGGTAGAAAACCACGTGTAAGTCACTTAAAAATTTTTGGTTGTATAGCCTATGCTTTAATTACTTCTCAATCTCGCCACAAACTTGATGAAAAATCTAAAAAATGCATTTTTGTTGGCTATAGTCCTCAATCTAAAGCATATAGGCTATATAATCCTTTAAGTGGCGAGATTATTGTTAACAGAAATGTGGTTTTTAATGAAGATGCAGAATGGGATTGGAGAGATGCTCAAAAGACAGACCAAGCTCCAGTTTTAGAAAATGATGTTGTTGATTTTTCACCCCCAAGTTTAGCAAGTAGTAGCTCCTCAAGTCAAAACAGCTCAAGTTCTTCCAGTCCAATCAGCTCAAGCTCCAGTTCTTCCTCATCTACTGAAACTCCTCCAAGGAAAACCCGGTCCTTGAGAGAAATATATGTAACTTGTTCTTTTGCTCTGTGTGTTTCAGATCCAATTTTTTATGAGGAAGCAGCTACAATGGAAGAATGGAAAAATGCTATGAATGAAGAAATGGTTGCAATTCAAAAAAATCAGACCTGGGAATTGGTGGATTTGCCTAAAGGAAAGAGTGCTATTGGGCTCAAATGGATGTTCAGAACCAAGTACCATGCTGATGGGAGTGTGCAAAAGCATAAAACACGGCTTGTAGCAAAGGGGTATGCCCAACAAAAAGGTATCGACTTTGAAGAAACATTCTCACCAGTTGCTCGCCTTGAAACTGTAAGATTATTGCTTGCTTTAGCTGCTCAATTGTCTCTTCCTGTTTTTCAATTTGATGTGAAGTCTGCCTTCTTAAACGGAGACTTGGAAGAAGAAGTTTATGTCTCTCAACCTGAAGGCTTTGTTGTAAATGGCCATGATGATAAAGTTTTCAGATTGAGAAAAGCTCTTTACGGACTTAAGCAAGCACCGCGAGCCTGGTACAGTAAAATTGACAGCTATTTTTGTGAGAATGGTTTTACTAGAAGTGAAAATGAGCCCACTTTATATTTGAAAAGAGAAGGCAAAGCTGATTTTCTTGTTGTTTGTGTGTATGTTGATGACATGATTTATTTTAGGTCCAATGAATGTCTTATTGCTGATTTTAAGTCTTCTATGATGAGGAACTTCGAAATGACAGATTTGGGATTGTTGCAATTTTCTTAGGCTTGAAGTGAAACAATGTGCAGATGGAATTTTCATTGGGCAACAAAAGTATGCAACTGATTTACTCAAAAAATTCAGCATGGTGAATTGTAATGTGGCCTCAACTCCAATGAATTTAAATGACAAATTACAAGCTGAAGATGGGACAGAGAAGACTGATGCAACTTATTTTCGGAGGTTGATAGGTAGACTGAACTATCTGTCTCATACACGGCCTGACATAGCATTCTCTGTTAGTGTTTTGTCCAGGTTTACGCACAGTCCAACAAAGCATCACCTTGGAGCAGCTAAAAGAGTCTTACGATATGTTGCTGGAACTGTTGACGTTGGAATTTAGTACACTGCAGCATCATATTTCAGATTATTTGGCTATACTAACAGTGATTGGGCTGGCTCCTTGGATGACAGAAGAAGTACATCTGGTCACAGCTTCAGCTTTGGTTCAGGTGCCATCTCATGGAGCTCAAAGAAGCAAGAAACTATTGCTTTATCGTCTTCGGAAGCGGAATATATTGCTGCAACTTCTGCAGCATGTCAAGCAGTGTGGCTTAGGCGAGTTTTGGTTGATTTAGGCCAAGAGCAAGTTGCAGCAACTAAGATCTATTGTGACAACAAAGGTACAATAGCAATGACAAAGAATCCAGCTTTTCACAGCAGAACAAAACATATAGAAACTCGGCATCATTTCATTCGAAGGTTGGTAGCAAATGGAGAAATAGAGCTGGAGTTTTGTGGTACAAATGACCAAGTTGCTAACTTATTTACTAAGTCTCTGTCTCAGCTAAGACATGTTTATTTTCGACAGCAATTGGGCATTTGTAATTTTGAATCAAGAGGGCATGTTAAGATTTGATTCAAAATTGTGTTAGTGGGGTCTTAGTTAGGGGTCAAAGTTAGTTCCAGTTTTTACGTTATTGTTAGTAGTGGTAAATCAAATCTTTATCTTTTGTTGTTTTTTAGGCCCATTATCTTTTGTTAGTTTGTTATGTAATTTCCTATAAAAGGCTCTGTTTCCTTCATTCTTTATCAATAAGAAAAACTCCATTCTCTGTCATTACCTTAACTAGCCAACATAAGTTGCCCAAGTCTCATCACTTTTCGAACACTAACATTCTACCATTCCTTCGCTTTTCTTTGACAAATACCCACTTTGATCATACTATGGAACCCAACTTAATATAAGCTATGTGGACAGTGGTTGCAATCCTTGCAGGGGTCCTTTTATCTCTAAGCTTTCAATTTCTCAGGAAGAAAAAGAAAAATATTATTGAAAACCCAAACCGTACAACTCCAATATCAACAGTAGCAACACCATCAGTCTTTCCTCCTCTTAGTCAAAATTATGAAGTTTTCTTGAATTTTAGAGGTACGGATACTCGTAAAACTTTCACCGATAATCTCTACCATAGATTAGTGGATGTGAGGGTTTGTGTTTTTAGAGATAACGAGAAACTCCATGTTGGTGAGGAAATCCACCCTAAACTTCTTGCTGCAATTAAATCCTCTAAGATTTCAATCCCAATCATCTCTCCTGGCTATGCTTCCAGTAAGTGGTGCCTTATTGAGCTTGTCCAAATTCTCAAGTGCAGAGAAACTATGGGCCATATCGTCCTACCCATTTTTCACCATGTTGATCCATTAGATGTGCGTCACCAAAAAGGTCGTTTTGGAAAGGCATTTTCTATACACAAGAAAAATTACAGTAGTGACATTGTCCAAGAATGGAAGGATGCATTGAAAAAAGTTGCATCCTTAAAAGCTTGGAATTAAACAATAATGCTTATGGGTAAGAGTCTTTCTTTTTCCTCCTCGTCTCCAATATATTATTTTTTATTTATGTCTATATTACTAAAATTGACATTGCAATATGACATGTAGGTACGAAGGAAAATTAATAAATCAGGTTGTGGAAAAGGTAGTAGCTGACTTGAGAAAAACCTTCATGGCTATACCCGAAATTTTGGTTGGAGTGGAGGAGCAAGCGAAGGAGATTATGCGGACGATTGATGAAAATTCATCAAGTGATGTTCAAGTTGTTTTAATCCATGGCATGGGTGGAATCGGAAAGACAACTTTGGCTAAATTTCTCTACAACCAACTATCTAGCCACTTTCGATTTTGTAGTTTCTTGGAAATTGGTCGTGAAACACCAACGCAACAATTGCAAAAGCAACTAATATCCAGTACTTTAAAAAGGAAGTGGACAGGGGATATATACCATCCTGATGAAGGAACTGCTATCATCAACAATACATTTGAAGGGACCAAAGTCCTCCTTGTACTTGATGATGTTGACAATGGGGATCGATTGGATGCGCTGATGGGACGACGTGACCTGTTTGGACAAGGAAGCATCATAATAATCACTAGCAGGAATAGAGATCTGTTGCAGCGAAGGCGTGCGAAGCTAAATTATGAGACGAGAGAACTGGATTTTCACCAATCTTTTCGACTATTTTGCGCGTATGCTTTCCCACAAGAGGACTCTGATTATAGTGAATTTGAAACCATTGCTCGAGATATTGTGTCTACTATGGGAGGCCTCCCTCTAGCAGTTGTGGTTATTGGTTCCTTGCTATTGGGTAAAGACATGGATACTTGGAAAGAGACATTGGAAAAGTTAAAAAGGGTGCCAGATGACAAAGTGCAATCAACGTTGAAAATCAGTTATGATGCTTTGACATATGAGCAAAAGAAAATATTTCTCGATATTGCTTGTCTTTCTCCATCAAAGAATGAACTCCAATGTTTCATGCATATGTGGATGATTGCCAGTATTATCCTCAATCTGCAATTGGAGCTCTTAAGTCCTTATCTTTAATAAAAGTGAGGTATGAAAATGAGCTAATCATGCACGATCAATTAAGGCAACTGGGAAGGGAAATTGTAAGAAAACAGGGTCTTGATCTACCTGGAAATTGCAGTATACTGTGGGACCCTAAAGTAGCTCGTGAAGTGTTGGAAAGAGACCAGGTTAAATTCTTCTTTTTTTTCCTCTTCCTTTTGCTTTCATGGCATGCTATCCTTGCTGAAGTGCTTGCTTTTTAAAATTATTTTTTATTTTAAGTGATAAACCATATTTATAACATCTGGAGTTATATTGTTATATGTATTTAACCCTTAATCAAGAGAAATGAATGCAGTGCCCCATAACTATTCTATTTGTTTTTAAAATTAATATCAACGTCATTTGTAAAGCCTTTATGCCAATTGCCAATGGCCTTATCTTGTAATTTTAAAGTGACAATATATCATATATTTAATGGAAACGAATGATTTAAATTTCGTTTTACACATGTTTTCTCCAATTGATTATTTAATATTAAAGTAATTTTTTTTGGCATCATTATTATATTTCTTCATTCTTATAATCTTACCCGATTATAGGTAGCGGTATCTTTTTTTTTTCTTTTTATTTGATAATATATAGTAATATCTTAAATAAATTAATTAAATGAAATTGAGAGAAAGTAATTAATGCAAAATTGAATTAGAAATTGAAAGAGAGGATTCCAACCTCCATAAATAATGTTGAGGCAAAAAAGTATCTAATTTTAGGCAATGACATGTCTTGAGTTACTGACTTTACCTTTTATATTTAGTTTTCATGTTGAATAATTTTTTACCTGTCTTTAACGTTTTCTAATTTTTTTAAATAAAAATTAAGATCTTTATCAACTCTATTGAAATTTTTGTCCTCCTCAACATGCCTCACTACGATAATAATTTAATGAAATAATAAAATGATGCATTTAATTATGTAATAGATTAAAGATAATGTTAAATATATTTAGTTACATAATATAATAAACAATATAAAAAAGGGTTGGAAAAATTACACGAACCTCGCCGCATTAGTCAATTACGATAGGGTAAATAAAAAACTATCACATTGGTCAATTACCCTAGGATCAATTTGAACGAAAGGAACGAAGTCCTCTTCTTTTGTAAAAATAGGAAAATATCAGGTTTTATACAGAAGAAAAAAAAGTTGAGGACTTAAATTTTAAAAAGTTTTTACTTATATGGAATAAAATTTTTTCAGATACGATTCTATAATAAGTAAAATGTTTAGGTTATGTCAATGAAATTAACTCTTAAATATGAGTCACTATCTATAATAGTTGAATTAAATAATAATAAAAACTTTCAATTAAAAATGAAATAAAATAAAAACTGAAAAGGGCCACCTCGGGGGCCGACACAAGAGGGGTACGAAGCAATGGGCTGCCTGAATGTGTAAAAGAAAGAATAAGTGGTTTCATTAAATTGTGAGATTCTGGTAATTTCTGTTTTATGTCTCATACAGTAAAAAAATGACAACCAAGGAATAAACTTATTTATAATGAAAAACTTATTTTAGAAATAAATTAATTAAGGTTATTAATTAAAACCTTCCCACCTAGGGTTAGCGTAGCTTCCCCCTCTCCCTCTCTTTTTCCCTTAATAAAATTTAATATCATAGTACAAAAGTAAAAAATGGTAAAAAGAAATTGTAGCCGAATGAAATTACTGGAGATTATGTTCAAACAATTGAAGTAGACATAGACGGAAAAGGAATTTATTTTTGAATTTAAACGGTTTCATTGAAGAAAAAAAATGAAAATGTGTGGAAAAGAGCTTAATATATAAATTTCTGCCAAAAGTAAAATTGAAAAAAAAAAAGGCAAGTGTTATTTTAATCTAACATATATTTCATTCTCTTCCGTTAATCTTTTGCCCTATTTATTGCTAAACAACTAAAAAGCATTTCCTATTATTTCATTCAATTTTCTTGACTAATCGAAACAACCTTTTTTAATCCTTTTCTATTCATTATTATATCCCTTTATATTCATTTCCACTTTGCTATAACAAAGCATTTATTATATCCGAATTTTTTTATAGGGAACTGAACAGATTGAAATTCTCAATCTTGCCTCGATGAAAAACATGAAGGAAATTGCTTCACAAGTAAACAATTTGAGACGCTCCCAAAATTGAGACTTCTTCGAATGAATAATGTAAATCTTATTGGAAATTTCAAGAATTGTTTTTTAAATCTAAGATGGCTTCAATGGTATGGATGTCCTTCAAGTTTTAGAGCAACTAGTTTTCGTCCCATAAATTTGGTGGTTCTTAATTTATCAAGAAGTAATATCACGGAGCAATGGGCTGGCTGGAGGGAAATGAAGGTAATACATATGATACATTATATATGTACATATTGACATGGGAAATAATTTTTTATGAAATGAAAAAATAACTAGATATGTTTGTCCTTAGTGTGCAGAAAACCTAAAAGTTCTAGAACTAGAAGCGTGCTTCCATTTGAAAGCAACTCCGGATTTCTCTACATTCAAAGGGCTGAAGAAATTAAACCTTTGTAATTGTAAAAGATTGAGGAGAATTCATCCATCTATTGGTAGATTCACGAAAACACTCGAACACCTTAATTTGGGGAGCTGTGAAGAACTTCGGAAGCTACCGATAGAATTGGGTAGAATGGAAGAACTAAGGGAATATTATCTAAGTCGGACTTCAATAAGTGAAATTCCTATGGTAGAAGGATTTATGACAAAGCTCAAGCGCCTTGTTGCTATGAATTGTGAAAAGCTTGCTGGGCTTCCAGATTCCGTAGGATCGCTCACCGACTTGGAGGACTTAGGATTGTCCGGATGCAAATCACTGGCAGTGATTCCTGAGTCGATCGGAAATCTACATAATTTAAAACAATTTCATGCGGTAGGATTACGTGGAATCACTGAAGTTCCTAAGGATTTGGGGAAATTAACTCGTCTAGAGTATCTCCATTTAAATGGGACTTCGATCTCTGTACTGCCAAACCTCCTAAATGGACTGAGACACTTAAGTTTGTCTGGTTGTTCAATGGATTCACTCCCAAATCTATCCTACTTAACAAACTTATATCATCTTTGGCTTCAAGATACAGATGTCATCCCGGAGCTTCCTTTTAGTCTAAAGTTACTTGAATTAAGCGGTTGTCGGACATTGCGCACACTTTCAAGTTTTGCATATCTGAAATGCTTATCTGAATTGTTTATTGAAGATTGTAATGAGCTCGTGGATATCAATTCGTGTCGCATGGGGAATCAGTTGAGGAGGTTGTCGTTACATTCTTGCTATGGCTAAAGGCTACTAGATCTCAACTTTAGGATGTCTGTCATATTTTTCTGTAGTTGAGTGCAGTAATGTCATCGCGATCCAAGGACTAAACACTATGTATCGGCTAGAAGGGTTGTGCATCCGTGACTGTTCCTCCCTCGAAAGAATCGGCAGCTTTCCTAACTCAGATTGGCTGAAAGACTTGCGGTTTGGTAACTGTCCAAAGCTAAGGGATATTGATAATCCTTGCATAGACAAGTATAAATCATTGGAAATCCTATGCCTTTACGGAGGTAGCCCTTCATTGAAATTTCCAGATCTTCCATCGCTTAAAAGCCTCAAGAGGTTGGGCGTGATTCATTTTGAGGAGTTGAGAGAGATTCCCAATCTTCAGGAGTTGAAGTCTTTAGAGAGTTTGAGTGTTAAAGGTTGTAAGTCATTAGAGAAATTGCCAGATTTTTCAGAATTTACAAACTTACGGAATCTAGATGTCCAAGGTTGTGAGAAACTCAAGGAGTTGAGAAGGTTTGAAAACCTCAATTCCTTTAATTGTTTAAGTATTTTTGGATGTCGATCACTTAAACAATTACCGAAGTTGTGGGAAGAAAGAATCTACAAAGAAAAGGCAGAACCTTGGTGGTTGTCTGTAGTTCTGTGTGGGCACTGTTTTGACTGAGTCTCTTCTCGAAAGGTAAAAAAATTATTGATTATTACATGAAACTTTTCTTATTTATTTATTTATATATTTTTTCCTATTTCCTCGAGCAACTTTGTCTGATTGATTTGCAAGTGTGTTTTTAACTTTCAAGCAGACATCCTCATGACGTTGTGCGTGTCCAGGTTGCTTCTTCACAAAATAAATTCAATCCATTCTCTATCCATATAAAGGGAAGTGAAAAACATATTGCTATTAAATGTAAGAGTCTATTGTTTTGAGATTATTAGAGTTTATGAGTTTATGGTATATGATTCTATTGGATTTATGCTAGGTTTTAATAAATATTAAATAAATTGAATAAGTTATATATATATATATATATATAACTTCTTTAATTTTCTTTGAGATTACAAGTTGTAGTATATACATTTAGTATGTGAATTAATCCATTAAACACGCAATTCCTTCTTGTGGATTCAGACTTCGGATTTGTTTCTCTGTTTTAATTGTTTGTGTCTAGAATTTGGATCGGACTTGATTCAACCATGTAATTTTGTGAAAATTAATTTCAGTAATAGAATGTGTTTGGACTACTTTCTTCTGGTTGAAATATATATTAATTAATATTAATATATATACCTATGTGTGTGTATATATATATAGTAATATCAGACAAATGGTTTTTAGCCCTTACGATATGCTTCTTTTTTTTTTTTTTTTGTTAAAAAAAAAAGGAAATTTTCTCTCATAGCTTAGTCCTCTATTTATGATAGTCTGACTCTTGGTAGGTGAGTGGGGAGTGTTATGATAGAAATGCATTCATATTTGTTTGTTGTGCTCGCGTATAATATAGTATGCTAGACATCATTCCATGGTGATTTGGACGAAGCTTGTTGCATCAGCTAACTTAGATTCTAATTCTGAGGAAGAGTTTGCACAAATTTTAAGAATAAAAAACCATGAATATTACTGCTTTTAAATTACTTTTCAAAACAGAATATACCTTTCTAATTATGTAGCTAACCTGTTTCTTCTTACTTCTTTTCACTTGCAGAAATGCTATCCTCCTCACTCCCTCTCCTTACCTTAAAGAATTAAATAGGGATTTCTAAGAAGAAAGTTTAAAGGTTGGGAATCTTGAGATAAGAAAGATCTATTTATTTTCACATTCCTAGCTAGGTTGACTTCCTAATCTTGTGTGCATTCTCTATGTAGGGAAATGTTGAGTAAGAAGGGCAAAAAGTGTGCATGCGTCTATGTGGAGAGTTGAAGGTAGAATGGTTAGTAATATTTCACTTTTTTTTGTCATTCATGGAGATAAGCAGACGTAGGCTTAATTTGAAAAACAGGGTAATGTTTTCATAAAGATGAGAACAAAAGGTTATATATCACGTTGAATCATTGAAGCAAAACTGTGATTTTTAGAAAAATTATAAAAAGCAGTGTAATTATATATTGATGTTTCAACCACTTATCACAAGAACACATCCCTCTTCTTAAAAAAAGGAAGTTATCCAATCTACAATCCTATTTGTAGTTCTAAGAATAAAAGTAAAAACCACAGACACATCAAACATCAATTGAATCACATTATAAAACCGACGAAAGTAAGGAATAGAAGTCTGAAGCTTGGCTTCTCCACTATGAAAGTTTTTTTTTTTTTTTTTTTGAGCAAAGTCCTTTCAAATTAATTCATCATGAAAGCGCCATTTTTTGTAACATTCTTAGAAAGAATAAAACAACGGTAATTTGCAGTTTGCAAGAAATAACAACTCATGTATTAAGCTATCTGTTTGGCATCAATGTAAATTTGAAAACTATTTTAATAATCGCATATTGGAAGCTTTTTTCTTTTTATCCCTGCATTTTACCCGTTTGAGAATGGTAGTGGCATAAAATTGCTTATATCCAAGTGTGTTTTAACTTTTAAGGACACGTCCTCGTGCCGTTGTGGCCTTGCAGTTTAATTAGATCCATGTATGTAAAGTGTGTCATGGCTGCTAGAAGACATTACTGCAGAACAGAATGGCATGTATTTTCATTTATCCTCTGAGAGTGTCATAGTGCTACTTCATTACTGTTTTGCTTTAATGGAATTTTATGAGTTTGGATATTATCTCACTTCATTGGAAACTAAGGCCTTGTGTTTTGTCTTTTAATGTGAAGTTAGCATGCATTTATGCTTTTTTTGCTGTACTGTATGTGGTATAGTCTGCTAGAGACACTGCGAAATTCTACATGTATTCTAAGAATGAAATCTATGGATATATATATATATATATATAGGAGTGTTCCTTATTATATGTATTTCAAATTGTCTTTCCAGCCCTTTGTGCATGTTTCTATTTATCAAACTATCTCTGTTGCAGAGTGTGGTTCTTCGCGGTTTAGAAGATGTTGAAGTTTTCAAGCCAGCTGGTCAAGTTGAAGACAAGGCATGAAAGGTTTCTTTAAAATTTCACCATTTTTTGCTGTATCGAAACCTCATGGGTGTATGTGACGGCTTGTGGACATACATCTGATGTGGATTTCTAGTGGCAGATTCTTTTCCTTGTTCAGCTTTAGTTTATATTGTTGGTGTCATCTAGGTAGTTCAAACTCTTATCACCATGAGATCTTTCTTTTGTGAAAATTAACTCCAGTGATAGAATATGCTTAAACAACTTTCTTTTGGTATTGGTATAATTGATAATTTGCTTCGTTTTGCTCATTATTTGTTGTCTTCTGTGGATGCTTTGGATAAATAATTAAAGGGCTGACGTTAAACTAAAAGCTTGAATGTTGCATATGACGAATTTTTCATTTTTAAGGTGCAAAAATAATCGATTTGTTTACTTTTTATTTATCAGACCTGCAAAGTTTATATCTAGATTAGTAGAACTATTTGCGCTTTTCGTTCATATTCATACGTAGATTTGACGATGCTTGTTTATTTATGATCACATTCGATTCCAATTGCACTGTCTATCTAAAACTTATTTATTATTTTTTTAACAGTTTCTTAGTGTAAAATTCTCCTGATTGTTTGATATTGACCAAGTAAAAAAAAAAGAAAAGAAAAAAAGAAGAAGAAAAAGAAAGTATGATGGTGACAAATAAATCATCAAATCATGATTTAACTCCAAATTCACAACATACCAAATTACATATGGGTTATCTCAATTGACCAAATTTTCCAACCCCAGAAGCATCAACAACAAGAGAGATTTCACAAAGCAATAGACCAACCATATTTACACACAATCTGCAGGGAGCTTTTAAAATGTCCAGCTGTCTCAGTACCTTAACCCCAATAGGAACTCGACACACTCCCACACCCACAGACCCACCCCTATCTGTAGGGATGCAACCGGGGCGAGTTCGGGATGGGTTTTTTAAAACCCAAACCCAACCCGAGTCCTTAATAGGTGTTCCAGAACTTGAGAAAAATCTTATCTGGTTTTTTTTATCATTCCCAAAACCCGACCCGCTAGGATTTAAGGAACTCATAACTTGACCCGACCCAACCCGATTCCAAGATTTTTAATTTTTTTTCTTTAAAAAAAAAAGCAAAAGAAAGAATTTTATTTTAAGTTATTAATGATACAAACACTTCATTTCCACTTACTTTCACATATATGTAATATAAATGGGATCACTGCTTTAATAACTCAATATTTTTAATTTTTTAATATTTTGAATTTATGCTGGGTCGGGTTTTCCAATGGGTTACATAATAAACCCAAAACCCGACCCGATAACTTATCGGGTTTTTTTTAATCCCAAAACCCTATAGGGTTTTTAGCGGGTTAGGCGGTCGGGTACCCTATAATGACCCGCCCCGCTTGCATTCCTACCTACTTGCATTTGACTATTATGCACAACTAGTCAAAAACTCTAACCTGCCCGCTGCTGAGGCCCGAGGCCTCCTTTGACTGAAAAAATATTTACTCTCGTCTTGTTTTAGTCCATAAAGACTTTATATGTATTAAATAAATTTAAAAATAAAAAAATTTTTAAAATAAAACAAATGATGATTATCATTTTACATACCCATGTTACATTATTATTGCTAGGAATAAAATTTATACACAGTAGTTAGGACAACAAAACCTCCATCAATGGTAGGAGTGTCCAATATCCTTACTGAAACGTTACATTTTTTCTAGTTGTTTAAAAACGTTGCATTTTTTCTTATTTCCATGCGGGGTTAAGTAACCTTTTGCTCCGAGTAAAAAAAAAAAAAAAGTTAGATAATTTTGCTCTGCTCAGCTTTACAGTGTGAAATCCACACGGTTGAAATTAGACTTTACACGCATGACTTACTCGTGGAATTTTATTTTCTTAGGCAGAAACATTCAGCCTTATCTAAAAACAAGCACATGTAGTTTAATAAATAGATCAAAAGAAATAGAGATATAGACACTTTTTTTAAAAATAAAAAAGGATAATATTGACCTAAAAAACATCCCAACACAATTGTAAAGTTGCAAAATAAAACTCGTTTGTGTTGGATTTTAAATTGGAGAATTACAAACTTCTATTCTTTTTTTTTTTTTTTCATTCATAAACTTCAGTCTTTTAAACGGTTATTTTGACCCTTACAAAAATAATAAAGAAATAGAAACAAAAGAAAAAAAAAATTAGAATAATGTTCAATATAATGAAATTGAAAACTGATAAGGGCAAATTACTATACTCATTTAGGTAAATTTATGATCATTTATTCTCTAATTCTTGTTTAACTTAAAGATAATTGGCACTTAAATAGTAAATATATTCATTTCAAGCATAAATAGAGCAAACATCAACTATTGGATCAAACATCAACAAGAATTGAAGTTAAACAAGTCAAAAAGACACTATCACGACCGTGATCACACCAATGATATCCTTTGACCTATCCAGAAAGCTTGTAATAGTCGAGAAATAGGGAATTGAAGCAGACATGGAGATTATGGCCAACGTCACGCCTGTAGTCTAGAAGGGGATCTTCTTGGGAAGGATATTTATAAGTGACTACGGCTAGGAGAAGAGGAAAGATGAGAAGAAATAATCAACATAAAAGATCACGACCGACATTACAACCGTGATGGTGTGCGTTATCTCTTCTGGACCAATTTTGGAAAGTTGGTTACGACCGGTATTGAATGATCGAATGGAGCCACATATGATATCATGGTCGAGATAACGGCCATGATGGACAGGGTAACAAATTCTAGCATTGATCATCTGTGTATTACGGCTGTAATTGCATGTGGAGATTATCATCCGAGAAGATAACGGCCTGGATAACGGCCGTGATCATCCTTAACTAATTAATCCAATGAAGATAATGCCTGAATAACGGCCATTATGATAGGAAATTTATATCCGATAGTGATTCGGTTTATAACCCTACTATCAATGCACATCCTCCAGCTCCCATCCTTCTTGCACGTCAATAATGCTGAATCTGCTCATGGACTCAAACTCTCCTGAATCCACCCCTTTCTTAACAACTCCTCTACCTTCTCTTTCAAAATCTTATTCTCCTTCGGGTTCATCCTATAATGAGGCAAATTTGGTAGGCTTGCCCCAGGAATAAGATCAATATGGTGTTGTATGTCTCTCGTAGGCAGTAACCCATCTAGAATATCCTCAGATGTCAACTACGTAAATTCCTACAATAAAAGACGAATCAACTTTGGTTGCTCCTCCACTTGCGATTTAACACTATTCATCAAAACCTGCTTGACAATCAAAGTATGAACCTGCTCGATTTCCTTAATCTCTACCTCAAAATCCTCTATCACAAACAAAAACATACCCTTATCACGTGAGGCATCTTTATTTTTTTTCAGTGGTAGTAACGTATACTTCACCCTTTCCTTCTCCAACTTATATACATTACTCTTACCCCGGTGTCATGCATCTACATCATATTGCCAAGGCCTTCCAAATAAAAGATGACACACATCCATGTCTATAACACCACATTAAACTACATCATGATATTTACCTATGGAGAAAGGAATCTTACAATGTTTTGTCACCTCAATCTTTCCCGCAGCTGATTTAATCTACCCTAATACATAGGGATTCGGATGTTTCTCTACTAGCAATTTCAGCTTGTTCACTGTCTCCCTTCCTATTATGTTCTTACAGCTACCACTATCGACTATAACACCAAATACCTTCCCATCGATAGTGCACCAGGTTCAGGACAACTGGTGGTGCTATGTATGATCTTCACACTTCGGGATGTTTCTCCACTAGCAATTTCAGCTTGTTCACTGTCTCCCTTCCTATTATGTTCTTACAGCTACCACTATCGACTATAACACCAAATACCTTCCCATCGATAGTGCACCAGGTTCAGGACAACTGGTGGTGCTATGTATGATCTTCACACTCCGGGATATTTCTCCACTAGCAATTTCAGCTTGTTCACTGTCTCCCTTCCTATTATGTTCTCACAGCTACCACTATCGACTATAACACCAAATACCTTCCCATCGATAATGCACTTGGTCTGGGACAATTGGTGGCGCTGTGTATGATCTTAACACTTCGAAGCTAACATCATCCTTCGAATAACAAAATCCTATCCATCGTCTTCCTCATAGCATTCCTCCTCATCCCAATCAGCTTCACAACAAATTCCTTCATCTTCTTCTTCCCTCTCTGTCACATTAACAGTTTTTCTCATAGGACATTCATTAGATTTATGCCCTAGCTGACCACATCTGAAATACTTCCTGACACTCTGTTTCACATAGGGATTACCTATCTTTTTATCCTTCTTATCATGTCCTTCATTCATAGGGCATTTTCCTGTAGCTGTATCCTCTAAGGGTTAACCTTTAGTGCAGTTACCATAGGTAGGTTATTCCTCCATATCCTTGGTTTTCTTCTTTAACCATGTAATGGTTTTATACCTTCCAAAATTCCTCTTTCCACGTTCTTACTATATCAACTTAACCTTTGAGCCAGATTCTTCGCCTCACTCAAGGTATGAATAACATGCACTCCAATTCTATCCCGCAAAGCTGGCTTTAGCCCCTCTAAATACTAAGCCACCTGTTATCCCTCGGATTCTAAGAGGTTATTCCGTTCTGCTAACCTCATGAACTCTGTAGTGAATTCATGAACTGATCTACTTTCTTATTGGCATCAGTGATATTGCTGGAATAAAATCGACTCATAATATGGTAGCAAAAACTCCATCTTCATAAAGTATTTCATCCGATACTAAGTAAGAATAGGTCCCTTTCTTTCCCATTCTCTCCTGTATTGGATTCGTTCTCACCATGCTGAAGCCATCCCTTTCAAGTGATAGGCCACTAATCTAACTCGTTTCTCGGGAGGAGTTTTCGCGTAATCAAAGAATCTATTAACCTGTGCAACCCAATCCAAAATTCCTCAATTCCCAAGCTTCCATTAAAGAACGGGATATCTACCTTCAACCAAAAAATTTTGGCATCTTTATCCTCATAATCGTTCCTTCTCTAACCACTGTACTGTTGGTAACGAAAATTTTCAACATCTCTTATCCTCATAATCATACCTTCTCTAACCACCGTGTGGCAGATTACGAGCGAGCCGAGGTGGTTCCACGTCGCTCTCTTCCAAATCCTCTTCTTCATAGACTGGTTGTCTACGTTGGGGATAGGTCTGTCAATAAGGTCACCACAGACTACCTTGACGCTTAGCCTTCTATTGTCATTTCATCTCCTGTGTGCATCAATACCACAAGCATCTAGACATTCTGCAATCTCCTCAAAGCGTTCCTCGAAACGCTAGAACATGTGATCCATCCATTGCTCTAGACGCTACTCTAATCGTTGCAACGATTTGCCCCCCTAAAGGCTCTACCCTTCTAAACACCATCACGAGAGAACCACCATCACCACTAGTTGCCATCCTACTCTGACATAGCAAATAGCATGGATAGAACAAGAATTGCAAAAAGATGCAATCTTTTAGAGAAAAGTTCTCTAAGAATAGGGTTTCAAATGTCAATATATGTTATCATTTACAAAACCCTAAGTTATATTTATAGTCTCAAAATGCAAGGAATAAATCAACAAAACTAAATAAATTCGCATAGGCCAAGGCTGGCTCAAAGCTGCTAGCCTTCAACAAATAACGGCTGATGGCCTTTAAATTAACGTCGGTGGCTTTAATAGCCAAGGCCGAAGGCTTTCAAGCTATCTTCACATTATCGTTTGCTTCTTCTACTCCCTCTTGGATGAATCAATCTTGCTCAAGTAAGCCCTTGCTACAACATCCACATCATATCCGAACTAGGGATTGACCCACTGGGTTTGGGTTTAAATCTTGGATCCTTAACCGCCCCGATTATGTGGTAGGGCGGTTCAAACCCATAGATCTACTAGTTAATGGGATGGGTCCATACTATTAGAACTAGATTTTTTTTCATCCACTTACCATTTATATTTAGGTGCAAAAAAAAAAAAGAAGGAAATGCATTAAAAATCTGAAAGAAAACTAATTGCACTCTTTTTCTAGTATTCCAATGTATGGGAGTCAATGATCAGAACACTATTGAAATTTCCAAGAACAAGGAATGGTATTGAAATTTCCATGGACAAGGACTTGATTGCAACGTCTAGCTAATGCATGTTTTGCTATTGAAATTTCCAAAGACAAGGATTCAATTGCTTTTTCTAGTGTTTCAAATGCATGCAGGCACCTTGCAACGTTTGTGATACCCTCAAATATAGGTGGTGGAATTCTAAATATCAAGGTGTCTTTTTGTGTAATGGCTTGGAGTTCATCAAAACTCTAAAGTTAAGTATGCTCAGTGAAGAGAAATCCTAGGGTCGAACTCTAATCGTCAATGCGTTTTTTGATGTAATGGCTTAGAATTCATTCAACTGTAAAGTTAAACATACTCAGGAGAAAGCACTCTCAAGATTGATAACCTCCTGAGATGTAGCTAACACTAAGAACAAAACCATACGACATCTTGCCAAAGCTGACAATACCTTGGTGGGCAGAGTTTTAGGTTATTACAACATCTTGCAAATGTTTTGAATTTTTATTTTATTTTATTTAGGGACCTTATAAACCCACTAAGTCCATGATTCCACAAAGCAGACCTGCCTGAACCTGTGAACCATGATGGGTCCATGTGAGGACCTAGCATGATTTGGTCGAGTCGGGTCGGGTTAGGTCAGATCTTAGTTTAGATCTAACTAAGAAGATGCTACTCATACCTAATCAAACTTTTCATGACTATTTTTACTATTTCACTAATATCATTTACTCTATTTTTTAGTGCAAGGGACAACTTATCAATATAGATAGTGTTAAGAGAAGTAATGAAAAATTAATGATATGCTACATCTTTTACATCAACAAACAAAATAAACAATGTTAAAGATGTAGTAAAAATAGCCATAAAATGTTGGATTAAGTATTAAATACATAGACCACTTTAAAATTCATGTATTAAATTGAATTTTCATGAAAAGTTTTGGTACAAAATTTGACATTTATCCTATAGAATAATATTGTATTTTACACCATAAAAGATGCAAAAATTATATATATATATATATATATATATATACACATACTAATGTATAATGTCTCAATTGTCTTTTTGTATAATATTAGATCATATACAAAACTATAGATAAAATAAATTTTCTAGTAAATAGTTAAAAACTAATTGGGTTTATTTTGGTTATTGAATTTTTATCTGTATCATACCTATGTCTGATCAATATCTATAACTTATCTGTATCATATCATTATCATTTTTTGATCTATTTATAAGTAAAATGTCAGTTTTTCATCGGTATCTGTTTCTTGATAAACATATGTTTGAAAACGATAAAAATATGATGCCAAAATTATTGGGACTTATTATAACTATTTATAGTATATTCTCACTTACTCCGCCTTTGGATGCTCAAAATGAATGAATCTATTTTTCTGTCATTTTTTTTTTAACTTTTGTTCAATGATTCGTAAATCTTTCACATTTTGCTTCTAAAGCCACTCTTAGTTAGTAAATATGGTAAGTGACTATCCCCTCACATATAAATGGATGGAACTTGTAATTTTATTTCCTTTTATTAAAAGTAGAAAAACACAGATGATGAATTTGTAAAGGCCTTAATATACAGATCATGTTTTGTAAAAAGACAATGTATAGGTCATGAATCTTCAATAGTTAAAATAAATGTAATGTTGTATGACGCAGCGGAGGTATGATAAGGTTTATCGCAAGATGTTAATTCGTACACAATACCGGCTTGTGATCTTCAAATATCGATTGATTCTGAGAATATCTAGATATCTAGCATCAAAAGTTGAAATCTACACAAAGATAACAAGTTTTGGAATAGAGAGAATACTCTCAAAGAAATTTCATTCAAAAAAAAAATCAGTCTTGTGCCTCCTGTAGCCCTAGAGTATATATAATATGTTTTTTTCCAAAAAAGGAAACCTATCTAATAAATATCTAGAGCGAGAATAAATGAAAGGACGAGATTAATGCCACATATGGCATATAAAAAAGAGTATCCTATCAAAAGATATGATAAAGAAAATTTACTAAAAATAGTAAAAATGCGGTTTTAATGGCTTAAACAAAGAAATTTGGCCGAAAACCGGCATGCGTTACGAGCGAAGTTGGTGAGTTTTACTCATTGGCTTGATTCCCATCAGAATATGGTCCTGCTCAGTCAAAAATCCATAACCCTCCAAAATTACAAAATTGCCATCGTCAAATTCTATGCCACTTTTCCAAATAGTTATTTGCTATCTTTTCCACCACATCATCCTACCCAGGATAGACAGAATTCACCCTTTGATCTTCTCAATTACTTCCACTGGACCAATCTTCCTAGCATAAAGCTTATTGTATTCACCAGCAGGAAACCTGTCTTTAGTAAGGACAGCCCAAACATAATCTCCCACAGCAAACTCCACATGGCGCTTCTTTCTATTAGCAACCACCTTGTATCGGCTTGCAGCTCTTTCCAGATTTTCATGCACAGATTTATGAACCTCCTGTAGATTATGGACAAATTCATCTTCCTTCCCGTGGACTCTGGTTTTATCCGGTACTGGTAATAAATCAAGTGGACCACAGGGAATAATAGAGTACACTACCTGGAATGGACTGAATCCCGTATTGGGATTAGTTGCATGGTTGTGTGTGAATTCAACTTAGCTCAATTTCTAATCCCAACTCTTCACATGCTCACCCACCAAACTTCTCAACATATTACCCAATGACCGATTCACCGCTTCAGTTTGCCCATCTGTCTGTGGATGATAGGCACTACTGAAGTTTAACTGAGTGTTGACCATTCTCCACAGACTTCGCCAAAAGTAGCTAAGAAATCTAATGTCTCTATCAGAAACAACACTTAAAGGCAGCCCATGCAATCGGTATACCTCGTGAAAGTACAACCGTGCCACACGCACGGCATCTGTAGTCTTCTTACAAGGAATAAAGTGAACCATTTTAGAGAGTTGATCAACAACCACATAGATGGAATCATTACCTCGTTGTGTTCTTGGTAATCCCATCACAAAGTCCATACTTACATCAACCCAAGGCTGCGAGGGAATTGGAAAGGGCATATACAACCCTGCATTTGTGGCCGCCCCTTTTGACACTTAGCAGATTCGACAACGTTGTACGAAACGCTCAACCTCCTTACGAATGGTTGGCTAAAAGTAAGATGCCTGCACTAACTACAAAGTTCTGTCTCGACCCATATGTCCCTCACCATGCAATTCCTTGATGATTAGAGTACGCTAGCTGCAATCTAGAATGCATAGTTGATTACCCTTAAATAGAAAACCATCCTACAGCAGATACTCAGACTTCTCTCTTTCTTGAACCATTGCCAAAATCCTAGCGAAGTACGGATCAGTCTCAAGCAAATTAGCAAAAGAATGAAAACCAGGTACCTTAACATTCATTTTGTTTAGAAGGCTTCGACGTCTGCTTAATGCATCAACGACTCTGTTGGCAATACCAGATTTATGCTTCACAACAAAGGTGAAACGCTCTAAGTAGGCCACCTAGGAAGCATGTCTAACCGAGACCTTGTCCTGGTTGTGCAAATGCTTTAAAGCCTCATGGTTAGTGTAGAGGACAAACTTCCTGTGGAAGAGATAATGTCGCTAATGCTTAACAGCTTGCACCAGAGCATAAAACTCTACATCGTAAGTGTTGTATCGGGATTTTGACCCTGATAACTTCTCGCTGAAGTAAGCAATTGGCCTACTATTCTAGCTCAACACGACACCAATCCCTACCTTTGATGCGTCTGCGTGTAACTTAAAAGGTTGGTGGAAATCTGGTAGTACTAATATTGGGGCAGTGGTTAGTCGCATTTTAATCTATTCAAAGGCCTTATCCGCTTCTTCAGTCCACATAAACTTCCCTCCTTTCATGCAATCTGTTATGGGGGCCATAATGTTGTTGAAGTGTGGAATGAACCGCTTATAAAAAGATGTAAGGCCATGGAAGCTCTTAACCTCAGTTAGCATGCCAGGCCTAGGCCACTGCTGAACAGTTGCCACTTTAGCTTGGTCGACCTGCAGGCCCTCACCTGAAATTACATAACTAAGAAAAAGTATCTCATATGTGAAAAACACACACTTCTTCATGGCTGCATAGAGCTTTTACCTGTGTAATACACCAAAAAACAACCTTCAAATGTTCATGATGCTCTTCTGAATTAGCACTATAAATCAATATGTCGTCAAAGTAACGACAACACATTTGCCAATGAACGGCCTCAAGACTTGGTTCATCACCCTCATGAAGGTACTGGGTGAATTAGATAATCCAAATGGCATAAAGTCGTCTTCCATGTCTTAAAAGTCGTTGATTCACACACAAATACTCAGCTTGTGATATTAAAATATCTATTGATTCTGAGAATACCAAGATATCTGGCATCAAAAGTCGAAATCTATACAAAGATAACGAGTTTTGAAATAGAGATAACACTCTCAAAAAAATTTCATTCAAAAAAACAATCAGTCCTGCACCTCTTGTAGCCCTAGAGTATATATAATATGTTTTTTCCAAAAAAGGAAACCTATATAATAAATATCTAAGGCGAGAATAAATGAACGGACGAGATTAATGCCACAGATGGCATATAAAAAAGAGTATCCTATCAAAAGATATGACATAAAGAAAAGTTACTAAAAATAGTAAAAACACTGTTTTAATGGCCTAAATAAAGGAATTTGGCCGAAAACTGGCATACGTCACGAGCGAAGCTGGTGAGTTTTACTCATTGGCTCGATTCCCATCAGAATATGGTCCCGCTCGGTCAAAAATCTATAACCCTCCAAAATTATGAAACTACCATTATCAAATTCTATACCACTTTTCCAAATAGTTATTTGCTATCTCTTCCACTGCATCATTATAGTACCTTTCTCCACATTTTGATGTGTTCAATATTAATTATCAACTGTTTATTAAGGATGATTATAGGTATACGTTTTAGACATAGATAAAAAAGTATGAAGATATCTCATTTTATATCCTTAAAAATTACACCCATTTTATTATTTTGACATTGGATAAAATAATGAAAAGTGCTTAAAATTAAAAGTCACGTAAAATCAATAGAAAATTGGTTATGTAAGAGTTCACATGATACACTTTTTCTTAATATTTGGGATTTAAACGTTCAATTACAAGGATTGGAGCTACGCACATATAAAGAAAATAAACAACAACAATGCAAAGAAGCAAAAGATTGGATATGTAAATTTATTTATATATATATATATATATATTATTCTGAAAGTATAATTTATGGTTAAATTTCACTACATATTGGAAGCAAACAACCCTTGTATTTAAAAGAATTCTCAATGCGAAGTTTGATTTAACCCCAAACGTAGTTTTGTTTAGTAAAATTGAAGTAATTATTACATGACGAATGATGGAAATAAATGGCATTAAATCACAGGCAGGCCAATTAAAAATTGCAGGAGTGTGCAATATGGTGTACGAAAAAGAACGAGGAGACACAAGGAGAAGGAACTAAATCAGAAGTGGAAAGGTTAGTGTTCGATGAATTGCTGGAGTTTGGGAAGAAAGCAAAGTTAGGGTTCGGTGATTTACTGGAGCTCAAGAAGGAAACAAAGTCTTTGACAGAAGTTAAGTGTCTGTTTGACAGGGAAGAAGTGTTGACTGTGCTTAATGAAGATTGTTCACGTGCGTAAACAGTGGATCTCCAGTGGGCTGAGATATGGTCTTGGGCTGTTGATGGACAGTAGTCTACATACTGGGTCCAATAAATAAATGATTGGGCTGGTTATTTCATTAGACTTAAAATACTAGTACTTTTTCTTTTTAACAGAATTGTGATGTGGCATAAGCACATCACTAAGAATCTTTTGCACGTGCATGAATTACATGTATAAATATCTCTCTGAGATAATACAGAATATATGAGAAGAAAGAAAAAAATTAACTCTACTCTAAATTCTATGCTTGCATTCGAGCATTACCGTATTCGGTGATACTCTAAATTCCATTTATTCCGCTTACTTTCACGCATTGATTTTCTACTGCATTATTACCCGCTGCAGAGTGAGAACTATATGCCCTTAATCTAAAAATTATACCTTATGTAGGAAACCTTTTTAAAAGTTAATTGCAAAGAAAATGCTGTTACACTTTAATTATCCACCCACTCCACGAAACCCATAGTCTTTGATTAACAATGCAATTTCTATTGATATATGCATTCTTACTCTTATAAATCTTACTCACTTTGAATATAATTAATTTCAAATATTTTGTTGAATAGGGAACCGAATATATTGAAGCCCTCAATCTTGCCTTGGATAAAAGGACTGAAGAAAATTGTTTCACAAGTGAGCAATTTAAGAGACTCAAAAAATTAAGAGTTCTTCAACTGAAAAATGTAAATCTACTTGGAGATTTTAAGAATCATTTTTTAAGCCTAAGATGGCTTCAATGGTATGGATGCTCTTCAAATTTTATGGCAACCTCTTTCTGTCCTAAGAACCTGGTAGTTCTTAATTTATCTTTTAGTCTTATTACAGAGCAGTGGGGTGGCTGGAGCGAAATGAAGGTAGTATCATGCCAGTACATTTCCTTTTATATATATGGTTTGATACACAATATATATAGATTTATTTTATTAAGTAACTATTTGAATGTGTTAACCCTTTTTTTTTTTTAATAATAGTATGTAGGGAAGTTAAAAGTTCTGAAACTTCAGCATTTCTCCCAGTTGAAAGCAACACCAGATTTCTCCTCATTCCAAGAATTGGAGATTTTGGATCTTTTTGGCTGTAAACATTTGAAAAACATTCATCCATCCATTTGTACATTGACTAAGACACTTAAAACCCTTGATCTGGGAAGATGTAAAGAACTTGAAGAGATACCAAAAGAAATGGGTAAAATGGAAGAACTGGGGACACTATGTCTAGATAAGACGTCAATAAGGGAACTTCCTATTGTTGAAGGATTCATGACAAAACTTGAGACTCTTTGGATTTGGAATTGTAAAAAGCTTACTTGGCTTCCAGAATCCATAGGATCACTCACCAAATTAAAGCGCTTACATATGAATAAGTGTGTGTCATTGACAATAATTCCTAGCTCGATTGGGAAACTAGATTCCTTATCCAGGCTTGAGTTAAGTTATACAAAGATTACTAAGTTAATGATTCCATAAAGAATCTACATAATCTAGTACAATTGGATGTTTCACAAGTGCATGGGCTTACTGAATTTCCTAATGAGATTGGAGAATTATCTTGTCTAGATAGTTTGAATCTAGAAGGGACTCCAATTTCTAGATTGCCAATCCTCCCTGATTGTTTGAGCCAAATGGTTTTTTCCGGTAGTTCCATGAGTCACTTCCAAATCTTTCCTACTTATCTAACTTGGATTGTCTTCATCTCAAAGACATGGGTGTAATCTCAGAGCTCAATCTTCCTTTGATTGTGCAAACGCATCATCTCCATGGTTGTCAGACATTGAGTGCACTCCCAAAATTTTCAAATCTTAAACATTTATCTATTTTGGATATTTCTGGTTGGGCTGAGCTGATGGAGATCAATGCTCTAGAAGAAGTAAAATCTTTGAGAGAGCTAAAAATTAGTAATTGCAAGAAGATATCTAATCTCAGTGGTGTAGGGAATTCATTGACGGAATTGTGGTTAGATTCTTGCGATAGGCTAAGCTTGTTAGATCTTTCAACTTTCAAGAATCTAAGGAAGTTTGGTGTCGTTGAATGCAATAATATAGTCGAGATCCAAGGGCTACAAGCCATTAAGTGCCTAAAAGTGTTGGCTATCCGTGACTGTTTCTCCCTTGAAAGAATCGTTGGCTTTTCTCATTTGACAACAACGTTGTATATGTTGCAATTTGGTAACTGTCCAAAGCTAAGGGATAGTGACTATCCTTGCATAGACGAATTTACATCTTTGGAACAATGATGCCTTTTTGGAGGAATCCCTACAATGAAGTTTCCAGATCTTCCAAAGCTTCGAAAACTCTGGCGTTTGGGCATGAATCATTTTAAGGAATTGAGAGAGATACCTAGGCTTCAAGAGTTGAAGTCCTTGAAAATGTTAAACATTTCTGAATGTAAGTCACTGGAGAATTTGCCAGTGACTTACATTCAGACAATTGCCAGATTTGCCGAATGGGAGTATCCATAAACAAAAGGTGAAAGGTGTTATATGAAGGACTAGGCAAAACCGGTTGAGGTTTTGGCTACATACCTTTTAATTATTGCAACGGTTCTCTATGCTTTAATCAAGATGACACCTTCCTATCTTCTTCAAAGGTAGAGATGCTGATTTCATTTCTTAATTGTTGTTCTTCGTATTTACTTATTCAAATTTCACGCGATTAACAACTGTGCATCAAAAATTTGCCTTTTTTGAAGCAGACATCTTATATCCATTTTACTTTACAGTGAACAAAAATTTTCGTTTTTTTTTTTTTAACTTTTTAATAAGTCTAATCCAGATTACATATGGTAGAACCATCAACATGTGTGGCCAGCTGTTCCATCTCACTGCTGCTCTGGTTATATGGATAGTGCAGATCCTATAGAAAGAATAAATGTTATGATATTTTGTTCGTAATTGACTATGTAGTCTAGCTAATCTTATTAAGAAACCATCAGCTACAGTCCAACCCTCTTGCGTTGTTATATAAGTACATGTTGAAGTAAAAACTTGTTATTGTTGAAGATGCAAAAATGTCTATTGTTAGGGAGTTGTCAGAGTTAAGGAGCTTCTTATGAATCTATTGGTTTTAATGTAGACTAAATAAATTGAATAGATTAGAGACGTATAATTTCTCTAATTTTTAATAAGTTTATTCACTATTTGTTATACATGCATTTTAAAAAAAACAATAATAATTAATTCCTGGATTACCCGATTTTCATACTATGGATTAAAATTTTAATTCTTGTCTTCTTCTTAATGAAGTGTAATTGGAATTTTGATTTAATTTGATTTGATAATTTTATGAAAATAAACTTCATTGACAGGAATGTGCTTATAGATGGACCAAGGACCATTTGTTTCTATATGTTTAAGGAAACATTTGCCTTAAGTTGTACTCTCCTTGGAACATTTTTTTTTTTTTTTCCTTCTTTTTGCCACGATGTAATAGGCTCTCAAATCACTTATTGGAAGTGTAGAACTTGGAAACTTGTTTGGGTTTCTTTTAAACTGCACAGCAGAGTTTTCAAGCTGTTGCAGAGGCTTTGGGATCAGCAATAGAAGTGGCAGTTCCAGTGAAGCAAAAGGCAAGAGATTAGGTTCTAAAGATTGCTTCACCAGCTCTCTCCAAGGCGTCAAGGCAAGCCAAAAAAGCAATGCAGAACTCGGGCATTGATACAGAGTCAGTTATGAGTGCTGCCAAGGTCTCTCCTTGCTTCATCATTGATAATGTTATTGACATCACAGATATGATTCTCTTAGCATTTCTGATAAGCATGAAGAGTAGTAGATGCTGCATGATAGACCACCGAGGTAAATCCAGGATGCAAAGCCTATAGCTTCATCGGCAGTTGAAATCATTTTTTCAATCGGTCCCAAATAAACTGCTTGAGCATTATTCGTCACATACTTGATTCTTCCTCCGATTTGGTTTCTCATCACTTTTGAACCTTCATGGCTACAAAGGTAAATATTCATTATCACATCAAGGTGGATGATGTACTTACTACCGGCTGGAGTTTAGAGTTAATCTGACCGTCGCTTATTGCTAAAGCCAGATATTGGAAATAAACCAATAGGAAAACAAATGCTGTTCTCATTTGCTTCTTCTAATAATAACTATTAATCAATAAATATTATATGACATAAATTATAATAAGCTTAAAAACTTGGACCAGTTTCTTGTAGAATTAAACTGGACATGATAATATAGAATAAGGGCCTGCATTCAATCTGCTGCTCATCATGTTCATTGGTACACTTCTGGGGCATATGTCCATTGGATTTTATTTCTTTGTCAAGTGACCTTACTCCTGCTCAAACACTTGACATGATATGTACGCAAAATTATGTCATGCTTGATATCCACTTGGAGAAGGACCAAGGACAAGAATGGGGTTCCACACCTGCCTTCTAGGGTTAAAAACATGACGCTTGTGATATCATAAGCAATACAATAACCACAAATACATTCAACTTCTTTTGCTATGTCTTTTATCTTTTACGCAAATTTGCAGGACTAAGTGAAGGTTACTGAAAAAGAAAATTATAGAAGCAGAATATTGGCTGAAAACAATCCACACGAGATTCATTCATTATTCAGAATTTATAAAAAACTAACATAATCTTTGCCGATAAAATCTAAACAAACTGCAAACAAAATAAAACTAGATAAGCTTAGAATCTGAACTAACTTTGACTAATTCAAAATTTTAAAAAACAGAAAATATTGCATCCTAAAAATCAGCAGTAAAAGTTGCACAGATCAACACTCCTCCTTGCCACTTTTGCTGCAAACTCCCATCTTCATTTTAGATACTCAAATCTGGCTTTTGACAAAGCCTTTGTCATAATATCTGCAAGTTGTTCCTCTGTGTTGCAATAAACTAGAAGAATCTCATCATCCTTTTGAACTTCTCTAAGAAAATAATACTTGATCTTGAAGTGTTTAGTCTTGCCATGGAATACTGGATTGTTAGAAATAGAAATAGCAGCTTGATCATCAACAAATAGCTTAGTTGCCTCTCTTTGAACAAATTTCAAATCCGCCAAAATTTTCCTCAGCCATAAGACTTGATTTACTGCAGCAGCAGCAGCTGCTATATATTCTGCCTCTACTGTAGATTATGCCACCATATCTTGTTTCTTGGAACTCAATGAAAAACAACCTGAACCAAGACTAAACAAATAGCCAGAAGTGCTCCTCATATCATCAAATGATCCAGCCCAATCACCGTCTGCAAAACCATATAAAATTGATTTCTCTGTTTTTGTAAACCAAACTCCATGATTAACAGTACCCTTAATATATCTTAGCACCCTTTTTGCAGCCCTGAGGTGAGATTCATTTGCACAATGCATAAACCTTGAAAGTAAACTTACAGCAAACACAATATCAGGTCTTGTTGTTATGAGATACATTAAACATCCTACAAGACTTCTGTACAGGCCTTCATCAACTTTCTCACCACCTTGGCTCTTGCTTAGCTTTATGTTCTACATTAAAGGAGTGCTAATTGACTTGCAGTTCTTCATGTTGAATTTCTCCTAACCTAATTTGCATATTTTTGCTGCCCGATAAAAATTCCTTGCTGATGTTGTAAAATTTCCATGCCTAGGAAGTAAGACATCGCTCCTAGATCTGTCATCTCAAAGACCTCCATCATTTGATCTTTGAACTGCTGCACCATGACAGAGTTGCTTCCTATTACCAATAAATCATCTACATACAAGGAAATAATTATAGTATCAGCACCAGAAAACTTCACATACAGTGGTGTTTCAGTCAAGCTTCTTTCAAATCCAATTTTTTGTAGGTGATCATCAATCCTACTATACCAAGCTCTTGGTGCCTGTTTGAGGCCATACGGGGCCTTTTTGAGCAAATAGACTTTGTCTTCCTCACCTTTCACCATAAATCCTTCAGGTTGCTCAACGAAGATCTCTTCCTCCAAGAAGCCATTTAGGAACGTTGACTTTACATCAAGTTGGTGAACTTTCCACTTCTCTTAGGCTGCAATAGCTAAGAGCATTCAGATAGTATCCAATCTGACCACTGGTGCAAAAGTATCTGAAAAATCAACTCCAAACTGTTGAGCATAGCCCTTGACCACCAACCTAGCTTTATGCTTATTGACAGAACCATCAGCATTTTGCTTGATTTTGAACACCCACTTCACATCAATAGGCTTCTTATGACTTGGTCTATTCACAAGTATCCAAGTCTGATTTTTTTCAATCATTTTCAGCTCCTCTTCCATTGCTGTAACGCACTTTGAATCTCTTGCAGCTTCATCATAACCTATAGGCTCCACCAAAGTAACATTGCAATTATGATAAATTTCAGTTAATGATTTTGTACCTCTAACTGGAGTATCATCAACTAATTCATCACCAACTTCATCTTGTGTTGTGTCAGAAACATCTTCTTTATCCTCACCAATCTCCACTTTTGACTTGTCCCCATTCCATGCAGCTGATTCGTCAAACTTAATATCCTTACTTACAATCAGCTTATTAGTTATAGGTTGATAAACTCTATAACCTTTGGTGATGTTGCTGTACCCAATGAAAATTCCAACTTCAGCTTTCTGCTCCAACTTGTCCCTTTTCACGTCAGGAACATGTGTGTAACAAATGCATCCAAACACCTTTAAGTTTTGAACAGAAGGCTTGTACCCATACCACATTTCAAATGCAGTTTTGCTCTTCAAGGTCCTTGTTGGCAGCCTATTAAGTAAATAAACTGCAGTGTTGATAGACTCAGCCCATAGCTTCTTAGGTAGTTTCTTCTCCAATAGCAAACACCTAGCCATCTCCATTATCGTCCTATTTTTCCTCTCACTTACCCCGTTTTGTTGTGGGGTATATGTTGCTGTCAACTGATGTTCAATACCTGCATCTTCACAAAACTTATTGAACATGTTAGAAGTATACTCAGTTCCATTATCAGACCTGAGTACCTTTATTTTGCAGCTACTTTGATTCTCAATCCAGCATTTGAACTTCCAAAACACCTCTGGAACTTCCAACTTTTGTTTTAAAAAATAAACCCAACACATCCTGCTAAAATCATCAATGAAAGCAATGTAATACCTGTTGCCATTTATGGATTGAGTTCTCATTGGACCACAAACGTCTGTATGAACAAGCTGAAGCTTTTCTGTTGCCTTCCAGACTTTGTTATGTGGAAATGGCATTCTTGATTGCTTTCCCACTGATAGATTTCATAAACTCCCAATCCTTCTTCAATAGTAGGCAAATCCTTCACTAACTTTATCTTATTCATAAATGAAAGGCCAGAGTAATGAAAGTGTCCTAGCCTCTTGTGCCAAAGCTGGGATTGTTCCAAAGCTAGGATATGCACTAGAATTAGATTGCACCATATCTAGTGAGAAGCTCTTTTCCTTCATCTTGACTGAGAATAATTCAGCTCCCGCAGAATCAAGAATTATGCAAGCTTTATCTTTGAAAATTACAGAGTAATTCTTTTCTAGGAGTTGTCCAACACTCAACAAATTTTGATCAATTTCAGGTACAAACAAAACATCATTAATGAGTTTTATACCTGAACTGGAATTGATGGCAACCTTTCCCTTTCCTTTAGCTTCAATGTAGTCTCCATTTCCAATTTTTGACTTTGGAAATATATGTTTGATCAAGTTTCTTGAATAATGACTCATCATGTGTCATGTGATTGGTGCACCCACTATCGATTAGCCAAGTTTCACTCGAAGTACTTCCTGCAAAACAAGTTGTTGCAAATAAGTGCTCCTCCTGTTGTTGATCAGCTACTTGACCTTGCTGCCCTTCTTCTTGTCCAGTTTGTTTCTTGTTCTTGCAAACCTTTTCCACATGTCCCATCTGGTTACAAGCATTGCACCTAACACCAGGTCTGAACCAGCAACGCCAATGTTGATGTGTTGTCTTCTTGCAATGTTGACAAGGCTGATACTTGCCTTTTTTCTGTCCTTCCCTATTGCTGTCACCATCTTTCTTCTTTTTATTCCAAGGCAGCTTCTTGTTTCTAGCTTGAAAGGCTCCTTCAGTCTCAGTTTGCACTTCTTTTCTCATGAGTCTTCTCTGCTCCTGAGCTTGCAGAGCACTTATCAATTCCGGCAAGGTCATCTGACTGATGTCTCTTGAATCTTCAAGAGATGAAATTTTTGCCTCAAATCTCTCAGGCAAACTAACAAGTATTTTCTCCACGACTCTACTATCACGTAGCTCTTCTCCCATAAGCCTTATTTTGTTTACCACAGCCATCAACCTGTCAGAATACTCCTTTATGGTTTCTTTTTCATTCATGCTTAAAATCTCAAATTCTCTTTTGAGATTCAAGACTTGCATTCTTTTTGTTTTGGCATAGCCTTGATATAATTCCTTCAACATATCCCAAGCTTGCTTAACTGTTTCACAAGCCATAATTCTTGTGAAAATTTCTTCAGAGACAGCAGCATAGATTAAAGATAAAGCTTCATCTTCTTCATGAACCCTGATTTGGTTGATAGTAGGATTGTTTCCTAAAGGCTGAACTTGCCTTTCTTGTTCAACCCATTGCCACAAACCAAGACCTCTCAAATGAGCTTTCATTTTAACAGCCCAAATCTGATAATTTTCTCCTGTGAAAATAAGAGGTGCTGTCATGAAATTATTTCCAGCCATCGTGTTTATTTTGGTCGTAAGATCCTCACAGATTTACTCACACACAATACAGGTCCCTTAAGAACAAAAGGGGCTCTGATACCAGTTTGAAGGTTACTGAAAAAGAAAATTATAGAAGCAGAATATTGGCTGAAAACAATCCACACGAGATTCATTCATTATTCAGAATTTATAGAAAACTAACATAATCTTTGCCGATAAAATCTAAACAAACAGCAAACAAAATAAAACTAGATAAGCTTAGAATCTGAACTAACTTTGACTAATTCAAAATTTTAAAAAATAGAAAATATTGCATCCTAAAAATCAGCAGTAAAAGTTGCACAGATCAACACTAAGTTTACTTGAATGGTCGTTGTATGGCTTTGTTCTTTCTGTGCTTTCTTAATGCTATAGAATCAGAAGATTCATTTTAAAGGCAATTTTGAAAAATTCGTACTCTAGGTTTTCATGGGTCATACGGCATGAACTTCAACATTATAATTTCGATTACTGACCCCCAGTTCACAATAATAAGGAAATTGGCCAAAAGAAGCATTTCATATAAGTCATTTTTCCACCCACTATAAGCATTTCATCTATTCTATTCCTTTACATACTGCCTTTCATAGTGGTTTATTATGTCTTGAAAATTTTACAGTTTGGAGGAGCTGCCAAGCCAGTTGGAGGGCCTTGTCCAAAATGTAAAGAAAGTGGAAGCTGAGATTGCGGCTTTTTAAGTATCAAATCATAAGAATATCAACAATGGGTCTAATATTGTGGTCTCATACTCGTGAGTACTCTGGTCATGCTTTTCTTCATTTTGTCTCTGTTTCATGTTTATCCTATAGATATACAGTGACCACATTTAATTATCGTATTGCATAGTTAAGGACTGAAACACATGCTCAAATGCATTCAGGTACACCCATCCAGCAAAAGTAGTTGCAAAAAAGATAAAAAGCATTGGGTTTAGGAACTGCTGTATCCCATGGTTCCTTTGGAAGAAAAGGGTGGATATAGAGTTGGTTAGGAACCGACCCACGATTTGTTTTTCGCAGAGTTTCATTCACCATCTCAAGTTATTCCAGCAGCAGTGAGACAATTTGGAACCACCAGCTCCACGAAGTTGCTTCCTTGGGTGGCACATTATAGGTTTTCCAATGTTCTAGTCATTGAATGTTGAAAACACATTGTTTGATCATATTAGAAACCTTAACTGTCATGTAATACTTTGATTGGTCTCAATCAATCGAAAGTGTCTAAATTTCTTCAGCTGAAGCATTTCCCTTGTTTTCTTTGTTTTGCGTCATGGGATGGACTTTCCCTCCTAGAATAATGGTGCATCATCCTCGAGAGCAGAGGGGATACTTTGTTCGGGAGTGATAGGAACAGGATTACCATGAATGAAGAGGTTCGATAATCCTTATAACACAAATTCACTCCACAGAAGTCTGGCATAACCGATAGCACACAGGGTGAAAAAGATTAGGCATATATTGTTTCAGTGAAAACATAATAGTAGCTCAAAAGAAAAGATCTGGGAAGGAAGAAAAACAACACAAGCATATTCAGATTTAATCGTTTAATATCTATTCTTAATTTAGGTTGCAATTTAATAACCTTAGTTTCAACTTATTTAGCAATCTAGTGCTCATATTTTCACTACATTGCAGTCAAACTTTATTACAAACACTAAGTTTCAAAAAAAAAAAAATAAATAAATCTAATAAGAGATTGCTGTGTTGGTTTGTGTGCTTTGAGCTTTTTTCGGAGAAGCTCACTTACACAAATAGGTTCTACATGGGCTTAATGGAAGGATCCATTAATAGGAGACTTATTCCAACCATTGATCATCTGCATGATTCAATAGACTTCGTAACACAATGGAAGAAAAGAGATAACTATCACATTCCATTAATTCTACGAATACCTAAAAAACAAAAATTGAAATAAAATTAAAATCCATTGAATCGCACACAATCGATGGATTACGATCTTCTATATGTCTGTTAATACTAAGAATACCTAGACAAATGTCATAACATTCATGAAACCTCAAGCACACAATCTCTTAAACCTTAATCCTTCCAAAACTGTGAAGCGAATAGGTTTAGATCTTAAACCTTAATCCTTGGGTGCCATTGCTGCTGGAATACATCTTTGTTGAACATTGTAAGCAAGGTATTTGTTTCCACTATTTTAATTGCTTTATGAACCATGTTATTTTCCTCTGATAGTTTCATAGTGCTACTTCATGATCTTCTTGCTTTGATGGAATTCATATGAGTTTTGAAATTGTCTCACTTCATTGGACTCTAAGGCCTTTTGTGTTGTGTGTCTTTAGATATAAAGATAGCATGCGTTTATGCTTTATTTGCAATATTGTTTATAATATCGTATCTTCAACACACTGCATCATACAATAAATTTCAAGCTCTAAGGAAGATTTTACAAGTATTCTAAAGAATGGGGTGCGAGAATAATATATAGGAGTGTTAGTTGTAGAATTTATATAGCTTATACACTTGGAAAAACATATCTATTTTTCCCTTAGGAATCTTTCAAATTGTCTTTCCAGCCTTTTGTGCATTTTTCTATTTATCAAACCACCTCTTTTGCAGATAGATGTCCTTCAAGATTTAGAAGATGCTGAAGTTTTCAAACCAAATGGTCAAGTTGATGACATGGGATGGAAAGGTTTGTTTATAATTTCACGATTTCTGCAATGTGGAAACCTCATGGGTATATGTGACAACTCGTGGACCTACATTTGATATGGATTTCAAGCGGCTAATTCTTTTCCTTGTTTAGCTTTAACTTATATTGTTGGTGCCATCTAGATAGTTCAAACTCTTATCACCATGAGAACTCTTTCCACTATAATGATATAATCCTTTTTACACTTTCCAGTTTCATTATTGGTCCATGGAATTCTACGTTTATAAGTAGTTGCTTAAAAGGTCTTCATCCCAAGGGCCAGGCACAAATTCTGTGCAAACTAAAAGGCATTCTTCCGTGTTAAAAGATGGTTGCACAAAAGTCTATCATCTGGATGGTTGATGAGAATTGTACACTTAATTTATGATGATTTAACTTCTTTTGATATGATCACTTCTAAAATATATAAATATATATATTATATATAAAGTGTTATGGTTTGGTAAAACAAATAATGGCAAAAAAAATCAAACAATAAAGTAAAGAACACACAAGATTTTTACATGAAAAACCCAAATCGGGATAAAACCATGGGCAGAAGAAGAGAAATCCACTATAATCGAAGTTAGAGTACAAGTTTGAGAGAATACAACTCAAATCTAATCAAATCTCTTAAAAGCTCTCAATACAATTTTGTATCTCATAAAACCCTAATAAAACAACATATGTGTGTGTGTGTGTCATAGGCTACATGGAAAGGCTGGCGGCCTAAATCCGCCAACTATTATTTTATCCAATGCCGTCACAAAGGCCAGCGGCTTACAAAGGAAGGCCAGCGGCTTTGAGCTGGCCTTCAACGTCCATAGATCCGAATTTCAAAAACATCACAAAGGCCGACATCATATGCATCAAAGCTGGCAGCTTAGGCGAATTTTGGATCATATTTTCAACAATCTCCACCTTGACACAAAATTCAGGAGCAAACAACAGAAAATCTAATCTTCAATATGAAAAACCAAACATTCTCCACCTCTTCCAAAAAACCCCTAAAGGTGATCAATCAATAATGAACATTAACTAAGTCCAAGCAGTGCTCAAACTTGGCTACAAAAAGGGCCTTTGTCAACATATCTGTAGCATTATTTTCAGTACTAATTTTGCTCACAGTAATATCACCACGAGTAATAATATCACGAACAAAGTGATACCTGACATCAATATGCTTCGTCCTCTCATGAAACATCTGATCCTTGGTGAGGTAGATCGTACTCTGACTATCACAATTCATTATTATAGTCTTCAAATTATCATTAAGTTCTCCAAATAATCCTTGCAACCAAATAGCTTCCTTAAAAGTTTCTGTGACGATCATGTATTGAGCTTCAATAGTAGATAGTGCTACTAGAGCTTGCAGTGTCGCTTTCCAATTGATAGCACAGCTACCCAAGGTAAAAAATGTACCCTGTGAGAGATCTTCTCTTATCTAAATCTCTAACGAAATCAGAATCCACAAAACCAATAAGTCCATCTCTAGCTCTACAAAATTGTAGAAAAACATTAGTGGTACCTCCCAAGTACCTAAAGATCCATTAAACTGCTTTCCAATGTTCTTTACCAGGATTTGCTATATACCTGCAAACAACACTCACAATATATGACAAATCTGGATGTGTACAGACCATGGCATACATAAGATATCCTACAGCACTAGAATACGGAACTTTTGACATATAATCAATTTCTTCATCTAACTTTGGGGATAAAGCAGACGAAAGTTTGAAATGAGTTGCTAATGGTATACTGACAAGCTTAGCACTCATCATATTAAACCTGGAAAGTATCTTCTCAAATTACCCTTGTAAGCCCTTAAATTTTTCGATAGTTTTATTAACCTTCATCAATCAGAAATCAAACAAAAACCCTAATAGCCATACAAGTCAAAACAATGTGTTTAGATTTCACAATCCTGCGCTCTTAACCCTAGAACAATAAAATCAAGATAATCATAGATTATGGTTCGTAGTAATATAACGAAACATAAAAATATCGGATTCGGGAAAGTTAAGTTCGTTTCGTACCCGAACGGGATCAATTTTCAAAATTTGAGTCTGTATTCACGGAATGGTAAAAATATTCCGATAATATCTTTAGACTCGTAATTATATAAAGATTCATAATATAACAGTTTTAGAATTTTTTGAAAACTAAAAATATCATATATAGCCTTTTTACACGTATTTTTATTACTACCTGTACTTTAATTGTCTTGTTTATTATTCATTACTATTCTCTACTATTCATCTATCTCTATTTTTCCTTACAACCTATACACCTATGTTCTTATAATTTTCATTTCTAATACAATTTCACATCTCTCACATCTTACTTTTCATTAACAAAAATAAAATAAATAAAATAAATATTTCTCCTCTCTCTCTCTCAAGAATTGCGCCGGCCCCTCCCCTTTTCACTCCTAATTATTTTATTTTTAACTTATTTAATTAACACAAATTATCCTCCACTTTTTCCTATAAATACCACCCCTTTCTTCAATTTCCTTCACACCATTCTTACACTACCAAACTATCCCAAATTCTCTCCAAAAGTTCTCTCAAAGTTCTCTCTACTTTCTTCTTCTTTTATAGGTAATAATCCTTTAAGTTTTCTTTATATTCATTAGCTTAGTATGAACATAGTGTGTGTATTCTAAACCCATGGAGCTTAGGAAAGCAACAATATGTTCATACTTTATTCTTGTTCCATACCTAACCTTTATGATATGATATTGTCAATAGATTTATCTTTATGTTCATGCAACTTAGCATGAATATAATGTGTTTTTCTAAAAACCCATGGAGGTTAAAGAAGCAACATTATGTTCATGTTTTGTTCATTATTCATATATTATGCTTTATTATTATGTTTTTGCTATTATGCCCATATTATTGTTATTATGTTAACTTCTTATTTATATCTAACTAAACATATTTATGTATCTATATATATTTTTTAGAGCATATAAGCTCACTTGTTATTTATCTATTTTCATGCTTTACTATTTATTTACTTATTTCATGTTATTTTAAGACTAATCTTTTTAGTCTTAGACTTGTCCTCTTCAAGTCAAAACAATTATCTTTTTCTTTTCTTTTGGGACTAGTCTATTTTCAGTCCCGGGAAGCCTTGATGAAGCTAAGGCTCCCAATACTTAACATTATTATTATGCTGATTTGTTTCTTATATTTCTTATTATCTTATCTTGCGATATTGTTATCTTTTTATAAACTATATAATCATATTCATGCATAGCTAATGTGTTGTTGTCCAAATAAAAAGAGATTTTTTCATATAAGACTAAACTCTTGAAATTTTGTCACTTAACAAATATTTTTTACCAAGACTTAGAAGGATGTTTTTAACATATTCCTTTCAAAACTTTATATAAGCTCATCATGAAATTTCAAACTATTGGTAAAGAAAATCTGTTCAAAGTCTAAGATACTTGCTTTTCAAATGACAACGTGGAAATCTTGATATATAGATGATAAGTTGATACTATGCCAATTTTCACCCAACTTTCTAAATTAAGAACTAAACAAGTTTTCAAGCTAAGGTAAAAATCGACTTACTGGTCTTAAGAAACCCACTTAGAGAAATAAAATTTGACAACAATCTAAGAAAGTAAATTTCATAAACTCATTTTTCTACAATATAGATATAATACCAACAAAAATATTAGGTACTACTAAAGAAAACTCTTTTTTTTTTCAATTCTTAGAAATAAAATTGGTATAATACTTTATTTCAACTCACTTTTGATAAATTAAAGAATAAAAATATAGAACACTAAATTATGATAACCTACGAATTTATAAGTTTATTTCAACCACATAAAGAAAAGTTTAACAACAAATCCAATTTTCAAAGCCTAGGAAAAGTTGTCTTATGGAAATTAATTAAATGAGACAACACCTATAGCATCATGCATAAATTATAAGTCTATATATGTACCAAAGGAATTCTTTTCAAACATATACATATTTAAGTTTTGCTTAACAAGCCTTGAGTGAAGAAATGACTAGAAAATATTGTTTTTAAAGGATGGAATTTTTGTGGTAAACCTTTACCCCTCTGATCCGAGACCCAAATAACTTTTTATAATGAAAATAACCTTAGAAATAGATAGATCTTTTCAAGTAGGTAGAAAACGACATATAATATGTGAAATTCCGAGTTAAAATAAGCAAGTTATGGTTATTTTTAAGTTGGAATTTCCACAAATTCGATTTTTACCGCAATTAGAAGATAGTTTTAGAATCTATAAGTAGAAATTCTATGAAAGACTCATTTTTTATATTTCATCTTGTTTAGGTGAAGGAGGAACCGACATTGCTTTTCCGGGGGACTATTTCGACTTGAAGCAATTGCCACAGAGTGAGTTAATTCCTTAATAATTACATTTCCTTGAATGTGCTTATAAGTAGTGGCACTAGAGATTAAGGAAATATAAAAGAATAAAATGTTGTGTGAATTAGATGCATGTTGAATAAAGTGGTTGTTGAATAAAAAGCTAAGTATATTGAAAGAAGATTTGATGAATAATTTATATTCTCATGCAATGGTATGATGAGTATTGTTTTGGTCATCTTTAAATTTAAATTATCAATAATTGGATAAACCAGTATTAAAAATGATTCATGCATGACATATTGTGAGTCATATTTATTTTTCGCTACTATTCTTCATGTAGGGAAACAAGGAGTTGTAGTGGTGGCCAGTAGTAGCCAAGAAGTCTACATATGCAAGTAGGACCCGGTAAATCTGCAAATATTGAAGGTCAAATGGACTAGTAACCACCCAACCCCTGACATGGAGGGCGCAAAAATCCATGCTACACATGGTTTCTGGTTAATCATGTGTATTTTGATTGCTCATATGATTGTTGCATGCACATATGATTGTCTAAATTACTTGTATGTTTTAGGAAATGTTTTGAAGAATGGAGTTATCTTACTAAGCTAGTTTTGCTTATACCCCTATAGCTTTTTGTTACAGTTTGATTACTTGTGGTTGGTACCAAGGAGCTCCTTTTATCAGGTACAAGCTAAAGTTACAAGGAGTTTTTGGAAGAAGTTTGCATATTTAGTTTTTAAGAGTAGACTTCTAAAAAAAATCTCTATAGTAGGCTTTTGATATATTTATATATGTTATTATGTTGGCTTAGAATAGTAAGACTTTAAGAACGAGGGAATGCCCCTAAGAAGTTGTAAGAAATTGAAATAAATTCTTGCATACTTTTATTATCTACTTAAATGTAATACCCCTTTGAGTCTCCTACTATCTTGGAAGCATGCCTTGCACATGATGTCAAAGCTCTTGCATGACTAAGGTTGTCATTCATCAGCTTTAATATTATGTGCGGCGGACTACCCCGTTTAGGGTACCATTCGAGACGTGACAACCCCTTCTGACTTAGATGCAACGTACCTGCTTTTCTGTTTCTTATAATCTCTATCCCAGGTATTTTCTTTTATTGCTCCCAAGACTTTCATTTCAAACTTCCTGCTCAACTGAAGTTTAACTTTCTCAATCTCTCCTCTATCCTTAGTTGCTATCCACATATCATCAACATACGAGAGCAGATATACAAAAGATCCATCTTCACATTTCTTGAAATATACACAACCGTTAAAATTACTTCTCCTAAAATCATGAGAATGAATAAATCAAACCTCTTATACCACTGTCTTGGCGATTGCTTCAAGCCATAAAGCGATTTTTTCAACATGCACACATGGTTCTCTTTTCCTGAGACCACAAAGCCTTCTAGATGTTGCATGTAAACATCTCCTCAAGCTCTTTATGTAAGAAAGCGATATTTACATCTAACTATTCCAACTCAAGATCTTATAAAGCTACAATACCTAGCAATAATCTAATCGAACTGTGTTTTACAATAGGAGAAAACACATCAGTAAAATCAATACCTGGTATCTGACTGTAGCCCTTTGCAACAAGTTTTGCCTTGTATATGGGTTCTTCAACACCTGGTGTTCCTTCTTTCTTCTTATAAACCCATTTACACCGAATAGTCTTCTTCCCTCTAGGAAGCTTCACTAAATCCCAAGTGCCATTCTTTTGGAGAGATTCCATTTTCTCCTACATTGCAATCATCTACTTACCAGAATCATCACAATTTACAGCTTCTGAATAAGTAGATGGCTCCTGATTTGAATCAATATCTTCTACAATATTAAGTGCATATGCAACAAGATCTTCCTTTGCATATCTCTAAGGATGCCTAACTTTTATCCTAGGTCTATCTCTAGCAATGGAATACTGTTCCTATGGTGGTGTAGAGACAGAGCTACCTTGTGCTTGTAACTTAGTCTGAGAAGTAGCTCTAAAGTAGAACCTGAATCAATCTAAAACTCCACCAGCATAGATGGTTTCTGTTGAACTTCATCAGATGAAGTATTTGAAGACAAGTCAGATAACATCACTTTCTCATCGAAAATCATATCCTACTAATATCGACTTTCTTCAAATCAGGGCACCATAATTTATATCCCTTGATACTAGTTTTAAAACCAAGGAATATACATTTCAGACACCTAAGCTCAAGCTTTCCATTGTCAACATGCGCATATGCAGGAGAGCCAAAAATCCTCAACTCTTAATAATTAACAGGCATGTCAGACCATACCTCTAGTGAAGTCTTCCTCTCATTAGTTGTTAATGGAGACCTGTCTATCAAATAACATGCTGTGGAGGCTGCTTCTACCCAAAATGACTTTGGTAACTTAGCATTTGAAAGCATATATTTGACTTTCTCCATAATGGTTTTGTTCATCCATTCTGCTACCCCATTTTGTTGAGGTGTTCCAGAAACTGTTAGATGCCCTACAATTCCCTTTAACTTACACAGAACATTGAAATTATTAGAACAAAACTCAAGACCATTATCAGTACGAAGATAGCTTACCTGCTTCCCAATTTATTTCTCTATCATTGTCTTCCACTCCTTGAATGTAGGTAGTACATCATTCTTTTGCTTCAAGAAAAATACCCAAACTTTACTGGAGAAGTCATCTATAATAGTCATCATATAAACATCACCTCCGCTAGATGGCAGTCTAGATGGCCCCTAAAGATCAAAATGGATGTACTCAAGAAAACCATTTGTATTATGGGTACCTGTGTTGAATTTGAGTCTTTTCTGCTTTCCAAAAACACAATGTTCATAGAATTTCATCTTACTGATGCTTTGCCCATCAAAAAGACCTCTTCTACTCAACTCAATCATCCCAACTTCACTCATATGCCCTAAATGCATATGCCAAATTCTAATAGAATCTTCATCTGATAAAAATGAAGAAGTAATGGCAGCATCAGCTGCAACAACTGAACCTTGCAAAACATATAAGTTGCCAGTCTGTCTCTGTCCTTTCATCACCACCAAAGATCCCCTACTAATCTTCAAAACGCTACCTTCACCTATGTATTTGTACCCTTTAGAATCAAGAGTACTAAGAAAAATCAAATTTCTCTTCAAGTCAGGTACATGTCTCACATCTCCAAGTGTCTTGACAACATCATCAAACATTTTAATCTTTATAGTACTAATGCATGCAACCCTGCAAGAAGCATTATTTCCTAACAGAACAACGCCCTTTGATATCTTTTCATTTGTTGAAAACCAGTCCCTATTATGACACATATGAAAAGTACAACAAGAATCTGAGATCTACTCCTGACTAATCTGTGGGTCGTCTGAAGCAACAAGAAGATCTCCACTACTATGTTCTTCAGCAACATTTGCCTCACCAGATTTTTCTGGTTGTTTTCCCTTTTGGTTATCAACATCTCTCTTATTCTTGTTCTGTAGTTTGTAGAACTCAAACTTTATGTGTCCCTTCTTCTTACAATACCTACAGACCTTATCTCTATTAGAAGACTTCTATCTTCCTCTTGAATTATTACCAGAATTGCGATCCTAACTCCTACCACGAGTGACTAGACTCTCAGCTTTGAGCTCGGATCCAATAACAAGATGTTTCATCTTCTCAAAGGAAGCCAACGCATCATAAACTTCCTCCATGGTAAGAGTATCATGGCTATACAAGATTGTATCTCTAAAATTTGAATATGAAAGAGGTAATGAACACAACAAAATTAAAGTCAAATCTTCCTCATCATACTTAACCTCCATAGATTCCAGATATGATACAATCTCCTTAAAGGTGGTCAGATGATCTTCTAGAGACCTCCTTCTGTCAAACAGTGTGAGTGTAGCTGTTGCTTTAGATGCAATTTGCTAGTTAGACTCTTCGTCATACACAAATGCTCCAATTTCAACCACAATCTAGCAGCAATCTTCTCCTTCAACACATCCCGCAAAATCTGATTTGATAGATGAAGATGAATTTGAGCAAGGGCTTTACGATCCTTACATTGTTTCTCTTCTAGTGGACAAGAGGCATGCATCCTATCAAACCCTAGCAAAGCGTCATCTAAATCCATATATGCGAGAACCGCTCTCATCTTTACCTGCCATAAAGACAATCTTATGTTGCGATCCAATAAAGGAATATCATACTTGATGGTTGCCCTTGTAGAGTAAACAAAAAATCAAACCTTTGGTTTTGATACCACTTGTTATGGTTTGATAAAACAAACAATGGCAAAAACAATCAAACAATAAAGTAAAGAACACATAAGATTTTTACGTAGAAAACCCAAATCAAGAAAAAACCACCGGTAGAGGAGGAGAAATCAACTATAATTGAAGTTGGAGTACAAGTTTGAGAGAATACAACTCAAATCTAATCAAGTCTCTCAAAAGCTCTCAATAAAACTTCATGTCTCACAAAACTCTAATAAAACAACATATGTGTGTGTCTGTGTCTCTGTGTGTGTGTGTGTGTGTGTGTCATAAGATGCATAGAAAGGCTAGCGGCCTAAATCCTCCAGCCATTATTTTGGCCAACACTGGCACAAAGGTCGGCGGCTTTAAGCCAGCGTTCAAGCTCCACAGACGTGAATTTCAAAAACATCACAAAGGCCGGCATCATATGTATCAAAGCTGGTAACTTAGACAAATTTTGTGTCATATTTTCAACATAAAGAAAAAAGATACTCGTATTTCTTATGTGGAAATTATGAACATTTTAATCAACCTTCTTATATTAAGAAAACATTAAAACAAAAGCATATCTTTCTTTTAGATCAGCACTAAATGATATTAGTAATCTTGACTTGATTCGATCTAGGCAATTCTTTGAAGATTAACTCCAGTGATAGAATGTGCTCGAACAACTTTCTTTTGGTAGGATATAATTGCAATTTTCGTTCTCCTAGACAAAATGATAAGTAAACTTGGGGCCCAATTTGTTGTTATAGGAATAAAAAATGTGGACAAAAACTCAAGGTATATGTAATATTCTCTATGATTTTGTAAATTATTAAGTATTTTTCTTTTTTACCGAAACAAGATATGTATGTAATAGACAGTCAACCATTCTCCAATCAATAACAAATATAGGGACTAAAAGTGATATGATCCGACAATTTAAAGCAAGAAAAGAAGACAAAACGAAGCAAAACCGAGATTGAGCTTACCAGAATTTAGGTAAAACAGCTCCTACAATCTCCTTAGCTCTGTTATAGAATTTTCTGATATCCCTCTCTTTACATGACAAGAAGTATTTATACTCATTGTAACTAACTAACCAAATGCCAGCTCATCACACACACTCTCCCTCCTATACACGTGCCAGCTCAGCACCTACTTACACACTACTCCTAAGCTATTAACTAACTACTACACTAGGACAATTATTTATGTGTAGTAACTAACTCTTAACCTTTCTACTATAAACTTGTAGTAAAGGTCTTTGCACCCTTGGTAATGTATCAAAAAGGAAACAAGCTAACATCAATGACAAGTAGCTTCAGGTGTGAGAATTGGGTACTCAACCATCAATCAAATGAAATTGTATTCTACACTTAAAAGCTATCCAATCTACAGTTTAGTTTGTTAAAGGTCAAAGAAAGAAAAACAATAAAAACATTGCCAGGACGTGAAAGAACTGGACGTGCCTTGCTAACTAAGGTAACAAGGACCAGTGTTGTGCCCAGATTTCTCCATCTAAAGCTTTACAAATGTTCAAGAAGTCACATAATATGGGAAGTCTCAAAAAGTCAAAGTCCAACTATTGCCAGAAGAAAAGTCCGGCATTCAGCAGCTTTTGGGCATGGTACAAACGCAACACAACATCAACATCAGTAGATCCACCCAATACAACATCTCCTCTCCTTTTTTTGATAACTACTCCAAGCCCGGCCCCTTAATTCGATCCATCAAACTTAACAGCAAGAGCGCTTTCACAAAGCAAAGGATCAACCATAAAGAGTTAGTTTACCATTTTCAGAGTTATTTTAGGTCTTGCACTATTATTACTTTTATCAGTATCCTTAATATATTTTGATTGAAACTTTGTGGGTTTTGGCTTATGTTTAGAAAATCAATAGGATTTGAAAATTTTGAGAGTATTTAAAAAATACGCACTAAATGGAAATATAAGAGTCACTTTTTTTCAATTCAGAGTTATTTGAAAATTTCATTTGCTTTGTAAATGCTTGAAAGATGGTTTACTTGGAGAGTTATTGAGATCTATTTGTTATCTTAATTTGAAACGAAGAGATGTATTTACGAATATATAATATGTGGTAAAAATATGGTGCAAAAATACATTTATTTTTAATAGTAAGAAGAAAAAAAAACAAAAAATAAAATTCAAAACGGCCATATAGAAATTCAAAATAGCTATTTACTTTTTACTTTTACCATTGCAATTGTTTTTCTTACTTTTTTTTTGTTTGTGTTAAATGGTTATTTGCAAATTAAGACAAGTTATATTAAAAAATTTTGAAATAAAAAAATGGTTGTCAAGGAACCACGTGTTAAATTAATGTATGGTATTGACTAAAGGAAAGACTTGTACAAAGACTAGACATGGACACGACCAAGACCACTGTCAGGTTCACCCAAATGATAAGTGCTAGCTCACCAGCTTTGCTATTGACTTGCATGCCAAAATTTTCTTAGCTTTTTCCTTTTTCAGCAGCCCTTTTATATTTGAAGTATAATTTATAGATGATAAAAACAAATACATATTACTATCCAATAATAATGCACAAATCAATATATAAAACCACTTTCCATTTAAAAAAAAGAGATAAATCATTTTATTAGAATATATCAAGATTTCTTTTTTCTCTTAGAAAACCTTCTTCAAGCCAACAAATTAAAGGAAATGTAAAAGAAATGTCAAAAGATTTCATAATATAGAGTCCATTATATATAACATTCATAAAGTAAGAAAGATAGTAAATGATTTTTTTTTTGGTAGATAAAAGATATATTATAATGACAAGAACAGATGAAGGTAAACAAGCAACAGCTAATCGGGTGCCTCTAATGCACCATTTGATCTATTACAGAGGACAAAAGAAACATGCAGATGAGAAGAAGAGACAAAAAGAGCTTGGAGATGAATTCGTCTTGGACCATCATGCAGAGCTATCCAAGCTGGTCTGCAAGGAAGTTATTTTCACAGTAGGTATAGAGGATCTCGGCTCCCTCTAGGTATAAAGTTTATTCCTCTTCCGTCACACCTCAAAATAGGGCATAGAAGGATTACCCTAAAATTATCATACCATGTGTATACCCATAATATAATAACCGTCTTGTAGGCCAAAGATTACAAAACTCTATCTTATTTATTTACTTCATAAAATTTAATTACATGGATATAATATCTTTATTTAAACTTGTTATGGAATCCGATTTTCCCTAGTCTGTCAAGATCGCAGAGAATCGATATCCCCTACCAAATAATAGAAATTGGGTATCAACCAACAAAAAACAAGATCTTACTTGTTTATACAAGTTATCTAATTTGCATTCTAAGTTCATCATAACCTACATCTCTAATTTCAATTAAGTATGTCGGAGAAACACTCTTCACACATTCTTAGCCCAATCCCAGTCAATATTGTGCATGCATAAAAACTATTAGGGGCAAGCGAAACCACGGCCTTAGTGAGATAACCAAATATATTACACATCAAGCAAGTTCATTAATAATCATATGTAATGCAATAATCAAACAAATGCTCAAATACAAGTCTGGATAATCTAGAATTCAAACAGGTTAAAGATTTACGCCCTCTCATTAGGGTTGAAGGATATTTACTTAATGACCCACCTGCCCGGGAGAAACTAATTACACAGGAAAATCAACGATTTCTCATTTTAGATTATCACTTTAATTTAAAGGTATTTTAATTGATCATTTTTGCATCAATCCTTAGAAACTCCCTAAGTATTAGTAATTTCAAGCGATACTACGGGTGTCACTCTTAGTTTCCATGGAACTAATGGAACAAAGAAAACCTTAGTAGAACTATTAGTCTTTTGTATAGAAAAACCAAGCATTAACAGAGAATAGAAATACTAATACGTAACAGGCTCTCACACTTTAAAAAAAAATGCAATTATGCAGTTTGTGTAATGCATGATTATTCTAATTATAAAGTCAATAATTCTTAATCAGGCATATGGTGATCACACATTTTACACAAACATATATCATGTGTTCCTTAAGTCATCAAACAATTTGTATTATCACTTTTATTACTTTAGTTTGTCAATACAAACAAACAATTCATATCACGTACTCATCAGACTCTCACATCAATCATATTATTATCTTTGCATTACAAATCCTACTAGTTATAAATACAAACAATATAATAGATCTGAGTTACTTACCTGTCATCATTGCTAAATTGTCCTAATATGCTACTGGAAGTCCAAGAACTGTTTTAATTTTCCTATAAAATGAGATAGTATATATCTATTACTATATTGTTTATTTATATAATGACATTGATGGTATTCTTTCAGGTCTTAGTTATCAATTTTTATTTTTATTTGCTTAGTTAAGTGCCTATTCTTTTGGTAAAGTTGTGGAATGCATATTTATATAAGAAAAGTGTTCCTAAATTATAGAATATTTTAAATCTTATTTAGTAATTCCATTATTAAGCTTTTATTATTTATGTGGTCTTTTTAGTATGTCTACTTTAACGTAGTTGATACTTACTACCCATTATTTATTTTCATTTTTCTTGTCTTAATCTTAATTTATATCTATATTTTTATTTAGGGCGTTTTCTTTATTCTAAATTTGTATAAGTTTCTCTTCCGTTATGTCCATATTGATAGTGAATTTTTATTTATTATTTCTTCGTTTGTCAATCTTATTTGTCTGATATAAATTGAAATTTCTATTATTTATATAGTTACATTTAGTATCTAGTTCTTTAATTATTTTTCTAACATATTCGTAGTTTCCTAGAGTTTAGATATATATTAAATATTTACTAAACTTAAATCTTATTTTTAAGACCATAACATGTACGATGTCATGAAAAGTAAATAAAATAGAATAAAATTAGTTTTATACATATTCTTTTTCATTAAGGATATATTTACATATATATAATAGGTGTACATATGATCAAATATGTTAAGAAAATTAAGAAGACAAATTGAGTGCTTAAGGGCTAGAACAACGGCGCTAATGGAGCACCACTAGAGTGAGCATGGGGCAGTTGTGGGGCGGTTATGAAGCTCTCATCCAGCGCACACGAGCACTGAAGGAGCATGCACTGAGCGCTCAAGGAGCGTATGCTAAAGTGCTCATGTTGTGTGTGTGTGTGTGTGTGTGTGTGAACATTTGTGACAATTTTAGTGAGTTTTTGTATTTGCAATATCTCAGTCATTTTTAATCCGATTTCAATGTATAAATAGTCGATTTGATAGTACTCTTCGAGTACTTTCTAGTAGTGGTGTTATTTTCAAGAAAAGAAACATGTAAGATTTTCGAATTTGTAAATCAAATCTGCAATTTTCGAATAAATCATGACAGCTATAATTAAATTTTTTTTTTGTGATATCTAATTCATTTCTAGTTCTTTTTCATGAATAAATAGTTATTTTCATGGGATTCTTCGAGTATCCATTAAATAATTTAGAAGTTTTATTTTATGCGATTAAGGTTTTCTAGGCCCGGTAAGCTAAATTAGGATTTTAGTTCCGATAGGCTCATAATTTCTTAACTAGAACAATGGTGCAATCCAAATCTTTATTTGAAGTCTAGATTGGTACTTTTGGATCTAGTTTTGTTTCTATTGTGTATTTATAATCCTAATGGTTCATCTTTTAGTTATCATTTTATAATCAATAGGTTCGATAAATAGATTGTCTTTTATTATTTTTAAAATTTAGAGCTACTTTTAATTATATCTTGAGTTATTGACTCATGTTGTGAAATCTTGCCCAAAGAATTATTTATTTTAATAATCAATAATCATAAATTTTCTAAGGCTATTTTAGACTTTTAAAATATTAAGGATAATTCGAAAATCATTATTTTATTATTTTAACGAGTATATGGTTTATTTTCTAACTATTGAACTTAAGATAGAAGGGTCTTAGAAGTTTACAGTAACGATCGATTTATCATCCATCATTGATTGGCTAAGATTTATAAAAGTTACATTTTGTGTTTTGAAATTTTACTTATAAGGATTCTAATTTTTCTAACTACAATCAAATCTATTTAAACTTTAATATTTTTAATAATCTTAAATCACGAAAAATTGGGAGTAATTTTTGTAACTTTTATTATAGTTCTTTATGGTTCTATATTGTATTTTCGATAATTATTATAATCAGGTTATGTAAAATTAGGGAGATTACATCTTCCTTGGATTCTCTCATTTTCTTTTGTCATATCGCATGGATAGGTTTTCTTAACCAACTTTCTATTGTGCTATTGAGGAATAACCAGGAAATTTTCTTGTTGTTTCCATAGGATTGATAGCTAAATGCAAACATCAAATACACATTAATCATCTTGACTAAGTTTCACCTCAAATAACATTACCATCCTACCATTGATTCGTTTCGTCTCGACTTTTCTTTGATGATAGCCACTCATATCAACCTGCCTTATGAAAACACGAATGTCAACATCATATCAACTATGTGGACAATGGTAAGACCCTCTTATCTCTCTTTTTCACTATTTTATTAAGCTATACATATATATATATAGGGGAAAATCCTCTTTTGATACCTGAATTTTGGCTAAATGGACAATTAGATACCTGAATTTTCAAAAAAACCAATTTCATACCTAGCTAAACTTTTCGTGTCCCTTTTCACTATCTCACTCTTTTATTGTCTCTTGATATAATGGACATGTGTTGAGCAATGATTGATTGATATAGTAAAAAGAGGCATGAAAAGTTTTGCTAAGTATGAAATTGGTCTTCTTAAAAGTTTAGGTAACTAATTATTCACTTGGCCAAAGTTCAAATACTAAAGAGGGATTTATCCCATATATATAATATATATATGTTATGAATCTTTGGGCATTGTTTAACACGATATAATCAATTAAGAATAAAAGATCGTACAAGGAAAGAAAGTGGAAAAAAATAAATTAAAAAAAATTGAATCCTTTCACGTGTTTAGATAACGAAGGGAAAAAATGGATGGATTCTTAATTATTATAATGAGAAAATATGATATAGCAGTAAAATACTTATATACCTCTAAAAGATAATAAATATTTAAAAAAGAATAATATAAGAGTAATTTAAAAAAAAAATCCCTTTTCCCTCCTTATTCTCTCTATTTTGGAGGGATGAAAAAATGTTGGGAGCTAGGAAAAATATTTTATCTATTTTCCTTCTCTTCCTATTCCTTTCAAAATAAATAAGTGAATAAAATTTAATCTCTCCATTCCTTCCTATTTTCCTTTTACCAAACATAGTGTTAATCATTTTCTTGGAATAATCTTACATCAAAATATCATTTCTTCTTTAATAGTATTTTCAAGACCCATAACATCTAAATGAATTTCAACGTTTAATATTCGATTAAGTTTCATTCACGGTACCTACACTTTTTGCTTTACAATTAAATAATACCTTCAAAAACTTTGTACCATGAAAGTACCCAAACTTTTTAAAAGTTTCATGTAAAGAACTTTTGCTTGTAACCTGACTAGAAGCTGACGTGGTAGTAAAATGGATAAAAAAAATTATTTTTCCATCTATGTTGGTATTTTTTATAGATTTTTTACTCTCTCCCTCTCTCTCTCTCTCCCCCCACCCACCCTCCCCCCCGCGCTACTTCTTCTTTTTCGGTTTAAAGATTGGAAGAGGAGGAGAAGGAGCAGTGTAGGAGAGACAAAGAGAGGAGAGTCAAAATCATATAAAAAAAAAAAAGGCCAGCTTGGACAAAAATTATTTTTTTAATCAATTTTGATTGCCAAGTTAGCTTCTAGTATGAAAAATGGCTCGATTCCGCTCAAAAGTATTTTTACATGAAATTTTTAAAACATTCAGGTACTTTTGTAGTACAAAATTTTTTTTAGATATTATTCTGTTACAAACAAAAAAAAAATAGATATCATGAATGAAATTTATTTTCTAAAAAAATATTATAGATAATTTTTCCATTGAAACTGATTGCTTGATGATATATTGAAATTGACTACTTGGTTAAAAAACTGTGCTAATAACGTCTTATATAAAATTAAAAAAAAAAAAAAAAAGCTCACAACAAAACCACAAGAACAAGGAATGCATAAGAAAATAAAGAGATGTAGGAGGAATGATATATCAAATATACATTATAATTTATAAGTAGACAAAAAATTATAATACTAAATAGGATACATAAAAGGACATAAAAAATGAAAGGAACAGTGGGATGATTCAAATATCACATAAATCCAGCTAATTTTTAATTTATGGTAAGCTGTTTCTTCACCACCTGAAATAAGAATGGCATTAAATTGTAATTTAAGATAAAAGTGATTGCATTAAATTGTCATTTAAAAAAATTGATAAAGATTTTGAGCTATTCAGTCAATATAAAAATAAATGAAAGAATTATTAGAATAAAAGTAAAATATCTCTATTATATAGCAAGATACTTATTATATTATTTATAAGCTATGTAGGATGAGTTTTTAAGTGTTTTAAGGTAAGGGTGTATATAAGAAGCTGATAAATAAATTAGTAAATAATAATTCGTGAGATGGGTGTTTAAATGGTTATACAATTTTTTATTACTAGTAGTTTCATACTATTTGATGTTTAAAAGCAACTTTGGGGATTCAGTTGAAAAAAGGTCCCCAATAACACAAACCCCATTTATAATAGCAACTTTGACAAAGCACAGGTCGCTCCTTCCTTATTCCTCATTTCTGTGCAAAGTTAATTAACTCTGATTCGCACAGCTTCACCGTGTGAGTCCCACACAGCGGAAAATTGAAATTTCCACACGGAAGATTAGTCTTTGGATTTTGAATTGAAGAAATTGCAAACAACTTTCTCATTACTTTCTGTTAACTTTTTAGGAAATGCAACCTCTATCTTTTCTGCTGTCTTTTCATTAGCAACAATTTCTTCATAGGCTATTATTTGTGGCATAATTTCATTACATCTTGTATATGTTTTCAAAATGTCTTGCTTTATTTTTGAAAACTTCATCTTAATAGGCTAAGGAAGTACACTTTTTTTTTTTTTGGTAGAAGAAAGAAAGTATACATTTTCGCTTTCTATAAACTCTCCTCATTTAGTATACCCTTAGCTAAAGTGATTGGATTTGAAAAAAATAGATCTTTTTATTAGAAAATGTCAGCATCTCCCTTTTAGCGAAAAAAAATAAAGAAACTTCTCTTACAAAAGAAAAAATTTTCCCCTTTAAAACCTTTTCATCCAACCAAATAAAAAGATTAAAAGAGAAAATTTAAGAAAACATTTTGATTTTTCAAAAACAAACTGAGTCTTTTCCTTAACACCTACTTAAAACGGACTTATTTTGTCAAGTCATATTTGCAATACTTGTACTCTTTCTTTATTGACCAACTCTGTATCATGTCTAATAGAAAATAACCAGGAAATTTCCTCGCTGTTTCTAGTCCACATGTTACATTATAATTATTCTTTTATTTTCTTGCTTTGATATTTTGGAAGAAAATATTAAGGGTCAAAAAGGTCTAAACATATTTGGATTGTTTATGAATTGGCTGATTTTCATCTGTATTTGATCTATATCGATAATTTAATTTTATTTGATTTGTTTGATTTATTTATGAGTAAAAATAGTACCATTTATTGATTTTATCTTGTGGCTTATTTAGAGCTCAGTTGCATTTTTGTTGAAAGTTCCAATGCCCTTGATAGATAATCAAGCACCTAGACATCGACACGATTTGGGTCGGTTCCGAATCCGAACCAGAACCACCAGAGCCGGGGTGGTTCACAGTTCCACAGAACCGCCTGTTCTGGCGGTTCCGATTCCGATTCCACTCGAATCGTGAACTAGGTTTTTTTTTTAAATTAATCAACAAAATGAAAAAAAAAACTCCTAAAATCAACAAAAGCAATTACAACTTATTTATACTCAAAATAAACATTTAAAATTTTTCCAAATAAAATGTAATGGTTAGCAAATAATAAACACAATTACGGAACACATAATAGTTGATTAACATATAAGCAAACGATGACAAGTAAATTTCATTACGCCAGATATTACATATTACATCCACAACAACATGAACATACTAACTATTACAACAACAAATAACTAACTCGAATCACACAGTTCATTGGCCCTGACTACAACACCAATACCCATGGTAGAATAATATCAATCGATTAAATTTAAACTCAATGCTCATTGGCCTGGACTAATCCCTTGAGAGGTCGCAGTTGTGCTTCCCGCAGATGAGTTGAAGTCACTGAAATACTCGTCTTCCTCACTTGAGTAGTCCTTCAAGTCTTGTCGTCGTCGTTCTGCACGAGTCCAATAATAGTTACAAGCTAGTGCCTCAACCGTCGCGGGACCATACCGGGATCTATGCTCATCTAACTACTGCCCAGCAATGCTGAATGCTTGCTCAACTGCCACAATTGAAGCAGGTGCAGCCAATACTTGTCTAGCTATTCGAGATAGTATTTGAAACGTCTCCTGGATACATTTCTACCAGTCTAGGATATCAAAGTTGTATGCATCCACCATGTCACCAAACTCGAATGCCGTGCTCAAGTACTTGTCAATCTCTGAGTCTGATCTATTGCCACCTATGCTACGGTGCTTTTTGAACTGCCGGTACTGGAGCATTACTCCGAGTTTTTCCACGGTGGTTGATATGGGGGCATTACTTGGGGTTGTTAGACTGGTGGGTATTTGTCCACCATATGTGCTACTAAATTGAGAATATAAGTTCAATAACACATTACTTGTCTCTTTCACGACATTATTAGCATAAATTGCATAAATGTCTTGAATGTTTGACAACTTGTCTACATGTTCATAATAGTAATCCAGGACTTCACGAAGTCCCTCAACTTTGTTGGGTGGGTCCAACAACCATGCCACGTTGTATATCATAGGAATTTCCCTATAATACTTTAACCACTTGTGAGTCATATCGTTAACACACATTTGCAAAATTGGATCATATCTTACCTGTTGGAGTGTCCCGATGATGTTGCAGGCCTCCAATAAAAAGAGATGAACATTGGGATTGTACACTCGGGAGAAAACATTTGTGCAGTCATAGAAGACCTTCAACAGCTGCAACAAGTTGCTATAGAAATTTCATTCATTGGGATGCAATGGTATGTTTGGTAAATGTGCAATGGCAAAGCTACATAGCAATTTCTTATATGGTACTGTGCTAGCTAAAAGCTCGTACGTCAAATTCCATCGGTGTTGCACATCCTTTTTGAATTTTCTCGGCTTTTGGCCATGCACACCACACCATTTCCGCCATTCTCTGTTAATAGATGAATGGTTGGTAATGTAGTCAACCACAGCTTTTATGGGAAATATACGGATTTTTAAAGAATCCATTCCATCCTTCACACATAAATTTAATATGTGACATTCACATCTTATGTGGAAAAAGATTTCCCAAGCGTTGATTGGCGTAACCACTCAAGGTCAGAAATACTTACTGTATTTGTTGCAGCATTGTCGAATCCTATTTAAAAAAAATTGTGTCAACCCGTACTCATCAAGAATTGTCCGTATTGTCGCATATATGTTTTAAGTTGTATGGGATCTATCCATTTTTCGTAATGCAATCAATCTATTTTGCATTACCCAATGTTTATCAATCCAATGAGATGTAATCCCCATATACGAATTTTCACCCCATCTATCAGTTCAAATGTCGGAACAGATGGACACACATGTATCAAGATCAGCAAAAATTGCTTGGAGCTGTCCCTTACCCTTACAGTACATTTTTAGACAATGTCATTTCATTGTCGTAGCACTCCATTTAGGTGCTTGTGGCTGCAGAGTTCCTTGGTGGCAATAAACAAGATCTGCATTTTCGCTTGCATTAAAACCTAAATGCAACCCGCTTATCATTTGCACCATAGCATCACGATACTGTTCTTCATTGAAATGCCACAGCCTTGCTTCTTTCTTGGAACCCGATCGTGATATTTGCTGTTGTGATGGATCCAAACCATACTCACTAAGATGCTTCGACTTGAGATGTTTGGAAAGACTACCATATTTATCTCCCTTCGAAAAGGCATAGTTTGCATTACAATAATTGCAATGCTCCCTAGTCTTCCCATCTGGCCCTTCGAACTTCTTAAAATGTTTAGTGAACATATTAGACTTATATGATCGAAGTGGCTTTGTGGATGGGTTTGCCTCAATGGAGAGGTGTATTTCTTCACCCAAACTGCCATAATCCTCGACTTCATGTTATAGTAGTTGTTCCATTTCCAGATCTTGGGAGTCATTATCATCATCCCCTTGTTGATGGTAAACCGGATTGATTGTCTCAAAACCTGGTGGAACCGGAGGGAATTGGTTAAGTGTGAAATGAAAGTCGGACACCCGAGACTCATTAAAGTTATAACAGTTAACATCCTCGTCTATATTGATAGTAGGCTTATATTGGTACTCGGGTAGCTTCGCCTTTAATTTGTCTTTCTTTTCAGATTTTTTTGATGAACCACCAAAGAAAAAGGAAGCCATTGATTTTTTCAACAATGAGTAGGTACTAATGTGAGGGGTGGTAATAGAAGAATTGAAAATTTAAGATCAAACACGATAAATAAGTATTACTGGGTAATCCTCTCGTACAAGATAGTCTACAAAATAACAAGCAATATCAAATATAAGAATGTCTGATATTTTTCAAACACGAGAATGATTGATAATTAAACAAAACTCAATCTGTGAATGTGGTTACAAGCTTTTGAAAGTTTGATGATTTTTTGAATCAAACTCATATATTTATAGAGCTCGTTACGTGCATAAAAAATCACAAAACAAGTTGTTTGATTCCTCACAGTCCAACAATTTGCAAAAACAGTGCAATGAAGTTGTCTGATTCTATTACTTTTTCAATTTACAAAACAGTGCACAAACATTCCCCAACCGTTCATGATTTTTCAACCCCCAAATTTCGGTGGTTTTGTTGTTTTCCTTATTTTTTTCAAATAGAATCCTGCACGGTGCAAGGCCTCCCTCCACAATTCTCCATTTAGGTTGCCAACAATCTTGACTTTTTGTTTTTTTTTTTTTAATAGCATTTGCAATACAGAGGCCGGCCCCCTCCCCTCCCCCACCCGCCCCAGCCCCTTCCCTAAATTCATTTTGTGATCTGTTTTTTTTTTTTAATTTCTATATGGGGCGGGTCGGAACCGCCGGTTCCAGGTCTGGAATAGCGGTTCCCGATCTGGTTGAATCGCCAGTTCCGCATGGACTAACCGCTAGGACTCGTCGGTTCCGGTGGGTCCTTCGATGGTTCATAACCGTCTCCAATGGGGCGGTTTTCAAGTACTGAACCGCCAGGGATGGTTTGGGGCTATTTGCGGTTCGGAACCGCCTCGTGCCGATGTCTACAAGCACCTGTGAATAATATGGGACAAATGGTGTTGGCTCTTAGGATATGCTTCATTTTTATTTTTTTTATTGTGAAAAAACATTCCCTCTCATATCTTTAGACAATGGTTGTGTATGCGGTTTTCTTTAGTCCACGTTCATGATATCTGACCCTGTAACTCCTTAATTAAGACAACAACTTACCCATTATTTTTTTGTCTTCTATTGATGCCTTTTGGTATCCGGCACAAGCATCTTTCTAAAAGACTGTGTGATATACGCTTAATAAAATTATAATTTTTCTAATTCAAAATATAATTGACTTGGATGAAACATGTTGTATCTAATTTGGATTCTAATTCTGAGATAGAGTTTGCACATATTTTATGAATGAAAACCACAAATATCACTACTTTATGTTACTTTTCAAAACGAAAGTACCTTTATAATTTGGTCGCTAACCTATTTCTTCTTTACTTTTTCTCACTTGTAGAAATTTTAGTCCATCCCTACTCGCTCTCCTCACCTTAAAGAAGTCTGTTTGGCATCCACCACCCGACAAATGGCAGACATTTTTTCAAACTTTTTCTAATAAATTGTTTATCAAGGAATACTTATATGGCAGTTCTCATGAAAACATCAAATAGACCAAATACTAACAAAATAGAGATAAAATAGAGTTCCAAATCAGACACCTTTACATATAAAGTTTAGATACAGCTATAGATAAAAAACAGACAATCCAAATAGACCTTCAGTTAAACAGATATCTCTAAGAAGAAAGCTTCAAGGTTGAGATCTTGAGATAAGAAAGATCTATTTATTTTCTCATTCCTAGCTACATGGAATTCCTAATCTTGTGCACATACTCCATGTAGGAAAGGTTAGAGTACGAAGGGCAAAGGTGTGCATTTGTACATCTGAGGAGTTGACGATAGAGTGGTAAGCAATACTTTGCTCCTTTGGTCATTCATGAAGATAAGTGGGCATAGACTTATATTTAAAATTTCAAAAGAAACCAATTTCAATTTGAAAAATAGGGTAATGTTTTCTTAAAGATGAGAAGAGATGGTTATGTATCACATTGAATCATTAAATTAAAATTGAGATATTTAGAAAAATTATAAATCTGACCATTTCATTAGGTAGATGACTATCCATGAAAGTTATCATATTAGTGAAGTTTAAGAAAGATATATGGTTGTTTAGAATAGAATTTGACAAAGGGTTATCGACTAAAATGTGAGTCTAATACCTTAAAGAATTGTAATAAAAATTACAAGATAAACAAAAGACCAAGACCAATTGGCCTCCATGACAAAGTAGTTTTCAACTTGACTTAGTCCTAAATTCATTAACTAACAATGATGTGGAGCAATTCAGGCTAGTCAATCTAGTGCTTAAGTGTTATCATGCTTGCAACAGACTATTCTTAGGTGATGACGTTAGGTTGTAAGCATACTTGTGTGTGCCTGGAAGTTTTCCTCCGACAGGCTTTGTGTGTTCACGAGATTTTATTAGACGGTTAGGAGGCAATATTCGAGATCTTCAAGATTTGGCCACATTAAATGCTGCCATAGTACAATTTTTCCTCTTGTCTATAAATAACGTCTTCGGCCTTGTAGATATCTATCACATCTTCAAACAAATTAACTCTTAAATCCTGAGCTAAGCTCCTTCGCTCCTTGACCACCATTTTTATGCTTCACCTCTTTTAATCAAGATGTTGTTGTCCTATCTTGATTCTTACCGTGATCTTCTTTAGTTGGACAAGTCAAGCCCATGGGGGCTATGGGTTATAGTCACAAGTTTTTGTTGCTCTGCTATCTCTTTTTTATTAGGGTTGATTGCTCTACTATTTCTGTTTAATAGGGTCAGTTGCTCTGGTATCTCTATTTACACGAAGTTAGGAAAGGGTAAAGGCGATGGGGTGGAGGTCGGCTGCTTTGCCATACCGGCTTCAAGCCCAGTTCGACTCCCTTCTCTACTTCATATCCGTGCTTGGGGCTGTCTTTTTCTTCTATATCCTCCCAGTCAGTATCACTTACCTCATGAACTCATCTTTGAGGTCGTGGTGATTATAGTAGAGTAAACAGAGATGAGCAAATGCCTTATTCCTCTTTGACAACCTCTTGTGTACTTTTGTTTGCTTCAAACTCGATTGTAAGAGGGGAAACAACCTTTGGCCATTTTCATGGCAAGTGGGGGTGGTTGGAATAAGGCTGGGCACCCTAGAGAACTAGGACTACAGCAATCTCGCTTGAATATTTATGTGGCTTACAAAGTTTGATTGAGCACACCAGCAGATCCCCTCATACTTTGTTAGACTGGAATATTTATAAGTGGTGCAATGCTACCTCGTTTACCCCAAAGACAATTTGAGCTCGAGGCTTCGATGCAAAGATTAGACATATACAAACTTGTAAACATTTAGGCTTGTAAAAGTTCATCTTGTTAGTTTCTAGCAATGATGCCAAAAAACTATCCTAGCTGAAACTAGTCAAAACCACTCTAAAAATCTAATTTAAATCAATAGATCTTACTTTTCGTTTGCTTTAAGTTCTTTTTTACTCTGTTATGCAATTTGAGTTCATATTCGTTCTTTTAGGTTGTACATTGATAGAGACCTCGGTCTTTATGGTGGACTTGGTTGGCCAATATGTGTCTTTAAGCTTTTGAGGGGAGTTTCCCTTCAGAAGGAGTTGCCTTTGAGAGGGAGTTACCCAGCTCTTTAAGAGAGTCATCCTTTAGAAGGAGTTATCCAAGCTCTATCAGCACAAAAGGGCGGAGATCTTTAAGCTCTCAAAGCCTCTGTTGACTTTAACTTCCTTTCTTTTAGCAGTTTTTGCTTGAATGAGAAGCGGGAGAAATCGTATTAATATAGAACTTCCATTTTATTCAGAATATTTCCAAGGGGTGAACCTACTAACCAAGGGTTTTACAACATCATATTTTAAACCTTACACATGTCTAGTGAAGATAATCCTCATTTACTTAAAAAACTTTATCAGGTTGTTTTGTTCCAAGTTCTGGGGATGAATTCGTTCTAGCACTTCAAGCTTATATGCTCCATTTCTTAGGGTATCTTTTACTCTGACTGGGTCTTCCCGTTTAGGGTGAGTTTCCTTCTGGCTTCTTCAGATGCGGTTGCCTCTAGTTTTCTACATACCAGGTTACCCAGGAGGAAAACCTTGTGCTTGACCTTCTTATCGTAATACCTAGCAACCCTTCGTTGATAAGCTACTACCCTTTTGCTCACTATGTCTTGCTTCTCTTCTATCATGTTTAACTTAGTCCTAAGGCCTACTTCATTGACGAGTTCATCATTAGACTAGACATGGATATTTAAGAGCTTGAGCTCGATGGGTGGGACTGTCTCGAATTTGAAGGCTAGTCAGGAAAGGGGGCTCTTCTGTCAGGGTTCACCTAGTGGTGCAATATCCCTATAGTATACTAGGGAGCTCATCTGCCCATTTGCACCATGTAAAACTCATTATCCAAGTCAACTACTCTATAATCGCCTATTAGATTCCAAAGTCCTAGATCTTCTTACAAAGCAACTTATATCCAATTGGTTTACCCATAAGTTTCATTGTCACGGCCTTAATTTCATGACTTCTCAATTAGTGTATGAAGCCGTTCAGAATTTTTACTGAGGGTCCATACTCATCATTTGTGATCTATATCATCATCAAGAATTTCAATGTCAAGATGTGGATTCTGCAATGAATTCTTCATCAATCTGTCCCAATAAGATTGAAATTCATTTGATTTTCTATCAATTTTCGTTCATATCCATTTCCACATCCTCCTCCTCATCAGCCAGGAATCCTACCTCCTTATCTCTGAAGTTAACCTTTCTTGCTTCACTAATGACACTCCCATTTCTGACAAGGTGTTTGTCGCCCATATCGCTCTCCATCGCTAATATTTAACTTCTTTTTTTTTTTCCTTTTTAGTAGTCCATTGATATTTAAAATTATACTTTATCTAATTATATGAATTATAATATTACAGTCCAATAATATATAGACCAATTCATAGAACGATTTTCTAGTTTATGTAAATCAATTATTAGAAAATGTCAGGATTTTCCTTTAAATGAAAATAAAAATGCTTTCTTTTACAAGGAAAAAAATTTACTCAGGAAATCCTTTTCAATTAAACAATAAAAGAAAATAGATTTTTTTTTTTTTAATTCTTCATAAACAAACTGGTCTAATATTTTATAACGGTGGGATCAACATATATCACCCTTAGTTGTATCAAAAAGATAGTATATAATTTATTGAGTTTAAAATTCTCAACGCTTTCGGTTGATTTTGCCGTGCCATATAGACTCGTTCTTGCTCTATTGACCAACTCATGTCTAAAGAGAAAAGATGAATAAGTGGGAAATTTCCTCTTTGTTTCCACAGAGTCTATAGCTGAATATAAATATTAAATATATATGTATATATACACCAATTAACTTCCCTAGTCTCACTACTAATCCTATTCTACGACCAATCCTTCACTTCCAGCTTGATCAGCGTTTCTTTCACAATAACTACTCAAATTAATTACCCTACCAAAATTAAAAATATGAAGCTCAACGTAATACCAAGTGTATGGACGGTGATAGCAATTCTAGCAAGGACCCTTTTATCTCTCGGCTTTCATTTTTTCAGGAAACGAAAGAACAATTTAAGGAATGATGTTAATGAAAACCCAAATTATACAACTCCGTTGTTAACAGCGAAGCAACACCGTCGGTCTTTCGTCCTTTTAGTAAAAGGTATGAAGTGTTCTTGAATTTTAGAGGTAAAGATACCCGTAAGACTTTTGCCGATCATCTCTACCATAGATTAGTAGATGTGAGGATTTGTGCTTTCAGAGATAATGAGGAACTCCATGTTGGTAAGGGAATTCATCCCAACCTTCTTGCTACAATCCAAACTTCCAAGATTTCAATTCCAATCATCTCTCCCGATTATGCTTCTAGCAAGTGGTGCCTTCTTGAGCTTGTCCAAATTCTCAAGTGTAGAGAAACTTCAGATCAAATCATCCTACCCATCTTCTACCATGTTAGCCCATCAGATGTGCGTAACCAAAAAGGTACTTTTGGAAAGGCATTTTCTCTGCACAAAAAAAATCATCCTAGCAAGATTGTCCAAGAATGGAAGGATGCTTTGAAACTAGTTGCATCCTTGAAAGGATTGAATTAAAAAATGATGTTGATGGGTAAGAGTCTTTTTCCTTTTCCTCCTTCATCTTCAATACATTAATTTTTATTTATGTATATATTACTCAAATGACATTGCAATACGACATGTAGGTATGAAGGAAAATTAATAAACCGGGTTGTTGAAAAGGTGTTAGCTGACCTGAGAAAAACCTTCATGGTTCTTCCAGAAATTTTGGTTAGAGTGGAGGAACAAGCAAAGGAGATTATGGAGAGGATTGATGAAAAATCATCAAATGATGTTCAAGTTGTTTTAATTCATGGCATGGGTGGTATCGGAAAAACAACTTTGGCTAAATTTCTCTTCAATCAACTATCTAGCCACTTTCAATTTTGTAGTTTCCTGGAAATTGGTAGTGAAACACCAACACAACAACTGCAAATGCAACTGATATCCAAGACATTAAAAAAGAAGTGGCCATGGGATATATACCATCCTGATGAAGGAACTGGTATCATCAACGATACATTTGAAGGGACCAAAGTCCTCCTTGTACTTGATGGTGTTGATGATGAGGATCGATTGGATGCATTGATGGGAAGACACGACCGGTTTGGAGAAGGAAGCATCATAATAATCACCAGTAGAAATAGAGATGTCTTGAAGCCATGGCATGTGAAGTTGGTTTATGAGATGAGAGAATTGGATTTCAAGCAATCTTTTCAACTATTTTGCAAACATGCTTTACAAAGAGAGGACCATGATTATGGTGAATATAAAACCATTGCTCGAGATATTGTATGTACTACTGGAGGTCTTCCTCTGGCAATTGTGGTCATTGGTTCCTTTCTATGGCGAAAAGACATAGATATTTGGAAAGAGACATTGAAAAAATTGAAAAGGGCACCTGATGATAAAGTGCATTCAAAGTTGAAAATAAGTTATGATGCTTTGACATATGAGCAAAAGCAAATTTTCCTTGATATTGCTTGCCTATTTCCTTCTATACATGAATTTGAATATTTCGTGTATATGTGGGATGATTGTGAGTATTACCCTCGATCTGGAATTGAAGTCCTCAAGTCCTTATCCTTAATTAAAGTGAGATCTCAAATAAGCTAAGTATGCATGATCAACTAAGACAGCTTGGAAGGGAAATTGTAAGACAGCAAGGTCGTGATCTACCTGGAAAGCGCAGTATTATATGGAATCAAGAGGAAGCTTGTGGAGTGTTAGAAAGTGATCAGGTAAAAATCTTTTATCTCCATTCTTTCTATTTTCTATTCTATAACATACTATTATTGCATGATTTTTAAAAACAATTATTGTTTTTATTTTAACTCATTATCAACAATATAACAACATGAGTTATATTGTTAATTATGTGTAAAAAATACCCCTTTGAGAAGTTTCTTTCTCTTTTTTTTTTAATTGGTCGACAATGACAAAAGATATATCAATAGTAAAAAAGAGTTTGTTATCTTCAAAATGTTGTCACATTTATGTTTTTGCGAATGAATATTTGATACGTGTCAAATAAATTAAAAAAATAAATTTTTTTTTTAAATTAAGGAAGCACTCATGACACGTGTCAAATGTTTATTTGCGAGAATACAAATGAGATAATAAACTTGAGATAACAAATTTTTATCATCAACAGTTTAATTTTATTTTTTATTAATTTTCTTTGATTATTGTTAACATTATTATTTGAATTCTTAAATTATCCTATAACATCATTGTATGAAGTTATTGTTCATTTAATTATTATTATTTTTTATATTAACAACTGATTATACATGACAGTATCATAAGAAAATAAATTTTTAAAAAATTAAGAGAAAGGAAATTTAGATGAGACAAATTATTGAAAAGTCGAAAGGGACGATTGCTGCATCCAGAAAATTGTTACGGACCAATTGTTTAAGTCAATGACGTGTTAATTTTTCTATTATTATATTAAAGTACCTATTGTTTTGCTTTTTTCTTCCTAACTTGTTTGGATTGTTAGATTTTTATCCATATAAGATATGTATTAGATTAACATATATAATTTATCGGTATCATTTTGTATTGATTCAATATCAATTCAGTTTGATCAATTTATGAATAAACTATGTCCGTTTTTTATCGGTATCGTATCAATATCAATTCAGTTTAAAAAAAATGCCAAAATAATACCAAATCCGTATACCCAAATTACCTTTAATTCTGATTAGTCTTACTAAATAATTTGATGAAATAATATATATTACATTTAAAATTAAAGAATAAATTAAAAATAATATTAAATACCTTTAGTTACTTCATATAACGAACCTTAGCCACATTGCTTAGTCACCCAAGGTCTATAAAACTGACATATGTCAATTTAGAGGAGTTAATGAAATTTATTTTTTTTTAAGTTGGTAAATAATGAGGATTAAGAAAAAAGAAAGTTGAGCACTTAATAAAAAATAAATAAATAAAGATTTATGGGCACGGTTTTTAAAAAAAAAAAAAAGGAAGAAGGAGAACATTGTTGCTACATAATGATGCGTAATTAGTGACAAATTAAAAAAGAAAAAAAGAAAAAGACAGTCGGTGCTTTTGCAGCGGGGATTAAAAAAAAAAAGTCAGCCGCAACTTTGGACCATTTCAAGGTCCAATTTCATGTATGGCAAAAAAAAAAAAAAAGGCCAATTTAATGAAACAGATGAAACACAGACGGAGCTCCTTTTTTTTTTTTTTTTTTTTTTTTTGAGGACCTGGGTTTAGGGAGTCGGGTAATTTTCTGTAAAAAAAAAAAAAAAAGGAATCGGTTCTTCGGCTTCGGAATCTGATCAGAAACCGGGTCGAAACTAGGTTTTACAATTCCAACTTGGGTCGGTTCCGAACCAGTTAAGATGTTTTTGGGATTAGCTTTTGACATGACCATCTACACCCATTAATTGAAAAAAGGAAATGGACTCTCAGATTAGCACCCTACGTTTAAGAAAATAGTAGAATAAAGCCGAAAAGGGCTCGGTGGCCGAAAGTAAAGGTAGAAGAATGACATACCCATGCGAAGGAGCAAAGGGTGTCTGAATAGGTTCATTAAATAGGGAAATTATCTCTCTCATGCATGGTACCAAGGCAAGCATATCCTTTTTATTTTTTTTTTCCTTAATAAAATTTATTAGTATAAAAATTGATAAAAAAAAAAGAAAAGGAACAAAAAGAAATGAGTAGAAATGTTAATTAAGATAGTGAAAGTGGAAATAATTGGAAATTGAAAAAAAAATTTAAAAATAGTGAAAATGTTTTTATTTTTGAATTTACATGGTTTTGCTTGGCGGTGAAGAAAAATGAATTGAAAGAAGTGAAAATTAGTGTAAAATGTAAAATTGCAACTAAAACTAATTTTAAAATGAAAACAAATAAATACTGTTTTATCTTGACATATTCATTTCTTGTTTTATGGAAACTAGTTTTCCTATCTTTTCTCTCATTATTATTCTTATTTGTTTGTTCAATCATTCCTATCCATCTCAACTTTGCCAAGTAAAAACACTAATAAAGCATCACACACACACAGAAGTTTATCTTAATTAAAAATTAATTTGGCATGTATTCATACTCTCATAAGTCCATCCTATTCTGTGTCTTTTCATTTCCAACATTTTGTTTAACAGGAAACCGGACAAATTGAAGTCCTCAATCTTATCTCAGATAAAAGGTGTGAAGAAAATTGTTTCACAAATAAACAATTTGAGAGGCTCACAAGGTTGAGGTTTCTTCAAATGAAAGATGCAAATCTAATTGGAAATTTCAAGAATTGTTTTTTAAATTTGAGATGGTTGCAATGGTATGGATGCCCTTCAAGTTTTAAGGCAATCAATTTTCATCCCAAGAATTTAGTGATTCTTAATTTATCAATGAGTAATATCACAGAGCAATGGGGTGGCTGGAATGCAATGAAGGTAATAACATATAATACATTATATACATTTGGACATGGGAGATAATTTTTTACCAAAAACCATTAACTGCTTATCTTTGTTTATAGTATGCAGAGAAGTTGAAAGTTCTAGAACTTGAGGAGTGCTTCCAACTAAAATCAACTCCAGATTTTTCCACATTCAAAAACTTAGAAACTTTGAACCTTTGCAATTGTAGAAGGCTGAAGAGAATTCATCCATCTATTGGTATGTTGACTAAGACACTCAAATCCCTTGTTTTGTCGGGATGTGAAGAACTTGAGGAGCTACCAATAGAAATGGGTACAATGGAGGAATTGAGGAAGCTTTATCTAAGTTGGACTTCAATAAAGGAAATTCCTCTAGTAGAAGGATTTATGACAAAACTTAAGACCCTTTTTGCCTACCATTGTAAAAAGTTGGTTCGGCTTCCAGACGTCATAGGATCACTCGCTAAATTGGAGAAGTTGCATATGTATGGATGCATCTCATTGACAACAATTCCTGAATCGATTGGAAAACTGAAGTCCCTCAGTGATCTTCACTTAAGTTATACCAATATTAAGGAATTACCTGAGTCAATCGGGGATCTACATAATTTAAAAACATTCTACATAAGTGGTACCCCCATAATAAGGTTACCGGCTACCATCGGCATGTTAAAAAAACTGCAAAGTTTCAGAGGATCATCATGTGGGCTCACTAAAGTTCCTATGGAGATTGGAGAACTAACATGTCTGCAAAGACTCCATTTAGGTAGTGCTCCGGTTTCCAAATTGCCAGACCTCCCTGGTGGTCTACGAGATCTGTGTTTTTCTGGTTGTTCAATGGAGTCAACCCCAAATCTTTCCCACTTAACTAACTTGATGGAGCTTTCTCTTAAAGATATGGATGTGATCCCAGAGCTTCCTTCAAGTGTGAGGACACTTTCATTTCATGGTTGTCAGACATTGCGTACACTTTCAAGTGTTTCAAATCTGAAATCTTTAATTAATCTGACAATTGAAGATTGTACTGAGCTGATGGAGATCAATGCTCTAGAAGAAGAGAAATCTTTGACATACCTGACAATCACAAATTGCAAGAAGATACCTAAACTCAATGGAGTGGGAAACTTATTAACAACATTGACATTAAGGTCTTGCGATGGGCTAAAATGCTTACCAGATTTATCAACTTTAAAATATTTAACAGAGTTTTGTATGGTTAAGTGCAATAATATAGTTGAGATACAGGGACTAGCCACCATCAAGAATCTGAGATTGTTGGACATTCACGACTGTTCCTCCCTCGAAAGAATCGACAAATTTTCTCATTCGACAACATTGAAGAGGTTGGCATTTGGTAATTGTCCTAAGTTAAGGGATGTCGATTACCCTTGCATAGACAAATTCACATCTTTGAGAGACTTACGCCTTTTTGGAGGGAGCCCTATGTTGAAACTTCCAGATCTTTTGAAGTTTAAGAACCTCGAGCGTTTAGGTGTGAATAATTTTATGGAGTTGAAAGAGATTCCCAAGCTTCAAGAGTTGAAGTCTTTGATATGGTTTAGTGTTGCTGGATGCAAGTCGCTAGAGAATTTGCCTGATTTTTCGGAATTTACAAATTTATCAACCCTAAATGCTCAAGGTTGCGAGAAACTCACAGAGTTTAAAGGACTTGATGACTCGAGTTTCCACTTTAAATTATACATCTTTGGATGTCGATCACTCAGACAATTACCGATATTGCGAGAAGGGAGCATCTTAAAAGAGAAGACGGAACTTTGGTGGTGCTAGTTTGATCATCATATATTCTCATTACCACAGTTCCTATCCATGCTTTGACTAAGGTATCTCCACGAAAGGTAAAAAGGCTTATTTATTTGTGTGCGCGCGTGTGTTTTTTTAATTTTCTCCAAATTTTGTCTGGCTTGATATTCCAAGTACTCCTTCCAGTCTTTATGTCCACTTTCTAGATAGTACTTATGATGTAAGGTTTTATGTGTTAAGCATCCATCAAGTGGATAATTTTAATTTAATAGGATCATCTGTATGTAGAAATTCAAATTTATGGTTTTATATTCTGATATTATGTTAAGATTAAATTATAATTATTTAATCTAAAAACTTAAACTTACAAATATGATATATACTATTATATTTATTATACAATAGTATGTATTATATCTAAACATTGTTCTATGATGACTTTGATGAGAAAATACATAAAAGCACTTTATACAAAGGAAAAGCATGATGAACATTGTTTTTGAAATATTCCGGAAATAACATCAAAGGAGGAGTAACTGTATTAGACAACTAGGCTGCATTATTCTATAATATTAAATGGGTAGTTAACCCAATTTCCTTCTTAATCACTGTTTCTTGCAGAAAATTTCAGCCAACACGAGGCAGGGACTCCTAACAAGAAAGCTTGGATTCCGAGAAACTCAAGGTAAAAGAAATTTACTCTCTATCTTATTCCTAGGGACGTAGCTTCAATTCATGCGCTGCTCGTTTAGGGAAATTCGAGAAAGAATGACATAGTGTGTGCTTGTGTGAGTTCGCGAAATTGACCGTGGAATGGTTTGGTTTGTGATGTCTTGACTCTCGACCTTTACGTTGCGTAAAGATTAGCAGAATTAGGCTATAATACAAAAGTAATGACTTTTGGTTTAAGAAACAGATTATTGTTTTGATTAAAGTTGAGAATCCTAATCGTTCAAACAATGAAGTAAATCTATGACACTATTATCTATTTATAATTTTTTGGCCAAGCCTATGACTTTGGTAGGAATCTAAATTCGAGCATTTTGATTGGTTGGATAACGGGATGCTAATTAGTCAACAAACTTATTAAAACATAAATAAGAATATAGAATTAGTTTGATTTTGAAAATTCTTAAGAAAAATATGAAGTTTTAAACAATTTTAAGTGCTATACTTATTGAATTATTTTTAATAAATTATGATTTGCATGATTTTTTTTTCTCTTTTTGTTTTACATAAATTTTATTTTAACCCTTAATAAGTTTTTGCTTAAATTATTTAAGTCATACAATGATTAACCCATATAACAGTGACATTTTATGAGCTAGAAAAATTTATGGTCCGTTATTGATTTTAACGGGACCGTATCATTACTATTCAATTGCTTTACATCATACCAACCATGATCGAACTACTAAAATAGTTAATATTCTAATTATATATTTATCTAACAATTAGATGGATGATGAACGATCCCGTATAACTTCCGTGAGTTATTATCTTTCATTTGACTTATTTATACATTTAGCTTACACTACAATATTTAATGGTAAGTTTGGTAAGCAGTAATGGATTGGAATGGAATTCAAGGGGAATTCGAAAGCATGATTTCCTTTTACCTTACATTATTAATATTTACTTTACCTTTTTATGCTATGTAAAATCATTATCTTATTTATTATTAAGGGTATTTTTGACAAATTTTGTTATATGCCTATTCCCTTTCATTCTATTCCGTGTTTGTATCCAAATATAAAAATGGATTTCTTATTCTCTTATTCATTCCATTCTATCCCATTCTTTTTATTTTAATATATTTTCTCAACGATTCTTGTGTACTAAATATAACATAAAAGTATTAGTACAGTTTTCAATGCTTGTTTTACAAACATTTAGGAAATTAAAGAAGATTCTAGAAATATCATTTTCAAATGAAAACTCAACAAATATGACATATTTATTTAAATTTTCATTAACCATAAACTAATTCAATGTAGATACAAAACATTGCCATTTGTATTCGGCTACAAACCTAAGTTTTTCAAACACACTTATTAAATGAATTATGTTATTATTAAGGTTTCGCATATTAACTTATGGCATTATGGTCTGTTTGGATAGTCTGTTTATCATCTATATTTATATATTTTTCAAAATAATATGCATAAATATATCCGATTTATATTTAGATTTGATCTTTTAATGAAAACTATCAACTTTTTTTTATCTGTATCTAATTTTTTTATAAATAATTTGTTAAAAAAATTTAAAAAAGTTTGTATCTATAATCTACCAATAAACAAACAAACCAGTTTAATAATATTACTATATGGAAATATCAAATCCAATCTCCTAGCTGCTGTAAAAAATAAAATAAAATAAATAAAAAAGTCTAAGAGGACTAAATAACATCATTTAGTCTTTCTGGTCAGAGGTAAGGGGGCCCAAAAAAAAAAATGAGATCCGAGCCAAGGGTGGAAAAGAGACACACACACCACAGCAACATGCTCTGCATCTCCTGATTAAAATGTGTGGCTAAAAAGGAAATCCTACATTCCACATAGGATGGATGGACCAATCACAAAGCTCCTGTTTATTACTTTATAAAAATTAACACCGTCTAATTCTCATCACACAATCTTTAGAACACCAATCAACCAGAAAAAATACACTAACTAACTAACACCATCTCTTTGCGAATCCTATGAGAGGTGGTGAGTGAGTGAGTGAGTGAGTGCGAGTGAGCAAAAGAGAGAAAGAGATAGAGTCGAAGGAGTGAGAGAGACTTGCAATGGAGATGGCCATCAGAGCTTCAGCAACTCTAAGACTACACCCTCGCTCTTCTCCACCACACCATCATCATCATCATCATCATTTCAAATTCAAAGCATTTTATTGTTTGTTCTATCGATAAAACATGTCCTAAGATACAATCAAGTGTTAGACCGATTAATGTGTCTTTGCCAGCTTCAACTACTCTATCCCTCTTTGCTATCTTGTCTTCATCTCCTCTTGATGCCAGAGCTCTCACCCTCCCCAAAGAGCAGATTGTTTCTTCCATTACTGAGGTAAACTTGAATTCTTCTAGATTATACAAATTCTTGTGTGCGGTTTTATGTTAGAATTTGGGGGTTTGTTTTTTGGAGCTGGGTGTTGAAGACATTGCAGTTTTATAACATATGGTGGCTGTGTCCCAGAGACAGTTCAGAAAACAGTATGGTTGAATTATGTGTATTTTCAGAGGTAGTGAGAGCTACAGTTGTCTTTTGGGAGTCGAGTAGTATGAACATCATTCTTTCAACAAAACTGACCTCACTTAGTTTCCCTCCTCAAATAATTATAGTTGATAGCAAGTGGAAATAGGATAGGAAAAAAGAATTTAAAAGGTTGCTGCATCCACACCTACTGAATAGCTTTCGAGTAAATTTTCAAATTGGCCATGTTGTTTTGAGCGATAAGTTAAGGGTAAGGAATGGAGTTGTAAATGAAAGCTATCTACAAAATTAGCCAAATATCTACTATTTGGTAAAAATATCTCGGCACCTTCAGCAAAAAATAACTATTGATGCTGCAATTTCATTCATCAGCTCAAACTTATAGCTCAGTTGGTCAAGTTGTTAACCTGACAAGCGTTGTGAACACGGTACTAAAGTTGAGGGTTCATATTGAATCAGTAGGGGCCATTTATTTTCCCAATTAATTAGCCTAACTAAATCTCTCAACCATAGATGACAAACTACTACGTGCATTATTAATTTAAGCTTTTAGTATGATTGCTTATGTTGAAAATTTTAATGCAATTATATCTCATGAATTATGGAGATGGGAGTGAATTTTTTTACTTTTGCAAACTCTTGTTTATCATTTCTTTGGCAGGTTGAGAAAACAATTGACCAGGTTCAGGAAGTGGGCTCCGGTTTCTTTGAAACTGCTCAGCAGATTTTTCAAGCTGTTGCAGAGGCTCTGAAGCCAGCGATTGAAGTGGCAGTTCCAGTGGTCCAAAAGGCTGGAGACAAGGCTGTAAAGATTGCTTCACCAGCTCTATCCGAGGCTTCAAAACAAGCCAAAGAAGCAATGCAGAACTCAGGCATTGATACAGAGTCCGTTATGAGTGCTGCCAAGGTCTCAATTTACTTCAACATTGATAATTTTATTGGCATCACGATTACAATTCTCTAAGCATTCTGAATTCAGTATTTTCTTTTGATCACAGACTGTAGCTGATGCTGCACAGCAGACCACCAAGGTAATCCAGGATGCAAAGCCTATAGCTTCATCGGCAGTTGAAACCGTTTCTTCATCTGAGCCAATCGTAATTATTGGAACTGCTGGAGCCTTATTTCTCACATACTTGATTCTTCCTCCAATTTGGTCTCTCATCGCTTTCAATTTTCGTGGCTATAAAGGTATATCTTTGTATTTCATAGAGTTGGATGATATAATTATAACCGGTTGGAGTTTCAGGTTAATTTGACTAACTGCTAAAACCTGATGATGGAAAGAAGACAAACATGAAATTTCGTTCTAATTTGCTTAAATGATGGAAAGAAGACAACCTGATGATGAAATTTTCATGGCTATAAATGTTCGTTCCAATTTGCTTATTCAAATAGTAACTATTAATCTGTAAATATAGAACCACATAAGAGCAGATAAGCTCGCAAACTTAGACCAGCATGTTGTGGAGCAAAATCGAACATGATAGTAGAGTAGAAGGGCCTGAGTTTGATCCTACTGCACACTTTTTTCATTGGTACACTTGTGGGGTTTATTGCCTAATGGATTTTGTTTCTTTGCCAGGTGAACTTACTCCTGCTCAAACACTTGATATGGTATGTTCACAAAACTACGTCATGATTGATATCCGCTCGGAGAAAGACAAGGACAAAAATGGGGTTCCTCGCCTACCTTCTAGTGTTAAAAACAAGATGCTTGCGATGCCGTAAGAAATAACTGCAGATACATTATATTTTCTTTGTTATGTTCTTCATCCTTTAAGCAATTTTTCAGGACTAAGATATGACCATATTTTTGCATACTACGCTTGATAGTTTAGCAAGCAATTCTGTATGGCTTAGTTCATTCTGTACTTTTTTAATGTTATAAATATGAGGGCATATTTGAAAGGCAGCTAGAAATAAATCACAGTTGGAAGCCCTCATGTCCCATACGCCATTAACTGAAGTGTAATGGGTTTGGTTCGCATTTTCAGTTTCCCGTAATAAAGAATTGGCCAAAGAATAAATCTGAAGTAAGTCAAGGGTTCGAGATTTCTTTGCAAATAAATTCCATTCCTAATGAGTTACTCAGTTGTTCTCATTCTCATTCCTCCACGTCCTGCTTTTCTAGTCAATCCAATCTCTGCGACCACATTGTGCATCCAAATTGGTTAATTATGTCCTGATCTGTGCAGTCTAGAAGAGCTGCCAAACAAGGTGCGAAGCCTTGTCCGAGACGTAAAGAAAGTGGAAGCTGAGATCGCAGCTTTGAAAATATCATATCTCAAGAAAATCAACAAAGGGTCTAATATTGTGATCTTGGACTCGTGAGTACTTCTTGCACATTTTCACTTTCATTTCGTCCCCATTTCCTTTGATGCTATAGATATGCAAAGACTCATGATCAAATGCATTCAGGTACTCGGATTCAGCGAAAATAGTTGCAAGAACATTGACAAGCCTTGGGTTTAAGAATTGCTGGATTGTAGCAGATGGCTTCTCTGGAAGAAAAGGGTGGCTACAGAGTCGGTTAGGAACCGACTCCTATAATTTCTCTTATGCAGAGGTTCTTTCTCCATCTCGGATTATTCCAGCAGTGAGACAATTTGGAACCACCAGCTCCACAAAGTTGCTTCCTTGAGTGACATTATAGTTTTTCCGATGTTCTCATCAGTGAATGCTGAAATACACTGTTTGATTAGATTAGAGCCCTCAACTATGTCTTGTAATTTTTTGATTAGTCTCAATCAATCCAAAGTTTCTTTAAATTTCCTCAGCTGAAGCATTCCCTTTGGTTTCTTTGTTTTGCATCATAGCATAGAATGAACCTTCTCTCCAAGAATTATGGTGCTTCAATTTCTGATTAATTTTAAAACTCCAAAATGGTCTGGAAAGAATGTGGGGGGTTATGCTCTCATAGCAGATGTTGCGGTAACTCTGAAATAAAGGGAAAAATAAAAGAATGGCATTTTACGATGAATCTAAGTGCAAACATAAGGGAACTTAATTTTTGTTGGGGTTTCTTCCATCTACGAGAAAGGACTGCACTCTCTATGTATAGAGCTGCAAATAAATCAAGCTGCTCGCAAACTATTCTAATGTGGCTCGACTAAAGCTCATTAATAAATAAGCCGAGCTTGGATCTAAGATAAAACCTGTTTATTTAAATGAGTCAAGTTTCAGCTTTAATTCAGCTCACCAACCGGCTTTTAAATAAGATTGTTTTAAGCTCATTGACAGGTTCGCGAGTAAGCTCGTTAATAGGCTAACAATCTCTTTAGAAAATTTATAAGTTCTACATTTATGATATATTAATATATAATAAAAATAACAAAACTAATTTCCACTTAATATATATGTATATATATTTAGCAACTACATGTATTATTTTTTTTGGTTTGAAAAAAAAAATGGAAAAGAGGCTCATTAAATAAGTCAAGTTAGAGCTAAATTCAGCATCGATAAAAGCTCGCTAGATTCAATAAAAGCCTAGCTCGACTCGAACTTGAAATAAAACTCATTTAACTAAATAAGTCGAACTCGAAACTAGATTTCAGCTCAATAAAAAACTTGATCCTAGTTTAATAATTTTTAAATGAGCCAAGCCCAAGCTTTGAAAAGCTGACTTAGCTCGCTCGGATTGGTTCCACTCAGCTCTGCTTGGCTTAACTCATTTGCGCCTTTTATTTATGCATGTAACTCTATTACGAGTCTTTATACAGACAATTTATAGCATAGAGCCAAGAAACATTACAATGGTAAATCAGGAAGCAAACTATGATTGCCACGAAGGGCCTAAGCCACAAGACCAATCGACTAGCATCCATCATGGTGGATTGCTTTATAAATGGCCACGTCTCGATGCACTTCTCTAGATCTTCACTTGCTCAGAACTCTATCTTTTTATATAATTCATAATCAAACATACTCAAAATTTCATAGTTGTAATTTCGTTTCGGTTGCAATTTAATATCTTTACTTTCAATTTATATAGCAAATTAGCATTTGAATTCATACATATTGCAAATAAATTGAATGACAGACATTAAGTTATAAAACCCGAGGCTTAAACACTAAATTATAAAAAATTAAAAGTATAGATAGCCCTAATGTTTTTGTTCTCTTGTAGAACCCATATAAAATGATGATTTTGTTTGCAATAATGAAGATTGTTACAACGCTTTAATGTTTCAGATAATCTTAAAGATCGGCATGATTCTAGAACCAAGCTAGAACTAGAATCGGAACCGCATGGTTCCAGTCTGTATCTATGGAACCAATAGTTCCTAGTTCTAGTTTTAAAACCATGGAACGGTCTTTTTTTCTCAAATAAAAAAATGAATTTTATATTTTAATAAAATAAATTTTTAACTCAAAATAATTAATTATTGATTTGAAAGTGTTAAATTATTTAGCCAAAATTTAAAAAAAAATTGTTTATAATGCACATTTATTTATATACAAACACAACTAATACCAATTATAATTAGTAATATGATAGAGGATAACAAGAAAACTACAGTACAAAATATAATCTCACGTTATTAAAGAATGAATTTTGCTTTTAGGAGAAGATTATATACAATAAATTATATATAATTTTAAATCATGTTTATTTATATTATTAATAATAAAACAATAAATATTATAAATAGATAATAAATTTTACTTTTCATATAAATAGTGTAAACATCAATAATTATATATTTAATATAATTTTTAAATTTTTTATGTAATTATTATTTTTTTTCAATAGAACTGGTTGGAACCACTAGTTCTACTTGATTTTAGGCTGTAGAGCCGTTTAGAAACCGAAAAATCAGCGGTTCCTTAGCCGATTCTAGAACCCGTCAACTAGTACGGTTCTAGTTTTAGAATCAATGGTGACAATTTCGGTTTGGGACCAACCGTGCTTAATTTAGCAGGAAAATTCATTAATAATTTCATCAACCCATGACGTAAATAGCCGTTTAGTGGCTCGTTGTGCATTGTGCTTTGAAACTGTTCTCCAATACGTTTAATAGAATGTGGAACACAAGAGAAAAAAAGGCAAAATAACTGCTTTTTCTTCCAATAACAGCATTATTACTCACACGTTGGATTCAATTGGCTAGATAATTTTTATGATTCGAATCTAAAACATAACCCAAAAACGAATTTCCTATGTTAATAATATATGTATATATATTGTATAAACATGATGGAAGATGGAACAAGTTATCTTAAATATTTTATAAAAGAAAAACAATCGGAGTCCCTCACAACTAAAGCAACAGGCTTTTTTATTTTTTGATTGCTAAGAAGATATGATTATGGAACAAATACCTTATGTGCATCTTGCAAATTCGAAAAATCTAAAACAACTTGTTCATGATTTGGTCCAAAATCGGAAATCGAGAATTATTAAAAATTATCTGAGAGATAATGAAATCAGCATCGATATCTTAGGATTAGTCTGGAGAAATTATGCATAAACCATGATCGAGTTTGGATAATATTTAGAAATCCTCGAAATATCCTTACTGATTTAGCATAACAAGAACGAAAAAAGAGAAAACATCACTCAAAAAAAAAAAAAAAAATGAAACGCAGATTGTTTGTATACAAAACATTGCTTATAGCCTTTCAATTTAAAACTCTGCATAATAAATAGATAAATTGCATTAGAACATCACAATGCCTGAGGTAAATTTATTTGAGGTCACAACATTTCAAGTGATTCATATGAAGTCACAACGTTTAGAAAAAGGTCATTTCAAGTCACAATGTTTCGAGTGGTTTATTTAAAGTCATAACATTTAGAGAAATTGATCAATTGAGATTATCATTGACTTGTGTAATTAAGTTAAAAATTTAATTAAAACTCAGAAAACATGCATCATGTTGTGACATGTATCAATGGCGACCTCAATTGACCCACTTCCCTAAACGTTGTGACCCTAAATAAACTACTCGAAACATTATATCCTCAAATAAACTTTCTTCTAAATGTTGTGACCTTCCAATATAATTTATCCCCTAACAAATACCTAGAATAATACATGTATAATATTTTGGCTAATTTCTTTATGCTACTGCATGAGTTTTACGATTGATGAGGTTAAATAATGTTTGGAGGAAATGGTTAATGAGATGCCTTTTGGTATAGATATGAGAGAGATACAAAAACAACATGATCGATTTGTAGTTGCTAAATTCCTTGATGGTCTCAAACCAAAATTAGAATCAATGAAATCTTAAATTTTTGGATCATCAAAAATTCCATTTTTAGCTGATGTTTATTCTTAAATTACTCATATTTCTACATAGTTTGCGCAATCTCTTACTTCCCCTCCCATAGTTCAGCTTTGGTTAGTTAGATCCTATTGGTAAGCATACCATGTATCACATCCTTATTGTGACCACTATTGTTGTCAAGGTTATTCTCAAGATACTTGTCAAGATTTACATGGACACTCCATAGGGGTTCATGTTGCGTCTAACAACTCTACATCTATACCTAGTGTAGATTTGCATGTGAAAACTGTCAATTATCTATTGGTACTTTATCATGGAAAGAATATGCTAGACTCATGCAATATCAAAATGAGTCATAGCCATCTATTTCTTCAAGTTAGTACAACTCGATTCAGTTTGGTAACTCTCTATTCTACCTACTAAGGCTTCCCATAGTCTTAGGTTATCAATTTTAGTTCCATGGGTCTTAGTCTCGGGTTGTTGATTAGATGATTTTCACATAAACCATTAAGACATTTCTAGTTTTCCCTTCCAAAGTGGGTTTTTTTTTTCTCCTTTTCTAATGACCTAGGACCCTAAAAATTAATCATCTATGGTATGGTATAGAAGAACTAGCAATTTTTATTATGAGAGGAAAAATGGATCTACTATTTTTTGGACTCAAATGTAACAAATTTTAATAATAATCATCTACTACTACATTCAGGATTATTATCTTTTAAAAATAGAATTTGGTTAGGTGATTCAAGAACTCTAAAGTCCTTAAGATAAAGCCTCACAAACTAAAGCTTTCTTACAGCTGAGAGGAAGAGGTCATGTTCTTGAATCATTTTGGACCCATTTTAGATGCTTTTTGCCCAAAATCATCTACTAAGTCATTATCGTGCATTCCACTTTTAAAATTGGGAATTTCTTCTAGTGACTTTAAAATCTTACAATTCAAAATCTATAACCATGGGAAAGTGACCATTATTAGCCAAGAGAGAAAGTCTACACTTTTATGTTCTCCATGATTTATATCAAACAATTTTCCCCTACAACTATCTAGTAAGACATTCTCGTTTATGCTTCCTCCAAAAGTGAAAATTACGTTTAATGACCTCAAAAATAAAAAATCCATGAGCTAAAACCTATGAAAATATGATTTTTAAGTGAAAATGTCAAAGATCAAGAGTTGTTTGGAACTCAGATCAGCTGGTTTTGCACAAAATATTGCATTTAGACATTCCTAATTATTTCCTTCCAAAAGTTAGAACTTTAACAAGTAACCTTGGAACTCAAATATCCTTAATCTCTAACCTTTGAAAGATGGTAAATTTACAAGGAAGAGAAAAGGTCCATTGATTGAATGGTTTTTTAAAGGAATTATCATCTAAGATATTCCCTATTATTCCTCTTCAAATTAGTGGGAATTTGGTCTGATGAACTCAAAACCCTACACTCTATAACTTATAACCTACGAAAACCAATGATTTTAGCAATGAAAAAAGTGTGCTTATTTCATGAGTTCTTCAAGACAAAGATCAAATGATTTATACCCAAAATCATCTAGTAAGACATTTCTAAGCAGTCCCCTTCCACAGGTACAAATTTTGTCTAATGACCATAATACCTTTAAATTCATGTGATACAATCTATAAAAAAGCTGTGAAAACCGCATCTTCTTAATAATTAGAGCAAACATCCTTGCTCATGAGTTTTTTTTGGGACGTATATAGGATGGTGATAGCCAGAATGTTCTACTAAGACACTCTCAACTATTCACATTCCATAGTATATTGTCAATTAAATTGCACAAATTAAAATTGTAGACACTCGATTGCCCAAATTTGATAGTACAAGTATTCCTGTTGTGTTTATCCCAATTTTCTAAACAAGAGAAAGTACACATTCATTTATCTTTCAAGACTAGTTTTTTTCTAAAATCTTCAAGTAAAGCATTATGGTCCCCTTCCAAATGTAGGAATTTGTCCTATGGCCCAAAAACCCCAAAATCCATGAGCTATAACTTATAGTGATTGACAAATTTTAGTAATGAGGGAAAATACTTTATATATATATATATAAACTTTTGAGATTTTTGAGACCCAAATCAAATAATTTTTAACCAAAATAATCTACTTTGCATTTGCTAGTTATTTTCCCTACAAAACTCTAAATTTTATATAATGATTTAGTGATGAAATTTCACACTTTGTCACTCTTCCATTTTCCATGATCCGTATTTGATGGTTTTTTCTTAGAATCATCTACTAAAATATGTATTCTCATTAACCTTAAAAAAAAAATGAGAGTTTTAGTTGATGGTCCAAGAACTTCAAATTTCTTAAGCTATAGCCAACCAAAATTGGTAGTTTTTTCACCTTAAGTGAAATATCCATAGTCAAGAGTTTTGCAAGACTTAGATGACATTTCTACCAAGAATCATCTACTAGGACATCTCCAATTATCCCTATTGTAGAAGTGGGAATTTGTTCAATGACCTTAGAACCTCGAATCCCATAAGCTAATAGCTAATAAAAACCGTGGTTTTTGGCAATGAGTTAAAAAAGTTGTTATTGATAGGTTATTTTGATCTCAAGGTCCATACCAACTTATTCGAACCTTACGTCGAGCTTTATGGGCTTAGTGCATCAAAATTGAGGCCTTGAGTCAACCTCGTAAAGTTGATCGCTTTCTATCATCAATAGCTTGGTAGCACCATGTGCAATACACCATAAGCTCCCTAGATGCCATGAGAAGATCTCTGACTTAGATGGGTAAAGATGAAATCCATACAATAATTAATGGATGCACCCACTTTTGATTAATTATTCTCCATGAAAAAAGATCTCAGAAATCACCATTAATGGGGAGATTGTCTTCCTATTATCTTGGGGTATACTTTTCAAATATATTGGGATTCATGCCATTAATGGTGACCCTTTTTCTATTAGGTCACTAACTTCAAAAATATAAAAGGATATCACCACTCTATGGTACGATCATCTACACTCTCTTCTCTCATAAACTAATATTCTGTCAGATTTTCTTTAGATTGTTGACTTAAGTATTGTAATGGTCGTGCTAAATAGATCTTCGACACTCATTGACTAGTTCTTATTTTATAAGCCAATTCCATTATAAACTCAATCCACTATTTGTCAACTTCATATCTACTAGTTGAACTTAGCAACAGCATTTGTTTTAGTGAGGTTTATGAGACCTACAACGAATAGTTTAACCCATCATTATCTAACAAGATATTCTCAATTGTTTCTCTTCCAATAGCGATGATAAGTGATAATTTTGTCTAGTAACCTTGAAACCTTAAAATTCATTATTTACAGCCATGAAACTATCAAGCACGAATTTTTTTTCTTTTTCCTTATATTAGGAAAAATTATTACCTTTGAGAGGGTAAAGAACACTATTTAGGGAAAATTTAGAATTACTGCAAACAAAGTTGGGAAGAAAAGAGGAAGGCTAGAATCAAATGAGTTTAGAACAGAGTAAGGCTTGGATCAAATGCATTTAATGACCCCAACCTAGATAGAGCTGGCCATGTTTGAAAATATATTTATTACATAATATTTTGATGTTTATATTTTTAACCATTGCATTTGGTATTTGAAGCAAATGATGATGTTTAATTATTAAGATAGTTATTTTTTTAATAAGCTATTATAAATGAATAAAACTTTTAAAAAATTACAAATAACCTCCCTAAATTTTAATCTCAACCAGAATATATCTCAAATTGCTAAAATGTACATTAACACCCTTAGAATCTTATATGTTGACAATATGGCATCATATTTGCTTTTTGTTTAAAGAAAAATTTTAGAGAGAGTTAAAGCGCACTTTAATATATTAAAAAATAATAAAAAGAAGAACTTTAACATATTAAAATGCATTTTCATAAGTTTTAATATCAACAAATGATGTTATATATATTTAGTCTAATCTAACCCTTATGACCATGATTGTAATCCATCCTAATATCCACCTATTACCAAAAGGTTATAAGTATCTTATGTCGGACCAAGCATGTAATTCTAGATTTGTCTTATCAATCCACCTTTAAAACCAATCTAACAAGAGGAAAAGAGAAAGATCTAAAGAAAGAGGAAGAATGCTATCATCATCATTAATTTAAGGAAATATGATAAAAAATTTACCTGCGTTTGTACCTATTTACAATTACATGATCCGTGATAATTGTTTTAACAAAGAGATGACCCGAGCTTCTTTAATAAGTGTTAATATTAAAAATTATTAGAGAGATAGATACCAATGTCTTAGTAGTATAGGATAATTATTTTAATAAAAAAACCATTACTAATAAATTTAAATAACCAAAATATTTAAAACTATTTAAAAATGCCAGGAAATTAACGTTATATTTGGATTAGTGGACGAAACCTACTGAAGAGAAAGGAAATGGGGTGAACTTTGTCTGTTTGGCTATCTTAAACTGTAGTGAAATGGGAGGAAATGGAGGGCAATGAAGGGCAATGGGAAGCCATAGAGTTTACGTCCAATGTTGGGACAAAAAGGACGGAATTAGAATAATAAAAATACCCTTATAAAATAGTGTATGCTAATGTTTTACAAAAATAGTATAAGGATAATTTTGTCAATCACTAACTCAATTTATCTTCTTTTCCTTTCATTTCTCTCATAACTTACCAAACATAAAATAAAAATTTTACTTTTTTTCATTTCTCCTCATTTCCACTTCCTTCTATTTCTTTCCGTCCATTTCCGCTTTGGACAAAGTTGTCGAACACAACGTAAAAAAAAAAAAAATCTACTCAAACTAAAAAGTCAATTCCGGCCATCTTAGCTGGTGTTTGATTCTTGAAAGATTCAAAAAAGGAGATGATAATGGCATGTATAGATGGATATGTATATTTGAGAAAAGAATAGAGATTCAACATGAGATTTAAGTGAAAATGTTTCTTCTTCTTCCTAAACTCGTTTCCCTCTCTAGGAATCCACTCACAAACTCCTTTCTCTCTCTAAAATTACTCTCGTCACACACAAAATTGCGGATTTAACAAATTTTACAACTCTTTTAGCTTGATAAAAACTCTAACCTTAGTTTTGATTCATCATTATTGATATCCAATTAAACAACCTATTTAGGCAACTTATGGATTTCATGAAACCACCACATTAAACATCAACTAGAGGGAAACCACCGAACACCGGATGATTAGCATTGCTTAACTACTCGACACAATCTTCTACCGATGACCATAAATGGTTTGTGCAGTTTCAACAAAACTCTTTTTTATTTTTAATTTTTTGATATTTTTAAATAGTTTTGACTATTTTGTTTATTTAAATTTATTTATAGTTTTTTTATTAAATTAATTATCCTAGGCTAGTAAGATATTGACATGTGTACCTCCAATAATTTTGAATAATATTAACACTTATTGAAGAAACTCGAGTCATTTTTTTGTTATAAAATTATCAATTGTGAATGGACATAAACACCGATAAACTCTTAATTTAATGTATAAACTGTTACTCATTAAACATTGACATTTGAAATAACTTCATAGTAATATCTTCCTCATGTAAGCTAATGTATTTGTTTAATCCACTTGTCAATTCAATCGTCGTTATTAAAGTAACATTTGACATTATGTCATTTAACATCTAATCATCAGCAAGTGGGATAACTAGGGATGATTTTCCTTACGCCCGAAGTTCGATCCGTTGCATAGGAGGTGACACGTTACGTGAACAAAACGTAAAAGGCCATTTCCCTATTTGATGTAATAACTTAACTAGGAATCTCATGGTCTTTTCGACTGCAGACATGCTTTTTCAAGTCAGATAACGTTGGAAATGCAGAACTTCCAACCCTCTTTAGGAAGAAAATTGATAAATTTCCCACTTTGTAGCCACTTTCCATGTTGTCTTCCACTCAGCATCTCGTCGTCAGCTAAAGCTTATGCCAGGTCCTTCGGCCCCATCATGAATATTTTAGCTAGCAAAAATTGCTACTATTATGTTTGTAGTTTTGTAATTTCATGACTTTTTAGCAATTAATACTGTTGGAAGATAATCACAGTGGTTTGCTTAGGATCAAAAATATACATACAAAGATGGAAAATATCTTTATTTTTCTTCGATATTTTCTGTGATGCTTGGTCACTAAGTTTTGCAATTTTTAAGATATAGTATCTTTTAGCGATACAATTGAAAATCAACCATAATAATTCTCCTTTAGTAATAGTTCTTATCATCCGCAAAATATATATAAATGAATAACAACTTTATGAACTTCAAACATTTTTCTGTGAAGTTAGATCACTACCACTGGTTGTTCGTTATTATTGTTTGGTATATTGTTTTGGTATCATTTTCAAATCGAATCGATACTAAAACGATACTAAACTGATATAGATATAATACCGATAAAAATCAACATTTTTACTTATAAACTAACTACCGATACCGATATCAAACCGATACTAATCTAATACAGATAAAAATCTAACAATCCAAATAGGACAGCCTTCTTTTACGGCTCATTCACTTCGCTGAATAATAAGGTTGTAATAGAATTCCTATTATAGAGGAATGAAATAGAGCTGTAATAGAATTTTGTTTATTAATTTTTTATTTAAATGATGGTATTAAAAAAATACAATTTCAGCATTAAATCGATATTCATAAGTTTGAATAAATAATGACTATTCAATATTTTATGTAATAGAAATTCGCCGTAGTATTACTATTCAATGAACTAAACACTGTAATAGCTATTCATAAGGAATATGACTGTAATGAAATTTCAATTACAGTGAAGTGAAAGAACATTTAATAACTTACTGTTTAAAAACAACAATTACTATCATTTCTAAAACTTTTTATATAATTAATATTGAAATAAAAAGATATATAAATGATAATCGGGAAAGCATTTTCAGCGAACCAGACACCTTTCTAATAAAGTTCTCTTCACCTTTTCAATTAACTACAATCTTGATTTGTCGATTTCTTCACCACGTAATGATGCAACCAAAATTCAGTTGGTCCTAGATATATATACGATGTGGTATCGTTCCTTTGGTAAATCATTTTATCACAACAGCAATGGCAGCAATATCATCGACATTGCCACAGCAACAGGTACCTATGCAGGCAGCAACCACTACTCCCCAAGCTGTAGCAGCCACCGGATGTGGGGATTCATCAGGATCTATAGGGCCTTTCTTCGCAGTAATGTCTGTTTTAGCAATTCTTACAATAATTTCATGTGTTTTCGGTCGGAGTTACAGCCACCGAATAGAAGATCCACTGAATAGCATCCAGCAAAGAAGTTGCACAGAATGGATCACAAGCAGGTGCCGCTGGTGGATTAGACGAGATGCGGAGACAGGACCTTAGGTGATGACTCCAGGTAAAGCATACAAGGATGAGACGGATAATGGGAGCATGCCCTTTTTATCATCCAATTCAAGCACAAGATTTGTAGATGAATCAACATACAACCTGTCCTGGAAAAGTCGGGGAACCGCTTGGCACCTATTCATCTCTTTGTTGTGCTTGGTTTGTTGTGTTGCGACCATGGTTCGTATACTTTGTAAAATGGATCTAGACTATGATTGAAATATCTTGCAGATTAATGTCAGCATAAAAAGGAAAAGAAAATGGCAAAAAGGAGCGTGATCAATATCAATGAGGGTAATCTGCGATTCGGGATATTTTCCAATCTGTAGTTGAAATCATGTCCGTCGTTATTCAGATTCGTAAGTTAAATTTTTAAGTCTCATACTTTCTCAATATTGTAAAGAAAGTTCATTTTTCTTGTGTTTAGGATACTAATAACCTAATTAAGATATACAGGACTACAACACACGTCATCATTACGAAACTGAAAAAAATCCATCCTTCTACTTCATGGAAGGAAGCAAGAGCATAAATGGCTTCCAAAAACCCGTAGTTAATAGAAATCGTGTTGCCAAGGCCTCTCTAATTTGATAAATCCTTCAAATTCTTCCATTTCCTGTTCATCGAATAAATGAAAAAGGTAGGGTAGTTATTTCATTAATTACCTATGATACTAAAAACTTTGGTTAGAAGGTTAGGAATCACAGTATCCTTGTGCATCTCCTGAAAAAAATCTATCAATGGGGCTCATTGTACAGCCACAGAACTGCTGGGGGGGAGGGCAGGTAAATGACGAAAGAATGTATAATTAAACGTCTAAGCCTCTGGTAAACTTGGACGAACTGGAAGTCTCTTCTGTTATATCAGAACTCTACAAAAATTTACATGGAGAAGCTCAAAATCTTCATAACATATATAAAAGTGACAAAATCTCTTTATGCGGGCTCGAGCATACATGCCTTTTTGTAGTATCCATCACAGAAATCTCGGCAGTTGCAGTGACATTTCAGTGAAACTTAAAGGGAAAGAAATGAACCGTAACAGCCTGCATGGGATAAATAATTTCTATATTAAACTGACCAGCCAAAGCACCATAAACATAAACAAGTTCCATCAAGCTTCGGTTGACTGAACAAGCTTTGAGACTTATAATCAAGAAAACTCACCAAAGATGCCCAGAAAATATAAACAGAAATCACTAAATGTGCTTCCCAGGAAACATCACATAGCAGGTCTACTTGAATGTATTGTGCAATCCTTTCCAGCAAGAAATCCTCACAAAGACTTATAAAAATCAATTTCTTGATCGTTCTTTATATCTGTTTGCCTCATGACGCTCCTCCTTTCTGCGTTGAGATCGGCTGGGAGAATCTCTTTCCCTATGCTTCCGACGCTTTGACTCTCTTCTCCTACTGTGCCTCTTTTCATGTGAAGACCCTTTCCTTCTCCCTTTTGACCGTTCTCTATAATCCCTGGATGAATCACTGTCTGAATCGCTGCTGTATCTGTATCTGTATCTATGTTTCTTAGAGCTCCTCCGACTTCTTCCATCCTCTGATGATGAACTGCTATAGCTTTCGTGGTGATCAGATTTTATCTTGAACCACTTATTCTCATGTGGCATGTTATCGATATCATGTCCACTGAACCTTTTCTCAGAAGCAGCATTAACAGTATCACTGCCATCTCTCTGTACATCACTGTATATATGCCTGGAATCATCAGTGCCTTCTTTAGTAGGTACATCATCTTGATGATGGCTTTGGGAAGTCCCACCTTGTGGATCGGGACTGGGAAATGGCACCCCATCAATGACTGGAGTATTCACAATTTCTGCATTGGAACAAGCAGTTTCTTTCTGAGTTTGGATGCCATCCTTTTTTGTAGGTGGAGGTCGATCAGGTGGGACCTCTAGACCTAATTCTTTCCCCAGAGACTCCAAAAAGTCACCAGCTATGAGGCGATTTAAGGTAGTGTTTGCCACCTCGACCTTCCTCTCAGGATTTATCATTTTATTTACAGCTGAAGTTTCATTTTCATCATCTGAATCATCAGAAATATAGCCTACAAAAAAACCCAAAGTTTTAATCACCAACTCTCAGATTTACCTAAAGGCCCAAAACACACAGCAAGATTGGAAGAAAGAAAATAAAATTATAATCTCAAACAGAAAAGCCCATCCAACTTATGTACTGTCAATCCAACAAACATTTATTCTAAAAGTCATTATTTTCATCATATTACTTCGTGCAAAAAGACCTATCATCAAATGATAAAACAATTCACTATGTATACAAGTATGAAACTTCACACCGTGACAGCAACTTCAGGCATCCAAGTAATCCCGTCGAATGAATGATTGACTTAACTTTACACTTCCATTTCAACTCAAATTTTTCAATTTCACACAAACCTTGGATATGCTTCAAAAAATGAGAATTTCTTGTCATTTTCATCTGGTTAACCAATCATCCAAGAAAATTTGCACGAAAGAAATTGTAGCTTAAGGGCAAGGCTTTTATTTACAAAAAATGGGTTTGTCACACTTGTCCAGGTATATACAAAATGGTTTCATGGTGAGAGTACCACCGCCAGCACTAGTCTCAATTGTGATGCTATGTAAGTGTTTGATTGGAACAATAAGAAGATAACCTTCTATATATATATATGTCAGGTATGTAATATTCTTCCAACTTCTCAACCTATTTGGACAGTCTAGCAAGGAAAAGAACCATGAGAAAAACATAAGCGATGAAGAAATTTGATTGAAGAAATTACATTTAACTTTCCCATTTTTCCCAAATAAAGGAGTGGAATATAAAATTTATGCAAACATAAATATGAAAGGGAAGACACAGCTTATACTTATAAAGAGCACTTAAGTAAGCATTTCAATGAGAGGTTCTTGATTTTAAAGAGAAATATACGAAGGAATTGTAGTGCTCTGACTTTAACTACTAAGTCCAGCACCTAGAGTATTCCAATAGCTAAACTTTGAGTACAGAGGGTTTTTTATCAAATCCAAGAATCTCTTTAATAAGGACAATATAGTCATAATTGTTTATATTGGATTGCCTAAAAGCAGCTCCTTACATGTTTCCACCTGGACATACTCTCTTAGGAACATTAAATCGTATAAGAATATTTCTTATTATTTTCTATGGTTTATCTGGTTAAGTTTGGAGAAGGGAAAAATTGAATTTTTGATCATTTGGAACTGCAGAAAAACCATCCTTACTGATTGGCTGGAGTAAGAGAACTTACCACCTCCCTCCTGACAAATTTCATGCCATGCATGAAGGATCCATCACCACATCTCTGACTTCACACCATAATATGATTGGTGATTGCACTTAAATCTTACACATCCTGTTCTACATTTTTCTTTCCCTTTTCATACCCCTCAAGTTACTTTGCAACCAAGCAAGAAAAATTGTATCTTGTACCCATGTATACTTAAATGGTCCATCCTGTATCATTTCTCTCTTTCCCTCAGAAACAGTTCACGATAAAACTGGCTACCACTCTCTTGACATGGTTATTCTGGGCCATCCTTTGTGTGTTAAATTACTTGACAAAATACAAGTAAACTTAAACACCACCCCTATCAAACAGACATGATTCCCTACACTTTCAAAGAGCAACCAAGCATATTTGCACCACTAAAACCCCCTGCTGGTATTGGATCCCAATAGTCTCAGCTGGACAGTAATTGACTGTATATATATAATAGAGAAGAGAATTCACACCAATGATAATGAAAAATACATGATACCTTGTACAGGTCAACTGGCCTCTCGATATTTTCAGCTTCCACCTGAACTTTGGGTTCTTTGCCATTGGCATTGCTACTTTCTACATTTTCTATCTGAGATAAGTGAGCTGAAATCTTCTTTGTTCCAACAGATTCTTCCTTTTGACTTGGTATGGCAGAATCTGCCATGAATAAAAGAGAATCCATCTTACTTTTCATCCGTGGAGCTGGTGGTGGCTGAAATTATCAAATCCAAGATATCAGTCACAGCAAGTACTAATGACTGTGTGGATGGGAATATTTGTCAAATTGTTCCTTACAAAATCAAAAAGGAAGTAATTAGAAAAATAATGAGAAATTAGATGCCCATTCCTATCATAGAGAACTTGCAATAGGCCTTAAGATAGGACCAAAAAACTGCAACAAATACCTTTCCCATATAGGGATCCATGAGATCAAAGCGTTTACATAAAACTGGTGAGGGTCTCCAAGTAAACTCTTCCCTTTTAGGGTACATATTGCTTATTGCCAATTCTTCAGCTTGCTTACTTTCCACTTCCTGCTTCAAGATCAAAGCAACAATTATTGGATCATCATAAATAAGTTATAACCTCAAGCATTTAAATCTGCTACCTTCATTCCACTGCTAGCAAATTGCACTGTCCCAGGTGCCAAAAACCCTATTGGGTGCTGAGCAGATTTATTAGCTTCTTTTCCCCACTGACCTTTCTCAATTGCCTCCACTGCAGCTTCAAAATCCAATTTTTCACGTGCACGCTCAGCCTCTGACATGTTACTACACACCACCAGAGCTCGTGGACCGAAGTCCACCATGGTACTTTTCCTTGATGAATTGTTCAAACCTCTTTTGTTTAGCAGGATCATCTTTAAAGGGTTTCGAGGCCTCAAGCAACTCAATCTGATCAGACATAAAGTTGAAGAGTTTAGGAACAACAGTCAATGTGTGGATATCTTCCAAGGCAATGCCAGAACACCAAACAAGAGAAAAACAACTGATTCGCTGAAAAAACATAAAGTGAACAGCTAGTCAATACCAACCGATACTACTGGTTTCGCAAAAGTATCAAGAAGATTGGTTTGTGGTACATTTATAGTTGCACTGGATGAATCGGGAGCTACATAACTTCTTTCAAGAGGCCTTTCCCCTAAAATTCTGCCACGGGACTCTGCAGTGATAGGAGGCACATCTTGAGATGGTTTTCCCTCCAATGCCAGTTTTGTCTGATAACGCTTCTGCCTCTCTTCCCAGAGTTTTCTTGTGTAATAATCAGAAAAGGATCCTCCATTAAGAAAACTGTAAAATGGATTTGATTGATTCTTCTCTCGAGAGAGATCCTCAAACAGCTTTCCACATCGAGCTACTAAAGCTGCAACTCCATCAATAAGGATTTTCAGATAATTGTCTTCAGGTGGTAATGCCTCAGAAGGTGGAGGGTCAGAAAGCCAATGATCAATCTCAAGTGGACCAGGAAACTTATGATGTGGCTTGAAATCCTTTGGAATCACAGGAGGATCAAATCTGCAAGACCAATTTGCACAAGTTCAATTGTCTCCAACATGAGAGATTAATACAAAAACAAAATAAAAATTGAGAGAAGAAGAACAAAAAGCTCTACATTACCAAAAGAATCACCATGTGACCTAATGTCTTCTGGCTCTCTCTCTCTCTCTCTCTTTTTTTTTTTTTTGTGGGTGCACCCCCCCACCCCACCCCAAAACCAGCGGGGCAGAAGCAGGAAATGCTTATAGAAAAGGAAGATGAACTTTGTAAATCACAGAGCAACACATTCACCTTTCTAACTGATAGTCTGTCTTTGAAGCAACTTTAAATCCATGCAGAGTCCCATGATCCTTTGCAGTCAATCTGGGCCTGTCAGGCAGATCCAACTTTAGTCTTGATGGCTCATCTAATTCTTCAATAGATGTATCCACAAAATCATAACCTGAGTAGTTTTACAAAGCACAAGAAAAGACCTAAGTCATTCAGCATATTGTTCTCAACAAGAAGTGATTAAAGCAGATAGATGCAAACCCAGAGTGAGAAAGCAGGCTTTGACAGATAAATATATGCATTATCACAAATTTGGACGTATTAAAAAAATATGCCAACTGAGTATGTGTATAAATCTAAAGAATGTGAAGTTCCAACAGAAACTCTCTTTCCATTCTTCCAGGTATATCTTTTCTTTAGAACAATAATATATCTTAAACATACTAACCTGGGGCATAGACATCCTCATCTTCAGCATCAAGTTCTTCAAGGGCACCAATGCCAAAGCCAGGTGCAATATTTCTTGCTAAGAAGATACATTAAAAAGATAAATAAATAATAAATTTTAAAAAAATAAATGAAGCAACCTCATGTTAGAAAGAAATATATGTGCAAGAAGCTCAACTACTCAAGTGCAAGATTGAAAATTTGAATAAAATGATACAATAGCATTAAAGAGTGACAACTGCAAAGGATGATATATATTAAACCATATGCCTTACTTCTGAAACCAAAAAGATTGTCTCTGGCTGGTTCTTTTGTTGAAAAAGCCATTCTCCCCTGTTCACGGCCAGATGTCCGCAACCGTTTCTTCTCTGAAAGTTTAGCAGGAGCACCAATTAAGACATTTAGCCCTTGAGAAATAGGAACAAAAGGCATATACAGGTTTCCTATAACAAATTACATACCCCTAAATTCTGGAGCATTCTTGTAAGGATCATAGCCTAGACCATGCAGATCTTGTTTTGGGTGGAGAACAAAAATCTGTAGCAAGGAAAAGATTGCTTAAATCAAAATCTTAAATCAGACACACAGGAAAGCAGTACAGAGACTGCAATTACACAATAAAAGGAGAATGACTCCTCCAGAGTAAACAAAGAATAACTTCTTACAGGTGTGCTTTTAGGAAGTGGAGCATCATTATCCATAGTCAGATCTTGAAGATTCTGAATGCCAACTTCAACTGGCTCATTTTCAGCCAATTCTGGTTTTGATTCCTCAGATGTTAATGCAAGAAAAGCCTTTCTAGCTTCGCGTCGAGCATCTATGGTAAAAGTAAAAATTTCACTCAATGAGAGTAGAATTCACATAGATGTGTGAATCTGACAGTAGAGGCCACTCTTTTAACTCCATGGCAAACAGAATGGGCACATTACATTCTACAGAAAAGGCACATAAGTTGTGGAAATGCTGAACTTGAAACTTGTGAAGGAAGAACGCAAAACAATATTAGCATAATTAGAGTGAGTATAATATTATCAAGGTGACAGGAAATTTTCAGTTCTCTCTTCCATCCCAACCAACAACCCCACCCAAATGCAGAGCCATGATGTTGTACATTATCCTTCGCATTGGCAGTAACACAGAAGACTAGACATAGTGTATTCATTGCCTATATCTGCAATATCTCCGTAATAAAAGAGGCAAAATCACCAGGTTTTAGCTAAAATGAAATGACAGGACAAACCATCTGAAGGACTTAGGGGCAAACCTATAGATATTCATCCAAATTTTTGGCACAAAGATGAAACCAAAAACAATACAGAAATTTTTTTAACTCCATTCATATGACCATCTGTGTTCTAACTGTATTGTTTTTCACTATAGATCATTACCTTTCCTGCCCAGGTGGACGAAATCAACAATTGTTGAAATATTACAATTGATGGCTGCTAGCAATATTTTAATCAAAACATCTACATGATAAAGATGCCCTTCAAACAAAAGAAATTCAACATCTCAATTTCCTCCTTCAAAAGCTTGGCATGCCAGAAAAATAAAAAAGTTAATAATAACAGTGGCAATAATAATCATTGGAAGTGGAATAAAATTTTATAAATCAGGACGTGTCCTCTTAAACATAAGGAACCAAAATTCTCGTGATTTGCATCAGTCTTTGCTCAGCAAAATATTAGCAAGATAGATACACTATAAAATGAATAAACCAAACTCACGGCAAACATCACACCAGTCTTAAAAACAACCCTACATAAGCTTAGTCCCTCCAGGTGGATTCCGCACATCGATCCTCCTTTGTCCTTGCATTCTTTGCACTCTATCATGAACCATATTATCCCTAATATCTAAGAACGCCAATATCATATTTAATTGTTTCCCTCCACGTCTTTTTTAGTCTTCCCAGCTTCCATAAAGCACAAGTAGTCTGTACAATGTAACACCTTAAGAGTACTCTTGGAGGTTGTCTTTATACATGAGCATACCATCACAGTTATTACTCCCTCTTGTCGAGTCCAATCTTGTCAATAATACATTCATTTCTAATTTTATCCATCCCAATGTCCACACATCCATCTTAACATTCTCATTTCTGCTGTCATTTTTCGTTCATGTACATAGATCACCATCCACTGTTTTGGGCCCAAAATAACATCATCAATCTTATGGCAATCTGGTAGACTATAGCTTCAAGCTTTATGGGAACTTTACAGTTGTATAGAATACCTCGGCACCTCTTTGCTTCAGCCACCTTATTTTAATTATATGCATCACATCTTTTCCTATGTCTCCATTTTGTGCATTATTGAACCAGATATTATGATCTCTCACTTGAAGAATTTCTTTTGTCTTCAACCATGCGTTCCTAGCTTTAACTGGGTAGTTCGTGCCTCCAATACTGCTACTTTAAAGTTCTCTCTCGTTCCCCAACTTTTACAGAAGGCTCACTCATACTAATCCTCTCACTAAACTAGCTTCTGACCAAGATTCCACCAAAGGTGGTCAGTGACATCTTGAGCAGCAACATCCAGATATTATGATGATTCAGAATAACATAAATCTTACCACAACTGCCAAGTCAAGCTCCTATTGCCTAGTATTGCCATATAGCATTCCCCCCTTTCCATGTCACATCCACCCAAATGATGCACTATGGTACAGAATACATAAAGTGACACATAAGGCTTAAGATGAAAAATAAAGACCAAACCAGTTGGATGAAGTGTTGTGACCTTTGTATTAACATCTAGATTCAAAAAAGATGGCTAATAAATAGAAACTTTGGTGGAAACAGAAACCTCAAATATGCACGGAGTTCAAGCTATTACAGCAGCTTTTCTGTAGTCCTATATATATTAATTGAAAATACTACCACTGTTACTTCTACGCTGAATAGTGGGTGTCATATGGCAATAATGTTTTTACAGCAACTATCCTATAGTCCTACAGGTATTAATTAAAAATACTACTAATGTTACTACTTGTCTGCATAGTGGATGTTGTATGAAAATAATGATCCACCACCGATTATTAAGGATACCTTAGAAGTATGAATACATGCTTGTGGTCAGCACCTGAATATTGACCCTTACAAATGCTAAATTATGAGAACTAAACAAAAGGTTTGCAAGCATAGGCACCCCTCCAACAACAAGGGAAAAAATCTTACACATGTTGCTTGTGCCATAACAATGGGTCCTATTATAAGGATGTTCTTTTTCAGAACGAAGACAAAGATTTTATTAATGAACCTGAGACCAGATTGGTCTACAACACCAGAAAATTAGACACGTCCTTTTGCAAAGAGCATACCATACAATGAATCTGCATGTGACTCCTTAATCGAATGACCATGACGCCATCCCATCCTCTTGAGCAATCTCACACCTAAAGGTGCAAAGAAGATCTGATAAATTAGAAGCAACACTATAAACTGCACAGAGTAGATGGTAAGATAAATATAATATGAGGAGAAAAATGCAAATAACCCCGTAAACTTTAACTTCATATAGGTATACCCCCTAAACTTTCAAATGTTGCAAGTAGCCCTTGAACGTTGATTAATTGGCAATTGACCACCAAAAGTTAAAAAATGACTCCCTGAAATTTTATCCTTGGTGAGGAACGCCCTTAAAACTTATCAAGGCGTACACCCTAAACTTTAATCTCAGTGTGTTTTTATAGCACTAAAAAATCAAATGTCATTTACGTTACCAATTTACCAAAGTTCAAGACGTGGCTTAAAGTAGTTGAAAGTTAAAGGGGCAAATTCGTACTTATGTCAAAGTTTGGGGGGGTTATCGACAATGTGCCCATAGTTAACGTTATTTGGTAATTGAAAAAAATATGCAACTCTAGAAGCCATATCATACCAATTGATTCTGTGACTGGAAGAACAATCTCATCAGGAACTGGTCCTGGAATTGCAGATGGCCTAAAAGAGTAAAGGCACAAATCAGCAGAGAAACTTGTAATTTCAACAATTTAACAACAGAACATGCTGAAGCTGGTGCCTTTGACTTCAGAGAAGATAACACTAGCATAAACAAAGCCAAAGTTACCATTGTGCTGGTGTCAGATGATCAGAGAGGATTCCCTGAAACTTTGTTCCCATGAATCTAAATTTTCATCTCATTTTCAATTTTCCATTTTCTCTTGTTTCCTCTACACACACACAACGCCCAAAAAGAAGCTTTAGATCTCCTTTTAAAACTACATATCTTTCCCTATTCAGTCTCTAGATTATGTCCTATTCTCACACCTTTTCACCACCTAAATTACAGTTAATTTTCATTCATCATTTTATATAATACCTAAGTCAATATAGCTTCAGCTTGCATTAAATATTTGCATTCCCATATTCCAAAATTTTCCTATTGATTTGGGAATTAAGAAAAGAACCCACATGCCTATTTCTTTCACAGGAAAATTTGGTAGATTTTTTTTTTTTTTGGTTAATAAAATTAGGTAGATTTTGTATGGGAAGGCAGATTGAGAATTGAGCTCTAACGCATATACATCAGTGTCTCTGACTTCAACTGTGCCAGGCACCAAAGATCTCTTACATTATTAAGATCATCATTGAAATATAAAATACAGTAAGTTTATGCAATGAAGGTGGTTGCTTTATGTCTAAGTTAGGCTCCAGGGCTAGTGTTGTACCAAAGGTGTATACAAGTAGATAAATCACAACAGCTGAGTTAATTGATGAGAAGTACAGCGGGAAGAAGAGGAATAGTGGAACAAGGAAGAAGAAGACTGATGCCTACAGCAGCAAGAGACAAACCACATTGTGCAGATGTGGAGATATATTGCACTTTCGTCATTCTCACATATATATCTTTAAACAAGCATGCTTCTAAAATAACTTGAAGTATTTCCCACTGACTAATATTGCAAAAGCCTTCATAGAAAATGGTCAAGAAAGAGGGAAAAGATGAATGTCAGCTAAAAAAATAAAGCTTCACTGCATCAGCAGTTACCGAAAAAGTGAGCTAAAGACTAGATAAAAACCTTTGCTGCTGTTCTTTCTCCGCCTGTTTGCGAGCAAGCTCTGCAGCAGTAAATCCAAATGTATCAAATTGAGATGACGTAGACAGAGAATGACCCTCCAACTCCTGCCACACATGAATAAGCAATCAGCATGTTAACATAAAAAACATAACTATAGCAGTGTTCATATCGGACCTTTCATCAGACACAAGAAGAGAACACAATTGAACGGTTGTCTAATCAGACAGATAAAATACAAAAAAGGACTTCTCCAGCAAATTTCTGGAGAATAAATCAAAAAACTACAAAGCCAATTAACTAAGGACAAAACATATTTGTTCACTCAAACAACAGTGAATTAAGTCCATGGAAAATACATAGATACAAGAAAGCTTTCAATTATAGGTCTCCGACAGTAACAACATAAAAAATCGGTAGGTAGGCAGAAAGAAGCGCTTCCTGATACTGAAGGATATACTGTTCAAAACCAAGATGAACTGAAAATTCTTCCTGAGTACTTTGACTTCGCCATCTGGCTCAAAGGCAGCTCCATACATGGTCTACCTCCATCCATTAGATCAACTTTCCCACGAAATAAATGTGCTGTAAACCTATATTCACTACTGTCACATTTTAGGTTCTATATTTTGTGGTTTCTTTCCATTTCAAGACCTACTTACTCAAAATATATCCCAAAAATATATTCCTTAAAGAGCTGTCAAAGTCATTGACATGGCCCCTGAACATTGTCACATTTTCATCTATAATCGACATACCACGTCAACTATTCTAATAAGCTTATTATCAAGATAATTGACATGGGATGCCATTTAGAAGATACATGTGTTTAGGCACCAAATCGGTGTCTTTGAAAGTTTTTTCATGGGGCAGGACAAATGGTCTCACTTGTCAAGGTTTATCAGATGAAAAATCTCGGAACAGAGACAAATAAAACAGAAAATTAGCAAAACATAAGCCCTTTACCTCAATTTGCCACAGTAGTTCAACTTTTTGCTTATAGATTTGTTGTTAGTGATAGAAATCTATGGGCATGCTTAATATGCCTCACCCAGTGGCTCTAAGATCTCCAAAGAGATAGGAACTTGATTCCTCAAGAATAATGGTTTAAGTCAAAATAGTTGTCACCTTGTGTACATTTCATTAGAGTGTTGTCCGTAGACATTATTTATTGAACAAAAACTTAGTACAATTCTCTAATTACATGCTACAAACAAGTATTTTGCATCACATAGAAAAGATTAGTAGTCATGAATCCCCTAGAGAAAGAAAAAAGAAAATAGAGAGGAAAAAAGAAAAAAAAGTAGTTTTGTTGCATTCGTAGAAGATAGCTTGCTTCAGTTTTATAATAATTATTTATGTTTGATAGTTAGTAATGCAAACTGGTTGTCTGGAACATTACTTAAAGGCAAAAGCTTGCAAAGCCACTAAAAATAGATGCATTGATTTCAAATGCTGATAGCCAATAAAAGTCAAAATTTGTCGGGATATCAATGGTATATACAATCTAACAATACTGCCAAGAAGTATAAAATAGAGCAAAACCCAAAATTTTGCCAAAGTAGGGCCAGTCAGACATGCTAGAACATAAAATCACCACCAAAGAGAATATATCTCAAAGGATTAAGTAATGATCATACTGCTTTCTCATCTTCATCCAAAAAATTCAAGATGCTCTGTTGTTTGACTTCAGCTCTGTTTTTCCTGGATGACGTGAAAGACTGCGGAGCCCAACCTGATAATTTGTCCAAATAAACTAATCTCAAAATGTGCATTCGCAATAAATTCATGTACATAAATAAGATTGAAGAAGTAAATTACCCTCTTTTGAACCCACTGTATTGTAATATCCAGCAGAAAAACCCCCTGAAAATGCTCCATGGAATCGTCTTCGTCCTTCTTCATCTCTAACCTGGATAAAGTGAATTATGTGAAAGATTGCCAGCAGAAAAAATTTGACGCACACAAAATTTCTGCCTATTAATTAAAACAGCAACGACAACTCTTCCAGTGCAGCTACCTGTAGCTCTAGTCAACATCCCTTTTTTTGGGCAAATAGTCAACATCCTACTTATTAAATAACTCAAAATATTGCATACATAATGCCATATTAACAGACAAAAGTCATCTCTCTAATATCACAGCAAAGTCCAGCTGCATTGCAATTACATATCCGGGTTCAGGAATTCCATCCAAGGGTAATAGAAGTGCCAAGTTTGAAGTAATCAGAAGAGGGATTTCTGGATTGGTCTTGGCTGGAGGCAAACTAAAGTGAGCACAGATTCATCATTCTTACTACCAGTTTCCACACTTGAAGTCTGGTGGATATCCCACCAAAGCCAGTATCCTATTCTCCCAAGATTTTGAATTTTTAAGTCCATTATGAATGTTTACATTTCAAAACATATTAGATGAAAGTAGTGCCATGTCCACTCTAATTTATTGCTGTTGTTCAAACATACTATGCAAATTAATAATGCTGTATAAAGACAAATCCCAAACTTTGCACTGAATGCTGGTGTTCACAACAGATTGCATTGACTGAATGTCCTCTTCTGGCTTTGAGAAAGACACGACACAAAACTTCAACCTATGAATTTTACTGAAATGATATGCATAATAATTCATTCAACAGAAATTACACAGAAGAATGTCCTTATCAATTAACCCAGTTGGCACATAACTTCCACTTAACAATCTTTTTACTTTTCTCCCCTGAATTGCGAAAGTTCAACATATATTCACCAAAACTAACTAAGCAAATAGATCTTTGCTCCACTCCTAATCTACTCCAATTCCTCAAAACTAAGTATGATGACATGAGAAGCATGCTTCATTTCCATACATATAAACACCAATATTCCCAAAATGGACAAAGGTAATTGCCCTAACACTACTCAATCAAATTTCTAATCAAGGATAGAATAATGTTTCACAGCTAAAAATACTCAACATCTTTTATGTGAAAGAACATGCTCATCTATCTCCAGCGTCACAGATCGAGCCAATGATCTATCAACTATCAAAACCGGAATCATTGATATCCTGTATATCTACTACTGCACTACTTCCAATATCTTCCAATTAGCTAAACCAAATGTAATGATACCGCAGCAGCACTTGAGTAACATAACCATCAACGACCAATACAATGATGCGAAACGAGAAATTTTCCACTTCAGGCAGCTGAACACAATTAGCACAGCTACATAATCATCAATTAGCAACACACAACCATCAAATTCATCTTCTGCAAACTAACACATACGAAAACCGAGATGAAAAAAAGAAATTACTTTAATCACATACAATTCCAGCTCCTAACAATCATTGCAGCTATGCAATAACAATTAATACTCGCAACTTCGAATTCGATAAAGCGATAATGAAATATACCTCTTGTTTCCAAGCCGGAAGCGAACGGAGATTACCAGAAGACTCAGCAAGAGCTTTCTTCTTACGACTAGTAAGTTCCTCCTCGCGCTCTATCGGTGTTCCGTAGAACACGAAGTCCTCTTCGTCGTAATCCATAATATTTCACCTCGTTCTCCGCCGCAATTCGTTCTATCTATTGCTTTGAAACCCTAAAATCGTCTTTCTCACCATTCCGTGATAACTTCCTTTAACAGCTTAATTAGCTTAAAAATTCAATAATCGTCTAGGAGTGGGAAGAAGAGAACGCACAGGATGGAAGAATGGAGGGGGAGGCAACGAAGGGTGGGCCCAGAAACCGAACTGAAGATTGAAGAAGATTCGAAATTTGATTTTGGGCCTTGTGATTACCCAAGGCCCATTTATGCGTAATTTGCACTATTTGCAGCACATAATGTTTGGGTTGGGCCAGATTTACAGGGAAGGTAATTTTTAAAAAGGAAATATGAGATTCTATAATGAGGAAAAAATCTACCAACACCATGGTAATTCACTTCGCTCTTACAGCAACTTTACTTCTTTTATATTCATCGTAATATAGTTTTTTAAGGTAAGTTATTCTTCATAAATTTATTATAGAGTTATCACATCATTCCGTTAAATTTTAGACCCGAAACAACTATTAATAATAAAAAAAATTATCAAATAGCCATTCTCTATTTACACTTATGAGTTATCTAAACCTATCCAATATTGGAGTTGATTTTTCTATTTCCTAAATAACAATCTTTAAAATCTATTTAAAACTTATTATAACTCCATTATATTAATCCATGGTAGTTACTATATTATACCTTATTCCATTTAATAAAGGAAACAATCTATATGTCCTATAATAGAATAAAGTGCATTTTTTCCATGTATGTATGTGAAAGTGAATATCATCCACACAATCAGCTCCCAGTTTGAGATAACTTTTATTTGTCATTGAAACTTCACCCTTGAAAGGAGTAAATCAAAACTCTATTATATTGGACTTAAAGTTTAGATTGTCACATAAGTGTTGTTAACAGTCTATTCCTAATTATGAGCCTACCTGAGCTGAACTCTCTATCTCACTGGATTAGCCTGACAAATTTGGCCCCAAGCCCCCAAACCATTAATTGTAATTTGGCCTCTATATCGACCTAAATGCAATGCTCGGTCAAACTTAGGACGCTGCTCACTCGGAACTAGTGGCTTGATCGAGATTGCTCAACAAAAGACAATCATAACCTTTCCTCAACGATCACCACTATGCTCACTGCAAATGTGACCACCAGGTTAACCAATTACTCACCCACTCATTGACTACTTACTTAACACAAAGTCAATCTCCTATAATTACTCGCGACCCACTCTAGATCAATGTAATGCCGCACTATACCATTCTTATTCATTTACTCCATAGGTTTGTCATGGCAAACACTAATCAAACATAAGAGTAGTCACGCAGGATCTATACCCGATGAGCCACTAACATGTTTCTTATTTCGCAGACTCCCTTACCAGCTATGATTCAAGCCCATCATCGACAAAATCCAACTCCTTCCAAACTCGAGCAAGCAATAAGTGTGATGGAAACAAGTGGTATGAATGGGTTTGTAATAGGTCCTTCTCAATTTATGCAAACAAATTGCTCCATTTCAAACACTTGCCATTTAGTTATACAAGCTTAGTAAGATAAGGTAGGATACAGAAAAGAAGTAGATGTATTTGATAGAATTTGAAAAGTGTAATGAAAGTGACATTATATATATATATATATATATATGGATGGAACCGTTGGGGGGGGGGGGGGGGGGGGGGGGGGGGGGGGGAGTTTGGGGGTTGTGTGGTTGGTGTGAGGAGATAGTAAAAGTGATATATATTATTCTTAGTGCAATTTGCTAAGTAAAATCTGTGACGATTGTATAGCCTACAAAATAACACATAATCAGGGAATATAACTCAAGGACATATTTGATCATCAATCTTGTTGCATTTGATTATGAAGAACACTTCAAAGGAATTAGTTTGTTAAGATTGTCACGAGCTTCCTAGCTAAGATGGCGACAGCTAATGTAAACTTCCCAACTTTAGTGTATCTTCTTTGGTTCTTGGAAGATGTAGTTGATGTAGTAAACATGTCGGTGCTCCCTCCCTTCATTTTGAATAAGGATCGAAGAGAGAGTTCTGCCATTTACTTCTTTAGAAACGATTCTTCCTTAAGGTCAGGTTTGGATAGTACTAGAGGGTTGGTTAGTTAATAGAGCCTTTAACTCGATGAAGGCTGCGTCACATTGACCAGTCCATTGAAAATTTGCAGGAATCATCAAAATTTTAAATAATTTAGCACATTTATCTAACTTTCTGGAGATGAACCTGCTTAAAAAATGATAAGAAATAAATGTATTTGTTATGATAATAATCACCATGCATTTGCTTTTCTTGTTAAATTTGTGATAATTTTTTGTTTACGGTTATTAAAGGCACTAAACACAATGAATTCATGGGTAAATATCACAACAATACTAAACTCCGATAAAATATGCAATTATGTACTAAACTTTAAAATTGATAAATTTAGTATCTAAACTTTGAATTTGATAATTTAGTACCCAAAATAACTTTTTTTGTATGCCAACAGTACCTTTGTTGTATTAATTACAATATCATATAAGATGACAGTGTTAACCAATTTAACAAAGATACTATTGATGTATACGAAAAATTCTTTTAAATATTAAATTGATTAATTTCAAAGTTCAGCTATCTAATTACATATTTTATCAAAATTTAAGTATCATTTATAATATTAACCCTAAATTTATTTTATTATGTTTTGTTTGTACAACAAATCCGGCATGAAACAGTTTTGCCCTCATAGTACTGGATAAAATCAAAGATTTTTTTATCCCTTTTATTTAGTGTCACAAAAATCTTGAGATAAAACAATTACAGATTCTTAATTATCCGGTTCATATTCTATAGTAGACATTAAACACGAGTGCTATGTACGAAAATCAACATTAAAAAAAAAACTGCAATATAAAAATAACTGTTTACGAGAAACGGAAAAAAAAATTTAAAAGGACTTCATGTGTATAGTAGTGAGTGAATCGCTTTATTAGTATTAATAAAGTAAATGTACTAATCATCTAGAATACTTATTAACAAAGCACTTTGAAGACATGGACAATTTTAAGCCAACTAACATCGATGGATGGTCACTATTGTCATATATACATTATGGTTCGTTTGACCTCCACCTCCAATGTTGTCTTTGAGGGGAATCATGTTTAGTGTTTGCTTAAGGAAATGCTATATTCTCACGATGTCATGTCTCTATCCAGACTTCTCGTATGAAAATGATGTTAAATGTCTAATAAAATGCGGTTTTTATTCTACTTTGTTCTGGAATGTGACTGGGGAACGAGTGCTTTCTGCAGCATAGTGATTGCAGAAGCATGTGGGAGAATGATCGGCGGGGTCCATATATTTCAAGCAACTTCACAACACCTTTAAATCCAGCATTTAAAATCTATTCATCATTTGCCAAAAAATATAATATAAAAAAAACATATATTAATAAAATATTAAAATATGATAAAATTATAAAACTCTTATGTCTGTTTATGTTTCATGCGTATCTGATCCATATATCATCGAAATTGAGAATTTATGCTCCCAGAGCTTTGACAAACACGCTTCTAAACTCTTAGATGACCATTAATCCTTATTTTATATATACATATTCTTTCCTTTTTTTTCATATTTTAATCATTTCATTTCTCATGGAAAAACTACAAAATAGTTTAAAAGCCCGTTTTTAAAGATTGAGGTGTTAACCCCAATTTTTAAAATAAAAAGCTAAATACACTTAAAACAAATATAAAAATGTGTGTTTGCAGATTATCATGTATAAATCGCTTAATATTATCAATGACCTAGTAGACTAATGTTATCATCAAGTGAGGGGGTGTTAAGTTTAAATCTTCTCTCCCTCGTTATAGTAAAAAAAAAAAAAAAACACTTTATATTATTCTTATGCCTTCAACCATTTTACTTAATTTTTTTATAATAACATTTCGAAATTTTATATCCTTCCAACTTTCAAATCCTTATAAGATACATGGTCATAACTCAAAACGCTAGCAATGATCCGTTTCACCTAATGCCCAATGGCCGATGAGTATAGTATGAATGGCAGTTGGCATTGACGAATACAAAATTATGTGATTGGAAAAAAAAAAATTATGGTGTGAGTCAATATAGAATATTCATATAAAAATATATATTTATTATTCTTATAATTATATTACATTTCATGAATCTGAAAAGAATTTATTTCTAAGTTCACTAATAGCACTTCGTCTCACAAGTTGTTGGGATCTGTTTGGATGGTCTGTTTTTTATCAGTATTTGTATCTATATCGAAACGATATATACAAATATATCCTATTTGTATTTATGTTTTAACTATATTTGATCTTTTCATGAGAATTGCCAACTTTTTTTTTATCTATATATATTTCTTAATAAATGATTTGTTAGAAAAAAGTTTGAAAAAAAATACCTGTATCTGCCTAAAAAAGCTAAACAAATAGATCTCAAGTTGTTTAAGAGGCTTATTAAGACTTTGAAACTAATTTTGTCTTCATGAGTTGCTATTGTGATCAAGCTAATGTTGGATCCAAATCAAGTTCAAGACATGATACAATTCGAATGAAAAATATGTAATTCTTAATAAACAAATGCGAACAAGTATAACACCAAGCTAAATTTAAACTTGTTAAATAATACTTTAAGTTTAGTTTAAATTTCAGTGTTCATATGGAGGTTGAACTTGATATTGACCATTGTATTTTGCTTGTTTAAACCCTTGATTAGACGTATTTCAATGCACCATATAACAAGAGACTCATAAGTCTACGACAAATCTCATGGAAAATCACACCCACGTTTGGATGGTCTTTTGCCTTGGTGGAGTTAAAAGTAAGAAACAGCTCAATCTTTTTGCAAACAAATCTTGATTATTATCAAGTGCTTTCTTTGAAAACCTCATTGATGATGGGAATCACCAAACTATCAAACGGCAATCGCCAAATGGTGTACCACTTAGGATGCCCTATTGTCGGACATGGTCCCAGAGATCCGATGATGTGTCCACATCCTTGAAACCCAGTGAGGCAGTAACGAAGAGGCATCACATACGTCAGTTCGCAGCGTTAGGTGATGAAGTGGTGTCTTCTCTTACACCAACAAAAGCTCGAAATTTTCCAGTGATGGTGGAAGCCAACATTATACGAACAACTCACGCTAATGGATATCTTGCCTGGGGGACAATGGATAGACAATGGACATGAACTCGTGTGGTGCCTCTTAACGCGTCTAAACTGGAACAGGAATGACATTTGCTCCAGTTTAATATTGATTTAAGCTACACTGGAATTGAACTGCGAGTTTAAAAACCTAATCCCCTGTATTTGAAAGTCGAAATATGGATTCCATAGAATTAGCATTCCAATCTTAAAATATTATTCAATTATGCTTTTGAAAGATTATGTTTGCATTTCACCCTCATTCATCGTTTACTTAGATTAACCTTTTTAACCCATCATAGATCTATTATCTTTCCTATATTTATTACATCACAACGTAAGGTATTTTTTATATATAAAACCGTGTATTCTGACAAATAACTTATAAGTAATGACAAAATAGTAAATTATCAACACCTTATATTTTGTGATTTATCCTCTCTTCACCTTCCTTGGAGAAAGTTTTACTCTCCAATAAACACTACTTAGAATCCTCTATAAAAAAGACCTTCTCATGCATTTTCCTGGTTTCTTCTTGTATCTTGAATCAAGGTATGAAACTCAATCGCAAATCCTTTCAATTTATAGAGATAAGCTTATTGATGTTATTGGAGAAATTAGAATCTTATTAGGATTTAACCTAAATTTTGATCTTGAGTATTGAAGAACTAACTAGATGATGACTATGAAAATAAGAATGAAATTAGAACAATTGGACAAATTGGTACATAAAACTCATAAGGAAAACATTAGGATCATGCTACGGAAAACTAAAACCAAGAAAACCGATTGAAAAAGACAATTGAACTAGACCAAAAGATAGGTCTAACCCAATTAGCCCTAATCAACTGGCCTGGTCAACTAAACTCACCACTATTTTTCCTGATTAATTTTCATTAACCAAAAGCACCTATACATCTCGGTTTTTTAATCTTAAATGTAAAATTTTGAGGAAAAATTGAATTAACTAATCATGATGATGAAGATCTAGTAATTAGGTTAATAATACTTCCATGAGTTAGAATTATAATACTGGTATTTATTCTTGTAATTGGAGTTAGTGTTAACTTATAATGGATTATGGGTATGTGTTTATTGTTGTTTGTTGGTTGTGCTTATTAGTTTAATAAAATTAAGAGATCGATGAATATTAGGCTTACCATACAAATTGTTTATTTGATGTTGTGTTATCATGAATAATTATTTATGTGAAAACGTTGTACCATATAGCTCATGTTTTTGCAAATTTAGGGGTTCTCAAAAATACTTGTGCTTTGTTTTCTCATTAAAAGTGGACCTTGCTTGTAACCATGGTTAGCTCTGAGGCTAAGCCTTGACAAAGGATTGATTCAGTTTGATCGGTTGTTTTGCCCACCTCAAGTTTCCATTATTTTGAAACTGGGGTTTGAGGATTAATTTTTTTTTATTTGAAGCCTAATATCACATTTAAACTTCACGCTTTTTTCCTTTGAATTCAATTACATTTTCTTATGCTAATTAGATATCTATTACATTGGATCTTATAAAGTTATGTGTAATTTAATATGGTATGTGCCTGCATGCAGTATTTCATATTGAGTGTTTTCTACCTACTGTTTTTTTCCCTAGTACTGAGGATGATTCTAAAGGTTATTATAATATATTCACTAGAGATGGGGCTTGTGTTAGTAGATCTTTTAGGGAGGAGTTATTTAATTATTTAGGTTGAATATGTTAGTTGGATTTTGATGCAGCATAGGATGAAGAGACGAAAAATCCTATGCCAACAACATATGCCATCGGCCTTTAGTTCTATACTGCCCATGTTGGAGCGGCGTACTTTACATGTCTTTTGGTTTCTCAAATTCGTAATTAATAATGTGGTCAATGCCTTTAGAATATCATTTAATATTTCTAAAGAATAATTTTTAGTATCATTTAGTAGGATTTTTAATATGATTTAATGTCTTTTAATATGATGTCAGTTTCATAGGATTTAATATCTTTTAATAGGATGTCAGTTTTAGTTTTTCCTTTTAAATGCTATTTAATATTATTTAATAGGTTTTAGTCCTTTTTCGATTATGGCAACTTTTAATCTTGCCTATATATATGTAAGCCTTATGGCATATGAGACAGAAATGTTATTTTGAATGAATTTTCTTTGAGAGTGTTCTCTCTTTATCCCAAAATTCGTAATCTTGTGTAGATTTCGACTTTTGATGCCAGATACCTAAGTATTCTCAGAATCAATAGATATTTGAAGATCACAAGCCGGGTATTCGTGCGCGAATCAACGTCTTGCGATTGTTTCCCTTTTGTTCCGCTGCGTCAGTTGGTATCAGAGCCGCGTTCGCTCTTGGAATATCATGGCACCTCGCAGAATGGTTAACCAGCGACGTATAGATGAGATTTATGAGCGTGAAAACTTAGATCAGAGGATTAGAGCTATGCTCGATGAGAGGTTAGAACAGAGGATAGGACAGATGATCGATCGGCGACTGGATGCTGCAGTAGCCCAGATCACAGAAAGGATGGAGGCACTTTTGGTGAATCAAAATAAAGGTAGAAACCCAAATCCTAATTTGGTGCCTAATTCTGATTTGATACATGATGTAGGTTATGAGGAATCGGATGATGACTCTTCTTTTGTTAAGGAAGATAGTAGTTGTAGGGAATTAATGATGAACACAGAAATCCTAGAATTTGATGATGATTTCTCTTCTGTTGATAGGGATTACTATAATGAAGAACCAATATTTGACATTTATGAGGAAGATGAAGGGGATGTCTTTGAAGGAAAAGGCAATTTTGAACCAGTTTATGATGAAGTTGTGTTGGAGACTATAGGTGATGGAAGACCTGTTTTTGACACCAAGTATATTGAGGAAGAATTCGTGACAGGTGGTGAACAGGAGATTCATGATTCTGATATTGTGCCTGCTTTAGTGGGTAAGCAGATTAAAGGAGAACTTGAGTTATCTCAAGTAGCTATTCCAATAGCGAAGAAGTTTCAAGGTGTGTTTCCTAAAGAATCGCATGATGGCTTACTACCTCTGCATGATATTCAATACCAGATCGATCTTGAACTAGGCATAACCCTTCTAAACCATCTTCATTATCAAATTAGCCCTACAAAACATGAAAAGTTGAAGAGACAGGTTGAAGAGTTATTGCGTAACATGGTAAAAATTCGAGGTCGAATTTTGTCCAGCCAGGAGAGGATGATGCAGCATAGGATGAAGAGACGAAAAATCCTATGTCAACAACATATGCCATCGGCCTTTAGTTTACACTGCCCATGTAGGAGCGGCGTACTTTACATGTCTTTTGGGTTTCTCAAATTCGTAATTAATAATGTGGTCAATGCCTTTAGAATATCATTTAATATTTCTAAAGAATAATTTTTAGTATCATTTAGTAGGATTTTTAATATAATTTAATGTTTTTTAATAGGATGTCAGTTTCATAGGATTTAATGTCTTTTAATAGGATGTCAGTTTTAGTTTTTCCTTTTAAATGCTATTTAATATTATTTAATAGGTTTTAGTCCTTTTTCGATTATGACAACTTTCAATCTTGCCTATATATATGTAAGCCTTATGGCATATGAGACAGAATATGTTATTTTGAATGAATTTTCTTTGAGAGTGTTCTCTCTTTATCCCAAAATTCGTAATCTTGTGTAGATTTCGACTTTTGATGCCAGATATCTAGGTATTCTCAGAATCAATAGATATTTAAAGATCACAAGCCGGGTATTCGTGCGTGAATCAAAGTCTTGCGATTGTTTCCCTTTTGTTCCGTTGCGTCAGATTTTGTGGTGTTGGAATAAATGTTATCTTTTCTTTCATAAAATCTAGTTGAGGAATTTTGTAATATTATTTGTAAATTTATTATGTTTTAGAGTATTTTGAACTTATATTGTGATTCTGCAGTAATTAGCAGGTTTTACTAGCCTTATGTATGTATGTATGTTTCAGCATGTGTGTACGTTGATGCTCTTGGTGCTCCTGTTCCAAAGCATTACATATCAACTATCACCATAACACATCCACTTCATTGAAAATTTGATATGAAAAATAAAGTAATATAGGAATGGAATCAATTACTTCTTAAGCATCTTTCATCTTCAAACATAGTTTCAACTCAATGATTTAGTTGCAATTACCATTTCCCAATTACATATCTAATGAGATTTGAAACCCTACCTTATTCCTAGTTATGTTTGTATGTAGTTATCAATCACTCTAGATTTCATGATGCTAAAATCATGCTATTTTCTATAAGTAAATAAATATTTTTAATGAACTATTTTTGTTGCATCTAAACTAAGTATGCATACAATGTGGCATAGTGTTTGTTTGTACAATTGATGCATGATGTGTTTCATGACTCACTATTTTAAAATTTGTAATTTTAAGTGTTGAGTTATATGATGAGTTTATATACAACCTATGAGCCAAGAACTAGGATGATGCAAATTGGAATAATATGACACTTAATTGATTCAGTCGCAACCAATCTAGATAATAAGTTCTTAACTAATGTTAAAATTTATGGACTTTAGACTATTTTGGAATTATAATTCTGTCTTTTTGGAATTTCCAGTGAATTGTTTCCTTTAAATATAATTGATGAATTTTTCTATGATTTTTGGATAAAGAATAATAAATATGATTTAGAGAGTTTGAGAGTCTTGACATGCTTTTACTCAAGTTGAAATACAACAAGCTTTCATTCTCTTGAAGTCTTATTGCATGATCAGTTGAGGTTAATGATTACATCTTTCCCTTCTCATTGCAATTAAAGTTTTTATACAACATTTAGTTACATTTGCTATTATGCAAAATAATCAATAGCAACACATATCCCGATCTCATGAATTGTTATTTAATGGTTCATTTCACCTTTTTTTCATTATTACCCCCACGTAGTTGGAAACTGTACACCACTAAACTCTTGTCTATGTAAATCTATAAGTGACGAACCAATGTTGGTTACAATCTTGTTTTGATAAAAAAAAACGTATAACACAAATGCTTCACAACTTAGTTAAGTTACACTTAATAAGCAAAACTTATTTTTAATATATTTGAACTTTATTTGTGTATATATGTTTATGTTTCTTTTGTTTTGTGTTTTAGCACAGTGCATACAGGGGAAACGCACCAACTGGTAGGTGCAGGATAGACCAGCTCATCGGTAGAAAAAGATAAGGCACAATGACTTGATCAATGGCGATCGAAGGGAAGATCAAACCTTGGATTTTGGGTCTGATCAAGTTAGATCCAAGGCACATAAATTGTAAAATCAAGGCACGTCAAGTGAAATAAAGCAAGATGCACAGACTTGGTCGCGGGTCACATCAAAGGCTTGGCGTGTTAATTAACCAGGGTGCAACAAGCTCGAAACCAATACTTTACAAATATAGACTTGGTCGTGGGGTAAATTGAGATGCAACGAGTTTAGGATATGACAAGTTTAAGGTGTGACAATTTAAAAAATAATCATTGAAGACTTTCAAATTCAACTATTGGAGGCCCTTTTGAGGGTGAACAGTTATGCTTTTAAAGTTGCTATGTATAGAATATTTTTTGGTGATTTTTAAAAAAGGGTAGAGCTTAATTTACAGATATTATGTAAAAATTTTTCTGTTTGCATTTGTTTTTGTTAAGTAAATAGTGTCATTCATGAGTTTAATGAGCCAATATTGTAAGACACTATTCACATATTTTGTATGAGTGTTTTAGTGAAGTTCTCATGTGTTGAGACACTTGTGTGAAATCTTACATATGTGTAGGCATTGAGCGAAGTCATTATATGTGAGGCAATGTGAAGTCCTTTATTGTGAGGTATTTGTAAAGTCCCCATGTTAAGGCATTATGAAGTCTTTTTCGTGAAGCAACTGTTTTGGTTAAATAAAATGTGTGAAGTCATCGTTGAGTGAGGTAAATTATGGACCGTAAAGACTAAGGGGTAGATCAAACTCCATGTTAAATCTGATATAATCTTCTTCTTCCCTTATCTCTTTAATATTACTATTATAATTGCATGAATTGAGCAAAATTGGCAAAAGAGACAATGATTGGTTAAATAAACTTAAAATTGAATTAGAAACTCGCTTAGTAGCTTCTGCTTCTGCATGTGCATGTAACAAGCCTAGCTGGGCTTCGATTTTTTTTTTTTTTACAACAATAAGTGTAATAAATATTTTAATTTTGGGTATGATGGATATTTTACTTTGATCCAAACATAATGCTTTTTTTTTTTTTTTTTGCCCTATCTCATCTAAACATTGCAACATATATGAAATATCTATTATGTCTTTTTGCATTCTACCTAAATTACATTCAAATTCCTTGCTTATTTCATACCATAAAGTAAAATGAGCTATAAGTGTTATAATGTAGAACCATATCATTAGTTCATGTTTAATACCTTCACAAGAAACATGTGATTGAAAACTATGTGATTCAATTGTTGGAGAGTATTGAAGTGATTAATATATTAGTTATAAGTACGTGAAATAAAAATCATAAAATGTTATAATAGTTTTCTAAAAATTTTGGGGATAATGACATTAATGGTATCTGAATTTTAGCAAAATATGTAATTAGGTAGTTGAACTTTAAAATTGATTGGTTTAGTACCTAAACTTTAAAATTAATCAATTTAGTACTTGAAAAGCTTAAAAGTTGATAAACTTATTACCTAAAAGAACTTAGCGAATGTATCATTAGTATATACGAAAAGTTCTTTTAGGCACTAAATTGATCAATTTCAAAGTTTAGGTACTCAATTACATATTTTGTCAAAGTTTAGGCACCATTTGTGATATTAACGTAAAAATTTTGTGTTATAATATGTAGTGAAAAAGTTAAGCGGTATGCACAAAGTATTTTCTACTTCATATATTGAGAAAACATGAGTATACGTTCTATAGTAGTTGCTACATGTTTCAAAATAGGTCATGATTGCTTGGCAAAAAAAAAAAAAAAAAAGAAAAGGTTATGATTCTAAAGCTTACAACTCATATCAAGAAGATAACATACAAAAAGGGCATCCTACTGTGCTTATCCCATAACCACCCACCCATAAGAAGCGATGGATAATATTGTAATTTTGAAGTATTTCCCACAAGAAGCAATGAATATTATTGCAATTTTCAAACATTCCCCACTTTGATCCCATTATGCCCCCTGCAACAATTTGATTAAAATGTGTTCTCCCCTTCACTATACTTTCTATTTGCTTTTAAATGTTAATATTTCTATATATAAGACAATAAAAGTTTCTACTAAAATTATGAATAAAATTACATTTGTATATGAATTTTGGTTTATTTTTCAATCAACTACACTTACTTTAAGACCGCTAATTTCAATGCCCAATAAAACAATTTAAAATTAACACATCATGTATATTAACTTCATATAAAATTGTTTGCACATCTGTTTTTTTTTTTCAATCAATTATAAGCTATCACAAGATCTCTATCATATGCATAAGTTAACCGATGTTAAGTTATTTTAGGGTAAAGACAAAATAAGTGTTTGTATTTTTCAGTTTAGTTAATTTAGTGTCTTGAGTCTCGATATTTGTGATTTAGTGCTTGTATTTTGACAAAACATACAACTTAATGATCTTTATTTTCTTATTACACAAATATTTTTATGAAATTTTTCTTATATTTGAAAATTCCCTCTTATTTTGCAGATCTAACTTTTCTTATTTGGTGAAATTTTCTCTTGTTTTTTTTATAAATAATTCTCTTTTCTCGTAATTTTTCTTATTTTTCAAGATTTCCTTTAAAATAGCTTTTTTTTTACTACATTCCTTTTCATTTAAAATACTCTCTTTTATTTTTTATATTTTTTTTCTTTTATGTATGTATGTATGTGAATCTGTGCATATAACAAAGATACTATATTGAATGCTATTAACAATGATCACAAAGATTCAAACTTGACTACACACTTGGCAACTTCTATATGGTACTATCCATAGGTCTGTTCAATTAATCATCTAACCATTAGAATAAACATAGTATTTGATATATTTATTATTTTAATGTTCGATCACAATTTGGTATAAATCTTTAACGTGCAATCATGATTAAGTATAAATCTTAGCTATTAACTAGTCAATGAGACCAATCTTATTAAAATTAATGATAAGACGATAGAATTTTTCCAACCTAGTTTACTAAAAATTGAATATATATTTAAGGTCTATTAACTTGTACAACAAAGGCATCAATTGAATGCCATTACATTGTATAACTGTATAAGGATTGATTAGTAAAAATAGAAACTTGATACTGAATTGTACAAACTTGAAAGTACGATCATCTTTTTCTCCAAATAGTGAAAAGAATACATTTTGAATGAGTTAAATAAAGAAACTTTGTACTTTTTTTACTGACTTATTTGATTTTATATTATTAGATTTTATTTTTAACATGTAAACAATATAAAAAAAATGACAAATTTTAATTTCACATCTTACCAAGTATTTCGAAATATCCTGAAAACAAAAATTGTTCAGTAGATACATCTGATATTAAGATAAAAAATCACAAATTAATAAATTATAATTACACTAAATTTTAATTTAACTACAGCCTAGTGAATAAGCACCTGATGGCGAGATCATCTATCTTTAAAGAATCGGCAGGACCGGTCCCCTCTCGACAACCTCCTGAGGAGAACAAAGGTAAAAGAGGAAGCATAAGATTAATTTTATAAACTATGTTTTATGAATCTCAAATCATAGATTAACAGGCGAAAACGTGACCTTTTCTTCTTCTTCCTTTATTATTATAATTATTTTTTTCCTTTGAATATTTTCAATTTGCTGTTGTCGCGACTTTAACTTTGCAACACTTTAATCTTTTTTTTTTTTTTGTGGTTAAATTTTTTTGGGGCTTCAAGTCAAAAGAGACGGTCAAGCAGAGGCCAAATCCTTCTCTCCAATCCAACACAAAGAAAGTGAAATATCACTCACATTGTCTCCTTTAGATTCCTTTCTTTTCCTCTCTTTTTATTTCCATTTTCTCTCTCCATATTGCAGTTCGTAGGTCCCCCTATGTTTCTTTTGTCTGGATTCTCTTGCCAATGAAATATAAACAAAGCACTGGAGGCTTTTTTTTCTTTTTTTCCCAAAGGTGAACTATTGCACCAGAGAAAGCTTATGGCAGGAATATTAGTGGGGAAAAAAAATAATATATGAGATATATATATATTTATCTATATCAATTATCCTAACATGATGTATAATGTATTGATTTGAGCCTAATATATGATTCACCTCTAATTAATTTTATTTTCTCCGAACTTAGTAACTTACTGTAGATATATGTTCTATAGTAAAATTTCTCTTAGAAATCAGATTATAGATGCCAGGGTCAGTTTGAAAAGAAACAAACTAGACACAAATTAGATACCAATGATAGATGGTAAACAACCAATTTTATTTATTAAAAGATCTAACAGATTAGATACATATTAGATACAAACGATAAATAAATGGCAAACAGATGCAAATACTGGTATAGATGAAAAATAGATTATTCAAATATACCCATTTATGTGTTTCGATGAGATAGATACCAATTTATTTTAACAAATGGAGATAAAAATATATAGTTTTTATAAAACTATACAAATATGAAAAACTAACTGATGCCTTCATATTATTTTATCCATTCAATGAGAAAATAGTATTTGTACTATTGAAATTAAGAGCATAAGCCGAATCTATATTAGAGTTTTTATATCAAGAGGCCCCACAAGTTAAATAAAAGAGAAGAAACAAGAGAATATAATCTCTCCCCAACACACACATAAAACACACATTCTATATGTGACATCCTCTCTCACAAATAAAACAACCCTCTTTTTGTCTTTAAGGTTTTTATCACTTCGTCCTAAGATTTTGCATTACCTCGCGTGAAGACAGACATGTCTAGGAATTCTCAGGGCTCAACATCAAAGAGACACTTCCATTGGACAAACAAAGTTGGAAGTGAAGAAGAAGATCTTGATGATGTTGCTGCCATCCCTAATTCAATCCCAACAACTTTCATGAAATCATCCTCAAAATCACATAATCCTAGTACTGCTACCGACCAAGAGTCGAAAGAACCAAACAGCATGAGCGTGCAAAATACTTCATCAACCCCAACACAAAGGAAGAAGCTCCAAGCCGTTGCAATTTCAAGACTTCGTTCGATCGTCACAGCATTTAATAAGAACCGTTTGCATTTGCAACATGGTCTAGGACCCCGTGTCATAGGCACGCTTTTTGGGCACAAACGTGGTCACGTCCATTTCGCGTTTCAAAAGGAGCCAGGTTCGGAACCCGCCTTACTAATCGAACTAGCCACACCAATAAGCGGGCTAGTTCGAGAAATGGCATCGGGTTTGGTTCGAATTGCATTGGAATGCGATAAGAAAGATGATAAGCATGGCAAAAAAAGCGACAAGCAGTGCGTAAGGTTGCTAGACGAGCCGGTTTGGAGGACTTATTGCAACGGGAAAAAATGCGGATTCGCGACAAAGAAGGAATTAGGTATCAAAGAACAGAAGGTGCTGAGTGCGGTCGAGCCGATCTCGATGGGCGCGGGGGTGTTGCCCATGGAGGACGGACTCGAGACGGCAGGTTGCGAAGGTGAAATTATGTACATGCGGGCAAAATTTGAAAGAATTGTGGGATCTAGAGATTGTGAAGCATTCTATATGATGAATCCTGATAACAATGGAGCTCCAGAACTTAGTATCTATTTGCTTAGAATTTAATGTCTAAGCATGGTTTAAGTCATTGTTAATTGATTTCCTTTTAATTTTTGTTCTATTAGGTTATGTATTAGTTAGCTAATGATACTTGTTTAGCTACTAGCTCTTCAATCCTGCTGGATTTAGAAGAGTTTTTTTTTTTTTTTTTTTTTTTAAATGGGTCTTATTTTTATGCTTTTGGTGAAAAAGGCAAAAAAAGCAAGTGGGTTTATTGTATTTTGTTTAGTTTTAGATGGTGGGGGGAACTATACGGTATAAGCATAATTTGTGGTGGGGGGTAATGAAGGTGTATATGCATAGTTTTTATCTTTCATTAATGAGACAAATGCTTATGTCTAATCATTCTTATTTATTGTCTATTTTCTTGTATTCATTGTTACTTTTTCCGGTTGCTTGCAGTGAGTAATTCTTCTTTTTTTTTTTTTTTTGTGTCAAGTGAACACAAGGGTTGGTTTTGCTATTATTTGGCAAAGCAGCTGTACTTTGATTAATTTCTCCCTATTAAGTCCAAGACTCAACTAATATTTTGATTGTGTTGCATAAACACTGGTTAAACATAAAAGAAGTTAGTTGTTAGTGTAACTTGTTCATGAAACATGTTATTAACACAATGATTCATAAATTTTATAATAAGTTTAATTTAAAAAAAAATGCAGGGTATGGAAATGTTCCAGGTTGGACTATAGAGGATCGCCCGCTTAGATTCCTCTACGACATATCTTTACTTTGAATTTTTTTTCAAAATTTGAGTTTGAAATTCAATAATAATAATAATATTTACTATGTAAATCTCAAAGTATTTTTCTTATAATTATATGGGTTCAATTCCTAATGTCATCATTGGATATAAATAAAACAATTATCCTCCATATGTTCACCTTGTCAAGACAAGACACAGCTCTTTGCTTTATCAGACTATGCATTATGCATAAAGTAAATAACTAAATAAGGATGAAAGTGTTTAAGAATACTCATTAATAAAACACCTAAATCATATATAATTGCACAAGCCATTTATTCCTTTCTTTTGTCTTGTTTTCAATTATTTGTTGCTTTGGGTCCTTCTCTTCAGGTCCAAAGCTTAAGGGGAATAGGACCTGTTTCCAAAACCTGAAGCAAAATGTTCAAAAGTCCTTGCTGTTGAATTCTAATGTGATGCTCTAGAACAACATAATCAATTGTCTTGAGTGGTTTGGATTAGATTATTCTTGTCATCATAAGATATAATAGTCTCTCCTTTTCCATTCCATTTATTTATTTTGTAATGGACGAAGAAATGAATGTTGATCATCATACTATTAATTATAAGCATATCTAGGCTTAGTAGCCTATTCTATTAGTAGCATCCCTTTAGAAAGATTATTCAATGTGAAAAAGCAAAAGCTATCTTTGTTTATGTCCCTAAGAGATAAAGCAGAAATATCATATTAAACAAAACCATCATTAAGGAGGAAAAAAAATAGTTTCACCATACATGAGGCAAATATACTACTAAAAAATTTAATTTAGATCATTTTAAACAAATAAATATATCCGGTATTGAAGGATTCCCCCCTTCAAGTATGAGATAAATTTCCACTTATCAATTATTTTATACATTTTTCTAAATTTAGAAAGTTGAAATGCTTAATTTCAATCATCAGGTGCAAAACTCACATAAATTGAACTCTCCCAAAATTATTTTATATGTAGAATGTATAATAGGTACTTTAAAGATTATTTTATTTAATAAATCAACAAATACATTCAAATAAAGCCTTTTTTTTTCTTTCTTTATTTTTTTTTCCATTTCCATTTATTACATCTGGATTATTTCTGGGTTTTCATCATTTAAATGAATTGAACACTCAACATTGGGTCCAAAGTGCAGAATGCTCCAATAATTGCTTTTAGTGTGTATAATACAGTGTATGTGCGGCCTGATCCCAAGAAATCCTTTGAAGCTAATCATAGAACTCATCAAAAGCTAGCCAAAACATATCATAAACAACCAACCAATACAAAAAGAAAGAAAATGCAATCTCTGACAAGTTATTTTCAGTCTGAAATTGAGCTTCTTCTTTTTTTTTCCCACTTTATCTTATTTTGACTGCTTTTCACATGGCACTCTTTTCCCAACATTGGAACTCTATTGCACTATTCCCCCTTCAAACAAAAGTTAGTTTCATACACCATATGACTTCAGGTACTTTAACCAGATCATGAAATAAATTGCAAAAGCAAATAGTAATTAGTTAGTTTCCACAATTTACACTTTCATATTTATTGAAAAAAGGGATTCACACGCATCATATATATACCCCATAACAAAACCAAATAAAATCTTCCTTGTTTTTTCCTATTAGTGGCTTCCTTCACAAAAATTTGTTAGTTGAATTTCTCCCCAAAATAATACTCCTCTTCTCCTAACAATATTGTAGATTTTAACTATTTCATATAAAAACGTAATAAATATATAGAATTCAATTCAAATATTTTTTTGTAGTTTATGAATTATAACTGATTTCTCTTATTACACATTTATATTGCAGGTTTTGTCTATTCCATATAAAAACAAATAAACTGTAAATAGATATGTTCTCCCAAGTAAGGGGTTTTCAGTGGAGTACTAATCCTCTAAACTTATTATACAAAATCTAATGTAATGTATAATATTATTTTTGGACCTATCTTTCAATTCATTTCACAGAAGCCGATTTTTAATAATATTCATTTTGCGTGTCAACTGGCAATTCGCAATTTCGCATTGCTTATCCGTGGTTGATATGTCACAAATTCTAGCAGTCTACAAGACTACAACAACCTTGAAGGCCAATTGCTTGCCACCCCAAATAAAATTTGAAAGAAAAAAGAAAGAGGACACTTAAAATTTATTGGATCGCCATGGATCATGCGACGCAATCGGGACCAATTGGTTTTTAAGTTTCTTGCATTAATTTTTTCTTTTCTTTTCTTTTAATTTTATGAGAGACAAGCAACCACCTACAAACCTAAAATGATGCAATGATTTTTATAGGCGATAAATGATTATGGTCATCATGACTCAATCACACGCAACCCACCTACAATCCACCTGCAATGATGGATCACGACCAACCATGAGGGAAAATAATACTATTGACACCAAATCAATGACAGTGACTAGTGGCGACCACCTAAGATGGTCACCCCTCAAATATAGTTAGTGGCTAACCATCAAGTCTACGAGTAGTTGAACTAGTCTTGAAGTTTGATGTTTTACTTTTTTTTTATTTATAGATAAAAAATTTTGAAATTACACGAATCCCTACCTTTTTAAAAAGTCAACAACTATCTCCTAGAGCAATAGTAGCGTTTACATATATTATTAAATAACAGCTTATTTATCTCTTAAAATAGATAGGTATAAGAAAATTAATTGAAAAAATGTCATATCATATTTATTTATTGACGTGGTAATATAATCCATTTTTTTAAAACAAAAGCAAAATATGGATTCCTTAACAAAAATATAGCATAAAACAAAATCATTGAACCATTTTTTTTTCTTCTTTCCATCTTTTTGAATGAAATGTATTTTTATTTTCTTTACATCTTTTAAATTTTAAGATGTAAGAATATTTTTAAGCTTATAGATTTCCAAGTGAAGTTCCTCACATTTTGTCTAGTGTAGAGAAAAGAAATAAATGAGAAATATTTATTTGACTAAGCTAGAAAATAATGAAAAAGACTATATGTTTTCTTTATTATTTGAAAGAAAATATAGAAATAAATTAATAAATAAAATAACGAGTCATTATAAATATTACAGAAGAGCTGACCATGTCATAGTATAAATAAATATACAATTGAATATCATAGAGCAATTCCTAATTCTATGATAAACATTGCTTTTTAAGAAGAAATTGGACTTTAAGGTTTAAAGTTGAACACTTATCTCTTAGTAAAACTAATTATATTGTAAATGCATGTCTTGTTATCTTAATCTCCATCTATCAAATTGGAATTTTGGAATACAAGTAATAATGTTATTTCATTAAAAAATAAAAAAAATGAAAAGAAATTGAAAACATTTATTTCATTTAGAAAGATAAAAAAGTAGGGTTTGGTGATTTTGGTTTACAGTTGTGTTTTTATTATGCGAGGCATGTTTTGTTTTTGTTAAAAAAATTTGGATTATATTGCCTTATCAATAAATAAATATGACATGGCATTTTTTTTTCAATTAACTTTTCTCATACCTATTTATTTTAAGAGATAAATAAGTTGTCGTTTAATAATATATATGGACCCCATAGCTGCTTCAGAAGGATAATTGTTGACTATTTGAAAAGATGAGGGTCCGTGTAATTTTAAAACTTTTTAAAGAGTGTCCATGTAATTTTAAAACTTTCTAGTCAATTTTGGAGTAACATTGTCGTCGTTGATTGTGGTGGTTTGGAAGTTAAGACTTGAGAGCTCCTTATTATCGTCGAGTGGTGGATGTCAAATGCTTAATAATGTAGATTGTGGAAAGGAATAGGATATGGGAACACCGAAACAGTGAGTTCGAGACTTAATGGAGAAATAGATAAAAGAGAAAGAGACTAATAATAGCTGGTTGCAGCTAAGATTGAGAAGAGAATGAAATAAGGTTTAGGGTCTCAACATTCGTGCATGATGGTTGCGGCTGAGAGGGAATGAAGTAAGTTTTAGGGTTTCAACATACGTCCATTTATATTTTTTTAAAAAATAATTATATAAGTATATTATAAATTTATATATTTATAAATGCGAACCGGTTAATCGAAACCATTTATTTCTAGTGTCTATAAACGAAAAAATTAAAAATGCTAACCCTAAATCAAAACCAATGGATCAATCAACTATTTTTTTATTATTGGTTTTTCAGTTTTAGTTTGGTTATCCTAAACATTCGATTTTTTTGCACATTACTATATAATGTAGTATAAACATCAATTTCCTAATTGGGTTCCACTCACCGGTAGATTTGAGTTAGGCTTTGATTCCACTCCTTTTAAATGTTGCAATAAATAGCAATTGGAGAAAATTTTTGAAAAATAAATAAAAATTTATGACAATTACTGTAATTTTCATTTTGAAAAAAAAAAAGAGGCTAATGTGTAAATTTGAGATTGGGAGCTTTAATGGTTCTGCCCATTTCATTAAACGATTAAAATAATTAAAGTTAATATATTTATTATTTCAGTGGTATAATCAAAACATGATATTAATATGAATTGTTAAGTAATTCATCAGATCGGTTTGTGAAAACAGAAAACTTTCCCACTAGGTTTATTGGTATATTTATCTTCTTAAGACTCTGTCCTTGATGGGAAATGAGAAACAACAAACATAAATAGCAAAATTTTGTTGGGAAAGTTTCACAGTAATCAAAACGAATACTTTCATGAATGTGAATATATAAAGAACTAGCTGTGCGAGGCGATGTACCGTCTACTGATGACAGTAAAAGTAAAACTTGACGTTGCAGGGTAACTGGGAATTTGGGTTCCTGGCTGGTACTGATAGTTCGTGCCACTGTCCATGTTTCTAGGCTTTCTTTTAATTTTTCAACAGATCAATCGCTACTGCTGTGGATTTCTCTGTTTGATGAAGCAATAGAAAAGAAAGAGAGAGAGGGGAGGGAGTGCTGGTAGGGGCAAATTCAGAAAATGTGGGTTACAGCTGGGACAAACATATCCGTTGAGATTGTGTCTTCACGAAAGCCGAGGTTGTTTTGTTTCATAATCTGGCCATCATTCTTCAAAAGATTCTAAAGTGTGGTTTTGCCCAAAATTAAAGTTAGGCTGCATCGAAACTCACCATCTTTGTTCACAATTCCAATAAAAACACTAAGCGTTGAAAGTCCTATATTTTTGGCTGCTCCAGCTACTGATTGAATTTTAACCCAAATAACAATAATCTCGATGATTAATTAAATCGTTACATATTATTTCCATAACTTTCTTCGCTTAAAAGCTTGTCTTTTTTTTCTTGGCAAATTATATTACAACCACTTTATTATTACAATGATCCTTTTCCGAATCCTTCGCATAAAAAACCAAGAATCCTAATAGAATTAGCATGATGTCCCAAAACAAGAAACAAAACATTATATTGAAAAAAAAAAAAAGGTGAAGCTCAGATTTGGTACATTAATTCTACCAATTTATGTAAAGAAAAATGTCAAATTAAACCTTATATAAAAATTCAATTTGGTACTAAATTTTAAAATAATCAATTTAATACATAATCAAACTTTCAGTAGTTAGTTTTATCTCGCTAATACTTTTTATTTTATTTTCTAATGTGGAATATATGGTTTATCAATATTAGACGGTGTTAGCAATAGTAGTAAAAATTAAATGATGGTATGTATTTTCCATAGGAAAAATTACATGGGAACGCATAAATGTTTAGTGTTAAGTTCGTTTAAGGTATCAACGCTTGCAGATATTCAAAAAATGCACAAACATTTGAGTAAGTAAGTAAAATAAGGTATTTGTTTAACTTCATTTATTTTTGCAATCAAAACTCATATGTTTTGCACGTGATCTTCTTCTTCCTCCCTCTCCCTCCTTCTTGGTCTATCTATCTCTCTTCTTTCTCTTTTCATCACAATAATGTGATGATAGACAAGTTAAAAAAAAAAAAAATCAATCTCCCATTTGCCTCCGCAATTATTAATGTGCACATTAAACATTATGAATATACTTGACAATATGCTTTGTGTTATCTATCCGACACAATGATTTAAGAGGAAGAAGGTCGTGTGTAAACACATAACATTTGACAATGAAAATAGAGGGAGTTAGACAGCATGCTTTATTTGGCTCGGTTACTTAACGTTTGTGCATTTTTTAGCCTCTACAAATAATGATGTCTTAAACAAACTTAACCCAAAATGTTTTATGCATTCCCATGTAATTTTCCCTTTTTACATATGAGCAGATAGAGTAAACAATATTAAGGAGATAAAAAAAATTGTTTAAAAACTTTTATTGGATAATAATTTAACCACTTTAAAGTTGAAGTACCAAATTGAATTTTTAGACATTTACTCATTATGCAATCAACTACCTGTTATTATCTTAGTCTGTCGGTAGAGTTTTTTGGATATAGAATTGTAACTAGATGGACTTGTAAAACAACAAAGGTCAATAGGTACCGAAAGATTGTCTGGTGCAGCTTCTCTAACAATAAAGTTAATATAGTAGAGAGGGTAATAAATAAATAAAATGACCAGGTGTCAGCTAAATGTTATCAACTTGCTCTTTAAAGATGTTATAGCGAAGTATTTATTGCATGCTTACAATTGACAATTTCTCTAAATTGTTATTAATTTGTGGAAGTAATGGCGAATCATGAAAGTTACCTTTGTCGACTAAGCCATTTCTCCATAATGCAATGGGTTGTTCATCGTGGATAGAGCAAGATGATTGGAGTAAAGATTTATTACCTAGTGAATTGGCATCCTATCAATCCAATCGATTTTGTCATGAAAGACCAAAGGAGAAAAAAGGTCTTTAGGAGGGTGTAGTGTCGATCCACACCATGGTTAGGTTGGGCTAGATTCAAAGAGCCTTTAATCTAAATTTACCCATCAATACTATTCAACGATCAAAAATATCAATTCACTATTCTCAAATATGTTTAGTTCATTTATAATACTTGGATGAGACTAGTAACTAATTGCAAAATACAACAAAGTTTAAGTAATTAATTGCAAAGCAATAGCAATAGCAATAACATACCAAATTAACAATATCAAAAGCATGTAAAGCTACTACCATTTAAAAAAAAAAAGGAAAAATAAAAAGATGTAGTTAAGGGTACCTCCTTTTTAGTCTAAAATAGCTTGACAGTGCTTCAGCCCATTAATTATTAGTCACCAAGAACGGCTACTTGTCCTCATTTCCATTTTATATATATTTCTCTCTGTATGGATCATTCACACTTGTTTATACACATGCATATTCATTCAAGCATAAATTTTTTTTTTTTTAAATAATAAAAAGAAAGACCTTTTAGGACTTAGCTTTTCCATAAATGTATTTAAGTTAAAATCATTTAATGACAGATCCCTGAAATGAAAGAAACGGAAGGGGAAAAAGAAAGGAGAAGGGATGGTGCTTTTGGCTTTTGCGCATTTAATAGAAAGGATGTAAAATGGTAGGTATCAGAATGAGTCTCCAATCTCCATAAAGAATATATCAATGATAATTCAATTTTAACAGGAAAAATAATCAAGGGGTAATAAATATTAGTGGGTAAAACAATTAATGTAAGATTTGATTGCTGGAAAAAAGTATAGATTGTAATAAATTAATATGAGTTTGATGAGTCAACCCATAAATGTATAATTTGAGATAGGTTTTGCCAGAGGTTTTTAAAAATATGATTGAGGTGTGGCCAGCAAAATACAACTAAGATCGGGCCTTGCAACTCCCCGGGAGGGGCAATCGACCTGTTACACTTTGTTTGATCCGGTCCATGTGCTTATGAGCCTAAACTTTATATTAGTGGTTCAGAAGGCAATGGAAAGGTATTCCCTATAAAATTTTTGTTTGGGATAAAGGATAAAAAAAAAAAAATAAAAAACAGAGCGGGAAAAAGATGAAAAGAAAAGAAAATATTTGTTTGGATGGGAAAGAATGGAAAGGAATTTTTATAAATGGATTGGTAGGATATTTATTTAAAATTTTTAAAATACCAAGATATTCTTAAATTTCAAAATATCAGTTCAATGTAAAGAAAATTAAGTCATTTAGCATGTTTTCCTTCCGGATTTTCCTTGTATTATAATGAATGATGTTTTGTAGGGTCCATTGAAAATTTTGCACAAAAATTTCCTTCCTTTCACTAATTTCATGAATAATATTTGAAATTTGACAATATATGCAATTAGATACCTAAACTTTGAAATTGATCAATTTCAAAATTCAAATACTAAAATGATATTTCAATGTGTATTATCTAACTATATATTTTACCAAAATTTTAGGTACCATTCGCGTCATTTACCCATAAATATAATCAGTAATAAAATATATGAAGAACTTACAAATAGCCACAGTAGTGGTAATATTACCAGCCTTGTACCAAATGCATACAATACAAAATACTTACCAAGACCTCGATGTACAACTTATGATTCAGAAAGAGAAAATAGGTTTATTAGCAAAGGTTAAAAATTAGATTTTATAAAAAAAAACCTAAATATATATATATATATATATTTAAATATGATGGTGTAATGTAAACACACCATTGTAACCATAGAACCATCTTAGTTAGTTCAACTCGGTTCGACTAGAACTGGCCATAAGTACAAGTCGATTCGATAGATTTGACAAATTTTATATGGAACCAGTGAGCCCATGCAACCCAGTCAGTTCTACCCCATCTCTACTAACCCAACTGGGTTAGACTGGCTAAAATGCAACATTTGCAAACCATCATTCGATCATTGGTATTGGGTTGATGATTCGCTTATGCATAAGAATTATTAGTTTACTAATATACAAGACCAAGTTGTTTATGTTCACCCATGTGGGACAAGTTAAAGGAAAGAAGGAAGAAACCATTTGTCTTATATACATCACCGATGTACTTACTTATCCATTTTACAATTGCTATAATATATTATCAAAGGTAAAATGAAGCATTATACAATTTGTTAAGAGGTTTTCTAATGGAGTAGGTGTTGATGTCTCTTAATAAAAACAAGATGAACTGATTTCTATAGTTTTGATAGAATCACCATTTATCTTTTGAAGAAGCTTAGTGTAACGCCCTAAAAATTTAATCCAACATTAAATCAGTTAAGGCACTACCACCACGTATAATTCTCTAAAGTATTACACACTCAAAATTCCTTTAAAAGATTTTGTTTATGATGAACATTGCTACTCAATTTTAGATTATGAAATCAGCTAATTGGTTTTTCAAATAACTGGATTTAGCAATAGTGTACTGAACTTTATTAAACGCATTTTAAAAATCTCTACTCTCATCAAAGTATACAGATTTTTTAAGAAACAAAATTTTATAAAAACGTTTTATAATCTACTCTTAAAGGCAGATCTACAATTTCAAAACATGTAGGTTCCACAAGCCCCTTAAAGAATATTACAAATTTCAAAATGTAAATCCAGCTATTAAAAGATAAATAAAAACAATTATAAATGATATCCATGGCCTTATACCATATCACTCCTCAAACATCGCCCTAAACCTGAGCCAAGCATCATCACATCAATCATGATCAACAACATCATCATCTTCGTGATCATCAAATCATCAACATCCTCATCATCTCATCATCATCACCAACATTATCATCATCAACAACAACAATAATAATCATCACTATCATCAAATCAAGACGTGGAAAAAGAACAACTAACAATGATGAGCCGAAGCTCAGTACACAGTAACATAGGCATACACGAAATAACATACAAGCCTAGCTAAATGCAATGTACATACAACAAGTTAATATCTTCAATTAGAAGTAAACAAATCGACACTGAAGCACTCACACTCCGCGATAAACCAATAGGAATATGAGGAGCCTGAGTAACAACAGCTACTAAGGGGATTGATATAGATAGTTTGGATCCCTATATCTCCTATATCTAACCAAGAAAGAAAAAAATAGCCTCATCTAGGATTCACAACTTTCATACACACTACTTATCCCAGTCTATAACATTAGTTAGTTCGACCAATCCCATAAACGTGAACTAAAACATATTACTTCATTCCGAGCCTAAATAAATGTTACGTTGAACCATTTGCCCCATCAACTACCCACTGAGTCACATATAAAATCACCATTGTATTATGGTACTTGTCATTGCCTCATGACATCTCGGCACCTAACTACCATACCACTGCATCATGATAAGGTTGTCGCTCCTCAGATCAAATACCGATCTTCCACTCCAAGGTAGGAATCAGATTTCAACTGCGAAAAACACAACCAACGCTCATCAATTGACTAAGCCGTCTTTAAGTTCTTAATCTATTTTATATTCTTATTCTAGCATCCAACACACAAGTTACTGCATACCTCTCATATGAAATCCAAACAGAATCTCAAGAATCCTTTTAGAAGATAATCCAGAAGAATCAAAAATCATCTCAGAGGAGAATTCATGTATGCACTTCTGTTTATGAAGAAAGAACTCTTATAAGAACCTAAACTAATTATCAACTCATGTCAAACTCATATAAGAACATATATCAATTAACTACTCATCTCAAACTTCTTTTATTAACACCCTATTTGATCATGTACTAATTAGGAACCCCGCTATGACTACGAAGATCATCACACCAAAATACGGACAGTTCTCCTTTGTTTGTCAAAGTATTTATTTTTACTTTGATTATAATCTCTCATTAAAAAGCATTAACAAAGCATTCATATAAAAAACACTTAAATCTCAAAGTAAGGAAACAAACATTCGAAACAACATATTCTTTATGTTATGCAGAGATCATCCCAACACATTCATCTAAACCAATTATTAGTTATTAACCCATTTTAGCTTAACCTTAGCCAAATTGATTAGAAACAATCATTTAATTCATTTACTAAGTCAAGTTAATTAAACTTAAACAATCTAACTCATTTTAGCTTAGTGGAGTTCATTAAGTCATGTTATGCTTAGATTCATTACTAATTTATTATACATCTAGAATCCATTTTAACTTGAGCTTATATTAACTTAAACTTAACTTAATTAATTAACCTTAATCATTTAATTCAAAAACTAAGTCAAAGATGGTTAAACTAACTCAATCTAATTTATTTTAACTCATTCAAGTCTATTTAATCAAGTTGAACCTAAGTTTGTTAGCTAAGTTTATTTTATAACTAACTTCTATATTTAATCCAATTATTTATTAAATCTATAAATCTACCTAGATTAGGTTAAATTACATCAATTAACTAATATAACACATCAAATATTATTTATTTATCTCATCTTATCTCAAAAATACTTAATTCCTAAGCAAACACACATTTAACAAACAAAAACAAGTTTTAAATTTTGTTTGGAAAATGTATCAGCTGAAAAAAAAGAGAGAGTAAAATTTAAGCATACATACTTTTGTAATTTGTAAAAACTTAAAACATGAAAGTTGTAGATATCTTTTTAACCTTTTTATAGCAACTTGAATCACCTCAATCTGATATCGTATGAAAAATTTATGGTCAAATTACAAAAACATGTCAAGTTACAAGGGAACAAATCACACCCGTGATCCTGCTTGTGATTTGAGAAAATCACATGATCAGAGCGTTTCACTCCTTTTATCCCAACTGTGACTGCTTCTCTGTCACTTGTTACAAATTTTCTTTGTTTTAAAACTTCATTTTTAAACATTTCATCAACTCATATACCTCCTATATCAATTATAACATCATAACAACAACATATAACAACTTCTAACACTTTAAACTTCATCCGACAACTTCACACACAACCGACATCCCAATTCACTATTCATCATCTTCTTCATCACAACCCAAACCCATATCAAACTTCAAACCAATAAATACAAATATAAATAGCACTTCAACTCATTTCCAACATCAAAGCACTATATAAACTCATAAACTACAAACAAAACACTATAAACCATATACTTAGCTTTTGAAAGACATGAGATTTATTTTCTTTCTTGTTGTTGGAGCTACTTCTACTTGATTTCCTTCTTCAATATTATTTCCTAACTTTGATTTGTCTTTTGATTCTCTTGAATTTGAGATTTCTTGAAATAAGAAAGAGAGAATAAGAAGAAAAGAACAAGAAAGAAATGAGAGAAAGAAAGAGATAGGAGCGAATAAAGAAAAGAAAAGAGAGAGGCAAGGGATAGGAGAAAAAAAGAGAGGATATGTTTAATAATTTAGGATATTTTTGAATAAAGGTATATGTTTAGAGCTATCATATCAATATCTATAGTTCAAAAAGCATTTAAAAGATAATTTCAGAACCGATAAGATAAGAATTACAATCTTAAAATAAGAACTTAATTTAGGAATTTATTTTAGATAAAAAGATATTTAATTTGAGTTCGAGTTTAAGAACTAATAATTTTATACAAGTAAATGAACTCACATTTTACAGGGATTAATGAATTGGAGTCTAGACTAAAGATCAAGGATTTAGGAATCATCTAAACATTTTAATGACATGTTTAAGTATTTAAGAATTCAAAATCTCAAATTCAACTTAATTAATTACTAATCTATTTATATCAGCTTGTCTAATTATATCCTATGATTCATTTGACTTATTTAAATCTATTTAAACTCGATTTCGAATCTAGGTGAATGTTTAGGGTATTTCACTTAGAAGACATGGAAGAGAGATCATCCAACTCAAACAACAATTAGACAATATCTTAATACCTTAGGCTTATAATTTTGTAGGAAAACATAATTCCAATGCTTATAATTTTGTAACTTAATTTAGTCCCTAATATATAGTTCAAACGCTTATAATTTTGCAACTTACCTTAGTCCAAATACACATGATTCCAACCAAATACATTTTGCAACTTGCTTAGCCCAGTGTATAGAAATTGTAATTATAACAAAATATAAGATAGTTTTTTCATTCATTTGTGTTCATTGGTATTTATGTTATAATTCAAAATTAGAATAAAAAATGAAATAAAAAATTAAACTACAAAGTTCATTGAGATTCTATTACAAACATGGGGAATTTAAATTATATGATATATCTCTAAATTTGATTACTCTTGTGACAAGTTATATAAATATCATAAGTGACATCAGTAATTATATTTATTTCCATTTATTTTAACAATTTTTAAGTTTTATTATAATTAAATTTATTATATAATGTAATTATATGTTTCTTATTTTTTATTAAATTAAATTAATTATTTTAACTAACCTGGTTCGTCTCCCAATCAGACCCAATGCGACCTCTTGACCTTTAACCCTCTCATATCTCTAGGTCAACTACTCGGACCATATCTGACAACATTGGTTAAACCATCATGGTCGTGATCCTCAATTGTGGCCATAAGATGTAGCAAGATATAAAATTAATCTAGTAATACAAGATTACCTTAGATAAAGATTTGATTATAAATCATATGAGGTTTTGGATACTTAGAAACATATTTAGGACCAACAGATAAAGTAGAATGAACAAGGAGAAAAAAAACAATTTCCATAAAAATTCCAAGAACTTTGAAATTATGGACCAAACCTTATAATTTTGTTCATATGATAGAAAATGTTATTGACAAGAAGCAGTTTAAAAGAGGAGCTATAGTACAATAATAAGATATTGGGTTTGACTCTTTAGGCTAAGTGATAGGACACAGAGAGTCAAGTTCATGAAATTAGGATGACAAAGGGATGTTTGACATGGTGAGTTTAGATCATAGACCGTTAGATTAGATGAACCTATCCGCTTTCAACCTTTTTCAACTATAAATATACAAAGTTCCTCCTCACCTGAACGATTGACAAATTGAAAGAAACGCCATTATGCTATTAGGAAGTTGAAAGAAATGCCATCATGATGCTTAAATATTATGATGAAAGACCAAAGGAAGCTTAGAGCTGAAAACATTCTACATCTTTGCTAGAATAATGGGGTTGGTGCTGTGCAATTCATCCACCTGTCACTGGTGTATTCAAATCCCTAAGACTGCATACTCCTCCTCCTTAACTTCCCACTTCTAGTCATTCATTGCATGTGCTTCCATGCCACTCTTCTAAGGCTACATGTAGCATGGGGCGCACGTGATTGCTATAACCAGATCCACCTTTATGCACTATTATTACATAGAAATAGTTATATTTTTTTTTTCACAAAGCAATCACACAAAAATCAATGTTAAAATTACCAGGATCCTAAGTAAACAAACAAAAGAATAATGGATGACCATATGAGCATGTTAGAATACAATTATACCTATAATATAACTATAGCAATAAGATTTATTGTAGATAAATGGGTAGACAAATGTACATTTATATAAATACAAAGATAACCAAAAGGAGAATATTCTTTGTAAAAAAATGTGTACAGACCACCACAATATGGATCTGTATAGAGTACATGATCATATAGAAAAGATAAAAAGAATAAGAAAAAGACAAAAAAATATTACTTTGGAAAAACTACAACTAGAAAATTTCCTTAATAAGGAAAAATAGTATTAGAAAGTTTAATAAAATTAGCAATTATAAAAATAGAATAACCAATTATATTTTTTGAGAAACAAACCATTTATGCAGGTTTTGTAAAATAAAAAAAATCACACTATACAAAAAGGAACTATCTCTTTTCATAATAATAAAAGTCCAATTGTAATAGATTGTATAAATAAATATTTAATAAAAGTTGGTAATGACATCCATCGAGTAATTTGTGAAGAACAAGTAAGAGATTCAATAGTGATAATGAAGTGGTAAATGAATTTATAGATACCTTAATAGGAATAAAATTTGAAAAATAATTTTTTTAATACATGGCCCCCTACATTTGGTAAAATAATAAAGGAAATTCTAGTAAATTAGGTATATGTATGGTGTAAAAATTGTTATACAGTATGTTACAAGTTTTGTTTATAGAAAATATGTGTGCAAATTCAATAAGAATATACATAAATTAAAAAAACACAATAGAAATTATCAATAAGAAGAAGTTAAAAGATCAATAGAAATAAGAATAAGAATTTTGGAAATAATAAACAAAATAGAACTACATAAACAACTAATAATTTTAGAAGATAAATGGATAATGCAGTACAAATAGTTCAGAGTGATATTTAACAAGCATGAGAGTTTTAACCAATATTATTATGGGAAATTGGTAAAAAACAATTTTAGCATTAATAGACATAGATGTTGTTACAGCCTAAATTCATTAAAGAGGAAGAAGACAACTCGAGTGGCTAAAGGATTATAATTATGTTACGTTTGGTACGCTAGAATCGTTTGGAATGTAATGGAATGGAATGAATAAGGGAATAAGATTTCCATTTTTATATTTAGATATAAACACATAATGGAATGGGAAGAAATGGGTATATAACAAAATTGTCAAAAAATATCCTTAATAACAAATAAAATAATAATTTTATATGGATAAAAAGGTAATTAAATTAATGATCATCAATGTATGAAGGAAAAGAATCACAATTCCACCTTTTCAATCGAACTCTCCTTGATGCTGGAATCGCAATGTCGACTTCTAATAAGACTTCCAAATATGAGGAAAAGGAATGGGACCTGGAAATGTGATTCCATTTCGGTCTATTCTTGAATACTAAATATGCCATTAGGGTTTAAATAGAGTAGTGAAAGATACTATAAAGTAGCCTTAATAAAAAATTACAATTAATACAATTGTAATAGCTAGGGGATCTAAACAGATCATAATAGATTATACATGTAAAAATAGTATAAAAGAAAAATAGAAAGAAAGAAAAGGGCAACAAATTTATAGCCCTAAGAATTTAGAGCCAAAGGAAACTGAACAACCTTGCTGTCCTTTTTTGTTACATATGAATCACATAAACACTAAAGTGAGTAATTCATTTAGCTTTAGGGTTTCAAACACAAAGAAAGAGTGGAAAACGATACTTAGATTTAGTAGATTCTAAAAGAGAAAGCACGATTTGGGAGAGAGGTTTTTATATCATTGTTGATATGGTGCATTTAAAGCAATTAGATAAGCGTGATATAACAAATTGGTTCTCTTGTCAACTATGACTCCAGAAACGCATATTTTGGCTGAAGTAGCTGATATGGAATTCTTCAAGTTTACCTTGCTAGCCATGCAAGAATCTTTGGAGAAGTTGACTATGTGCATGGACAAGATAGAGGGGAATTACAATAAGTTAAGTGGTAATCACAGTGATCATAATGCGAATAATTCATCATGTTATTGAGAATTCTACGGATTCCTTATTGAAATAAATCAAATTGGAAATTCCAAAGTTTTTCAGGTGATGATGTTTTGGGATATTTCTTTAAAGTAGAGCAATTCTTTTAGTTTCATCATATTAAAGATACTAAAAGATTAACAATTGCTTCTTTTGCAATTGAGGGGAATGCATTGCAATGATGCGAATGGATGTATCTCAATAAGCAACTAATTTCTTAGTCGAATTGTTTGGAAGCCTTATCTACTCAATTTGGACCATCTACTCATGAAGATGTCCATGTATTGTTATTGAAGCTGACTTAAACCTCCACGGTAGTTAATTACCAGTCATAACTTAAAACATTGTTGAATCAAAACTGTAGGTTTATCTGCTTCTTTTCTATTAAGCTGCTTTGTGTCCAAACTTAAACTTATCATAAGAATTCATATTAGTCGATCAAAATCACTAGTTGCTGCAATATGGCTTACTAGGATATATGAAGATAAGTTTAATGATCAATATAATGCATTTAAGTCTAACATGACTTCATCATTCACTTCGACTTCTAAGTCAAATACTTTATAGTTTAGTAAGCCAATAGTTGAGTTTTAGCTATTTCACCAAACCAATATGTTCCAATTGAGAAGCTGACATCTAAGGAACATAAATGTAAGCCAAAATTTTAATTATGATGGCTGAGGATGATATGCATGAAAATGATCATGTTTTGGATTATGAAGGTATACGAATGCAAGTAGTAGATTTCAAGGCTTCTTGCTAGATTAGCTATCATGCTATGTTAGAAGAATTAGTTCCTAAAACATTGAGATTTCATGGGTCAATTAATAACACGCTGGTTTCTATGTTATTTGACCTTGTAAACACTCACAATTTTATCTAAAGTCAAGTGGCAAAACATTTGGGATTAGTGGTGAATCCAACTTCATCATTTTAAGTTGTGATTGGAAATGGATGATATTTACGTTGTGAAGGGCAGTTTTAGGATGTGGAAGTATTGATCTAAGGCTCTACTTTTAATATTCCTTTTTATGTTTTACCTAAGAAGGAGTTGATTTAGTATCGGGTGTGTAGTAGCTGCAAGGGTTAGGCCCTGTTGCCATTGACTACAATGAATTAACAATGTAATTTAGTTGAGATGATCATACTATCATATTAAAAGGAGAACAGTCTAATAATGGTAGCCATATTCCATATCATCAGTTGAGGCATATGATTAACACAAAGGCAATGGCTACTTTATTTCATCCAGTGACTTAGACATATGAACTTTCATCAATCACCTCCATCAAACCTCTTGTGGAAGAGGTATTGTGCATATATTCTCATATCCTTGAGCTACCCTCATCACTGCCCCCATTTTGTCAAATTCACTTAGTCAATGGTGTTTTAGCCATTAATGTCAAGCCATATTGATATCCGCACTTCCAAAAAGATGAGATTGAAAGGTAGGCGAAGGAAATGTCACAACAAAGATTGATTTAATATAGCAAATTCTCATTTTTATTTCCTATTCCATTAGTTAAAAAGAAGGATGAGACTGAGTGCTTTTGTGTGTATTATATAGCTCTTAACTAGGCACCAATCAAGGGTAAATTCCCCATTCCGACAATTAATGAGCTATTGGATGAGTTGGGTGGTGCATCTATTTTTTTCAAGCTTGATTTAAGGGCTGGATACCATCAAATTTGGATAGCGCCAGAGGACGTTGAGAAAAATGCCTTTAGAACTTATGAGGGCTATTATGAATTTCTTGTCATGCCTTTTTGACTCAAGTAATGCTCGAGCCACTTTTCAAGCCATGATGAAGTGAATTTTTCAGTCATACTTACTTAAGTTTGTTGTTCATTGGTGTCATACTTATATATAGCAAGTCTTTGGATTTACATGTGGTACAGTTAGATAAGGTGTTGTCAATATTACCTGAAAACATCCTATTTTGTACATGAGAAAGATTGCCGCTGTTCAATCTTGGCTACTTTCCAAGAGTTGGGGGGGGGGGGGGGGGGGGGGGGGAGGGGGGGGTGGGGGTGGTGGTGGGGGTTTATTTAGATAGATGAGCCAACTAATACCTTTGATAAATTGAAGATGGTTCTCATTTATGCTCCTATACTTACTTTCCTAACTACAATTCACAATTTTTTATTAAGTCAGATGCATGGGGCACAGGAATTGGAACTATATTATTGCAAGCAAATAAGCTAATTGCTTACTCTAGCAAGAAAATGCCGCAACACTTGATCAAGGCATCAACTTATGTTAAGGAATTATATGTGGTGGTGGAAGCAGTGAGGAAGTGGTAGTAATATTTTCTCAGTTCACATTTGTGATGAAGACAGGTCATAGGAGTTTAAAAGAATTACTTACTCTAGTAATTCAAATTTTAGAACAATGTAAGTATCTTTTGAAGTTATTGGGGTATGACTATACTATAGTCTATAAAGCTAGTAATGAAAGTGTTGCATGCTCGTACCTAATGCTCTGTCAAGACAACATGACTCTTTTTTTTCTTCAATTTTTTGCCATTTTCCGTGCTTGTATTTAGGTTTGTTGACAATTTGATAACTCAATATCAACAGTTTCCTACTTTCACGAAGTGATTCATAAGCTAGATGGTGGCAACCAATTGCCTTGTTAATTACATTGGCGAAATAGGTTATTGTATTATGGCTAGAATTATTTCTTGTGCAAACGTCTAGACTTGTTTTTGTTTTGTTATCATAGTTTCATTTGAGACCCTTGGCTGGATATTTTGGCATGGCTAAAACTTATAGAAGATTAAGTTCTTAGTTTTATTGGAAAGGGATGTAACATAATGTTGAGGAATTTGTTAAAGGATGCTCAGTTCGTCAACATATTAAAACTTCCACTAACATCCTTTTGGGTTGTTGTCACCATTGCCTATCCTATATCACATTTGGAAGATACCTCTATAGATTTTGTGACTTCTTTGCCTAAGTCATAGGGTGTACAACTCTATTAGTAGTAGCAGTAGTACAGTAGTAGTAGATAGGTTGTTAAAATATTGTCATATTGGTGCTTTGAAGATAACCTATAATGTTATTAGGTGGCTAAATTATTTTTGCAATAAGTAGTGAAGTTACATGGTTTTTCTAGTTTAATAGTGTTTGGAAGGAATTACTTGCTTTGAGTTGTACTAAGTTGCATATGAGTTTGACCTATCACCCCAAAGTTATGGTCAAACAAAAGTACTCGATGAGATATTCAATAGTATTTGAGAGCATTTTTCATGGATAAGCCTACCGATTGGGTTAAGTTCTTTTATAAACCAAATTCATTATAGAGCGAGAAGATAACTTGGATGGCTAAAGGATTACAACTAGGGTTTCAACATAGTAGTGAAAGATAGTCTAAAGCAATCTCAATAATAAATTATAGTTAATACAGTTGTAATAGCTAGGAGATCTAAATAGATCTTAATATATCGTACATGTAAGAAAAGTATAGAAGGAAAAAACAAGAAGAAAGAGAAGGGCAACAAAGTTACAACATTGAAAATCCGGAGACAAAGGCAACTCGAACAGCCTGTTATCCTTCTACTTTACCTATAGATAAACATAAATACTAAAGTGAGTAATTCGTTTAGCTTTACGGTTTAAATCACGAGAGAGTGGAACAATACTTAGCTCTAGCGCATTCTAGAAGAGAGTGCGGGTTTAGGGAGAGAGGCTTTTATATCATTGTTGATCGGTGCATTTAAGGCAATTAGATAAGATGATATAATAATGTAGTGAAGTAACTATATAGTAATATAATTCCTAAACAATTTATTGAAAGGACTGATTTAATTATCACAACAATTGGATTAAAAAAGAAAATGTTTTATTAAAATAAATGTATTAAAAATTCTAAGATAATATATAGAAAAAATTTGTATACAAAGGATTATAATTTAAGTTTAGCTTATATTATTGAATTTATCTAACACACAATTTATTATAGGCTGATCCTTTTTCTTGAAAGATATTAGAGGCATACAATTGTTTAAAGACAATAAATAAAATTCCATATGCATCATAGTTGGCCGAGAAGAATGGCGAGAAGCCTTAGTAAGTTCAAATAAAGAAAAAGAAAAAGTTTGACGTTCAGATTAAATTTATTTTAATATACGTACACTCAACTGTATAAATATTTGTTTTACCAGTCATTTTATTGATTTCTAATTTCTATCATGTGTTTTATTGATTAGTGTCCTGTAAACTGGTTTGGTTGTTTAAGCTTATGTGGTTCAAGGATATAATAGTGGCTAAATTAATAATCTGAAATCGCAGGATAACAAATAACATATATTTTATATTGTTACGAGTGAAAATAACACGGAAGTTGACAAAATTCATACAAGAAACACAAAATTAAAATTCTTTAGGAAAATATATCAGCAGAATCTTAACAAGTCTAATATGTTACATGTAAGAAATATTTATTATTAAAGAAATAGCACTATCAAACTAATCTTAATGTAAAAAATGGTACATGGATTTTCGTAAAATGTTCAATGGAGTATCTAAAATTTGGTTTTGACAATTTTGATACCTAAATAAAGTTTTGCGAATATTTTTCATACCTAATTGAATTTGCTTCAAAATGAAAAAATCTGCAAAAACTTTGTTCAAGTATCAAAATTATCAAAATCAATCTTAAAATATGAAAAAAAGCAATAAAAACTTTATTTAGGTACCAAATTATTTTAAAAAATTTAAGCACTTAATCAAATATTTTAAAAACTTTAAATACCATTTTTATCATTAACAAATTTCAAATGTTAATGAACACAAAAAGAAATAATTCAGATCGAATATTTTATAAAACTTTAAATACCATTTTTGGAAAATTTCAAATGTCTATGAACACAAAAAGATAATTCGTCAATGGGCCGAACTTGACATTCTGGCCTAAACACAAATATCAAGCTAGCCCAATTACACAACTCTTTCTTTTCATTTCACTAACTGTTCTCCCTGTTGGCTTCAGGTTTCCGTTAAACATCTGTTCTCTTCTCTTCTTCCTCGTCTCCACGAAATCTAAAACCCTAAACCTAAGCTCAGCTTCCATGGCCGACACAGACAATACACAAGAAATGGAATTGAAGAAGAAGAACCGCAAGCGGAAGAGGATGAAGAAGAATCGAGCTAACTCCAATGAAGCCACCACTGAAGTCAACCCAGAAAGCGGAGAAGAAGAAGAAAAGGAAATAGATAAGAACCAGGACGAGGAAGTAGGCGATGGAGAGTCACATGAAGTTGATAATAAGAAGAAGAAGAAGAAGAAGAAGAAGCAGGAGACTACTGTGAACAGTGAAGTTGGGAACAGCGAAGAAAAAGAAGAAGAAGAAGAAGGAGGTGGAGAAGAGAAGGAGAAGAAGAAGAAAAATAGTGGTGGGAGTGGGATAATGACTACCTCGTCGTTTGAGGCATTAGGGTTGTCGAATCAAACGGCCAATGCTATAAAGGAAATGGGTTTTGTGCACATGACTCAGGTCAACTATATTACTGTTTTTTGCCCATTGTCGGAAGCTTGCTTAATTTGATATAGTTTAATTTATGTTTTGCTGATTGTTGATTATAGAGCTGTTTGGTCATCGCGAAAGTGTTGGAGTTCTGTGAAATTAAAAATTTCACCTTAACATGCACTCTGCTCTTTTTTTTTTTTCCTAATATATAATCCGCCTACGGGACTCTAATCAATAATATATTATAGTTTTTGATGAAATTTAGGAACATTTGAATTGCTAAAATCTGTTCCTTAGAATACAAAATGTGATTATGAGAAATCGTGTAAATGAAGTTCAGTTTAAGTGTGGCTATACTGTCTGTTATCACAATTAAGTTGCCTCTGAGATAAAACATCGGGCAGGTCTCATGGAAGGCTATGGTTAAGATTCCTGTTTGAGAATGGAGTATGTTTTATAAGAAGGATTGTGTGGGATGAAGAAAACATGAAGTTGGATGTCTTTGTTTATACTCAAAATGCGATTTTGCAAGGTGCTGGAGATTCGAGGTGTTGCTTTTTGGAAGCATGTATGTGTTTGCGTCCATCATACGCTACTGGCAATTGTATTTGCCTTGATGGGCAATGAAATTTCTATTGCTAGGAGCTTCTTATAATTTAACTATCCTACAGTCTAGCATGGATCCTGGCCACTAGTTATGATTTTGCCTGTAGGGTACCTATGCTGTTACTCTTAGATCTAGACTTCAATTCCAATGACAACTTTTTCATCATTAGATAAGATTTTGGTTTGTGGTGTTTGATGAATGAAGTGATTCTTGTGTTGATGCCTGCATGATGTCAGATGATGTAGGCTGGAGGTGGTTTTATTATATCAGTGATAATAGACTTGTTGTGTCTTTATTCATCTAGAAAAAAGACTTGCCGTGTCCTTTATTGAATGGAAAACCTTAAATGATGGAAAACCTTAAATGCTGAAAGTTGTAGGATGGAATTGGTCATTGGGTAAATGAATTGTTCAAGTTTTGTCTGTTCAGATTGGCAGTATTTAGCAACTCGGGTACTTTTCTTGGTCAGTATGCTGTTATAGAAATTCCTTTGGATTTTCAGGGGTGGAAACAGGTATTTCTTAAAAGTTGCAAGTCAATTATGATGGTGCTAAATCTTCTAAAGAAGACGTTGTAATAAATGTCCTGGATTCAACTTGTTAAGACTTCTTCATAATAATCTTAAGCCCACAAGGAAAATCGTCATTGTAACTCAGGACAATGTGTTTCTTCTAGTTGTATTATCGTAATTGTTTGCTTCACCTGCTCTTATGGATGGGTTTACTGTTTCTTGCAGTTGAATATGAATGATGAAATAATATTTGTGGTTTTTCCTTGGCTTAGTAGGCTTGTTATCTGAGCTTTTAGAAAAATGCCTTTTAGAAATTTCGACTCAAATTTGAGTTGCTTTTTCAGGGGGGGCTTTGGACCTGTCTTTAATTGTTCCTTTTATTGAAAGCCAAATTCTTAAATGAGTCACTTAACGACTAACGATTGATAGGATGATGGATATTGCTTTTCAGCTTTAAGTTCACATTGAATGCATGCCTAATTTTCTCCTTAATGAATATTCTAGCTGAATAAGGTTTTCAGTCCCCCCCTCCCCCTCCCATTATAACTGTTTGTTCTGACTAGTCCTCTGCATGTGTTTGTCCAGTTTTTGTGCATAATGAAGCAAATGCACATTTTATCCAGAATTATTTTTTTCCCCTCCTATAATTGCTCTCTCTGTGTTTAATCATGGAGGAAAATAACTTTAGATGTTAATTCTCATTGCAAATTCAGGTCCAAGCTTGATTAACTTTAGATGTTAATTGTTCCTTTTGTTGAAAACCAACTCTTGAATGAGTTACTTAATGACTAACAATTGATAGGATAATAGATAATGGTTTTCAGCTTTAAGCTCACATTGTTTGCATGCCTAATTTTCTCCTTAACAAATAATCTGGCTGCATTAGGTTCTTGGTCCCCCGTCCTCTTATGATTTTTTGTCCTGACTAGTCATTTACATGTTATTGTCCAGTCATGGTGCATAATGAAGCAAATGCACGTATTATGAAGAATTTTTTTCTCCTCCTATAGTTGCTCTCATTTAGGAAAATAACTTTAGATGTTAATTCTCATTGCTATTGCAGATCCAAGCTCGAGCAATTCCTCCACTTATGGAGGGTAAGGATGTCCTAGGTGCTGCAAGGACTGGCTCTGGAAAAACCTTGGCATTTCTAATACCAGCTGTTGAGTTGTTGCACAATATCCATTTTTCTCCTCGCAATGGAGCTGGTGTTATTGTCATTTGCCCAACAAGGGAGCTTGCTATCCAGGTGAGATGACTTCTTACTCTGAATAAAGAAATTTGCCCCATGAATAAAATTTTTTTTTTTATGCTTTCAATTTTTCTTTAAAAAAAAAAAATTGTTCAACTAGGTGTGTGGAAAATTTCAAGAGCAGCTTCATAAAAGGAACCCTCCATACATGTATGTCACATATAATAAGCGATTCTTTCCTTTGGTGTGCCTGTCTGCATGTTGAGATTGGTTGTAACTTGGTGTTGGTCTGACATGTTTCAAACGATTAAATATTACCTTTTTTTCTTAAGGAAACTGAATGATGCTTAGTATACATAATTGTCAGTTCACTATATGTCCAAGTTTACTGACTGCATGCCTATTAACTGGTCCTGAACAACTGGTTTATTAACTGCTTTAATCATGCACAGATGCAAAATTTTCACATGTTTCTGAGATATCAGGAACAGTTTTCTTAAAGCCCTTTCTTAAAAAGTGTAATATGTAATTGCCTCAATTAAAAATGTGACTTTCACCATAAGTTGATGCTTTTTTGCCTTATGCGTTTCTTGACTCTCTTTTATATAGTGATCTAGGATTTCTTTTTGCTTGAGAGTGGTTAATTTAAGTACAGATAGACTAACAGCAAGATATAATATTAAATATTTAAAATGGTTTTTGGTGCATCAAAAATATACAAATCAAATCACTAATATATATATATATATATATGCATGCGTGCGGGTGTGCGTGTGTGATTTTCTTTTTTGCTGGTCAATTGCATTTGTGTTATTTTGCTTGGGTTTGTTTTTCTACTTAGTTTGTTGTTTCACTATTCAGACGCACAAAGTGGCCAGTGAGCTCCTGAAGAACCATTCTCAGACCCTTGGCCTGGTCATTGGTGGTGCGGACAGGAAAAATGAGGCAGTACGTATTGTCAAAGGAGTAAATCTTCTAGTTGCTACTCCTGGTCGACTTCTAGACCATCTTCAAAACACCAAGGGCTTCATATACAAAAATTTGAAGGTAATGTTTGTAATATCATCCAGAAACTAAAAAATATCCAGTAGTGTTTGCAAATTGATTTGTGGCTCTCACTATCTTTTCATGGTAGCTGTGAGAAATTATTTCTCAATGCGCTTGGATTTATAATGATTTTAAAGCAGCAAAGTCTCGAGCAATCCAAGCTTTAGGTTTTTGAAATATTGCTGTGCTTGTTTAGTTCGACAATTTCCTTGCCACTTGCATCGGCCTTTTACTTATCAGAAAATGAGGGGGAAAAATGCCTTCTGAAAATAATAACGGAGGACTTTTTAATGTGGTGACATGTTATGATGTATCATTGGCTATTGTTGGTGAGGTTACAGATTGAATTCAAATATTGGAGCAATATTTACTGAAACAAACTGGTACAAGTGCCTCTCGATTATTAAATGGTGAGATAGAGTAATTCTGTTTAAAAAAGAAAAATGGAAGGCAGTAATGATTTCAAATAGAAATCAGTTAGAAAAATGTTAACAAGGAGTACTAGGCCCAAAAAATGGTGATGAACAGTCCAATTAGGATTTACTGGTTTTAGTTTTCTTTATGTGCAATTATAAATTTGAGCTAACGAAATCCTTGTTGCACATAGTTATAAATTATGTAGATCAGATCTGTGTATGAATATTTGATTCAGCTGTGGATCGTGGTTTTTGAATGGTGTTTTTGAAAAGAGGACACTGGAACTCGGGTTAGGAGTAGGGGGTGGCGGGGTGTGGGTGGGTGGGGTGGGGAATTCCATTTGTAGGCTTGGATATGGAAATATCATGCAACTTTGTGGGGAAAAATTCGGCAGCTCTGTTAGCTGCATTGGATTTTATATTGAAAAAAAGAAGGATTGCAAAGGGCTCGGAGAACAGACAATTATCTGTGTACTTCTTTATGTTGTTTAACAAACTAAACAAAATTTTGTAACGTATGAAAAGTATTTTTTGGAGCCAGTGTCTGATTTGATTGTTATTTCTCTTTCAAATTGTGGACCCTTGCTTTAAAATAGCACTAAGAAGAGTCAACGTAGCATTTGAGCTCATCTTGTCTACCATGGAAAGACTTAGCTCTTTATTCCATGCATCTAAATTTCAAGTAGCCATGATTTCTGCTGCCTTTGTGAGTTATAAGTTGACGCCAGAGGCTCACCCTATAATGCCATGTCCAAGCAACATATATCTCTAAGATATTGCACATACCACTCCATGCAGATTGATTACAACTTTGGATGCATTTTGCAAATAATAGCAGTGCCTTGATATCTATTGCTTCAAAAAAAAGATCTTGAATAAATTGTGGATGTTCTGTTCTAAATATATACATGTATATAATATAGATGTTTGCCAATGCCCTTGTGATTTTTCCTGTCTTAGAGCTCTTTCTCTTTTTTTTTCATTTTTTGAATCTCGGGGTGGGTAGGCGTCCATTTTTTTTCCCCTCCCTGTTAATTATTTATTTTGGTTATTCATGGAAAAGCAATATTAGTTTTAGTATAATGTTTTTACTTTGACTCTCTGGAAAACAGTGTCTTATGATCGACGAAGCTGATAGAATTTTGGAGGCAAACTTTGAAGAAGAGATGAAGCAAATTATCAAGCTCCTGCCAAAGGTTAGTGACTAGTGTGTGATATGGAGTTTTCTCATTAACACTATTACCGAGCAAAACAATGTAATAGTGCATTCTGTGAGGGTAAGGAAAATTGTGATTTAGCTGCTGCTTGTGTAAACCTTTTTATGGAGTTTTATCTCGTTTTTGGATGATTTCTTGTGCTTTTGAGGAGATTTTTTTTTTTTGTCAAGATGAGCTAAATGGATCTTTCATCATGCAGAAAAGGCAGACGGCTTTATTTTCGGCTACACAAACTAAAAAGGTCTGTAAACCTCATGGGATACTTGTTATCTTTCTATTGTTTTCTTTGGAGGAATATGATATATAATGTGGAGGGGAGAACTGCGAGGAGCTTATGGATCTTTCAATCTGTTATTCCACAGGTAGAGGATCTTGCCCGCTTGTCATTTCAGACAACTCCCGTTTACATTGATGTGGATGATGGAAGAACTAAGGTTTGCAATTAATCTTGTATATAGTTTGATGATATAAATCTCTTCGTATTGTTTTTATTGTGTTATTGAGTATTCACTTGAATTGCTGCATAGGTCACTAATGAAGGATTGCAGCAAGGCTATTGCATTGTCCCCAGTGCAAAAAGATTCATCCTTCTGTATTCCTTCTTGAAGAGAAATCGCTCAAAGAAAGTGATGGTTTTCTTTTCTTCATGTAATTCAGTCAAGTTCCACTCTGAGCTTCTCAGATACATTAACATTGAGTGCTATGACATTCATGGAAAGCAAAAGCAGCAAAAACGAACCTCCACTTTCTTTTCTTTCTGCGAAGCGGAGAAGGGAATATTGCTTTGCACCGATGTTGCTGCTCGTGGACTCGATATTCCCGCTGTGGTATGCCTTTTTTTGTCCTGACACTTTATATCCACCATCGATTGCTTCTGATCACTAATTGAATAAGTATTATTAACTGACCCCTTCTGTTGGGCCATTAACAATCAGCTATGATGATAAGCCTTATTGAGGATGGGATGATATCATGTTTGCTTACTTTTTGTGCCCTTGCAACTTGCCCTTTGCAGGATTGGATTGTACAATATGATCCTCCAGATGATCCCAAGGTAGGTCTAATCCTAGCTCATTGTTATTGTAAACTTTTGCTCATGTGACATATAAAAACTATGCTCTTGTCTTAGGAATATATCCACCGGGTTGGTCGAACTGCTCGTGGGGAAGGTGCAAAAGGAAACGCTCTTCTCTTTCTTATTCCAGAAGAATTGCAGTTTCTTGTCTATCTCAAGGTATTATCATCTTCTTCAATTCTTCTAAAGAATGCATATTTCTCCTTGCAATCTGTTATCAAAAAATATCTTAGCTATTGTGATGGATATACTGGCTTTTCCTTGCCTTATCATGATTGTCCTACAAAAAGTTGTTTATCATTAGAAAATCTATCGTAAGCATAATTCTGTGTCCAGTATGCATGTGATTTATCTATTTATTTTTGTGTCACGGTTGTTCTATGACATGATCTATCACGTGTTCAGGCTGCAAAAGTCCCTGTTAAGGAGTATGAATATGATCAGAAGAACCTAAAAAACGTGCAGCCTCTCCTGGTAAGTTCTCTGCTTCCTATAGGCTTTTGTCCCTGTTTAGTTTTGAATAAAACTTACAATTATGTTTGGTAAATAATTAATAGGCATGACCCTATATATATATATATATATTCGGCTTCATGTTTGGTGCAGGAGAAGATGGTGTCAGAAAATTATTATTTAAACAAGTCGGCTAAGGATGCATACAGATCATACATTTTAGCCTATAATTCACATTCAATGAAGGAAATTTTCAATGTTCACCGGCTTGATCTCCAGGTACTGTTTTACTTAAGGATTCTATTTAATTCTGGATTAAATTGCAGTTCTCATGGATATGTACCTTTCCATGCTGTGTTATCACCTTTATATGTCCATAGGGTGAAAATCTAAATATATTGTTGTCTCTGGACAGGCTGTTGCTGCTTCCTTCTGCTTTTCTAGTCCTCCGAAGGTGAATCTCAACATCGATAGCAGTGCCTCCAAGTTCAGGAAGAAAATGCGCAAAGTTGATGGAAGACATGGATTCAGTGAGAGTAATCCTTATGGCAGGTCGAAAGGTGAAGATGACAAGCGACAGTTTGTAAGATATTAGCAGAGGAATTAAACTAAGCCCATATATTTGATTCTTCTGCACAAATTTTGCGCGAATATAATCTTAATTTATTCATTGAACTGGGATGTCCCTTTCCCATTAAAAGATAATATAGAGCAACAGGACTTAGAAGCTGATCAGTTTTGTTTTCGTCTGTCTTTATGAGTTGTTGCATATGGTGTTAAGATTCGGCTGCCATAACGGGATTGTATCATTCTAAAATATACTGCAGATAAGGAATCCGACATGAATTGAATGGTAACTTAAAAATCTTGAATCCATTGATGGCTGCTTTATTTCGCTGATTGACTAAGGTTGTAATGAAATTTTCATTACGGAGAAACATAATAGAGCTATAAAGGGATTTTTTTTATTAATATTTTATTTAACTGATGGTATTTTGAAAAAGAAAAAATAGTTTTAGTATTGAATTGATATTTATAGGGTATGAATAAAAAATGATTATTTAATATTTTATGTAATAAAAGTTTATTTTGGAATTGTTACTCAATGAGTTAAATGTTGTAATAACTATTCGTAAGAAATAAGGCTTTGTTAAAATTATAATTATAGTGAAGTAAATGGGTAGGGAGTCTTAATAACTATCCGAAAAAATTTCTTTTCTTATGCCGTTAATTGTTTTTTCCCCTTATATGTGAAGTCGGCTTTTCTATATATTTAAAGAGACTAATATATTACCATGCTGTGATCCTGAAAAAAAGGGCGAGGGGAGGAAAAGATAACCATTGATATGAGATCACGTGTAAAATCACTTTTTTATATCATACTTCAATAAAAAAGTGTTATTGAATAAAACAAATCATGAATCCGCTAATTTTTTTCCCCTCGTATATATATTATTTTCCTATATAACTTCATCATAGGCCGCGTGGTAGTTAGAGTTGGGCAAAAACAATCAATTGGATCGAATCAATCTGTATCCGAATCAAATCAAATTGAAAATTTTTTTAAGTCGAATCAATCCGTAAATTTATGGTTTGATTTAGAAGGTAAATTAAATCAATTCGTAAAATCGAATTAGACCGTTTTAGAAAAATATAAAAATATTTTATTTGTAAGTTATAACTATAGATTTTTTTTTTATGTTGATTAATTAAATGTCATATATATTCATATGATTTTATTTTATATTTATTATTTGATGAATATTGATTAAAATCAATTTGTGTAGTTTTAAATTTGTTTTTTAGGCTCATCATATATATATTTTTGTTGATGATGAATTATTATTTTATTTTAATAGTGTTTAACTTTATAAAGCATGAAGTTAATTTGTTTAGTTATAAATTTTTATTATATATTAATTGATTAATTAATGCATTTTGTCAGTGGATTATTTTATTTATTGATGAATTTTGTTAATAGATGATTTTTTATTTTGGCTAAATTTATTGGTTGATAATTGACTTGATGGTTCTATTAAAAATTATAAATTTTAATTTACTATGTTTTGATCGGTGAATGTGTTTTATTGGTGAATAACTAATTTTATAGAGAACTATAGATTAAAAGTATGATGAATTCATAAAATACTTTGTCGTTGATTACAATGTAAACTTTGTAAAGTGACATAAATATTTAAGTATCCACAAAATATAAAAATCTAGAACAAAAAAAAATTTTAGTTGGAATTTTGATTTAATTCGTAATCCAAATCGAACCAAATTATTATTTAATGGTTTATAAAATTTCCAATTTGAACCAAACCGTTACTTAAAGGTTTGGTTTAGGATGGAAATAAAAAACCAGATCGTAAATTAAGGTTTGATTTGATTTGGTTTTAGAAAAAATCGAATCAAACTGATCCATGCCTATCCCTACGTAGTAATTAGAAAGAAGAAAAAAAAATTAATTGAAGTTTTCAACATGTGATGGTGAAAGCATATATCTATGTTCTAACTGAATGTTAATTTAGAAACATAAGGAATCAATAATATGATTTATACTTTATTCATAAGATAAAAATGTTATTTATTCACTTTATTCATAAGATAAAAATGTTATTTATTCACTTGAGTCTTGAGATATGGAAGTCTGAAATTTCCTCAAAACTTGAATTTGAAGAAGTGCTTTAGAAACATAGGTATGAAAATAATATATTTCATTTAGCTCCTTTATTTTTATGCGTACTAATAGTAGCATTAACGATAATATTTGGTTTAAATTAGATACTATTTGAAAGATTATGCGAATTTACTAATCAAGCTTAACCAAGTTTATTGTGTATTTTCTACTAGAAAAGACCCCCAAAAAAAATTGACGTAAGATTTCAACCAAATTGGACCACCAGAGTCAATCTGGATAACGGAGACGGTTTATTATAGCCCGCTCGTCCATTAATCGGCTAGATCTCACACATCACCCCGACCATCCAAAAAGACAAAAATACCCTTATATAAATGTTGTCCACGGTCCATTGGTAACTTCTGCCCCAAAATTTAAAGGACAAATCCGTGAAATCATCACAAAAATACCAGAACAATTCGCAAGATAAAAAGAGGAGATCCAAATTTAGGGCTTTACTCGGAAAAGAAGAACGACTGGGTTTTGCTCCCAAGGAGAGACTTTCTTGAAGGCGATCTCTCCGAGGTTGCCCTCTCTTTTCTCTGGTTGATAGCGAAACCTCTCTCTCTCTCTCTTTCAACATCTATGTATGTATGTTTATATATGTATGCGCGCATTGATCCTCCCAATTTAAGGGTCGTTAGGGTTTCTGATTTTAGGCATACGTATCTCTAGATCAAATGCCCCTAAATCGAAACCCTAAACCCTGAATCCAAATGGAAAAGGAAAAATAATAACAAAGCAAACAGCCATGAAAGTGAAAAACTATGATTTCTTGTGTGTGGGGTCGAACTCAGGTCTCAAAATCTCCTGGTTCTTCCAAAACACAATCTTGACCCTCTTCTTCGCGTATTATAAGGAAATAAAAAGATGAGAATAACGAGGCAGTGATGATTTTAGTGGGTGAAGAAGAGTGAAATTCACAGACGATCGAGAACCGTCCGTATCTTGGCGTGGCGGTCTCTCGCAGCCATGGCGGGGTTCCTTATACTCTTTGTCTGATAAAAGGCGAATCTGAGCCTCAACACAATTATTAATTTTTCTTCTTGCATTTCGGTATTCAACCTTTGTTTTACTTTCTCAACTTTTCATATTGATTTTATGGTTGGCAATGATGAGGAAAAGATGTGAAGATTTTGAATTTTTGATTTTTTTTTTCTCTTATTGATTTTGTGATTGTATGTGTAATGTGCGTCTTTTATTTTATTTATTATTTATTTAATTTATTTTTAACTTCGTGATCCATCTTTTGTTAACTATGATTGTGCTTTAAGGCAGCAGTTGCATCTTAATTAATTAATTAATTATTTTTATTTTCTTCTGATTTTTAAAGAACCAGATAATTGTGGGCATAATTTTTGAGCTGGAGTATAAATATATAACAACTAATGTCCCTGGATCACCGATTAAAATCTTTCCCATAAATTCTGTTAAAAGCAGCAGATAATTTTTCTCTCTCTCCTACTGCGGTATACCGTATTCAATGTAAGCTATTTTACTATAGGTGAGGTAGCAGTTGAGGGGATCCAATTCTAATTGCATTCGACGGTTTAGTTTTTCAAGTTTCAAACTCTACCTTTATAACTTTGTAAACTAGTGTTATCTCTTCTGGTTTTGTATAAGATATTTTAAGATCAAATCTCTTTTTTTCCAGCTGTGATTGGTTGAAAAAAAAAAAAAACTCAACTTTGTAGTTTGGTCTATAAAGTTTATTTCATTTTCTATTTGACTTTCATTACTCGGTTAATTTCTTAAACTTATCTGTAATTTTAATAAAACGGTGAAAAGGGTATAGAGGTGCCTGTTGCCTGCTTGTGAGTTAAGAGTAGATGAAACTACTGGAATTTAGCCATTCCAGACTTTGAATTTTCTTACTTGTGAGTTAGAGAGTAAAAAGCCACCTGCTAATTTGAAAGAGTAAAGTTTGCTATTCTTTAAGAGCATTACCAATGCCAAGATTGGATTGGTGCTTGGTGTTGGTATCTAAGCATAAAGGACTTTTTCTTTTATCCTTCAACGATGTGACTGATGCTTGATAGATATTGGGATCTATGATAAGAATCACAAAAAACTACTACAGTAATTATTTTATTTTTTTGTTATTTTTATGTATATTTTTTTTTGTCTAAATTATATTATGTAGATCCCTTAAAATTAAAAAAAGTTATGAAGAATTTTGTGCGAAGAATTTTTAGGATTAAAGTAGCGAGGTTCCTAACATGCTAATTTGACAAGGTTCTTAAGAATGTGGACGCTTTAAGAAGCTAGAGCAATAATGGTTGGTTACAGTATGTTAGAAGAGTGTGGTTTGATTTTTGTTTCTAGAATAGGATGGATAAATTACAATAGATTGACTTGTGTTTTTGTCTTTTTGCATTTAACTGAGTTGATTTTTTTTTTTGGTTGTGCGCAAACCCCTAACATGTGAAAACCTTCGTTTTGTTACGTTAAAAAATATGTGTTTCTTAAAAAGAAAAAACAAATCAGACTTATTTTTTAGACCTTTTATCCCCTTACTCTATGCAAATCACAAAAACAAAACATCCCTACGGTCAAAATCATAAATGAATAGGAAATCCTAACCCTTCAAACCAGTTTTATTTTATCAATAAAAAATCTCAAAATAAAACAAACGTCCAAATATCTAATCTTCAAGCGATTTGAATACAGAGAACAATGCCTCATAAAAAAAAATTATTTATCATATGAAAAACACCTCCAAACTAAACAAAATACTAAAGATCCAATCGTCAAATAATCTAAATAAGCACAAACTTTAGAATCCCACCCTCTAATCAAATTTCCTCCAATTTCTTTCTCTTGTGTTGCAACACTTGGGTGACGACTCAAAAAGAGAAAATGAGAACTGCTTAAACATCATACCAACATCAAAGTAAATGATCCCAGAACTAGGAATATCAATGCAAATCCCTTTAATAGGGAACCACAAGAACAATTCTTGAGCCGAAATACTCAAAAGCAAACCAATCTGATCGTAACTAAGAGTACCAAAACATTTTGATCATAATGCAATTGGCTTTCGAATTTAACATTACAAGCTTTAAATGTACTCCAAAGTAACCGTCGAGGTCGATAGTGAATCTGGTCACGCCTTTTGGAAGATTCCCATTGGAAGACCATGTGATTTGAGGATGTCGTAAATGGAAGAAGAATATAATAATAATAAAAATAAGGAGAAGAATAAGAGGAGAGTGATGGTTGTGGGAAGGAGAGGAGAGATATAGAGATTAGTAAACAAACTGATATGATTTTGAGCATGAGAGTGTTTTGTTTCTGTGATTTTGGGGGGAAGGAGGGTCTATAAAATAAGCCTTATCTATTTTTTCAAAAGAAACATGCAAGTCACGTATGGTACCGGATAAATTTTTTAACGTTATGAAATGGAAGTTTTCACGGGTCAGGTGTTTGGAAAAAAAAAAAAAGGGGTAATTCTTTTTGTAGTTTACCCAAATAAGAACTATATTAGTAGGAAATTTATAAATAATTCTATGAGTAGTCTATAACATGGGCATTGACCGACTTGTAATTACTAGAGTTGAAACCATCTAAACTTTTTGTCAACCTAGAAAAACGTGTAAAGGCATATTTTTTCAATACGACAGCTTGAAATCAAAGCAATATCTCAAAGCAATATCTTCTAAGGTAAAGGTTGGGTTTTGACATAAAATTGGACTCGAAACAACTAGTACTTGATTATTTTGTTATTGTCACATTTATGGCAAAGAAATGAGTCCATATTATAATAAATGACAAGTTCCTTAGAATTTACTTAAAAGTGGGAATAAGTTAACAAGTTTGGTGTCAATTGATGAAACTCAACGGCTTCAACTTCACCATTGAAATAAGTACATTCTAACATCAGTTGTTGAGTTGCTGCACAACATCCATTTTAGTCTTAGTAATGAATTTCTTGAGGAAAGTTAAATGGTAATATAATTGTCATTTTGCTATATGCCATTATTTGTGACCGCACACCTATGTTAAATGTTATGCAGAGTTAAATGATATAATATTAATCTGATGACAACAATGCCTTATGACTGGTGAAGCCGGTTAGATTTTGAAGGTGAATTTTAAAGAAAAGATGAAGCAAATTATCAAGTTTTTGCCATAGGTTAGTATACGACACAAGAATTTTCTATTTTACATAGTTCCTTTCTCTCTTGAAACCATAATCAAGTTAATTCATTATCTAATATTGATGCGAAACATCATATATTAATATTTGGAATAGCTTCAAATTGCTTTCCATGGATGAATCATCATATATCAATATTCAGGGGAAATTTGTGAGGAGCCCTGTTAACGTGTGCAAAATAAAAGGCTGAGAATTAGGCAAGGCCTATCCCACTATCCTTCCTCGACAGTGTCAAACCCTGATATTCGATTCCTTACTTGTACTACTTGTACTTTGCCTCTCAATCAGAAAGCTAAGTTCTCTTTCTCTCACTCGCCAACTTTACGTCTCTTTTTCTTATAGCGAGGGTTTCAGTAACTCACGTTTTGCTAATGTTTTCTTGTAGGTTGAAGAGTGTAAATAGTACATCTATGAACACTTTGAGCTGCTCGAACTCCTAAAGTTCTCAAAGAGATTAGTGTTGTGGTAAATTCGAGATATTCCTAGTTCCATTCAACATTTCTCATTTATAGCAATAGATTTGCTGTGTTTGTTACAATGGTTAGAGATCTCTAACTACTTTAGTTGTTTTCTCTATTGTTACAACTATCCATGTAACTAATGCTGTTCTATTACTAAAGTATCTATGTAACTATTGATGTTTTCTGTTACAATCATATATGTATTAGTTACTAAGGTTGAACTTGGTAATCCTTAAACCAAATAGGTTTTCTATGAACTCGTGTTGTAACAAGCTTTTAGATATTATGATATGTTATTTTAAATGACTTCCACTTACATTGTTGTGATCTGTTCTTTTCTTCATGTAATTTAGTCAAGTTCGGCTTTGAACATTTTAGATACATCATAATTGAGTTATGTGATATTCATGGAGTCCAAAATAAGCAAAAACGAACCACTACTTTCTTTTCCTTTTGCAGTGTCGAAAGGGGAATAATTAATTTGCACCGATGCTATTGCTACTTGACTTGATTGTCCTGAAGCCTATGCTTCTTTCTGATTCCAGATATGTACCATATGATCCTAGGGTACATCTATATCCAGTTGAATGTTTTTGTAATGTCTTTTTTTGTCTTGTTATGTTCTTGTCTCTGGTTGTATTCATTGGTTTGGTTTAGCTGCCTGTAGAAAAGTTGCAAAGGGAAATGCTCTCCTCTTTCCATTTCCAAAAGAGAATCGTAGTTTCTTTTCTATCACAATCTTCGAACAACTTATTCAACATACCTAAATAAAACACAATACGCCTTGCATTTTATTATTTAAAGTATCTCTTAACTATTGCGATGAATTTTTCTTTTTTCTTTTGTCTTTTTTTTTTTGCTGGTAATCAATTTATCCGTGTAAAAAGTAAATTAAAATTTTTAAATTTAATATAGGAAATTTCCTATTTAGATATTCGGATTGTGTAGCTATAAATATGAATGGAAAAATTTAATTATTTAGCTGCATTGTTTTTGTTTGCTATTGAGTGAGCATCATAGATGCTATTATTTAAAGACCCATTGGTCTGTTTGGATGGTCTGTTTTTTACCTGTATGTGTATCTTTTTCAAAATGATATGTGTAAATATGTCCGATTTGCATATATTTTATTTATATTTGATCTATTTGATCTTTTAATGAGAACTGCTAACTTTTTTTTATCTACATCTATTTTTCGATAAATAATTTGTTAGAAAAAAGTATCTGTATCTGCTCAAAAAAGCCAAACAAACAAACCCTATAATAAATATTTTCTTGCTTTTTCGGTTTTTCCATAACCGAGATGGTCGAACCTAATCATTTGTCTAGTAGGATCTGTTTGAATTGTTAGATTTGTATATGTATCGGATTAGTATTGAAATCTGTTTAGTATCGGCATCGGTTTAATAAGTTTATGAATAAAAATATAATTTTTTTTAATATCATATTTATATTAATTTAGTATCAATTCGGTACCGATTTAGTGTGAAAACGACACTAAAACAACGCCAAAATATCGGTTCAAATCGGCGCTAATGGGCTCACGGTAGAGCCACCCTCAATTGTCAATGACGAAAACGTCCTTACAAATGTTCTCTTTTCCCCTTTTCGAGTTCGTTCTCTTCCTCCTTCATAACGAGGACAAAACTGGAAAATCACGTCAAACACAGCACTTTTACCCCCTGAAGCCTTTCTAGAAAATGAGGCGTTCATCAAAGAGGGAAGAGGGACAGGGTACCCCGAGCATATGTTTATCCTCGAAGGAGGAGGAGGAGAAGAAGAGTGGGTTTTGCTCCCAAAGAGTGTCCATGGAAGGTGATCTCTCCGAGGTTGCCCCCCTCTCTGGTTGTCAGCGAAACCTTCTCCGTCTCTCTCTCTTTCATACACACACACATACATCTAAAGCTCTGTTTGTTTCATCTTTTTCTGGCCATAGATCCAGATAAGATATGATGAAAATAGACCATCCAAACAGACCCTAAATGAGGTTCGCTGGGGTTTCTGGTTTTGGGCATGCGTCTCGTCTTTAGATCCATGCCCCTTATCCTGAACCCTGAACCAAGAACGAAAGGGGGAAAAATAATAAAGAAAGAAAGAAAGAAAGAAATCTATAGCGATGAAAGCGGAAATTACGATTTCTGCTGCATGAGATCGGATTTATGATCTTCTGTCTCTGCCAATGTCAAAACCATAATCTAGTTCCTCTTCTTCGCAAGTTAAAACGAAATCAAAGATGAGAATAAAGAGGCAGTGATGATTTTAGTTGGGGAAGAAGAGTGAAATTGACAGACACTGAGAGAACTCTTGGCGTGGCGATTTCTCGCAGCCATGGTGGGTTCCTTATACTCTTTGTCTGATCAAAGGCGAATCTGAGCCTCGATTTCATAATTATTTTCTTCTTAATTTTCATCTTGAACTATTATTTTAATTTATGTTGATTTTTATTTCAATTTTTCAATAGGATGTTCTCAGCTGGTTTGATTTTATGATTTGCTTCGAGCACGACAAGATTTAAGGATTTTGAATTCTTGATTTTTCTTTTTCTTTTTTTTATTGATTATATGATTTTGCTTTAAGCCTGCTGGAGCAGGTCCCACCTTAATCTTTTATTATTTTATTTTATTTTATTTATTCTTCTGAATTTGATAATAGTTCGCATAATGTTCGAGCAGTGTTATGAAAATATTTTATGTTAGAAGGGTGTGAGTGCGTAACCACTGTGTTTGTAAATCCCATAAAATCTAATAGTTATTAGTCCAAATTGTGGTTTGGTTAACCTGATGATATCATCTCACATTCTGTGTGTAGTTTGATTTCCATTATTTAAGAATTTGTATTGGCAGAAAATTTGTAAATATTTTTGTAAGTGGTCTATGATGAGGGCATTAACTGATTTATTTTTCTAGATCATTCCGGTATTATTTTTTTTTTGGTTATAAATAGATATTTGTTAAGAAACTGATAGTGATAAAAAAATGACAATTTTACTTATAAACTGATTAAACAAAATCAATACTCAATCGATACATATATTATATAGATAAGTTATATATGCTGATTCGATACAAATTCAATATAAATAAATATTTAACAATCCAAACAGAACAACAAAAAAAAAAAATAAATAAACTTTTAAAGCCTATCTTTTGATTTCAATGCTGGGTTTGGCCATAAAATTGGACTCAAAACAACCGGTGCTTGATTACTTTGCTGTAGCCATTTGTGTAGCAAAGAAATGAGCCAGATTATAATAAACGACAAGTTCCTGGCATATACTAAAAGGTAAGGATCAAGTAAGCAAATTTGGTGTTAATTGATTAAACAAACTAGACAACTTCAACTTCACCATTGAAATAGGTACATTCTAATACTAGCTATGGAGGTGTTGCACCGCATCCATTTTAGTCCTCCCAATTAAATATTGTTTTTTGTCACTTGACCTTTGATATACCTTTTTTTTTTCCCTAAGCAAACTTGGATGACATTTAATATATGTAAATGTCACTTTACTATATGCCATCATTTGTAATTGTACACCTTTGTAAGTGTTATGCAAAGGTACAATGATACATTTAATATACGTAAATGTCACTTTACATTTTTAATGCAAATAGTATTGCTAATTGGATAGTTTCTATGTTTAGGAGGAGGATGTGTCCTTTTGATTGGTGGATCTTTACCACATCCTCACTCCGAAAGCTACTGTTTCGTGATTTATCTTCTCGTATTGATTTAACTTGTAATATTCCCGATAACGGGTAACTATATGAATGAAATGGATAGTTCATTTGGTCAAAAAAAAAAATCTAAGGACAACAATGCCTTATGATTGGTGAAGCTGGTTGGATTTTGAGGCAAATTTTGAAGAAAAGATGAAGCAAATTGTCAATCTTTTAACAAAGGTTAGTATATGACTATAAAAATTTTCTAATTTAACTAGTTCTTTTCTCTCTTTGAACCATGATCAAGTCAATTCATTATCTAATATTGATATGAAACACATATATCAATGTTTAAAATAGCTTCAAGTTGCTTTCATGTTAAGGAGAAATTTGTGAGGAGCTTATAGATTTTGTGATATGTTATAGCCATAGGCAGAGGATCTTGCTCACTTCTCATTTCATACGACCCCCATTTACATTGATATGATCTACTCTTTTCTTGGTATAATTTAGTCAAGTTTTGCTTCGAACTTTTTAGATGCATTAATATTGAGTGATATGATATATGGAGTCCAGAATAAGTAAAAACAAATCACTACTTTCTTTTCCTTTTGCAATGTGGAGAAGGGAATAATTAATTTGCACCAATGTTGCTGTTGATGCTGTTTGACAACTTGCTTGTTAATTATTTAATCTCTCCTGTTGTGCTGCTAACAATGAACCATGATAATAAAGCTTATAGGGAATGTGGTGATTTCATGTTTGCTTACTTTTGATTATTTCCTATTGAATGTTGTTGTAACCTTTTGTTGTCTTGTTATTTTTCTTGTCTCAAGTTGTATACGTTGGTTTTGTCCAATTACTAGAAATATATTTAATAAGTAGGACATATCACGTGTATATACATATGATGGGTAATTATCAATTATATTTTAACACACGAATTTGATATTTTTAAAATAATTACTGTTCATACAGTCACGTGTTAAAAAATTATTAATTGTTACTTATTATGTATATATTATATGTGGCGTGTATTATTTACTAAAGCCTTTGCGATAAAAAGATTTTGCAAAGGAAAGTACTTTCCTTTTTCTAACTCCATAAGAATTCCTTTTCAATCTCAAGGTTTGAACAACTTCTTCAACAGTACATAATTCTCCTTGCGTTCTATTATTTAAAATATCCCTAGACAATTGCAATGAAACTTATCGTTTTTATCTGTTGGCAATCACTTATCTGTGTAGAAAGTAAATTAAAATGTTAAAATTTAATATAGGAAATTTCCTTTTTAGGATATTTGAATTGTCTAGTTATAAATATGGATAGAAGAATCAAATTATATAGTTGCATTTGTTGCGAAATGCATATTATTAATTTTAAAAAAATTATAACAATGCTAGTGAGACGAAATAATCACAATTTTATGTAAATTAACCTTGTTTCTACTTATTTTTTTCAAAGAAAGAAATAATAAAGATGAGGTTAATTATATAAAATAGTCTCATTTATTGAAGAGACGTGATTAGATACAAAAATCCTAGCCTTCTTCAACGTAAATCAGAAAGAAAATGAGGTAGCAGCGGTAGTTAAGAAGGATTAAAACCATGGAATAAGATTGATTTTGCAAATAAGAAAGCTCCACAGCCCTCTTCCAACAAGAAAACCGAAAGCTCTGTTTTGAGAAATCGAAAACAGAGCAGTGACAACCACACAAGCGACAATATGCTCATCCAATCTCCTCGTGCAAGACATCGCTGGTGTCGGACAAAGAAGAATCTTGTCAGAGTGTTGAACTTGAAAGTAAAAAATTGGAAGCTTGATAAGTCTAATATGTTTTGATTGTCTAACATTAGCTTTACATACCACAAAATTTATATCAAATAATTTTAGTTATAAACGGAGTTTCAAACTTTACTAAAAAACCGTATTATTGAAATCGTGATAAAGGATGCTTAGAACTTCTCAAAATGGCAGGAGAAAAGAAGGAAACAGCCGATAAGAGGTACCCAACAAGAAAAACATAACAGAAAGTGATATAGTATCGAACTCATCTCTTTAAAAAAAGAGATCAATTTATGATAATTAATATTATTTTTTTAAAAGATAAGTTCAATCACTTAGGATGGTAACTTATTTAAAATTAGAATTATTGTCGTCTTGACTCTCGTTGGTAATTTTGTAATTTTTTAAAATTAATAATATTAATTTGTTTTCTAGTAAGCATCAAAGATATTATGATAAAAATTTTCTTGCTTTTTTCCATAACCGAGACGGTCGAACCTAATCCATTTGTCCATTAATGGGCTCAACCCTAGGACCGCCCTCACTTTTCAATGACGGAAACGTCCATATAAATGTTCTTTTCTCGCCTTTTCGAATTCGGTCGCTTCTCCGTAGCGAGGGCAAATCTGGAAAATCAGGTCAAACACAGCACCAGGGCACATCTGGAAAGTCATGTCAAACACAGCAGTATTACCCACTTCTCAAAAATTAGGGCCTTCATTAACGAGGGACAGAACATTACTAGCAAATGTTCATCCTCGAAGGAGGAGGAGGAGAGTGCGTTTTGCTCCCAAAGAGTGTGTCCAATGAAGGCGATCTCTCCGAGGTTACCGCCCTCTCTGGTTGTCAGCGAAACCTTCTCTCTCTTTCTCTCTTTCACTCATATATATACATATATATATCCGATGCTCTGTTTGTTTTATCATATTCTGGTCATACATACAGATAAGATACGATGAAAATAGACAATCCAAACAGACCCTAAATGGGTTCGTTAGGGTTTCTGGTTTTGGGCATGCGTTTCATCTTTAGATCAAATGCCCTAATCCTAAACCCTAGACCCTCAATCAAGAACAAAAGGGAAATAATAATAATAAAGACAGAAAGAAATTGGTAGCGATGAAAGTGGAAATTATGATTTCTGCTACATGAGCTTGGATTTATGATCTTCTGTCTCTCTCAATGTCAAAACCATAACCTTGTTCCTCTTCTTCGCAGATTAAAAGTAAATAGAGAGGCAGTGATGATTTTTGTTGGGGAAGAAGACTGGAATTGACAGACATCGAGAACTGTCCGTATCTTGGCATGGCGATTTCTCGCAGCCATGGCGGGGTTCCTTATACTCTTTTGTCTGATTAAAGACGAATCTGAGCCTCAATTTCATAATATTTTCTTCTTCATTTTCCTCTTGAACTACTATTTTTATTTCAATCTTTGATAGGATGTTGTTATCTGGTTTGATTTTATGATTTGCTTTGAGCACGACAAGATTTAAAGATTTGGAGTTCTCTCTCTCTCTTTAATCTTTTTTCGGTTTTATAGATCATGTGGTTTTGCTTCAAGCCAGCAGGAGCAGGTCCCATCTTAATCTTTTATTATATTCAATTTTTTTTCCATTTTTTTTTTTTTATGAATCTGATAATTGTTGGCATAATGTTTGAGCAGTTTTATGAAAATATCTCAACAATAAAAGCATAGTAGAATTGAATTTAAAGAAACGATTTCTCTAAAATGGTAAAAAGGCTAGTGGGGAAACTGCATGTAGAATAAACTTAGATCTCACATCTAAGTTTTTGTCATTTGCATGTAAATTAACCAGATAGAAAAGACCAGCTATGAGTTTAGATGAGTAAAGCCCAATAGCCAATGCATGTTTGATGCTAATCTTCCAAACGAAGTGAAGTAGGAGCTCTTTCTTTCTTTTTTTTTTGGCTTAAAAGTCAGCTAGCCAGGATAGAGATCAATTCTGGTGCTTTGTGTGGTTTCCTTGTGTTTTTAGACCGACAGGGTGGCCAGTGAGCTCCTGAAGAATCATGCCCAGACCCTTCTGTGTTGGTGATTGGTGGTGCAGAGAGGAAAATTGGTGTCAAAGGAGTGAATCATTTAGTGGCTAATCCTGTTTAACTTCTAGAGCATCTTCAAATTTCCAAAGGCTCCATATACGAAACTTTGAGGGTAAGTATATTTAATGGTGATTACAGATTAATTTGTGGCTTTGTGGTAGCTTTACTGCTATGCCTTGTAATGGGGTTCTAAGCTGGCATATTTAATACCCACTACCCAGCATAGTCTTGATCAGTGCAAGACTAATAAGTTTTTGAATTATCCCTATGCAAACTAGGATGGTAGCTGTTGTCCCCCATGATGTTCAAATGGTGGTGTTGTTACCAATCAGACCTATCACTTAAGCACTTGACCTAAATTAAAATAATTACTTACATGTTTACTAGTTAGGAGTTAGGTCTACGGTTGTGAATGGTGGAGAAACCATTGGGACAAGCAAATTGGGCATGGCAATGATCCATGTGTGTGTTAGTTTGACCATTCTATGCCTGCTTGCACGAACCTCTTTGGTATCCGATGTAACATCCAACAGCACCCAATGTTATCTAAGTTTCCTTCTCCTACTTGATCTATTAGTCATTTCTTTACCCCCTTTTGTCATTGAAGTCCCTTCTCTTCATTAAATCCCAATCCTCCGATTCTTTACCTACTGAAACTTTTCAGGCTTTTTTCCTAGATCCCTAGCAAAAGGATTTAAGGGTGTGAATGCATAACCACTTGGTTGGTGAGTGGATTACATAGAGTAACTAAATAATTTATTGAATAAAACACAATCAGATATTGTTTAATGGTTTGAGAGATGCAATTTCACATAGAATGACATTTGCATGACTTTGTTTTCGTTCGTTCGTTCGGTTAAGAGATTAGAGAAAACAAGCCCCAAGATTTAGTCTTGAGGAGTTTATAAGAAGTGGGAAAATCCCATATGCAATCGTCACCAAATTCATAGATGTGCAAAGGTGGTCATTCCTAACAAAACCATTTTAGATGATCCAATGAGAGATTGCTTCTGACCTATATTTGGATTACTTAGTTTAGTATGGATAGAGAAAGGAAATATAAATCCTGGCTGGCCGGTATTTGGTATTAATTGCAAAATGCAGTTATGCTGAAAAATGACTGGTTTTAAAGATGATCCAATTGCTATTAATCCAAATTGGTGGTTGATATAGTAATTCACAAACCACAAGTTCAAGTAAAAATCATCGAAGCAAAACATGTCAAGTGCACACTGAAGAATTTTCTAATCTTACAAACAAAATCAGTATATTATGTAGTGAATATCCCTTTTTAAAATTACTATTAGATGTACCACTTACAAAAAGTATGAAGGAATATATTGTGGTTAAACAGTCTTCTTTTTAGCCAAAAAAAAAAAAAAAGTCTTCTTCTAATTTATTTGTTGGTGTGTCGTGGTTTAGACCGTCCTATTGAGTAAATTGTCATTTAAATAGTAGTTAGGTTGTGGTTCAATAGGGCTCAAATTCAAAATTAGTTATATAGGCTATTTAGATTAAGGATGCAGATGTTCATGTAAAATTCAAACCTACTAGTCGCCGTAGGGTTTGCCAAACTCAGTCTAAACCTTCAGACTCCCCCCTTATTAAACATCCCCTTTTTAAACATCTCCCCAAGTCCGGTACCACCTTCAGACTCCCCCTTATTAGACATCCCGGTCTGGATCTTTAAAATGAGGTGTGGTGTGGTGGTTCAGACCCGAGGACCTGTTGGTCATGGGTGGGTCCATCGGGTCCGACCTTTTAAAAAAGAACTTCATTTTAAAAACATAAATTATTCTACAATTATTGTATCAATATGAGACTTCGAAATCCCAAAAAAAATGTGGCATTACTAATTTACCTAATAATTTATTTTGATTGATTATTGTACATATATATTTTTTATATTTTCATATTTTGGATAAATTTGCATGTTATAGTTTGAATGGATTTTCGCTTGGCACGTTGGAAAACCCAGTTGTCTGACATTGCAGATGCTCTGAAAAAGTAATTGCATGCCATTAACCCAATTGTTTGACATTCACACGGCAAATACTTTGAAAAAGTAATTGCATGTCATTCAAAATACAAGTTCCACATGGCTTGGCAAAGCTATTAGCTAGAGCTAGGGATGGGCATCAAATCATGGCATAGCATGAGCTTGTACCCTTGAAGACATATGTTTTGTCTTTTATTTGATTATACTATTTTTTATATTCACATGACAGAGCCGGTGCGCTCTTTTTTTTATTATTTTTATTTTTATTTTTCTTTGTAAGGATTGACCCTTGGACCAGACTTGGATAGGACCAACTAACCTGATTAGCCTCTTTCTTGATCTGCTGTGGCTGTTTTAGGTCGGGTCTCGGTTTAGACCCGACCGGGAGGTATCAACTCATATGATAATCTGCTAACAACATTAGTAGCTTTTTTTTTTTTCCTTTTTTTTTTCTTATGATATAATTATTGGTATTCTTATAATAACATAACTAGATATATTATAACTAATATTGAGGTAAGTTTGAACCTTATAAAATTTATTCGGATTCATGAGATATCTCAGGAGGAGATAAAGATGGTAAGTTGAAGCAAATGTTTCCTAGTAAGACAAGTCAAGCCAGCATTTCCATTATTTTATTTGAGACTCCAATTCCAGTCCTCAATCCCCTACAATTGTCTGAATTTTTTCTTTTCCCCTACTTACTAATTTATATGTAAGAGAAATCGAAATAGTTACTGACGGGGATTAAAATAGGCATAGGTAGTAGCAAGGGGCAGTAGCAGCTCGTCCATCACCATTTACTAACATAACTCAAAACAATCTTCTTAAGACTTAGTTGGACAAATTTTAGTATTAGTACTAGAATCCTTAAGAGTAAACATAAAACATCAATTTAAAAAAAAGAAAAAGAAAAAACATAAAACATCAATTTAAAAAAAAGAAAAAGAAAAAACATAAAACATCTTTTGAAGGTGCAAAACTAGACATAGCGGCTCCTCCATGTTGTCTCCACTCTCCAGTGTCTTTGCAAAAGTAGCCTGTTGGCCCCATATAATTAAAAAATATGCGGACGACTATAGGTACGAGAAGGTGTTCTGCTCTGAGATATACAACAAATGCACTTAACAAATATAGATCATTATAGAAAAGAGGAGGAAGTCATTCTTCATATAGAGAAAAACAATAAATTGTGTGGGCATGACCAAAAGTAAGAAGAAACAATTATAAAAGCCTTTGTGGCAATGTTATGATGAAGGAGAGGAGAGCATGTCATTCTACCTGTTCAAAGAAAAAGAAATGATGTATATGAGCCAGAGGATGCATTATAGCCATGTTGAAGACCTGAAAAGAAAAGAAGTTGCTGTAGAGATTGGAATCAAATAATAAAAATATTAACTAAATAATAAAAAAATCTATGAGGAAAAGACGAAAGAATATCTTAATAATCTATTGAAATGGTTCAAGTGTGCTATAAATTAAGAATAAAATATGCTTAGATAAGATTCAGAGTAGCTTCTACTTAACTAGATGAGAAGCCTTATGGTGCAATGATGCAAACACATGGAGGCACTACACAAAAAGAAAAGGGAAAGAATGAGCTGAGATTTAGAGTAGAGTAGTTGAAATCCCCATTTTTGCATAGCAAAATAGCAATGGGTCCAAGTCGTAAATTACAAAGTATAATCATTTTTCACGAGAAAAGACATAAATTCACAAGACTATTCAAGTACATAAGAATATATATAATAACAAAGAGTGGAGAAAAAAAGAAACTGTCTATTTAAAATCTAAATGATGTCTAATTTTAGAATTTCCTCAAAAGATCCAAGCACCTAACTTTGATCTTTCAAAGATTAGATCCTTCTATATACACTAAAAGGAGACTAGAGATTTCACAAGTAGCAGCATAAACATTTTACCAACTCAAAAACTTTTACCAGCTTATTTGCCCTTAATCATCATCAATATGCAACTTTTCAAGCTCATGCTCTAGCTCACTTATACCATCAACTACAAAAAAGGGAAAAAAAAAAAAACTCTTACAAAATATGGAGGAAGATAATAAAGAAAGTTAAATCTCATACTCATTGAAGTTATCTATTTTTCCATTTATTAATCAACTTTAGGTACACATTAATGCTTCTATTGCATTTGAATTGGATTGACTTCTATGTGAGCTAATTACCGTCTGCTAGTATAATAGATGCTGATTTTTAGAGCAATTGTGGACACAAGTACAACTAACATATCCTTAGCTAGTGCTTGGGATGTGGGGTCCTTGAATCCATTATATTTCCATTATGCAAGGATATCAAAATTATCATCACTCCAAGGCAATACAACTTCCTTAAGTAGTGGTCTATCTTTGACTTTACTTGGTTATCATTGTCAAAAAATGATAATGCGCAAGAATTGCTTCAATTTTGACTTTTCTCTTAAAAGTTGCCTCACCACTAGCTATAGGCACTAAAGAAGAATTACTACTCGTACTCTTATTATTACAAGATTTACTCTTCTATTGGTATTCTTGAATTAATTCATAACATGTGTTTTTTTATCCTTCTTGTCTTTATAGAAGCCTCACCACCGTATATGGTAAAAAACACAAAATTTGTGGCTTTAATCTTGAAGCATAGGAACACCACAAACAGACACATTCATGTGCACATTACTCTAATGTTTCTCGAATTTTTCAAAAGTCATATCAACTATTATACTAATATTCAAATTGAAAGAGCCTTTTTCAATCAATCAAGGCTTTTCCAATTTCATATATCTTTTCAAAATAACAATTTTTAGTTAGATGTTGCAAACTATAGAGTAGATTAGTTACCTCATAAAATATGGACAACTTATAACAAATTTCTTCAGTCAACTCCTAATCATTGCTAGTGGGAAGACACTTATAACTTGTTCATTTTACTGTAATAACTGTCTTATTTCCCCTTTATTTCTTGTGGCCCTTCTATTATGGCGTTTAGTTCAAATTTAGCCTTGTAATAGCCACTCAATGCTGAACTCTTATTATATAAATTGTTGATTTGAGATAATTGGGATTCAACACTTTCTCAAATTGTTCTATCCCAAGACAAAATTCACAAATTATGGCATTTTGTTCTTGAAATTAAAACATCAACATTTATCCAACAAAACCCTAATCTACATCTTTTTTCATCATCACATCTCATATGCACTCACTTCTTCTAAAAGCCTATCCTCTCTTCTTTCCTCTCTCCTTCTCTCTTTAACCTATAACAAATCTAGTAGGCAACAACATCATCATCTACTTAGTAGTTTAGTTTTCTTGTTTTAGACGAAAAAGAAAATATGCCTTTTGTAATAGGAAATTAGGGTTCAATTAATTCTTGATTCTTTGAGAAGAAACATATGAAATAGAGATCTTTGTAATCTATGTGTTGAGATTTGCAGTTTCAGAGTGATTTTATTGTATATTTCTCAATATACTAACTACAGTTTTTGTTTGTGTTCATGCAAGGTGAGGAATGGAGGTAAGGTTGAGAGTGCTTATTGGTATTTTAGCTCCAGTAGGCTCCTAGAGGAAAAGGAAGAAGAGAAAGGCATAGTTTTAGGGTACTCACAGCTCTCCACATTCCTCTGTTTGTATTGATATTATATCATATAGATATGCTACATATGATTCTTAATTGAACTCAATAGTTATCACACTTTCTAGTAAATGTGACTGCAATCTTTCTTAATCTATAATCCACATATAGTATGCTTGTCCAGGTATTAAAACACCGCATAATCCTGTAGATTTCACGGTCTATTATGTTGTTATAACACCTTTCTTGTTTCTGATTCCTTTTCATATGATTTACTTCATGCATATGATGTGATTGTGACTTTGTGCATATTTGTTGTTTCTTTAACCAATTTTGCCATCTCAAAGTACCTAGCATGTATAAATATAGATGGAAAAGGTACAAAAATATTGTATTTCTTTATTCTAGTATTTATTATTGTTTTTTAATTATAATTCACCAATTTTCCAAGGTTAAAAAAATAAATATATCCATTTTTAGTTTATAATGACAATAAAAATTTTAATAATATCTCTTTGATTTGATTTTTCGTTTCACTGGACATGTATGGTCTTTAGAAATATTTGGATCTAATTATTTTACATACACAACAATTGTAAATTTGACAAAAGTAGTCATTGCATATCTTTTTTTATGTATTTACACCAATAATATTTATCTTAGAAAATCAATAATTCGTATCAAACAACCTCTGTTCTTTCTAATTTAAGATAAATCTAGAGAATATCATCTAAGACTTAGTGCATCTGTGAATTGTGATCATTGATTTTGTGTGTTGTTGACTATAGAGAGAATTACCAGAGAGAAAGTACAATTGAGACTTTATATTTCCTTGCCTTTCCTTGTCCGTAGAGAGCAGCTTTCTCTATATACGTATATTATATTTTTATATTTTCAAAATTTAACTTTATGGCTGATATATATATTTCAATTAAATAATGAACATGCTAATCTACTTTGATTCATGGATTAAACAGTTATGCAAAATGCATTCATTAAATGGGATTTCACTTTTGTTGAAGCTTTATCGTTCTTGTTTTCCACTCCTTAAGTATCAAGACAGTTGTTGCAAATACGGTGAACATTCAACTGCTATAATCTTACTATATTATTTAAAAATCTCATCCGGTAGATTAAGAAAAATCCATCCAATGCATACTTATAAAATTAGAGTCTTGAATGTTAAAGCCAATGAACTCATTAAGAAAGTCTAATTATATCCACTCAAACGACTTTTTGATCACATGGCAATCAAAGATTTTATATGGAATTTATGATTTATTTTTTTCTTTAATCAAGATATCTATGTATATCCGATATGTAAAGATATTATAAAAAAAGGTGGAAAAACAAACTTTTCTTTTCCTCCAAAATTCCAAATTATATTGATAATTAGTCACAAAATATTTATCCACTGAAAGCCTATAATTGTGGTTCACCTTTGATTGTTGCCACAACAAGTCTCACCTCACCAACTTAGTTTAAACTTAGAACTTCAAGAATTATATTATAATTTATATATTTATAATATGGTGTAATTATAAATCTCTAACAATTATGTACGGTGTCTTTAATTTTATTATATTTCACATTGAAGTAGGGTATCAAACAAGTATTTATGACTACCTATATGATTACAAAGTCATTGTATTGGTATAGTTGGACTATTTTGATAAGTTGAGTAATTACAAACATATGATTTTACTGAAATCCCCCCATCCCCTCTCTAAATTTCTAGCTAATCTTTTCATATTGTTTGAAAACAGAGGCCTCTACCCCACCCAAAAGAAAAATGAAAAAGGAAAAAAAACGGAGGCCTCCTTTTATTTTATTTTTTTCTCCCAATAAACTTCATTAATTCATAAACTTGAAAGCATGAAAATATTGTTAACACCAATGATTCTAATAAAGGAGAAGCAAAATTTTTAGTAGGTTGTCTAGTGGAAACATATGGAGGAAGGGGGGAAAAAGGAAAAAAACTTTAATTTCTACCCGCATATTTTATCGGTTATGTTTGGATAGTTTGTTTCTTTATTTGTATGTGTATTTATATTTGTATTCCATCTATATATTATTTGCATATGAGTATGAAATAACCTAATTTATTTAATAATTTAATTTTTATGTAAATATAATATTAGTTCTAAATATTAAGTTTGAAATGAAATTGATGTATGAAAATGAATGTGTAGAAATAGAATTGTAATAAAATATATATGCTTATGAAAGTGTGAATTATATGTGATTATTAGAGTAGGTTGAATATAATAATTATGTGTATATGAGATAATAATTAATGCTTTTTTTTATACGTATTAATGTGTGTAAAGTATAATTAATATTTGTGTTTTATATGTATTAATATATATGAATTTGGCATGGAAATTTTCAAAATAAGCTTTTGAATGCCCAAAAACAATGTAGAAAATTTCTCTTATTTTAGCCTATGTTTTAAGCCCTTTTTAAGCTTAAATAAGCCCCAAAACATGCAAAAAGCAAGCCCAATCCATAGCCGCCCCAAAAAGTTAAGTTTAAGATAAGTTTGAATCCAAAATTTGATCAAATGACTCACTTTTGGGCAACTCATTTCCCCTATCCGAAAATCCCACTTCTCCTTCTTCCTTTGCTCTTTGTTTTTCTTTCTTCTTTCAAAGAAAAAGTAGCCCAAACCCTTCACAAGATAAGTAACCAAATTCCAAAAGCTTCATTCAAGACAAAGCCTTATCCATGTAAGTCCATGCAAGTGTATGGGTTTTATTACTCTTTCTTTATGCCTTGAAGATAAAATGCATGTTAGTGTAAGTTTGGCTATGTATGAGTTTAAATAGTTTTATGTGCTAATGGAAGTTTGTGCTTTGATGTTATTTAACTTGCTAAATATGTTTTGGAAGTAGTGTAATGTGTTGGGAAGCTTGAAGTTGTATTTGAATAGGTTAAGGTGATGTGGAGTGTAAAACAAAGCCTAAAGTGATTGTGTATGTATAAGAGTGTAATAATGTGTTTGGGATGAAGATTTATGAGTTTTGAAGTGGAGAAGTGATAATAATTGTGTTGGACATGAGTGGAAGTTAAGTAGTAACTTGGTGTATGAGTTTTGGATGTTCAAGACTTGGGTTATGTGAAGCAAATGTGCTAATGTAATGAAATGAGTTTAGCTTGATGTTTGATGTGTTTGATGAGTTGAAAGTGAAGTAAATTCATGTTTGAAGTTGATAAAATGCATGTAAGATGTTGATATTGTTTTTTGGTTGAAGTTAAAAATGTTAAAGTTTGTAAAAATTCGTGTTCAAAATAGGGGAAGTATAAAAACCGTCAAACACCTGTCAAAATGGCCCCATTTGGAGGGCTGTTTGGAGCAAACAGCCTTGGAAACGGCCCTGTTGGGAAGGGTATTGTGCTCTCGGATAAAAAAAATCTCATTTTTCCTAAGTTGAAACGACCTCCCAAATGGCCCCATTGCCAAGGGTATTGCGATTTCTGATTTCTTTCCTGTTACGATATTGTTTTGTAAATTGTTCGTAACTTTTTCATCTGACCTCTGATTAAGGTGATTCAAGTTTTTATAGAAAGCTTGAAAGGAGATCTACAACTTTTAAGTTTTGAATTTTTGCAAATTAAAAAATTATTAATGCTTAAATTTTACTTTTTTTCAGTTGCTATGTTTTTCAAATAAAGTTAAAAACTTGTATTTGTTTGTTAAATGTGTTTTTGCTAAGGAAATGGATCTTTTTGGACTAAATGAGATAGATAAATGATATTTGATGTGTTATATTAATTTGTGTTAAATTTTCTTGTAGCAGTGAGGTTCAGGTACGCAGTAGCTTGATTTTTGTATACTAGGAATAGGCATAATTGAACTTAATTTAATTTAAGTTGGCTTAATAATTATTTGAATTGATTGTCTATTGTACCATTTAATCTAGTTCGAGGAACGGCAACTTATCATGATGCAATGACATGTTAGATATAGGCGCTTTAACTTTTTTGTCATGATGCAATGACTATTACCATGATGCAATGGTACACTATGATGTGATAGTGATTCTTTTATGGTTAAGTGGATAATCGATGGAGAGTGTATTATCTATATAATGTTTGTTTACACTTAAGATGAAGTGATATGATTTAGTTCAATGTTTATGGGGGCGTGTGAGCTGAATGATGTTATGGATTAAGTTAAGTAAAGTTGAGTAACGGCTATAAACTCTAGATGAGATTACTTTTATTGAATAGATATAGGGGATATAGGTATTCAAACTGCTTATATCAACCCCTTGAGCAGCTGCTGTTATTCAGGAACCCTAAATTCCCAGAGCTTGATCCTAGGGTTTGAATACCTCACTGTTATTTTGTTAAATGAGAATTAAGCAAGATAATGACTTAATTGTTAATGCATTGCATTAGAATAAGTTTGCTTGGCATTTCGCTTGTGTATTTGTTACTGTGTACTGGGCATTTGGCTCATTGTTGCTGTTTCGCAGGTCTTGATGATGAATTTTATGATGATTTGGTTATGGATCGGAATTTGAGAAGTTTATGGATGAATGGGACGAATAGGACCCGAGTGGCCTTGATTTTGAGAAGAAAGCTTCGAAGAAATCTTTTGCTTAAAAAGTACATACCCTTGTATTAGTGGCTTGTTAGATGAGCCTATTTTGTAAAAGACTTTGAAGTCTCCTAGTTATATTTTCATAATAAGAATATGTTGTAAAGTTTTGTAGTGTTATGTGTTGACACAAACCCTTGTAATGGTCATGTGTATATATATATATATATATATATATATATGTATGGATTGCTCTTGTAAGCAATCTTGTTTTGTTAAAAGTTATTTATAAAGTTTTGTAGTTATAATCAAATAATTCTCATAAACTGGTAGTTTTAGGATAACTTTACATATAATATGCAAATATTATATGTGGTTGGGGACTCAGAACACTATATCTCGGGATTTAGTGGGTCGGGTCTTTATAGAGTAATTAATTTTTTATTTTTTTCCATCTAGTTTTTTATGAACACCCAATATTAAACTAACATCAATGAATATCAAATAGATTAAAAAGAAAATAGTGTAACCAAAATAATATTATATGGATACGAATCACATAATTTTAATTATCAAAATACCAATTCAAAATTGCATTAAAGAGATAGTGATTTTATATCTTTACAATGAAATTGCGTGCATTAAATGTGATTTAAAAATTCTACTACACTGCAAAATCGCATGTTAAATATGTGACATACATATTGGTCTGTTTGAATGGTCTGTTTTTCATCAGTAGCGAAATAATACATGTAAATATATCTGATTTATATTTATATTTTATTTATATTTGATATATCTGATCTTTTCATAAAAACTGTCAATTCTTTTAATATATATCTAAATAAATAATTTATTAGAAAAAAAGTGTCTGCATCTGTTCAAAAAAACTAAACAAACAGACCATAAAAAATAAACATGTAGTTTTATGATAATATTTATATAATTAGTTTTAACATTTAAGTAGTTTATATTTACGTAATAAAATTTGTAACGATGGATAAATAAATAAATATCTCTATGAAAAAAAGAAATGATGCAAATTTTTTTTTTGTTGTTTTTGTTTTTGTTAGCCTTTGTACACTATAAATCCTTTTGATATATCTTTTTGCCCTTTTTAACCTTACCAAAACGGTCTAACCCTATCGATTCTTTTTCTATCAGCTCAATCATTACATTCACTAAACTTTTTAAAAAAGGTCAAATTACACGCACTCAATCACTTTTCCTCATGTGGCAATCAAAGGTTTTATATGATATTTATGATTTATTTTTTCTCTAATTAAGATGTCTATGTATATCCTACGTGTAAAAATTAAAAAGAAAAGTTCTTTCCCCATAAATTTCCAAATTATATGTATATAATTAGTTAGAAAATATTTATCCACTAAAAGCCTATAATTATGGTTCTCCTTTTATCAATGCCTCCGCAAGACTAACCTCACCAACTTATTACAACTTCAAGAATTAGTATGTTTTAATTTATATATATATATATATATATATATAATAATATGGTGTTATTACAAAACTCTAACAATTATAAATGTTTTCTCTAATTTTATTATGAAGTAAGACCAAGTTACATTGGAGTGTCACAAAACAAGTATTGGGATACCTCAAATCTATTATTCATTATGACTTAGCCTTAAACTATTTTTATAAGTTGAGTTGTATTATTACGATGATATACCGATTGTTTGTTTTCCATTTTAATCTATATCTGATTTACAAACAAATAGTTAAGCCTTCATATTTTCTTGTTTTTCGTTTATTTACTTATTTATTTACAAACTTTTGATATTACACAAATACTAAACAGCTATCAAATAGACGAAAAACAAACCTACAAAACAGAGCAAACTTTTATGGGTTGTTTCTCTGAGCTTTAACCTTTTATACGGGGAATTATATACAGTAATATCCCTTTAATAAATCTTTTACCCTTTTTCTTTTATGTTGCTAAGATAGTTCAATCCGATCAGTCCCCTCATGGATTGTCTTATTTTATTTTCTATATTGTATCTATATTTGTTTTTTATCTGTAACTTATTTATATCATATTTATATTATATATGTTTAGTTTGTATAATAGAGGGATAAATAATTTATAAACAAGGGTAAAAGTGTCATTTGATATATTATAAGAGGGTTTTATGATCTACCTAAAGTTATTTGTTTTGTCAAATGACAGAAGTGTAATTGAAGATGGATTTTTGTAGTTGTACACCGGCTAGGCATGCCACTGGCCTAAAATCCTACACCGCTGGCAAAAGTTATGTGGCTTCGGTAGTGTTGAAGCTGGTGTTGAATTTGAAAATTTATGTCTGAGTTATGTAGGTCGCCAACTTAAGTATGTGTGCCGCCAGCATTGGTATATAAGCTGTCGGCGTACATACCGGCCTACATGTAAAGAAATTCGACCTAAGAGCAAAGGCCTCCAGCTTTGGCGTTTATGCCATTGGCCTTTGGTTTACACCATTAGCATATGTTCAACACCTCCAGCGTATCCTGTTCGAGAGATGAAAAGTTTCCACGAAATTCTTTATATCTTAGCCTTATGTTTCCTTCTCCAAAACATCCCTAAACCTAGAAAATTCTCTCTATGCATGATCCTAGCATCTAAGGAGAATGAGAAGTCCAAATCAAGGTAAACGAATCTCTTTCTTTTCTTTAAGATTTAAATAAATCTATCAAATTTCTTAAGGTTTTCTGTTGATTTTGAAGAAGAAATTGAAGAAAAACCCTATTTTACTCGGAGATTTGGATTTTTGTGAACAAGGAGATTTAATAATCAAATTCTAGGTAAGTTTGAATGTTCTAAATCCTTATGATTGTATGACAATGATTTATGTTAAATGTTGGGTTTGATTTGTATTGAATGGAATTCTAAGGTTTGGAAGGATTATTGAGAAGATCTATTCTTTTGGAGAATTTTTATGTTTCAATCAAGGAAAAAGGTATGGATTTATGATTATGTTGAGATTAGGGATTTAGGTAATGTTTGAATTAGGTTTATTTTATGGAAGATATATATTGAAATCTTTTCTGTTTATGTGATCAGGGTTTTAGTGAATTAGAGTTCCTGTTCCCAGAAAGTTGTTCAGGTACGTCCATTCATTGCTTGTTGTTTATGCTTGTAGGCTTAGAATTGATAATCCGACTTAATTCTATTTGGTTTCTTAATTAAATTTGCTTGCTGCTTATGTTTGGCTATTGTTAATAAAGATCAGGCGGACTGTGATACTAATGCTAGTGCCCTGATGATCTGTGTGTGTCGTTGTTCGTAGTGGAGCTGCACATGAAAATGATTCTGGTAGTTTAGGAGTTGTGCAAGGTCAACATTGGGTGTGTGGGGAGTATCCAACACCAATATATGCATATACATTACCTATTTTCTATACTGCGTGTTTTTATAGAGTCATGGGTTATTCCAGGTTGAGAACTGGATTGCAGATGATTCTAGACCATATTGTTTGCTAGCTATTAAAAAGATAATAATATGTGTTTGATGCATTAGAGTAGGTTGTATGTGATTATATATGATGTGTGCTAATATGCTTGTGTTTGTGGTTTAGTGTACTTAGCAATTTTTGCTCATTCTTTTATCTTTTTAAGGAGCAGGTGAAGATCAGGTATCATATGATTTATCTAGATTTGATGTCTTTGTGGATTACGGTGAGGACGATAGTGATCCAGACTTCATTGCTGACATTTAGATCATATGGCTTAGAATTAGATTGAGTTGAAGACTATATGAAGTTTGTATGTTTTATGTATTTGAGAATAATTTATGAGACTTCCTTTTTTTATAATGTTTTAAGTTGTTATATGTTGGCTTTAGTTTATGCCAACTAGTTTTGTTGAAAGATTTTAAATGATAATTAAGAACAATTAACCAGTTATATGTGAGTATTTGACATATACTTTCGATAATTTTTGGATTAGTGTTTCATAACCTTAGTGTGTTCATCTATGTTAAGGATACGTGACGAATTATAATGCCATCAAGTTAAAAAATTATAATTTATTTGTGAATAAAATTTTTAATTTTTTATCAATATTTATTTCCTAACAAACGTTTATTGAAAAATAATAATAATATGGTATCAATCAACCATGCTCTAACCGGCCGAATCCAAAAGCACCGTCACTGTCCAATCACAAAAACACCCATGAAAATGCTGCCCTCTTGGTAACTTCGATCCACATCAGCAGGTTAGATTGGTAAAATCATTACATAAATAGAAACAGAGCACAGAATAAAGTAGGAAATCCAAAAATTAGGGCTTTTACTCAGCGACTAAAAGAACGAGGAGTTTGCTCCCGAAAGAGGGCCATAGCGAAGGCGATCTCTCCGAGGTTGCCCCCCTCCTCTCCGGTCGACAGTGAAACCTCCTTTGTCTCTAATTCTGTGTGTATGGGAACTTCGTTTTTGGTTTGGTTCTGGTTTGGCTGTCAGTCATACCATATACACACGCTCTCTCTTTCTCTCTTTCTATATATATGTGTGTGTATGTATATATGTATCTAAGGGATAGTTAGGGTTTCTGATGTTGGGCATGAATCTTTAGATTGAATGCCGCAATCGTAAACCCTAAACCCTGTAACCCAGAATAAAATGGAAAAAATAAAAAAATAAAAAATGAATCATCGTTTGTGCAAATTGCGTGGGATCGCCCACGGCCTTCTTGACCTTCCCCATTCATAATTTTGACCCTCTTCTTCGCAGATTGTAAGGAAATATAAAGATGACAACAAAAGAGGCAGTGATGATTTTAGTTGGGGAAGAAGGGTGAAATCGACAGACAGCGAGAATTGTCCGTATCCTGGCGTGGCGACTTCTCGCAGCCAAGGCGGGTTTCCTTGTCTTTTGTCTGATCAAAAGCAAATCTGAGCCTCAATTCAATAATTTTTTTTCTTCTGCATCTACATCTTGGATTTTTTTTTTAATTGATTTTGTGATTGTGCTTTAAGCAACAAGAGTACATATTATTTTCTTTTTTTTGTTTTTTAATTTTCGTCTAATTTTTAAACAACCAAATAACTTCCGGCATTTTGTTTGAAATAATTTGTATAAAGTGTTTCGTTATCTGGTTTTATTTTTTTATTAATATTCTTTCATGTATTATTATGGATTACATTGAGTAATAGATTGATTTTTGAAAAGTTGTCATGTGGTATATACTAATATAATATATAAGATTTGATTAAGGTAATGATTTTTTGGTCCAGCTTAATTCATGATTTAAATTCTTTCTAGGTCAAATGTTGTGTTTAAATTCATCTATGATTCTACTAAAATGGTGAAAATGCTAGCGGGCTGCTGGGCGCATGTAAATTTAAGAATAAATTACCATATTTTAGTTAGGGCTACAAATAAGTTGAACTAAACTCGACTAGCTTGAAATTTATTGAGCTTGAACTGAATTTTTTTTATCGAATTTGAAATTGAAGCTTGAACTTGGTTGGTTTAACTAAACGAACTTTAGTTTGAGTTCAGCTCGTTTATTAAACAAGTTTGAACTGCACTGAGCTTTTTATCGAATCTATTAAGCTTTTATCGAGCTTAAAACTTAAGCTCTAGTTTGATTTATTTGGATAACCTATTTTTTATTTTTGTAAACCTAAAATATAATATCTAAATATTACTATAAATAAATATACATAATTATTAAATAAAAATAAATTTTTATTGTTTTAATTATGATGTTATATATAATATAACATATATAACAATTTACAAATCTGCTAACGAGTTTATTAATGAGCATAATCATGAGCCTATTCATAAGTCTAAATGAGCTTGTTCACGAGTCGACTCGTGAGTCTAAACCAAAGTTCGAGGTTGGCTCGAAGCGAAGCGAATTCGAATACCTCAACTCGTTTGTTGTCCTAATCTTAGAAATTCCTATTAAATTTCATATCTAAGTTTTCATCATTTGACCGTGAATTCAAGAGCTAAAAAACCATCTGTGAGTTTATAAGGATAACGTGCCATAGAAGGCCAATTCCTACGAAGCTAGCTAAGGTCCCTATTTTTCAATTTAATGTGGAGTTCAATCTGGTAAGACAAAACTAGAGGTAATCATGAAAGCTAAAAGCTGAGTTTTGACATGAAAATTGAACTCAAAAGAGTCACACTTGATTTCTTGCTCTCATCGCTTTCATTGCTAAGAAACTTAATCTAGATACTTCATAGTTCACAGTATCTGCATGCCTATATGATTCACTCCCTAACAATTTGTTTCGAAAAGGTGATTACATGTCTATTAATTTATATGATATGTATTTTGGTAAGGCTAGCAATATCCATGCTATGTTGAGGTACAACATTTTAGAGTAAATCGGATAGGTTCTCTTGAAAACTTTTAAAATTACATGAAATGTTTATTTTTTTAAATCTCAACACTTAGATCCTTGAAAATGATACGTTGCAATGTCCATTCCTTTTTTGGCATGGGAAAAAAAAAAGGGTAAATGCTACATCAAATTTATAAGATGACCTAGCACATTTACCTATTTTTTTCTCCTTTATTATGAGAAAGCCCATCCAATCTGTAACATAATAACCGAATCATGTACGTTACCCTTTGTCATTAGTTCAAAACTAGTAGACGTTTTTTGATATTTGACTCAATAATGGGTTTGTAGAATGGGACTTACAAAACAAGACACGATTAGAGTGCACTAAGCGATTGGCTAGTGTGGCCACTTCAATGTTTAAATTAATAATTGTTTAAAGTAAGAGATAAAAGGCATGGGGTAAGAGCGTTATTGATTTAATGTAGTAGTTGTTATATTCACGTATGGTTCTTGCCTTCAAAAGACTCCAAAAGGAATATTTATAAAGGAAAGAGATCCTTATAACTGCAATTGTTGATGTCATGGAGATTGTTGGTAGTGGGAAGTTGAGGATGGTTATTTCAATTGTGGGTAATGAGCCATGAGACAATGTCTCGAGTTCCTTAGGGATTTTGGAAGTGAAATAGTGAAAGATGTGGAATTATATGCTAAATGATTTGAGGTGGCTGTGGCAAGTTTAGGTTAGTGGATTAGCTTGTTAAGTTTGGAGGCTATTCTTGACCTTTTGCCTATGTATAGCGTTGAATAAGATCCATCTTGAGCTAAATGGGTCGGCTTAAGTTTCAAATGGATAAGAATAGACCTAAGGAACCCATGTGGTAAAATTGATTAGCAACAATGTTAAACTTAACACAAAGAGCAAAATAGTAACATGACAACCATGCACATTGACAGAGTTTCACCCTTTTAATTGGATTACCCAATCATGTAACATGATAACCATCAAATCATATTTTAGCAGTGGTACAGAACTTTGTAATAATCATTCTTGATATAACTATAATAATTAAGAGCAACATGATAAAGGGCAAAATAGACTGTGTTTAATGTCAATAGGGCAAAGTAAGTGATATGATTATTATGTTAAATAGGTGGGTTTTCCAATAACGAGGGAGAAAAATTTGGTTAATCACATCATCTTATAAATTTAATGTGGTATTTATCCTTTTTTTTTTTAGTTCTTTCATATCAGCAAAGGAATACATTTTTCTTTTCTTTCTTTTTTATTTTTTCAATATTAGCAAAGGAATAAGTGTTAGTAGCAGTGGGGTCTGCATCATTTTCAAAGGGTTTAAGTGCTATGGTTATGCAATTTTAAATTCCCATGTGGTATAGCCAACATTTTATTTTTGCAACTTTGACGATGTTGTCTTATGTTTGATGAAGACATTAGGATTTTGGTTCTACTACTGCTTGTCTTAACCTTCTTATGGAGTGTGCTCTTATTTTGGCATTATCTTAGTAAGTAAATCTTTATAGACTTACTTATACTTTGTAGAGAAGATTGCTCCTTCTTTTTTTCCCTCTTAAGGGTTTTGATCATGTTAATCTATTACCTAATATTTTATTTCACTTTCATGGAGTTGCACTATATATGTTCATGGTAAAAAATGGATCATGAGCTTCCTAGTCCTAGGCCCAGTCAGACTCATCACTCATCGAGTCCAACCCATCAAGCTTAACGTATCTTTCATGCTTATTTTAGAAGACAAGTAAGCTACTATGATAATCTCAATATCTTTTAACTTCTACATGTTTAGGATGTAACGTAATCTAGGAGAATTTACAAATTATCTTCTTGAACTTTTACTAATGCGCATATTTACCTCCTTAACTTTCAAAGTGAGCTTTTTGACCTCTTAAACTTTTGAAAAATGGCACAATTAAGGACAATTTACACTTCCATGAATTCAAGGGATGTTGATGACAAATAATACCGCAGCCTAATAGGCCTACTACTAGTCTTACATAAGCCAAAAAGCCCAGGGAGAACCCAAATGGCCATGAGGTTAATTGCTCTATAAGGAATCCGCCCCAGCTTAGACCTCAATGCCTATCGTCTTAAGGAGTTTAGCTTGGTAGAGACCTTGATTCTAACCTCATCTCTCCAAGGAGCTTCGTCTTGGAAAAAGCTGAGGTAATCCTCTCGCCATGCCACAGCTCGCAAATGGAGGCTCACAGCGACATCACTACACGAGCTCCCTAATAGGCTACTCTCACGCTTTACTACATTCTTCTAAATACGTTCCTTGTCCCAAAATGAAGCCAGGGGGATATGTCTAGTCTGATTGCACTCCCAGCTTTGCCATCTCCTTCACCTCAGATTAAGGATGGGTCTAGCTCCTTAGAACTAGGTCAACTACTGAACTGAGGTGCCACTCTAATGGAAAATATTATGTTAGTCTTATTTCATATGACCTTAACTATATTTTTTTAGGCAAAATGTGATATGAATCACGTCAATTTGTAAGGAAACCCAATAACTAACTTGGAAAAATAATCCAAGTGACAAGATCTTTTAAGAATTATATGGAAGAACTGTGAGTTGTTGCTTAACAAAGTAAGAACCTTGGTATAAAGAAGATGCCATAATCGGTGATGGAAATTTGGTTGATAAGTCTTGATGAACCAGGAAACCCAATAAGTTCAAAGAGAAATTAAACTCTCGATTTTCAATTCATGTCAAGGATGTTTTGTAAAACAAGTGCAATGGTCTATATATACTAACACATGGAAACCTAAAAGACATAAACTAAAAGTTGATAGCCTAAATACAAAAGTTGGTGCCTTAAAAATAAAAAACATGAAACTAGTGCAAATTTGTAGGTTGGTAGTGTAAAGGTCAATGTTGGTAGCGTAGAATAAAGGTAGGTGGCTTAGCCATAAAGGCCGATGTCGTACGACTTCCCAAGGCTGGTGGCTTATAATCATAGCCAATGGTGTACAGCTTGCTTCCAAGAATGTAGTCTGTTTCTTGAAGCTCCAACACTTTGAAAGGTTTTAATCTTCTATGATGATGCCATATGAGCTTCATCGTCCCCTCCTTCCTTAAAAAGATTCGTCCTCGAATCTTTGCAATCAACTAGAATGGAACATCTCCTCTTGGATGCAATTCTCTTGAATGAGGTAATTCATTTGGAATTTTCCTGAGAAACAAATCCTTAAACTTCTGCAGTAATGAAATAACCTCACTAAGAAAAGAAGAGTTAAGATCGTTAGTTAAAATATAAACATCCTTGTATAATGGTATAAGTAGTTGTTGCCTTGCAAACATAGCGCCATTAATATCACTTTTTTTATCACTCTCATTCTTTACTTTCTTATCTCTCAAACTCATTTGTTTTTCTCTCCCCTCATTATTTTTCACTCTTTTGCTCTTATTTTCTCTCACACTCGCACTCTTTTGCTCATTATTACATTTAGCCTCACTTTTTCTTTGTTGATCATGAGCCTTCTTAATTCGCTTTTGATCTTCATAAATCTAACTTGAAGTTAAAGGCACAAGCTTCAAACTTCTACCATTCATGACAAATGAATAAACGTTGTGAAAACCATCATGCATAACCCTCTTATCATATTGCCATGGTTTTCCCAACAAAACATGACCTGCATGCATAAGCACCACATCACAAAGATCCTCATCCTTGTAGCTACCAATGGAAAAAGCAATCAACACTTGCTTTATCACCTTAACTTCCCTACATTCATTCAACCATTGTAGCTTATATGGCCTAAGATGGTTTAGTGTAGGTAAATGCAGCTTTTCAGCCATTAACGAACTAGCAACATTAATGTAGCTACCACTATCAATAATCAGGCTACATACCTTATTGTTCACATGGCACCTAATATGGACGATGTGTTCACGCTAGACCTCATCACCATCATCCCTAAGTTGAATGCTGAGAGTTCGCTTAGTGATTAGAAACTCTCCACTCATTGGCCCTTTAATATCCACATCATTACAATCTTCCAATGGTGGCATCTCATCATCATTTGAGCTTATGCTTTCAATGTCACCATTATCCAAGATAACCATAGCCCTTTTATTTGAACACTAAGAAGCAATATGCCTATGTCCTAGACACTTAAAACTATGGATGCAACCGAGTCGGCCATTAACGGGTTTCTGACCCATCTAACCCGATAAAAACCCTATAGGGTTCAATCTTATAGGGTAATAGGGTTGGGTTTGGATATAGGTTAAAAACTCTGTAGGGTATTAAGGTCGAGTTTAGATACTACTAAACCCCGATGGATACCCGACTCGTTAGTCCTAGTAAAAAAATTGTAATATAAATATATTTACTAAATGTAAATATAGTAACAGGCTAAATTTTAAAACAGGTTAACAAAGAGAAGGTAAATTGCTATATTATTAGACTATTATTTTATTGGCTTAAGTAAGCTAAATCTATTGAAAAAAAAAGTAGCGGGTTTGGATTGATAATTGGGTGAGTGGTCAGGTAGGTAATCGGGTTGATAGTTAGGTGGATAACCAGACGGGTAGCATGTTTTAAAGAAGACCTTGTAGGGCGGATTTGGATATAGAAAGAAAACCCTATATGGTTATAGAGTCAGATTTAATATGTCCTATAGTATAGGGAGTTCAGGTTTGGGTTTATATGACCCACTCGAAGCTCGATTCGATTACATCCTTACTTAAAACATTTAATATCACGTGATCTAAAAGAAATTTTTCGGATGTAACTTTAGAATCAGCAATCACATCCCTAGCTTTACATCTTTGTTAGGCTTTGAGTCAACTTTTGAAATAGCTTAACTCACATGCATAATTAAATTTAATATATATATTTGTTGATTTAATCAAATCATGAATTTTTGTTAAGTATTAGTGGTGTATTCTATGATTTGTGTGTGAATATGTGTGCATGTTTAATATTGTTAAAGTTTCATTTATTATGTATGCAAATATAGGTGATAAGTTATAAGTGATAAAAATAAATATAGTGTGCTCATGTATTTGATGTTAGTGTGTATTCATGTACCCATGCATGTTAAACTTAAGTTAAGAGAACAACCTAACTCAAATCTAATTACAAAACATAGTAGATTTTCAAGCCATTTTATAGCCCAAACGAAACCCAAAAACAAGCCTAAAGCCCATTCATTTCTCTCTCAAAAATTTGCAACAAAAGTCAAACATAAGGGATAAATATCAACTTTTATTTAGACAAAAATAAACATCCAAAACAGATTAAAAACAAACCCAAAATAGACCCAAAATTCGTGGGAAATTTCAAGCCTATTTTGCCAACCTTTTTGATAAAGTTTCCTTGTTCAATTCATCAAGAATTCACTCCCACTCATCATCTACGAATTAAGGTAAGTTTACATGTCTTTTTGTGATGATTATTACCTCTTTATTCCAAGAAATTTTTGTCAAAAGTTAGTTTATGGTAGATTACAAGTAATCTTGTTATATTGAGTTGTTGAGAAAGCTTTTGGATGCTTGAAGTTGTAGTAAATAGGTTCTTATAAGCTCTAATGTGTTTTGAGTTGAAGTATTAGAGTTGGATGAGTTATGATGAGTATTGGAGTTGTATTGTGTATGCTCGAGTTGGAGAACATGGAGATGAAAAGTTTGATTGGTGTTGAATAATGTTTGAGAGTTGTTTGATGTTGCTGAAGTGGATTTTGTACTTGTTTTGTGTTGATAATTGCATGAGACATGACGAATGATGTTTATATTGAGCTTAGGTATAATATGATCTAAGAAAAGTGGAGAAAAATCGAGTTTGAAACAAGGGAGAATAAAAAATTTTCATACACCCTGCTATACGGCCTGTTTAGAAGGGTATATTGGCCATACATCCCTTGATACGACTTATATGCAAGGGTGTATCACCCACTGATCTTGAAATGCATTTCCCCTAGGTTGAAACATCCTTGGATATGGCCCGTATCCAAGGGTGTTTCATTTCCTGGAGTGTACAGAGTGGTTTCCTTGAGTTGATATAGCCTTGGATATAACCCGTATGCAAGGGTGTATCACTTTCTGATCTTCGTGCAAATTTTAGTCTGTGTTGAACGTCGCCGGCTTTGCCCCTAACACCACCAGCATTGACTTCCAATGCTACTGGCATCCCATCTAAATAAAAATTATAATAATTTTTGTTTGAAATCATTTCATCACCTTATATGTTTTTCCCCATTTGTTTCTTAGTTTTGTGATTGATTAAAATCTTGTATGGACCTGTTGTATATATAAATACTAAGTTATATTCTTATATGAGTTTTATTTGAATTTAATAAATGTTAGACACTTAGTAACTATTTATGATTAATACTCAAGTGAGAATTGGTGATGTTGATATAAAATGAATTTCTTATAACAGCTTCAAATCTTTAGTTGAGTGCATCTTCTGATCCTATACGTAATAAGTCAGGTACACAGTAATTTGATTGTTGTTTGCCTAAGATAGACATGTCTAAATTAATCTTAACTGAAATGGGTTAATAAATGTTTATATTGATTGTGTTTTATGCCGTTGAATCTTGTCCGAGGAGCGGCAACCTTGTCTCGGCGGATACGGTAGTTTAGGCACTTAGGCCACTCTTGTCATGATGTCATGACTTTTATAAGTGGCTCGATGGTAATTGATAAGGAGAATAGTATCGGTATAGCATTTGCTTATTCTTAAGAAGAAATAGTATGATTTAGTTTACGTTTATGGGACCGGTTGAACTAAGTGATATTATGGATTAAGTTAAGTAAAGTTGGTAACAGTTATTAACCCTAGATGAAATTATTTCTCTCTTTATTGGTTATATCATCTAGATAATATAGGTATTTGGACTGCCTATATCAACTTCTTGAGCGTTGGGTCATTACTCAGAATCCTTAAATACCCAGTGTTTCGGTATCTGAAGTTTGAATACTTCTTTGTTGATTTATAAACTTAATTAATATATAATAAATGGATAGTTGATGCATTGCATTTAATCTAAGAATGTTTGTCACTACATATTGCTTTTGTTACTTGTTTACTGGGCCTTTGGCTCACAGTCTTCTCTTTCAAGTGCCGATGATGATAAGTTTTATACTCAAATGAGATATGAACGTGATTTTGAATACTTTTTGGATAAATTAGATGACTAGGAACCCCAACCTTTATGAAGGAAATCTTTTGTAATAGATTAGCAGGAATATGTTTTTTTTTTGAACTAATGTAATTGTTATTAGATGTTTTGTTAACTTATATGTATTTTATTTTAAGTATGACTTAGAGTTTAAGTTTACAAGCTCTTATGTTTGTATATATTTAAATAGTATTCCTTTTGTCTTGTTTATGTAAATGGTCAGAAAGTTTGTAATATGATATATGAATTTCTTTTTATGAGATGATATAAAATGGTTCTTATAACAGGTTTGGGCATGCAATTCTACAAACTTTCTCTTTCCAGACAGCTTACATGTAATCCTAAAGATTATATGTGGTTGGGGAACTGGATTTGCATGTTTTAATTAAGTAGCGAATAAGGGTTTTTGCAACTTTGTTATCCTTCCAATTTGATTTCGATGAAGAACTAGAAGTTGAGCCATGCCTTGAATTGCCTCTAGACTTCAATTGCTTTTCTACCTTGATAGCCTTATGTAGCAATTCCTCCATCTCCAGATAATGTTGCAAATCCACCACATCAGCAATAGACCTATTTAATCCATTAATGAATCTAGTCATAGTAGCTTCTCAGTCTTCCTCCACTTTAGCTCTAATCATGGCTATTTCCATTTTCTTGTAATAATCATCCACACTTATGGAGCCTTGAGTCAACACTTGCAATTTTTTGCACAGGTCTCTATAGTAGTGACTAGGAATAAACCTCTTACGCATGATAACCTTCATCTCCTTCCGTGGCCGAATAGGTCTTTCACCATATCCATGCCTGTTAATCACCAATTGATCCTACTAAATATTAGCATAATCTGTAAATTCAATTGCTGCCAATTTAACATTTTTCTCCTCAGAATAGTTATGGCAATCAAACACATGCTCCACTTTTCTTTCCCACTCTAGGTACAACTTAGAATCATTCTTTCCCTAAAAAGGAGATATCTTCATCTTGATACTATCTAAATTGTTATTACATTTTTAGGCCTTCCCTCTTCCTCTTATGAAACTACCCTCTTCAGAATCGGAGTCCTCTTTTTCCTCTTCAACAGAGGACTATTTTCTATAAGGTTTAGATCTGTTAGGAGACTCCAAATTATCCAACCTTATAGTTAGAGTCTTGAATTGATCTTGTATGGCTTTCATAAACAACTTCATATTTGTTTCACGATTTTCACCATTACTACTCATGATTTTGAACCTGCAAAAAGAGATGAAAACTAAAACAGCTGGGTTAGTCCTCACATACTCTCTCATATGTGTACACTAAATAGATGTGAAAATCACTCATATTATACTCAAATATAGCTTTTCACGATGCTGAACTTACCACTCTTGCATTTTACCACTCAAAATATTAGAATTTCACAAGAAATTCAATCAAACCCTAAACCCATGAATTTCATAAGAACCCTAATCAAACAAATCATAATCAATATAGATATATGTATATATATATAACAAAGACACTAAAGGAATTGGATCAACAAGATCTAACAATTCAAAACTAACAAAAGAAAATTAAGGATATGAACGACTTGACTTAGGGTTTTGATATGCCTCCTTCTAATCGAATTGGATTATGGTAATTCTTAGAAAACCTTGGCTTCGATACCAAATGATACGAATCATGTCAACTTGTGACGAAACTCGATATCTAATATTTAAAAATAACCTAAGATAGTTTAAGAATTATATGGAAGAACTGTGACCCGTTGCTTACCAAAGCAAGAATTTTGGTATAAAGAGGATGCCATAATTGGTGATGGAAATCTGATTGATAAGTCTTGATGAACGCCATGAGAAACCCGATAAGTTTAAAGAGAAATTAAACTCTCAATTTTCAATTCATGTCAAAGATGTTTTGGAAAACAAGTGTAATGGTCTATATATACTAACATATGGAAACCTACAAGACATAAACTAAAATCTGGCAGCTTAGCTATAAAGGCTGGCGGAGTACGGCTTCCCAAGGCCAATGGCTTACAATCATGGCTGGCGGTGTACAACTGGCTTCCAAGAATGTAGTGTGTTTCTTGAAGCTCCAATACTTTGAAAGGTTTTAATCTTCTATGACGATGCCATTTGATCTCCATCAAAAAGTATGACCTTAACTATAAATAGTCTTTCTTTCCAACTTGGTAATGTAAGTCTGAACATTTAGACACTTCCAAGTACCTTTTAAATTCTCAAGATAGGTAACTCACTGCTAACTTAAGCATTAGAGTGGCTACGCGGGATAATCCCCTAGAGCACTAGTGATTGGCTTTTTGTGTTTACAGGTCCACATCTCTATAGGTGAAATCAACACCTACAATGGGAGGTAAAGATGAAAGTTTAAAGGGATAAATCTACACATAGATAAAAATTCAATGGGGTATTTTGCAACTCTCTACTTTTTGTTTTAACAGGAAATGTTAAGTGTCCTTTATTGTATTGTTTTTTTTAAAAGTTTAAGAAGTCAAAAAACTTAATTTGAAAGTTTAGAAGATGAACTGTATCAAGGTAAAAGTTTAGAGGGATAAATTACAATTTATCCTATAACTTTGGCATTAGAGTAGCTTTAGCGGACATCATCCCAATGCATCTCTAATCTAGTTCTAAAATGCAGACCTAATGCACAAGTCCAATCTCAACACTTATTTCCCCGCCAAATTGGAACTAAGAAAAGCATAAAAAAAGCAAACGACTTTGTGTTCGATTATACGAACTAAAAATGCGTGCTATCCTCACGGTACATTATTAGCGCTATATTGTTTTATTTGGAAAAAAAAATAATATATGCTAATGTCCTAGGTAGGATTTGCATCGAAGGAATCAGACTCGTCTTCCACTAAAGTGAATAGTAACTTAGACCTCTCGGATCTTATCCTTTTACCCATCTTTCCTATATATACTTTGTAAATATATAATTCATGACAAAGATATTTTATTGCAGTAATTTTCTCCCCAGTCTTAAAAAGCAAAGTTATACTAGCAAAAAATATCCATCAATTGTTAATAGGCATATGCATGATATTATTGGAATCAGATCGAACTTATCCTACAGGGAATGTGTAGAAAAAGAAAACAATGGAAAATTTCTATTTATTGTAGTGGTTCTCCTCTACCCCCCGAATGTTCAATATATATCCAGAAAAACAAACACCTTTTTTCTTTTCCTAATTTATTTAACTTCTTTTATTAATAAACTCGAAAGTACAATTATATATACTTGTTTTACCGATATTTTTTCTGTATTTGATTGCTGGAAAATTCTTGCTATATAATTACAATCGCTTTAAATTAAAGAATTGCAATATTTTTATAGGATAAAAAAGTAGATTTTTTTTTTAAATTTTCTAATGCATTTCTATTTTAATACATAAGATCTTAAAAAGATTATATAAGATTATTATTATTTATATTTTCCTACTATATTTTACAAAGTAAAATTATTTCTATCTTATTTCATTTTACAAACCAAATTAATAAAATAGAGGACAAACAAAAAAAATTTATTAGCTTGATGCACAGCATATCTTTCCAATTAATCAAATCTTTTTTCATTTTGACCTTTTTTACATGACCGGAAGGTCCAACCCGATCCATTTGTCCGCTAACCCAGAAACACCTAACTACCCAAGGACAAAAAACACCTAACTATCCATTTGTCTCCCTCCCATCGAGGGTAAATCTGTAAATTTATCATAAACACAAAAATTTTTCACAACATTAAAAGGGAAATCCAAATTAGGGCTAATACTCAGAAAGAAAGAATGAGGAGTAGTGAATTTGCTCCCGAAAGAGAGCCATGGCGAAGGCGATCTCTTTTCGTGAGATTGCCCCCTTCTCTGGTTGATAGCGAAGCCTTTCCTCTTTCTTTCTCTCATTTGTGTGTGTGTGTGTGTGTGAAACTTGGGTTTTGGTTTGGGTTTGGCTTTCAGTCATACCATACTCTCTCTTTCTCTCTCTCTCTATCTATGTATCTATATATATATATATTTAAGGGGTAATTAGGGTTTCTGATTCTGGGCATGAATCTTTAGATCGAATGCCGTAATCGTAAACCCTAAACCCTGAACCCAAATGAAATAAAAAAAAAAAAAGAAAAGGAAAAAAAGGTATCAACGTTTGATGTAAGTGGAAATTGCGTGGGATCGAACCCTGGGCCTCTTGCATCTTCCCATTCATAATTTTGACCCTCTTCTTCGCGGATTACAAGGATGATAACAAAAAGAGGCAGTGATGATTTTAGTTGGGGAAGAAGAGTGAAATCGACAGAAACCGAGAACCGTCCGTATCTTGGCGTGGCGATTTCTAGCAGCCATGGCGGGGTTCCTTATTATTACTATTGTCTGATCAAAGTCCGAATCTGAGCCTCAATTGAGTAATTATTTTTCTTCTGCATTTACATCTCGAATCTTTATTTTATTTTACTTTTTAGCATGGATGTTTTCATCTGGGTGTTTTGCGTACTCGATCTGAGATTTATTAATTTTTGAAAAAAAAAATTTCTGAGTTTGTGATTATGTTCTTTTTTTTTTTTTTTTTCGATTTGGCCACATTTGTGATTTTGCTTTAACTGAGAGGGTTTCATTTTTTATTCTTTGATTTTCTTTTGATGTTTAAATAATTAAATAACTGCCTGCATATGTTTTATTGTAAATTGAGCTTATTATAAACATATTTGATTAATATGAATTTATAAATACATCCGGATTACCTTTACAAAATTGCTTTAAATATAGTTTTGGTAAAAATATTTTTTCTTCTTTACATAATTCCCTTAAAATAATTTAATTTTCCTATATTTCTGTTTCTGCTTACATCGTGCAAAATAAACTATTTTTAAATTTTACAACGAAAATTTTCATTGCTGTGTTTTCAAAATTACGAAAATAAATTTTGAAAGGAAAACTGTTATGATGATCGGTTCAGTAATTCTTGTTTATTATTCCTTTGCTATGGTTTTTGAGGATAACGTTTTCTATATCTACCTGATTGTGATCTTGAAATCTATATTCTAGATAATTTATACAAACAATTCATTCATCATCTGATTAGAACGTTTTTCTAATATTGTTAATGTTTCATTTACTAGCATGGGTTAAACTTGGCAATAAATTGATTTTAAGAGATTATTACTATGATAAAACCGAAGATTGATTCCAATGAAATTAAGGGGAAATTTGTCATTAATACTTTTTAAGTTTATATTTTATTTACTTATTTATTTCAGTTTTTGGGATATCAATCTAATTTATGCAAAAAAAGAAAAAGAAAAGAAAAGAAAAGAAAAGAAAAGGGTTGAATCCGTACAAATCGTTCCTAACACGTAGTAGTATCTAATTATATAACAGGCTGATGTGAAAAATAAGAGAATGTTTGGATTGTTGGATTTTTATGTGTATTGTATGTGTATTTAATTTGGATCATTACTTTATTTATATTATGTTTATATTGTATTTGTTTAACAGTTTATCAGTTAAATTTGTCACTTTTTCATTTAGCACTTGTGTCTTAACAAATGAAAATAACGAAGTTATTATACCAAAATGTCCGAAAAATGATCTAACAAACAGAACTTTAGAACATAACGATCAAAGGGGAAAAACTTAGCAATAAACAATTGCTTTGAAATTACAGTCGTTCCACACTTAGAATGCTGGAATATGTATTCTATTTATAGTTGGAATAAAATTAATCGACAGGATGTGGTGGTAATTTAACTCTGAAGTAATTCCAAATAACTTTTTAAAGATAATTTCAAACAAAAGATCGTTTTCATAGGTTTGCATTGATGGGACGATGGGATACAGCCACTGGGCTACGGGATTGAATTCGTCTATTCGAGCCTGAATATGAGCTTGAAAGCTCAAACATTGGCTCGGAGTTTATCTTTGATGAGAATTAAAATTCTAAATTCGTGTTTAACTTAGTAGTGCATAATCCGAGTTTACATCAATTATATTAGTTTTTTATTTATTGAAAAATATTATTAATTTTAATTAAAATCTTTCTGTTTGTGTTTTCTCAAGCAAGGGACTAATTCATTCAAAGATTAACCATTGTCAAGAGAAATACAACCAAAGGAACTAATCTTATCAAAATTAAAGACATCAAAACATAGTAACTTTTAGAGAGAGAATGGGATGGTAATCCATCAATCCAAATGACACATCATATTCCTAGGAAGGTTGTTAAACTTACGATTCTACGTAAAATCGTAAGAGGATTTCTAAAATCGGAACATAGAACCGAAACGTAAAAGTGTAAGTTTCTACAACCTATGCAAAATAGCTTTGAAAAAAATATAGATATGTTTATAAAAGTTGTAACAAATTTGAAACGTATCATGGGTGTAAAATGATATAAAGAAATTAAGTTCTCATAACCATTCATCTATAATATAATATAGATAAAAAAAAGAGCGTGTAGAATTAAAATTAAGTTCTCTTTTATTATTTTATTTAAAAGAAGTTACATATTGAAGGATAATCTAAATTTTAATTACATAAAAGAAATAAATAAGTGTTTTTGTAAACTTTATAGCTATAACTCGACTTAAATGATTTTCATAAATGTATAACTAGGGAGTTTAGAGGGAGGGATGAAGGGGAGTCAGAGATGGTGTGAAAACAAAATTGAAATACATTAAAAAAGATTGATCATCCTAATAGTTAATGAGCTTATGAAAATATGATTTTATTTTATTTTATTTTTATATTTTAGCCTATTTGACTCATACTGGTAAAATTGGTAAATTCAGTTAAGAAAGTAAGATTTTATCAAGTTTATGAGTAAACTTGGTTGAAATCGTAAGTTTTTACAGAAAAAAAACTCTTCTATGTATGAGTTAACTCAGAATGGCCTCCTAAAATCATAAACTTGTTGAATTGATTTAGTAAATCACGATTTGACAACTATGCTTCTTAGTATTAGAAGCTACCCAATCTGCAGCTATATTTGCATTTCTAGGAAAAAACTTAAACAAAAACAAAACATCATTTATAGATTCCAAAAGAGAGCGAACTTTCGAGAAGAACAGTTTGGACTCCCAATGCAGCAGTACTTCACCCTTTTTCAAAGCCTTGATTACCATTTGCCAATTTGTTTTAAAGATCACCTTTCACCAGCCCATCTTCAAAACTAAATAAATGGCATGTTTCAAGGCCAAAATTTCAATAGCCTCTATGATTGGAGCTTGAGAAATAAAAGAACAATCACTAATTAAAAAAAAAAAAAAAAGACAAGTCACAGCCCACTACAGCTAGGCCCATATCAATAGATGGAGCTACCCATGAAGCATCGGAGTTTACCCTAAAAACACTATTAGAGCGTAAAGAGTCACCTCTTTTCCATTCAAACACAACAAATCTGTCCTTGTCCACAGGTACATCTAGTTGTTTTCCATTATCTGCATCTATAGATGCATTCGAACCACTACCCACCAAAACATCCTTCCTCATAGAAACTTGACCATTTGTCCTACCATAGCACCTTCTTGCCTAGCACGAGAATAATTTGTCCTATAAACATTAGGTATGTCCTCATATTTTGGAGGCGCAACCAAAACCATGACAACCCTTTCCTTCCACCAATTCCTAACTTTATAAGGTACCCTCGATGGATTTGGGATTTTATGATTATATAGAGCATCACATCATTCCTTCCAGATAAACTACGCTACCTCCATACACCTGATCTGGACTAGACGACGTTTAGAATGACCAAGGGATAAACTTTCCATAATATCATTCCCCCATTCTCGTAAAGAATGAATCTTCGCCCTATCAATCCTCACCCTTAAGGTGGCAAACCACATACATCTAGACCATTCACAACATAAAAGCATATGCCCCATAGATTCTATTCCATTATAGCAAAAACATGAAGGATTGACAGCCACTTGTCAATGAAAGAGGTTATTCAAAGTAGGGAGAACATTTATAAAGGCTCTTCAAAAGAAATGGCGGATTTGCAATAAGATATCAGCTTGCCAAATGAGTTTCCAAGTTTGTCTAGAAATAGAAACAAAGGTAGAGGCTTTAGCCTGGACTAGATCCTATATTATTGATTTCAAGAAATGATACGTCGATTTGACAATGAAGTCTCCACCATGATCAAAAGGGCCAGATCAAATCTTTAGTAGCCTGATTGATCAAAGGTATACTCTTAATCACTATCCATTCATCATCCGAGATCCAGCAATGAATAGGCCCTAGATCCTAAGTCTAGTCTTCCCAATAAATTAAATCACACACATTTGAGCTCCGATTAATTAGAGAACCAAAACCAATACTTCTCCTCGGTGTAGAAGGACGCAATTTATCCATCCTAACAAACATACTTTCACCATTTTTAATATGCCATATTGCACCTTCAAAAAGGATATTCCTACCCTTTAGGAGACTACTCCACATCTAAGATGCCTAACCTCCTTTCCTAACAAACCTAAAATGATTTGTATGAAAATATAAATCTTTCAGCACCCTGGCCTAAAGTGCATTAAAGTTAGAGAACAACCTCTAGGCTAACTTGGAAAGGAGGCTTATATTAAATAGGTGCAAATCCTTGAAGCCCATACCACCTAATTCCTTAGCACAAGTAAGCCTCTCCTAAATCACCCAATGGATACATCTCTCATCATCGTTCTGCCCCAACCAATATTTAGCTAAGAGAACATTCACTTGATTACACTGGCTAATAGGAAATTTAAATATTCCCATGGAATAAGTAGGAATTGCACACGCTATAGCTTTAATTAAAGCTCCTCTCCCCACTTTATTTAGCAAACTTCTCTTCCAACCTTGTAACTTGCGAGTAATCTTCTCATTCATAAAAGACAAAAACCTCTGTTTTGTATCTTCTCCAAATAGTAGGTAAACGCAGGCACTTATCCGGATTGGTCATACAAGTCATTTGAAGCATTTGACAAATTTCATTACATTTGTCTTATAGGGTATTTTTTCTAAAGAAAATGATCGATTTATTTAAATTAATTTCCTGACCAGATGCTTTACAATACTCTAGCGAAATCTCCTTTAAATTCTTTACATTTTTAGTAGAAGATTCTATGAAAAATAGAGAGTCATTACCAAAAAGAAGGTAAGTAAGAATAGGACAATCCGAGCTCATCTTTAAACCCCTAATGTGACCTACATCAGCAGCTTTAAGAAGACCTTATATAAAACATTTATCACTAGAATAAACAAGAAAGGTGATAATTGGTCACCTTGTCGTATTCCACGACTAAGTGCAAAATCACTAGATGCCTTACCATTGATAACCAAGCTGAAACTCACACTACATATACATGCCATAATCTAATCTACCCATTGTGTGGTAAAACCCATTTTAAGCATAACGACTCTAAAAAAATCTCACTCTACCCTATCAAAAGCCTTACCCATGTTAAGTTTAATAGCACAATATCCTAATTCTCCTCTCCTTTTATTTTTTAGAAAATTAAAGCACTCATGAGCAATTGAAATATTATCTTGAGTCAAACGGCTTGACACAAATCAAGCTCATTAAGGAACAACTTAAGCCGATTGACTGGAATTTTTCAAACAATTTTATACAAATTATTACAAAGACTTATAGGACGAAATTGACTCATTGGCATATGATTAGGAACATTAGGAATTAAGATAAGATTGATATGGCTTAGATAGGGAGGAAATGTACCTAAGTGGCAAAAATCTTTAACCGCAGCTATCATTGATGGTCCTACTATATTCTAGTAAGATTGATAAAAAGGTGCTAGGAAAACCATTTAGACCAGGTGCTTTAAGAGCTTCAAGATGAAACACCACATCTTTGATTTCCGAATCAAGAATTAGAGCACAAAGGCTCTTGTTCATCTCCTCTAAGACTAGACAATCAATCCAATCCAAACACAAGCCCTAGTCTCTACTACCATTAGATTGAAATAGCTGTGAGTAGTGATAAGAAATCTTTCTACCAATCTCTATTTCTGATTCCACCAGATTACTACTCTCATATTTTATTTTTAGGTTTTTATTCCTATGTCTTCTATCAAATGATGGAAGACGAAAGTATTCTTATCACCATACTTGATCCAATTAACAAGAGATTGTTGATGCCAAAATATCTTCTCTTTAGCCCATAACTCATCTATTTGAGCTTGAATGTCTTCCCCAAACATCAAATTAATTCTCGATGAATTAGAATAAATCAGAAAGTTGATTCTTAAGGTTTTCAGTCACTGCCTTACTATTGGGAAAGACCTTTATACTCCACTTAATCAGCATAATACTACAATCTTTTAACCTTTCCATGATCTGCAACAAGTTGAATAGATCGGGGCCTTTGCTCCACAATTGCATTACACTCATTTGAACTCCTTTACAAGTTTTCAAAATGAAAAATTTTCTTCCCTTTAATTTCAGTAAAATCTTAATTAATGATCAATGCTACATGATTTGAATCTACAATAACTTCATGGTGAATGTGTGTGTTGGGGAAATTCTCTAACCACTCAATAGAGCCAAAGGCCCTATCAATATGTTCCTTGATAAGAGCACCGTTCATTCTTTTATTAGTCCAAGTTAATCGGGGATCAACAAAGCCTAGATCCTGCAAATTTGCATTAGACACATTGGAACTAAAAGCTTCAATCTCTCGGCTATCTTTAACATTACCTCCACTTTTTTCTTCATTGAACAATATTTCATTGAAATCACCTACACAAATTTAAGGTCCTTCAACTAAAGTAGAAATCCTCACCAGGATATTCCATAAATTCTGTTTCTCCCAAAAGTCATTTGGAGCATAACACCAAGTACATAAACTTATAAATGAACCATCACTACTACATATTCTAGAGTGAATTAGCCATTTACATTTCTCAAAAATTTCAACCTTAACATCGCCACTTTACCATAAAGACAATCTACTACTTATTCCTCCAAGCGAACCATAACAACAACCCAAATATTTCAATCTATTGCGAATACGTTCAAGCTTATTATCAACATTTTTTGTTTAAAACACCAAACATGGACAATGATTCTGAACTGGGTCACTAAGATTACAAATTGTCAAGGGTAATCCACATCCTCGATAATTCCAAGATGAGTAGATCATGGCAACCTTGTGGCTGTTTAGGGCCAGCTACGATTGTTACATGTATTAGACATATCAATCTTGATATCATATAGTTCAAGGCATTCCTCAATCACCACATATTTCTTACCCTTGTGAACCCGGCATTTGCCGACTTGTTTGGGTTTTTTTACCTATCTTGATTTGCTGCTTAGTAGAAGGAGAACCCATAAAAAACTCTTGAGTCACTTTTGCCTTCTTAGATTGAACCTCAAAATCTTCCAATATAGGATCTTTAATAGCCAGTTTATTGAATACATGCACTAAAGTAAGGGAAGCTGGCTCTAAGACAGATGGTGCATTTGTATACATCACAGACTAAACAACTTCCTTCTCCTCAGGTAGATCCATAATACATTCTGGTATCTTGACATTTTGAGTATTGTTAGATAACTCTTTGTTCTTCGTTGCATGTAATAACACAATGTCTTCCATAGACACATAAGGAATATTGTGAGAAATATTAATATAAAAAACAGAAGGTTATAGTGAACATTTAGAAGAATTTGTGGTGGGGGGAGGGGAGAGGTTGCTGGGGGGTGAGGGGGTGAGTTTGTATGTTATCTTTAGGGGAAGGGTTAGGGGAGGTGTTATTAGAGAGTATGTATGGGTGGGTGAGGGAGAAGAGGAAGGGGAAGAGAGTAAGGTCTGAAGTGAAAAGGTCATAGAAGTACGAGAAGATGAAGGTTGAGAAATGAGGGAAGATGTGGGTGAAAAATGGGGTGGGAAAGTAAGCTTATTAAGTTTGGAAGACAAACAATCAAATGGGATCTATGGCCATTTAGTGACGAAGGATCAGAAACGTTAGGCTTGGCTGTATTACAATAGATAACAACATGATCAGGTACGATCATCTTGTTCCTCTTATCTAGCTTATGTACATATGTAGGAAGGTGATTCTTAGTATCATCCTTCTTCGTTGCATTACTCCAGTTCTCATTAATCTCCGCATCTCTAATAGGAGAGGCCCTCATGCTTGTACCATAAAAACCTTTTCCTCTTGGATAAAAACATTGTTTACCAACATGTCCCAATTGTCTACACACAAAACATTCATACTTAAAATTCACCCAGTATTTTCCACCATCTTTCTTATTAATCCACGAACCACTCACAAGAGGAGAATTGTATTTAACTTTCACTTTAATGCGTAAAAAAGTTCTTCTAACACCTTTAGGGAAAAACCACCAAATCTATGCTAAGAGCCAAACTTGCTTAGCACCAATTTTACTAGCATTGCTCATAAAGAGATGATTTAATTGAAGACCATGAACTTGCATCCAAAACACCACTTAATCAAACAAAACATCATCAACACGCTTATCACCTTTCCATTCCTCTAAAACTACACAATGACCCATCACAACCAAATGGCTTTTATTCATAACCTCCAATGCTGTGTCATGAGAATCAAAAGCATAGAGAAAAAGATTCGGATCAAGTACAGATATTTCCACAGATCCAAAACCTTTCCAAGCCTGCTTAAGGATGTTAATAACACCATTCTTATAAAGAGATTTATTTGCCATAATTTTACCTAGCATCATATACTTATTATTAATAATTAACTTTCCATTTTCTTCTAGATTAAGGCATGCCTAATCACTGTCATCAAACTCATGGAATACATATGGATCCATACTGGAGCTAACTGCAGAGAAAAAATATAAAAGAACACAAGAAACAAATTGTTAGGAGAATAGAAAAAAAAGGACAAAATAAAACACAATAGAAGAAAAAAAAGATACACTAGCGAACACCAAGAGCAAAGGACACAAAGAAACGAGACAAAAACAAGAGAAAATGAAGAAGACACAGCACCAATAAACAAACCTAAAACAAACAAAAGGAAGAAAAAGGATCAACACTAAGCAACGAGAAGGAAAGTGAAAGAACACACTAAGAGTGAGATACAAAAGGCCCACAAGAGCATACCAAAGCACAACAAGAGTCAATATTTTGATTCAGATAAGGGATTATGCTAAGCTTAAAGAAAATATTCAGAGTATAAAATGAAGTAATATTCTAGCAGAAAAGCATGGTAAAGAACGAGTGATAAGATTTGGATTTAAAGAACTTTTTAAGTCATCTTTTTTTTTCTCTTTTTTAATATTTTTTTTTGAATGAAGAGAGAAAACCAAAACCAAACAGAAAATAGAGGAAGGACAAACTATGGTAAAACGTGGGAAAACTCTCAAAAGGAGAGGAAAATCTCTCTCTAATTGGTTAGAGAGAGACGACTCAGAACCAATTAATAAAAATCTTATTAATTTTTAATTTTTAACTATGTTCAATTTGAGTTTATCTGGATTGTTTAGTAGATTGAATTTGACTAAACTATTTTTCTATTTGACTTAAAGCAAAATTGAGCCCGAATTCGTAGGATGAAAATTTTTTTATTTTATGAGATAGAATTGTATGACTCATTGCCGATGCTTTTCTTTTTTCTTTTCTTGTTTTGAAGCCTTATGGATCTCTCCATTCATCTATTTAGTATGATATTCTTATCAATGGTGAATTCAAATTGTATCTCCATGTTCCTACCTATTACAATTTTTGGATGAAGATAACATTTCAATTTACATCGTTTATTTTTCCTTTCTATCATTCTTTTTTAATCATCACAGTTAAGTATCATTTACTCGTTATCAATTTAAGGTAAAATTGGCATTACAATTTTTTTCTTTTTCCCCTTTGTTTCCCCTTCCCCGCGTCCTCCATTAATTCTTAACATTTACCGAGACGGTTAAGAGAAACAGCCCAGGCTGCACATAATCACATCACCTTACCGTCCAATTACAAAAACACCCTTGATATCAGGATCTTTTTCCCGTCAAATGGGAGGATAAATCTGGAAAATCAGTAGCAAAAGCAGAACCCACTTGAACAGCATAAAAGCGAGGGTTTTACACACAGAAAGATGCAGAGAGTTTTGCTCCCAAAGACACTTCGACGAAGACGATCTCTCCGAGGTTGCCTCATCTATCTCTCTCTCTTTGGTTGATAGTGAAACTCTCTCTTCCATGAGCTTTCAGCTTATGGGTCTGTTTTGGATTGTCTGATTTTTCATTCACAGTTCTCACACATAAACATACCTTCAAATCCTCTCTCTCTCTCTCTCTCTCTCTCTCTCTCTCTCTCTCTCTCTCTCTCTCTCTCTAATCGAGGGTTGTTATGGTTTCTGTGTTTTGGCATACGGATCTTTTAGATCATTGCCCTAGAACCCTAACCCTAATCCGTAGACCAGAAAAGAAAGCACTAACAATTGAATGGAATATGATTCATCGGATCGAACTCGCGACCTTCAGGATCTTTCATTAGCTAATATGATTCCTCTTCTTTCTGAAAAATAAAGGAGACAATATAGAGGCAGTGACGATTTTAGTGGGAAAAGAAGAGATAAGTCGGCAGACATTGAGAACCGCCCATATCTTGGCGTGGCGATTCTCGCAGCCATGGCGGGATCCTCGCACTTTGTCTGATCAAAGGCGAATCTGAGCCTCAATTTACTTATTTGTTTTTTATTTGTGTTTTTTTGACACTTTTACATTTATCATTCTGGATCATTTATTTTATCTTTTTTATTGTTTTGTCTTTTTGGGACACATTCTTTTCTGGGTTTGCATTCAGGGTAAAATGTGAAAAATATAAAGACTTGATTTTTCTAATTTTTCTTTCCAGCCCTTGAGATTTTGACTTTGGTGCCTCATGTGCGTCCTTTAAGAGTTCGTCTATACAACTTTCGTACAATAAATTATATCAAATGCCTCCGTATTTGTCTCTATGGGTTCCTCGATACAACTTGTCAAAAGTTCCCTATGATAAAATTTCTTTCTTGCTACTAGGCCAACCCTATTTCAATATGGTATTTTTGGGGGGAAAAAAAAAAGGGGCTCGGCCGACTCATTTAAAAGCAGAGCTATGATGATTCTTAATTCCTTTATTCCTTGTGCAATAATAGGAGATCTTTTATCTTCCACTTTAATACAACGGATCAAATTTAAAAAGAGAAAAGATATTTAATAAAACAAAAAAAAAAAAAGAAGAAAGAAGAAAAGAGCAACCCCAACAGAAATATTGCGTGATTAACTTGCAATTTTAAAATTTTGGTACAATGAAAAATCTTACGTTGAATGTGCAATTTACTGTGAATCGAAAGTAAAATAATATTTTTAACATATAGTTTATTGTAAATTAAAATTTTCACTATTTTTGCATAAATCACTTATAGCATATGCCATATTCATAGAAAAGATGAAATTGTATGTTACACATATGACTTTGCATTTGACATTTAGGTATATATGATTTATATTTGTGTAAATAATTTTTCAACAAATCGATAAATTGACAGCTATATTTCTATCATAAGGATAATATACTTAGTTTAGGGTTGTTGCCACTGTTTAACATAATATTATTGGGCACTTTACAGTCTTTTCATTGTAGTAGCTGAAAGTTGTTATTGGCTTAGAGATATATACTAATAATAAAATCAATTGCAGTCGATTAATAATTAATTATTTAATCTATTCTAACTTTAATACTGGAAGCCAGATTAATATGGTGAAATTATCACTTACTATCACTCAGTTTTCAATAGCAAATCTCTTGAAATCTTTTCCAGTAGCATACAAATTTGTAATTCAAAAACATGTAAGTTTTTGAGAACCATGTTTTGAAGTAGTAGTAATGTAATTTTAGGATAGTTCTGTCGCTTAGGCTATCTTTAACTACAATTTGAGATCCAAAGCTAGGCTCAAAACTGGATAGATGTAAGATTGAAAGGAAGGAGCATGGTTGATTAGAATTAGATCTAGTGGCCTAATGATCTACTATGTTTGATCGCAAGAAGATGTTTTCAATCACAAGATAAAATGTTTAACCGTATGTGACATGTGGTTTACTGGTTAGGTCTTGTTTGGCTTGATATTGATCTATCTTTCTATTTTTCATTTGAATTAGGATGTAGCATCTCTTTTTATAATAGTATAGGTTGCTTTAGTCAGTTAAGTTTTTGAAACTTAAAATATATTGTAAAACTAAATTTTTGCGGTTGAATCAATGGTAAATACATTTTATTGCATATGTCCATATAATGTTACCCATTTCTAACAAGGGAGAATACATATTGTTTGGTTTATTTACTTTTATTTTTTGTTTCTATTTCTTTTAATTTTATTATTTCTATAAATTATGTTTTGCCTACAGACTCTTTTGAAGCTTTATTCATCAGATATCATGCATGTTTTATCTCCTGTCTGTATTTTTCAAAGAGGAATGGTGCCAATTCTAGTTCGCTAAGTTGGTAAGGATATTTTAAGATTTGTTGGAAAAGTTGAAAAAAAAAAAAAAGTGATATCCGATTTCCTATTGCCATTGTGAAGATTATGTTGATGTACATATCTTCATGGATCGGGCTTAGAAAATCAAGATCCAAAATTGTTCCGACAAACGATGGGTGGGTCCTAAACCATGGACTTGTTGATTTTAGGCCAGATTAGGATTTGGATCCACTCATTCATCTTTTTTTTTTTTTTAAACTTGTTAAAAGAAATTTTTTATATTGAAAATACAACTCTAACCTTAAAATGAAAAATTGGACCTAAGCATATTATAAAGCCTAATATTATATGAAGTTATCAAATATGTGCATTTATTCATACATTAGTATATCTTATTTGAGTTAAAATATTAGCAATGTAGGACCGAGTTAATTCTCCAAAAGAGGTTACAAAAGAAAAAAAGTCACATTGTTGAAAAATGTGATTGTTCTCTTGGAGTTAATCTATATAAAGTAAACTTTCATATTCTTAAATTACATTTATTTTTGTTATATGTCTTGTTAACAACCATACATTAAATATTGTGAATAAATAAAGAGTATTTTTTTCACATTGTATTTTAAAATTTTATTATTATTATTTTTTATTTTTATCACTTGAATTGGCTGGACTTGTCGGATCTATGACTGTTTCTTGGTAGGTCTGCCCATAGATCAAACTAGATTGATAAGTTGGGTTTGCTGTGGACCTATGGATTTGGATTGAGCCGAAACCAATTCAAACCTGACCAATAGAGATATTCGGTTCATACATGTACTAAATAGTTTGTTTTAGGAGTATCCACTAACTCATAGTGTAACTAGAGCCATAACCAATCAAGGCCCAAGGGGTTTGGAATGTGTGCATTTTATGTAACAATGAGGAGATAAATCCTTATTTTAAAGTAGTTACATCATATATTCTTCTTGGTTTGAGTTTTGATAAAACAATAATAAGAATATATTATAAATCATCCTTCTAAACTATAATCTCGTATAGATATATATTTGAATTTATAAAGCATATCTTATTATTTTTTAGATGACATACTATCAACGTCAATTTTTTTTTTTTTTTGGGTAACAAAAACATACTATAGGTCATCAAGGTAGGATAACACCTGTCATTGTCTATACAAGATTTATACTTATAACAGCACTAGGGTCAGTACCCATCGGCATTGCATAACAAAATTTGTGCTCATCTCGACACAACGATTGGTAGCCATCATTGATGATTGACTCACAACATTCGAACTATTACATTATTAGTGCAACTAAGAGAAGGGATCTAACCCAAAAGATTCTCGACATAATAAGTTAAAAAAGAAAGTAAAGAAGATGAATGTTTATTAACAAAGATCTCATTAGCTTCATTGATCCAGATTGTAGCAACAATAGCATGGGTAGCTTCATTCAAAGCTCGGCTCATCCATCTCACTTCCACCTATGGAATTCGCTTGCATAAGTCCCTACAAGATAAAATAAGATTAGCCAAAAACTAAGGTTGAGAATATTGTTTATATATCCATTGCACTGCTTGGAGGGAGTTTTAGTAAATGACACAATTTATGAATTTAATCTACAAAATTAATTGCAAACTCTAAAAGATACTCCATAGTCCAGTTTCTAATGGTGAGCTTATATAAAACACACTTTCGGAAGCCACCACAACAATCACTATTATGATTTATAATTACTCCTCTGAGCTAGCAAAATTTATGTTGTCTTTAAACGCTGCATCACAAAATAAAAAGACTTGATCTTCAGCAGGGCATGGGTGTGAAGTTGAGAGGTGTAGTTCAGGGTGGTTTGACATTTTGCGCCGTCAAAGCGCCTATAACTCAACAGCTAAGCTTCTATAGGTTGTCAAGAAGAAAGGATGGTTGTTGGAGTTTTGAAAGATGCAATTATTACGTTCTTTCCAAATGTCCCATAGATAGAATAAAAAGAAGCATTGCCAGGGACATGTTGTGCAATTTTTTTTTCCTTAAGCATGCATTTTCTCTAATCCATTCCTCAAGCGGTTGATTGAGGAAAGAAAGGAATTGATGGGAAGAATTTACTTGTCGCCAAGTATCCTTAGACCATTGACATTGCATGACCAAATGTTCTGGTGTCATAATGCCGCAACCACATAAATAGTAGGTAGTATCGATCACCATGCCTCTTCTTGCCAAACTATCTTTTGTTGGTGGACCTTTGTGAATACACTTCCAGATGAAAAGTTCTATTCTAAGATAAAAAGGAAGTTTCCAAATCCATTCTTGACTTGAGCAAGAAGGAGAAGTCTCACATTCTATCTTTGAAAGGATTTTATATGCTGATTTAATGGAAAAATTCGTTGTAATATTTACCTTTCAGATAGTGACATCTGCCATTTCACTCACTAGGTCGAAGATGATGCTACCTAGAGACGATATAATATGTCCATCAAGTGGATATGAGACAACAGTTTCATCCCACTCGTTAATACCAAGCCATGCCTTTGATAGGGAAATATTCTGCGCCTGCTGATGAAGTGGTCCTTCAACTTTGCTTCTTAGAGGATCGTATCTAGTCTGGTCATCAAACCAGAAAGAAATATTCTTTCCATTACGTTTAAAGCAATGATAGTTCACTTCATGCTCTAACTTTACAATATCTCTACTTGCTTTTTACCCATACATAGCATTTGGTTTATCTTGCACTATTTGCTTTTTCTTCTCATTAATTTGGCCCACAATGGCTTTTGGTGTTTTAATTTCTATGCCAAGCCAAGCAAACAAGCCTTGCTTCATCTCTTGAGGTTCCAAATAATCGTACCACCAAAGAATTTAGGTTGGGTTACTTTCGTCTAGTTTATTCCATGAAAACCTTTCCTTCTTTGAGTGGATCCCCAAAAGAAATCACGTTTAATAACACCCATTTTTTCAGAACTCTTGAGGGTAAGGAAGTTGCTTGCATGTAATAATTCAAACTCTTCTTGTCTTTATTCCAAAGCTAGCAAATGCATATAAACTCAAAGATTTCAGATCAATTAGCTTGTGCAATACCTTATATAAAGTGGTCACAGAGTTATTGGTTAGGCGGCTAAGATGTTTCTTGGATGATATGATTAGTCCAACTCAATCAAGCTTCATCCCGAATAGGAATGCTAGTGATAATGTAATTCTAATGCAAGAAATAATCAATTGGTTCTATAATTGAAAAGGGAAATCTAGATGGATGTTATGGAAATTGGATTTAGAGAAGGCATATGACAGGGTAGAATGGGACTTCATAAACTATATGCTTCATCGCTTGCATTTTCTTGATTGGTGGATTAAGCTGATCAATTCTTGTATTTCATCAACTCAATATGCAACAATTATTAAAAGACAAAGCACTTGTTTTTTTCCCTCCTCTAGGGGTATTAGGCAAAGAATCCTTTATCTCCCTATATTTTCATTTTAATTCTTCAGATGTTAAGTAGAAGAATGGAGAATTTGGTCTAAGTGGGTCTATGGAAATCGATTCATATTCGTGGGTGCCCAATCAAATTTTCACACTTGTGTTTTTGCGGATGATCTTATCCTATTTGGTAAGGCCACAATGGAGAATACTATTGCTATGATGAAAACGATATAATAATTTTGTGATGTCTTAGGAACAAAAATTAATGAGGTAAAATCAAGGATCATTTTTTCCAATAATGTCCTGGAAAAAACTCGAGCACTGATTATTGACTTAATAAATTTTAAATGAAGTGAGGAGCTAGGATAATATCTTGGTTTCTATATAGGGAAGAATAACAACATCAATAAAGAAGGGTTCAATGATTTGATTGAAAAAATTAGAGGTAAAGTCACTGGTTAGAAAGCTAAATTACTAACCTCAGCAAGTAGATCAATGTCAAAATTTAACACTTATTAATATTTATACGTGTTGCCATTTTATCTTATTGTTATCTGTTTTATATTTAAAATAATTGTTCTTATGCTTACAACATCTGTGTATAGAGTCCTTTAATATAGTTGTTATTAGATATGCATATATTTTGCAGTTCTTATATATTATTATTAGATTAAAAAAATAAAATACAATAGATTTAAATGAAAAATGAGCCAAACTCGACTCCTAAATAAAATTCATTTATTAAAGTGAGTCAAGCTTGTTTTTAAATTTTAGGCACAACTCGAGCTTATTAAAAAGCATAACTTAGCTTGAGCTTAAGCTCAAACTTAAACTTCAAATTTGATAAAAAAACTCATTTCGAGCTTTTGGTTTGTTTGCAACCCTAGTGATTTTGGGTTTGTTAAACCAACAAGAGTAGTTATCGCTAAAAGGTTGTCCATTGCATTTCCATTACTTAAGTTGGTATCTATGCAAGAGTAAACCGATGGCAAGATGACAAAAAAAGTGTTAAGAGAGTAAATCCCTGTTACTTGGATGTGGTGAGGGGTATATATAATAGTGGTCCTTCAATTCATTATAAAAGTAAATTAAATTAAATAAAATGTTACCTTTAGTTGTTTAAGAAAGCATATTTATCAAAATATCAAGGACATCTCCCAAATCAGGAAATCTTTTAAAAGTTTACCATGTAAGATTGAGACAACTAGCAAAGTGGTTTGCTTGCCCAAAATATGTAAACGACCTTAGCAATTAATCATATCAACAAGAGACTCTTAACCTGTTACCAAGTAAGATAGCCTATCATAGCTTTGTGAACTTTATCTATGGTAGACCTATAATTTAAACAATTTGGTTTAAGGTCTAATAGGTTAAACATGGCCTAATTACCTATTAACACTTGCCTTCCTACTCTCTTTAGTGATAGATCAGTTGGGTGCGTAAGCTCACGATTGGACTTCCTATGCCAATGTTCAAGTTGCTTCGGATACAAAGCTGTAAGAGACCTTATTTGCCAAATATTGAGCAAAATGTACCCATGACAATGTGTAGCTTTTCAAAAGTTTCCTTTTAGAGTGACAAGACCGAGTAAGCAAGTGAGTCGAAGTGAACACCTGTGTTGAAGTGGACAATAAAGCTTTAGTGGACTAATGATGGAGAGTCGAGCTAGCAAGTAAGAGATGGACGTGAGTTGGCAAGTAATCAAATTGTACGGAATATTTTGATATTATGGTGGCTTTGCAAGCTAGTGGTATGATTAGACAATAACTATTCGACTGAACTATAACTAGTTCAATCAAGCTTGATTAAGCTAACAGCTTGGCACTAAGAAGCACGAGCTTGTCATGGGGGTCTCTTAGATGTTTGAACATAAATTTGTTAATAAAGGTATCCAACAAGTTAGTAGAATTGGCTAGTACATGATTGAAAAGGCTTGGAGCCTAGCACTCATAAGGTGTGTTAGAAGCTTTGTTATAAATATAGGGGTTTCCTTGAATGTTTTGACTTGGGTCAATCCATGAAATTATCTACTGAGTTGAAGAGCTCGTCATGAAGAGAAGTGAAAAAGCGAGGAGCTTGGAACTTGAAGGATGCATTAAGAGCTTGGTTATCATAGTGAAGAGTGTTCCTCGAATGTTTGCACCTAGATCCATCAAAAAGGCTTCCTATTGAAAAGAGTTCGTAAGATTTTTGGACTAAGGTCCATTGATGAGGTTACTAGACTGAGTAGCAGAACTCGAAAATGAAGGTTAGAGGAGATCTTTGGATTTTCAAACTTAGGTGCATTGATGGGGCTACCTAACCAAGTTGAAGAGCTCAAATGTAACAAGTTAAGGGGAGTTCTTTGGATGTTTGTATTAGAATCCATTAATGAAGGCAGCTTGTCGAATTAAAGAATTAGGTTATGTAAGAGGGAGTTGCTCGAATGTGTGGAGCATAGTCCATCAACAATAGTACCCTGCTATGTTGGAGAGCTTGGTTATGTAAGATGGGAGTTCCTTGGATGTTCGGTCCAGAGTCCATTAACGAGGTACTCTATTAAACTAAAGAGCTCAAATAATAGATAATAAAAGGTGCTTATGCTTCAGTAGTCTAGGACTTAAAGACCATCAAGAGTTTGCCGATCTCACTAAGTGGGGTATGAACATGATGAAAATTAAAAGTAACAATTGGAAAATAAATTTTGCTCCTTAATAATGACTGGAGTACAAAATAATTGCCTCTATTTTAGGAGGACCAATAAGAGAATTAGAAGAGCCATTTTGGTATTCTGCTATATTTTCTAAGAACATGTTATTGCCACGTTCTAGTTTTGTTAATCAGACTTGAAATTAATTGATGCATTGCATAATGTCTTGGTATTGCTTTGGCATATATTCGTTTTACGCAACGATCTGGTAGTGCATTTATTTAATCATAACAAATCCGCTCAATATAGTCACGGCACAGATAATTTTTAGTTATAAAGTGACAGTATTCAAATTAGCAACATGGAGTGTCTGATTTCCAATAGAAACAATTTCTCGAGTAGCACTACCGTTCTTTGACTTTTCGATCATCATATTTGTAATTTTCTATAAGAGTTGATGTTTACGTATTGAAGTTAATGGTTATCAATCGAGATTTGTGAAGATCGATTCCTTGCAAGTGATGCCAAATGTTTCCACTATATTTTTTTTCGTAGAGATATCAATCTAATAGAGTGAAAATGTTCAATGGTTAGGCCTAACAAGCCTTGGATCTAGTGATCTTACGCCTGTAAGATAGTATATAGTCAATAAACATTGGAGGTTTATCTGGTGCTATCACTCCAATGCTTAATTCAATATGTATATGAGGACAAATCAATTGCTAAATGGCAATAAAATGCTAAGAGAGCGAATCCCATTACCTAGATGTGACAAAGGGGTATTTATAGTAGCAATTCCTTGATTGATTAGATGATTAGATTAACTCAAATAAGGAATTACCTCTTAGCTTTTTAGAATACTTAATCCAAGATGATAAAGAAGTACATCTCCAAAATTATGAATCCTTTGAGAAGTTTGCTATGTAAGCTAAAGACGACTACTAAAGTGGTTAACTTACCTAAAATATACGAAAGATCTAAGTAGTCAATCATTAGATCAGTAAAAGACCGTCGGGTTGTTGCTAAGCAAGATAGCCTAGTAGAACTTTATGAACTTTGTCTAAGGTTAACTTATAATATAAAAAAGTTTGATCCACGGTTCAATAAAATGACCAAAATTACATATCAATAATTGTAAAAAGAGAAAATTAAAAAGAAAGATTTAAAATATTACGATCTACTTAATGTGTTTTCATTTAACATAATCTATTTTATCCATTGACCTATATAATTGGAATATTGTATAAAACCAAAAAACTTGGATGAAACAAATAAAATTATAGCTTATTTTTCATTTTGTCTTAACGAACTTCAAAATTAAACATTTTCTAATACTCAGATGACCTTCTTAATTAATTAAAACATAGATAAACGCTTTCCCTTTTTTTTTTTTTTAAAATTGTCTCATCCATGTTTCTCTTGCCCAAAGAATCCTATCTTTACCTAACCAAGGCGGTAGAAGACCCCCAGCCCTTGGTCAATTAATCGGCCCAATAATAACCACCCTCAATATCCGTGTATGAAATGTCAGAGATACCCAAACTTATTAACTCTGCGGTGACACCTTCCTCCTTTCCACGATGGAGGATAAATCCGGAAAACCAGCATAAGGATACGACAGAACAGAACGGAAAACATAAAAACCAAAATCATTGTGTTAATGAGAGGGGGGGGGGGGGGGGGGGGCGCGCTTAAAGAACGAGGAGTGGGTTTTGCTCCCATGGAGGCATTTGTGTAGGCGATCTCTCCGAGGTGTCCCCTCCCTCTCTGGTTGTCAGCGAAACCCCTCGCCCCTCCTTTGGGGAAAATATTCAATGGTGCTGATGTCGGAAGCTGTTGGGTTCTCAATCAATCAGTCCCATCCCATCCCTCTCTCTCTCTCTCTCAATGAGGATCGTTAGGGTTTTTGATTTTTCGGCATATGCCCTAAACTCTAACCCTAAACCCTAATCCAAGAAAAGGAAAAACAAAGGAAAATAAATAAATAAATAAACCAAGAAAAGTTCTCGGTTTGATGAGAGTGGAAATGGTTCGCAGTTTCTGCTTCATCAGATTGAAAATCTTGTTCCTCTTCTTCGGCGATCAAAAAAGAAAATATGAGATAAAAGAGGCGGTGATGATTTTAGTGGGGAAGAATAGGTGAATCGACAGACTACGGAGAACTGCCCGTGTCTTGGCGTGGCGGTTGTCGCAGCCATGGCGGGGTTCCTTAAACTCTGTCTGATCAAAGGCAAATCTGAGCCTCATTTAATTAAATATTTCTTTCAGCTTCTGTTTTCAACCTTCGTTTTATTAATTTATTTTTTTATTGTCAGATGCCTTTGTTTTTTTAAATTTTTATTTTTTTCAGAAGAATGTTGTCTGGGTTTCAACTTATGAATGAACCGTGAATTTTCAAAGGTCTGATTTTTTTTTTTTTTTTTAACCTGTTGTTATCAGCTTTACGAGTAAAAGATGGGTAGGGCAGCCTACTATTTCAGGTTGATCCTTCATTAACATTTATTATGTGAAAAAATATACTGCATATGGTCACTGTAGTACATTTTTCCATATGGCAAACTTTCAATAAAAGATGGGATTAAGATAATCAGGCCTTCCGTTTACCTATCTTTTTTCCCCTTTTACCGTGTCATTTGGTTATCTTTTTTATTATTTATAAAAATAAATTGTAGGATTTTTTTCTTTTTAGAAAATTTTCATTTACCTTTTTCTTTTCAATTGAAATGGGTGCTTGGATGCTTTTGAATTTGGGAATAGTGATGGTCGCGTTAAATTTGTTTTATGGGACAGAATTTTTATTTAATTAATTGTTTATTAAAAATAAAAAAAATAAATATAATAATGGATATATTTTTTTATTTATGTTATTATTTAAGTATAAATAATTTTTTTTTCAAATGAAACGCGGAATCATATAAGGTAAATTTTTAGAACTTGATTCTCAGGGGCCTTTTTAACCGCAGAGGGTTCGAACTTCGAACTTTGACGCACAAACAATAGCAGAAGGCCACTTTCAATCCATGCATTGCCATTTGCATCTTGCATTTATATTAAAAAAATAATAATTAAATAAATGACGGGGGAAAAAGGTATAGTTAGTACTAAAAACGTCAAAGATTATCGTAAAGCACTCGATAAGCGTCCGGCTAAATATAGTTAAGAAATGATAAAATGACATCACGCGGCCGATAATAATTAGAGAAATGGTTCGAAAAACATGAAAAATTTAACTTCAAAGATATATTTTCAAATCATTTTTTACTTAAAAGAAGTCTATATATTATATTAATCTTTCGTGACCTCCCATTTCTTTTCGTCGTGTTAAGGGTACCATATGGCTGTAAAAAAGGGTTAACATTTTGGAAGCTTAATGCTATGTTTGGCAAGGTGAAACCTGTGGAGGGGGCAAAAATTTGGTGGAAAAATTATGTTTGGATATTTTAAATAAAAAAGGAAAGGAGGAGAATGGAAAGAAATTCATGAAAATTTGGTGTTTATTAGTTTTCGCTCTTTTTTAAGAGAAATGAAGTGAGATCAAAAGAAATAACTTAAAATTATATAGATATCCCTAAAAATAAAGTAACATATATAAAGAGTTGGATATTTTAGTCTTTTTATAACAACGTTTTATTTGATTTCCTCCCACTTCCATTATAACAATCCAAACAAAAGGTAAAATCTTTCTTCATTTTTATCTCTTTTCCTTTTTTTTTTTTCTCATTTCTATCTATTTCTCCCATTTTATTTTATATGGAATTGCCAAACATAGTGTAAGTTCAGCTCCATCAAAAATCTATTGTGCTAAATAAATAATTTTGAGCTTTAGTTTTGAGCTCAACTTGTGAACTTATGAAATTTCTTTTATTTAGAAACTTTCATTAGAAATAAAATTAGGAATACGACGGTTAAAAAATTCATAATATGAAATATAATTAAAAATTTATATATTAGAGATAATTTAAACTTTAAGGCTCTAAAACCTTGATCACATAAGTTCATATATAATTAAAAGTGTAAGTTCGAATTCTAATATTACCACATACATTTAAATTTTTATATTTAATTATATAGAATTAAATTTTTTTTGATAAATCCCATCAGTTTAAATTTTAATATTTGATTATATAAACTTGAATTCTAATTGCATAAACCTTAATTTTGATATTATTTAATTACGTAAGCTCAAAACTCAATTTTATTCAATCGCATAAGATTAAAGCTCTATAAAATAATTTAAAACCATAAGTAAGGAATTTTTTTAAATAATTTAAAAGCTTAGTTTTTAATATGAATATTTTTACTTTTATTTAAAAATATCGAATTTGATCTTTTAATTTATTCAAAACCTTAATTGGATAAGTATAAATCCTAGAAATTTTTAATCGCGTAACATTAAAAATTAAAAATAAGATAAAATAATTAATATGAAAGTCATGGGAAAAATTTTGGGTTAGGGCACCGAAATTGAGATGCATTTTCTCCTCCTAGTCAATTTATTGCATGTTTACTTGGCATGAATGACTATTTATTCCCTCATCGTTCTACTTAAATATGCTATTGCAGTTCACTTGAATGACAATTCATAATGAATTGCTATTACGTGAAATGATGAATAGCCATGCCCCCCCTCATGAATTGCTATTCAATGGATTTATTTTTCAACTTTTTCATAAATACCCCTGTCTGAAAAATATCATCTATATAATTATCATCTCTCTGTAATAAATACAAGGAGCATTATAGATATTTCACATTTTACTCCAATAAATATTTGTTTTTATATACCAAGTGAACATTGTAATAACCATTACAATCTATTACATTTCTCTTTGAATTGAAATTTCATTCCTTCGTTATTTCATATTGCGAAGTGAAAAGTCATTAGTCATCATAACCTAGAGTCCAATACATGCCTAAGGTCCCTATACAAAATAATTACTAATATACCGTTTGGATGAAATTAATTATCAATTTCAATTACAAAATCGTATTTAAGAAACATGATATGCAATTTATATGAAAATCGCGTGAAAGAATCGCGATTTAATTTGACTACGGTCGTAATATCGCAATATAAATTTTGTATGGATATCTCGATTAATAATCACTATATTACTTCAAACGTCAAATATATATCGCGTTTATAATCGTAATAGTATGTGTATATCGCGTTTTAAAGACGCGATATATGTGAATTTACTGTTCACTCATATATCCTGTGATAAAAATGCGATTTAGTGTGGTAAATTGGCAATTATTTTCATTTTGACCTTATTTAAGGAATTAGTTTTAATTAGTATCCTAAACAAGAAATTAATTCTCATAACTATTTCCTATATGTATATATATGTATATGTATATATATTCGTCTCTTTTGCCCAAATTTTAATCCCCACTGTGAGCTTCAAGGGATGGATCCACCATGTAATTTTCTTTTGACCAATAAATAAGATTAATAAAATAATAAAAGAAAGAAGACCAAGACTCATTTTAATAAATGCAAACTTATCTTTTAAGCTACAACTCTAGCTATATCTTTTAAAGAATAGATTAGCCTAAGGACTAAAAATAGTAAAACAATGATTGTTTGTTTGATTTTCTTCTTTCTTTTGTCTACAAATTTCCTTAGATTGCTGAAAACCCAAGTCCGATATGCACATCACCATCTTTCACTTTCAAACAAGACAAAACCAATTCTTACCTTTACCACATGATGTTGTAAAACCCATTAGCCATCCTTTCTTTCCATTTCCACTTTTAAGTAAATAACAAAACCCCTTAGAAGTCCAAAATCCTCCTTAGTGTATATATTACAAAAATAAAAGGGGAGTTGTCCATTAAAAGAACAAGTTTGAAAGGCAAAGAAGTCTTTTAATCTCTCATTTTCAATATTAAAAATTATATAAAGTCTTAATTTAATTCTTTTTATTCTCTTTCTAGAAGTAACAAGGAAATTCAACTCATATCTTCCACAAAGTTAAGGTAACCTATTCTAACTTTACTACTATATTAGATGACAAAAACAAAATCAAATAGGAATAGACTTAGCACTTTAAAGATATGCCCTAGAAATTTTGGACACAGGAGAACAATTCAATACCATCATAGAAAGTCAAATTGTTGATGTCGTATAAATTATAAACATTAAAGTAGAAAACCTTATATGTTAGAGTGGTTAAAAGAATAGGATTATGCTAGTAGTTATGCTCAAGAAGTATGTTAACTTTAGTAAAATTATTATTTAATAATGATTGTCAAGTTTAGACAAATAAAAATCAAAACAAGAAAATATGTATGTACATACATGTGTAGTGGTTCAAAGAAGAAAAATAGATCACCACTTTATTTTTAAAATTCAAAACCATATGATTCCTATTTCACATAAATAGATAAAAAAAATGATTAAAGGATTAATTAGTTAATAAAGGGAACAAATCATTAAAATAATAAAGTATATACCTTTAAATATTTAAAAATAAATAAATAACTAGTTAAATCTAGTATAATAGGTGATGCTATAGAATATGAAGATTTATATAAATAATTAGAAAAGAAATAATGAGAAAATATAATATAGTAATATACTTATATAGCCCATGGTTTCTAGAAAAAAAAATAATAAAAGGAGATTACTTAATTTATAAATCTAAGTGGATCATTGAAAAGGACATAAAAAGAGCGTTCCAATGACTATTTATATGCTTAAAACAGAGTTAAAATGGGTATATTACGTCTATATTAAGATTACGTGGTTAAAATTGAGATTTAAAGTCATTTAGACCACTTTTTCTAGAAATGTTAATTTTACACGAACTAAATTAATTAAATAGATAAAATTATGAAAATTAATTTTCAATCTTCAAAATGACTATTTAAATGTTAAAATAAGATTAGAAATGATAAAATAGCAATAAGTTTAATAAAATATAAATTTGTGATGCTTAGTCTATCATAATATGCTTGTTATTACTTTATTTTAGGGGAGATAGATCCATTCTCTAACTTGCCAAAAGGTTATTACGACGAATAGGTTAAAGATGAATTGGTGAGTAAGTCAGATCTGTTCTACTGTATGTGTTTGCAATATAGTGCACTAAAATAAAAGATGATGAAAATTGAATTATGTGTGGGGATATTGGATTATGTGCTGCTTGGTGATTGTATTGACTGTTGAATTATTATAATAAAAGTAGAAATGCTTTGATTTTAATATTTGTTCGATAAATTGATAAGTGTTTGCGATTGAGATGGTCATTCTAATAACCATACTAAAAATATCACACTTTATAACAAATTATCACGCATTGCACGAATTGCATAAATTACATTATTTTGAGGTTACCCTGCTACGTGTTAGCATTTCAGACCTATGGATTTAGTTAGTACTTGTAGATGTGAATTTCCTAGTTTTACGCTAAGTTTTCATGGCTCTGTTTAGTTCCATGAGAACTACTTGGCACCTGAAGGAACGTCGCCTGTGGATCAACATGAAATAATTAACACTTAATGGAGTTCTAAGTTTTCGAGGGTAAGTGGAGATAATTCAAATCATTTTTAAATGCATGCATATATTCTCTTTTTCCTTAGTTCTTAGTATCTCTTAGGCTCGATCAACTAGTGCTAGTTCTGATAACCCTAGTGTGAGGGCATAAATTTACACCTTATTTGAATTCTAGTCATTCAAACTTGTATTTGTTAAATATGATTGAGTGTTGCGATACGTATGCTTGTTAATCAAACTTGCTTGTGATTGTATGATGTGGAGTAAAATTCGATTACTTCACTAAGCTATGGTTTCGCTCACACTCTTATAGACATTTCAGGTTTCAAGAAAGTTCGTGGCTTGTGCTAAATCTAGCCTTTATCAAGGTACGAGTCCTAAAGCTAAGGATTAGAGCTGGAAGGACAAGCTTAAAGCCTATGATAGAATTACTTAATTTAATATCTTTTGTTATAATTATTATCAAAATACTTAGTTTGTAATAAGTAGTAGCTAATAGTGATGCATAGTACTGCTTTATTTGCTACATGATTTTTATATATTCATATTTCTTATCTAAGCAACTTCGATCCTTTTTTCATGTCATTTCCTTTGGAGTAATTTAGTAGTCCAAGTGATTGTCTTCTATATTGATGTTTATGGCTTGTTAAGAACATCAATTAAGATTTGCAATGACTTAATACTACTAAGCTACCCCTTGGGGCGTGACACAACTCATTTATAAAATTTATAAATGTAGTTTAACTTAAAACAAGTTGAATTTGAACAACTTTTAAGCATGTTCAAGTCCAGATCTATTAATTTGCATGTTTAAGATATGGAGATAATGTTTATCACGCTAACGGTCATGTAACCTAGTGCCATTCGGTCCTGGTCCTCATCCTTGGTATTGAGTTCAATTCCCTGTGTTGTACTAGTCCTTAGTGGATGTGTTATAGATAATTTGATTTCTTTGTAGTCTTGAGTAGTTCTCGACTTATACAATGCAATAGATGAGCCAAAAATGGGCTTCTTAAAATACTTTTAGTAACTTACATGGATACCCCTTGAAAACCTTGAAATTGCACGGACTCTCTGCTTTTTAAAAATCAACACCTAGAGCCTTTAAAACTTTCGTGGAACTCACTTTTTTAATGTATAGATATATATATTTTACTGCGGATGTGGACAATTAATTCAATATATCTAATTTATTACTATTGAAACAATATTAAAAGTTACGACATAAAACAAAAACGAAAAAAAAAATTACACTGGTTGATACATCCTTTTTCCTAAATTAAAAGAAGACTCTTGATCTTAGCTGGCTGGTGTTCATGCCTACCTCTCTTGCTTGCAAGGTTGTCGTTGATCAATTATTGAAGATCATAGAAAAAGTAATTCTAACTATTTTATCCCTTGCATCAAGGCAATTAGCAACTTAGTGAGGACATTTTAAGCCATAGAAAATTGGATGATTGCTGCATTGATTTATGTGCTTGACGAAAGGGAAGCTGAAGTGTCCCTTAAGGCCTTAATGCACTAACTAAATTTGCTTGCATTGAGAATTATCTCTACCTTGATCACTCCAAGGCCATCATTAATGTTGGTGGTGTAAGACAATTACCTATGATCGTATACAAGCAAGTGGACCTATTGATACATAGTCTAAGAATCAAGTATAAGTATCGTTCCCATAGGGATTGAGATTATCAATTGATGTAGTGTGAAAGCATAAGAACATAAGTCAATCTCTTCAGATGATTTCTAAATATACACAATTGCAAAACTTGCAATTTCCCAACAGAAAACTCTCTCAATTGTATTTTAAAATGTATAAAATATCATATGTCTAAACCAAAACCTTAAACCAGTATATATAGTCTCAACAAAAGAAAAATATGATACAAACAAATTAAAAGACACAGAACAAATGCTGCCTCAGAAGCTACCATCCTAGGTCACTGTACGATGGCGGCTTACTCTCTACGTCGGCGGTCTTTAGGCTAACAGTGGATATGTCTCACTCTCAGCATGAATTGTTGTTTCAGCATAGGCTGGCAGCCTTGGCTTTAACATGGCAGCCTTGGGCTTCAACGCCGGCAGCCTTGGCTAGCTTTGTTATCCTACTATATTCCTGCTATGTTATTCTCTCTCACCTGTAAAGAACTCGATCCTGAGTTCTCTTTTGGATATAAAGGTTTTTTTTCTTCATAGAATGACGAAGCTAAACCTTTAATCATGAATAAATATTCTCCAGGATCAAATATGAAGCTACAAAAGTGAATCTTAACAAGTATAAAGTAAAATATCCTAATTATCTTAGGATTTAGAATTGCATCCACTCTCAAGCTCTTTACACCATCTGCAGCAAGATCATAACTTCCATCTAGAATAAAACAATCTCCAACTTTATCTAAAGCAGTCTTTCCACATTTTTCCAAATATATATGATCAGCTCTTTCATAATCCTTTATGAGGTAATAACATTATGCAGTAGACTCTACCTTCCCAATTGACCCAAGTAATGCACCTACTCTATTATATTTCGTCAATTTGAGAAAGCATTTAGTAGTGTCCTTTGCCTTGCTAATGGACTCAAAAAATTAAGCAGTCTTCCTATGATAGCCACAAACTACTTTAGAATTTGGAAAACTCAATCTTTCTGCTTTTGCCAAATTTTCACCAAGAATTAGTCAATATGGTGTTTTTTGTTCTTCCTAGGAGGCAAATCATCTGGTAAGTCGTCGGTTATCAATTCGTTTAACTCATCCAATTGCCCCTAATACTGTTTGTCATCTCTTCAGTCTTCTCCTCCTTATCAACAGTTAACACTTGTTTTTCAATCAATATATGTGCAGTTTGGGATTCCCTCATAGCATCCTCCATCTCCTTCTCTGACTGTTCAATTGTACGAAAGGAATATCCATCTACTATGGAAGTTTCATGATGTGCTATTGAAGTTTCAATCTCATCATCTATCTTCCTCAAGTCTTTACATTGTGCCAACACTATAGATTCTGCTTGAGGGTATTTGTGGTCCTATTCAAACATTTTTTCCTCGTAATTAAGAGGAAAAAATTCATTCTCCAACAATAAGTTCATCCTAAATCATGTTCTAACAATTGTTTTTCCTTTATGACTTAACTTTTTGTGTAACCTTTCCCACCAAGTAGAAGCATAGTCTTTCAATCTACAAACCAACAACTTCACCCTTTTCTCTTCAGGAATTTTCATATATTCAAAGACCCACTCAATCTTCGAAATCCAATCAATAAAATTCTCAACCCCTAAATCTCCTATAAAATATGGAATTTCTACATTTAACTTGAAATCATTCCAACGTCAGTAAAAATTATTGAAATTACATCGTCCATAGGCTTTACCTTTTTCAAATCTGCCACCACCACCCTGTCTTTATGGTCGTTCCTCTTTCATCAACTCATCTTCTCCTTCATAATTCTCATAATAAGCATATAATCCTTGATTTGAAGCATTAGGTTTGACAATAGGATCTCTGTGTGCACACTCTGCCCTTGGTCGTCTCCCATAACCATTCTTGTTCTCGTTGGCATCGGATCAATCGACCATGTCATCAAAGAGCTGTTCAATATGCTGAAATCTATGAGTGACCCATGCTATCCAACATCGCCTTAAGAGCCAACTGTTTAGTTCCTTGAACTTCCGTATCCTGATCACCATCAAGAACGCAACCACAATCAACACTGTCATTGGTTGCCATCTGATGAGTGTCGAATCTAACAAATATATTATCCTACTCTCAAAATTTATATAACTTATATATAGCAGCGAGTAGGGTCGATCTATAGAGATTGGTTAAATCTATTTCTATACAAAGGTTTAGGTGAAAAAGGGAAGAAGGGGAGGAGGGGGGTGAGGTTGTGAAATTCAAAGAAAACTAATTATATCTAAAACTAACAAACAATTTACAAAAGTTAATTTAATATCAAAGAATTCCTAACCAAAGGTATATCGTAACTCAATTCACAAATTTCCATTCTTTATCTCAGATAAATTGGTTATAGTTATCAACAAGCTCTAACAACCTATCTCTCCTTACTTTTTCGATAATCAAGATCAGATCTTTAATTTTTTTTTCTTATCAATTAAACAACCCTAAACAAGCTCTTAGGATTTAATTTATCAGCAATATTAAGAACAAGAGAGACCGCCAATTCAGGTCAGCAAATCATACACATGATCGATTTAGACTAGATTATATATCTCCATAACACAATCAATCATTTATTTCACAATCAATCATGTTATTGTACCACAAAACATTAGAATAATCAAATAATTACGGATTTGATATTTTAATTGGCAGAAATTACCTTGCTAATCAATTGCATTAAACAAATAAGATAGTTATAATAAAAATGAACAGAAGATATACAAATACCCAAAATAAGAACATATTAAAATAACTCAATTAGATCTCACAATCCATGTAAACTGAACTGCAATTATCTCTTGGCTAGAAAATACAACTTTTAGCCACTCATTGCCATATGAATCTCTCTAAGGTTTTTGGAACTAATCCTAAAATCAGATATGATATAAAAATATGGATGAGAATGAATAAAAATGAACAGTAGCATCGAGCATTTGTAGGATAAAGATTAAAATTTGATCTGTCACATTGTACATCGGCAGTTTCAACAAGTACGCCGGTGGAGTACCTTACTGGCATTAGATAATAACAAAGAAACACTGGTAGTGTATAAAGCGAAGTAGAGGCGGTGCTTAAAAATTTCGATACTATGCATGAGCTATGCCGCTTCAACGCCAGCGGTGTTGCTTCTCTAGGAGTCAGTGTATGTATTTGAAATCGAACGCTTGTGAATTCTTGATGGAAAGTTGGCGGTGTTCGAGCAAGCGTTGAAGATTTTTCTACTGTGGACATTCTAGGCGGCTATACGCTGGCGGTGTAGACTCTTAATTTGCGAGCATTTGATATCTGTAATGAAGGCTGACGTTTTCTATTTTGAAGGTCGGTAGCGTAGACTTTGTCTACCAGTGTTTGATGTTCTGATGTATAAAATATAGGCCTATATTGATCTAAATTGACCCGACTTTGATTTTTCTTTGTTTCCAAGCTTGAATATAACTTCTCCAATTGCTTATATTTGATTCCAAGACCTAAAATATCATATTAAGCTTCATTAAGTACCAATTCCTAATGATTTTTATAAAATCCATAACAATTTAACACGATTTTTTCCATGAAAATTGAGTATAATCCATCTTAAAACCATCTTCGCAGGAACTCACCTTACTTTGATATCAATCTGACATAGTGTGAAACTGTAGGAAAAGAAATCAATCTCACTGGATGATTTCTAAAAACACACAATTGCAAAACTTGCAATTTTTCGAGAGAAAACTCTCTCAGTTGTATTTCAAAATGTATACAATATCATATGTATAAGCCAAAACCTAAAATACTATATATAGTCTCAACAAAAGAAAAATATACTACAAATAAATTAAAAGACACGGAACAAATGCTGCCTCAAAAGTTGACATCCTAAGTCACTGTATGTTGGAAGCTTACTCCCTACGCCGATGACTTACTCTCTACGCCGACCATATGCCGATGCCTTCAAGCTAGCCTTAGATATGTCTCACTTTTGGCACGAATTGTTGCATAGGCATAAGACGACAACATTAGCTTCAACGCCAGCGGCCCTAGGCTTCAATGCTGGTGGCCTTAGGCCGATTTTGGCATTCTACTGTATTCCTGCTGCGTTATTAATACTCACAATTTATTGTTGTTTAACTACAAACTAAATGGGTCAAGTTAGGTATATATACTACTAATTATAAGTTGCAAGTTGTAAGTCAAGTTTTATAGAGATTAGTCAAATAGTAACGATGTTTAGATTATGATTCCCACTAAATATTATGTGTTTACGTTAAAGATAATTATAATATTATTGTCAATATACTTAAACAGTAGGAATTTGTAATCTAATTCAATATCTCTTTCAAGATTATTACATTCTAATCCTATATTGATTAATTGAAATTACTTTCTAGTTAAAATCCCTAAGATAGCTAATGATCTTATTTCCCATATTTGGTTTGACTCTATTCTAGAAGATTTGTGTCAATTCTATGACTAAGATTTCATGTAACTCTTTTCAATTGTGCAAATCTATTCACATAAACAATCTTTCAATTAATTTGCATGAAATCACATCAAGAATTAATATTCCAAACTATCAATTCAAGATAAATAAATAAACATAGTATAATTGAATTCAATAAATCAATCAATATATTAGAAGGAATAAAAAAACAAACCACATAAACAACCTAGGGTTCACCAAATCTAAACAAACTCCTCCATAGTAGAAGTAACAAGAACAAAAGAATAAGAGCAAAGCATTTTTCCTTGTTTACAACTTAGATGAAGCACACTTTGACTTACAATAAAAATTATGTGAGTACTATAATAGTAAGCTTGTAAGTGTCTATGTTTAGCTGTCATGGGGTCTTTTCTTATTTAGAGGTCTTCAAAACCTTGAAAAGGAAGTTTCACCTTCTAAAATTAGAAGATTTAGAAAAACAAAAAGTGTTGTACTCTTTGTTTGACAGTTAATGTCTTCAAAAAGGTAAGTAAATCTTTAAGTTAGGCAAGTGGTTAATCTTAATGAATAAACAAGTTGATGTCAACAACTCTTCCTAAGAATATCCCAAATTACCTTTTCCTTCAAGCAATAACTCAAAATTTCTAGTTTTAACACATTTTCCCAAAAATAACAGAGTTTTAGGTTGGACATGAGAATGACATGGTTGTGTCTTTGCTTATGTAACTTTCTATATGCGTAAAGTCCAACTCCTAAGAATGATGAGATAGGATATGATTATGTGTTGTCCCTTGTCGTATTACTTTCCTTTTCTAGCTCCTTTGGCTCGTCTTCGGTAATTTCAAACGACATAAGTGGTGGACATGGTAGTATCTATCCTATCATTTATAATTTTCTTTATTTCTTGCCTAAATGACTTCCAATCTTCAAGAAACTTTGTGAAATCCTTCCTTTTCTTATAATTAGCATCTTAAAGTTTGAAATCAAATTATAAATATTTTAAGTGCAATTTTCATAATATTATTTATTAAAATGGCAAATAAAAACATATTTTAGTAATTATAACTTAGGTTTATCACAAAACCTTATTGCTGTGTACCTTAATTACATTAAGTAGTAGAAGTTTGAGTACATCCAAAAAAGTATAATATTTGAACATAATGAAAAGTTAGCGGCTAAATATACTTTCCCTCATAATAGTTTCCTAAATCCAAAAAATAGCTAGGCTTACCAAGGTGGTTCGCCTAGCTAGGTTGTAAATTTGCATAGACGTATCTATAAGGTAAATCACACTATAGGGAATGAGTAAAAGCCATGACTCATTGTGATGTGAGTGAAATTTTCTCATTATTTCTCAATAAAAAAACTACAAACAAATTATCAAATATATACCTCGCATAGGCAACCATATGCAATGCAATCATCGCATTTGATTTTTCGATAACCAACATGAAGTCTAGGCTTTACCTTTCCTTAACCTTAGGTTAGGGAATCCATAATTTTGTTAGCATCTAATCATCCAATACAAATATACTTATGTAATAAGCCCCATAGTACCTTAAATGTTGCCCTTCCTTGTGATACCTTAATTGCAGTTTTGGGTTTCAATCGTCCAATAATTCTCTTACCACATAGATACCTTAAATGCAGTCTAGAGGTAGCATAAGACACCTTAAATGCAATCCTGGCCAAGATATCTTAAGGCTTATGATAAAACCCAAAATGACAGTCCAACATGGTTTTGTAGTCCATGACTTCCCTTAATCTTCTAGTCCATTCTATGAAGCCAGAACTCAAATGGATAACTGATAACTCGAATTAAGATCTTAAATAATCCTTAACTTACTACTTATTTATGTCATTCCATCAACGAATGGTGACAACTACATGCAATACAATTTTCATGCAATGCATGTTTGATTTTATTTATAATCCGATAGTTATTAATAAATTCAGGTTGACTAGTCAAGATACATTCAATTCAAACAAAATAATGCAGAGAAAGAGAACTTACAAATAAGGGTATGTTCATGCAATTCAATATCAATACCAATCATGCCATTGGTTATCATTATTCTTGAGTTAGTTGTGATTTGAGTAAATGCCAAAAAACAAAAAAACCTTATTGATAGTCTTCATCTTTTGTTTATATCAATTGCCTTTCACAGTTTAGGCTTTTTAACTATATTTCGATTGCATGCCAATGGGGTTTATATCCTTAATATTGATAAATGAACCATTTATATCGATTACCCTTCATAGTTTGGGCTTTTAACTATATTCAACCATTGAATTAGGTAGTCTTCATCTTTCGTTTTATAGTAACAGAACATATTTAACTGAAAACACTTTTGTTTAGGAAGCAGAATCAAGTCGGATGAGGGTCTTGAGCGTTGACAAAGGTTTTGTTGGTCGATTCACCGATTCAAGGTCTAGTCTGAGTGGTTACCTTCGGACGACAACCATAAACAATGGGAACAGGAGACCTGATGTGTGAGCAAACTACATGAACAACCATTTTGGACAATAGCTAAAGTGGCGTTTAGATAGGGGTCATCATCCTTGTAAAAAATTTCGTGAAACTTATTGTACGATACCTATTTCGACGAAACAATACACGTAACCTACAAAATAACTCAACAAAAGCGCAAATCATTCAATAAATAGCAATTAAACAGCCACACAACACACCAGGCACATAGAAAGAATGGTAAATTACTAAAAATCCCACTCATCATGGCTTCATTGCAACTTAATCAAGGTAATTTGATGGTTGGCTCGAAAGTCGAATTTTTCACTTGAAACACATAAGAAAACTTTCATCTAAGCTTAGCGATTATAACTAAGCAAGAATAAATTATAATTTTACATAAAAATCTTAGTAACAGATTGAATCGAGGTTTTCAAAAAAAAACTCGATCTTCAAGCTTGTTTGGAACTAAAAATTGGCATAGCTCTATCAAGCTTACTGTTGTTTTATATATTGTAGTATTAGGATCACAATTTAGCTTGCAGTTTTTGAAATGGATGAGGATTATGTGAGATATGAATTTCAAAACTTTTGTGGAGTAACAAAGGTTTCGTCGATCAATTTCCTTTTGCAAATAATTTCTTAGGATAGTTTCTATGAAGTTGGAAATATGATTTTTGGCCAGCAATTGAAGGATTATAACCTTTAGATTACATGATGATGCAGTGGACAAGATAGCACATAATTATTTGGAGAAATGGCATAGGATTTGATGATAATGGCAGTTTCGTAATTTCGGGAGTTTTGGATTTTTACCGAGCGGGACCATATTCTGAAGGGAAACGATCCAACGGACAGAACTCACCAGCTTCGCTCGTGACCTAAGCCGGTTTTCGGCCAAATTCCTTCGTTTAGGCCGTCAAAACCGCGTTTTTACTATTTTTAGTAATTTTTCTTTATGTCTTATCTTTTCATTGGATAATCGTTTTTATATGCCGTCTGTGGCATTAATCTCGTCCGTTCATTTGTTTTCGCCCTAGGTATTATTTAGATAGTTTCCTTTTTTGGTAAAAATAGCATATTATATATTCTAGGGTTACAGAAGAGACAGAACAGATTTTTTTGAATGAAATTTTATTGAGAGTGTTCTCTCTTTTTCCAGAATTCGACATCTTGAATAGATTTCGATTTTTGATGCCAAATATCAAGGTATTCTTAGAATCAATTGGTATTTGAAGATCACAAGCCGGGTATTCGTGCGCGAATCAACGTCTTGCGATCCCTTTCGTATTCCGCTGCGTCAGTTGGTATCAGAGCTGCGTTCGTTCCAGGAGTAACGATGGCGCCTCGCAGACAGGTTAACCAGCGACGTATAGATGAGATTCATGAACGTGAAAACTTGGATCAGAGGATTGCAGCTATGCTTGATGAGAGATTGGAGCAGAGGATAGGACAGATGATCGATCGGCGACTGGATGCTGCAGTAGCCCAGATCACAGAGAGGGTGGAGGCGCTTGCGATGAATCAGAACCGAGGTAGGAACCCTAATCCTAATCCTAATCCTAACCGTAACCCTAACCCTAATCTGAGGGTAGGTGAAGATTTTGAGGATGACGATGATGAGATGTCGTCTGCTGTTGAGAGCTTTTACGACGAATCGCTACGTAGACGTGGTAGGCCACGCGTTGAGGAAGATTACAGACGCTGGGAGATGGGTATGAGGACTGAGATTCCAGAATTTCATGGCACTCTCCAACCGGAGGAATTTTTGGATTGGTTGGCTACGGTAGAGGAGATATTAGAATTTAAAGGGGTTCCCGATGATAAGCGTGTGCAATTGGTGGCAACACGATTTCGTGATAGGGCCACAGCATGGTGGCAGCAGACGAAATTGACACGCTTGAGATTAGGCAAGTCGAAGATTGAGACGTGGGAGAAGATGAAAAAGCATCTACGTGCGACCTTTTTGCCATATAATTTCCAGAGGATTATGTACCAGAGATTGCAGAATCTGAAACAAGGCAGCAAAACCGTTGATGATTACACCACAGAATTCTATCAATTAGTTGCTAGAAACGAAATTCAGGAGACGGAGGAGCAGTTGGTGTCTCTATATTGGAGGACTACGGTTGCAGCTTCAGGATACTATCAATTTGTTTGACCCAGTTAATGTATCTGCTGCACATCAGAGGGCTTTAATTGTCGAAAGACAACAACGGCGGTCTGGGATAGTGAATAGTGGCAGTAGTGGTGTCAATCGTTCAGGGAGTGGGGTTACAGGTAGTAACACCACGGGGCGTTTCAGTAAACCTAATACTGATCGTCCTAGTACGAGTGGGATAAAGTGTTTCAAATGTGGTGAGGTTGGGCACCGACAGGCTGATTGTAGGAAAGAAGGGAAGAAAGCACTTTTTGTTGAGAATGAGGATGAGGCTGAGGAGGATGCTGCGGATTTCTTTGAGGCAGGGGGTGATGGTGAACCAGTTTTTGATGAGGAGCATGTTGGAGAAGAAGTTGTGACTGGTGATGGCAGGAGAATCTAGTAGTCCGGCGATCTTGCATGACTCCCAGAATGGCTGAGGAAGAGTGGCTCAGGAGCAATATTTTCCAGTCCACATGTACCATTTTAGGTAAGGTGTGCCGATTCATGATTGACTCTGGAAGCTGTGAAAACATTGTGTCTACTGAAGTTATACAGAAGCTAGGCATTGAGTCTGAGCAACACCCGAAACCTTATAAGTTGGCATGGTTAAAAAAAGGGGGAGAGGTAACAGTTTCCAAACGTGCTCTCATTTCTTTTTCGATTGGTTCTAAATACAAGGACGCTGTATGGTGTGATGTGGTGACAATGGACGCATGTCACTTGCTGTTAGGAAGGCCCTGGCAATTTGACAGGAGCGTAACGCATGATGGGCGAGCTAATTCGTATAGCTTTGTATATAAGGGGGTGAAGATTATACTGGTACCCAACAAAGATTCCACAGTGACTAAGCCGACAAAACAGGGAGGTAGTAGTAATTCCAGTATGTTGTCCTTAGCCAAGTTTGAGGAGGAGATAAAGCAATCTGATATTGTTTTTGTTTTGTTGGGTAAGGAGGTTAGTGGAGACGTGGAGATACCTGAAGTAGCAGTTCCAATAGTAGAGGAGTTTCGGGATGTATTTCCTGAGGATTTACCAGAGGGGTTACCTCCACTGCGTGATATTCAGCATCATATCGATCTTGAACCTGGTGCAGCTTTGCCAAACCGACCTCATTATCGAATGAGCCCTGCAGAACATGAGGAGTTAAGGCGACAGGTTGAGGAATTGCTGACTAAAGGTTTCATCAGGGAGAGCTTGAGCCCGTGTGCTGTCCCAGCCCTCCTAACACCTAAGAAGGATGGCTCTTGGCGCATGTGCGTGGACAGTCGTGCGATTAATAAAATCACTGTCAGGTATCGCTTTCCTATTCCTCGCTTAGATGATTTACTTGATCAGCTTAGTGGTGCGAGGGTATTTACAAAATTGGATTTGAAGAGTGGATATCATCAGATTCGGATTCGAGTAGGTGACGAGTGGAAGACGGCTTTTAAGACAAGGGAAGGGTTATATGAATGGTTGGTTATGCCATTTGGATTATCTAATGCGCCCAGTACTTTCATGAGGGTGATGAACCAAGTCTTGAGGCCGTTCATTGGTAAATGTGTTGTCGTTTACTTTGACGACATATTGATTTACAGTGCTAATGCAGAAGATCATCATGAACATTTGAAGGCTGTTCTTGGTGTGTTACGAAGGGAAAAGTTTTATGCAGCCATGAAGAAGTGTGTATTTTTCACATCTGAGGTACTTTTCCTTGGTTATGTGATTTCTAGTGAGGGCCTGCAGGTTGATAAAGCTAAAGTGGCTGCTGTACAGCATTGGCCTAGACCTGGCACGCTAACTGAGATTAGGAGCTTCCATGGCCTTGCATCTTTTTATAGGCGCTTCATTCCACACTTCAGCAGCATTATGGCCCCCATAACAGATTGCATGAAAGGAGGAAAGTTTGTGTGGACTGAAGAAGCAGACAAGGCATTTGAGCAGATTAAAGTGCGACTTACCACTGCCCCGATATTAGTACTTCCAGATTTTCACCAACCTTTTGAGTTACATGCCGACGCATCAAAGGTAGGGATTGGTGCCGTGTTGAGCCAGAATAGCAAGCCAATTGCTTACTTCAGCGAGAAGTTATCAGGGTCAAAATCTCGATACACCACTTACGATGCAGAGTTTTATGCTGTGGTGCAAGCAGTTAAGCATTGGCGACATTATCTATTTCACAAAGAGTTTGTCCTCTACACTGACCATGAGGCTTTAAAGCATTTGCACAGCCAGGACAAGGTCTCGGCAAGACATGCTTCTTGGGTGGCCTACTTAGAGCGTTTCACCTTTGTTGTGAAGCATAAATCTGGTATTACGAACAGAGTCGCTGATGCATTAAGCAGACGTCGGAGCCTTCTAAACAGAATGAATATTGAGGTACCTGGTTTTCACTCTTTTGCTGAGTTGCTTGAGACTGACCCATACTTTGCTAGTATTTTAGCAACGGTTCGAGCAGGAGAGACGTCTGAATATCTGCTGCAAGATGGTTTTCTATTTAGGGGTAATCAATTATGCATCCCAGATTGCAGTTTGCGTACTCTGATAATTAAGGAACTGCATGGTGAGGGACATGTAGGTCGAGACAGAACTTTGCAGTTGGTGCAGGCATCTTACTTTTGGCCAACCATCCGCAAAGAGGTTGAGCGCTTTGTACAGCGTTGTAGAATCTGCCAAGTGTCAAAAGGGTCAGCCACGAATGCAGGATTGTATATGCCCCTTCCAATTCCCTCACAGCCGTGGGTTGATGTCAGTATGGACTTTGTAATGGGATTACCTAGAACACAACGAGGTAATGATTCCATCTATGTAGTTGTTGATCGATTCTCTAAAATGGTTCACTTTATTCCTTGTAAGAAGACTACAGATGCTGTACGTGTGGCCCAGTTGTACTTTCGTGAGGTATACCGATTACATGGGTTACCTTCAAGTATTGTTTCTGATAGGGACACTAGATTTCTTAGTCATTTTTGGCGAAGTCTGTGGAGAATGGTCAACACTCAGCTAAACTTTAGTAGTGCCTACCATCCACAAACAGATGGGCAAACTGAAGTGGTGAACAGGTCATTGGGTAATATGTTGAGAAGTTTGGTGGGCGAGCATGTGAAGAGTTGGGACCAGAAATTGAGCCAGGCTGAATTCGCACACAACCATGCAATTAATCGCAGCACGGGATTCAGTCCATTCCAGGTGGTGTACTCTATTATTCCCCGTGGCCCACTTGACTTATTACCACTGCCAGATAAAACCAGAGTCCATGGCAAGCAGCGGATTTTATCCTAATCTACAGGAGGTTCATAATCTGTGCATGACAATCTCGAAAGCGCTGCAAGCCGTTACAAGATGGTTGCTGATAAAAAGAAGCGTCATGTGGAATTTGAAGTGGGAGATTATGTTTGGGCTGTCCTTACTAAAGACAGGTTTCCTACTGGTGAATATAACAAGCTTTCTGCTAGGAAGATTGGTCCAGTGGAAATCATTGAGAAGATCAACCCCAATGCTTATCGATTGAAGCTACTAGCATATTCGAACTGCGGACGTGTTCAACGTTAAACATCTCCTTCCTTATGTTGGTGTGATCAGATGAAGAAAATTCGAGGGCGAATTTTGTCTACCCCGGGGAGGATGATGCAGTGGACAAGATAGCACATAATTATTTGGAGAAATGGCATAGGATTTGATGATAATGGCAGTTTCGTAATTTCGGGAGTTTTGGATTTTTACCGAGCGGGACCATATTCTGAAGGGAAACGATCCAACGGACAGAACTCACCAGCTTTGCTCGTGACCTAAGCCGGTTTTCGGCCAAATTCCTTCGTTTAGGCCGTCAAAACCGCGTTTTTACTATTTTTAGTAATTTTTCTTTATGTCTTATCTTTTCATTGGATAATCGTTTTTATATGCCGTCTGTGGCATTAATCTCGTCCGTTCATTTGTTTTCGCCCTAGGTATTATTTAGATAGTTTCCTTTTTTGGTAAAAATAGCATATTATATATTCTAGGGTTACAGAAGAGACAGAACAGATTGTTTTTTTGAATGAAATTTTATTGAGAGTGTTCTCTCTTTTTCCAGAATTCGACATCTTGAATAGATTTCGTTTTTTGATGCCAAATATCAAGGTATTCTTAGAATCAATTGGTATTTGAAGATCACAAGCCGGGCATTCGTGCGCGAATCAACGTCTTGCGATAACCTCTTTCGTATTCCGCTGCGTCACATGATTTGTTTAGGCGGTATGATAGTGGATAAATTCTATTGCTTGATCCAATTGGTAATCCGGGTAGTGTCCTATTATAATAGCACTTCTTATAATATTTTTAGGTAAAAACTTACATACCTACTAAATTATATGCCCTGGTCATTATCTCATATTCAAAATCTCTAATTGAATGATTCTAATTTCCGATTTGATTATTTCCTATGGTTTATTACAATTTGGGGTTAGATAATTGGGGTTTACTAAGATTTTAAGGCCAAATGAGTGTTAACTATCTATTAATTACTCAATTCTATACTTCGAGTATTAAAAAGGTATGAGGTTTCACATGTGTGACATCAAACATCTCCTCTAAGCACTTTTTAGCCTTGTTAAATTACCATAATATTCAATAAAATCCTTATCTCATGCTGCAGTCGAAAGAAATTATTTAGAACATTATACATATGTGTATTGTTAAGGTATAGAAAAAAAAAAGTTAATCCCAAATTGTTTTCTGTTACGTTGGTTTAAAATAAAATATTTTACATAAAGATAACTTGTCCCATCATTTTTATAGAAAATATAACAAAAGAACATAGCTTTTGGGTTCTCATTCAGATTTGATTATCTAACCGATTGAATCCAATGATTGACTATTAATTTTGTCATACGGTGAAAAAGCAGTTGTGTAAGTGTTGCCTTTTTCTTGTGGTCCCTAATGCATCTTGGAAGTTGGCAAGAGGCCAAAAAGGTATTAGAGAGCATTTTCAAAGCACAATGAGCCATTGAAGGAGCTATTTCATGTTATGGTTGATGAATTACTAATGAATTTCACTGCTAAATATAAGACTATCTGAAACGTTAAGACTATATAACAATCTTCATTCTTGCAAACAAAATCATCATTCCACATATATACAGAAGAGTATAAATGTATCACAAGTGTCTATACTTTATTAATTTTTTATAATTGTGTTTAAACTCTTTTTTTTTTCTTTATTTGCAACTTAGTGTCTGCCATTCAATTTAGTTGCATTATATATATCAAGCAATCCACCAGAAGGGATGTCGGTCAATCGGTCTTGTAGCTTTCGACCAAGCCCTTCTTGGCAATCATGTTTTGCTTCTTGATATACCTTTGTGGATGTTTACTCTATTGCCTATATAAAGACTTGCAATAGAGTCGCATATGAGCGAGTTCGTTCTGTTCCAGGGATGGAAAAAACCAAAATAAAAATTAAGTCCCCTTATATTTGCACTTCGATTCATCGCAAATTTCATTCTTTGTTTTTCCTTTTATGTCAGAAATTATGAAACATATGGTATGAGTATAACCCTCATACTCCTTCCAGACCATTTTGAAGTTCTAAAATTAATCAGATATGGAAGCACCGCAATTCCTGGAGAAAAAGTTCATGTGATGATGCTAGACAAAAGAACTTAGGGAATGCTTCAGCAGAGGAAATTCGGAGAAACTTTTGATGGATTGACACTAGTAAAAGAATTACAAGACATAGATGAGGGCTCTAATCTAATTGAACAGTGTATTTTCAGCATTCACTGATCAGAACATTGGAAAAGCTTATAATGTGCCACTCAAGGAAGCAACTTAGTGGAGCTGGTGGTTCCAAATTGTCTCACCTGGGATGGAGAAAGAACCTCTGTGTAAGAAATTATAGGAGTTGGTTCCTTACCGACTTTGTAGTCACATTTTTCTTCCAGAGTAGCCAGCTGTTACAATCCAACAGTTCTTAAACCCAAGGCTTTTCAGTGTTCTAGCAACTATTTTCGCTGAATCTGTGTACCTGAATGCATTTTATCATGTACTTTAGTCATCAGTGCAGTACTAGAAATTTGAATGTATCATTGGATATCTATAGGATTAAATGAAATGGTGATGAAATGAAGGAATATGTGCACAAGCACTCACGAGTCCAAGATCACAATGCTGGACCCTTCATTGATTTTCTTAAGATATGAAATTTTTATAGCCACGATCTCAGCTTCCACTTTCTTTACGTTCCGGACAAGGCTTCCCAGCTTGTTTGGCAGCACCTCTGGACTGTAAAAGTCCAAGGCATAATGAACCACTTTGGATGCACAATATAATCACAAGGATTCAAGTAATTAGGAAAGCAATATGTAGAGGAATGAGAGTAACTGAATAGCTTACTGGATATAGAATTCACTTGCAACAAAAGCTTGAGATAACCCTATGACTTTCTTTAGATATATCTTTTGGCCAATTCTTCATCACTGGGAATTGGGAATGGGAATCAAACGTATTACATTCCAGTTTATGTCATATGGCGCATGAAACTTAAACTATGAATTATTTTAATTATCATTTAGATAAGCCCTCATATTTATAAACTATCAAGCATAGTATGCAAAAACATGGTCATACCTTCCTTGCGAATTTGTTAAAAGAATAATGAGCATAACAGCAGGAAATTGAATTTATGTGCAGCCATTTCTTACAATATCACAAGCATCTTTTTTACATTAGAAGGCATGCGAGGAACCCCATTCATGTCCTTGTCCTTCTCATAGGGGATATCAACCACAACATAGTTTTGTGTGCATACCATATCAAGTGTTTAAGCAAGAGTAAGGTCACTTGATAAAGAAAAATTTCCATTAAACAAGCCCCACAAGAGTTCCAAGTAACAAGGTGTGTAGCAGGATCACACTTAGACCCTTCTACTCTATTATCATATTTTATTTAATTCCACAACAAACTGGTTTAAGTTTTAAAACTTATTTGATTTTATATTTATTGATTAATACTCACTATTTGGATAAGCAAATTAGAACGGACATTTCTTTTCATGATTGTCTTCTTTCAATTACTAGGTTTTAGCAATAATTCAAATTAACTGAAAACTCTAACTGGTAGTAATTATATGATCCAACTATCTGATAATAAGGTTATACCTTTGTAGACACGAAAATTGAAGGTGATGAGAGACCAAAGTGGAGGAAGAATCAAGTATGTGAGGAATAACGCTCTACTAGTTCCAATAGATATGGTCATGACAGATGGAGAAATGGTTTCAACTGCCGATGAAGCTACATGCTTTGCATCCTGGATTACCCTGGTGCTATGTTGTGCAGCATCACCTACCGTCTGTAGTCAAAAGAATATACTGAATTCAGAAATGCTCAGAGAGTTGTATATGTGATGTCGATAAAATTATCAATGTTGAAGCAAGGAGAGACCCTGGTAGCACTCATAACCGACTCTGTATCAATGCAGAACATTTCTTCTTTGGCTTGCTTCAAAGCCTTGGATAGAGCTGGCAAAGCAAGCTTTAGAGCTTGGTCTCCTGACTTTTGCACTTTTGGAATTGCCAATTCTATTGTAGTTTGAAAAATCTGCTGTGCAGTTTCAAAGAAACTTGAACCCACTTCCTTTACCTGGTCAATTGTTTCCTCAACCTGCCAAAGAAATGATAGACAAGAGTTTGCAAAGGGAAAAATTTCACTCCCATCTCCATAATTAATGAGATATAATTGCATTAAAATTCGCCATACAATCAAATCAGTCATTTTAAAAACTTAAATTAATAAATGCATGTCATAGTTTGTCATCTATGGCCAAGAGATTTAGTACCACGTTCACAACTCGTGCCATGTTAACACCTCGACTAACAGCTCTATGAGTTTATAAATGAAATTGCAGCACCAATACTGAACCAGAAAAAAAAAAGGAAAAAGTAATATTTTGCTAAAGTTGCTGAGATTTCTTTACCAAATAATAGATAGTTTTCAATTATAATTTCATTTCACACCCTGAACTTAGCTCAAAACAACATGGCCAAAATGAAAATTTACTTCAAAGCTACTCTTTAGATGCAGATGCACCAACCTTCCTTTCCTTCCTTCCTCTCTTTCCAATTACTATCATATAAAAAGAATTTTCCTGGCAGAACTGCTCTCGTAACTTCTGAAAATATAAATCATCCAATTATATGATGTTTTCTTAAAACTAAAATCCAATTCAAATGCAGCATATAAATGCATACAAGCTTTCTATTATAAACTCCTATACTAAGGTTCCTTATAATTCATTGGGGTGAGACAGTTTTCCGCCTCATTTATAGTTTAATTAAAGCAAGAAAACTACGAACGGTGCAGTATTACGGAAATCGCCTGCACGCTGTACTATTCAACAACAATGATGTATAGCCGGCATTTCTAAGTCAATTATATTGCACTGGAAAAAATAAAAAAGAATAATTTTAGTAACGTTTGGTTGCAATAATTGGATAGGATAAGGTTGACTGCACAACATCGTATGAAAAGTACTAGATAGTATAATCATCTTGTAATTATTTGATATGCATGGTATTGGATAGCATTTCACAAAATTTTTAATAAGACATTTTATTTTTGTTCAATTCTTATATTTTTGTACTATGACATATAAGAGACAAAAATTTTAAGTTTTATCTAATCTCATGATGAGAATTTTGTCTATTCCCAAGGGCATCTAAACCAAACATTATATAATGATCTTTATCTGGTCTAGTATCATAAAAAATTATGTAACCAAATACTACCATGTGTATAAAGACAAGCTTTTAGTTTGATGTTTACCCACTAATGGAGGCATCAATGCAAGAAAACAAATAAGGGGCAAACAATTTGCCATAATCTAGGAGTTATAGATAAAAATTATCATATTAAGTGGACTAAGTACACGACATAGCACAACGATCTTCTAAGAATATGATTGGAAGTTTAATTATAGGAAACATGAAGTATATCCTAGAGCCAATACCATTTGTTCAATATTAATATTCTTAGCAGTCGAGCTGGCTCTCTTCCTCCTCTCTATCCATCTAGGTTCTGGAACTTCAAGAAAAGTGCAATTGAGCTTCTAAGTAATCTATAATGTAAAAACAATAAACGACCCATTTTCCAACAAAAGAAAGTTGTCCATGGGCATCCTAACACTGAAGTTGTTTTTCACAAAATTACTAGGTTGAATCAAATAAAAATTCCAATCAAGTACTTTTAAAATAGGGAACCAAATTGAGATTTGAAACTATAAGAAGAAATTGTTTATTCTAGGGACTAAGTCAACAAACTAGATGTACAAAGAGTTGTAATTTTATTGAAAAAAAGAGAAGTTATTGTATCTAACATATTCAATTTATATAATATATAATAAAACCAAGTGTAAATTCTATAGATTAATAATAATAAAAATAAACTTTAATAAATCTCAAAGCAATAGACTTTTGCATCCTCAAATAGTAATACGGTTTTCGCATCAGTATGTATTCGATCATGCAATAAGGATTAAATTTTTTTATGTGGTGGAATAACATGGACATAAGGACATGAGGGCTCTTGGTTAAACGTTAAAATTGTTGTAACATACTGAAAATAAAAGAAAATACTATTAAAAAAATACAAAAAGGGAATTTTTTTTTTTTTTAAAAAAATCATGTTAAAATCAGCAATTTTTACCTTGTCATGAAGAGATCTTAGACAAACCACGGACAACCATTGCAATATTATTAAAAATGCACGAGGGCGAAACTACAACCACCAAGCTATTTCACATTTGTTTCTGTTGATGCTTCCGCTCTGCAACTCCGGTAATTGTTTGAGTGATCGACATCCAAAAACATATAATGACCGAAAGGAATTCAAGTTTTCAAGTCCTCTAAACTCCTTGAGTTTCTCACAACCTTGGGCATCTAGAATTTTTAAGTTTGTAAACTCTGAAAAATCCGGCAAATTCTCCAATGACCTGCATCTGAAAATGCTTAAGTATTCCAAAGACTTCAACTCCTGAAGCTTGGGAATCTCTCTTAACTCGTCAAAATCATACATTCCCAAATGCTTGAGGTTTCTAAGCGTCGGAAGATCTGGAAATTTCAGCATCGGGCTCCTTCCAAAAAGGCATAGTCCTTCCAAAGATGTAAATTTTTCTATGCAAGGAATATCCCTCAGCTTTGGACAGTAACCGAGCCCCAAACTTCGTAATTTTGTCAAGTGGGAAAAGCTGTCGACTCTTTCGAGGGAGGAACACTGATAGATTCTTAAATTTTAGGCCCTCAATGGTGTTTAGTCCTTGGATCCCGACTATATTATTGCACTTAGATAGACGGAATTATTAGGTTCCTGAAAGTCGACACGTCTAGTAAGCCTTCTAGCCCATCGCAAGAAGTAAATCAACCTCTTCAACGAATTCCCCAAGCCGTTGAGTTTAGATATCTTCCTGCAATTTATGATTCTCAGTTTCTCAAAGATTGTACTTCTTCCAGAGCATTGATCTCCACCAGCTCAGTAAAACCTTCAATAGTCAAATCGTAAATTTTTCAGATTTGAGAAACTTGGAAGTCACAAGGTCTGGCATCTACGTAATGAAAGTGTCTGCAGTCTTGACGGAAGCACTGGGATCACATTCATATCACAGAGGGTAAGACAAGACAAATTTTCTTGACGAGAAAATTCAGCAATCTCCTTGGAGCTTCATTGGACCAATTCTCTTTAACATGTGGATGGAAGCTACAAACTCTTCAGGGGTGTGCCACTAATCGAACATGTTGTTAAATTTTTTAAGTTTCTGATATACTCAAGTAATTCCTTAAAATTGTATAGCTTAACTCAAAATGGACAGTGACCATAGTTTCCCAATCGATTTAGGAATAGTCTTAATGATATGCATCCATCTATAGATAAGTACTCCAGTTGGGTGAGTGATCCTATAGTGTTCGGAAGCGTTGAGAGCTTTATACAATTGCTGACTGAAAGAAGCCTGAGTTTTTTCATAAATCCTTCACCATTGGAATTTCACTTATTGAAGTCTCCTGTAAGAAAGCACCCTTAATTCCTTCATTTCACCCATTCCGATTGGTAGCTCACCAAGTTTCTGCATCCATTTGCATTAAGGGTTTTGAGTGTCTTGGTCAATCTAAGAATAGATGGATGGATCCTTCTCAATCTTTTACAACCGCAAAGCTCTAAAATCTCCAACTCTTTAAATGCAAAGAAATCTGGAGTTGTTTTCAACTGGCAGCAATTGTGAAGTTTTAGAACTTTCAGCTTCTCTGCATACTATGATAAAGATAGATAGTTAAATAGTGTTTTAATTAAAAAGAATATTTGTCATATCAAACTATATATATTGTTGATATTGTATTACCTTCATTTGACTCCAGCCACCCATTGTTCCGTGATATTGCTGTTTGATAAATTTAGAATCACCAAATTCTTGGGACGAAAACCAGTAGCCGTAAAATTCGAAGGGCATCCATACCATTGAAGCCATCTTAGATTGAGAAAACAATTCTTGAAATTTCCAACTAGATTTGCATTATTTATTTGAAGAAGTCTCAACTTTATGAGTCTCACAAATTGTTCACTTGTGAAACAATTTTCTTCACACCTTCCATTTGAGGCAAGATTGAGAACTTCAATCTGTTGGGTTCCCTATTTAATAAACCATGGAAAATTAATAAGCCTAAAGTGAGCCACATTTACAGAGGTATACTCAAATGAATTGTTAATTAATGAAAACTAAGTTTTGTGGAGAAGTCAATTATCAAAGTGGAATATTCTATACTAAGACTTGGGCATGGTTCGATTCCGAATAAGAACCAGACCGAAACCGAACCGTTTGGCCGATTCCAGAACGAGCTAAGGAACTACTTGTTCTCTGGTTTTAGGTGGTTCTTTGGCCTAAAATCAATGGAATGAGTGGTTCCAGTCGATTTCATTAGAAAAAAATAGAGAAAATAATTTAAAAATATTAAATATATAATTATTAATATTTCAACTATTTCATATGAATAGTAAAATTTATTAATGATTCATAATATTTAATGTGTTATTATCAACAATACAAATAACTTAAAACCATATATAATTAGTTTATATAAACTTATCCAAAAACAAAATTCATTTCTTTAATAATGTGAGATTTTTTGTATTGTAATTTTTTTTAATCTTCTAAAGTATTTTGTAATCATATTACTAACTATAATTGATATTAATTGTGTTTGTATATAAATAAATGTGCATTCTAAAAAATTTTTTAAAAAATTGGTTAAATAATTTAACAATTTAGACCCAATAATTATTTTAAGTTAAAATAATTAATTAATCATTTTATTTTTACTTAAATAAAAAACGATTCCGCATTTTCAAAACCGGACCAAAATTATGGAAGATGATTCTAGTTTCAAGTCTTCAATTTTAAGACAGAGAACCGACTGTTCTGGTTCCAATTCAATTCTATTCCAAAACTTTGCCTATGTTTACTTATGCCCTAAACTTTGTCAAACACTCGGTTGTTAGATTATTCAGGTATTTTATTTTATTTTATCTTGTTTATTTTTTTATTTTTACTTTATCGTGTGATATAGATTGTTTGCTCTTATTTCTCTTTTTATCCTTGCGATATCATTTATGACGGAAAAATCAAGAACAGGAATAGAAGTGCTCATATAGAAGAAAAATTATACTGGAATGGATTAAAGTTTGAGTATATTTAAATAAAGTATTAAAATTTTATGTACTCAAAAAAATGATAATGTTATAGAGTTATGTAAGTAAGGAATTAACATACTAAGTGGTTAAAAAAGGGACAGTGTTATATATAAATTAGTACAAATAAGATTCTAACTTTTATGTTTATGAATGTTAATCTTTATTTTTTTTATTATTTAAAACATTCATGTCTTATTTGTATAACTTTATATAAATTGATTTATTATTTTTAATAACTTAAAATGTTGATCTTTTATTTAAACTTATCCTAAACATTGTTCTGTTGTGGTGTCGTCATTTCCCCTTTTATCTAATCTAGAGCAAAATCTAACCTTTTCAGTTTGGAATTCTCTTTACAATCATAATCTTTTAGTGTATATATAGTTTAACCAAATTTTTTTTTCTTTTTTTAGTTTTCCTCTAAATTTCATCTGAACATTAAATTATATCAATAAGTTTTTAAACATTAGATTTATATATATATATATATTTATATATCTTATATACAAAAGATACAACTATAAACATCATCATTTAATAAAGCAGATATCAGGGAGCTTATTAACGCACAAAAAATGTCATTTTCAATGTGAACATCAAACAACCAAATGTTTAGTATGTTTATTCTATTCATAATATTAACTTGTGAATTATATATATATATATATATATAATAGTACATCAACTAAAATGTTGTGGGAAAAAAAAACCTAAAAGGACTATTATTATTTACTAATATTTTGCGTAATAAGATTGAAACACTTGTTGTATTAACAACGTAATTATTAGTTATGGTATGACTATAAATAAATACATAGTATGTTATGATAATTTATTTAGTTACCTTTTTTTTTTGACAAATGATTTTTTTTTTGGCTGGTGAAATTTATTTTATTAGTTACCATCTTAAAAGAAAAAATATGTATAAAACAAAAGAACAGAAGCCTTAAATATTGTTCTCTTGTGTTGTCATTTCCCCTGATATCTAACCTACAGCAAAATCTAACTTGAACTCTTCAATTTGGAATTATCATTCCAATCATAATCCTCTAATATAAATATAGTTTAACCCTTTTCTTATTGTTCCTCTACAATTCATCCAAACGTTATATAAGATTAATCTTTTTTCAGACATTAGATTTATATATATATATATATATATATATAAGTACCATCATTTAATAAAGTATATAAGGAAGCCGACTAATGCACAGAAAAATGTCATTTTGAATGTGACCGAACAAACAATCAAATACTTAGTATATTTATTCTATTCATAACATAACATGTGAATTATATATATACATGTATATATTATAGCACATCAACTACAATGTTGTGGGAAAAACAAAAGCCTAAAAGGACTATTATTATCTACTAATATTTTGTGTAGTAAGATTGAAACACTGGGACGTTTAATTCACTGGAATAGAATAAGGTTGGAAGAAATTGTAATTCTTTATTTTATCATTGGAGATATTTTTGAAACAAGGTATACTTTTTGTTTAGGAATAGCCATTACTCTAGTAGAAAGAAGGAACGGAGATCCCTTATCTATTTTGCATTATATGAAATAGATTCTTTTGATAGATTTTTTTGCAAACTAAACAAATGAATATATATTCTACAATAATAAAGATTGAATACCAATTCCATTTCAGTAAACCAAACATACCATAACTATATTAACAATGTAATCATTATTTATAGTATAACTATAAATAAATACATAATATCTTATGAAAATTTATTTATTTACCATCTTAGAATAAAAAAATAAAACAATATAAAAAACCATTAATTAAAAGACAAGCAAAAATAAATTGACACCTGACAATAATGAGAATTGAACTCATGACCCATCATTTGCAAAAACATGTACTAATCCACCCAAGTAAATCCAATTTTATGTTAAGGTATGCTTTTTAAAATATGTGTAATATAAAAAATTTTTGTTTTTCAACTAGTATCGATGATTAATTTTTTTCCAAGATGATTAATTTTTTTCCAAGCCTATGTGCAGGGACCCATGGCTCTCCCTTGGGCCTGTCCATAGTATCAATCCACAAATTAAACCAAATCAAACTCAATTTTTATGGTTTAGTAAAATTTTCAATTCGAACCATATTGTATGGTTCAAAACCATATAAACCAAGCTCCATTTCAATGGTTTGGTTTGGTTCATAACCAAATTGCACCCACCTCTATTTTGATCAAGTATGTTTAAATAGTTATGAGGGCATTGTTTCTTTCTCTTTCTATTAGCAACCAGTTTTGTTCCATACAATGGTATAACTACTCTTGTTATGATGTGATCATGACTCGCGAGTTAAAATAAAATAAAATGATAAATTATATGAAAAGATATCAACATTTGAATGTATAAATATTAATGTTTTAAGTAATACGAAAAAAAATCAATGGATAAAGTTTTTAAAGGAATTAACGTTTGAAGTGAAAAAAATAAATCAATTTTTTGCAAAGTGAGTCAAGTAAAATATTAATAATTTAACACCAATGAAAACTAAGAAAACTTAATTGAAAAATAATTCAAATGTTGATACCTAAGTGAAGTTTGCAAAATGAAAATATCTCATTTGGTTCACTTTATGAAACAATAATTCATCTTTTTAACCACTCAAAATATTGATACATTAACTGAACCAAATGGAGGTAAATCATGCACTTTGATCACCATCTAAATATCACTAGGGTTGAAGCTTGGGTTAGTGATCCAAACACATAAACAAAGGGGGTCCACTAGGCCTTCAATGAAAAAAGGAAATAAATGGACTGTTACCTATTTTCAAGTGAATATTAAAAATTTATTATCTATTAACAATAATTAATGTGTTATTATTAATAATATAAGAAATAAATATAAAAATATGTATGATTTGTTTTCTATACTGTTCAACTAAAAGTAATATTTTTTCTCTTAAAATACCTCTAGTTTTTTTTGTAATCCTATATTTTTAATATTATGACTAAAGTTGTATGTATTTGTGTATTAATAATTTCACCTTGTAAACAATTCTTTAAGAAAATAGACTAAAAACTTTAATGCTCTTAAATTTAATCTTTATTCTAAGTTTAATATTTTTCTTATATAAATTTAAAATATGTCTTTTAATCTAATGTTTTTTAATTTTAACTAAAATAAAAGGTAGCTTGGGTTCTAGGTTCAAGACCCATCCTAGACGTGTGGTTCATAGGTCTACAAACTTGGACTTGCAAATTGATGGGTACGATGAATCCTAACTTGTGGCGATGTATGCCTAAAGAGGATATTATAGAAAAGAAAGAAAGGAAGAGGGTAAAAAAAATTTACCTGATTTGTTTTTAAGACTTCACATGCTTGATTCCATAGTATACTACGCTTTCCAGGTAGATCACGATCTTGTTGCCTTATGATTTCCATTCCAAGCAGTTTCAATTGATCATGCATAATCACCTGGTTTCCATAGCCGACTTTTATCAATGACAAGGATTTAAGGACTTCAATTCCAGATCGTGGGTAATAGCCACAGTCATTCCACATATACATGAAATTTTCAAATTCATTCTTCTGTAGAAGACAAGCAATGTCGAGAAATATTTTCTTTTGCTCATAATTTAAGGCATCGTAACTTTTTTAGCTTCATTGCACTTTGTCATCAGGTATCCTTTTCAATTTTTCCAATGTCTCTTTCCAAATCTGTAGCCTTTACCCAATAAAAAGGAGACCGATGACCACAATTGCTAGAGGAAGGCCTCCAGTAGTAGATACAATACCTCGAGCAATGATTTCAAATTTATCATAGGAGGGTCCTTCTTTGTAAAGCATGCTTGCAAAATAATTGAAAAGATTGATCAAAATCCAGTTCTGTCACCTCATATATTAGCCTCACATGCCATGATTTCAAGGCATCTCTATTCCTAGTAGTGACTATGATTATGCTTCCAAGTCCAAACCAATCACGTCTTCCAATCAATGCATTCAATTGATCACCATCGTCAACATCATCAAGTGCAAGGAGGACTTTGGTTCCTGTAAATGTATTGTTGATAATACAAGTTCCTTCATCGGGATTATATATTTCTTGTGGCCAATCCTTTTTTAAAATGTTGGATATTAGTTGTTTTTGCAGATGCGGAATTGATGCTTCACGAATACCTTCTAGGAAACTACAAAATTGAAAGCGGCTAAGTAGTTGGTTGTAAAGAAACTTAGCCAAAGTTGTTTTTCCGATGCCACCCATGCCATGGATTAAAACAACTTGAATATCATTGGATTGTTTTTCATCAATTGCTTCCATGATCTTCTTTGTTCGTTCCTCAACTCCAACCAAAAATTCTGGAACAGCCATGGTGGTTTTTTTCAGGTCGGTTAATACCTTTTCCACAACCTCTTTTATTAATTTTCCTTCATACCTAAAGGTCATGTTGCAATGTAAACTTTAGTGCACAAACAAAAATAAAAAGTGATATGTTGAAGACAAGGGAAAAATTAAAAAAACCTCACCCGTCAACATTATCGTTTAATCCCAATGCTTTTAAGAATGTAACTTTTTTCAGAGCATCCTTCCATTCTTGGACAATCTTCCTATTATGATTTTTCTCATGCAAAGAAAATGCCTTTCCAAAATCACCTTTTTGATGACGCACATCTGATGGGTCTATATGGTAAAAGATGGGTAAAACGATTTGGCCTAAAGTTTCTCTGCACTTGAGGATTTCTACAAGCTCTAGAAGGCACCACTTACTAGAAGCATAATCAGGAGAGATTATTGGAATTGAAATCTTGGAAGTTTGGATTGCAGCAAGAAGGTTGGGGTGAATTTCCTCACCGATGTGAAGTTCCTCGTTATCTCTAAATACACAAACCCTCAGATCTATTAATCTATGATAGAGATGATCAGTGAATGTTTTTCGAGTATCTGTACCTCTAAAATTCAAAAACACTTCATAATTTCGACTAAGAGGAGGAATGATTGATGCTTTTGCTGTGGAAGTTGTGTGATTTGGGTTTTCAATAACAATGATCTTTTTCTTCCTGAAAAAGTGAAAGCGAGAGATAAAAACCCTGCTAGGATTGCTGCCACCGCCCACACAGCTGATATGATGTTGGGTTCCATGGTTTGATCAAAGTGGATATTCGTAAAAGGAAAGATGAAAGCCGGCAGTGAAGGAAGGGTAGAATGTAGAGTTTGATTACAGATGAGATTTTAGGCAACTTATTAGGTCTTTATTTGATGTTCTATTTCAACTTTTCTGTATGTACCGTGTGGACTGGGGACAGCAGGAAACTTCCTAGGTATTTCTATAGACGTGTACAGAGTGGTCAATAAAGAAAGGGTACGAGTCTTGGCCACACAACAGGACAAAACAAAATAAACCGAGGGAGATGGTAATCGGGGACTTAGTTGGGGCATAATGTCTTTTTCACGCAAAATGGAGGGTGATAGATGATATATGTCAGTTTCAAAGTTATGGATTTCCAGATCCTTTTTTTTTTTTTCCTCTGCCGACAGATTCTGTTTGTTTATAAGAAATTTAAATAGACACGTGTATATATATATATATTATTTACAACGTTGAGAAGGGATATTGGATAGAAAATTTTCTTCTGTTAAAAGAAAAAAAGTATAAAGAAATAACCTAATATTTTCTAATAAAAATGATTTACGTTTGTTGGCCAAAAAAAATTGTTTACATTTTTTACGGAATGTCCTATGGTGAATTGGTCCGTGCATTACCAACCAGTAATATAATTTTGGTTTTTCATTATCTATAAATTATTTTTTACATACAAAAGACCATTGGAAAACTATATATATATATTTATAGCAAAGTTAAATTAGCTACCACTAATCATTTCCACGGGGATAAGATAGGGTCTTAGTCTTCTTCCAAGTCTTTCCTTTAATCAATCCCTTATCAACTATTTCATTCTTTTGTTAGGATAATGACAAATCAAGTACTTATATTTTTAATTTTTAATAAATTAGTATCTAATCTTTAAATTTTGACAAATGAGTGCATATACTTTTAAAGTATGTACACTTTAATACTTTTAAAGTATGTATTTCATAAACATTTATTTTGATAAAAGGATAATGCAAAGTAAGTACCTATAATTTTACTTTTTTGATAATTTCTTAGCAATTTAGTATTACATCTTTAGATTTTAGCAATATTTGGCCATGTATCTGCCATTATCTTGTCATCAAAATGATAGTATGTCAAATATTGGTTCACAAAAACAGTAAATTGCACATACTTTGAAAGTACATACAAAAATTTGCCAAAATCTAAATATGAGACATTAAATTACTAAAAACTGAAAGTAGAGACACTTGACCTGCATTTATATCTTTTTTGGCCTTAGCAGTGTGTGATAGATTTTAAGTGGAATTATAAATATGAATTTAAATTAGTATAAAAGTACAAATGGTTATGGTACCTTTTACTTTATGAAGTGGGATCATTTTTTTTTCTTTTTTTTAGCAAAGTTATGGATTTGAGCAAGAAGAGGCATCCTTATAGGAATTGTAAAAGTTACGAAAATTATAAAATGCTGGTATTCTCTAGCAAAACTACAAACAAATTTTTTTTTTGTCCAAAACAATGCTAGATTAAATAAAGCAAAATTATAATTAAAGACAAAATAGAACAAAGGCTGGTAATTGATAGTTTTATACTTTTAGGTCCCTACTTTGAAGAAATCAAGCCAATAAAAAGAAGCCACAACCTTCGTTGGTTGTGGTGTTGGTTTTTGGGTAAATCCAATCTTTTAAGGCCTCAAATAGGGATGCAACCGGGGCGGGTTTTTTGAAATCCGAACCCAACCTGAGTCCTTAATGGGTGTTCCAGATCCCGAGAAAAGCCATATCGGGTTTTTTTTGTCAATCCCAAAACCCGACCGCTAGGATTTAAGGAACCCATAACCCGACTCGACCCGACTCCAAGATTTTTATTTTTATTTTCTAAAAAAAAAGAAAGAATTTTGTTTTAAGTTATTAATGATACAAACACTTACATTGAAAGAATGAATTTTAGACAATAATATCATATAATATGATGCAAACACTTCATTTCCACTTACTTTCACGTATATATAATATAAATGGGATCCTTGCTTTAATAACTTAATATTTTTAATTTTTAATATTTTGAATTTATACCGGGTCGGGTTTTCCCAACGAGTTACATAATAAACCCAAAACCCAACCTGATAATTTATCGAGTTTTTTTTTAATCCCAAAAGCCGTCCCAAAACCTTATAGGGTTTGACCCTATAGGGTTTTTAGCGGGTTGGGCGGTCGGGTACCCTATAACTACTCGCCCTGCTCCGCTTGCATCCTTAGCCTCAAAACGATATTTTTTTTTTCTATTTTAAGAAGCTTTTAAATGTGTTATAACTTTTAGTGTAGATGTTTTGTTCTATTTATTGTCTATAGAATTTTACTTGTCTTTTTATTTATTTTATATCTATAAGTTTTGGGATCTTTTTATTTTTTACAACTTTTGAGTTGCATATAAATGTATGCCCTAAGGCATTGAAGAAATCAGTTTTTATTAGTACTATTATTTAAGCTGTCTTTTGCTCTAAATTTGCAAACATTTCAACAGCGTTAATTTTAAATTTAGAGGTCTATTATTTGGTTATTCATAGGATCAACATACAATTAGAAAATCACATTCTGGTATTTATGTACGAATCAATGTAACATGGGAAAAGGGCAAAAAGAAAATCCGTTTGGATGTCGGATTTTATCACTGATACATAAGTTTTCATACAACAACATGCAATCATTAACAGAATGCAAGTACAACTGATAAGATAAAATAGAGACATCCACAAGTATAAATAAGGAGAATAGGGTCAAAAGAGTTATTATCGAAAAATCATTGTGAAGCTTCTTCTTCTCTCTTCTTCCTTAGGAGCTTTTCACCTGGCTCGAAGAGAGTAACAAGGAGACGAGAAGATATTGCCTTGGAAGTAGAAGAGTCGAAGCCATTTTATGTTCCAAAAGCTAGGGTTTGAGGAAGTGAACAGAAACGAGGAATTCTCTAGAAATTGTGTTGTTGATTTGTTGTAGATCAGACGTAGAAAGTAAAAATCTAGCTCTGATTGTGAGCATGTTACACAGATTCAATCGAATTTGTTTAAGAGTTGGGCCGTGTCTATTTGTGGATTGATTCTTTTTAGGCTTTTATTTTCAGGCCTAATAGTAATTTGTCATTCCTTTCATTGTGTCGGTTTTTGACTTTATAGGAGAATTATAAATTTGGCTTTCAAAATTTTCTGGACGTGAAATTTTCTTGCAAATATGATAGATTATATGAGGAAGTTGCACACTTAAAGAAATCTTTTAATTTCTGAACTTTTGGAATGAAAGTATTATTAAATGATTAAAAAAAAAAAACACTAAAGAAAATAATGTCGGGTGGGTGGGTAGGTGGGGGAACTATGGGGTATACATTAACACTAGCTATCCTGACTAGTAAGGAGGTCATCAATTGCTGAATTTCGTAAACTGTAATGATGTATGCAGGGTTGGGTTCCTTAAGATGGAGTTAAATATTTATACATATGGATTTGCTTAAATATGTTGATGTAGTGATATATGTAATAGCAGTCTTTAACTTAGTTGATGATCCGTTCTTTAGAAGAGTAAGAATTTTTTTCTATTAGATGGAGTGGTTAAAAGATTGGTGCCAGCTATTCTTTTGACCTATTTAAAAGTGGACTAATTTTACTTATTTTGTTAAGTTTGCAGGATGGCCCATGATAGGGTAGGCTGGCCTACGAGCCAAAGTGTTAAAAAAAAAAAAAGGGAGCGCCGGGGGGGGGGGGGGGGGGGGTGGGGGTTTGTTGGGGTTGGGGAAGTTTATGAACTAGCTAAAAATTTCATGTTAATATATATATATAATAACATAAAAGTGTGGCAGCTCTAAAAACATGATGTTATGACTTTTCTACTTATTCAATAATCAATAATAAAAAATTTTCCCAAATTTGTATGTTTTCAAATTGACTTTTACTCTAACTCACTATGTCAACAATACTATCTAAATCTTGACAAAATAAGTAATTAGATATATAAATTTTAAAATTAATCAATTTAGTACATGAAGAAACATTTCATGAATGCCGTTAGTATTTTGCCAAGTTCTTTCAGACATTAAATTGATTAAATTCAAAGTTTTTCTAATACTAATTTGATTATTTTTAAAGTTCAGGTACTAAACCAAGTAATTTTAAAGTTCACATACTTAATTGCATATTTTATCAAAGTTTAGCTTCATTGATGACATTAACTGTTTTTAGAAATCTTTCCAATAGTCAATCTATTCTATACACAAATTAAAGCTGTTTGGGGTTTGTAAAAATTTATGGCCTTTGTTTAATAAACTCTTTCATATTAATTGAAAAATCTATGATAGGATATTTTAGAAAATAAATTATTTAAAAAGTGTGCTACATCACATTGAAGATATATATATATATATATATATATATTTTGTGTGTGTGTGGTGTGTTAGATAGGCATTCAAAAAAATTTTAAGACATATGAAGAAAAGAAAGGCACATTAAAAAACCAATTCAGGCTATCTAAATAAAAAAAAAGGGGTTAATGTCACGAATGATATCTAAACTTTGATAAAACATGTAATTAGATGTCTAAATTTAAAAACTTATTATTTTGGTGTCTGAACTTTAAAGTTGATCAAATTGGTACGTGAATAAAAACTTTTTATGCATGGCAATAGTATTTTCATAAAATTCTTTCAAGGACTAAATTGATTGATTTAAAAATTCATATATTAAATGGATCAATTGTAAAGTTCAAGTACTTAATTGTATATTTTATTAAAGTTATTTTGTGACATTATAAAAAAAAAATAACATAGGATTAAAAAAATGTACGATATCAAAATGTGAAAGAACATCAATTACCTTATCAAAGTTGAGTCATTCCCGCCAATATCCTATCCTAGAGGCCTGGACACCAATCTCATCGAAAAATGAAATCTAGAGGTCCTTTTACATATCTGAATAAAGGGTTCTTATGAGGACAATCCAGGTATATAATCACAATAAACAATAATCCAATCAATACTAATCGTGTTCCCGAATCCCAGTCAACGTGAAAATTGGTGATGTTACGTGGACAAAAGGAAGGAAAAATAAATATTATGAAAGGACCTCATCTATAATGATTTACTTTTAACTTTATAAAAAATTCAACAATTCCATCGTTCATAAGCAATATTGCTTTAAATACAAAACACCTTTCATAGAGGCAACCCATACTATAAGTTATTTTAGATATTAAATTGATTAATTTCAAAATTCAAGTATTAAATTAATCAATTTTAAAGTTTAGATATCTAATAACTTATTTTATCAAAATCTATATACCATTTGTGATATTATCCAAAAACAATTCAATCTATGTATAGGTCTCGAGTTTTCTTATCCCCAGCAGAATTAGGGTACTATGAGAATCAACTTGAAATACTCCAAGGCTCCTTGTTTGTTAACTAATAGAAAAGGGATGGCACTTAAATTAGGTTAAATTTATTAAAATCTTAACGACTATTGTTAAAATTGAAACCTTAAATTTTGCATGACAAAATGTAGATCACATGTGAAAATAAGGTTCTGTAGAATTACAAATTAGAGAACAATTATAAGGTTGAACCAACAGACAAAAATTGCTTGACAAATAAAATGTTTAATACATTAACGAAGGCACACTTTAATTTAGACAAGGAACGCTATAAATACCCAATCATTACTGCAAGATAAGACTCTTTTAAACCTAGAGAGATGTACCAAAGTGCCACTTTAATAGACAACACAGTTGAAGGGAAGAGTGAGTGATTGGTATGTTAAATAGTTTGAAATACTCTTTTTTTTGTTTGTCATCACAACGGAGGAAAGATTCAAACTTAAAACCTCTTACTTAAGAGACTAGAGAGATACCACTAAACTACAATGCCATTGGCAAAGAGTTTGAAAACTTGATGGAAAGAGTAGAAGAGAAAATGAAATAGAAATTGTGGAAATTTAAAAATGTCAGGGGGAACACTTGATGTTAAAAAGGTAAATAAAAACATTTATATGTTTGAAATACTTTATCATTGATATGTTGTAGCAATTCAACTCTTTTTTTTCCCCAAAAAGCGATTGTATACATATATATGTTCTGTTGGTTATGTCTTTAAATCTTAATTTTATCATAATGTCTAATGATTAAAAAATAACAAGAAGAAGGAAAAAAGAAAAAAACCTTTATTATGGTGTCATTCTTGAAAGAAACTAAACTAAATGGCCGATAGCTCACAGTATCTTCACTTAATCAGTAATGGCTTGTGTTTTAAAAAGAATAAAATGAAATAGATTATCAACCTAAGGTATAATGGTTAAACATAGGAATAAGGTGTAAAAATTCTAGATTAACAAGGATCTCTTTAGCAGTTGAATTGTCCACCAGTGCATTTTTCTTATTGGGCTGGCTCTTCAACATCTGATTTTTCTTAATGGCCTTCTCCTGTTATACTTCTTGATAAAGAGTGTGAAACTAGCACGTACTCTAATAGATTACACTTTGTTGGATTAAACTCTAAAATACCTAAAATCGCAACCAACAATGGTTATCCACTTAAGCAAAATGACAAGTTTTATAATGTTTTTTTTTTTCCCAAACATGACAATTATACTTTAAGGATTAAATGTGGTATATAACCTTCCATTCTCATCTTTAAGAAAAAAATAACTCCGTTTCTTAAAGTAAAAGCCATTTTTTTGCATTACAAGCCTACTTGTGCTTGTATGAATGAATGACAAAGAGAAAAATATTACTAACCATTCTATGGTCAATTCCCATTTGCACAACTTTGCCCTTCTTGCTCGAACATTTCTCTCCACGAGCATGTGCATAAGATTGGGAATTTATATAAATGTAAAAAAGGATAGATTTTTTTATGTCAATATTTTCAACCTTTAAGCTTTCCTTTTATAAGTCCATGTTTAAGTCTTTAGGATAAGGAGAGCGAGCATAATAATTATCATGTCATTTCTATTTTGAAATTATTTTTGGTGTAATATAAAAGCCATAATCGTTTATGGTTTTCATTCCTAAATTACGTGCATACTCTTTCTAGAATTAGAATCCAATTTAGACAATGTGACATGTTTTATTCATGTCGTCGTATATAAACAACTCTGACATACTATATATATGCAAAAAAATCATACAAACATAAAACATACAAGCTTTCTATCATGCAAACTTTCTAACATAAGATTCACAAGCCAAAAGGTTGAGTGGGACGATTTCTGGAATCATGTATAATTTTGATTAAAACATGAACCCCATCAAGTGGCAATAAAAAAATATATAAACAAATTATTACAGGCTTCACAATGCAATTTGACTAATAAAAACAATCACCTACCTTACTATTCTACGATAATGTCTTGAAGATCCAAATTTTCACAAATCTTATAAATGAAAAATAAATCGAGGCCAATGATTTTGCACTCGAAATAATATAACTATAATATATATATATATATATATACATATACATAGCACAAGCTCTTAGTTTGATGTTTGTTCTGTACCGACGGCATCAATAGAAGACAACAAATAATAGGCAAAGATATTAGAGGGACTTTAGTTAAAGGAAAATTTGAAGATATCCTGAAGCTAATACCATTTGTACGATATTATTCATAGCAGCAGAGCCGGATTACTCTTCCTTCTCCTTACTCAGCCAAGCTTTTGGAACATCATTGAAATGCCTCTGATAAGCTTCTATATAATTTGTAATTCAAAAATCATTAAACGGTCCATTTTCAACCAATAAGTAAATTCTATCACAAAAGTTGGTATTCACAAAATTACCAGGCTAATCAAATTAAAATGGCTGAAAATGAGAGAAGTATACTGTCATGCCACGTGGACAAAGAACAAGACGGATACCAACCTACTTACAAGATTTTGTTACAACTTGAGATATAGCTAAGCAAATATAACAGAAATATACATGTAGTATTTGTTTCTTTTGCATGTAATAGTAGAACAGCTAGCAAGTTATTGTAAACAAAGATAGGATTTGTAACCGATTACAATATGTGATTTACACAACTGATATTAATAAAAAGATACGATAGAAAACAGAGTATGAAAGTTTACCCAAAAATAATTAGACCCTTAGGAGCCTCTGGAAGCTCGAATTCCAGAAATCATTTCAAGCTTTCATTTTCAATTTTCCTCACAAAACAAAATATCACAAACAATTAGTAAGAAATATACAAACAGATCTAAAACTGGTTCTTAATATTTAAGATTTCTAGTTGTTAGATTTTGAAAACCCTAATTTTTGGAAGAACATTCGAGAGCGAAAGAAAAGAGAGTTGTTTTTTATCGGAAGAGAGAGAAAGAACGAGTGAATTTTGCTAGGGTTGCCCTTATTCATTTTGATATCGTCCTCACGGGCTTGGGCCTTGGACTGAGCTTAACATATGCGTTTTTAATATATTTTATTATTTACTATGTATCAAAGCCAAATGTAAAATCCAATATATCCACATATAATAACACATAAGCTCAAATAACCCTGAAAAGAAGACTTCTGCATCTCCAGTGGTAATCGCTTTCACTTCCGCATGAATACTAATAAAATTTCACAAACTTATACCCTTGCCACTGACACATAGACAACATCCATGGGGTTAAAAAAATAAAAAATAAAAAATTCATGCATCATGGTTAAAGCACTTTTTAGAATGTAAAAAAGAAAGAATAAATCAAAATTTCATTTTGATGCCATTTTGATGCCACAGCTCTCATATATAAATGTATAAATTTAAAATGAGAAACAAGAAATGGAAGAACAATAACTGAGAAATGAAATTGGCATCTTGTTTACCTTCAAAGAAGAGAGAAGAATGCCAACGTAGGCAAAGCATGAACCCAACTTCTTCAACGTTGTCAGGAGAGAAAGTTGATAAGTTTTATTAAAATCAAATATTACATGGGAAAAATTATTAACGATAAAATGTTACTTTTTATTTTTAAAATAATATGTCACTTAAGAAAAGTAAAATATTAATTTTTAATAAATTAATTAGTGAATAGACACTAAGTGCATCAAAATTAAAATATAGCCAAAATGCAATTAAAACTAAAATACATACACTAAAATGCAAAAAAAGTGTAACAACTTAACTTTCTGTTTTTGAGGCACTAAATTGACACTAATTGAAAACAATCACTTCTGGTGCCTTTCTCCTTAGGAGAAACGGTACCTGAATTTCAAATAAGTAGGAAAAATGACACATGAACTTTTGTAAAAAATTCAAATTAAATACCTAAGGTCTGAGTTTGTATAATTTGGTACCTGAAGTAAGTTTTTAGGTACAGATAGAAAAAAATGAGGTAAAAAAAAGTATGTGAAAACTTGTTTCAGATACCAAATTGTTTAAAACCAAACTTCATGTAGGAAAATATACACAAAAACTTATTTCAGGTATAAAATTATTTAAAACCAAACTTCAGGGACTTGATTAAAATTTTTGCAAAAATTCAGGTATCATTTTTTATATTATTAATATTTTATATTATGGATTAAGAGTTATTATTAAAAAAAGACTTAATTTCTTTATTTTTTATATCCATTATATATTTTAAGTTTTTTAGTATTTTTATGAGTATATCTATAGTTTTTCAAAACTATTATGTAGGTTGTAGAAATTTGCATTTTTATGTTTTGATTTTACGTCCCAATTCTATAGATTCTTTGATGATTCTATGTAAAATTACGAATTTGACAACCTTGCTCTTAAGTGCTATGGTGTAAAATGAAATTTACTATCCCATCGCTATTAACCATATGATAATCTTTTTATCACTTTATAATTGCACAATAAGGCCACTGGTATAAGATACTTCTAGACCAGTAAAAGCCAAAAATTAAGCATGAATCAAATGTTAATTAAAAATAAATAAAAAAAAACAGTTAATGGAGGGTAATGCGTTTCTCTCTCTCGATCAGCGGCTAGTTTTATTTCATAGGTTGGTACGTATCGCTTCTCTTTTACGACGCGGTTCAGGACTCACGGGTCAAAAATCATGCAATGTAGCCAGAATATAGTTCGACACCCACCACACCTCCCCCCTACCCTCGGCTGTGCTACTGGTGGCTCCGGGGAAGTCAGAATAGCCTCCCCACACCAAACCAACACCCCCCCCCCAACCCACCCACAAAAAAAAAAAAAAAAAAAAAAAGAAGAGGGTGAAGTAAGTCTTCAATAAAATAAAATAAAAGGTTGTACTCATTCACATGTTACTATTAGTAACACAAGAAACAAATATACCTTAAAAGTTATGAATGGTTTGCTTTATACAAACTCCTACTAAAAGTAAAATATATTTTTTAAATTACCTCTAGAGTATTTTGTAATCTTAAATTTCTAATATTATAACTAAAATTGTATTTGTTTATATACAAATAAATGCATATCATAAACAATTCTTTAAGAAAATGTGCTAAAAACTATAATGTTCTTAAGCTTAATTTTTTTTTTTTTTCAGTTTGAAATTTTTCTTATATAAATTTAAAATTTTATTGCTTTTCATACGTATATATATATATATATATATTAATTTTAACTTAAAAAAATAGCTTGGGTCTTAGGTTCAAGACTCATCTTAGAGCCGTGGTGCATGGTCCACAAATTTGGACCCAAAAATCGGTGGGTACGGATCAAGTCAAGGTGAGTCCAACTTGTGGTGATATCTACCGGAATAATATATTATGGAAAAGAAAAAAGGAAAAAAAGAACTTTACCTTATTTGTCTTTAAGACTTCACAAGCTTCCTTTGGATTCCATAGTATACAATGGTTCCCAAATAGATCATGACCTTATTGCCTTATGATTTCCATTCCAAGTAGTTTTAATTGACCATGCATAATCACCTCATTTATATAACCCACTTTTATCGATGATAAGGATTTGAGGACTTCAATTCTTGATCGTGGGTAATAGCCACAATCATTCCACACATACATAAAATTTTTAAATTCATTCATATATGGAAGACAAGCAATATTGAGAAATATTTTCTTTTGCTCATAATTTAAAGCATCGTAACTTATTTTCAGCATCAATTGCACTTTTTCATCAGGTATCCTTTTCAATTTTTCCAACATCTCTTTCCAAATCTCTAAATATTTACTTAATAAAAAGGAACCAATAACCACCATCACTAGTGGGAGGTCTCCAGTAGCAGGTACAATATCTCGAGCAATGATTTCAAATTCATCACTGGGAGGGTCCTCTCTTTGTAAAGCATGCTTGTAAAATAGTTTAAAAGGTTGATCAAAATCTAGTTTTGTAACCTCATAAATGAGCTTCACATGCCATGATTTCAAGACATCTATATTTCTAGTAGTGACTATGATTATGCTTCCAAGTCCAAACTAATCACGTCTTCCGGCCATCAGTGGATTAAATTGATTCCAATCGTCAACATCATCAAGTGTAAGCATGACTTTGGCTTCTGTAAATGCATTGTTGATGATACAAGTTCGTTCGTTAGCATGGTATATTTCCTACATCCACTGCTTTTTTAAAATGTTGGATATTAGTTGTTTTTGCAGTTGCAGAATTGATGCTTCACGAATACCTTCCAAGAAATTGCAAAATTGAAAGTGGTTAAGTAGCTTGTTGTAGAGAAATTTGGCCAAAGTTGTTTTTCCAGTTCCTCCCATGCCATGTATTAAAACAATTTGAAGATCATTGGATTCTTTTTCATCAAGTGCTTCCAAGATCTTCTTTGCTTGTTCCCCAACTCCAACAAGAATTCTAGAACAACCATGGTGGTTTTTTTTCAAGTTGATTATTACCTTTTCCACGACCTCTTTCTTTTTTTTTTCCTTTCATACCTACATGTCGTTTTGCGATGTAAACTTTAGTTCACAAACTTATATGAAAATTAATATATTGAAGATAAGGGAAAAATTAAATAAATAAATAAACCCCTTACCTATCAACATTATTGTTTAATTCCAATGCTTTTAAGGATGCAATTTTTTCAGAGCATCCTTCCATTTTTAGACAATCTTCCTATTATGATTTTTCTTATGCAAAGAAAATGCCTTCCAAAATCACCTTTTTGATGACGCACATCCGACAGGTCTACATGGTAAAAGATGAGTAGAACGATTTGGCTTAAAGTTTCTCAGACACCACTTACTAGAAGCGTAATCGAGGGAGATGATTGGAATTAAAATATTGGAAGTTTAGATTGCACCATGAAAGTTGGAATGAATTTCCTCACCAATAAGGAGTTCCTCATTATCTCTAAAAACACAAACCCTCACATATGTTAATCTATGGTCAAGATGATCAGTGAATGTTTTACAAGTATTTGTACCTCTAGAATTCAAAAACACTTCATAATTTTGACTAAGAGCTGTTGTTGTTATCTAAGTTGTGTGATTTGGATTTTCAATAACATTGATTCTCGAGGAGTTCCTTTTCTTCTTGTAAAGGTAAAAGCAGCCGAGATATAAAAGGATCCTTGCTAGACTTGCTACCGCTATCCACACATCTAGTATCACATTGAGCTTCATATTTTGAAGTTGAAGTTGGAAGTAAAGGAATGGTAGAAATTAGAATGGTAATGTTTGGGTTTTTGGGTCATTTTAGGCCCTTTCAAAAGAAAAATGGAAATAGGGCGGTCTGGAAAAATATGCAAAAAGTAGGCTTTGACAACGCTTTCAAATTTATACTATAGGCGCTTTTTATTTTGCTAAGAAAGTGTTATCTAGGACAACGCCTTTAATGTAGATCTATATATCACACAAAAATATCTCGCCAGCCATTTTCACTTCACCCTTCATCACCACATCTCCCTCACTACAGCCTCTACTCCACCTCTGGCTTTTTCTAAGCGAAATCAACTCTCTCACCTTAAATCTAGTTTCTAAAGTTAGGTAATGTCTTATTCCTTTGATATTTTTCATTTTTCAATGTGTCCCTTAACACCATTTGAAATGTCATAAATAAGTGATTGAGTACTTTTGTTTGATTTATTATGATTTAGATGATGATTTTGAAATGTGTAAGTGTAATAGAAGTAGTGAATGTAGTATTGATGAAATTTATGTGCTTGCATTGGTTAACATAGTACCTTTTCATTGCCATCATACTACACTCCATATAGTGAGTGTGAAACATCATCTCGTCTAACTCCACCTGTACCAAAGAAGAGGTGTGCTATTGATGATCGTGATCAAGACATGGGTTAGGGATTGATACAACTCTCTCAATTTAGACGTCCCACATAGGCTAGCCCACTAGATTTAGTAGCAGATGAGGAAGAAGAACAGGAAGCAGCACCTGCATAATGCAGTTGGTGATCCATAGTGTCAAGGAAAGCTTGAAGTATACGTAAGGGTAGTAGGAGGCAATAGGATTGTAGATTACTTTTTTTTATTATTATTATTGTTACCAAATGCTACTATATAAAAACATGTGTATTCTTGGATTTCAATTTATATAATGAACTCTATTTTACTTGTGAGTATGTGAATAATGTGTGGAGTTTGAGCTAGTCAATAAGTGTCTAAAAGACCCTTATTATATGCTATAACTAGATAGCAATTTATATAGATTTCATATGGATTAATGAAGAAAAGTGTACTTATTTGGCTATAATTTTAGGAACAAAAGAAGATTTTGAGCTTAAAGAAGACTTTTAGATGATGTAAGAAAGATTTTTCATGAAGAACTAGGCAAAGAGATGTTTTACAACTTGCATAATCATTTCTATACAAGCTGTTAGAACACTGATGTAGAGGCTAAAAAGTTATCAGTAGGCATTTTAAAGTACAGAAGAAAACTATACAAGTCATGTAACATACTTACACAGAGGTTGGCAAGTGAACAGAAATTATTCTTAAAGTACATGACTTATCTGCACAAGTCGTGCTCGTGGTCGTGTAGCCTCTGTCCAAGAAATTTCGTCAGTTCTCAACCTACACAACCTTGAACATGGCCGTGTAGGAGTTAAATGACTTCTTTCCTATAAATATCCCTTAGCTCATCATTTCGATATATTAGATTCTTTTCACGAACTCTAGAGAAAATATATATCTACTTTTGAGTAGAGATACGCTAGAGAGTATACAAGATCACAAGACATTATTCTTAAGGGTTGTAATCATGTTTTCTATCTATTTTTCCCTTGTTTATCATTGTAATCATCTTCATATGGAAAATAGATCAGTATACCCTAGATCTTGAGGAACCTTAACACTAACATAGATATTGAATACTTTTGTTAATGAAAATTCATGTTTCTTGAATCTATTTATGTGTTTATAATTATTCTTGATTTAATATATGTGCAGTATTAGATCATTATATGATTTTTGTTGATTTAATCAATTGATTGATTGATGAGATAGTCCTAACATGAATAGAAAAATTTGAATGTGATTATAGACATAGATTACACGAATTTTCTATATAAAGATTTTTTTTTAAGGAATCATGATTTCTAATGCAATTTTGCGTGCATCTAATGATGAAAAGACATTTTCATTAGGCATATAGAATTAGAATTCAATTATCACGAAAGAAAAATTGATGACATTATGGATTCCTATAGTTAAAGAACTTAACAATCCATTAATGAATGTCTTATAGGGAATTGGAAATAGGGTTAGTGGTGAGTCAAGATCAGTATTGTTTTGTAATTGATATTTATATCTTTAAAGGTGTGAATTTCTTTGCTCTAGGGTTAATTAATTAAGTAATCACTAATTCTTCTTGCTATCATTTGATTTATACTAGCTGAATAGTAGAATATAGAGTAGGTACTAGTAGTTATAGGTCCTGGTGGAACAACTCCTGTACTAAGCTATGCTATAACTGATAGGTACACTTGTTTAGGATTAATTGTAGAACTTATATAGAGTTAAAATTTAATTTGATTGATTGCAATTAACAATCCACTTCCTATATCACTGGTGCTAGACATTCTTTTTGCAAGTTTAAATTATTAAATTGGTTCAATGTGTAAGTGTGTTAATTTTGGGCATTTTGCTGGTGTGTCATAGGGGTTTGTATTGAAGGTGTTGTCTTGAATGATGTCATCTTAGCAAAATATAGGCGCTATCATAGTGTAAAGATAACACCTTTCGCTAGCCTACTTTAAAAATATTCTTTTAGATTGTCTTATTTTTGTATTTTTTTTTAAAGGGCTTAAAGAGTTTGTTTATCTGTTGGTAGATTACAGATATAGATATTTTTTTCAAACTTTTTTTTAACAAATTATTTGTAAAGAATTAGATACCGAAAAAAAAATTGACAGTTCTCATTAAAAGATCAAATATAAATCTAAATTGGACATATTTATATATTTTATTTTTAAAAAAATATAAATACAAATAAAAAACAGCCTATTCAAATAGATCCTTATGACCCAAAAACCGTAATGTATGAGTAGTGGTGAGATTTAGGCAAGCTAATTAGTCTATATATCAGACGTTTACTTTCTGCTGTTGACCGCGTGGAAATAAACAAAGCGGAAATTTCCTGCTTATATTCTTCTTTAAACATGATTTGTTTATTCGTCTATTGAAAAGATAGGTCCCATTTAAGTAAAGAAAGAATAAGCCGACCAAAAAATAAAGAAGAAATAAAGCATACGTGTCTAGCTAGCGAAATGACACGGCCAAACATACATTTACTTTGCCTTATGGAATCTAAGACCTAGTTTCATTTCGAAAAATCAAAACATATCTTTCTATTTTTTTTTATTTTAATTTGTTAGGCTTAGAAAAGGTTTTCTAAGTATAAAAATATTTACAGAAAACACTTTGTTTATTATTGAAAAAAATCATAACACTTTCTAATAAGACAATATATGCTTTTCAAAACAAAAAATCATTTTATGAATTGGTCAGTACAACGTTGGATTGCAATATATATTCTTTTTATTTTTTATAGGACCGTTGAAGAATGAAAAAGTTAAAAAGATTAACAATATACAATACGAGAAAATTAGATTTTTCTATCTTTAAAAATAAATTAAAACTGGATTTTTCTATCTCCAAAAGTAATTTTTTGTTATAAAAATCATTGTCTCGGATTTTATTTAATTTATGTGGACTGAATTTTTTTTTCACCAATCCCATTACAAAATTTCTAACTCTAAAAATCAACTTTCTTGCAATATTCACTTGGGTCATGTACAATGTCATGACCTATTTAAAGTACTTCAAAACCCGCAATAGCCTTCCAAGAACCTTGTTCATCAGTTTATTTTATTCGAGTCCTAAGTATTTTAATATAAACACTTCCACTAAGAAATTTCACGCGGAGTTAAGATAATGGTCTTGGTCTTAGTCCATAAAGCGATTTCTTTTATATACTTTAAACATGATTTGTTGATTTATCTATTGAGAGAACAGGTCCATCTCAATAAAGAACGAATAAGCCCCCCAGAAAAAAGAAAAGGAAAATTAAGAAAGCATATGAGTCTAGGTTGTCTAGCTAGCTAAATGACACCAAAAATAATGTGTGTGTGTAAATATATATATAAAGATATATTGGGAATTGGAGGACACAATAAATGATATACTACCTTTTATGCAATGAAGGGTAAGATATTGTAACTTTATGTTATGAAATTTTAGACTTGTTTTCGTAAAATCAAAATATATATTTTTATTTTCGTTTATTTGTTAGGCTAAAAGAGGTTTCTTAGGTAGAAAAATATTTTGACGAAACATATTTTCATTAAATGAAAAATCCTAACATTTTCTAATAAAGTAATTCACGCTTTTTAAAATGAAAAGTCAATTAATGAATTGATCTGTACATCATTGAGCAGTAATATATATATAATTTCTATTATCTATAGCTTATATTTTAAATATAAAAGGATCATTGAAAAAAGAAAAAAGTTAAAAAAGTTTTACAATATGTTCATTTAGGTGGAGTACAATAATAAGAACCCCACGCTTGGAGTCCTTTAAAAGTTAGATTAACACCTCCATAACTTTCTTTTTAAAAGATTTTTTTCTTTTATATAAAATCTTTCATAAAGGTTTCTTCACGATCATTTATGTTGTGAGGATCGCATATTTTGTAAGACCCTAATTATAATGATGAAAAACATCAAAAAGTAGATTCTTAATATAAAAAATAATGGACAGATTAGACTAGAACCCTTCTCTCATTGTAATAAAAAAAATAAAATAAGATAAAAAGAAAAACAGTTCTCTTTTTATTAAAGTTATAGGCTTATAGAAAAGCCAGTGAGTTTCTGCTAGTAATTATCATGTGGAGTTAAGTTAGTGGTCTTGGTCTTAGTCCACCGTGATGTATTTTATAAAGTGATAATGTTTAAGTCTTTCTTTTATTAATATTTTAATCTGTCTTGGACACCAAACAGGAAAAAGAGGGATTTCAGGGGTCGGTGGATACGCGGTAATCTTCATCTATGAATTAGACGAATCTGAATTGATCATTTAGTCATATTCATTAAAAAAAATCTTTCAAAACTAAAATTTTCTCATAAAGACGCTCAAGATTGAGGATATGGCCCACCAAATTTTGTTATAGGTGACGATTTAGATATAGTCATACAAAGGATGAGCGAGAGAGACGGGAGAGAAATAGACGCGTAGACAGATTATGCTTTTAAAAAAACAAAAAATCTTATGGAAAATATGAAGATATAATATTAAGTGGGATTGATGTTAAATGTTTGTCCTTCCTTTTTCTTAAAGGGGAAGCATTTGAAGTAATGAGAATTAAAATTTATGAAGTAAAATTTTGACAATCTAATATCTAATTTTTAGTACTTTTTTTTGTAATTTGATTTCAAATTGTTGTCCCCATAATAATGAATGAAGTTAAAAGCTGTTACTTTTTCCTTTTCTTTTTTTTTTTTAATATTTTAGCGTTTCTTTAATTTTAATTATATTTTTATGTTTATATTTTAGTTTTTTTATGCATCTTAGTGTTATCACATATTACTTCATAATTTTTTTAATTAATAAATTATATCTAAAACTAAAAAAATTATTTTTATACCTTAACTTTCTTGGTGCCTAAATAGATGTCATCACAAGTTAGTTCGGATCCAAATTGGAACCGCTAATTCCCGGTTCTAAAATTGGTGGAATCGGACTCATGGGAGCTGGTCCAATTCCAATAGTTAGATTGTGATTCCTCTAGAATTGCAAACCATGAAATTAAAAACAAAAAAAATCAATTAAATAACTTTATTTAATTTAAATAAAAAAAAAGACAAACTAACTTTTATATTGAAATAATATTGAGCATAACAATAATTGTTTATAGCGCATTAGTTAAAAGAAATTTTACAGTTATATATTGATCATATACAATCATCTGCACTTTTTTGTTATCATATTAGCATGTGGCATTATAAAATATTCAAGGTATAAATAAGTCTCACAAACACAAATACAAGTCCCATATTGTTAGAAGTCTAAACTCAACAACGAATAATTTTAAATTTATTTATTACATGTGCTATTAATAATATATTAAATGTCATGAATAGAAAATATATTTTTATCATTCATGTGAAAATAGTTTAAATATTTGTTTTTGAAATGACCCAAATCTCTATATATATTAGAAATTGAGTTTAGATATATTTGGATAAGTTAAATGAATTATAGGATATAATTATACAAGTTGACATAACTAGATTAATGATTAACTAGGTCGAATTTGAGATTTGAAATCTAAATTCTCTAAACAAGTCATTAAAATGTTTAGAGGATTCCTAAATTCTTAATTCTTAGCCAAAACTCTAATCCCTAAATCCCCACAAAATTTGAGTTCATTTGCTTGTATAAAAATATCAATTTTTATACCCAAACTCAAATTAAATATTTTTTTATCTAAAATAAATTCCTAAATTAAGTTCTTATTTTAAGTTTTTAATTTCTAACCTAATTATTCTAAAATCATTTCTTAAATATTTCTAGAATTATAGATATCGATCTGCTAGTTCTAAATCTAATACTCAATTTTATTTAGAAATACCTTTATATTTATCCTTATCCCTTTATTTTGTTTTCAATTTTCTTTGTCATGTCATTCCTTTTCTTTTCACTTTACATTTTCTTTCCCTTCTTTTCCTTCCTTCTTCTTCTTCTTCTTCTTCTTTCTGTCTCAAAATTCAATACATGAATATCAATTTCAAGAAAAAGAGGAATCAAAATTCATCATGTATTTTATAAACTGATAATGTCTTAGTCTTTCTTTTATCATTATTTTATTCTGTCTTGGTCTTTCTGTTATCAATATTTTATTCAAGTATTTTATTTCCTTTGCCCTTGCACTACGCAAATGAGGACACCAAACAGGAAAAAGAGGCATTTCAGTAGTAGGTGGATACTCGGTAATCTTCATCCATGAATAAGACGAATTTGAATTTATCATTTAGTCATATTCATTAAAAAAAAAAAATTCAAAACTAAACTTTTATCATAAAGACGCCCAGGATAGAGGATATGGCCCACCAAATTATGCTTTTAAAAAATAAAAAAATCTATGGAAAATAGGAAGATGTAATATCAAGTGGGATTAATATTAAATGTTTAAAATGTCCTTTTCTTAAGGGGGAAGCATTTGAAGTAATGAGAATTAAGATTTATGAAGTAAAATTTTGACAATCTAATATCTAATTTTTAGTACTTCTTTTTGTAATTTGATTTCAAATTGGCGTCCCCATAATAAGGAATGAAGTTAAGAGCTGTTACTTTTTCTTTTTCTTTTTTTTTTTTGTATTTTAGCGTTTCTTTAATTTTGATTATATTTTTATGTTTATATTTAGTTTTTTTGATGCATCTAAGTGTTATCACATATTACTTCATATTTTTTTTAATTGATAAATTATATCTAAAACTAAAAAAAATTATTTTATACCTTAACTTTCTTATTGCCTGAATAGACGTCATCACAAGTTAGTTCGGATCTAGAACCAGACTTGAACAGCTAATTTCCGGTTCTAAATTGGTGGAATTGGTAACGGACTTGTGGGAGCCAGTCTGATTCCAATGGTTCGGTTGCGATTCCTCTAGAATCAAGAACCATGAAATTAAAAAAAATCAATTAAATAAATTTATTTAATTTAAGTAAATAAAATACGAACAAATTTTTAAATTAAAATAACATTGAGCCTAACAATAATTGTTTATAGCCCATTAGTAAAAGAAATTTTACAATTATGCATCTATTTATATACAATTACCTGCACTTTTTTAGTTCTCATGTTAGCATGTGGCATTATAAAAATTCAAGATATAAATAAGTCTCACAAACATAAATACAAGTCCCACATAGTTAGAAGTCAAAACTCAACAACTATGATTTCAAATTTATTTATTATATGTGTTGTTAATAATAATATACTAAATGTCATCAATAGAAAAAATATTTTTACCATTCAAGTGAAAATAGTTTAAATATATGTTTTTTAGTAACAATTATTTTTGTAATTTTCTTTTCTTCTTCTTTTTTTTTAACTTTTGTAGCATAGGATCGTGGAAACCGCCGATTGTCTAGCCTATTCTTAAACTGATGGTTACAAAAAAACCTAGCTATAATAACCCACTAGAACCGATGGGTTATTAACCAGTTCAAACCCATTATCCACGGATCGATTTCCGGTTTAGGAACCATCAGTGACTGACCAGATTAGTTTTCAGTTCAAAAATGACCGGTGATGATACCTGAAGACACGTCCTATAATTATGGTTCCCCTGCGATGGACACGTCCTAAGCAATTGTTGTTTATTCTAGGTGTGCGTTACTTGATATATTGAAGGTTTTAGTGTACAATGTTGATACTCTTTATTAGTGTAGCTGATAAATTTTTGTTCTCTCTTGCTCCTGTAGATGTACAAATTTGATTACAAAGGCCTTGAGCCTAATTCTTATTTGGATTTAACTCTTTGGGCTAATGTGACAGGGCTTAAAGAGTTAGGCCCAATTCAATTGGGATGATCATGGGAGAATTGGCATGGAAGGCTTGGAGTAGGGTCCGTTGGAATTGGCCTGCCCAATTCCAACCTTTCTCAAATTGGCTCACACACATTACAATGAAGGCCTTATGGGCCTGGGTCCATAAGGGAGCCCACATCCATATCCATAATGAGAGGGACTCATCCTAGCCGTCGGTCGTCTGTCTCATCTGACGGACGACATCGACAGCTAGATTCTCTATAAATACCTTAGTCCTTACCTCATTTGGACAAGGTGAAATCTTGGACGAACGCCGTCGTGCTGCCGGATTTCCGTCCTGGTGAATCAAACACTTGATTTACTCAAGAACATACACGAATCCATAGTACTCAGTGAGGTTGATGCTATTTAGCTCCCTCACCTGTCACACGTGTGTTAGAGCCTATTGAGATTGCCTACTCCTCCTCCCTACACGATAATCTCTTGATCATCCTATCACGTGTTGTTTCCCTAGGTCACGCGTAGCGCGATAGTCACGCGACACGCACGTGATCGTTGCATCCGGATTCATACCCACACATTTTTGGCGACTCCACTGGGACAGGGAAATCAATACTTGTGTGATGGCACCTCCAAGAAAAAGACCTACTGATCCCACTGAGGGTGTGACTCAAGAAACTGATACTAATCTTGAGGTTGCTGAGCATGACATGCCAGCACTCGAAGATGTTAACCAACTTACTGGTGCTCAACCTGACAACGCTGCGATCTTGCGCGCTGTACAAGAAAATACCGTACAGGTCAACCAGTCAATACAAGAGTCTACAAGACAATTTCAACAATTCATGGCGATGTTTGCTCAATACCTACCTGGTATAGCCGCTATTGCTGCCGCAACAAGGCGACTTCAACCCCTGCTATTGCGCGCAGCAACGTGCTTCTCAGGCACCTCAAGCGCCTCAAGCTCCTCAAACTTCACAAGCTCTTCAAGTACCTCGACCTGTTGATCCTCTTCCTACTCCTGAACATGACACTATTGGAATTAGGGAGCAAGCCCCTCCGTTGGAGCCTATAGTTACACAATTGCCTGTACCTCAGGTAGTGAACACAGGAATTCAGCTAGGAGGACCCTCAACCTCCCAGCCTACAGTACATGTTCAACCCGGAGGATCTTCATCCTCACAGACTACGCCACAGATTGTCATTGGTGGACCTGCTGCTCAACCAAATACAACTCCACTCCAGACTGTCACTCCAGCTACACCAGTTGAAGTTACTACTTCAACTCCTAAAGTTACTTTCGTCACGAAAGAAGATCTAGACATGTACTTGAGGGAAATACAAGCTAAGTCTGATGTGGGAGTATTGGATCTCAAGCTCCCATACAATCAACGTATTGCTGCTAAGCCATATCCTCAAGACTATGTGAGTCCCAAATTCATGCTATTCAATGGTAAGAAAGGAAGTGCCAAGGAACATTTGTTGAAGTTCATTGAAACGCTAGAGGTTTATGGATTTGATGATGATCTCAAGTTGAAAGAATTTTCTAAGTCCCTTACAGAGAAAGCGTACACATGGTACGTTAACCTTCCCCCTGGATCAGTAGATTCATGGGCAACTATGTGCAAGATGTTCCTAGAGAAGTTCTTCTCCACACAGGAACGAGTGACCTTGACTGATATGGGACGGATTCGCCAGAAGCCCAAGGAAGACTTGATGGATTATATTGAGCGTTTCAGGGAACGTTCACTAGACATCCAAGACATATGTGACGAAAGAGAGCTGGTGAAAATTTGCATCCAAGGCATGTTCACCGAATATGCGGTACATCTGGAAAATCTCTCTTTAGCCTCATTCTCCACTTTGGTTGAGAATGCGCGAAGGACTAATAATTCTGTCATGCGACAAAGAGGAGGAAATGTGAAGTTTAACAAAAGAGGACCGTCAGTGAATGCAACTCAAAGTGAGGATCTCAAAGATGAGAAGAAACGAAGAGTTGAAAAGTCTGGACGTGAGAGAACAAAGGAAGTGCTAACATATCCTTGCTCAATGGGAAAGGTGCACGCTATGCTAGATCAATGGTTGAGAGATGGAAATCTCAAACTCCCAAGGGTAGAGCGTTTACCAACTCAGGAGGAGAAGAATGATCCTAAATTTTGTAGGTTCCACAGAATTGTGGGGCATCCTACTAGGGATTGTTTTACTTTGAAGAGGATTTTCAATGAAAGAGTGCAGAATGGAGAGCTTGTTATCGAAAATAACGACGTTAGGAACAATCCACTTCCAACCCATAATAATCAGCGTGGTGCCGTTAACGTCGTTATTCATGATCCTGCCACAGTAGAAGCCAATGATGCACCACTTGCCGAGGCAAGTAACGCGAAAGGAAAACAACATGAAGTTGAGGAAAATAATTGTGCTCCCATTGCTGCGGCACTTTTGAAAACTTCTAATTTTAGAAATTTCTTTGATCTACTTGGTTTTGATGAAAAGGCGAAGCTTGCAGCAGCAACTGCACTTGCGCAAATTTCTGAGGGACAATATGCCGAGTGTAATGCAGCGCAGCCCGTCAAAAGAATGGCTCGAGCGCATGAAAATGCAATCTTGTTCACCGATGCAGATATGTGTGTAGATAGTCCAAATCACAATCGACCATTATATGTGGAGGGCATACTTAATGGCTACCCAGTTAAGAGGACATTCATTGACGCTGGTTCTTCTCTCAACATCATGCCTAAGACTACATTGGAAGCTGCTGGTATCGACTATCATCGTTTGGTGAAGCAACCCATTTCAGTTAATGGCTTTAGTCATACTATAACGAAGACGATCGGAAGAGTTAATGTTGATCTTAAGATTGGGCCTATTCGTGGTATCGTTACTTTTCATGTGATTGATGCGCCTGTGTCCTATCATCTCTTGATAGGTAGGAAGTGGCTGCACGATCACAATTTAGTACCGTCGACTATGCATCAATGTATCAAAGGACATTGGAAAGGGAAGGATATATTTATTCCTGCTACGAAGAATCCTTTTGAGCATGATGAGACATATTTCATTGAGTCTACCTTCTTCAATGAGTATGCCGATGAAGGTGAGACAGCTATTGCTAGAGCTTCAGGTGTGCCATTACCCACTTGGGAAAAAGTTCAAGAGGGCCAACAAAAGAAAAGAAAGATGCGTGGCTGTCGAGGCGGTAAAAAGAAGAACAAGCAGGTTGATGCTGTTGAAAGTTACGTCAGAGAAGATGGGCGAGAGTATATCTCTTATGACGGTTTCCGGGGTCTAAGGAAGTTTGTTCTTCCTCAGACCCTGTACCAATTCAAGAAATTCAGCCCGCTCCTCAACAAATGCAAGATCAAATAAAGCCACAAAATGAAGAAATTGAGGAATTGGATCTAGCGCGACCAGGAGAGTCGCCGCGGCCAATTTTTGTCAGCAAAGGTTTGTTACATGAAGTTAAGAGTCCTCTTATTGATTTGTTAAGAGAATATAGAGACGTGTTCGCTTGGGCATATGATGAGATGCCAGGTCTGGACCCTAGCCTTGTAGTGCACACACTAAATATTACCCCAGGCACGACTCCTATTAAGCAAGGACAACGAGTTTTCCGTCCTGAGGTGGAAGTTCAAATTAAGCACGAAATTGAGAAGTTGCTTCGTGCAGGCTTTATCAGACCAATCGAACACCCTACTTGGCTCGCGAATATCGTACCTGTTAGAAAAAAGAATGGTCAAATAAGGGTTTGCGTGGATTTTCGAGATTTGAACAAGGCTTGTCCTAAAGATGATTTCCCTTTGCCAAATATAGACACCTTGGTGGATGTCACTGCAGGTCATGAATTATTTTCATTCATGGATGGTTTCAGTGGATATAATCAAATTAAAATGGCAATTGGAGATGCCGAGCGTACTGCCTTCCGAACTCCTGTTGGGAATTTCTATTATACTGTCATGCCCTTTGGACTCAAGAATGCTGGCGCTACTTATCAAAGAGCGATGACAGCTATATTTCATGATATGATGCATGATTTCATGGAGGACTACGTGGATGACATAGTTGTGAAATCAAAACATGCATCTGACCATTTGGTCCATCTTCGAAAGGTTTTTGAACGATGTCGATTGTATAAGCTTCGCATGAATCCTTTGAAATGTGTTTTTGGAGTTGCTTCAGGAAAATTTCTTGGATTTGTAGTCCATAGGAAGGGGATTGATGTTGATCCGCAAAGATACAAGCTATATTGTCTATGCCTTCACCTGCTACTTTGAAAGAATTGAAAACTTTCATGGGAAAGGTCTCTTATATTAGGAGATTCATACCTGCACTTGAGATTTCATATTCCTTACATCAACTCATGAAGAAAGGAGTCACATTTGAATGGGACCAAGTCCATGAGGATGCAATTCAAAGAATTAAGGGAATTCTCACTTCTTCTCACACCATGACTATGCCTGTGAAGGGAGTACCGATGATATTGTATCTTACTTCTACTAGCAGATCCATCGGAGCCTTACTTGCACAAGAAATAGATGGCCAAGAACGGCCGGTCTACTATTTGAGTCGTTCGCTTCAAGGAAGCGAGGTCAAATACCCAGCTTGCGAAAAGCATTGTCTCGCGCTGGTGTTTGCCACCCAAAAGTTGCGTCACTACTTTCTAGCGCACAAGGTCAACCTCGTTACCCGATCAGATCCTATCAAGTACTTATTGTCACGACCAGCGTTATCTGGGTGTAGCGAAGTGGTTGTTGCTTCTCGGAGAGTTTGATATTACAATACAGGCTCCTAAAGCTATCAAGTCACAAGCCTTAGCTGATCTCCTAGCTCATTTTCCGAATGAAAGTGAAGATGTGATCACAGAAAGTATACCAGCGGAATTCCATGAGGACTCACTCATGATTGAAACAGAAGGAGAATGGTCACTCCAGTTTGATGGTTCATCGGGAAGTCAAGGTTGGGGAGCAGGAGTTGTATTGACATCACCCAATGGCCAAGAAATACCTTTGGCATTTAAACTTGACTTTCATTGCACTAATAATGAAGCTGAATACGAGGCATTGTTACTTGGGATCGTCTTTGCTTTGGAAGCTGGAGCAAACCATCTGTGTATTCGTGGTGATTCAAATTTGATCATTAAGCAAACTAATGGTGAATATGCCCTCAAGGAGCCAGCACTTGCGCCTTATAGGGCTAGTGCAAGCTCTAATTGGGAAGTTTGGAGTCGTAAGGTATGAACATACCAAGCGATCTACAAATCGTTATGCAGATGCATTGGCAACACTAGCATCCAAAATTCCGATGCATGCTTCAGATGAAAGCCTAGATGTTAAAGTTATCAAGAAAACCATTCCTTGCACAGCCTTGCAATTGTTAGAAGAAGATGAGGAAACAGGAGATGACTGGCGCGTTGGTATCAAGGCCCAATTGGCGCAACCCAATGCGGCCTCCATAGTTACCTTGAAGAATTTTGTTCACATCAATGGCGCCTTATACTTCAAAGGACCTGAGGGCGTTCTATCGCGATGCATCTGTGCGAAACAGGCTCGCCTAAAATTGGACAAGTATCATAAGATCTGGTGTGGGGAAGAAGGACCTCCCTTGTATCGTCGCATTCAACGTGCAGGGTATTACTGGCCCACAATGGCCAAGGATGCATCTCAGGTGCAAACACATTGTCCCAAGTGCTCCGAGTTACCAGATGCAAAAGAATGTAATTTTGTCGCAAGTGCTGGAGATTGGCGTCGTCCGTACATCGATTACTTGAAGAATAATGTGCTACCAACTAATAATACGGATGCCAAATTAGTAAAAAGGAAGGCGCGCAAGTACCTAATGCATGAAGATGAATTGTATAGAGTTTCATTTATGGGAAAGCCTCTCAGATGCATTGCATCTCCTGAAACGGAACAAATATTAACTGAGGTACATGCTGGAGAATGTGGTGAACACCAAGGTGCGAGGAAGTTGTATTATCAATTACTTGACATGGGGTACTATTGGCCAACCATGGAATCAGACTGTTCCAATTTTGTTAAACGATGCGTTCCTTGCCAAGAACATGGAGATGCGATCCACGCTCCTGCGGTCGCACTTCATAGTCTAACAACACCATGGCCTTTTCATACTTGGGCATTTGATCTAATCGGTCCTATTCACCCGCCGTCTAAAGGATGTATTTGGATCCTAGCTGGAACCGAATGTTTTACTAAGTGGGTGGAAGCTATTCCTTTAAAGAAGGCGACGGGACCAACAGTTGCAAGCTTCATTAAGGAGAACATTATATGCAGATTCGGGATTCCGAAGCGCATTCTTTCAGATAATGGCACTCCCTTCATCAATTCGCATGTTCGACAACTGTTGGAATCATATAGTATTGATCATGTGAAGTCGACCCCTTATTACCCTAAGGGCAACGGCCAAGCGGAAGCTACAAACAAGACTCTTTTGAAAGTTCTCAGTCGTATGGTACATGACAACCATAAAGAATGGCATGATAAGCTATCTTTAGCACTTTGGGCCTATAGGACTTCGAAGCGGCGACCAACACAAGCAACACCTTTTTCGCTAGTGTATGGTGCCGAAGCAATTGTGCCCATAGAGGTTCTGATCCCTTCAGCACGACTGGCGATCAATGCTGAGCTTGAGCCAGATGCTTTACGCACAATAGATCTGGAAGCCTTAGATGAAAGACGAGATATAGCCAAAAACAACTTGATCAACTACCAACACAAGCTTGGTCTGGCCTATGACCGGTTGGTGAGGAAAAGGTCCTTTCAAGTGGGTGATGTTGTACTTCGTGCAGCCGAGCATGTGCGCCGAAGTATACCTGCACCAAAGTTCACGCCAAAATGGGAAGGTCCCTTCATTATACATGAAGTCCATGATAGTGGGTATTGCAAGCTCCTCAATCCAAAGACTGATGCTATTACAGCTCCTATAAATTTTCAATATGTAAAGAAGTTTCATATGTAATAGCATGATCAGTGATGATGATAGCTTGAATAATATGAGCTTGCTTTCACATGATTATTTGATCAATCGGGTTGGTTATATGATTATATTTGTATGTTGCTGCTGCTTAGTAAGAGACTTGTCTCCTATGCGCGCGACATTTATTTATGTTACAACATGCAGCTTGTAATTGTTAAAATTTACTAAGCGCGTGGCATAATACATGCATATGAATTTTTTCCTAAGTATGTTATGTTAACCATCACATTTGATGGAATGGTCAAGTAGTGGGTAATACCCCCTTGACAATTCTTGTGAAATCAAGAAGTCTTTGCTCGCGAAAGAAATAATAATTTAAAGCGCAAAGTCATAACATATAATGTGCCGCTACATGAATCTTACATTCTTAAAAGCGCACGAGTTCATCGTACTATGATACGATACCAAGTGAAGGGAACAAAACTAAGAGAAAGTAGCATCATGTGAAATATTGTGCATGAAACATGAAACAAAACAAAGACAAAGTTCATGAAGTTACATAACTTAACGCAATCCTTGAAAAAAAAAAGTATCATGACCAATGTAATAATCTATTCTGCTATAGCAGTATCAAGACCCTCAAGAGAATTCTCCAATTCGAGTTGTGTCGCCTCAAGTTCAGCTTTGAGCCTCTCGTAACGTTGGATTAATGGTCGATGGTGCAATATCTTTGCGCCTTGCTAGCAACACTCTCCAAGCTATCAATTTTAAACCCCAAGGCACGAGCACTATTAAAAGCTTGTACCAATAACTCCAAGTCAGCTGAAGAAAATGAATTCCATGGTCTACCTAGCAGCATACAAGCCCGACCTAACATCACAACCATAGCATTTGTGACTTCAGAACCAGGACAAATTGATCCTGCCCAAAAATCCCCATCACGTGCATGCAACCTCTTTAATGACTCAAGTAAATAGGGGGACCAGGAATTCATAAAAGGAAACACTCTCCCCTGAAGTTATCATGTGCGGGTGTGTCTCCCCTCCAACTTGCTCTGGTATTTCATTACTTGGAAGAGCAAGAGTAGTATCCTGGTGTGCCAGGGGTTCAGAGGCATTATTACAAGGGACATCATCAATTCCCTCACCACAAATCTCCGCAGCTAATGCATCTGCATATGCATCAATGTCTTCCTCTTGTATGCTCTCATCCGCATGATCGCTTCTATCACTTCCAGAGCCGTCAGAAGCTTCCTCTTCACCAACCACGTCTTCATCATCTTCATCAGTCACTACACCATCACCCCTTGTTTGCAGTACTTTCCCAACACCATAACGATTAGGATAAGGGCAAATGTTTGGTGAAGAAGATTTTGATGAAACAAATATTTCGGAAGTGCCGATGTTCCTGTCACTAGAAACATCCCTATTCACCTCACTTTGGCTCGTGATATTGGATTGGCTTGTCCTCAGCTCATCCTAAAAAAAAAAAAAAAAGAGGGTCAATGATATATCAAAAGCATATAAGGAATCAATGATACAGTCAGTCAGTGTTAGTACCTCATGAACACGTGAACGTTTGACGTGCCTGATGACCTTGATAGGAGACCGTGTTCTTTGATTCTGACTTGAAAGCCTTTTTGTTTGAAAGCTGAAAGTAAAACTCAAATTTGTGTATAGAAGGCTCAGGAAGTGCTACTTCAATCTCTGAATTAATATAATTTTTAAACTCTTCCAGACAACGTGTCCAGTAAGTCATCCACCCATTGGAGATGACGCCAATACGATCACTAGATGGGAAGAAGATCTGTCTGAGGTTTGGATAAATACATTTCCAATTTTCTGGATGAAGTTCCTTACAACATTCATTGAAATCTCCAGTAATCTCAATACTACGAGGAACACCCTGATCAAATCCAAACTGACGAGCAACTCGATGGGGTAGATATGCCACAACACTACACTCAAGAAATTCTTCAGAAGAGTCACACCAGTCATGAAGTGAAGGGAGACTTCCAGGTGTGCACCAAATGATAAAACCCACCTCAGCAGTAGACAAATTGTCTCTGTTCTCTACCAAGTTAACCAAGTCTTCAGAACCTCGAGGATAAAATTCTGGGTACCATTCGTAACCAGCCACTTCCTTAGTATAAGGGCGGAAATTATATTCCTGAACATTATCTATCACATCAATTAGCAATCCCAAAGGCTTTCTGTTCACCCATGCCCAAGCTCGTGGTTCAACTATATCAGGTTTTTCAAGTGGTGGATCATAGTATTTCTTGTAACGCTCAGCAAAAAATAATTGCAAGAATGTCATATCTACATAACATACCACCATGTACCGTCCCTTGGATCGTATCGAGGACTCATGGTAAAGATCTAATCGTCGATACAAAGACCCCAAATAGAAGAGGCTCAACGCGAAACGCTCTCCACGTGAGATACGGATCGCTAAGTGGAAGAAGCGAGGACTAATACTGCCTTCAGGACCGCCAGGGAATACAAACAAGGAAAGCCACAATGATAGAAAGGCTATTAACTCCTCCCTAGGACAATAAAAAAAAAAAAAAACATAGATGAGTTAAGCCATGATTGGAAAAAGAATAGTATATGCTAATGAAATGATACGAGGATACTTACTTGCTATTGTAGCCAGGCCCGTGGGTAAACTCACCTCCCTTCTCTTGCCCAAAGAAGTATTTAAGCCATGAGGAGAATGTAAGCTGTCTACGACTATCTACAGCTACTCCCATATGAGTCTCTAACAAGTCTATCAAGCTACTGTCCTCCTCAGAAATCTCAGCGGTAGTGATATCCGTTAGTCCTACATCGTGCAAGCCTAGTAGCATACATACATCCTCCAAAGTAGGAGTAACTTCACCCCAAGATGTGATAAAACTGTGTGTTTGAATACTCCATCGACAAAGGATGGCTCGCCACATATCTGTGTCAGCGGTGCGAGCAAAGCTTAACTTTGAGCTAATCCATATTGAATCATACACCCCCGCTTGTTGTAGGATGCTTCCATATCTCTTAATAATATGTCCTACCCAAGGACCCCATACTTGTACAAATTGTTTAGGACAATGAAATTGGCATTCGAGAGAGGCAGCTCTTTCCTTTCATTTCTGAATCGCAATATGGAAGATGCATCTATGAGCGCTCTACTTCCTGCACGAGATCTTGACTTATGAAGCGCAACTCACCATCCACAGGTTGACGTGGAAATAAGTCCCGTTTTCGTATGTCTACCCAAAAGAAGTCTTTTGAAATTGTTGCGTCAACCCATTCATCTTGTGGTGATGGAACTTGTGGCACACTACCATCTGATTGCGTTAATATTTCACTTCTCCTCGCATTATTCAGCTTGTTCTTCTTCATCCTTTTACTCACCTTCATTTCCAAAGAAAACAATGCAAGCGATGTAAAGAGTATTGGTGTGCCACCACTTCAAAAGTAGAGGAGAGAAAATGTGATAGGAGTGAGATCAAATATATCACCTGCATAATAAGAAGGTAAGATATGTTAGTTTTCAAAACAAGGGTTCACTCATGCAGCATTTTATCATCATGAAGACATATACATTAAAATACACATATCTTTGACAAAGTCAAGCTCACTTATGATTCTACAAGACAAGGCATTGAGCAAGCAAAAGATTACATACAATACATTTATTGATTCTATCTTTAAGATATTAGTCGAAGAAAATCATTGTTATTTAAAAGAATAGGGAGCTTTATGATGGGTTTGGTGAGATATCAAGAAGTTATTCATGCATTAGAAGATGAAACAGGACACTCTAACACTATTTCATAAATTGCGGACATCTCTCTCATATGAACTCCGTTTGGGGTGATTCAAAATTCCTTAGAAAGCTAGAAGATATCTAAAACTTTCCTTTTTGAGTTTTTATGGATTCGTAACACATCAATACATTTTCGTCATGAAACTACTACAAGTGCAGCGTGACTTCAAAAATTAGATTTGAGGTAGTTTTGTAAATTGTGTACATCTCTCTCATATGAACTCCGTTTGGGGTGATTCAAAATTCTTTGGAAAAATAAGAGGTAGATCTAAAACTTTCATGTTTTGAGTTTTTATAAATTCGCAGTACATAAATACATTTTTCATCATGAATTCACTACAAGTGTGGCGGTGACTTCAAGCATTGCAGATTTGATATAGTTTTGTAAATTGTGTACATCTCTCTCATATGAACTCCGTTTAGGGGTAATTCAAAATTCCTTAAAGCTAAGAGGAGATCTAAAACTTTCGTGTTTTGAGTTTTTGTGGATTCAAAACGAATCGATACAGTTTTCGTTATGAAATTGCTGCATGACAACAAGAGTCCATAATTTCACAGATTTGATATAGTTTTGTAAATTGTGCACATCTCTGTCATATGAACTCCGTTTGGGGTAATTCAAAATTCCTTGGAAATCTAAAAGGGAGATCTAAAACTTTCGTGTTTCAAGTTTTGGTGGATTCAAAACGAATCGATACAGTTTTTATTATAAAGTTGCTGCATGACACAAAAATCCTTAATTTTCCAGATTTGACAGAGTTCACGAAAATGTGGATATCTCTCTCATAAGAACTCCTATTGAGATGATTTAAAATGATATAGAAAGCTAAGGGAAAGATCTACAACTTTTATGTTTCGAATTTTGAGAGATTACAAATGTATCAATGTCATATTTTGTCATGATTCTTCTGCATTAAACCAAGACTTCTTTAGTTGGTTGGCTGCGGTATTTGCATGTCCACTGTCCAAGTTTTATATGCAAGTCGTTCTTGGACAATGAACGACTAAGGTAAATTCATGGCCAATGCTCTTCAAGTCTAGCAGCTAGTCTAAATACTCACTATACAACCGCTCCCACCTTCAGATATGGTGGTTCCTTTGAGAGAAGTTCATGTATCCTGCTTTATTCGCTCAACTCTCTGTAGCTATGTATCCAAACAAACCAAGGACAGCAGTAATAATGATGCAGCAACCAAAACCATGAATGGCACATTTATAAAAATGAAGCTGCTTATTCTAAAGCATTCATAGAAAATATCCAAGAGCATGTGCAGATCTTGTTTTACCTAAAAGTTTAGCCCGAACCGAATCTCCCTTTAGCAGATTCAAGAACCAAGCTCAAGTCGGCTATTAAGGCAAGATACTTTAGTAGAAGGTCCTGCTTTCTCTATTGCAAGAAATCTGCAAGAAATAGAATCGGGGTATGAGTCTAAAAAAAAAATTGTGAAACTCAGTAAAGGAAACATAGATGTTGATACCTTTGTAGTATGCTTGCTCGTATCCTTCAACAGCAACATAGAGGATTTGATAACTTTTCCTTTGTCATTGAGTTAATATAATTTATAGGCCAAGAGTAAGAAATCCCAACCAGCTAGAAGCTTAATATGTCAATGGACAAAGCTCTTCAATGACTGACTCCGGCTAATTGGAGCTTGAAGCAACCAATCTACGAGTATAATCGCCATGGATTGAGCTATGAACATCAAAATACAAAGCTTCAGAGGAGGGATTTCTTCAGTCTTTTTCTGCCTTAGATAACAAAGCTTTAGAGGAATTTGTTTCTGTCTCGTAGAGCTACAACATTAAAGGAAAATGAAGAGAGAAAATGAGAGGAGGAAGAAGGTCTGCAAGAAGTCCTATGTGCAAGGTCTAAAATATGTCCTATATGCTGGAATAAAAGAAACAAACCCCATATCATGACCCAAAATAAGCAGATTTTGTCCTTGTCAATATTGGAATAAAACAAACATGATCCTTAACCGTTTTGTACTATGACAATAAGACAGTGACACCTGTCCTCGAATGGTACAATTCAAAAAAAGTAGTGGAGAAAATCATGGTATATTGTTAGAAAAGTGTCGATGGCAGTTTCGTAATTTTGGGATGGCAGTTTCGTAATTTTGGGGAGTTTTGGATTTTTACCGAACGAGACCATATTCTGAAGGGAAACGGTCCAACGAGCAGAACTCACCAGCTATGCTTGTGACCCAAGCCGGTTTTTGGTCAAATTCTTTCGTTTAGGCCCTCAAAACCGCATTTTTACTATTTTTAGTAACTTTTCTTTATGTCATATCTTTTCATAGGATAATCTTTTTTATATGTCGTCTGTGGCATATTAATCTTGTCCATTCATTTTTTCGCCCTAGGTATTATTTAGATAGGTTTCCTTTTTTGGTAAAAAAGCATATTATATATTCTAGGGTTTTACAGGAAGGTTCTATAATCTTCTCCAACAAACATCAATGGTAGAAGTTATAATTGACATATTATGGGACTATATCTTATGGAAGATCAACGTTAAACATCATTTTTGGGAAAAGCCAGAAGTGCTCCGATACCTTACTTCATAAGAATGATATATATTGCTCTTCACTTCGATACGGTTGAGACAAATACGAATGATGATATGGTAGAGGGCTTCATAAGACCCAACCCAAGCAAAGTCTTTATTAGAAGAGCAAGAAGATTCAAAAATTCGATACAAGCTCAATCAGGCTCAATTTATGATAGTATAAACTATTCATGCAAAGTAAGCGAAGAAGATTCATGTCACAGGCATAACATATTGTTTTAGGAGTAAAGGAACAAGATCACTCAAACGAACGAAAACAATGCGGTGAATTACAAGGGCGTGAAAGCCATAGCCAGATGGTCTTAAGCTTCTATCAAGATTCTACTCCTATAGGGTGCAACAGAGTTCTCAAGTGGAAGGCTTGAATCTAGAATTCAACAATCTCAAATGCAAACAATTACTGGAAAGTTGGTTCGAAAACGACAAAGAGCCTTTATTGCAGGCTGCAGCTTGTCGAGTATCTCAGGCTTTGTTCCTAAAGAAGGAGCTTTATTTGACGATGTTGCACCAGATTCCTACATTGCAAGCCATTAAGAAATTAACACACCAAGCAGCAGTACAGCTAAGTTATACCACACATGCGCTGGATGAGACTTTTGTCATTTGAAAGGGCTTAATTAATGCCCAAATCCTTTCGATGTGGCTCGAAAGACTTTGGTCAGGGGGCAAAATGTAGATGTACAAATTTGATTACAAAGGCCTTGAGCCTAATTCTTATTTGGATTTAACTCTTTGGGCTAATGTGACATGGCTTAAAGAGTTAGGCCCAATTCAATTGGGATGATCATGGGAGAATTGGTATGGAAGGCTTGGAATAGGCTCCGTTGGAATTGGCTTGCCCAATTCCAACCTTTCTCAAATTGGCTCACACACATTACAATGAAGGCCTTATGGGCCTGGGTCCATAAGGGAGCCCACATCCATATCCATAATGGAGGGACTTATCCTAGCCGTCGGTCGTCTGTCTCATCTGACGGACGACATCGACAGCTAGATTCTCTATAAATACCTTAGTCCTTACCTCATTTGGACAAGGTGAAATCTTGGACGAACGCCGTCGTGCTGCTGGATTTCCATCTTGGTGAATCAAACACTTAATTTACTCAAGAACATACACGAATCCATAGTACTCAGTGAGGTTGATGCTATTTAGCTCCCTCACCTGTCACACGTGTGTTAGAGCCTATTGAGATTGCCTACTCCTCCTCCTTACACGATAATCTCTTGATCATCCTATCACATGTTGTTTCCCTAGGTCACGCGTAGCGCGATAGTCACGCGACACGCACGTGATCGTTGCATTTGGATTCATACCCACACACTCTCTATTATGGATGTGTGTGTTGTGGTTATTTCTTTTTCTTTTTTTTTTCTTAAGTGATGGTGATATGACAGTATGTAAATGCTTTTTAATTTGTATAGATTTTGTTTTCTGTATTTTTTTCCTTTTTTTTTCTATACACTTAACCGAATTTCCTAATTTAGGTAATTTTTAATATTAACTAATGGGAATTATATCCTTTGAATGTATTTGCAGGTTCTACCAAGGAGAGAAGCTGGGCCTAATTTTGATGAAGAACAAAGAATTTAGAATTAAATTAATAGTGGTGCGTATTGTTTTTCTTTTTCGATTCTGTATAATGAATTCAAATGTCCATTCTCTTGTAATTTAATCAGAGTAATAGTTAAAGATAATGACTGACCTTCTTTTTATAACATTTACCATCTTTTATCCAATCAAGTTTATAATTATTAAAATTTTGTTTTCTCTTTGTTTCTTTTCTTTGTTTCTTTCTTTTTTTTCCCCCCTTCCTTCCGTTGATTATATTGATTAATTGGAACCTGTTTTTTAGAACGTTTATTTAGTAATAATAGTCATGTATATTACCAAATGATAATTATCATTGCATTGCTTCAGTCTAAAGTTGGGAAAAAAAAATAACGATGTTTATATTTATTTTTATCAGAATAACTTTTCGAGATTAAAAAATAAACTTTTTTTTGCCGGTGATTAAAAAAATAAAATAAAATAAAATAACAACACATGGATTGTTTAATTATTTATCTAATAATATAACATAGAGATATATATATTTAATTATTTATCCTTATCAGAACTCTTCTTTGAGATTAAAAGACGAACTAGAATGTAATTCAAATTATCTTGAAATGTGTAACTCCCACTAAAAGGAGGAAAAATATGGAAGCCATTTGACCGGCTATAGAAGTTCATCCTTGTTATCTAACACAAGCATTTTGAATAGATAGCATATAAACATGTTAGAGAAGTATTATAGTAATACATTATACGATGACATGAATTAATAACATTTATATGACCTTTGGCCAAACGAAAAGTTTTCATCTTATTTAACTTTTCTTTTTTCTTATTTTTTTAATCTATAAGAGTAGTTTTTTTTTTGTTTTTTAATTTATAAAAAACAATGACAACCATATTAGTCAACTATTAATTATGTTATACATCTCCAATTGCACCATTGCTAACGTTCAATTTCATTTCTATATATTAATAGCAAAACCCTCTTAGTTCTTTCTCATTCATCTGAACTTTACTTTGTTTGGTTGATACTTCATGCACTACATCTCCGATCTCCAATTCTCCATCACTTTTAAGCGCTTGAGGGTTTTCAATTTTGTCATATGTATAATGTTGTGGTAATTCTGTACATATGTCTCAAAAACCCTAACCCTAAAATCCCCGAGAAAGGAAAATGGAATAGGTTTTCAATTGAATGGAATTGATACATATATGAAATCATATAATTTATAAGGTACTTCCTGCAAAGACAAAAAGAAAAAGGAAAAATCCTATATAAACACCGTGCCCTTAACAGTTAGGAAGATAAGAAAATTAACGGAGGCGGTGATGATTTTGTAGGGGGTGATTATGTGGAGATAAAATTGACGGGCTATATAAAATTGTCTGTATCTTGACATGGCGGATGCTGCAGCTATGGCAGGGTTTCTCGTATTTAAGCATCATTTGTGCGATTATTTTTTCTTATATTTTCAATTTTAATTGTTTGATTTATGATTTCATTTATTTATTTAAAGATTTGTATTAGGTAATTTCAATTTATTTTATACATTTGGTTTGGTTAAAGCACATTCTAAGTTAAAAATATCATTATCTTTTCTTTTTTTTCTTTTTTTTTTTAAAGAAGACTAAGCCAGAGTTTATTCCCTTTAGAAATTACTGGTTGCTATTAAGGCAAATGTCCATTTTATGAAACAATGTTCGAAGATTGGTTGTATATCGCTATGTCATAGGCGTGGTTTGTTGACGTTATCTAGATACCACTTTGTTGCCATTGTCTATTCCTTCTATATCTCTAATCTCTTATGAATCCTTTATCATTCTTTTTTGAGACTCATTTCATCATACGAAAAATTCTCAAGTCCTACAGCGGTTATCATGAGACCAGTTTCGTCACATCAATGGAAGTTTAAATCTTTTTTCGACAGTGATCGAATCTTTAAATTTTTTTATAATCCATTTAATTTTTATATGAGTAGTGGTATAATCCCGTGACGGGAACATAAAAGTTTCCCACATATCATATAGTTAATTCTATATCAATCACACAATAATTAAACCTATATTAATCTAGTGCATCCAGAGATGGATGCAGGATTGTCAGAATGGGGGTGGAAACCTGATTAAGTTAATCTTAAAATCTGGATATCATCTTATATATATATATATATATATATTTATAAGAATTTCGTTAATGATTTCAATGTAATATTTTTTTTAATTTTATAAAAATTTTCATCCAAACAATAATTAAGAGTATTTAGTGTATTTTGTAAGATTTGTATATATGTTACTTGAAAACTAATTATTAATGTAAAAGATAGAGTTTATATACTTATAAGTTTTGTTTTTAACAAAAACAAAATCATAAAATATATTTAGATAGTATAGCTATTAAATAAATAATCTATGTGTATTTTAATAACATTAATTATAGAAAAAGAATGCTATTAAATCAAATTATATATTTAGTATGCAATAAGATTTATTTGCCATGTTTATGGATAATTGGATTATTATTTATGGTATATTTAAATAAAAATAGTTATTTAAAAAGTCATGTAATAATAAATGTATTTTGAAAAAGTAAAAAAACATACAATGATGGGAGTAATGATTTATTATCACTTGATTTGCCAATAATGAAAGGATTACTATGTCGCTCTCAGAAAGTGCCCTTCTATGGGGATATTAATATCATATCCTGCGTCGTGTTATAACAGTTATAACACGGCGATTCTAATCGAAATAATCCCAATAATTCTTAAACATAAAACTATTGATTTAGCCACTAGATCGTGCTTACTTATGTATCATGGTTTACTTTTTATAATATACATATAACATATATAATTTTTACTTTTAATAAAATTCAAAATAAATTATTTTTCCTAGCTCTAAGGGGCGGAGCCCTGCTCCCCCCTCCTCCCTCTCCAGGCCCGCCCGTACATCCATATTACCACTGCATGGCATGCCCTTCTGCCTATCTTGGTAAATTTTCAAGATAAATATTAAGCTTTTTGTGAGGTCCGTTTGAGGAGTTGCCTTTATGGCCCATTGTGCAAAATATAAATTAGATTCTGGATGTTTTGGTGTCAGATCCATTACCCTGTCCTGCTGTAATTGAAATCCATTTTCACTTGACATCAAATTACTTGAGTCGACCATTTGGCTAATTATGGCCAAAAAATCATTTGGCTATTGAAAATATTAAGGGACATCTGAAAGATTTTAACAGTCTTTTTATTTCGAAGATACTGCTAAAAAATAGTTCTATCTCCTCTTTTTTATTTTTTTTCTTTTGTTTGGGTCAGTGATAAGAAATAGTCCTCTCATTGTAGTTTTGTAGTATGAATGGCTAGGGAAAATTTAGTTTTTAAGTGTCAGATTTTGTCTTGTGTGTTGTCTAAGGTGCAAACTGGTACGATTTCACAAGTTTCGGGGTACACAGTTCTATCACATCTATCCGTTCCAATCCTTATGACAACGTTGATTTGAATGAATGACATTTACTTCAAGAAAGGATGAAATAATTACCATCAATTATATATAAAACCTACAATTACATGATAATTTCCTGTAAGGTAGTCAATGTCCTACATAATAATTAAAACCAGGAAATCAATGTGTTTGGCTCATTGGTTTTTCATTTGTTTGGCATCTATTTTGTGTCTCTTTTGTATATATAGTGTATATGTTAGAAAACAGAATCTTAATTGTTCATATATAGATCATGTAAAATCATGTAAAGTTCATACACATATACATACGTAAATCGATGTAACTCTAAGGTAATGTAATCAAGCTTAATTAGGAGATTTGATTTAGACATGCTATAATTTAAGTGTTAATAGGTGAAATTGAATTGAATCGGATCAATTCTATGGTTGAATCAGTTTTAAACGAGTTCACCAACTGAGTTGCATAACACTGTAGAAAAACAAATCATCTAAAAAGATCATAATAGAAACGCCTCCCACGACTACATATTAAACCATTCCATCTAACATAATAATGAGTTGACAAAAAAGTATAATGTGAAAAGTCATAAAATTTGACATAGAAGTATAAGGTTCAAAATGATACAAATAACAATGTTATAAAAGGTCCAATGTTTGTAAGAAACACATAGCTCTTTCAAAAAAGAGTTTTCCAACGTCTCGCTCGGACGCTGTTTCTATTCGTTCCTTTCCTTCTCTCAGAGGCTCCCTATCAAATCATAAGATAAAACGTTCTTCAATTCCAACGACTGAGGACAGAGTTCTTAATATTTCTCCTAATGTCTATGCTAAATGTTTTGGGTCGGACACTGTTATTCCAGATTTTGAAACAGAAACGAATGATGACCGATCTCATGACTCTTCCCCGAATGACGGTATACAATTGGAGAATGGAAAATGCAGTGTTACTTTTAAAATTACATGGTCAATCCTTGGGCAGTTGGGCTATAAGGCTCTTCATCAACGGCTTAAATCTATCTGGACTTTCTTGCTTGACTTTACTCCAGTCGGATTAGGTCATGGTTTTTATGTGGTCCAGTTCCGCAATAATGAAGATTACCAGCGAGTCATTAACGGCCATTTTTAAATACAATCTGGGAAACCCAATGATCCCAAAAAACCCATGCAACCCAAAACCAAGACACTGTAGGGCCAGGTGTCCAAAACTAACATTCCCAGCTTCACATGGTAGCCAAGTGGCTTTGTCCTCTCTTTGAGATGTTAGTCCTCCATGTATTGTAGAAAAAGGATCATTTTGGACACAGTTATCTAATTATTCCCAATTCATCTGTAATAAGCCTTAGTTCTCGTTGGGGATTTCAATGACGTTATTGCGTCAATAGAGAAGAGGGGTGGCAGTCTTTTTATTGTTGCTTAAGCAAACGCATGGACAAATAAACAACACCTCCCACGACTAGTCCAACCGAGACTAGATCTTTATCTTTATCTTGAGCCGAAAATCTTCCAACTTCAGATCACTGTCCCATTCTTCTCAAAACTCATACTTATAATCCTAAGGACATGAAAAATAGATCCTTTCTTTTCCAACCAATGTGGATCGAGCATCCACATTGTAAATCTTGAGTGGCACAAATATGGCAAGAAAGTGATAATAATTGCCTTCAAGCACTCCAAATTCTTCCTCAAAAATTCTAAAAGTGGAATAGAGAAGTTTTTGGCGATATTCAAGTCCAGAAGTCTCAACTACTGAAAAAAAAAAAAAAAAAAAAACAGAAAAGGGAAAAATCAACTTTCTATTGATTTATCTCAACATCCTTCTCCCAATCTGATCAGTCTGATTTTAGAAGAAAAAGATTGCCAAGAAAAGTTGAAAATCATCCCGGATCCAGAAGAAAGTTTAAGCTGAATGAAATCTAGCGAAAAGTGGATCATGGATGGAGAATGCAATACTAGATATTATCATGCTCTTACTCTATCCAAGAGGTGAAAAAATCATATTCTTGCTTTGAAAAACTTTGTAGGTGCATGGCTTTATGATCAGAAGTAAATAAGAAAGGCTTTCCGATCTTACTTTCAAAAGCTTTTCTATTCTACCAAACTCGAAGTTTCTCTTCAAAACCCTTGTCCCCAAGAGTGACAAGGAGGTTTTGCAAATGACCAAATTATGGTATTAGGACAACCATTATCCAATTAGGAAATTTATTCTACCCTCCAATCCATAGGTTCATGGAAATCACCAGGACAGGATAGCCTTCATGCTTTCTTTGACAAAACATTTTGGCCGATTGTTGATCATTGAGTTATAAATGAAATACCTGACATATTCCAACAGCATCACGCCCCGATGGTATCTCAGTAGTAATATACATGCCACATATATATACTATTACCAGTTTACCTCAAGAAAATAACATATTTTCAAACAAATAAGATCTTTTAGTTGCATTAATAGGAAACGACAAATACATATAAGCCATAAATTAATAAAATAACTGTTATCACCAGTCTCGAGTCACTTAATATTACAAACCATATTCTTAATCTATATGTCTCTAAATGCATAAACTGATATTAAAAATACTAACTAATTTATAACTAGAAAAAAAATAACTTATCCCGAATATCCCAGCTTCTAACTCTTACCGGAGTCATACTCTTAGAAGTAACAAGCCAGGGTCGTAATGTCAACCTAAAAGGCCTTTAGTAGTATGAGCGAAACCATGGGCTCAATAAATAACCACATATATTACACATCAAACAAGTTTATTAATAATCATATATAATGCAATAATTAACCATATGCACAGATACAAGCTTGGATGATCCAAAATCTTAATAGGAAAAAGATTTACACCCTCTTTTGAAGGTTGAAGAATATTTACTTAATGACTCATCTGCCCAGAAGAGACTTAGTATACAGGAAAATCAATAATTTCTCGTTTTAGGATTATCACTTTAACTTAAAGGCATTTTAACTGATCATTTTCTGTATCAATCTTTCAAAACTTTTTAAGTATTAGTAATTTCATAGCGATACCACGGCAGCGTCCTTCGTTGCATCTTAGTTCCCGTGGAACCGACGGAACAAAGAAAATCCTAGAAGAACTATCATTTTAGAAAAAACCAACATCTTAGAAAAACCAATCATTAACAGATAACTAAAATAATAACAAGTAGCAGGCTATCACCCTTTTAGAATATGCAATGATGTAGTTTGTGTAATGCATGATGTTTTATAATAAAGCCAATAATTTTTAATTAGGCTTATGGTGATCATATATTACACACACAACATATAACATACTTTTTTCAAATCATTAGACAATCTGTATTATCACTCTTATTATCTTGGTTTGTCAATCAAACAAACAGCTCACAACACACACTCAATAGCTTTCCACAATAACCATATTATTATCTTTGCATCACATATGCCACTAGTACAAACACAAACAATGTAATAGATCTGAGTTACTCACTTGCTCATTTTGTCTAATCGTAATAGTCAACTAGAAAGTCCTCAACAATATCAAGATCACCTATTGAGATGAATAAAAATATTCATCAATAATGCATATATTGTATAACTAAATTCTTATGTATGCCTAAGTGTCTTATATTGGTATTTGATTTAATTTCTATTACCTGTATTGGTTTGTTAAGGTAAGGATCCTATGATAACAAATTTTCATTATTTAATATTTATTTTCATTTTGCTTGTCTCGATTTAAATTTTTTTTTTTTGTAGTTATAGAGTTTGTATTCAATAGTTTAGGATTTTATTATCATTATTGTTATTATTTTTACATCGTTCTTTAGTTCGACCATTTTATGGTAACTAATATTATTTTTTATCATTTATTTTCTTTGTGTTTCTCTTTATCTTACTTCATATTAATATTTTGTTATTTTTAGAAGTCACGTTATTCTTAATTATTGAGTATTTATATTTTCCATTCTTGTATATTTATTTATATAGGATAATTATCTTGTAATTATTATAATTTAATTTATTCGTTTAGTATAAAACTGTTTTCTATTTATAACGATTACTAAGTTTAATTCTTAACAAATATTGATCCTACTAATCTAAATATATTTTTATATTTATTTACTTATTAAATTTTATCTTCCGTTTTCTATTTAAAAAAAATATAAATATGTTTAGTTTGTTATGGATGAAAAAGACTTCATCCAGGGAGAATTTGCACATTTGTAGGCATCTAACACCGTCGGTGTTGAACTTCAAGATGCCGATGTTCGTGTAAAATTTACATAATATTGTTCCAAGAAATGTTGGCTTCGAAAGCCGCCAGTGTTACAACGTACACTGCCAACTTTGAAATCTATACCGCTAGATTTCATGTATTTTTACATAAAATAAAATTTTATGTAGCTTTGTCCAGTGCACACCGCCTCGAAAGCCATTGGCCTATCCCACTTACACTGCCGGCTTTGCCATTTACACTACCTGTGTAGGCACTGATCCTCATCTTTCTCATTTTTCTTTAGTTCGTTTCCAATTTTTCTTACACTATACTAGTGTTTAAACTATTTCTAAGTGTTTTTTTATGATCTAAAACTATTTTTCGTGACACAACAATCCATATAACATTTTATAATCCTCATAATATATGATTTCCTAACTTATATATATATATATATATATATGTCATATTACATAAATGGAGTTTTAAGGTTAGAGATTACCTTGTATGAGCGAATATTGAGATGCTAAACCCTTCCCCAAAGCTTATATGAGCCCAGTTTAATGGAAACATTGTTTAAACTATTGTTTAATTCATAAACTAACTTAAAACAAATTTCTACTTACCTTACTTGATCCTTATATCCTTAAGCTTGTGTTTGTGTTTTGTTGTTCAAATGAAACTGAGTTTATGGGTTTATGTTGTTGTTCTTAGCTGTTTTGGCTGTTGTTTGGTGTGGTTTTGTTGGTTGCCCAAGTGTGTTTAATTATTTTGTTGTTTTGTTCACTGAGGAGTTATATATATAGAAGAAAGGAGAGGCAACAACTCAGCATTTTTGGCCAAGAAGAGGGCTTTTTTTTTTTTGTATCGTAAACTCTTGATTTTGTGCATGAATATGCTGCATTTAATGAGTTGTACATTGGGCAATTTTTTATTGGTTTAGCATCCTCTTTTCTTGACTTTGTTAATTTAATTTGACATACCTGTGTTGTAATTTTCGTCTTCTATTTTTCAAGAACATCCCAACCGCACATCTTATAATTTCTATCAAAATTGAACAATAATTTAGTATATATTAATTAATTATCTTAGTTTTATGATAGTTTATTAAGTTAAACAGATATATTTAGACCAATTATTTCGAGTTCTATCTCCAAAAATTTATTTAAAGCTTCTATAAATTTTTTAGATTATCTTTGAGTTCAAATTTGAGTTTAAAGTTTACGCCATTTATTATTTTTAGGATTTTATCTTACGCGATTAGGGTTTTCTAAGCTTGATAGGCTAATTTTCATTTCAGTCTCTAAAAGCTTTAGAATTTTCTAACTAGAGCAATATTGTGATCTAAATATTTAATTGGAGTCTAGATTGTTAGTTATGAATCTGTTTTTATTTTTATTGTGTATTTATAACATTAACGGTTCATCCTTAAATTATCGTTTTCTAACTATAAGCTTTATTGATTATTTACTTTCTAATGCGCTTAAAATCATATCTTAATCATTTTTATATTTTGAGTTTTCGAAACCAACTATGAAATTTTGTCTTTGGGATCTGTTACTATCTAGATGACATTGTTTTAGGGTTTAAAAATATATATAGATTGATAACTACTTGTGGTCTTATTCTAGGGTCTTTATTGAGTCCTATATTGATCATCTATTTTTATATTTGTATTTCTATCTATTTATACTAGTATAAAAATTCCCGGGGTTTATAAAAAGTGTTCCATCCTACCTTGCCTAAATCACATACAATTGAATCTTATTCCAAAACCCAAGGTACTAACAAAATCCATCAATTTAAACCAATTAGACTGTGTCAAATTTGTACACAATTGTCACAAAAATCTTGGTTAACCGTCTTAGACCTTATGTCAACAACTTAATGCATCCTTCTTAAGCTGGCTTCATCAAAACTAGGAAAGCTACATATCATATTATTCGTATCAATGGGTAATCCATTCTTTTTACAAAAAAAAAAAAAAAAATTACTAGTTAGACATTGGATGATGATTAAACTAGACCTTGCCAAAGCATATGAATGAGACTTTATTCATTGGGCTTGTAAAACCTTCACTTCCTTGAATGGTGGATCACACTTATTAATAGTTGTATGTCTACCACATCAATTGAAGTATTACTTAATGGTAATCCTTCCAATTTGTTCCAACCAAATTGGGGCCTTCATCAAGGAGATCCACTTTCATCTTTTCCCTTTATTCCAAGTTTAGAATTTCTTATATGTGCTATAGAATATAAAATTCATCTGGGCAACTAGTATCCTTTTAACATTCATGGTTCAAATTTCTCTTTTTCACATGCAATGTTTGTGGATGACATAATTCTTGTGGCAAAAGCAGATAATCAAAATGCCTCAACAATTCATGCAATGTTGTAGGAATTTTGCCGAGTTTAAAGACTACACGTAAATCTTGATAAATCTTCACTCCTTTTCTCAAGAGCCATACCAACATCAACGAGGGAAGACATCAAATAATGGCTTCCGTTTAGGGAAGTTACCTCCCTTGGTACCTATTTAGGTTTTCCATTAACACATGGAGCAAAACCAAAATATTTGCATTTTTCCTTTCTATTAAATATTTTCAATAGTAAATTGGCAGGTGGGAAAGCCCGACATCTAAGCACGGCTGGATGTCTTGTTCTTGCTATATCTGTCTTAGAATCTATAGCCACTTATTACATGCAGGCAGCTTCATTAAACCACCAAACTTTTATCTAAAATGGAACACACCATGTGCCAATTCAAATGGTAAGGATCAACAGAATGAAGGAAGACTTATTGGATTTCATGAGCATAAATAACTCAACCAAAAAGTGAAAGAGGACTTGGTTTATTAAATGTTCATATTCAAAACAAAGCCTGTGCTTTGCTCCCATGGTATTCTTGGAAGCATCATAAGTTCAAATGGACTTCTTAGATTACTACCAAGTATAAAAGATTTCTACTTCACAAGACCTGTCATTCATCTTCAGGAGCCTTGGCTTTAGGTAAAGAATTGATGCATGCCAAACAATGGTATCATGATCATGGCTTCAGTCTGTTAGGTAACGGCAATTCGACTTCTTTTTGGTATTATTAGTGGGCTAGCCCTGCTCCATTACGTCAGATTATGTAGGGGCCTTTGTCTAAGGATCTGAGTTGTTAATGGTTGCCCATTGCTGGCTATTAAAAACTCCTTGGAATGAAGACATCATTGGGTTCCCCATTTCACAATTCATTACCCCACTAAGTGGACCAATTTTTTTACAACATGTTAAACCTGATGGAAAGAGTAGCTCACCATCGTCACATTTATATCCGAGTTTACGAAGCCTCAATGATGGTCTTCATGACAAAACATCAACACCACCGAAATAGCAAACACATTGGATGTGGCAATCAATTTATCATTCGAAAGTTAAACTTTCCTTATGGAGGTTATTTCATAGCAGCCTTTTTACGACTGTTAACTTAGGAAACTGACATATTAAAGTGGAACACCAAATGAATATATTACTCATGCATTAATCTCTTGTCCATGTCTTGCTTCTATGTATGCATCATTGCAAAATTCTGTACCATCATCTTTTCCATCATGGTCTTCATTTACTATCTAGGTGCATCATAATAGCATTATCACAAAGAGTAAAGCACATAATGCCACTCCTTCAAAGGGATTCCAATTTGTTATCACTTTATGGAGGATCTGGTATTTCAAAAATTAGCTGATTTTTCAAAACACATGTACATCGGAGGATATTCTCTCAACTTCTAGAGTGTCCACCCATGAGTTATGGGTCTTTCATCGCCAAAGGAAACTATATAGCACTACTAATAGATTTGGTCCAAAGATAGGTCACATATTGATGTGCATATCCATGTAAAGTTTCAATCCAAAGACAATGATATATTACGAAAAAGAATACTATAGCAATAGAAGTATACTTATTTGAAGAGGCTATATCTAAGATCATCATCCCAAATCCAAGTACACTTGTTTGAAGAGGCTATATCTAAGATCATCATCCTAAATCCAATAGGAACAAGCCATCTCATTATCTAATTTTGCCTAAAATTAGAAGAGGCATTAAGGCATTGGAAGTTCCATAGGCTGGATCTCATTCCAGGTTGCATTGTCTAACTATATAAACAATATATAAAATTTTTCCCTATTTATCTTCTTCACTCAATTTGAAAGTTTTCACATAATATACATGCCTCAGAATTCCCCCTAGCACTAGTAAAGATTCCTCTTTATCATCATTAAAAGGATAAAACATAGGGATAGAGCCAATAAAATAAAAGGGTAAGAAATCAAATCCTCATCGAGCATAAAAATTGTTCTAAATATAAACAAAATCCTGATAAAAGTTACAAAAAATATAATCTTTCAAGCAGATATCAGATTAAAAATAAAATAGAACCTAAAAATAAGTGTAGAAGAAATGAAGAACTCCAATAGGCCATCATTATTGGAGCTAGCATGATTATTGTGAAATCGATACAAATTTCATAAAGAATAATAATAAATCGTAATTAATCTTCAAAATCACAAGACTAAATAAGCTAGAACAACAAGTATATATTATACAAAAATACACATGTACATGAAATTCGATTTTCTATTCATTTTTAGAGCAACCTTACCGTTGTTGATTCTACTAGTTTGACTAGTTGAGGCTTAAGAGCTCCTCCTCGTCGTTGATTGGTGGATGCCAAAAGCTCAATAGTGCAGACTGTGGAGAAGGAATAGGATATGGGAACAGGAAAAAGAGAAAGAGATTAAAGAATACGTGATGGCTGCGAAGAATGAAATAAAGTTTTGGGTTTCAAACTTTCAATATCCAACTATGTACATTTTTCAAAAAATAATTATATAAGTATATTACGAATTAATTATATTTATAAATACAGACGGCTAATTGAAACCATCGGTTTTTGGTCTCTGTAAACCAAAACTGAAACGGAAAATTGGAAAAATTAAAAACTATAATCCTAAAAGAAAAAAGATGGACCGATTAACCATTTTTTCCATATTAGTTTTTCGGTTTAAATTTAGTTATCTTAAACATTCAATTTTTTCACTCACCCTTAACTATATGTATGTATGATTCTTACTTTCAAAAGCTCCCATAGGGAATGGTTATAGAGAAAGAGATCTTTATAAATGCAATTATCAGTATCATGAAGATTGTGGAATGGTGGGAGGTTGTGCAAAGTTATTGCAATTATGGGCGTCGAGCCATGAAATGACATCCTGTAGACACTCCACTTTTGCCTATTTAATACTTCAATTTATAGTAAAAATTAATATTGTATCAAGCTCATAAATTATAATAAAAATTTTAAAAAATAAAAAGGAAGAAATAATAAAAATAAAAAATGAATATAATAGGTTTATAATAACAAATAAAAGTAATATGGGCTTCATATAATATTAATTTTAATTATAAAACTTTTTAGACCCATTAAATAGCCTGCAAGGGGTTGTTTTATTTAATTGAGTCCTGTTTTGAGGCTTGAAACATTATTTATATGCAATTTATATTGGGCAAAGGTCAACAGCATGTATAGATAAGTCATGGACAAGCATTTAAGAGAGTAGGGGTTCGAGTCATGGAGGAGGCAAACTACCTCATATTTTTTTCTCTTTTTCCGTATGCCACGTATCACGCATTGATTAGTCAAGATGACATCAAATCATCTTCAAGCTTCAACTCCCATTTCACATGCATGGCAAGCTCGGATGACCAAGTTCGTGACCATTTTTTACTTCCTTAACTTTATGATTTTATCAAAGTAATGGTGAGATCATGATGTATGCATGGAGTACTATGCATCGAAACAAAAAAGTAGTCTTGATTCATAGTTTAAAGTGGTCAAAATTAAGATTAAAGATGAAGAAAATTTTGGGTCTTTAAAAGCTTCAATCACCATTAATGGTGATTTTGACCTAATTTATGCAAACTAAAGCTTTTAGTAAGCATTCTATAGAAGAAGATGCACAAATATTACATCAAATTTGTCTAGAAAACTCAAAACCATCATTAATTAGATTTGAAATTGAAACCCTAATTCTCATTTTTGGGTCAAAGAAATTTAGTGGTTTCCATCTTGAATCGAGCTTGAGATCTATAAATTAGAGCTCAAAGCTCACATCTCCGTCAACAATTGCACTCAAAAAACCACTAAAAAGCTCTGATATAAGATTGTTCAAAAACTAGGGTTTTGAGGTTTAAACTTCAATTTTAGGATTTGCTTAGGGGTATGCAAAAAAACTGAATGTTTAGAATAACCGAACCGAAACCGAAAAATTTATCCAAAAAAAAAACAGTTAACCTATCCATCGATTTAGGTTTAGGATTACCATTTCTAATTTTTTCGATTTTCGGTTTCAGTTTCGGTTTTTATATATTAAAATTCGATGAATTCTGTTAACCAATCTATAATTATAATATATATAATTTATAATATACCCATATAATTACTTTTTAAAAAAAATATAAAATAGGATCTTCAACTTCAAGTCTTCAACGTTGATTGGAAAGTGGAAACCCTACCTTTTTGTTTTCTTAGCCGCATACTGCACAGCCACACACCCCCCACACACACAGCTACATCCTACATAGTACACACCACGACAACCACGCAGCCCTCCTCTTCAGCCTTCCCTCAACTTCAACTACGGATTTCATTTCCTCACCACAGCAGCGTAGCTCTTAGTCTAGCAATCCCCAGTCCTCTCCGCAAGTCGTTGTGTCTCGCCTTGATCTCGTCCTCCTTTTCTCCAGGTCTAATTTCATCGCCGTTGGTAGAGCTAAACCTAGAGAGAAGGTACGCGACATTCTAAGCGTGATATATTGATATTTTTACCCTAAAAATTGTTAGTTCATCATGGTGCCGATGAATATGTTATTAAATTTTTTCTATATCTTCTAATATCTCTTGATTGGTTTGGTCATTTAATGTTAGGCTAGCGTCACTGTTATTATTAATGCCTTTGTTCGTAACACAACACCTTCATCACCAGTTGCATTTGAAAGCCCTTTAGGAAATGTCCATATTGAATAGAGACATGTCCCTTTTCAACTAAATGAAACTCAACTATTTGTATGTGATCATCTTATGTATGGGTCTGAGGGATAATGAATCTGGGGATATCGTATTGTATCCTTGTCTATTCAAACTGGCAAAATTAATAAGCATAAAACAAGTAAGATTTGGGTGTTTGTCAAATGGAAGGGATTCGGACCTCGATATGCTGACTAAGTTGAAGCACAGATGTGCGTTACAAATTCAGTTGGTTCAAGTCTTTGGACCTTGAGCAGGAAGACTGGTTCACAGATTTTTAGACTAATAGGGGTATGGATTTATGCACAAATTTGATTCGGCTTTGGAGCTTAAGTCATCGATACCTACAAAAGACAAGAAGTTAATGATCTCGCTCTCTATGGTCAATGTTGGTCAGAGTTGGGGTGGTGGCAGTTGTTCGATTGAGGGTGTCTTGGGTTTCGGAGGTAACATTGAGGTCATGATGGTGTGGTAGGGGAAGCTAGTCGAGTTTAACTTGGGACTTAGGTGTCTAGAGCTAGTGAGACATAGCCCACACCCACCCACATACCATACACACAGACACACACACAAAGGAATGAATTTTGAAAGCTTGAAGATTGAGCTGTTGTTCCAATCCACAGAAGGGACATAGCAGCTAGGAAAAGAAGCATTTCCATTCTCTTATGTGCCATTACTGCTGCTGCTGCTAATATCCTGTTATGTTTTGCTGGAAATGTTCTAGGGAAGAGCATGATATCATAATGAATCTCTTTGTTTGAAGGGACAATGGATTGGTGATCTTTGAGGAGATGGGGTGTTGTGTTTATGTAGATGAAAATGGAGCTTGTATGGTTAACCAACTTCTCCTAACTCTTAAAACGGGCTATATTAAGTTTTAATGTTAGAACTTGACGTGGCTAACACTAACAGATGTTAATAATTTTTGTTTTGGTTATGTGGGTGAACTACCTCTATTTTTTGATGATTTTTTTCGACTATTCAAGACTTTTTTGGACACTGGTTTACATTTAGTTATATATATATATATATATATATATATCCATGGAGAGGATTCCTGCTTTGTTTTAGTGGATAAAGCTGTAATTGGACAGCTAAACCCAATTTTAAAAGATGAAACATGAGAGCATCGTATTCTTTTATATTCTTAAATAATAATAATAATAATAATAATAATAATAATAATAATAATAATAATAATAATAATAATATGTATTTTGAATCTATAAATAATTTTGTTGTTGACATAATGCATTATTATTTTTTAACATAATATATTTTTACTATTTTACTCAATGGTAAGAATGTAAAGTATGATTTGAATGCATATGCTTTATAAAAGATTTAGAAATGTAAAAATTCAAAAATTGGAGGTATGTATACCTGAACAAATATAAAATGGTGTAATTTCCGAAAAGAATATTAAATGGTGTATTTATAAATTATCATTTGCTCTACGAGAGACATTTTCTAGACTTTTTTTTTTCAATAGTTGTTATAATCAAAATCTTATAATTGTAAAATATTATCATAAGAATCTCATGGGTTTGAAATTACCAATGACTTATAATATTAGGTAGGCCTACATAAGACTTGAGTAAATTAGGTCTGATTGTTTTATTTATTACTTTGTTTTTTCTTTTTTTATCTTATTGGTATCAAGTTATGTTAACAAATGAGATTCACTTACTAAATTTAGTTTTACCTAATATATCTTTTTGTTTGATATTGTTGTAGATGTCTAGCACTGGGGACAATGAAAAAACTACAGACTCTACTTCAAATGAGGTCCCTCAAGCTTTAGTTAATGAGAATGTGAGCTCCCAACCTTTAAGTGGTGATGAGAATGCAACAAAATATCCTCCCCCTCAACCAGCTAATTCAAAGGTGCGTAAAAGAAAACCATCTTGGGTTTGGGAACATTTTGAGAAGAATAATGATGCCAATGATCCTAGAGCTACATGTAAACAATGCACCAAATCTCTTATATTTACGTCTACTAATGGCACAAGTTATTTGGGTAATCATCTAAGTAGGTGTAAAAAGTATCCTTATAATGTTGACAAGAGCCAATCAACATTAGCTTTTAAACCTACACCTAAATCTGATGAGGGGACTTGTGCAAATCTACTTAGTAATTGGAAGTTTGATCAAAAAATGTAGGAGATATCTAGCTAGGATGATCATTGTTGATGAATTATCTTTTAATTTTTGGAACATGAGGGGTTTCATGATTTTTGTCAAGTGATGCAACCACGTTTTCGAATCCCTTCACGTACAACTATAGAAAGAGATTGCTACAATATTTATAAAGAGGAAATGGGAAAATTGAAAAAATATTTTAAGAAAATGTCATCAAGAATTTGTCTTACTACTAATACATGGACATCTATTCAGAATTTGTCTTATACGTGTCTTACTACACACTTCATTGATGATGATTGGAAAATACACAAAAGAATTATTGCTTTTTATCCAATTTCTGGTCATTCTGGGGTGGTAATTGGCATGGCTGTTGAGAGGTGTTTACTTAATTGGGGAATTGATAGGGTGTTTACTGTAACTGTTGACAATGCATCCTCAAATGATTTGGGCTTACAGTATTTGAAAAGAAGGTTAAATAGTTGGAAGGGAAGTGTCTTGGGGGGTGAGCACTTGCATGTGAGATGTGCTGCACATATTTTGAATTTAGTTATAAAAGATGGTTTGTGTGAAATAAATGACTCCATTGTGAGAATTAGACATGCAGTAAAGTATGTGAAATCTTCTCCTCCTAGGAACCAAAAGTTTAAAAATTGTGTGGAAAAAGAAAAGATTGATAGTAAAAGTCAGTTGTGCTTAGATGTGGAGACTAGATGGAACTTAACATACCTAATGTTGGAGGTAGCTTTGAAATTTCAAAAAGCTTTTGATTTGTTAGAGGTCACTGATAGTAGGTATTCTATGGATCTTACTATGAAGAAGGGCACTCCAACGTTTGATGATTGGGAATATGCTAGATCATTATTGCCTTTTCTTAAGATTTTCTATGACACCACTTTGAGCTTGTCTGGTGCACTTCATGTCACTAGTAATGAATATATGAAGAAGATTTATGGTCTTGGCGTGATGATTTCTGACATGATTGAAAAAGGTAGAGATCCTAGTTTGAAAGCAATGGCTCTTAGGATGAAGAAGAAGTATGACAAGTATTGGGCAAATATTGATAATATCAATGTTTTGTTATTTGTTGCATTAGTTCTTGATCCTAGATGCAAATTGAAATATGTTGACTATATGGTTGGTGAATTTTATGATGTGGGTATTGCAAACAAACTAAAAGAAAAGGTGAGACTTGTTTTGGACTCTTTGTTTGAGTCTTATGGTGCTTCCAAACTTACATTTACTATCCAAATAAGAGAAGAACAACAAGATTTACACACATCTATGGTGGTTGATGAATATCAAGATGTAGGCCAATACTTAGATGATAAGTTCATGAAGCATGGTGAGGATAAAAGAAGTGAGGATTCTAAAAGCAAATTAGAAAAATATTTGCATGATGATTGTGAGAGAAAGGTACCTTCTTTTGATATATTGGGCTGGTGGAAAACAAATTCATCTAAATACCCAACGATGGCTTTAATAGCAAGGGATGTGTTAGTTATTCCCGTGTTATAGTTGCTAGTGAATCCGCTTTTAGCACTAGAGATCGTGTGCTTGATTCATTTCGGAGTGCTCTTACACCTAGACTTGTGGAAGCTTTAATTTGTGGACAAAATTGGTTGAGGAATTCAAGTCAACCAATATATCTTGAGCCTATCTTGGAACAACTTGAGTCGGTATCCATAGGTAAAAGTATTTCTAATTTTCATTTTTTTTTGTTTTATTGATATTTTACTTCTATATATAATTCATTGAAATTCTTTTTTTTTTTCTACTTTGTTTTCTGTAGAAACATCTTGCATTACGGAAGATCATCCTCTTTGCATGATTGATGATTGAGAAGAGAATGTAAGTTAATTTCTATAGTATATTTTTTCTTGCTTTGTTTTGCTATTTATATTCAAGTCCATATTTATAATTTTTTTTATTAATAAATTTCTTTGTTTGCTGTGTTTGAGACATTGACCAGGATTGCTAAGTGATCTAGGCTTAATCCTCATGAGAGGAGCGATGCAAGGGAAATCTGCTGTCCTTGTGAATTCTCTACCTGACTGTGGATTTGTTGTTTTTAATTCATGGAGCCTCAAAATGAAAAATGATTTAAAGGAAGGATCATTTTCTCTTTTATTTGCTTTTAACTAGTGTTCTTAGGCAGGCGAAGGTTTTGTTGAATATACATTTGGATGTTAATTGTGATCCATTGTGGTATTAAATGAACACGTGCAACAAAGCCAAATTCTTGAGTTCATATGCAGGGGAAAAATCAATAGCAGTTGGCGATTGTTGGGATTAGCCATGGGAAGGCTAACAGCCAGTGATAACATGGTTCTTGTTTCTTACCACAATGGCTATTTGTTTTGTGCTTCGTATAACTCGATCTAGAGCAACGGGATTTAAGATAAGTAGGTCTATAGCAAGAATGGTTAGGAGATTAACTAGTACATATACCAAAAATGACACTCAGGAGGATGTTTTACAACTGTCAAGTTTTCAAATTAGGCATTAATGGTGAAGTATCAAGGATAACAGTTGAAAATAAACTTATTGGAACAATGATAATAATGATAAGAACATAGGAGCAAAAGGCTATTATGGTTGATGGTACTGATATATATTAACAACTATTTCACATGTTTTATATTCTCAATTTATAGTTTTTAATATAATTAAAAAAAGTACTCTAATTTTTTTATGGACATATTGAAAAATATGTTTAACGGTAAATTTTACATAACTCTAATGTTAAATGGTTAAAAGCCGAAAACCAAAAAAATTAACCGAAAATAAAGGTTAACCGTTAAGGCGGTTAACCATTCATAATGGATCGGTTTAGGATCAGGATATTGAAAATCCGATCATTACGGTTAGGATAAAAAAATAGGGCCACGGACTAGTTAATCGAACTATGAACACCCCTCGATTTGCTGGGTAATTTTAATCCGATTGGGTGTTCAAGAAAGCTTCAAGTGAGTAATAGCTATCAATTGATAGCTTTGGTGAAGTTCAAAGACGCTAACAACCACTTCAACTGACAATCGCTACTTAGACTCCCTTGTTCTTCTTGAAACACCGTCTTTCGTTGTTCCTTGTTTCGAGGTTTAAACTTCGATTTTAGGATTTTCTACATAATTTCAGTTTGATTGGGTGTTCAAGAAAGCTTCAGGTGAGTAATAGCTATCAATTGATAGCTTTAGTGAAGTTTAAAGAAGCCAACAACCACTCCGATGACAACCGTTGCCAAGACGTCCCTATTCTTCTCGAAACACTGTTCTCTGCCGTTCCTTTGCGCAAACAACCATCACTGGACCACTCGATGAGTCTAGAAGCTCCTTTCCAACATACCTATAGCCATCCAGTACTGCTAAAAGGTGAATTTTACTTCCGCTGCCCGCCTCTAACAAGTCGGGTCAGACGACTCGATTGACCAACCAGGATCGCAACCCCCTTATTACAAGATCTAGTTATGCGCCTACTACTCCAGACCAAGTAAGCTTAACTTCTTCTTTTTTTCTTTTATTAAATTAATTTAATAATAAAAATAAAGAGAATAAATAAGAAAAAAATACAAAAAATAACAAATCAAATAAATAAATAAAAATAAAACAGAATAAATAAATGTAAATAAAAGTTACAGACTTTGTAAATAAGATATATGCATGTTATTAATAATTAATAAAAAATAATCTTTTTGACATATAGAAAATCTTATTTTCTAAAATTAAGAAGTATATATCAACTGGATAGTTTATGAGATCATACTTAAAAATTCATTTTGTTTAACAAAATTTGAAAACTTAAGAAACTTAAATCAAAAAGAGTTTGAAAATCTAAAAGCTACCAACACGCCAAATATTTTAAAGGATTAATGTAGAATTTGGTACCTAAACTTTGTCAAAAAATTCAATTAAATACCTGAACTTTCAAAAATTTAATTTCAATACCTAATTAAACTTTTTGAAGCCAAATTTGGTACCTCTATTAACTCTGATAGTTCTATTAATCTAGTGGCACTTTAAACCAATAATAATGCGACACGTGTGTCTTTTCTATTTAAAAAAAACTGAATATGCTATCCATGGTTAGAAAATACAAGGCAGAGAAATCAACAGTAGCATCACGTGATGCTTAAACTAACAGCCAGAGGAGAACATAACTCATCAAAAGAAAGTATTGGAAAGCTCAACTAAGAGAGAGATAAATAGTGAAATTCTGGGCGAGTTCTAGTTTATCTTTAGTTACCATCAACCTCTACCTTAAAATATCAAAATCCCTAACCTCAACTTCATCGATTGCATACCAACATCAAAACCTTAACTCACCTTTGTTGAACAATCGAAGTATGGACCACATAATCTTCTGTCACTAACCCAAGAGTATCTTCCTGCCCCTACAAACAAATGGGTACTAAACCCAAGTTTCAAACTTAGCATATGAACCATCATCTGACTTATCCTAAGATCACAAACCCTAAAACAAACCTTGGAAACAAAAATAAACATCAAGTGCTTCTTGGAAATCCTTCATCTATGCATGGAATGATACAAGTTGAAATCTTGATGGAGATTTTTCGCTTATGAGAGTTCACAGATCATGTCATTGAAAATCGAGGATGCGAGTCGTTGAATTGAGTTGAAAATTGAGAAAACTTTGTGAAGGGAGTATAAGGACAGTGAGGATTGAAGAAGAAGAAGAGGGGTCGGTGTGGAGATGGAGTCTTATAATGTGTGTGTGCAGCTATTTAATGGATGATCTGTTGTTGCTGGTTAGTTGATGTTGTGGAGACTATGAAGTCGAGAAGAGAAATGAAAGGGATGTAGGTATAGTTCTAGGTAGACGTGAAATGGAAGTTGAGAAGAGGCATAGAATTTAGGTTTTTTTTTTTTTTTTTAGACAAAAGATACATGTTGCATATGTAGATTAACAAGCCTAACAGAGTTAACAAAGGTATCAAATTTGGCCTCAAAAAGTTCAATCAAGCACCGAAATTGAACTTTTGAAAGTTTAGGTAACTAATTGAATTTTTCGACAAAGTTTAGGTACCAAACTCGACATTAACCCTATTTTATAAAAAAAACTACATGTTGTCTGATTTGATTGGCGGGTGGCTAAGCACCTTTGCTTGACACAAAATCTAAAAAAAAAAAAAAAAAACTTTTTTTTTGCCATATCACATTCTTTGTAAATATTAAATTGATTTTTTTTTTTTTTTTGTAAATCCTAAGTAACCACTCACTAACCTGTAAATGATATGTAAATATTATAATTTATATTTGTTTAGATTTTTTAGCCTTAAAAAGGTAAAATTTTAATTTAAGAATTTCAAGTGGTAACCGTACGATTTTAATAAGATAGTCTTCAAATCTAGAATTTCTAGCACTTAAACCAGTTTTTAAAATTGGTTTTAAAACCCGAACTATAGCTAAGTTAGAACCAACCGACCTATTGGTTGTAACTTCAAAATTTTTCTAACCATGTCAGGTAGTGACTCCTTTCAAACTTAATAATTTCTTTTAATTCCTAGTCGATGATCTGTATAAAATGAGTTAGGGTTTGATTCAAACTGAACTCAAAGAAATCAAATCGGAAATTGAAAAATCCAAGCTCGACATGTCCTAATTTTTTCGAGGCTGTTTGGGAGTGGGATAGTGGAGATCATGGAAATGCATGCTAAGTGACATGAGGGACGAGCATAGTCTAGCTTGGAGGATTGGCTTCTAGAGTTTGAGGTTATTCCTGATCTCGTCTTTGTAAAGAATCGAATAAGATCGACCTTGAGTTAGATGGGCCGAATCGAGTTTTATATAGGTCAGATTGGAATAGGATAATCCACATGCTAAAATCGACCATCAACAACGTTAAATCCATCATAGAGAGCAAAAGAGCAATATGATAGGCATGGGTGTTGAAAGAATTTCACCATTTTAATCGAATCACCAATTTTGTAACATGATAAGCACTAAACCATATTTTAGCGGTGGCACAAAACTTTGTAATAATCATTCTTGGAATAATTGTTAATGGCCTAAAAGTAACATGATAGAGAGGAAAAGAGTCCTACCCTACTATACACTCTTTAAGAATCTACAGAAAATTAAAATAGAAAATAGAGGAACATCATCTATATGCCATCCGCCCAAGCAATGCTTCTGATTAATTGGGTTGATGTTAAGGGTGCAAAGTAAGTTTAGTATATCGATTGCTATGTTAATGAGGTGGGTTTTCCGATAACGAGGGAGGAAAAATTGGTTCAACCACATCATCTTATAGATTTGACATTGCATTTACCTTTTTTCATGTTCTTTTCCATATTAGCAACGGAGTACACATTTATTCTTTCTTCTTCTTCTATGATCTTTAAAAATAGTGTGCTTGCGCAATTTAAATTCAGAGTTGTCCATGCAATATACTTAACATTTTATTTTTGCAACTTGGACAACAATGTCTTATGATTGATAAAGAGGTTATGATTTTAGTAGTGAAATTTAATGAAGAGACTAAGCAAATTATCAAGCTCCTATAAAAGGCTAATGTATAATTTAGAGTTTTCTCATCAATATAATTACTAAACAAAATAATGCAATGGCACATTATATGAGGGTGAGGAAAATTTTGGTTTCATTGCTGCTTGTCTTAACCTTCCTATGGAGTGCACCCTCTATTGTGACATCGTGTCAGTGAGTAAAATATTCTAGACTTCCTTATGCTTTTACAGTGAAAACCGCTTCTTTTTTCCCTCTTAAGGACCTTCATCAAGTTAATCTGTTATCCAGTATTTGTATTTCACTCGCTTGGAGCCCTATTGATTGAACTTTTCTTCACCATATAGAAAAAGTCGGTTATGCCAACTAAGAAGGTGTGCTAACCTCACAGTACACTTATAAGTATTATATTGTTTTCTTTGAAACAATATGTGATATGCTATAAGTTGAGGATTCGCATTGGATGAATTGTTTTCTTGGATTTCGATTGAAGTGAATGGTAACTTTGATCCTTTAGATGTTGTGGATTTTCACATTTTTTTCGTATATACGTTATAAATATATAATTCATGAAACAAAATATTTCATTAAAGTAATTTTGTTGATTAATCTCCTTCCTAGTCTTAACAAGCAAAGGTTTACTAGTAGAAAAATATTCATTAATTGTTAATAGAGGTATGCAATGCATGATATAACTGGAATCAAATTGAATTTATCCTAGCTAAGTCCATGGTTGTTTAAAAAAAAAAACGGAAGGAATGTGTAGAAAAAGAAAACAATGGAAATTTTCTATTTGGTGCTGTGATTTTTTGCCCCTAAATGTGCAATATGTATCTAAATAGGAAACACCTTTTTTCTTTTCCTAATTTCTATAACTTCATTCATTAATAAACTTGAAAGTACAATAAAATATTCTTATTTTACTGATATTTTCCGCATTTGATTGCTGGAAGATCTTTCTATATGATTACTATCGTTTTAAATTAAAGAATTGCAATACTTTTTATAGAACTGAAGAATATAACTTTTTAATTTTTGCTAACACATTTCTATTTTAATAAATTAGACCTTAAAAAAATTATATAAAAAAATCATAACTCTTCTATTGTATTCTATAAAATCATAATTTTATTTCTATCTAATTTCAATTTACAAACCCAATTAATAAAATAAAGGACAAACAAAATTTTCCATTTGCTTGATGTTTCCTATGTATTTTTCCAATAAATCAAATCTGCTTTTGGGTAATTTCCATTCGTCCACTAATCCAGAAACACCTTACCCAGGGACAAAAACACCGGAGCATATGTAAACCTTTGGGTAATTTCCTCCTCCCATTAGAGGGTAAATCTGTAAAATCATCACAAACCCAAAACCCTTTCACATCATAACAAGAGAAATCCAAAGCAGGGCTTTCGCTCAGAGAGAAAGAACGAAGAGGAAGTGAATTTTGCTCCCAAGAGGGGGCCATGGCGAAGGCGATGTCTTTTTCCGAGGTCGGCCCCTCCCCTTCTCTGGTTGATAGCGAAACCTCCCCTGTCTCTTTCTCTCATTTGTGTGTGTGTGTGTGTGTGTGAGAAACTTTGGTTTTGGTTTGGTTTGGTTCTGGTTTGGCATTCAGTCATACCATAGTCGCTCTCTCTCTCTCTCTCTCTCTCTATATATATATATATATATTTAAGGGGTAATTAGGGTTGCTGATTTTGGGCATGCATCTTTAGATCCATGCCATAATCGTAAACCCTAAACCCTGAACCCAGAAGAAAATGAAAAAAAAAAAACAAAGAAAGAAAAGAAAAAGAAAGTTTCAACGTTTGATGTAAGTGGAAATTGCTTGGGATCGAACCCACGGCCTATCGCTCTTCCCATTCATAATTTTAACCCTCTTCTTCGCGGATTATAAGGAATTAAAAAGATGAGAACAAAAGAGGCAGTGATGATTTTAGTTGGGGAAGAAGAGTGAAATCAACAGACACCGAGAACTGGTCGTACTTGGCGTGGCGGTTTCTCGCAGCCATGGCGGGCTTCCTTATCTTTTTGTCTGATCAAACGCCAATCTGAGCCTCAATTTATTAATTATTTTTCTTCTGCATTTACATCTTGAATTTTCAGTTATTTTTATCATGGGCTCATCTGGGTGTGTTTTACGATCTGAGGTTTTTATATTGTTGATTCTTTTTTCTGAATTTCTGATTGGCAGGTTTGATTTTAATTTTGTTTGATTCTTTAATTTTCGGGTTCTGCTTACATTGTGCAAAATTATCCATTTTAGTGGTTGAAAGGGAAACGAAAATTTTCATCCGTGTTTTTTTTTTTTTTTTTAATTTTACAAATAACTAATCCAAGTTTTCAATTTTAACAATTAAACTGTTAGTAGGACACATGTAAGTCACTTTAAAAAAAAGAAAACACCCTAGATCCACCTTATTTCTTTTCGGTGGAAGAGATCCATATTTCCCCTTCGTTAAAAAAAAAAAAAAAATTCCATATTCTACTTAGACACGGACGTGGGAAAGTCTAACAAATACAAAAAGCGATTAGTGATGAAAATTTATTTAGTAAGCTAAACAAATAGTCCATCCGAAACCTCTAAACTGTGCGGGTTCAATCAAATCAGGGTCTCCACGTGGATTTGGTTTGGCGCTTGAAGATTTGATATGGTCTTCTTCTTCTCCACTTACACATGCAAGGGGAAAAAGGGTGTTTTCCCTTAGTTTGAAGGTCGTAGGAGATGGTTGAGGATGATGTTAGCGGACTCCTATGGTGGTGGTGGTTAGTTGTGCAATGAGCCTATCAGTGCGGGTTCGTGTTTTGGTGATAGGATTTGGTGATGGATTGTATATTGGAGAAGATGACTAAGTTTGAATGCATTGGTTTTAATTATGGGTTTGTTTGGTGTCCAAGATAATTCGACCCGATGACCGAGTTAAATCAACTTGACATGGATTTGATTCTATTTTGACTTATGAGTTTACTATAAGTAGTGATTTAAGTAATGACCAAGTCGTGTTTGAAAGGATGGTTGTATGGTTGCTTGTGTTCCGTTTTAGCTATGGTGACTTTAGGGGGTGTGGATTGGAAGTAGAGGTGAGGGAAGAAATTAGGGTTTTTTTTTCTTTTTTTTTTTTTTTTAAAGGGGTAAAGCCTCTTTGGATACTTGAACTTTAGCCATAATAATTAAGTATCTGAACTTCCGAAAAAACCAACTTTACATAACCAAACTTTTCATACCTTTTTCTCAACCACATCCAATCATTACTTGACACGTATCAATTACTTTAAGAGATAATAAAAAAATAAGATAGTAAAAAGAGGTACAAAAAGTTTGGCTATGCATGAAATTAGTTTTTTTTGAAAGTTCAGATACCTAATTATTTACTTGACTAAAATTCAGATATCAAAAGAGGTCTTTTCCCTTATTTTAATGAATAGAAAATTTGGATAAGGTATTGTCTAGTGTCTTTTTTGTTTCTCAATAACCAATAGCCAATTTGGACGGAAGCAAATGATACGTAACGCGGGTCACTTAATTGTCAAAATTAAAAACTTGAGTTCGGTTTAGTTATTTGCAAAAGCATCAAAACACAAGTTAGTTAATTGTAATTTACTTTTTTTTTTTTGGCCGAATTCATCCCTGTGTTTTTGCAATTAAGAAAATTACATAAATAAATCTTGGCAAGAAAATTGTCATGATGATTAATTCGATAATTCTTGTTTATTATCCCCTTGCTGTGGTTTATGAGGATTTGGATTTTCTAAATCTTTATTCTCATTGTACGGTACATGTGACAAATTTATATTAATCCATATTTTAGATAAATTATATAAATGTAATCATTTTCAAAAAAAAATTACACACATACAATTTATATAAAAAAAATTATGAATATACTATTGTTATATTGTATATAATATATGAGATATAGTTTTTTTTTTCAACAAATCTTACGTTTAGTGTGATATACAGATAATATATGTGCAATACAACTATTTTTATAACTTTTGTATAGTATTGTCACTATATCTCTTCTTACATATAGAAAATTTTGGATCTTTTCTCCAATATGCAATATAGAGATGGTAATTTGATAAATTTTTTTGTATATTTTTTTTTTCTTTTACAAAAATGATAGATACGTTTTCTAATGATTCTTGGTGTTTCATTTAACGACATGGGCTAAACTTTGCAATAAATCGATTTTAAAAGATTATTACAACGATGAAGCTGAAGATTGATTACAGTGTAATTGAGGGGAATTTGTTATTAAGTACCTTTTAAAGGACATAGGTTTTGTATTTTAAAATTTTAGTTTATATTAATTTAATTTAATTATTTATTTTAGTTTTGGGGTATCAGGGTGGGATCCGTACAAATCCTTCCTAGCCTTAGTAGTGTAATTATATAACTGTTTGAATGTGATAATAAAACATAACAATCAAAGTGAAAAAAATCAGAAATAAACAATTTCTTTGAAATTAAAATAAAATCGTTCCATAGAGTGCTGTAATATTTATTCTATTAGTTGGAATAAAATTATTTGATATGATGTAGTAGTTTAACTCTGAAGTAATTCCAAACAAAAGATCGGTTTTCGATAGGTTTGCAATGATGAGATGATAAGATTGAGCTACTGAACTACGGAATTGAATTCGAGCTTGATTATAGCTTGAAAAGCTCAAATATGGTTTTGGAATTTCAGAGCTTATTCGATGAGGTGTAAATTTTAAACTTGAATCTAACTTAAAGTGGTGGATCATAACTTGAGTTTAAATTGATTAAATTTGTTTGGATATTTAGTATCTAGCTTTCACTTAAACTTAAACTTGATTAAAATTTATAGGGTTAATGTCGTAAATGGTACATGATTTTAATAATTGAAAGAATTTTTCATGTATATTAATTAATATCAAAAATAAAATATTAAATAGGTTAATTTAAATTTTTTATATTTAATTATATATTTTATTAAATTTAAGTAATTTTATATTTAATACCCAACATATATTCAAATATATATTTAATTCGAGTTTATCTGGACTATTTAGTAGACTGAATTTGATTAGCCTACTTTGAGTTGACTCAAAACAAAATCCAGCTAGAATTTGTTCTGTGAAAATCATCCGGATTTATGAGATGAAACTATATGATTTATCACCGATGCCTTTTCTTTTTCTTTTATTTTCTGTACTTTTGCGCGTTTTGAATACTTTTGGATCGTCTCCATTCATCAATTTAGTATTTAGTATGACATTCTTATCAATGGTAAATTAAAATTCAACCTCCCTATTTCTACTTATTAAAATTTTTAGATGAAGATTCTTTTTCGATGGTTTTTCATCTGTAGCTATATCTATATCAAAACGATATGTATAAATATATTCGATTTGTATTTATATTTTATCTATATTTGATCTATTTTATCACTTTGATTCATCGCAAATTTCATTCTTTGTTTTTCCATTTATGTCAAAAGGACTAGCCAAAAGAATTACAAGTAAAAGAATTACAAGACATAGTTGAGGGCTCTAATCTAATTGAACAGTGTATTTTCAGCATTCACTGATCAGAACATTGGAAAAGCTTATAATGTGCCACTCAAGGAAGCAACTTAGTGGAGCTGGTGGTTCCAAAGTGTCCCACCTGGGATGGAGAAAGAGCCTCTGTGTACCTGAATGCATTATATCATGTACTTCAGTCATCAATGCAGTACTAGAAATTTGAATGTATCATTGGATATCAATAGGATTAAATGAAATGGTGATGAAATGAAGGAATATGTGCACAAGTACTCACGAGTCCAAGACCACAATGTTGCACCCTTTGCTGATTTTCTCAAGATATGAAATTTTTATAGCCACGATCTCAGCTTCCACTTTCTTTACGTTCCGGACAAGGCTTCCCAGCTTGTTTGGCAGCACCTCCGGACTGTAAAAGTCCAAGGCATAATGAACCACTTTGGATGCACAATATAATCGCAAGGATTCAGGTAATTAGAAAAGCAATATGTAGAGGAATGAGAGTAACTGAATAGCTTACTGGGTATAAAAGTCACTTGCAATAAAAGCTGGAGATAACACTATGACTTTCTTTAGATATATCTTTTGGCCAATTCTTCATCGCTGGGAATTGGGAATGGGAATCAAACGTATTACATTCCAGTTTATGTCATATGGCGCATGAAGACTTAAACCATGAATTATTTTAATTACCATTTAGATAAGCCCTCATATTTATAGACTATCAAGCATAGTATGCAAAAACATGGTCATACCTTCCTGTTGCGAATTTGTTAAAAGAATAATGAGCATAACAGCAGGAAATTGAATTTATGTGCAGCCATTTCCTACAATATCACAAGCATCTTGTTTTATCATAAGAAGGCGTGCGAGGAACCCCATTCGTGTCCTTGTCCTTCTCATAGGAGATATCAACCATGACATAGTTTTGTGTGCACACCATATCAAGTGTTTAAGCAGGAGTAAGGTCACTTGATAAAGAAACAATATCCATTAGACATAAGCCCCACAAGAGTTCCAGGTAACAAGGTGTGTAGCAGGATCACACTTAGACCCTTCTACTCTATTATCATATTCGATTTAACTCCACAACAAACTGGTTTAAGTTTTAGAACTTATTTGATTTTATATTTATTGATTAATACTCACTATTTGGGTAAGCAAATTAGAACGAACATTTCTTTTCATGGTTGTCTTCTTTCAATTACTATGTTTTAGCAATAATTCAAATTAACTCAAAACTCTTACTGGTAGTAATTATATGATCCAACTCTATCTGATAATAAAGTTATACCTTTGTAGACGCGAAAATTGAAGGTGATGAGAGACCAAAGCGGAGGAAGAATCAAGTATGTGAGGAATAACGCTCTACTAGTTCCAATAGTTACGGTCATGACAGATGGAGAAATGGTTTCAACTACCGATGAAGCTACATGCTTTGCATCCTGGATTACCATCTGTAGTCAAAAGAATATACTGAATTCAGAAATGCTCAGAGAGTTGTATATGTGATGTCGATAAAATTATCAATGTTGAAGCAAAGAGAGATCTTGGTAGCACTCATAACCGACTCTATATCAATGCAGAACCTTTCTTCTTTGGCTTGCTTCAAAGCCTTGGATAGAGCTGGCAAAGCAAACTTTAGAGCTTGGTCTCCTACCTTTTGCACTTTTGGAATTGCCAATTCTATTTTTGGTTTCAGAGCCTTTACAATAGTTTGAAAAATCTGCTGTGCAGTTTCAAAGAAACTTGAACCCACTTCCTTGACCCGGTCAATTGTTTCCTGAACCTGCCAAAGAGATGATAGACAAGAGTTTGCAAAGGGAAAAATTTCACTCCCATCTCCATAATTAATGAGATATAATTGCATTAAAATTCGCCATACAATCAAATCAGTCATTTTAAAAACTTAAATTAATAAATGCATGTCATAGTTTGTCATCCATAGCCAAGAGATTTAGTTAGCCAATTAATTAGGAAAATAAATGGCCCCTAATGATTCAATATAAACTCTCCACTTTAGTACCGCGTTCACAACTCGTACCATGTTATCACCTCGATTAACTGCTCTATAAGTTTATAAATGAAATTGCAGCACCAATACTGAACCAGAAAAAAAAAAAAGGAAAAAGTAATATTTCGCTAAAGTTGCTGAGATTTCTTTACCAAATAATAGATAGTTTTCAATTATAATTTCATTTCACACCCTGAACCTAGCTCAAAACAACATGGCCAAAATGAAATTTTGCTTCAAAGCTACCCTTTAGATGCAGATACACCAACCTTCCTTTCCTTCCTTCCTCTCTTTCCAATTACTATCTTGCTGCAACATTTCGAGAAGAGGAAACTGAATTAGATCAGTCCTATTTGAAAGTCTGGTGTTCATGCCACTCGGTCATAATGACCCTGGCAGAACTGCTCTCTTCTGAAAATATAAATCATCCAATTATATGATGTTTTTCTTAAAACTAAAATCCAATTCAAATGATACAGCATGTATTGTCTCATCTTAGTCAGGATACTGTATTTTATGCAAATGCAGCATATAAATGCCTACAAGCTTTCTATTATAGGCTCCTACGCTAAGGGTCCTTATGATTCATTGGGATGAGAAAATTTTCAGCCTCATTTATAGTTTAATTAAAGCAAGAAAACTACGAACGTTATAGTATTACGGAAATCGCTGGCATGCTGTACTATTCAACTCTAAATTGCACAAATCTCATATGGAAAGTAAAACTTTAAGTCATATTGCACTGAAAAAAATAAAAAAAGAAAAATTTAGTAACATTTGGTTGCAATAATTGGATAGGATAAGGTTGACTACACAGTACCGTATGAAAAGTACTAGAAAGTATAATTATCTTGTAATAAACTTGATATGCACGGTACTGGATAGCATTTCACAAAATTTTTAATAAGACATTTTATTTTTGTCTAGTTCCTATATTTCTGTACTATGACATATAAGAGATAAAAATTTTAAATTTTATCTAATCCCATGATGAGAATTTTGTCTAGTTCCAAGGGCATCTAGTAAAATTTTAAGTTTTATATAAAGACAAACTTTTAGTTTAATGTTCACCCGCTAATGGAGGCATCAATGCAAGAAAACAAATAAGGGGCAAACAATTTGCCATAATCTAGGAGTTATAGATGCAAATTATCATATTAAGTGGACTAAGTACACAACATAGCACAACCATCTTCTAATAATATGATTGGAACTTTAATTATAGGAAACATAAGTATATCCTAGAGCCAATACCATTTGTTCAATATTAATATTCTTAGCAGTTGAGCTGGCTCTCTTCCTCCTCTCTATCCATCTAGGTTCCTGGAACTTCAAAAAAGTGCAATTGAGCTTCTAAGTAATCTATAATGTAAAAACAATAAACGACCCATTTTCAACAAAAGAAAGTTGTCCATGGGCATCCTAACACTGAAGTTGTTTTTCACAAAATTACTAGGTTGAATCAAATAAAAATTCCAATCAAGTCTTTTAAAATGGGAACCAAATTGAGATTTGAAACTATAAGAAGAAATTGTTTATTCTAGGGACTAATCAACAAACTACTGTAAAAGAGTTGTAATTTCATTGAAAAAGAAGTTATTGTATCTAACATATTCAATTTATATAATATATAATAAAACCAAGTGTAAATTCTATAGATAATAATAATAAAAATAAACTTTAATAAATCTCAAAGCAATAGACTTTTGCATCCTCAAATAGTAATACGGTTTTCGCATCAGTATGTATTTATCATGCAATAAGGATTAAATTTTTTTGTGGTGGAATAACATGGACATAAGGACATGAGGGCTCTTGGTTAAACGTTAAAATTGTTGTAAAATACTGAAAATAAGAGAAAATACTACAAAAAAATAGAAAAAGGGATTTTTTAAATCATGTTAAAATCAGCAATTTTTACCTTGTCATGAAGAGATCTTAGACAAACCACGGACAACCATTGCAATATTATTAAAAATGCACGAGGGCGAAACTACAACCACCAAGCTATTTCACATTTGTTTCTGTTGATGCTTCCGCTCTGCAACTCCGGTAATTGTTTGAGTGATCGACATCCAAAAAATATAATGACCAGAAAGGAATTCAAGTTTTCAAGTCCTCTAAACTCCTTGAGTTTCTCACAACCTTGGGCATCTAGAATTTTTAAGTTTGTAAACACTGAAAAATCCGGCAAATTCTCCAATGACCTGCATCCAAAATGCTTAAGTATTCCAAAGACTTCAACTCCTGAAGCTTGGGAATCTCTCTTAACTCCTCAAAATCATACACTCCCAACCGCTTGAGGTTTCTAAGCGTCGGAAGATCTGGAAATTTCAGCATAGGGCTCCTTCCGAAAACGCATAGTACTTCCAAAGATGTAAATTTTTCTATGCAAGGAATATCCCTCAGCTTTGGACAGTACCGAACCCAACGTTTGTAATTTTGTCAAGTGGGAAAAGCTGTCGACTCTTTCGAGGGAGGAACAGTAATCGATTCTTAAATCTTTTAGGCCCTCAATGGTGTTTAGTCCTTGATCCCGACTATATTATTGCATAAGATAGACGGAACTTATTAGGTTCCTGAAAGTCGACACGTCTAGTAAGCCTTCTAGCCCATCGCAAGAAGTAAATGCAACTCTTCAACGAATTCCCCAAGCCGTTGAGTTTAGATATCTTCCTGCAATTTATGATTCTCAGGTTTCTCAAAGATTGTACTTCTTCCAGAGCATTGATCTCCACCAGCTCAGTAAAACCTTCAATAGTCAAATCGTAAATTTTTCAGATTTGAAACTTGGAAGTGTACAAGGTCTGGCATCTACGTAATGAAAGTGTCTGCAGTCTTGACGGAAGCACTGGGATCACATTCATATCACAGAGGGTAAGACAAAGCATTTTCTTGACGAGAAAATTCAGCAATCTCCTTGGGACTTCATTGACCAATGTTCTTTAACATGTGGATGGAAGCTACAAACTCTTCAGGGGTGTGCCACTAATCGAACATGTTGTTAAATTTTTTAAGTTTCTGATATACCCAAGTAATTCCTTAAAATTTGTATGGCTTAACTCAAAATGGGACAGTGACCTTAGTTTCCCAATCGATTTAGGAATAGTCCTTAATGATATGCATCCATCTATAGATAAGTACTCCAGTTGGGTGAGTGATCCTATACAGTTCGGAAGCGTCGAGCTTTATACAATTGCTGACTGAAAGAAGCCTGAGTTTTTTCATAAATCCTTTCACCATTGGAATTTCACTTATTGAAGTCTCCTGTAGATAAAGCACCCTTAATTCCTTCATTTTACCCATTCCGATCGGTAGCTCACCAAGTTCTCCGCATCCATTTGCATTAAGGGTTTTGAGTGTCTTGGTCAATCTAAGAATAGATGGATGGATCCTTCTCAATCTTTTACAACCGCAAAGCTCTAAAATCTCCAACTCTTTAAATGCAAAGAAATCTGGAGTTGTTTTCAACTGGCAGCAATTGTGAAGTTTTAGAACTTTCAGCTTCTCTGCATACTATGATAAAGATAGATAGTTAAATAGTGTTTTAATTAAAAAGAATATTTGTCATATCAAACTATATATATTGTTGATATTGTATTACCTTCATTTGACTCCAGCCACCCCATTGTTCCGTGATATTGCTGTTTGATAAATTTAGAATCACCAAATTCTTGGGACGAAAACCAGTAGCCGTAAAATTCGAAGGGCATCCATACCATTGAAGCCATCTTAGATTGAGAAAACAATTCTTGAAATTTCCAACTAGATTTGCATTATTTATTTGAAGAAGTCTCAACTTTATGAGTCTCACAAATTGTTCACTTACGAAACAATTTTCTTCACACCTTCCATTTGAGGCAAGATTGAGAACTTCAATCTGTTGGGTTCCCTATTTAATAAACCATGAAAATTAATAAGCCTAAAGTGAGTCACATTTACAGAGGTATACTCAAATGAATTGTTAATTAATGAAAACTAAGTTTTGTGGAGAAGTCAATTATCAAAGTGGAATATTCTATACTAAGAATTGGGCATGGTTCGATTCCAAATCGAGAACCAAACCGAAACCGAATCGTTTGGCCGATTCCAAACGAGCTAAGGAACTACTTGTTCTCTGGTTTTTAGGCGGTTCTTTGGCCTAAAATTGATGGAATGAGTGGTTCCAGTCGATTTCACTAGAAAAAAAGAGAGAAAATAATTTATAAATATTAAATATATAATTATTAATATTTCACTATTTCATATGAATAGTAAAATTTATTAATGATTCATAATATTTAATGTGTTATTATCAACAATACAAATAACTTAAAACTATATATAATTAGTTTATATAAACTTATCCTAAAAACAAAATTCATTTCCTTAATAATGTGAGACTATTTTTTGTATTGTAATTTTTTTTAATCTTCTAAAGTATTTTGTAATCTCATATTACTAAATAATTGGTATTAATTATGTTTGTATATAAATAAATGTGCATTCTAAATAATTTTTTTTAAAAATTGGTTAAATAATTTAACAATTTAGATCCAATAATTATTTTAATTTTAAAATTAATAAATTAATCATTTTACTTTTACTTAAATAAAAAACGATTCCGCATTTTCGAAACCGGACTGAAATTATGGAAGATGATTCTAGTTTCGAATCTTCAATTTTAAGATAGAGAACCGACTGTTCTGGTTCCAATTCAATTCTATTCCAAAGCTTTGCCTATGTTTACTTATGCCCTAAACTTTGTCAAACACTCGGTGTTAGATTATTCAGGTATTTTATTTTATTTTTTCTTGTTTATTTGTATATTTTTACTTTATTGTGATATAGATTGTTTGCTTTTATTTCTCCTTCTTTAATCCTTGCGATATCAATTTATGACGAAAAAATCAAGAATAGGAATAGAAGTGCTCGTATAGAAGAAAAATTATACTGGAATGGATTAAAGTTTGAGTATATTTAAATAAAGTATTAATTTTATGTACTCAAAAAAATGATAACGTTATAGAGTTATGTAAGTAAGGAATACCATACTAAGTGGTTAAAAAAGGGACAGTGTTATATATAAATTAGTACAAATAAGATTCTAACTTTTATGTTTATGAATGTTAATCTTTATTTTTTTATTATTTAAAACATTCATGTCTTATTTGTATAACTTTATATAAACATTGATTTATTATTTTTAATAACTTAAAATGTTGATCTTTTATTTAAATTATCCTAAACATTGTTTTGTTGGTGTCGTCATTTCCCCTTTTATCTAATCTAGAGCAAAATCTAACCTTTTCAGTTTGGAATTCTCTTTCCAATCATAATCTTTTAGTGTATATATAGTTTAACCAAACTTTTTTTTTTCTTTTTTTAGTTTTCCTCTAAATTTTCATCTGAACATTAAATTATCAATAAGTTTTTAAACATTAGATTTAATATATATATATATATATATATATATCTTATATACAAAAGATACAACTATAAACATCATCATTTAATAAAGCAAATATCAGGGAGCTTACTAACGCACAAAAAATGTCATTTTCAATGTGAACATCAAACAACCAAATGTTTAGTATGTTTATTCTATTCATAATATTAACTTGTGAATTATTATATATAATAGTACATCAACTAAAATGTTGTGGGAAAAAAAAACTTAAAAGGACTATTATTATTTACTAATATTTTGCATAATAAGATTGAAACACTTATTGTATTAACAACGTAATTATTAGTTATGGTATGACTATAAATAAATACATAGTATGTTATGATAATTTATTTAGTTACTTTTTTTTTTTTTACCATGTTAAAAGAAAAAATATGTATAAAACAAAAGAACAGAAGCCTTAAATATTGTTCTCTTGTGTTGTCATTTCCCCTGATATCTAACCTACAGCAAAATCTAACTTGAACTCTTCAATTTGAATTGTCATTCCAATCATAATCCTTTAATATAAATATAGTTTAACCAAACTTTTTTTTTTCCTTTTCTTATTGTTCTCTACAATTCATCCAAACGTTATATAAGATTAATCTTTTTTCAAACATTAGATTTAATATATATATATATATATATATAAGTACCATCATTTAATAAAGTATATATAAGGAAGCCGACTAATGCACAGAAAAATGTCATTTTGAATATGAACGAACAAACAATCAAATACTTAGTATATTTATTCTATTCATAACATAACATGTGAATTATATATATACATGTATATATTATAGCACACAACTACAATGTTGTGGGAAAAACAAAAGCCTAAAAGGACTATTATTATCTACTAATATTTTGTGTAGTATGATTGAAACACTGGGACGTTTAATTCACTGGAATAGAATAAGACTGGAAGAATTGTAATTCTTTATTTTATCATTGGGATATTTTTGAAATAAGGTATACTTTTTGTTTAAGAATAGCCATTACTCTAGTAGAAAGAAGGAACGGAAATCCCTTATCTATTTTGCATTATATGAAATAGATATCCTTTTGATAGATTTTTTTGCAAACTAAACAAATGAATATATATTCTACAATAATAAAGATTGAATACCAATTCCATTTCAGTAAACCAAACATACCATAACTATATTAACAATGTAATCATTATTTATAGTATAACTATAAATAAATACATAATATCTAATGAAAATTTATTTATTTACCATCTTAGAATTAAAAAAATAAAACAACATAGAAAAAACCATTAATTAAAAGACAAGCAAAAATAAATTGACACCTGACAATAATGAGAATTGAACTCATGACCCATCATTGCAAAAACATGTACTAATCCACCCAAGTAAATCAATTTTATGTTAAGGTATGCCCTTTAAAATATGTGTAATATAAAAAATTATTTTTCAACTAGTATCGATGATTAATTTTTTTCCAAGCCTATGTGCAGGGACCCATGGCTCTCCCTTGGGCCTGTCCCATAGTATCAATTCACAAATTAAACCAAACCAAACTCAATTTTTATGGTTTAGTAAAATTTTCAATTCGAACCATATTGTATGGTTCAAAACCATATAAACCAAGCTCCATTTTAATGGTTTGGTTTGGTTCATAACCAAATTGCACCCACCTCTATTTTGATCGAGTATGTTTAAATAGTTATGAGGGCATTGTTTCTTTCTCTCTTTCTATTAGCAACCAGTTTTGTTCCATACAATGGTATAACTACTCTTGTTATGATATGATCATGACTCGCGAGTTAAAATAAAATAAAAATGATAAATTATATGAAAAGATATCAACATTTGAATGTATAAATATTAATGTTTTAAGTAATACGAAAATAAAATCATTGGATAAAGTTTTTAAAGGTATTAACGTTTGAAGTGATAAAAAAATAAATCAACTTTTTGCAAAATGAGTCAAGTAAAATATTAATAATTTAACACCAATGAAAACTAAGAAAACTTAATTGAAAAATAATCCAAATGTTGATACCTAAGTGAAGTTTGCAAAATGAAAATATCTCATTTGATTCACTTTACGAAACAATAATTCATCTTTTTAACCACTCAAAATATTAATACATTAACTGAACCAAATGGAGGTAAATCATGCACTTTGACCACCATCTAAATATCACTAGGGTTGAAGCTTGGGTTAGTGATCCAAACACATAAACAAAGGGGTCCACTAGGCCTTCAATGAAAAAAGGAAATAAAGACTGTTACCTATTTTCAAGTGAATATTAAAAATTTATTATCTATTAACAATAATTAATGTGTTATTATTAATAATATAAGAAATAAATATAAAAATATGTTATGATTTGTTTTCTATACTGTTCAACTAAAAGTAATATTTTTTCTCTTAAAATACCTCTAGTTTTTTTTGTAATCCTATATTTTTAATATTATGACTAAAGTTGTATCTATTTGTGTATTAATAATTGCACCTTATAAACAATTCTTTAAGAAAATAGACTAAAAACTTTAATGCTCTTAAATTTAATTTTTATTTAAGTTTAATATTTTTCTTATATAAATTTAAATATGTCTTTAATCTAATGTTTTTTAATTTTAACTAAAAAAAATAGCTTGGGTTCTAGGTTCAAGACCCATCCTAGACGTGTGGTTCATAGGTCTACAAACTTGGACTTGCAAATTGGTGGGTACGATGAATCCTAACTTGTGGCGATGTATGCCTAAAGAGGATATTATAGAAAAGAAAGAAAGGAAGAGGGTAAAAAAAATTTACCTGATTTGTTTTTAAAGACTTCACATGCTTCTTCTTGATCCATAGTATACTACGCTTTCCCAGGTAGATCACGATGTTGTTGCCTTATGATTTCCATTCCAAGTAGTTTTAGTTGATCATGCATAATCACCTGGTTCCCATAGCTGACCTTTATCAATGACAAGGATTTAAGGACTTCAATTCCAATTGGGTAATAGCCACAGTCATTCCACATATACATGAAATTTTCAAAATTCATTCTTGTATGGAAGACAAGCAATGTCAAGAAATATTTTTCTTTGCTCATAATTTAAGGCATCGTAACTTATTTTCAGCTTCATTTGCACTTTGTCATCAGTATCCTTTCAATTTTTCCAATTCTCTTTCCAAATCTGTAAGCTTTACCAATAAAAAGGAGCCGATGACCACAATTGCTAAAGGGAGGCCTCTAGTAGTGGATACAATACATCGGAGCAATGACTTCAAATTTTATCACGAAGAGGCCCTCCCTTTGTAAGCGTGCATACAAAATAGTTGAAAAAGATTGATCAAATCCAGTTCTGTCACCTCATATATTAGCCTCACATGCCATGATTTCAAGGCATCTCTATTCCTAGTAGTTGACTATGATTATGCTTCCAAGTCCAAACCAATCACTCCTTCAATCAATGCATCAATTGATCACCATCGTCAACATCATCAAGTGCAAGGAGGACTTTGTTCCTGTAATGTATTATTGATGATACAAGTTCCTTCATTGGGATTATATATTCTTGTGGCCAATCCTTTTTAAAATGTTGGATATTAGTTGTTTTTGTAGATGCAGAATTGATGCTTCCACGAATACCTTCCAGGAAACTACAAAATTGAAAGCGGCTAAGTAGTTGGTTGTAAAGAACTTAGCCAAAGTTGTTTTTCCGATGCCACCCATGCATGGATTAAACAACTTGAGCATCAGTGGGCTGTTTTTCATCAATTGCTTCCATGATCTTCTTTGTTTGTTCCACAAATCCGACCAAAAATTCTGGAACAGCCATGGTGGTTTTTTCAGATCGGTTAATACTTTTCCACAACCTCTTTTATTAATTTTCCTTATACCTAAAGGTCATGTTGCAATGTAAACTTTAGTGCACAAACAAAAATAAAAAGTGATATATTGAAGACAAGGGAAAAAATTAAAATAACCTTACCGTCAACATTATCGTTTAATTCAATGCTTTTAAGGATGTAACTTTTTTCAGAGCATCCTTCCATTCTTGGACAATCTCCTATTATGATTTTTCTCATGCAAAGAAAATGCCTTTCCAAAATCACCTTTTTGATGACGCACATCTAATAGGTCAATATGGTAAAAGATGGGTAAAACGATTTGGCCTAAAGTTTCTCTGCACTTGAGGATTTCTACAAGTTCTAGAAGGCACCACTTACTAGAAGCATAATCAGGAGAGATTATTGGAATTGAAATCTTGGAAGTTTGGATTGCAGCAAGAAGGTTGGGGTGAATTTCCTCACCGATGTGAAGTTCCTCGTTATCTCTAAATACACAAACCCTCAGATCTAGTAATCTATGATAGAGATGATCAGTGAATGTTTTTCGAGTATCTGTACCTCTAAAATTCAAAAACACTTCATAATTTCGACTAAGAGGAGGAATGATTGATGCTTTTGCTGTGGAAGTTGTGTGATTTGGGTTTTCAATAACAATGATCTTTTTCTTCCTGAAAAAGTGAAAGCAGAGAGATAAAAGGACCCCTGCTAGGATTGCTGCCACCGCCCACAAAGCTGATATGATGTTGGGTTCCATGGTTTGATCAAAGTGGATATTCGTAAAAGGAAAGATGAAAGCCGGCAGTGAAGGAAGGGTAGAATGTAGAGTTTGATTACAGATGAGATTTTAGGCAACTTATTAGTTCTTTATTTGATGTTCTATTTCAACTTTTATGTATGTACCGTGTGGACTGGAACTGGAAACAGTGAGGAAACTTCCTAGGTATTTCTGTATAGACGTGGTACAGAGTAGGTCAATAAAGAAAGGGTACGAGTGAGATGAGCTACCACCAATCCGAGGACTTAGTTGGTCAATATATGTCATTTTCTAGTTATGGATTTCCAGATCCTGTTTGTTTCTAAGAAATTTAAATATACATGTATATATATATTTTTTTTTTATTTACTTAAAAGAAAAAAAAATTCAGAGAAATTACCTAATATTTTCTAATGAAAATGATTTACGTCTTTTACGGAATGTCCTATGGTGAATTGGTCCGCGCATTACCACCCAGTAATATAATTTTGGTTTTTATTATCTATAAATTATTTTTTAAACACAAAAGACCATTGGAAAACAACGTTTGTATATATATATATATATATATATATATATATATATAAATTTATAGCAGAGCTAATGAGCTACCACTAATCATTTCACCAAGAGATAAGATAGGGTCTTCGTCTTCTTCCAAGTCTTTTCTTTAATCAATATCTTATCAAGTGTGAGGCTCTACTAATTGAGTTAATAATATTAAGAATTTGATAAAGATATGATGGAGTAATCCTATAAAATTTGATATTTTAAATATATTCCTAAAAAAAAAATTGAGATTTGATATATATTATGATATTCTACTAATTTTCAAATATTTCATGAAACTTTTATGAGTTAAAAATTCACATGGAATTTTATTCAAAGAGTCATGTAAAATTTGTCCAAGATAAAAATTTCCCTACCGTGAACTTAATCGTAAAGCTATAAAAATAAAATAAAATAAGAAGGAAATCCTTGCACGTCACGTGAAGAAAATTCTGGGCTAATGAGTGGATATAGGTAAGGATGGATTCCCTATCATGTCTGGAGAGAATGAAAATACTTCGGTAATGAGAGAATAAGATACATACAGATATATATATATTATATATATATTTGCTAGCTAAAGAGAAAAGGGTGTCGGATTATTTTTTTTTTTATAAATAGTTTGAAATATTTAAAAATATAAATATATATACACACAAAAAAAAAAGAGAGATAAATTGCAACAATTATAAAATTATTCCTATTGCATCACCACCAATGGTTTATCAACCACTGGATGGTCACTGCAATCACCTTATGAGAATCGAACGGGCACTTGTTAAGTGTTAAAATTCAGCAAACAACATCTAAGGCAATTCTTAAACCCACTTTATTTATTTATTTTTTTTTAGTCATAATATATGTATATAAACAAGTAAATTTCTATTTTTTCTCTCTCTCTCAATTATTCATTATACGAATATTTAGCTGTTACATGATATTGATGAATTTACCGCAAATAAATGATATAATATATAATTGTATTGTAATAATTATGAAATAAACCCCAACACTAAATTTTTAACGGCCAAATGGATAAATTCGAACAATCATAGTCAATCATACTATCTAAAAAGTATTATTTTAATGTATTTGATATATATATATTATATATATATATGATATGAAGAAGCTTATAAAAAGTAAACAAAACTACTGAGAAGGAAAAGAAAAATTGTTTTAACAAGTTGATTTTTTTAAGGAGTATTCTTCTATGTAAGATTTTATGTTACCTACGGCATGTTTTGGCATATTTAAGCACTTATGCCATCCTACACACACACACAAATATAATTTACGTTCTATGGGATTATTATCATTTTTGGCTTTTATTACGTATCATGAACAAGTAATGCAGAACTAGGCAAATAATTAGAGGGGTAAAAGTGTTAAAATCAATAAGTGATTATGTTATGAGAGACTATTGTACATTTAATATTTTTTTTCCCTTGAGAAGTGAGGATTTTAAATCAATATATGATTTGTGAAAATACAGGCCTAGGGGATTAATAATTAAAATTCTCAAATACTTTACGTACATATTATGGTAGTAATACTAAAAGCTATAGGAGATAATTATAAAAAAAAAAATATGGTAAGTCGACATAACTAGTCAAATAAGAACACGGAATGAATAATTGATGAGGAATACTAATTTCTTAGGTGAATTATCCGAGGGACATATAGACTCTGAGGCATATAAACATATTACTACTTGACTCCAGATAAGTGGATTTTGTGTTTTGCCAATAATAGATTTATGTCTACTAATTTTGTAATTTGAGTTATGTATGTTTTTACTATTTGAATAATTATGAGTGATTCCTTTATTGGTTGTACTTGTGATTGGTGACTTGATAATTTACTTTATAAGGGATTGACCTTATAGGATTTCATTTAAGTGTAATCCTAGATATAGGTACAAGTGAAATTAATGAAACTTTAATTTATGACTTGGATATTATAATCCTTGTTGATATGAGATTTGTGCCATCTTTTATTGTTAATGCATTCATGGCATGGCATGGCACAGCATGACACGAAAGAGAACCTACGGGTCATATTTTCAAAATTATGATTATGCTAGTTGAGTTTTTGACATATAGATTTCCATTAAAAAATCAATTTCTAGCTACTATTGTAGTCAAATAGGCAGGGTTTGCATTGGTAAATCAATATATGGCTACTGTTGTAGTCAGTTAGGTGAATTTTATAGGGAGTCCTACTCCCTGGCTACTCCTTATAGCCCGAGGTTCCTGGATTTCTTATCCAGATGCCTGGCATGTTAATTAACCGGATGAAAGCTAGGCTGGGTTAGGATGCTGGTAATAGTGCATGTCACGTGTGTTGGCATCGCATGAATCTATTGCATATTTGTTGGAAAAGTTTACTATTTTGTTTACAAATGTCTTTTGATTATTGCATGTGCTTTTATTATGTTGTGTTTTGTTTCATCCACTTACTTAGCTCAATAGTGAGCTAAAGGGATACTTGTTTATCCTCATGTATAATAGAAGATTAGGGCGGCACATCACGACTGAAGGTATTTTGAGAGCGGAGTTTGCAACAAGTATTAACTAGTATTTTGTACTTATGTCTTTATGTAAAAAGAAAAAAAAAACCGAGACATCATGAATGTATAAAAACAATAATTTTAACCAGTTGTGGCTCGCATAGAAATATAATTATTTATCTTTTGATATCCATTATGTCTCTTTCTGCTTTTAGCTCGAGGCCTAGCCTTACGGTGGGTCCTGACAGAGGTGGTATCAATGCCTAAGTTTGGGAGCACGATGCTAAGATGCGTATGAGATGTGTGGGGTAGCTAAATACTAGGATCTCCAACCCTTGTGAAAAAATAAATTAAAATAAAATAAAGGGACAAATCTTAATTTTTAGTTTAATGCTTTGCTTATACAAAAATGATACGAAATAGATGTGGATGCAGGAGACTACCTGCAAACCATGGACATGAGGAGCATAGAGAAGAAATTCCTCCTCAACCTAATCCAACTCAACCTCAGCAGATGATGGATTTAGTGCAACAACTTGTTACTACGTTAGTTGGGAATGGTGGTGCAAATAAGGATAAACTTGCTCTTGTTCAAAGAATAGCTAAACCATATGATGGGACTAACATGGACCATTGGCTGTTGAGGAATGGATTGACTCATTGGAGAAAGAATTTTTGGTACATGATGTAGAAGAGAATAAAAATGTACCAATTGTTGTTGTTTTATTAAAGGGTCGTGTAAATAAGTGGTAGATGGCTTAGAGGTGATTGATGTAAGAGACTATAGGTTGGACTGCTTTTAGAGAATTTTTTCTAGAACAACACTTTCCTGAGTGTGTGAGAGCACAAATATGTGAAGAGTATTATAAAGTGAAACAACGAGGTCGAGCTATGCAAGAGTACGAGTAGTAGTTTAATAGATTATTGATGTTTTCTCCTGAAGTAGTCCAAAAAGATGAGGTTGCTAAGGTTGGAAGGTTTAAGGCTGGACTTGATCTTTATTTTTAAGCTAAGTTGAAAAGATATAGGTTGGTACATTATGTAGAAGTTGTGAATGAAGCTCGATTAATTGAGCAAGCTTACAACTTATGTCAGAAGTAGATGGAATAGAACGTAAGAAGAGGAAGTTTGTTGGAAGTTCCACTAATAGCAGAACTATAAAAGGGAAAAATAGCTATCAACCTACTGCTAAGATTTAGAAAACTTTTAGAATAACTCCATCCTATTGGAAGTGCAATGGCAAGCATCGAGCTCCAAGTTACCCTGAATTACAAGGAAAATGCTTTAGATGTGAAGAATCTAGGCATATGGCTAGGCAACGTCAGAATCCAAATCAAAGAGCTGTACTATTTTAAATGTAACAAAAGAGGACATACAACATCTCAATGTTGGGAGCCACAACCATATCAATAGCAACGGCAATCCTAAACTAAAGCAAAGAAGTCAGGATTTGCAAATAAGGATAAACAATCAGATGGAGCAGGACCAAAGCCTAGGCTTCAAGGATATGTGTATGTTGCTCAAGCGGAAGTTAACAAGATACTGTGATAGGTAAGAATTCTTAATGTGTGTTAAATGATTAATAAATTTTGTTAGAAATCTTGATAAGTAGCTGAACATAATAATACAAGCAAATTACTTGTTCTAGGGTTGGTATGTATAGGGGACAATTATCGTATGTGTCAAAAGAATACATTGATAGGAATAAACTTCCCACGCAAACTTTAAAGTATATATTGGTGGTATCAACCCCTCAGGAGGCGAACAAGTTGTTCAACAAAAATTGAATGAGGGAGATGTATTTATAGAATCCAATAGAATACCTGTGGAATTGGTAGTGTTAGATATGAAAGGGTGATGTAATACTTGGAATAGATTGGTTGACACAGTATCATGCAAGTGTGGACTGTGAAAGGAAGGTTGTGATATTTAAGAACTTAAAAGAAGAAGAGTTTTGTTTCAAGGGAAATTCTGTTACGAAAACGCTTTGTTTGGTTTCAGCAAGTAAAGCGTGGAAGTTGTTGAACAATGATGCTATTGGATACTTAGCCTAACTAGTTGATACATAAGCTGAGGAAGAAAGATTAGAAAGCATACCGATAATATGTGAATACCCTAAATTTTTCCCTAAGGAATTACCAAGACTACCTCTAGATAAGGAAATTGAGTTCACCATAGACATATAACACTCGGTATAACACCTATCTCTAAAGCTCCATATCGGATGGCTCCAATGAACTTGGTAGAATTAAAGAAACAAATTTAGGAGTTATTAGATAAAGGTTTCATTAGGCCTAGCACATCGCCTTGGGTACGCCTGTGCTATTTGTCAAAAAGAAAGATGGAAGTTTGAGGTTATGCATAGACTATCGGGAGTTAAATAAAGTAACCATTAAGAACAAGTACCCATTACCTGAATTGATGATTTATTTGATGAACTAAAGGAAGCCACAATGTTTTCTAAGATAGATCTGCAATCTAGTTATCATCAATTGAAAATCAAGGAGGATGATGTGCCAAAGACTGCATTTAGGACAAGATATAAACATTATGAATTCTTGTTAATGCCATTTGGATTGACAAATGCCCCAGTTGTGTTCATGATATGATGAATCATGTATTCAAAGAATGTCTTGATGAGTTTGTTGTTGTATTTATAGATGACAACAAGAGGATTAAGGATGAACATGTGAAGCATTCAAGAGTTGTTCTTCAAACACTTAAGGATAATTGTTTATTTGCAAAGTTAAAGACATGTGAGGTTTTGGTTGGAACAAAACGGATTCTTAGGACATATAGTGGCCGGCACAGGAATATATGTGGATCCTATAACGGTGAAAGCAGTAACAGAATGGGTGAGACCAACTACAGTTATGAAAGTAAGGAGTTTCTTAGGATTAGCTGGCTACTATAGGAGATTTGTGCGGAATTTTCCAAAATAGCTATGCCACTAACCCAGTTAACAAAGAAAGGAATAAAGTTCGAATGGAATGATAACTGTGAGGGAAGTTTCCAAGAGCTTAAGAAAAGATTGGTAACAGTATCGGTGTTAACATTATCTAATGGAACCAGTGAATATGCAATCTATTGTGATGCCTCATGAATTGGGTTATGTTGTGTTTTGATGCAAAACATGAAAGTGTGGCAACTCTAAAAACACGATGTTATGATTTTTCTACTTATTCAATAATCAATAATAAAAAAATTCCCAAATTCATGTGTTTTCCAACTTGACTTTTACTCTAACTCATTGTGTCAACAAATAGTACTTAAATCTTGACAAAATAAATAATTAGATATATAAATTTTGAAATTGATTAATTTAGTACCTGAAGCAACATTTTATGAATGCCATTAGTACTCTTTCAAGTTCTTTCAGTATTAAATTGATTACATTCAAAGTTTTTCTAGTACAAAATTGATTATTTTCAAAGTTCAGGTACTAAATCAACTAATTTTAAAGTTCAGATACTTAATTGCATATTTTATCAAAATTTAGTACCATTGATGATATTAACCGTTTTTAGAAATCTTTCCACTAGTCAATCTATTCTACACACAAATTAAAGCTATTTAGGGTTCCTCAAAAGTTGTGGCCTTTGTTTAATGAACTCTTTCATATTAGTTGAAAAATCTATCATAGGATGTTTTAGAAAATAGATATATTTTAAAAGTGTGCTGCAACACATTGAAGATATTATGCACATATATGTTAGATAGGCATTGAACAAAAAATTTAAAATAAATGAAGAAAAGAAAAGGTACATTGAAAAACCAATCTAGGCTATCAAATTAAAAAAAAGGGGTTAATACCACGAATGGTACATGAACTTTTGATAAAATATATAATTAGATATATAAACTTAAAAACTGATCAATTTAGTATCTGAACTTTAAAATTGATCAATTTGATATGTGAATAAACTTTTCATGTACGCTAACAATACCTCCATAAAGTTTTTTCAAATATTAAATTGATCGATTTCAAAGTTCATATATTAAATATATCAATTTTAAAATTTAAATACTTAATTATATATTTTGTTAAAGTTATTTATGACATTATAAAAAAATAACATAGCATTGGAAAAATGTACGGTATCAAAATGTGAAAGAAAACATCAATTACCTTATCAAAGTTGGATCATTCCCACCAATATCCTATCCTAGAGGCCTGGACACCATTACATATCTAAAAATAAAATCTAGAGGTCCTATTACATATCTGAATAAAGGGTACTTATGAGGACCAACGAATCCCAGCCAACGTGAAAATTGGTCATGCTACGTGGACAAAAGGAAGGAAAAATTAATATTAAGAAAGGACCTCATCTACAGTGATTTTCTTTTAACTTTATAAAATTTCAACAATTTCATCATCCATAAGCAATATTGCTTTGAATGTAAAACATCTTTTACATCAGCAATCTATAATATAAGTTATTTTAGATATTAGATTGATTAATTTTAAAATTCGAGTATTAAATCAATCAATTTCAAAGTTTAGATATCTGATTGCATATTTTATAAAAAATCATGTACCATTTGTGATATTAACCCCATCTAAAAACAATTCAATCTATGTATAGGTCCTAAGTTTTGTGATCCCTAGCAAAATTAGGGTACTATGAGAATCAACTTGAAATACTTCAGCGTTCCTTGCTTGTTAACTAATAGAAAAGGGATAGCAGTTAAATTTATTAAAATCTTAACAACTATTGTTAAAATTGAAACCTTAAATTTTGCTTGACAAAATGTAGATGACATATCAGAATAAGGTTCTGTAGAATTACAAATAGGTGAACAAATATGAGGTTAAACCAATAGACAAAGATCACTTGACACATTAACTAAGGCACACTTTAATTTAGACAAGGAACGCTATAAATATCCAATCATTATTGCAAGATAAGGCTCTTTTAAATCTATCATTACTGTAAATTTAGAACATAAAATCAACCTAAAATCTACAAATATTAATTATAATATTGGCCAGAGAATTATATGAAAGAGAAAAAGAGATAGAGATGGAGGAGAGAGACGTACCAAAGCACCACCTTAATAGACACCACACTAGGAGCGAAGAGTGAGTGATTGGTATGTTAAAGAGTTTGAAATACTTGATGGAAAGAGTAGGAGAGAAAATGAAATAGAAATTGTGGAAACTTGAAAATGTCAAGGGGAAAACTTAATGTTAAAAAAGTTCATAAAAACATTAATATGTTTGAAATACATTGTCATTTATATGTTGTAGCAAATCAATTTTTTTTTTTTTTCCAAAAAGCAATTATATTCATATATAAGTTCTGTTGGTTATGTCTTTAAAGCTTAACTTTATTATAATGTCTAGTAATTAAAAAATAAGAAGAAGCAAAAAAAAACCTTATTATAGTGTCATTCCTAAAAGAAACTAAACTAAATGGCCGATAGCTTACAATGTCTTCACTTAATTGAAATGGATTGTGTTTGAAAAAAATAAAATGAAATGGATTATAAACCAAGGAATAGTGGTTAAACATATGAATAAGGTGTAAAAATTCTAGACTAACAAAGATCCATTTAGCAGTCGAGTTGTCCACCATTGCATTTCTCTTATTGAGCTGGCTCTTCAACATCTAATTGTGCTTAATAACCTTCTCCAATTATACTTCTCGATAAAGGGTATGAAACTAGCACGTACTTTAATAGATTACATTTTCTCGGATTAAACTCTAAAATACCCAAAATTGCAACGAACAATAGTTATCTACTTAAGCAAAATGATGAGTCCTATTACATATCTGAATAAAGGGTACTTATGAGGACCAACGAATCCCAGCCAACGTGAAAATTGGTCATGCTACGTGGACAAAAGGAAGGAAAAATTAATATTAAGAAAGGACCTCATCTACAGTGATTTTCTTTTAACTTTATAAAATTTCAACAATTTCATCATCCACAAGCAATATTGCTTTGAATGTAAAACATCTTTTACATCAGCAATCTATAATATAAGTCATTTTAGATATTAGATTGATTAATTTTAAAATTCGAGTATTAAATCAATCAATTTCAAAGTTTAGATATCTGATTACATATTTTATAAAAAATCATGTATCATTTGTGATATTAACCCCATCTAAAAACAATTCAATCTATGTATAGGTCCTAAGTTTTGTGATCCCTAGCAAAATTAGGGTACTATGAGAATCAACTTGAAATACTTCAGCGTTCCTTACTTGTTAACTAATAGAAAAGGGATAGCAGTTAAATTTATTAAAATCTTAACAACTATTGTTAAAATTGAAACCTTAAATTTTGCTTGACAAAATGTAGATGACATATCAGAATAAGGTTCTGTAGAATTACAAATAGGTGAACAAATATGAGGTTAAACCAATAGACAAAGATCACTTGACACATTAACTAAGGCACACTTTAATTTAGACAAGGAACGCTATAAATATCCAATCATTATTGCAAGATAAGGCTCTTTTAAATCTATCATTACTGTAAATTTAGAACATAAAATCAACCTAAAATCTACAAATATTAATTATAATATTGGCCAGAGCATTATATGAAAGAGAAAAAGAGATAGAGATGGAGGAGAGAGACGTACCAAAGCACCACCTTAATAGACACCACACTAGGAGCGAAGAGTGAGTGATTGGTATGTTAAAGAGTTTGAAATACTTGATGGAAAGTAGGAGAGAAAATGAAACAGAAATTGTGGAAACTTGAAAATGTCAAGGGGAAAACTTAATGTTAAAAAAGTTCATAAAAACATTAATATGTTTGAAATACATTGTCATTTATATGTTGTAGCAAATCAATTCTTTTTTTTTTTTCCAAAAAGCAATTATATTCATATATAATTTATGTTGGTTATGTCTTTAAAGCTTAACTTTATTATAATGTCTAGTAATTAAAAAATAAGAAGAAGCAAAAAAAAAAAAAAAAAAAAACCTTATTATAGTGTCATTCCTAAAAGAAACTAAACTAAATGGCCGATAGCTTACAATGTCTTCACTTAATTGAAATGGATTGTGTTTGAAAAAGAATAAAATGAAATGGATTATAAACCCAAGGAATAGTGGTTAAACATATGAATAAGGTGTAAAAATTCTAGACTAACAAGGATCTATTTAGCAGTCGAGTTGTCCACCATTGCATTTCTCTTATTGAGCTGGCTCTTCAACATCTAATTGTGCTTAATAACCTTCTCCAATTATACTTCTCGATAAAGGGTATGAAACTAGCACGTACTTTAATAGATTACATTTTGTCGGATTAAACTCTAAAATACCCAAAATTGCAACGAACAATAGTTATCTACTTAAGCAAAATGACGAGTTTTATACTTTAAGGATTAAATGTAGTATCTAACCTTCAATTCTCATCTTTAAGAAAAAATAACTTCATTTCTTAAAGTAAAAGCCATTTGTTCTGCATTATAAGTTTACTTGTTCTTATATGAATGAATGACAAAACACAAAAATATTACTGACCATTCTATGGTCAATTCACATTTGCACAATTTTGCTCTTCTTGCTCGAACATTTCTCTCTAGGAGTATGTGCATAAGATTGGGAATTTATATAAATGTAAAAAAAGATAGATTTTTTGTTTTTATCACAATATTTTCAACCATCAAGCTTTCCTTTTAGAAGTCCCATTTTAAGTCTTTAGAATAAGGAGAGCTAAATGTCTCCCTAGTCTTGGTTGAGTCTGAATCGGGACCCAACCCACTGGGTTTGGATCCATAAAATTAGGGCCCAGAACCATCTTATCTTGTTGATAGGGCGGATAGGAACTGTAGACTCGTCGATGGGGGGGGGGGGGGGGGGGGGGGGGGCCTATACGGTTCGAACCATTCCAAAAAATAAAAAAAATAAAAAACTTCCCTCAACTCTAAACTGAAAAAAAAAATGAAAAATGAAAAATGAAGATGTAAAACGGAAAAAAGCACTCATCCACGTATACATATTGCTAAGGCCTATACAAATAGACGCATGGTTCTAATAATTTTGCCAATATCAAACCCTTTTACGTAAAAGTTTTACCCATCAAGTATCAAGCTCTATAGTCTATTGGGTAATTTTATTGGGTTATATATTAGTGATAGGTTTTAATATGTCACTTGAGTTAACTAGTCAATTGATGAATATTTTAATAAAAACCATGTAGTGCAAAATGAAATATCTTATTGTATAGGAATAATTGTTATTTATATACCAACATATTATTATTGAGTTTAAATATTAGCAATGCGAGACTAAAATAGTTCTAAAAGAGCAAAGTTTATAAAAGAAAAAATGTCCCACATCGTCTAGATGTGAGATTCATCTTATAGTAAAACCTATATAAAGCATGTGACATGGTGGCTTTAAATTATTTAGTGTTCTATGTGTTGTTATTAATAATGCATTAAATATTATGAATAAATAATTAATATTTTCTATTTGTGTGGAAAATAGTCTAAACATTAATTTTTTTCACTTTATTTAACTTTTCTATTATTTTAACTTTGATATTATTTTTTCATTTTATATTTGTTTTTATTTTTTATTGAGGGACCCTTACGGACCCACCGGGTCCACGAGTTCTTTAGGGTCTAGGCCGGGTTGGATAGAAAATATATAATTGAATTTTTACTAATATGTCTAACACCATTTAATACTGATAGGTGTGTCTTCTATGATATGAAACTAATTAAATGCTGTTAGTGAGATAGTAAGAAAAAGTCATGAAATATTTTATTGGGTATTAAATTAACCACTTCAAAGTTCAGGTACCTAAACTATTTTATAGCGTTATAAAAGAACACTTATGAAATTATTTAAGAAGTCTCATCGATCTTGGGAATGAAAGATTTATATTGACCGACTTATGTGCTTGGATTGAGAGAGGATTTTTTCAATAATCTCACGAAGGATTTTTTAGAGACATTTACAAAAGAAAATCTAAACAAATGTGATAATATACAAAGGGTGTATAGTTCAATAAATTTGAAAATTCATATTATAAGGCAAATGATACTTGTTTTATAAATTATAACCTTTTTCAAATTTTGTTTACTCTATTTTATCTTGAAACATATAGTAAGATCTTCTTTTTGAAAAAAATTGATGTTAATAGTTTTCTAATGATATAAGATTTTATATAAATCAAATATTACATGTGAAAAATTATTTACGATAAAACATAACTTTCCTTTTTAATTTTTAAAATAATATATCACTTGAGAAAAGTAAAATAATAATTTTTAATAAATTAACTAATGAATAGACATGAAATGCATCAAAATTAACGTATAGGCCAAAATACTATTAAAACTAAAGTACATGTACTAAAATGCAAAAAAATATAACGACATTAAATTTTCCGTTAACGGAGGCACTGAATAGACACTAATTAAAACTATAGGCACTAAATCACTAAAATTGAAACCAAAAATCAAAAGTACAAACACTTCTGATGCTTTTCTCTCTAGGGAAAATGGTACTTGAAGTTCAATTAGGTAGGAAAAATTGTACCTGAACTTTCGCAAAAATTTCAAATCACATACCTGAAGTTTGAGTTTGTATAATTTGGTACCTGAAGCATGATTTCACATATAAGTAGGAAAAATGAGATAAGAAAAATATACATAAAACTTGCTTAAGATACTAAATTATTTAAAACCAAACATCAAGTGGGAAAATTAACATGAAAACTAACTCCAGGTATAAAATTATTTAAAAGCAAATTTCATGGATCTTATTAAACTTTTTGCCAAAGTGCAGGTACCATTTTTGATATCATTACTATTTTATATTATGGATTAAGAGTTGTTATGAAAAAGTGAACTTAATTTCCTTATTTTTTACATCAATTTTATATTTCAAGTTTTTTACTATTTCTATAAGTATATCCATAATTTTTCAAAGCTATTATATGTAAGTCGTAGAAACTTGCATTTCTATGTTTCGATTTTATGTCCCGATTATATAGATTCTCTGACGATTCTATGTAAAATTGCGAGTTTGACAACCTTGCCCTTAAGTGCTATGGTGTAAAATGAAATTTACAATTTCATCGCCATTAACCGTATGATATATCTTTTCGTCACTTTATAATTGCACGTTAAGGCCACTCGTATAAGATACCTTCTAGACCAGTAAAAGCCAAAAATTACGCATGAATCTAATGTTAATTAAAAATAAATAAATAAAATAGTTAATGGAGGGCAATGCGTTTCTCTCTCATGATCAGCGACTAGTTTTATTTCACAGGTTGGTACGTGTGTAACACCTCTTGTTACGACGCGGTTCAGGACTCATGGGTTAAAAATCATGCAATGTAACCAGAATCTAGTTTGGCCCAAAAAAAAGGGGGTCAAGCAGGTCTTCAATAAAAAATAAATAAATAAAAAGAAAAATAAAAGATTGTACTTATTCACATGTTATTATTAATAACATAAGAAATAAAAATATCTGAAAAGTTATGAATGGTTTACTTTATATAGACTCCAACTAAAAGTAAAATATATATTTTAGTTACCTCTAGAGTATTTTGTAATATTACATTTCTAACATCACAACTAAAACTATATTTGTTTGTATATAAATAAATCCATATCATAAACAATTCTTTAAGAAAATGTGCTAAAAACTATAATGCTCTTAAGCTTAATTTTTTATTTTGAGTTTGAAATTTTTCTTATATAAATTTAGAATTTATTTCTTTTCATACGAATATATATTATTTTAGCTTAAAAAAATAGCTTGGGTCTTTGGTTCAGGACTCATCTTAGAGCCGTGGTGCATGGTCCACAAATTTGGACCCAAAAATCGATGGGTATGAGTCAACTCAAGGTGCGTCTCAACTTGTGGTGATGTCTACCAGAATAGTATGCTATGGAAAAGAAAGAAAGAAGGAAAAAAAGAACTTTAGCTAATTTGTCTTTAAGACTTCACAAGCTTCCTTTAGACTCCATAGTATACTATGGTTCCCAGATAGATCATGACCTTATTGGCTTATGATTTCCATTCCATGTAGTTTTAATTGACCATGCATAATCACCTCATTTATATAATCCACTTTTATTATTGATAAGGATTTAAGGACTTCAATTCCTGATCGTGGATAATAGCTGCAGTCATTGCACGTATACATGAAATTTTTTAATTTATTCATATATAGAAGACAAGCAATATTGAGAAATATTTTCTTTTGCTCATAATTTAAAGCATTGTAACTTATTTTCAGCTTCAATTGCACTTTTCCATCAGGTATCCTTTTCAATTTTTCCAATGTCTCTTTCTAAATCTCTAAGTCTTTACTCAATAAAAAGGAACCAATGACCAAAATTGCTAGTGGCTAGAGGCCTCCATAGTAGATACAATACCTCGAGCAATGATTTCAAATTCATCAGGGAGGGTCCTCTCTTTGTAAATCATGCTGGCATAATAGTTTAAAAGGTTGATCAAAATCTAGTTTTTTCACCTCATAAATTAGCTTCACATGCCATGATTTCAAGACATCTGTATTTCTAGTAGTGACTATGATTATGCTTCAAAGTACAAACCAATCATATCTTCCCATCGGTGGATTCAATTGATCCCAATCATCAATATCATCAAATGTAAGTAGGACTTTGACTTCCGTAAATCTATTGTTGATGATACAAGTTCCTTCGTTAGCATGGTATTTCCTGTAGCCGCTGCTTTTTAAAATGTTGGATATTAGTTGTTTTTGCAGCTGTGGAATTGATGCTCCAAGAATACCTTCCTAGAAATTGCAAAATTGAAAGTGGTTACGTAGTCTATTGTAGAGAAATTTGGCCAAAGTTTTTTTCCCAGTGCCACCTATACGATGGATTAAAATAATTTGATGATCATTGGATTGTTTTTCATCAAGTGCATCCATGATCTTCTTTGCTTGTTCCTCAACTCCAACAAAAAATTCTAGAATAACTATGGTGGTTTTTTTCGGGTTGATTAATACCTTTTCCACATCCTCTATTTTTTTCCCCTTCATGCCTACATATCATGTTGCAATGTAAACTATACTGTACAAACATATATGAAAATTAATATATTGAAGACAAAGGAAAAATTAAAGAAATAGAAAACCTTTACCCATCAACATTATTGTTTCATTCCAATGCTTTTAAGGATGCAACTTTTTTCAGAGCATCCTTCCATTCTTGGACAATCTTCCTAATATGATTTTTCTTATGCAAATAAGATGCCTTTCCGAAATCACTTTTTTTATGACACACATCCGATGGGTCTACATGGTAAAAGATAGGTAGAACGATTTGGCTTAAAGTTTCTCAGACACCACTTACTAGAAGCATAATCGTGAGAGATTATTGGAATTAAAATCTTGGAAGTTTGGATTGCAGCAAGAAGGTTGGAATGAATTTTTCACCAACATAGAATTCCTTATTATCTCTAAAAAGACAAATCCTCACACGTGTTAATCTATGGTAAAGATGATCAGTGAATGTTTTACAAGTATTAGTACCTCCAGAATTCAAAAACACTTTATATTTTGACTAAGAGCTATTGTTGCTATCAATTTGTGTGATTTAGGTTTTCTATAACATTGATTCTCGAAGAGTTCCTTTTCTTCCCAAAAAGGTAAAAGCAGCTGAGAGATAAAAGGATCTTTGCTAGAATTGCTACCACTATCCACGCATCTAGTATCACATTGAGCTTCATATTTTGAAGTTGAAGTTGGAAGTGAAGGAATGTTAGAAATTAGAATGGTAATGTTTGGGTTTTTGGGTCATTTTAGGCCTTTTTAAAAAAAAATACGAAAATAGGGTGGTTTGGAAACATATGTGAAAATTGGGTTTTGTTGGTGCTTTCAAATTTGTACTATAGGCGCTGTCTTATATTTTGCTAAGAAAGTGTTATCTTGGACAATGCTTTTAATTCAGATCCATATATAACACAAAAATATCCTGCCAGCCATTTTCACTTCACCCTTCATCACCACATCTCCCTCACCAAACTGTACCCGTTAGCGTCCACTCCACTTCCGACTTTTTCTATGCAAAATTAGCTCTCTCAACTTAAATCTAGTTTCCAAAGTAAAGTAACATCTTATTCCTTTAATATTTTTCATTTTTCCGTGTTTCCCTCAAAACCATGTGAAATGTCGTAAGTAAGTGATTAAGTAATTTTGTCTGATTTATTGTGATTTTGATGATGATTTTGAAATTTAAAGTGTAATAGAAGTAGTGAGAGTAGTGTTGGTGAGATTTACGTGCTTGCATTGGTCAACATAGTACCTCTTCATTACCATCATACTACACTCCATACAACGAGTGTGAAACATCCTCTCATTTAACTCCACTGTACCACAGAAGAGGCTTACAGCTGATGATTGTGATCAGGAGATGGGTTAGGGATTGACATAACTCTCACAATTTGGACATCTTACATAGCTTAGCCCATTAGATCTAGAAACAGATGAGGAAGAAGAACTAGAAGCAGCACTTGCACAATGCGATTGGTGATCCATAATGTCAAGGATCCATGAAGTATACGGAGGGATAGTAGAAGGCAATAGGATTGTAGATTACTTTTTTTATTAATGTCACAGAATGCTACTATATAAAAACATGTATATTCTTGGATCGCAATTTATATAATGAACTCTATTTTACTTGTGAGTATGTGAATAGTGTGTGGAGTTTAAGCTAGTTGATAAGTGTCTAAAAGACCCTTATTATATGCTATAATTGGATATAAATTTTTATGAATTTCATATGGATTGATGAAGAAAAGGATATCTATTTGGCTAAAATGTCAATTTTAGGGGGGAAAAAAAGACTTTAAGCTTAAAGAACATTTTTAGATGAGTTAAGGAAGATTTTCCATGAAGAAATAGGCAAAATAATGTTTTATAACATTCAAGACTATTTTTACAAAAGTTGTGCAGAAAACTAGTATAGAGGATGAAATGTGATCAATGGGCATTTTTAAAGTACACAAGAAAGCTAAATAAGTTGTGCAACATACTTACGTAGAGGCCGGAAGTGAACATGAGTGATTCTTAAAGTACACGGCCTATCTACATAAGCCATGCACATGGTCATACAGGCCTTTGTCCAAGAGATTTCATCAGTTCTCATCCTACATGGCCTTGAACATGATCGTGTAGGATGGTCATGGTCGTGTAGGAGTTAAATGACTTCTTCCTTATAAATAGCGCCCCTATCTCGTCATTTTGATATATTGGATTCTTTTCACTAACCCTAGAGAGAAATATAGCTACTTTTGAGTGGATATACACTAGAGAGTATACAAGATAACAAGACATTATTCTTAAAGGTTGTAATCATGTTTTCTATATATTTTTCCTTATTTTATGTAAGCACCTGACATGCCTAATTCATTAATCAAGCATGCCTAGTCTCCAACAACGTATAATACTTGAGTATTATACGTAAGGTTATCCAAAAAGAAGTTGTTTATGTTGAATATTGCTAGCCGGTTTTAAATTCCGAAATTGTTTAATTAGATTTTGAGGACAACTGGATTTGTGATGGAAAAACAATCTTAATAAAAACATTTCTAGCTTCCACTTATATAAGTGGAAGAACTTTTACTTAAACAAAGCTTTAAAAGCTTATTACAAAACATATGGACTTCATAGCTAGCCCCTTACAGAAAATACAAATTTCAAAAGATAAATCTAGTTCTTTAAACAAAATACAATAGAATAAAATAATCCATTGATCTCACTTCTCTCCTCCTCCTTTGAACCTCCAGGATCATCCATAACCAAGTCAAACATCATCATCATCATCATTATCAAACAATACCTAGAAAAACAACAACAATAATGAGCCAAAGCAATACACATACCACAAGTACTCACAATGTGACACACGAGCTTAACTAAATGCAATTCATCAAAAACAAGTTATTATCTTTTCTTTGTAGTAAATCAAGCATCATAAGAGCACTCACACTTCGAAACAATCTTTGGGAATCTGGGGGTCCTAAGTAACATTAGTTGCTCGGGGGGTTGATATAGGTAGCTTGAATATCTATAACTCTCCTACATAATGTTATAAGAAAATAACCTCATTTAGGGTTTACAACCATTACACATCTTTACTCAGTCTTAGTTCATAACACCATCTAGTTCAGTCATGCCCAGAAACGTAAACTAAATCATGTTACTTCACTCAAAGTTTAAGCAAATGTTACACCAATACCGTTTGCCCATTAGCTATCTGTTGAGCTACTTATAAATGTTATTGTATCATGACGGGGGTGATCTAAGCACTTAAACTATCGTATCTGTGCCAGATAAGGTTGCTGCTATTCGGACCAGATTCAACAGCACAAGCTCAAACAATACTCAATTATTACTAGGTTTTCTTTAAGTTTTAGTTCATTAGGAATGCCTATCCTAACAAACAACACGCAAGTCACTGTATACCTTTTATATGAAATCTAAACAGAGACTTAGATGCCATCTCAAAAGGTAAATTAGACATCCATATTTGTTTCAAGAATAAAACTCATATAAGCACTTAAACTACTTATCCCCTTATATCAAACTTTTATTAAAATCCTATTTGATTAGACACTAATTAGAAATCCTGTTGTGGCTACGAAGATCACCTTGCCAAGATATAAACAGCTCTCCATTATCTGTTAAAGTTTTTTTTTTTTTTTACTTTGTTTATGATATTTTATTACAACAACATCATCAAAACATTCATTTTCCATACAAACACATATTTGAAACAATATATTCCCCATGTTCATTATGGTTTATCTTAACTCATTAACCAAAGCTAACTATCACTATCTTAGTCTTAATCAAGTTGATTAAACTCAATCAATCTAATTCATTTTAGTTCATTGAAGTTCATTGAGCCTTGTTGAACTTCTGATTGTTAACTAAGTTTATTTTACATCTAACTTCTATATTTAATGGAATTATTTATTAAATACATAAATTCCCTAAACTTATGCTTAACTATAAAAATTAACTAACATAACACGTTAACTATCAATCATCTATTTCATTTTATCTTTCTTTCTATTTTATTTTATTTTATTTTTGAACTACACCAGGGTACAGATCACTCCCATGATGGGAGTCGTGATCCTCATCATCGACTTTATCACGCCTGTGATCAAGGGAAAAACGTGATCAAAGGGGATCATGCCCCTTGTCACCACTATGATCTGGGTCGTGTTCTTTGAAAATTCATTATCAGAGGAGATCAAGTCTTTTGTCCTGGCCGTGATGTTGATCACATACAACATAACACCCGTTATCATCCTTTATATTCTAATCAGAGGAGATCACGGTCCTTGTCACACCCATGATCATCCTTGATTTTGCTTTTCATGTGCGTCAGGGGCCGTATCACGCTCGTGATGAACAAAGGGATCATGCTTTGTTTTTTCCTTCGTCTTTTACACAAACTTTTATTAATTAATTTCAACAAACATAAACAAAAACAACTCATTATAAGTATATTAATGTATAATCTTAACCTATAAGCACTTATATACATGTACCTATATCATATTCCTTTCATTTCATTTTACCAAACACTTAGCCTACGCAATCATGCATATATTTAGGTTTTTTAACATACATGTTCATATATCCTTAATCTATAAATGTTATTACAAGTTTTACATATATGTAACTCTATTTCAACATTTACATGCATAAACAATAACTGAAGTAAAGAAAATAACAAAACTTACCTTTTAGACAAACCCAACTTCTTGATCTTTTCTACCACTACTCCTCATAAGTCCTTGAAGTTGTTTTTTGCATGATTTCTATCCTCTATCTTGTTTTCTATCTTTGATTTCTTATATAGTCTTGTTAAATTTGAGATATGAAGTTTAGGTTTTGAGAAAGGAAAGAAAAAGAGAAGAAGAAGAAGAAGGAAGAAACGTAGGGAAAAAAGTAAGAGAAAAGGGAAAGCAGCAAATATAAAAGGAAAAAGGTAAAGATTTTTAGGATATTTTAGAATAAATGTATTAAGTTTAACTTTCATATTAATATTTTTAATTCTAAAAGTGTTTAATAAATAATCTCTAGATCTATAGGTTAGAAACTAAGAACTTAAAATAAAAACTTAATTTATAAACTTACTTTAGATCAAATTGATATTCAATATAATATGAGCTTAAGAACTAACGTTTTTAGGCAAGCAAACGAAATCAAAACTTGGCGGGATTTATGAATTGGAATTTAGACTAAAGTTTAAGGGTTTAGGAATGCAATAAACATTTTAAAAAACATGTTTAGGGGTTTGAGAATTAAAATCTCAAATTTCAACTTAAATATATTTACTAAATTAATTTCATTGATTCATTTATTCATAATTCATTATCTATGTTACTTGCATCATTTAAACTATCTAAATTCAATTTCTAACTTAGGTGAAGATTTGAGGTATTTCATTTTATCATTGTAATAATCTTCATATGGAAAAATAAATCATTATACCCTAAGTCTTGAGGAACCATAATCCTAATGTAAAGATTGGATACTTTTGTTAATGAAAGTTCATGTTTCTCGAATTTATTCATGTGCTTATAATTGTTCTCTCTTGATTTAATATATGCGTAGTATTAAATCATTTTATGATTCTTGTTGATTTAATCAATGGATTGATTGATGAGATAGATCTAGCCTTAATAGAGAAATTTGAATGTGATTTTAGACATAGATATGCTATAATCGATAGGTACACTTGTTTAGGATTAATCGTAGAACTTATATAGGGTTAAAATTTAATTTTATGATTGCAATTAACAATCCACTTCACTGGTGCTGGACATTTTTCAGTAGGTTTAAAGTATTAAACTGGTTTAATGTGTAAGTGTGTTAATTTTGGGCGTTTTGTAGGTTTGTTGGTCTCTCATAGGGGTCTGCTTTGATGGCGTTGTCTTGAACAGTGCTTTTTAGCAAAATAGAGCGATGTCATAGTGTAAAGATAGTGCATTCACTAGCCTACTTTCAAAATTTGTTTTTAAATTGTCCCTTTTTTGTTTTTGAAAGGGGCCTAAAATTAAAAAAAAAAAGAACCATAATGTATGAGTAGTGTTGAGATTTAGGCAAGCTAATTAGTCTATATATCAGATGTTTACTTTCTGCTGTTGACCGCGTGGAAATAAACGAAGTGGAAATTTCCTGCTTATATTCTTCTTTAAACATGATTTGTTTATTCATCTGTTGAAAAGATAGGTCCCATTTAAGTAAAGAAAGAATAAGCCGACCAAAAAATAAAGAAGAAATAAAGCATACGTGTCTAGCTAGCGAAATGACACGGCCAAACATACATTTACTTTGCCTTATGGAATCTAAGACCTAGTTTGATTTCGAAAAATCAAAATATATCTTTCTATTTTTTTTATTTTAATTTGTTAGGCTTAGAAAAGGTTTTCTAAGTATAAAAATATTTACAGAAAACACTTTGTTTATTATTGAAATGAAAATCATAACACTTTCTAATAAGACAATATATGCTTTTCAAAACAAAAAATCATTTTATGAATTGGTCAGTACAACGTTGAATTGCAATATATATTCTTTTTATTTTTTATAGGACCGTTGAAGAATGAAAAAGTTAAAAAGATCAACAAAATATACTACGAGAAAATTAGATTTTTCTATCTTTAAAAATAAATTAAGACTGGATTTTTCTATCTCCAAAAGTAATTTTTTGTTATAGAAATCATTGTCTCTGATTTTATTTAATTTATGTAGACTGATTTTTTTTTTTTTTTTTTTACCAATTCCATTACAAAATTTCTAACTCTAAAAGTCAACTTTCTTGCAATATTCACTTCGGTCATGTACAATGTTACGACCTATTTACAGTACTTCAAAACCCGCAATTGCCTTCCAAGAACCTTGTTCATCCGTTTATTTTATTCGAGTCCTAAGTATTTTAATATAAACACTTCCACTAAGAAATTTCACGCGGAGTTAAGATAATGGTCTTGGTCTTAGTCCATAAAGCGATTTCTTTTATATACTTTAAACATGATTTGTCGATTTATCTATTCAGAGAACAGGTCCATCTAAATAAAGAACGAATAAGCCCCTCAGAAAAAAGAAAAGGAAAAGGAAAATTAAGAAAGTATATGAGTCTAGGTTGTCTAGCTAGCTAAATGACACCATAAATGATATACTACCTTTTATGCAATGAAGGGTAATATATTGTAACTTTATGTTATGAAATTTTAGACTTGTTTTCGTAAAATCAAAATATATATTTTTATTTTCGTTTATTTGTTAGGCTAAAAGAGGTTTCTTAGGTAGAAAAATATTTTGACGAAACATATTTTCATTAAATGAAAAATCCTAACATGTTCTAATAAAGTAATTCACGCTTTTTAAAATGAAAAATCAATTAACGAATTGATCCGTACATCATTGAGCAGTAATATATATTTAATTTCTATTATATATAGCTTATATTTTAAATATAAAAGGATCATTGAAAAAAGAAAAAAGTTAAAAAAGTTTTAACAATATGTTCACTTAGGTGGAGTACAATAATAAGAACCCCACGCTTGGAGTCCTTTAAAAGTCAAATTAACACCTCCATAACTTTCTTTTTAAAAGATTTTTTTTTATATATAAAATCTTTCATAAAGGTTTCTTCATAATCATTTATGTTTGTGAGGATCGCCTATTTTGTACGACCCTAATTATAATAATGAAAAACATCAAAAAGTAGATTCTTAATATAGAAAATAATGGTGCAATGGATTAGACTCGAATCCTTCTCCCGTTGTAATAAAAAAAATAAAATAAGATAAAATGAAAAACAGCTCTCTTTTTATTAAAGTTATAGGCTTATAGAAAAGCCAGTGAGTTTCTGCTAGTAATTATCATGTGGAGTTAAGTTAGTGGTCTTGGTCTTAGTCCACCGTGATGTATTTTATAAAGTGATAATGTTTAAGTCTTTCTTTTACTAATATTTTAATCTGTCTTGGACACCAAACAGGAAAAAGAGGGACTTCAGTGGTCGGTGGATACGCGGTAATCTTCATCTATGAATTAGACGAATCTGAATTGATCATTTAGTCATATTCATTAAAAAAAAAAAAAAATGTTTCAAAACTAAAATTTTCTCATAAAGACGCTCAGGATTGAGGATATGGCCCACCAAATTTTGTTATAGGTGACGATTTAGATATAGTCATACAAAGGATGAGCAAGAGAGACGGGGAGAAATAGACGAGTAGACAGATTATGCTTTTAAAAAAACAAAAAATCCTATGGACAATATGAAGATATAATATTAAGTGGGATTGATGTTAAATGTTTGTCATTACTTTTTCTTAAAGGGAAGCATTTGAAGTAATGAGAATTAAGATTTATGAAGTAAAATTCTGACAATCTAATATCTAATTTTTAGTACTTTTTTTTTGTAATTTGATTTCAAATTGTTGTCCCCATGATAATGAATGAAGTTAAGAGCTGTTACTTTTTTCTTTTCTTTTTTTTTTATTTTAGCGTTTCTTAATTTTAATTATATTTTTATGTTTTATTTTAGTTTTTTTTATGCATCTTAGTGTTACATATTATTTCATAAATTTTTTAATTAATAAATTGTATCTAAAACTAAAAAAAATTATTTTTTACCTTAATTTCTTGGTGCCTAAATAGATGTCATCACAAGCTAGTTCGGATCCAGATTGGAACCGCTAATTCCTGATTCTAAAATTGGTGGAATTGGCACCGGACTCATGAGAGCTGGTCCAATTCCAATAGTTCAATTGTGATTCCTCTAGAATTGCGAACCATGAAATTAAAAAAAAAAAAAATCAATTAAATAACTTTATTAATTTAAGTAAAAAAAAAAAAAGACAAACTAACTTTTATATTGAAATAATATTGAGCATAACAATAATTGTTTATAGAGTATTAGTTAAAAGAATTTTACAGTTATACATCGATCATACACAATCATCTGCACTTTTTTAGTTATCATATTAGCATGTGGCATTATAAAATATTCAATGTATAAATAAGTCTCACAAACACAAATACAAGTCCGATATTGTTAGAAGTCTAAACTCAACAACGAATGATTTTAAATTTATTTATTTATTACATGTTCGTTAATAATATATTAAATGTCATGAATAGAAAATATATTTTTATCATTCATGTGAAAATAGTTCAAATATTTGTTTTTGAAATGACCAATATCTCTATATATATTAGAAATTGAGTTTAGATAGATTTGGATAAGTTCAATGAATTATAGGATATAATTATATAAGTTGACATAATTAGATTAATGCTTAACTAGGTCAAATTTGAGATTTGAAATCTAAATTCTCTAAACAAGTCATTAAATGTTTAGAGGATTTCTAAACCCTTAATTCTTACCCAAAACTCTAATCCCTAAATCCTTACAAAATTTGAGTTCATTTGCTTGTATAAAAATATCAGTTTTTAAACCCAAACTCAAATTAAATATCTTTTTATCTAAAATAAATTCCTAAATTAAGTTTTATTTTAAGTTCTTAATTTCTAACCTAATGGTTCTAAAATCATTTCCTAAATATTTCTAGAACTATAAATATTGATCTGATAGTTCTAAATCTAATACCCAATTTTGAAAATACCTTTATATTTATCCTTATCCCTTTATTTTGTTTTCAATTTTCTTTGTCATGCATTCTTTTCTTTTCACTTTACATTTTCTTTCCCTTCTTCTTCTTCTTTCTCTCTCAAAATTCAATACATGAATATTAACTTCAAGAAGAGAAAAAGAGGAATCAAACTAGAAGATGAGATAGGAGAAGAGAAATTAAGTAGAAGTAGCTCCAACGAGAAGAAAGAAGAGAAGTTTCATGTCTTTCAAAAGCTAAGTATATGTTTTATATTGTTTTGTTTATACTTTATGAGTTTATATATATTGCTTTGATATTGAATTGAGTTGGAAGTGCTATTTACATTTGTATATGTTGGATTAATGTTGATATGGGGTGGGTGTGTGAAGAAGATGATGAATAGTACTTATGGGATTTGATGGAGGAATTGATGGTGTTTGATGTTGTTGAATGAATATAGAAGTGTTAGAAACATGAAAACTAGTTTGTGTGATGTTGAGATGATGTTTTGATGGAAGTAAAATGTGTGAAAAATGTTAAAGTTGTAAAAAAATTCATGTTTAAAATAAAGGGTGTACAAAAACTATCAAAAACCTTGCAATGGCCTTGGCAACAGTCCCGTTGGGAGGGTGTTGCACTCTTGGACCAAAATCTCATTTTCCTTGAGTTGAAACGACCTCCCAAACGGCCATTGCCAAAGGTGTTGCGGTTTCTAATCTCTTTCCTATTACGACAATGTTTTGTAAATTAGCCATAACTTTTTCATTCGACCTCCGATTGAGGTGATTCAAGTTGCTATGGAAAGCGTTAAAAAGATCTAAAACTCTCATGTTTTGAGTTTCTAAAAACTCAAAAATTATAGATGCTTAAATTTTAGTTCTTTCCAGCTATTGTGTTTTTCAAACTAAGTCAAAAACTTATGTTTTGCTTGTTAAATGTGTTTTTACTTAGGAAATGGATCTTTTTAAGTTAAAATGAGATAGATAAGTGATATTTGATGTGTTATATGAGTTAATTGATGTAATTAAACATGAGTTAGAAGATTTATAGATTTAACAAATAATTAGATTAAATCTAGAAGTTAGTTATAAAATGAACTTAGTTAACAAACCTAGGTCCAACTTGACTAAATGAACTTAAATGGATTAAAATGGATTAGATTGTTTAACTTTGATGAATTTGGCTAGGTTTAAGCTAACTTAAGATTAAGTAACATGACCTTAGATATATAATGAATTAGTTATTAATATAAGTCCAACTTGGCTTAATGAACTTCACAAAGCTAAAATGAGTTAGATTGTCTAAGTTTGATCAACTTGACTTAGTAAATTACTTAAATGAATAACTCTAATCAATTTGGCTAAGATTTAGTTAAAAGGAGTTAATGGATACTAATTGGTTTAAGTTAATGAGATAGGACAACCTTAGATTAACATGGTGAATATGTTGTTTCAAATGTATGTTTACTTGAAAAAATGAATGTTTTTGGATTATGAATTCTTAATAAAACGCTATAAACAAAGAGAAAAGGAAATACTTCGATAGACAAATGAGAACTTCATAATTTGGCGGGGCAATATTCGCAGCTAATGGGGTTCCAAATTAGTATCTGATCAAATAGGATTATAATAAAAGTTTGAGATGAGTGAATAATTGATATAAGTTCTTAGATAAGTTTGATATAAGTGGATTTTTATTAGATTTCTTATAGAGTTTAAATTGTTAAACATATGTTTGAGTTTGGCTTCTAAATCTTCTAGATTATCTTCTAAGTGGGTGTCTGAGCCTTTATTTGGAGTTCTTATTTAAGGTACGCAGTAGCTTGATTGTTGTATGGTAGGAATAGACATAATTGAACTTAACTAAAATTCAAGTTGGCTTACTATTTGATCGAATTGATTATCTATTACGCCGTTGAATCTGGTTCGAGGAGCGGCAACCTTGTCATGATGCAATGGCACGGTAGTTAAGCGCTTTGACCTTAGTCATGATGCAATGGTACGCTATGATGCAATAGCGATTCTTTTATGGTTAAGCGAGTAATTAATGGAGAGTGCAGTATCTGTATAAAGTTTGCTTAAACTTAAGATGAAGTAATATGATTTAGTTGAATGTTTATGGGGACGTGTGAATTGAATGATGTTATGATAAGTTAAGTAAAGTTGAGTAACGGCTATAAACTCTAGATGAGATCACTTTTATGGAATAGATATAGGCAATATAAGTATTCGGACTGCTTATATTAACTCTCTGAGCTGCTGTTACTCAGGACCCTCAGATTCCCATTGACTTGTTTCGAAGTGAGTACTCCATTGTTGATTTGTTTATTTTAATGGAAAGATAATAACTTGTGGATTGATGCATCGCATTTAGTTAAGCCGTGTGTCACACTGCATGTGCTTGTGTTACCATGTACTGAGCTTATAACGCCCTAACCTATTGGTAATTACAACCTCACGTGTCCTTCTTAAATAGGGCATGCAAAGGCTATAACATTCTAACACCAATTTTTAAAACATATAAAATATAATCTCCATAACTCTCTCAAAGGATACAACAGAAAGTTCAAATCCTGTAAAACTTGTAAATAACAATCTTTTCAAACATCCGTTGATTCAAATAATGTTGGCAAAACCAAAGCCAACAAATCCAAAATACATAAAATTTCAAAAATCCTTTTTAACATATAAATTCTTAATATAGTTCAAATATTGTAAATGATCTCAAAATTCTTCTCATATAAATCTATATCTGAATTTATTCCTCAACAGGGTAATTAGACCGCTATCGTCATCCCCATGATCTATGTACAGATCATAACCAAATAAATCAAATACTATGTCATCATCACATGTACCTGAAAAATGAAAGGAATGAGCGAATCGCCCAGTACGCCAATCCACAAAACAAATGCATATGCACACAACATATATATCAAATGAAACTTAATCTAATGCAAACAACCAGATTATTATCTTTATTAAGCCAGCAAATCAACACAGTTCAGAACTACTGTACATTAGTCCCGAACCTGGAGTAACTCTAAACCCATGAGAAAATCAACAAGCTCTTTGAAAATAGGTAATTATATACATATATTGGTGAATGGGTACTCCCAAACACGCAACCATACTGCCAAATCACCTAAATCTACTGAAATAATCTCCAAGTGCAACTCTACTAGGGACAACGACACACAAGGATCAAAGGGTGCCTCACCAGTATCACTGTCTGCCAGTCTTTACTAGTCAAAGCCAAAGACATCCAAAAAAAAAAAAAAAAGCCAAATAGAATTAAGTGCATTTATATATCTGTTCCTACAGAACAATCAGAAAACTAACCTACAAGCAAATACAACAAATAAGAAATGTTGCACCTTTTCAATTTCAAGAAAATTCACCAAATCCAAAATCCCTTATGAACAACAATAGAAATCTTCAAATCTCCTTTTATGAAACTACAACAGCAACTTCTTCTTCTTCTATCAAACTCCTTAAAATCCTAAAAGAACATATCTTTCTCCAAAATCTTAATATGAAATCAACAAGAACAGACAAATTTCTCCATAAAATCGAACTTTTATAGAATCTTTGATTTATAGGATAAGAACTTACCTTTAATTCTTTATGAAACCCAAACCCTAGATTTTCTTCAATTATCATTAGACAAAAACTCCGAAAAGAACAACTTCCTCCAAAACCCTATATTTGAGAAATTAATAAGAACAGACATGATTCGTCGAAAATAATCTTTTCATTTCAAATCTACGATAAAGAAGATGTAACTTACTTGATTCAAATCTTACTCCTTGATCGATTCCTTGAAGAATATATCCTAATTGAAAAATAGGTTTCTCCAAAGAACTCCTTCAAAAACACAAAAATCTATGAGAAAGATGTTGCTTCCATATAAATCTGCATGAATCTTGATTAGATTGACTTACCCAGATCAAAGATCTTGTTTTCCTTTAGATTTCCCTCCCAAGCACTCTCAAAACCCTAACAGACACTCTTTGGTCGAAAAGAAAGGAAGAACTTATAAGAAATACGAATCCTAAAATTCTATTTATAATAAACATTTCAGGCAGAAAAGCTGACACCTACGCTGGCGACCTTTCCTTCAACGCTGATGGCCTTTGTACTTACGCCGTCGGCCTTTATGCTGGCTTTCACTAATATTCACAAAAAATTGAGATCTTTACGTCGGCAACTTTCACATATAGGCCGGCGGCCTAGAGACCAATTTTCCTTTATCAAAAGCTATTCTTCAAACATCTCTAGATCATAGACAAAACTATCAACTTGGTACTAAGGTGGACCATAAAACCCTCTTTTTTTCTACATATGACAACTTTTACCCTTTATCATAATTTATTGAAGATTTACTATCTTTAAGGATTTGTTGACTATTATTAATGTGAGAGATGATTATTATATATCTCATTTTTAGGAATGACCAAAATTTCCATCTCCTTAATTAACAAATGACATTCCTTTGCCCTTCTTTATAAAATATTTTTTTGTATATTATAGATTTTCGGCTCATTCTTGTTGTTGTTATTCTTTTTACAGAATTGATGAAGATAAGTGATGATATGATGATTTGATGATGATGTAGTATTGATGTTGTTGTTGATGGAGTTTTGTTGATGATGATTGATGTGATGATGCTTGACTCGGGTTTTGGGCGCTTGTGATGATTTGAAGAGGATTTGTGGATGAGTGAAGTGAGTAAGAGCGTGGATGTAGTTTAGTTATTTTATTTCTTTTTGTTTTGCATTAGTGAAGCTGTATTTATGATTCAAACTTATTACATTCTTTAAAGGGCATAATGGAGCCCATGTTTTGTAATTAAACTTTTACAAAGCTTTGTTTAATCAAATAATTTTCCACTTGAGAGAGTGGAAGTTTTGAAATGTCTTTATTTCAAAATTGTTTTATAAAATTTATTTCCGCTGCTAAATGTAGTTGTTACCAGAATCTTACTAAATGATTTCATAACCTAAAATTGAGTAGCAATGTTCAATATATAAAAAAAAAAAAAAAGTCTTTTTAAGGAAGCCTAGGCATGTAATACTTTAGAGTATCATACGTGGTGGTAGCGCCTTAAGTTATTCAAATAATCGGATTAAAAATTTGGGGCGTTACAATTTTTAGTAACAATTATTTTTATAATTTTCTTTTCTTCTTTTTTTTTTTTTTTTTTAACTTTTTGTGGCGTGGAATCGTGGGAATCGCCAATTATCTAACTTGTTCTTAAACTAATGGTTCCGAAACCGTCTAGCTGTAAGGACCCACCAAACCGGTAGATCCTTAGCCGCTTCAAACCCGCGATCCATGGGTCAGTTCCTAGTTTAAGAACCACCATTGACTGATCAGGTTAGTTTTCGGTTCAAAACTGATATGTAATGATGCATACCTGAAGATACGTGCCATAATTATGGTTCCCCTGCGATAGACACGCGTTTGGTACGCAAAATGGACCGGAATGGAATCATGATTCCGGCTTCCATTCCTTTTCCCAGTGTTTGGAAGCGTTTTTAGAAGTTGAATCACGATTCCTTAGAGTCAACAATTCCGGCTTTGAAGGAGAATTCAATTCCTCCTTTGAGAAGGCAGAATCGCAATTCCATTCCACATTCATTAATTATTTATAGTGTAATTACTTTTATATCCTGTCATGTATTTATATTTTGCATTTATTACTGAAAACATTCCTGACAATTGCACTTTTTAGCCATTCCATTCCATTCCATTCCATGTAACCTTCCAAACATAGGAATAGATTTGTTATTCCCAAACTCATTCCATTCCATACCAAATCATTCTTGCATACCAAAAAAAAAGTTGAAATAGTAAAGGTTTTAGTTTACAATGTTGATACTCTTTATTAGTCTGGCTGATAAATTTTTGTTTTCTCTTGCTCTCTATTCTGGATGGGTGTATTGTGGTTATATCTTTTTTTTTTTTTTTCAAGTGATGGCGTTATGAAAGTATGCAAATGCTTTTTAATTTGTATAGATTTTGTTTTCTGTTTTTTTTTTTTTCTGCTTACTTAACCGAATTTTCTAATCTAGGTAATTTTTAATATTAACTAATTGGGAATTATATCCTTTGAATGTATTTGCAGATTCTACGAAGGAGAGAAGCTGGGCATATTTTTTATGAAGAACAAAGAATTTAGAAGTAAATTAGTAGTGGTGCTTATTGTTTTTTTTTTTTTTTCAATTCTGTATAATGATCTCAAATGTTTGAGTAATAGTTAAAGATAATGGTTGACCTTTTTTTATAATATCTACCATCTTTTATTATGAAAAATCTTAAGTAGGTATTACACACATGGATGTATACGTGATGTTTAACTATCAATAACTTTCTAAATATGTGTAATATAATAGGTAGTTATTAAAATAACCAAACACCCATAGACTTATGTATTAGAATATCATTCGAAGTTACGCATCATATATACATTACATGTGAAGTGTAACACCCACCAAATCTTTAGTTCTTCTATTCAATCAAGTTTATAGTTGTTAAATTTTTATTTTTTTTCTTTCTTTGTTTGTTTTCTTCCTTTCTTTCTTTCTTTCTTTCTTTCTTTTTTTCCCATCCCTTCCGTTGATTATATTGATTGATTGGAACCTCTTTTTTAGCGCGTTTAGTTAGTAATAATAGTCATGTATATTACCAAATGATAATTATCATTGCATTGCTTCAGTCTAAAGTTGGGAAAAAAAAATAACGATGTTTATATTTATTTTTATCAGAATAACTTTTTGAGATTAAAAAATAAACATTTTTTTCCCATGATTTAAAAAATAAAATAAAATAACAACACATGGAAAGTTTGATTATTTATCTAATAATATAACGTAGAGATGTCTATATTTAATTATTTATCCTTATCAGAAATCTTCTTTGAGATTAAAAGACGAACTATAGTATAATTCAAATTATCTTGAAGTGTGTAACTTCCAATAAAACAAGGAAAAATATGGAAGCCATTTGACCAGCAATTTATAGAAGTTTTTATCCTTGTTATTTAACGCAAGCATTTTGAATAGATAGCATATAAAGATGTTAGAGAAGAATTATAGTAACACGTTTTACGATGACATAAATTAATAACACTTATATTACCTTTGGCCAAACGAAGGTTTAACTTTTTTTTTTTTTTTTTTAATCTATAAGAGTACGTTTTTTTTTTGTTTTGTTTTTTAATTTTATAAAAGGCAATGACAACCATATTAGTCAACTATTAATTATGTTATACATCTCCAATCACACTATTTCTTACATTCAATTTCATTACTACATATCAATAGCAAAACCCTCTTATCTCTTTCTCGTTCATCTGAATTTTTCTTTTGATACTCCATGCACTACATCTCCAATCTCCAATTCTCCATCCCTTTTAAGGGCTTTAGGTTTCCAATTTTGTCATATGTATAATGTTGTGGTAATTCTCTACATATGTCTCGGAAACCTAACCCTAAAATCCACGAGAAAGAAAAATGGAATATGATGTCAATTGAATGGAATGGATATATATGAAACCATATCGTTTATTAGGTACTCCTGCAAAGACAAAAAGAAAAAGGAAATATCCTATACAAACACCATGTTCTTAACAGTTGGGAAAATAAGGAAATTAACGGAGGTGGTGATGATTTTGTAGTGGGTGCTTATGTAGAGATAAAACTAATAGGATATGGAAAATTGTTTGTATCTTGACGTGGCGGATGCTACGCTATGGCAGGGTTTCTCGTATTTAAGTCTCATTTACGCGATTATTTTTTTCTTATATTTTCAATTTTAATTGTTTGATTTATGTTTTCTTTTATTTATTATAAAGATTTGTATTAGGTAATTTCAAGTTTATTTTATACATTTGGTTTGGTAAAAACACATTCTGAGTTAAAAATATCATTATCTTTTTTTTTTTTTTTAAGAAGGCTAAGCTAGAATTTATTCCCTTTCGAAATTACTGGTTGCTATTAAGGCAAATGTATGTTTTATGAAAAAATGTTCAAAGATTACATGTTCTGGTTGTATATCGCTATGTCATGGGCGTGGTTTGTTTACGTTATCTAAACACCACTTTGTTGCCATTGTCTATACCTTCTATATCTCTAATCTCTTATTAATCCTTTATCATTCTTTTTTGAGACTCATTTCATCATATGAAAAATTCTACAATCCTATAGCAGTTATAATGAGACCAGTTTCATCACATCAATGAAAGTCCAAATCTTTTTCAATAGTGATCGAACATTGAAATTTTTTATACTAATTTTTTTAAAATCCATTTAATTTCCATATGAGTAGTGTTATAGTCTCATGATGGGAATGTAAAAGTTTCCCACATGTCCTATAGTTAATTCTATATCAATCACACAATAGTTAGACCTATAGTAATCTCATGCATCTAAGGATAGATGCAGGATTGTTAGAATGGGGGTTGGAATCTAATTAAGTTAATCTTAAAATTATTTATTAGTATCTACTAAATATCATCTTATATATATTTATAAGAATTTCGTTAATGATTTCAATGTGATATTTTTTAAAATTACATAAAAATTTTCATCCAAACAATAACTAAAAGTATTTAGTGTATTTTGTATGCTTTATATATATGTCACTTGAAAACTAATTATTAATGTAAAAGATAGAGTTTATATACTTATAAGTTATGTTTTTAACAAAAAAAAATATCATAAAATATATTTAGATAGTATAACTATGAAATAATCTATTTATATTTTAATAACATTAATTATAGAAAAAGAATGCTATTAAATCACATTATATATTTAGTATGCAATAAGATTTATTTGCCATATTTATGGATAATGTGATTATTATTTGCGGTATACTTAAATAAAAATAGTTATTTAAAAAAGCCATATAATAAATGTATTTTGAAAAAGTAAAAAAACATAGATTTGAACCCAATGATTCTTAAACATAAAACTACTGATTTAACCACTAGACCGTGCTTACTCATGTATCATTGCTTATTTTTTTATAATATACGTATAACATATATAATTTTTATTTGTAATAAAATTCAAAATAAATTATTTTTCCCAGCTCTAAGGGGCGGGGCCCTGCTGCCTTCTCCTCCCACCCCAGGCCCACTCGTGCATCCATATTTCCATTGCATGCCATACCCTTCTGCTGATCTTGGTAAATTTTCAAGATAAATATTAAGCTTTTTGTGAGGTCCGTTTGAGGAGTTGCCTTTATGGTCCACCGTGCAAAATATAAATTAGATTATGGATGTTTTGGTGTCAGATCCATTACCCTGTCCATTTTCACTTGACATCAAATTACATGAGTCAATCATTTGGCTAATTATGGCAAAAAAAAAAAAAAAAAAAAAAAAACCATTTGCCTATTGAAAATATTAAGGGACATCTGAAAGATTTTAACAGCCTTTTTATTTAGATGATACTGCTCAAAAATAGTTCTATCACATCTATCCATTCCAATTCTTATGACAACATTGATTTGAATGAATGATATTTACTTCAAGAAAGGATGAAATAATTACCATCAATTATATATAAAACCTACAATTACATGTTAATTTCCCATAAGATAGTCGATATCCTACATAATAATTAAAACCAGGAAATCAGTGTGTTTGGCTCATTGGTTTTTCATTTGTTTGGCATCTTCTTTGTGTCTCTTTGGTATAGTGTGTATATTAAAAAACAGAATCTTAATTAGTCTTATATAGATCATGTAAAATCATGTAAAGTTCATACACATATACATATGTAAACCACATGCAACTCTAAAATAGGTAATGTTATCAAACTTAGTCGAGAGATTTAATTCGGACATGCTAGAGTTTAAGTGTTAATAGGTGAAATTGAGTTGAACTGGATCATTTCTATGGTTAGATCAAGTTCAAATGAGTTCACCAACTAGGTTAAACTGAGTTTCACAACATTGAAAAAAAAATAATTTAAAAAGATTATAATAGGAACACCTCCTATGACTACATTTTAAGTCATTCCTTCTAATATAATATAGTGGACATAAAAGTATAATATGAAAAGTCATAAAATTTGACATTGAAGTATAAGGTTCAAAATGATACAAAGAACAATGTTATAAAAGGTCCAATGTTTGTAAGAAACACATGGTTCTTTCAAAAAAAGAAGTTTCCAACGTCTCGTTCGAACGGTGTTTCTATTCCTTCCTTTCCTTCTCTCACAGACTCCCTATCAAATTGTAAGGAAAAACATTCTTCAATTCCAACGACTGAGGACATTCTACCATCACCAAATCCTCTGGTCTCTCCATTATCCACAACTCCTGTTACAAACTCATCCATTCCGTCTTATCGAGGCAAAGTTCTTAATATTTACACCATCTGAAAAACTTTGCTTTCGACAGTCATGGAAATTATCTCTGATTTTAAAATTACGTGGACAATCCTTGGGCTCTTCATCAATGGCTTAAATCTATCTGGGCTTTCTTGCTTGACTTTACTCCGGTCGGATTGGGTCATGGTTTTTTGGTGGTCCAGTTCAGCAATGATGAAGATTACCAGCGAGTCATACGTGATGGGCCATGGTTCATTAACGGCCATTTTTTGGCCATTAGACAGTTGGAAGCCAAATTTTCGAGCTTTCAATGCTCTTTTTCATCAGTTGCAGCGTGGTATATATAAAAGAGTTGCCAATGGAGTATCTTCATCCTGATGCAATTGCAAAATTGCAAAAGCTATGGTCCTCTTATATATTATAACCATCGATGGTCAGCATGATCATCACCCACAAAAGTTGAAGCACAATCTGGGAAGCCCAATGATCCCAAGAAATCCCATGCAGCCCAAAACCAAGACACTCTGGGGCCAGTGTCCAAAACTAAGATTCCCAGCCCTCATGAATGCAGGAACAAAATGCCACTAGTTCTCAACAAAGCCCAACTAATAACAAACAATCCAACTTGACATGTTAGTCCAAACATGTCGACAACCCAAAAAGCAAGATGGCCAGGCCCACATCACGCAAAGCAAATCCTTATCACATCTCACAAAATGTTTTAAAATCTGCGCCAACAACTCGTCTTTCACACACTGTTCAACAAATTTCTTCTCAAGATACTCATAAATGGAAACGCATTCCAAGACCGACTTCTACACACAACGACTCGACCTTCTTATCATCCACTTACCATCTTCTTTTCAATTTTCCTCTGCTATTCCTCCACCGAAACAATCCGACATATTAGTAAAATCACAATGCATTAAGGCTTTGTCCGGTGCACACCACCTCGAAAGCCACTGGCCTATCCCACTTACACTGCCGGCTTTGCCATTTACACTATCGGTGTAGGTACTGATCATCATCTTTCTCGTTTTTCTTTAATTCGTTTCCCATTTTTCTTACACTATACTAGTGTTTAAACTACTTCTAAGTGTTTTTTTTTTTTTTTTTATGGTCTACAACTATATTTTTCGTGACACAACAATCCATATAACATTTTATAATCCTCATAATATATGATTTCCTAACTTATATATATATAATCATATTACATAAATGGAGTTTTAAGGTTAGAGATTATCTTGTATAAGCTAATATCAGATGCTAAACCCTTCCCTAAAGCTTATACGAGCCTAGTTTAATGGAAACATTGTTTAATCTATTGTTTAATTCATAAACAACTAAAACGAATTTCTACTTACGTTGCTTGATCCTTATATCCTTAAGCTTGTGTTTGTGTTTTGTTGTTCAAATGAAACTGAGTTTATGGGCTTATGTTGTTGTTCTTAGGCTGGTTTGGTTGTTGTTTAGTGTGGTTTTGTTGGTTGCCCAAGTGTGTTTAATTATTTTGTTGTTTTGTTCATTGATGAGTTATATATATAGAAGAAAGGAGAGGCAACAACTCAGCATTTTCGGCCAAAAAGAGAGCTTGTTTTCTATACCGAAAACTCTTGAGTTTGTGCATGAATATGCTGCATTTAATGAGTTGTACACGGGCAATTTTTTATTGGTTTAACATCCTCTTTTCTTGACTTTGTTAATTTAATTTGACATACTTGTGTTGTAATTTAAGGCTGCTATTTTTCAAGAACATTCCAGCCACACATCTTATAATTTCTATCAAAATTGAACAATATTTTAGTATAATATTATTTAATTAATTAATTATCTTAGTTTTAGGATAGTTTATTAAGTTAAACAAATATATTTAGACCAGTTATTTAGGAGTTCTATCTCCAAAAATTTATTCAAAGCTTCTATAAATTTTTTAGATTATCTTTGAGTTCAAATTTGAGTTTAAAGTTTATGCCATTTATTATTTTTAGGGTTTTATCTTACGCGATTAGGTTTTTTAAGCTTGATAAGCCAATTTTCATTTCAATCTTTAAAAGCTTTAGAATTTTCTAACTAGAGCAATATTGTGATACAAATATTTATTTGGAGTCTAGATTATTAGTTATGAATTTGTTTTTATTTTTATTGTGTATTTTATAACATTAATGGTTCATCCTTAAATTATTGTTTTCTAACTATAAGCTTATTGATTATTTACTTTCTAATGCACTTAAAACCATATCTTAATCGTTTTCATATTTTGAGTTTTCGACACCAACTATGAAATCTTGTCTTTGAGATCTGTTACTATCTAAGGACATTGTTTTAGGGTGAAGATATATATAGATTTATAACTACTTGTGGTCTTATTCTAGGTTCTTTATTGAGTCCTATATTGACCATCTATTTTTTATTTTTTTTCTATCTATTTATACTATTATAAAAATTCTCGGGGTTTACAAACAATGTTCCATCCCACCTTGCCTAATCACATACAATTGATTCTTATTCCGAAACCCAAGGTACTAACAAAATCCATCAGTTTAGACCAATTAGCCTATTGTCAAATTTGTACACAATTGTCACAAAAATCTTGGTTAACTGTCTTAGACCTTATCTCAACAACTTAATCCATCCTTCTTAAGCTAGCTTCATCAAAACTAGGAAAGCTACATATTATCCGTATCAATGGGTAATCCATTCTTTTACACAAAAAAAAAAAAAAAAACTAATTAACATTGGATGATGATTAAACTAGACCTCACCAAAGCATATGAATGTATTGAATGGGACTTTATTCATTAGGCACGTAAAACCTTCACTTCCCTGAATGGTGGATCACACTTATTAATAGTTATACGTCTACCACATCAATTGAAGTATTACTTAATGGTAGTCCTTCCAATTCGTTCCAACCAAATCGGGGCTTCTCAAGGAGATCCACTTTCATCTTTTCCTTTATTCTAAGTTTAGAATTTCTCATCCGTGCTATAGAATATAAAATTCATTTGGGCAACTGGTATTCTTTTAACATTCATGGTTCAAATTTCTCTTTTTCACATGCAATGTTTGTGGATGACATAATTCTTGTTGCAAAGTTTAGGTACCTAATTGAATTTTTCGACAAAGTTTAGGTACCAAACTCGACATTAACCCTATTTTATAAAAAAAACCACGTGTTGTCTGATTCGATTGGCGGGTGGCTAGGCACCTTTGCTTGACACAAAATCTAAAAAAAAAAAAAAAAAAAACTTTTTTTTGTCATATCACATTCTTTGTAAATATTATTGATTTTTTTTTTTTTTTTTGTAAATCCTAAGTAACCACTCACTAACCTGTAAATGATATGTAAATATTATGATTCATATCTTGTTAGATTTTTTAGCCTTAAAAAGGTAAAATTTTTTTAAGAATTTCAAGTGGTAACCATACGATTTTAATAAGATAGTCTTCAAATCTAGAATTTTAGTACTTAAACCAGTTTTTAAAATTGGTTTTAAAACCCGAATCTATAGCTAAGTTAGAACCAACCGACCTATTGGTTGTAACTTCAAAATTTTTCCTAACCATGTCAGGTAGCGACTCCTTTCAAACTTAACCATTTCTTTTAATTCCTAGTCGATGATCTGTATAAAATGAGTTAGGGTTTGATTCGGAATCAAATCGGAAATTGAAAAATCCAAGCTCGACACGTCCTAATTTTTTTCGAGGGTGTTTGGAGTGGGATAGTGGAGATCATGGAAATGCATGCTAAGTGACATGAGGTGGACGAGCATAGTCTAGCTTGGAGGATTGGCTTCTAGAGTTTGAGGTTATTCCTGATCTCGTCTTTGTAAAGAATCGAATAAGATCGACCTTGAGTTAGATGGGCCGAATCGAGTTTTATATAGGTCAGATTGGAATAGGGCAATCCACATGCTAAAATCGACCATCAACAACGTTAAATCCATCATAGAGAGCAAAAGAGCAACATGATAGGCATGGGTGTTTTAAGAATTTCACCATTTTAATCGAATCACCCAATTTTGTAACATGATAAGCACTAAACCATATTTTAGCGGTGGCACAAAACTTTGTAATAATCATTCTTGGAATAATTGTTAATGGCCTAAAAGTAACATGATAGAGAGGAAAAGAGTCCCACCCTACTATACACTCTTTAAGAATCTGCAGAAAATTAAAATAGAAAATAGAGGAACATCATCTATATGCCATCCGCCCAAGCAATGCTTCTGATTAATTGGGTTTGATGTTAAGGGTGCAAAGTAAGTATATCCGATTGCTATGTTAATGAGGTGGGTTTTCCGTAACGAGGGAGGAAAAATTGGTTAAACCACATCATCTTATAAATTTGACATTGCATTTACCTTTTTTCATATTCTTTTCCATATTAGCAACGGAGTACACATTTATTCTTTCTTCTTCTCCTATGATCTTTAAAAATAGTGTGCTTGTGCAATTTAAATTCAGAGTTGTCCATGCAATATACTTAACATTTTATTTTTGCAACTTGGACAACAATGTCTTATGATTGATAAAGAGGTTATGATTTTGGTAGTGAAATTTAATGAAGAGACTAAGCAAATTATCAAGCTCCTATAAAAGGCTAATGTATAATTTAGAGTTTTCTCATCAATATAATTACTAAACAAAATAATGCAATGGCACATTATATGAGGGTGAGGAAAATTTTGGTTTCATTGCTGCTTGTCTTAACCTTCCTATGGAGTGCACCCTCTATTGTGACATTATGTCAGTGAGTAAAATATTCTAGACTTCCTTATGCTTTTACAGTGAAAACGGCTTCTTTTTTCCCTCTTAAGGACCTTCATCAAGTTAATCTGTTATCTAGTATTTGTATTTCACTCGCGTGGAGCCCTATGATTGAACTTTTCTTCACCATATAGAAAAAGTCGATTATACCAACTAAGAAGGTGTGCTAACCTCACAGTACACTTATAAGTATTATATTGTTTTCTTTGAAACAATATGTGATATGCTATAGTCGAGGATTCGCATTGAATGAATTGTTTCTTGGATTTCGATTGAAGTGAATGGTAACTTAGATCCTTAGATGTTGTGGATTTTCACATTTTTTTCGTATATACGTTATAAATATATAATTCATGAAAAAAAATTTCATTAAAGTAATTTTGTTGATTAATCTCCTTCCTAGTCTTAACAAGCAAAGGTTTACTAGTAGAAAAATATTCATTAATTGTTAATAGAGGTATGCAATGCATGATATAACTGGAATCAAATTGAATTTATCCTAGCTAAGTCCATGGTTGTTTAAAAAAAAAAGGAAGGAATGTGTAGAAAAAGAAAACAATGGAAATTTTCTATTTGGTGCTGTGATTTTTTGCCCCTAAATGTGCAATATGTATCTAAATAGGAAACACCTTTTTTCTTTTCCTAATTTCTATAACTTCATTCATTAATAAACTTGAAAGTACAATAAAATATTCTTATTTTACTGATATTTTTCCGCATTTGATTGCTGGAAGATCTTTCTATATGATTACTATCGTTTTAAATTAAAGAATTGCAATATTTTTATAGAACTGAAGAATAGATAACTTTTTAATTTTTGCTAACACATTTCTATTTTAATAAATTAGACCTTAAAAAATTATATAAAAAAAATCATAACTCTTCTATTGTATTCTATAAAATCATAATTTTATTTCTATCTAATTTCAATTTACAAACCCAATTAATAAAATAAAGGACAAACAAAAATTTCCATTTGCTTGATGTTTCCTATATATTTTTCCAATAAATCAAATCTGCTTTTCGACCTTTTTACATGACCGACGGTCCAACCGATCCTTCGTCCACTATCCAGAAACACCTTACCCAGGGACAAAAACACCGGAGCATATGTAAACCTTTGGGTAATTTCCTCCTCCCATTAGAGGGTAAATCTGTAAAATCATCACAAACCCAAAACCCTTTCACATCATAACAAGAGAAATCCAAAGCAGGGTTTCGCTCAGAGAGAAGACGAAGAGGAAGTGAATTTTGCTCCCCAAGAGGGGGCCATGGCGAAGGCGATCTCTTTTTCCGAGGTTGGCCCCTCCCCTTCTCTGGTTGATAGCGAAACCTCCCCTGTCTCTTTCTTTCATTTGTGTGTGTGTGTGAGAAACTTCGGTTTCGGTTTGGCATTCAGTTATGCCATACTCGTTCACAGCCATGGTGGGCTTCCTTATCTTTTTGTCTGATCAAACGCCAATCTGAGCCTCAATTTAAATTATTTTTCTTCTGCATTTACATCTTGAATTTTTATTTTATTTATTTATTTTTATCATGGGCTCATCTGGTGGGTTTTACGATCTGAGGTTTTTAAATTGTTGATTCTTTCTTCTGAATTGTGATTAGCAGGTTTCATTTTAATTTTGTTTTATTCTTTAATTTTCGGGTTCTGCTTACATTGTGCAAAATTATCTATTTTAGTAGTTGAGGGAAAAGAAAATTTTCATCCCTGTGTTTTTATTTTTTTATTTTACAGATAACAAATCCAAGTTTTCAGTTTTTAGTTTTAACTATTAAACTGTTAGTGGGACACATGTAAGTCACTTGGAAAAAAAAAAAAAAAGAAAATGCCCAAGATCCACATTTTTTCTTTTCGGTGGAAGAGATCCACATTTCCCTTCGACAAAAAAAGAAAAAGAAAAAGGAGGAGGGGAGGCGGTGGGGGCGCAAAATAAGAAAAAATCCATATTCTACTTAGGCACAAACATAAAAAACTCTAATCTATTTCATCATCTCACTAGATAAAGTCATTCTCCAACATATACAAAAAGCGAGTAATGACAAAAAATTATTTATTAAGCTAAACAAATAATCCATCTGAAACCTTCAAACTTTGCAGGTTTAGTCAAATCAGAGTCTCCTCATGGATTTGGTTTGGCATTCTTCACATGAAAAGGGTCTTCTTTATTAGTTTGAAGTTCGTACGAGATGTTCGAGGATGATGTTAGCGGACTCCTATGGCGTGGTGGTTAGTTTTGTAGTGAGCTTATCAGTGTGGGTTCGAATTTTGGTGATGGATTGTTTTAAATTCTAGGTTCATTTAGTGTCCAAGATAGTTCAACCCAATGATCAAGTTAAATCAGCTTGACATGGATTTGATTCTTTTGACTTGTGAGCTTACTGTAAGTAGTGATTTGAGTAATGACCTAATCATGTTTGAAAGGATGGTTGTACAGTTGCTTGTGCTCGATTTTAGCAATGGTGGCTTTAGGGGTGTGGATTGGAAGTGGAGGTGAGGGAAGAAGTTGGGGTTTTTTTTTTTTTTTTCCCCTCAAAAAGGGGTAAAAGCCTCTTTTGATACTTGAACTTTAGTCGTGACAATTAAGTACCTAAACTTAAAAAAAAAAAAACCAACTTCATATCTAACCAAACTTTTTATACATTTTTTCACTACCTCATCCAATCATTACTTAACAAGTATCAATTACTTCAATAGACAATAAAAAAGTAAAGTAGTTAAAAAGAGGTACAAAATGTTTGGCTGTGTATGAAATTGGTCTTTTTGAAAGTTTAGGTACCTATTGTCCACTTGACTAAAATTCAAATATCAAAAGAGGCTTTTTCCCCTTTTAATGAAGGGAAAATTTGGATAAGGTATTGTCTAATGTCTTTGTTGTTTCTCTGTAACTAATAGCTAATTTGGACGAAAGCAAATGTATGTAACACGGGTCACTTAATTGTCAAAATTAAAAACTTAAGTTCGGGTTTGTTAGTTGCGGGTGGGACTTGGATCAAGTCACTTATAGGAAAAATGCAAGATCCACTGTTGGATCTTGCAATAAAGTTGTAGATTTGTATAAAAGTTATAGGTTGTAGGTAATAGGTTGTAGGTAACTTGACCCAAGTAGGTCCCAGTTAGTTGCAAAAGCATCAAAATACAGGTCAGTTAATTATAATTTACTTATTTTTTTGGCCGAATTCATCCCTATGTTTTTGAAATTATGAAAATTATAGAAATAAATCTTGGCACGAAAACTGTCATGATGATTAATTCGATAATTCTTGTTTATTATCCCCTTGCTGTGGTTTCTAAGGATCAGGATTTTCTAAATCTTTATTCTCATTGTACGGTGCACGTCACAAATTTATATTAATCCATATTTTAGATAGATTATACAAATATAATCATTTTCAAAAAAAAAAAAAAAAATTCACCCATACAATTTATATAAAAAATATTATGAATATACTATCGTTGTATTGCACAAAATATATGAGATATAGCTTTTTTTTTCAATGAATCTTATGTTTAGTGTGATATATAATAATATATGTGCAATACAACTATTTTTATAACTTTTGTACAATATTGTCACTATATCTCTTCTTCAAAATGAGATACATATATAAAATTTTGGATCTTTTCTCTAATATGCAATATAGAGACGGTAATTTGATAATTTTATTTGTATTTTTTTTTCTTTTAGAAAATGGTAGACATGTTTTTTTAATGATTCTTGGTGTTCATTTAACGGCATGGGCTAAACTTTGCAATAAATCGATTTAAAAAGATTATTACAATGATAAAGCTGAAGGTTGATTACAGTGTAATTGAGGGGAATTTTTTATTAAGAACTTTTTTAAAGGACATAGGTTCTGTTTTTTTTTTTTTTAATTTTAGTTTATGTTAACTTAATTATTTATTTTAGTTTTTGGGGTATCAGGGTAGGATCCGTACAAATCCTTCCTAACACGTAGTAGTATGTAATTATATAACTGTTTAAAAGTGATAATAAAACATATCAATCAAAGTGAAAAGAATTAGAAATAAACAATTGCTTTGAAATTGAAATAAAATCGTTCTATACTTAGAGTGCTGTAATATTTACTTATGAGTTGGGATAAAATTATTTGACATGATGTAGTAATTTAACTCTGAAGTAATTCCAAAGATCTCTAATATAATTTCAAACAAAAGATCGGTTTTCGATAGGTTTGCAATGATGGGATGATAAGATCGAGCTACTGAACTACGGGATCGAATTCGAGCTTGATTATAGCTTGAAAGCTCAAATATGGTTTTGGAATTTCAGAGTTTATTCAAAGAGGGGTAAATATTTAAACTTGAATCTAACTTAAAGTGGTGGATCATAACTTGAGTTTAAATTGATTAAATTTGTTTGGATATTTAGTATCTAGCTTTCACTTAAACTTAAACTTGATTAAAATTTATAGGGTTAATGTGGTAAATGGTATATGAATTTTAATAATTGAAAGAATTTTTCATGTATATTAATTAATTTCAAAATTAAAATATTAAATAGATTAATTTAAATTTTTTATATTTAATTATATATTTTATAAAATTTAAGTATTATTTGTAATATATACCCAATAGATATCCAAATATATATTTAATTCGAGTTTATCTCAATTATTTAGTAGATTGAATTAGATTAGCCTACTTTGAGATGACTCAAAACAAAATCCAGCCAAAATTTCCTGTGTGAAAATCATCCGAATTTATGAGATGGAACCATATGATTCATCACCAATGCCTTTTCTTTTTATTTTATTTTTTGTACTTTTGCTTGTTTTGAATATGAAATAGCCATGAATTCCTTAATTTACATATTAATGTATTATTGAAGTGATATATATATATATATATATGTGTGTGTGTGTGTGTGTGTGTGTGTGTGTGTGAGTGCTTGGTTAATATAATTAGTGAATATGTTAGACATGTGTTATTTTGTATGTGTATAGTATTATGAAATTAATATTATTGTTTGATATGTATAAATGTGTGTATAGTGTAATAAATATGTGTTTCTTTTTCAAATTAATATGCATGTGATATGTTTAGAATTTAATAAAATTACTTTTGAATAGCTTAGGATTTGTGACAGAAATTTTACAAACTTTAAGTTCACTTTTTAAGCTTAAATACAACTCAAATGCAATTGAAATTAACCCAAATTAATTTAGGTCAAATATACCCCTAATGACAATTGTTGGATGAGTATTGACTTGATTTTAAACAAGTTAGGACCTCTTTTTGGCAGCCCTATTTCCCCATCGAATTTTCTTTCTTTTCTTTCTTTCTTTCTTCCTTTTCCATTTTCAAAATCTTAAACCCTAAGTCAAGATCAACTACAAGCTTTTGGATTTAAACTACATTCCAAGCCAAGATTTAGTCATGTAAGTTAAATGCAAACTTTATCTTTTTACTTTATGTTCTATATTGTGTTTGTTTGTAAATGTTAAATAAAAATGGATTTTATGTAATAATTGTGTGGGATTGATTTGGTGCATTGATGATAGTTTGAATGAGATTATATGGCTTAAGGAATGGTAGTGTATATCTTATATGAGTGTTGATGTGTGGGGATGAGTGTTTTGGAAGATTGAAGGATTGTGTGGTTGAGATGTGAATTTGAAGTGTGATTAGTGTTATGATGATTAGAAGTAGAATTCATGTTGTTAGAATAGTGTTTGGATCATATAACAAGCTTTGGAAAGTTTGGATTAAATTTGGGGAATTATTGAAAGTGAACAAAGTTGTAATAAAACAGGGGAAATAAAAAACATTTTCGTATAGGCTAAAATTTAGTCGTACGCCGGCATCTGGGGTTTCTACGCCACCGGCTTATAGGCGGTGTTGGAAGTGAACAAAATCAAATTTCTTAAAGCCGTTCGAACGCTGTCGGCTTTGGCTAGAAAAGTCAATCAGCGTTCATTTTTCAAATTGAACGCCGGCTACTGAGATTCCAAAGCCGCTGGCGTAGAGTGAAAAGCTACCAGCGTACATGGATACGCTGCCGGTATATACCTCTCGAGAAGTTTTAGAAAATTTGGATTTTGCATTCTACACCGGCTCAAAGCCGCCGGCGTAAAATGAAGGCCTCCGGCGTACCCTTGAACGCTGCCAGTGTTGGCAGTGTTGATTTCCAGAGTGTTGAACACCGGTTCAAAGCCGCCGGCTTTGAATGCCAGCGTATCCCCTACACTTTTGAATTTTAAAAACTTTGTTCAAAATTTTCCGAAGTTTGATATATGATCAATTAAGTATTTGTTAAGCGTTCTAGGATATAATAGGATGTTTAAATGCTTTATTATGACCTTGTATTAATTTATTTGAATTTCTTTGATTAATTGTATTTTCAACTAGCTAATTAGTGCTTAAGCTAAGTGTGAAATTTAATATTGTTTTAAAGAGTGATAGATTCTCGCCCAGCTAACCTCGTTAATTTCCAAGCTATCTCAGGTACGCAGTAACTTGCTTGTTTCTTTGTTAGGGTAGGCATCACAACTAAACTACTTTAAACTAAGAAAACTTTATTAATTGATGAGTGTTGCTTGTCTTTGTTTGCCGTTGAATCTGGCTCGGAGAGCGGCACCCTGCTCAGATTGGGGGCAGGATACTTTCTCGTTAATGGATAGAATCATTTAGGAGATGTGAGTATCCGAGCTGCTCATATCAACCCCTTGAGCGTCGTGATACGTTACTCAGGATCCCCTAGTATTACAGGCTACGCCGGAAGGTGAGGCTGCCTAGTCTGTATGAACAGTAAGGACCACTCAAGGAGGCGGACGTAATACTAGATCCTGGTTGCCTGGAGTTTGAATACTCCCGTGTTGTTTTACTAACGAAAGACTTAACAATAAACCATTGATTGTTGCATATTGCATTAGTCTAAGATTGTGTGATCCATTTTGTATTTATATTCGTTACTTGTGTATTGGGCCTTTGGCTCATATTTTATCCATTTCAGGTGACGACTCCGATGAGTTCTATGCCAATATGGGGTACGGAACTGACTTTGAAGATTTTCTTGATGGTTTGGAGGATTAGAGCTAACCCTGGACTCAATGGAACCCTATGACCTGTAATAGATTAGATGTGATTCTTTTATTGATGATGTAATTAAAGTGTTAGTTTGGGATTGTGTTTTGAAGATTTTGTTAAGGCTTGTAAGAAGCCTTTGGATGTAATATATATGTACTTAGCTATGTAGGAGTTAAGTTGCTTTCTTTGTAAAATATGTTGGTAGGGTAGTAGTATAGTTTTGTTTAAGGTTTTAAAAAAAAAAAAAATCTATGTTTCCTATTGTATAATATCTATATGGAATTAGATAAACAATTTCTCAAATAATTCATTCAGGCAACCTTACATATAATCTTATAGATTATATATGTGTGTATAATCAGATACAATTATATGATGTTTTCTTGAAACTAAAATCCAATTCAAATGATACGGCATGTATTGTCTCATTCTAGTCAGGATACTATATTTTATGCAAATGCAGCATATAAATGCATACAAGCTTTCTATTAAAGCAATTATATTTAATTGCTAAGGGTCCTTATAATTCATTGGGGTGAGACAGTTTCAGCCTTATAATTAATTAAAGCAAGAAAACTACGAACGGTGTAGTATTACGGAAATCGCCTACATGCTGTACTATTCAACAACAATGATGTCTAGCCGGCATTTCTTACCAAGATGGACAAATCTAAATTGCACAAATCTCATATGGAAAGTAAAATTTTAAGTCAATTATATTGCACTGGAAAAAATAAAAAAAAGAATAATTTTAGTAACGTTTGGTTGCAATAATTGGATAGGATAAGATTGACTGCACAGCACTATACGAAAAGTTCTAGATAGTATAATTATCTTGTAATATGTTTGATATGCACGGTACTAGATAGTGCTTCACAAAATTTTTAAGTTTTATCTAATCCCATGATAAGAATTTTGTCTAGTCCCAAGGGCATCTAGTAAACCAAACATTATATAATAATCATTATCTGGTTTAGTATCATAAAAATTTATATAACCAAATGCTACCATGTGTATAAAGACAAACTTTTAGTTTGATGTTCACCCACTAATGGAGGCATCAATGCAAGAAAACAAATAAGGGGCAAACAATTTGCCATAATCTAGGAGTTATATATGCAAATTATCATATTAAGTGGACTAAGTACACAACATAGCACAACCATCTTCTAAGAATATGATTGGAACTTTAATTATAGGAAACATGAAGTATATCCTAGAGCCAATACCATTTGTTCAATATTAATATTCTTAGCAGTTGAGTTGGCTCTCTCTTCCTCTTCTCTATCCATCTAGGTTCCTTGAACTTCAAGACAAGTGCAATTGAGCTTCTAAGTAATCTATAACGTAAAAACAATAAACGACCCATTTTCAACCAAAAGAAAGTTTTCCATGGGCATCCTAACACTGAAGTTGTTTTTCACAAAATTACTAGATGGAATCAAATAAAAATTCCAATCAGGTACTTTTAAAATGGGGAACCAAATTGGGATTTGAAACTATAAGAAGAAATTGTTTATTCTAGGGACTAATTCAACAAACTAGATGTACAAAGAGTTGTAATTTCATTGAACACGAGAGAAGTTATTGTATCTAACATATTCAAAGCAATAGACTTTTGTATCCTCAAATAGTAATGCGGTTTTCGCATCAGTATGAATTCGATCATGTAATAAGGTTTAAATTTTTTTATGTGGTGGAATAACATGGACATAAGGACAAGAGGACTCTTGGTTAAACGTTAAAATTGTTCTAAGATACTAAAAATAAGAGAAAATACTACAAAAAAAAAAAAGGAAAAAGGGACTTTTGAAAAAAAAAATCATGTTAAAATCAGCAATTTTTACCTTGTCATGAAGAGATCTTAGCCAAACCACGGACAACCATTGCAACATTATTAAAAATGCAGGGGGGCGAAACTACGACCACCAAGCTATTAGACATCTGTTTCTGTTGATGCTTCCGCTCTGCAACTCGGTAATTGTTTGAGTGATCGACATCCAAAAATATATAATGACCAAAAGGAATTCAAGTTTTCAAGTCCTCTAAACTCCTTGAGTTTCTCACAACCTTGGGCATCTAGAATTTTTAAGTTTGCGAACTCTGAAAAATCGGCAAATTCTCCAATGACCTGCATCGCAAAATGCTTAAGTATTCCAAAGACTTCAACTCCTGAAGCTTGGGAATCTCTCTTAACTCCTCAAAATCATACACTCCCAACCCTTGAGGTTTCTAAGCGTCGGAAGATCTGGAAATTTCAGCATAGGGCTCCTTCCATAAAGGCGTAGTGCTTCCAAAGATGTAAATTTTTCTATGCAAGGAATATCCCTCAGCTTTGGACAGTTACCGAACCCAACTTTGTAACTTTGTCAAGTGGGAAAAGCTGTCGACTCTTTCGAGGGAGGAACAGTAACAGATTCTTAAATCTTTTAGGCCCTCAATGGTGTTTAGTCCTTGGATCCCGACTATATTGCAGAGATAGACGGAACTATTAGGTTCCTGAAAGTCGACACGTCTAGTAAGCCTTCTAGCCCATCGCAAGAAAGTAAATGCAACATCTTCAACGAATTCCCAAGCCGTTGAGTTTAGATATCTTCCTGCAATTTATGATTCTCAGGTTTCTCAAAGATTGTACTTCTTCCAGAGCATTGATCTCCACCAGCTCAGTAAAATCTCCAATAGTCAAATCGTGTAAATTTTTCAGATTTGGAAAACTTGGAAGTGTACGCAGGGTCTGGCATCTACGTAATGAAAGTGTCCGCAATGTTGACGGAAGCACTGAGATCACATTCATATCACAAAGGGTAAGACAAAGCAAATTTTCTAGACGAGAAAATTCAGCAATCTCCTTGGGAACTTCATTGAACCAATTCTTCTTTAACATGTGGATGGAAGCTAGAAACTCTTCCTGTGGTGAGCCACTAATCGAACATGTTGTTAAATTTTTTAAGTTTCTGATATACTCAAGTAATTCCTTAAAATGTGTATAGCTTAACTCAAAATGGGACAGTGACCCTAGTTTCCCAATCGATTTAGGAATAGTCCTTAATGATATGCATCCATCTATAGATAAGTACTCCAGTTGGCTGAGTGATCCTATAATGTTCGGAAGCGTTGAGAGCTTTATACAATTGCTGACTGAAAGAAGCCTGAGTTTTTTCATAAATCCTTCACCATTGGAATTTCACTTATTGAAGTCTCCTGTAGAGAAAGCACCCTTAATTCCTTCATTTTCACCCATTCCGATTGGTAGCTCACCAAGTTTCCGCATCCATTTGCATTAAGGGTTTTGAGTGTCTTGGTCAATCTAAGAATAGATGGATGGATCCTTCTCAATCTTTACAACCGCAAAGCTCTAAAATCTCCAACTCTTTAAATGCAAAGAAATCTGGAGTTTTTCAACTGGCAGCAATTGTGAAGTTTTAGAACTTTCAGCTTCTCTGCATACTATGATAAAGATAGATAGTTAAATAGTGTTTTAATTAAAAAGAATATTTGTCATATCAAACTTATATATTGTTGATATTGTATTACCTTCATTTGACTCCAGCCACCCCATTGTTCCGTGATATTGCTGTTTGATAAATTTAGAATCACCAAATTCTTGGGACGAAAACCAGTAGCCGTAAAATTCGAAGGGCATCCATACCATTGAAGCCATCTTAGATTGAGAAAACAATTCTTGAAATTTCCAACTAGATTTGCATTATTTATTTGAAGAAGTCTCAACTTTATGAGTCTCACAAATTGTTCACTTGCGAAACAATTTTCTTCACACCTTCCATTTGAGGCAAGATTGAGAACTTCAATCTGTTGGGTTCCCTATTTAATAAATCGTGGAAAATTAATAAACCTAAAGTGAGTCACATTGACAAAGGTATACTCAAATGAATTGTTAATTAATGATAACTAAGTTTGTGGAGAAGTCAATTATCAAAGTGGAATATTCTATACTAAGACTTGGGCATAGTTCGATTCCGAATCGAGAACCAGATCGGAATCGAACTATTTGGCCAGTTCCAAAATGGCTAAGAACTACTTTTTTCTAGTCTCTAGGCGTTCTTTGGCCCAAAACCGATGAAATGGGTGTTCTAGTCAATTTCATAGGAAAAAAAATAGAGAAAATAATTTGAAAATAGTAAGTATATAATTATTAATATTTAAACTATTTCATATGAATTGCAAAACTTATTAATAATTGATAATATTTAATATGTTATTATCAACAACATAATAAGTATAATTTAAAATCATATATAATTAGTTTATATAAACTTTCCTAAAACAAAATTCATTTCCTTAATAATGTGAGACTATTTTTTATATTGTAATTTTTTTTATCCTCTAATAAAGTATTTTGCAATCTCATATTACTAATTATAATTGATATTGATTGTATTGGTATATAAATAAATGCACATCCTAAAAAAAATTTTAAAAATTGGTTAAATAATTTTAGATTCAATAATTATTTTGAGTTTGAAATTTATTTTTTAAAAATTAAAATTCTTTTTTTTTTTAATTTTTACTTAAAAAAAGTAGTTCTGCAGTTCCACAGTTCCAAAACCGGAATCAAACTAGAACCATGAGAAACAATTCCAGTTTTGGTTCCTCAATTTTAAGACTTGGAACCAACGGTTTTAGTTCCGATTCAATTTGGTTCCATAACTGTGCCTATGTTTATCAATACCTCTATAACTTTGTCAAACACTCAATTATTAGATTGTTTAGTTATCTTATTTTATTTTATCTTATTTATTTGTTTATTTTTATTTTTATGGGTGAAATAGATTGTTTGCTATTATTTCTCCTTCTTTAATCCTTGTGATATCAATTTATGATGACAAAAAAAAAAAAAAAAGAGTAGAAATGGAGGTGCTAATATATAAGAAAAATTATACAGGAATGGATTAACGTTTGACTTATGAGTATATTTAAATAAAGGATTAAACTTTTATGTTCTCAAAAAAATGATAATGTTATACAAAGTTATGTAAATAATGGATTAACATGCTAAGTGGTTTAAAAAGGGATAGTGCTATCTAAATCGGTACAAATAAGATTCCAACTTTTACGTTTATTTATCATCTATTTAAAATGCTAATCCTCATTTTTTTAATCATTGAACATGTTCATGCCTTATTTTTATAAATTTATATAACGTTGATTTATCATTTTTAATAATTTAAAACGTTGATCCTTTGCTTAAACTTACCCTTAAACATTGTTTTGTTGTGGTGTCATTTCCCTAATTTCTAACCTATAGCAAAATCTAAACTTTTCAATTTGGAATTCTCATTCCAATCACAATCCTTCAGTATAAATATAGTTTAACCAAACTTTTTTTTCTTTTTTAATATTCAAACATTAAATTAGGTCAATCACTTTTTAAACACTAGATTTAATATATATTTATATATTTGATATACATAAGACACAACTATAAACATCATCATTTAATAAAGCAGATATAAGGGAGCTTACTAATGTAAAAAAAAAAGTCATTTTCAACGTGAGCATCAAAAAACCAAATGTTTAGTATATTTATTCTATTCATGACTTTAACTTATGAATTATATATATGTATATATATATTATAGTACATCAACTAAAATGTTGTGGAAAAAAAAACCCTAAAAGATCTATTATTATTTACTAATATTTATGTAATAAGATTGAAACACTTATTGCACAATGTAATTATTTTTTATGGTATAGCTATAAATAAATACATAGTATCTTATGATAATTTATTTAGATACTTTTTTCTGACAAATTTTATTTTATTTTTTGGCTGGTGAAATTTAATTTTATTAGTTACCATCTTAAAAGAAAAAAATATATGTATAAAACAATAGAACAAATGCCTTAGTATTGTCCTCTTGTGTTGTCATTTCCCCTTATATCTAACCTATAGCAAAATCTAACTCGAACTCTTCAGTTTGGAATCCTCATTCCAATCATAATCCTACATTATAAATATAATTTAACCAAACTTTTTTCATACAAACGCTAGATTTAATATATTATATTTATACATCTGATATACAGAAGACACAACTATAAGCATCATCATTTAATAAAGGAGATATAAGGGAGCCAACTAATGCACAAAAAATGTCATATTGAATGCGAACGAACAAACAATGAAATGTTTTGTATATTTATTCTATTCATAACATTAACTTGTGAATTATATATATGTGTATATATAATTATAGCACATCAAATAAAATGTTGTCGGAGAGAAAAAAAAAATAAGGATTATTATTATACACTAATATTTTGTGAAGTAAGATTGAAACACTTACTTTATTAACAATGTAATCATTATTTATAGTATAAGTATAGATAAATACAAAGTATCATATGAGAATTCATTTAGTTACTTTTTTTTAACAAATGAAATTCAATTTTATCAGTTACCATCTTAAAAAAAAAAATAAAACAATATAGCAAAAGCTAATAATTAAAAGACAAGCAAAAATAAATTAACACGTGGCAATAATGAGAATTAAACTCATGACCTATCATTTGCAAAAACATGTACTAATCACTCAAGTAGATCCAATTTTATGTTAAGGTGTCCTCTTTAAAATATGTGTAATATAAGTAATTTTTATTTTTCAACAATCATCCATGATTAATTTTTTTTTCCAAGCCTATGGTGCACTAGCCCCATGGCCCTCCCTTGGGCCTATGCGCAGTATCAATCCACAAATTAAACTAAACCGAACTCAAAATTTATGATTTAGGAAAATCTTCAATTCGGATCATATTGTGCAATTCAAACTACAAAAACCAAGCTACATTTTAATGGTTGTGCAATTTAAACTACAAAAACCAAGCTACATTTTAATGGCTTGATTTGGCTCATAGCCAAATTGCACCCACCTCTGCTTCAATCAAGTATGTTTAAATAGTTATGAGGCAATGTTTCTCTCCTTCTCTCTCTCTATTAGTGACTAGTTTTATTCCATACAATGGTACAAGTCCTCTTGTTATGATGTGATCATGGCTCACGAGTTAAAATAAAATAAAATAAAATGGAAAATTATATGAAAAGATATCAACAGTTGAATGTAAGTTTATTAAAAATATAAATGTTTTCAGTAGTTAGAAAAAAATAAATCCATAGATAATTTTTTGTTTTAAGGTAGTAACATTTAAGTGATTAAAAAGATAAATCAATTTTTGTAAAGCAAGTCAAGTAAAATATTAGTAATTTAATATTGAAAATAATTAAGAAATTAATTTAGAAATAATCCAAATGTTGATATCTAAGTGAACTTTGTAAAATGACAATATCTCATTTGATTAACTTTATGAAATATCAAAACATCTTTTTAACCATTCAAAATATTGATACCTTAAATAAACCAATTAAATTTACATTCATTTACCCTAAACTGAAAACAATTTTTAAAAATCATGCACTTTGACCATCATCTAAATGTCCCTTGTTGGCGAAGGCGAGTCACTAATCCAGACACATAGACAAAGCACGACCACTAGGCCTTCGATAAAAAAGGAAATAAATCGATTGTTACCTATTTATTATCTATTAACAATAATTAATGTGTTATTATTAATAATACAAGAAATAAATCTAAAAATATATGATTTATTTTATATAGAGTTCTACTAAAAGTAAAATATTTTTTCTCTTAAATTATCTCTAGTGTATTTTGTAATCCTGTATTTCTAATATTACAACTAAAGTTGTATGTATTTGTGTATTAATAAATGCACTAGATAAACTATTCTTTTAGAAAATGGACTAAAAACTCTAATGCTCTTAAATTTAATTTTTATTTTGAGTTTAATATTATTTTATATAAATTAAAAATTTATGTCTTCAAATCTAATCTTTTTAAGTTTAACTAAAATAAAAATTTGCTTAGGTCCTAGATTCAAGACTCATGTTAGACTTGTGTTTCATATCAACAAACTTGGACCGCAAATTGGTGGGTGTGGGTTGGGTGAATTCTGACTTATGGCAATGTGTACCAGCACAGTATATTATAGAAAAGAAAGAAAAGAGAAAAAGAAATTTACCTGATTTGTTTTTAAGACTTCACAAGCTTCCTCTTGATTCCATAGTATACTGCGTTTTCCAGGTAGATCACGACCTTGTTGCCTTATGATTTCCATTCCAAGTAGTTTTAATTGATCATGCATAATCACCTGGTTTCCATAGCTGACCTTTATCAATGACAAAGATTTAAGGACTTCAATTCCAGATTGTGGGTAATAGCCACAGTCATTCCACATATACATGAAATTTTCAAATTCATTCTTGTATGGAAGACAAGCAATGTCGAGAAATATTTTCTTTTGCTCACAATTTAAGGCATCATAACTTATTTTCAGCTTCATCTGCACTTTGTCATCAGGTATCCTTTTCAATTTTTCCAATGTCTCTTTCCAAATCTATAAGCCTTTACCCGATAAAAAGGAGCCAGATGACCACAATTGCTAAAGGGAGGCCTCTAGTAGTAGATACAATACCTCGAGCAATGACTTCAAATTTATCACAGGGAGGGCCCTCTCTTTGTAAAGCATGCATGCAAAATAGTTGAAAAGATTGATCAAAATCCAATTTTGTCACCTCATATATTAGCCTCACATGCCATGATTTCAAGGCATCTCTATTCCTAGTAGTGACTATGATTATGCTTCCAAGTCCAAACCAATCACGTCTTCCAATCAGTGCATTCAATTGATCGCCATCGTCAACATCATCAAGTGCAAGGAGGACTTTGGTTCTTGTAAATGTATTGTTGATAATACAGGTTCCTTCATCGGGATTATATATTTCTTGTGGCCAATCCTTTTTTAAAATGTTGGATATTAGTTGTTTTTGCAGATGCGGAATTGATGCTTCACGAATACCTTCCAGGAAACTACAAAATTGAAAGTGGCTAAGTAGTTGGTTGTAAAGAAACTTAGCCAAAGTTGTTTTTCCAATGCCACCCATGCCATGGATTAAAACAACTTGAATATCATTGGATTGTTTTTCATCAATTGCTTCCATGATCTTCTTTGTTTGTTCCTCAACTCCAACCAAAAATTCTGGAACAGCCATGGTGGTTTTTTTCAGGTCGGTTAATACCTTTTCCACAACCTCTTTTATTAATTTTCCTTCATACCTAAAGGTCATGTTGCAATGTAAACTTTAGTGCACAAACAAAAATAAAAAGTGATATATTGAAGACAAGGGAAAAATTAAAAAAAAAAAAAAAAAACCTTACCCATCAACATTATCGTTTAATTCCAATGCTTTTAAGGATGTAACTTTTTCAAAGCATCCTTCCATTCTTGGACAATCTTCCTATTATGATTTTTCTCATGCAAAGAAAATGCCTTTCCAAAATCACCTTTTTGATGACGCACATCTGATGGGTCTGTATGGTAAAAGATGGGTAAAACGATTTGGCCTAAAGTTTCTCTGCACTTGAGGATTTCTATAAGCTCTAGAAGGCACCACTTACTAGAAGCATAATCAGGAGAGATTATTGGAATTGAAATCTTGGAAGTTTGGATTGCAGCAAGGAGGTTGGGGTGAATTTCCTCACCGATGTGAAGTTCCTCGTTATCTCTAAATACACAAACCCTCAGATCTATTAATCTATGATAGAGATGATCAGTGAATGTTTTTCGAGTTCTGTACCTCTAAAATTCAAAAACACTTCATAATTTCGACTAAGAGGAGGAATGATTGATGCTGTTGCTGTGGAAGTTGTGTGATTTGGGTTTTCAATAACAATGTCTTTTTCTTCCTGAAAAAGTGAAAGCAGAGAGATAAAAGGACCCCTGCTAGGATTGCTGCCACCGCCCACACAGCTGACATGATGTTGGGTTCCATGGTTTGATCAAAGTGGATATTCGTAAAAGGAAAGATGAAAGCGGGCAGAGAAGGAAGGGTAGAATGTAGAGTTTGATTACAGATGAGATTTTAGGCAACTTATTAGGTCTTTATTTGATGTTCTATTTCAACTTTTATGTGAGGAAACTTCCTAGGTATAAAGAAAGGGTACAAGTCTTGGCCATACAACACGACAAAACAAAATAAACCGAGTGAGATGAGCTACCACTAATCCGAGGACTTAGTTGGTCAATATATGTCATTTTCAAGTTATGGATTTCCAGATCCTGTTTGTTTCTAAGAAATTTAAATATACATGTATATATATATATTTTTTTTTATTTACTCAAAAGAAAAAAAAATTCAGAGAAATTACCTAATATTTTCTAATAAAAATGATTTACGTCTTTTACGGAATGTCCTATGGTGAATTGGTCCGCGCATTACCGCCCAGTAATATAATTTTGGTTTTTATTATCTATAAATTATTTTTTAAACACAAAAGACCATTGGAAAACAACGTTTGTATATATATATATATATTATATATATAAATTTATAGCAGAGCTAATGAGCTACCACTAATCATTTCCACCAAGAGATAAGATAGGGTCTTAGTCTTCTTCCAAGTCTTTTCTTTAATCAATATCTTATCAAGTGTGAGGCTCTACTAATTGAGTTAATAATATTAAGAATTTGATAAAGATATGATGGAGTAATCCTATAAAATTTGATATTTTAAATATATTCCTAAAAATAAAAATTGAGATTTGATGTATATTATGATATTCTACTAATTTTCAAATATTTCATGAAACTTTTATGAGTTAAAAATTCACATGGAATTTTATTCAAAGAGTCATGTAAAATTTGTCCAAGATAAAAATTTCCCTACCGTGAACTTAATCGTAAAGCTATAAAAATAAAATAAAATAAGAAGGAAATCCTTGCACGTCACGTGAAGAAAATTCTGGGCTAATGAGTGGATATAGGTAAGGATGGATTCCCTATCATGTCTGGAGAGAATGAAAATACTTGGTAATGAGAGAATAAGATACATATATATATATATATATATATATATTTGCTAGCTAAAGAGAAAAGGGTGTCGGATTTTTTTTTTTTTATAAATAGTTTGAAATATTTAAAATATATAATATATATACAAAAAAAAAAGAGAGATAAATTGCAACAATTATAAAATTATTCCTATTGGATCACCACCAATGGTTTTTATCAACCACTGGATGGTCACGCTTACTTATGAGAATCGAACGGGCACTTGTTAAGTGTTAAAATTCAGCAAACAACATCTAAGGCAATACTTAAACCCACTTTATTTATTTATTTTTTTTAGTCATATATATGTATATAAACAAGTAAATTTCTATTTTTTTTCTCTCTCTCTCAATTATTCATTATACGAATATTTAGCTGTTACATGATATTGATGAATTTACCGCAAATAAATGATATATATATAATGTATTGTAATATTATGAAATAAACCCCAACACTAAATTTTTAACGGCCAAAGGGATAAATTCCAACAATCATAGTCAATCATACTATCTAAAAAGTATTATTTTAATGTATTTGAGTATATATTATATTATATATATATATATTATGAAGAAGCTTATAAAAAGTAAACAAAACTACTGAGAAGGAAAAGAAAAATTGTTTTAACAAGTTTTTTTTTGGAAGTATTCTTCTATGTAAGATTTTATGTTACCTACGGCACGTTTGGCATATTTAAGCACTTATGCCATCCTACACACACACACACAAATATAATTTACGTTCTATGGGATTATTATCATTTTTGGCTTTTATTACGTATCATGAACAAGTAATGCAGAACTAGGCAAATAATTAGAGGGGTAAAAGTGTTAAAATCAATAAGTGATTATGTTATGAGAGACTATTGTACATTTAATAGATTTTTTTCCCTTGAGAAGTGAGGATTTTAAATCAAATATATGATTTGTGAAAATACAGGCCTAGGGGATTAATAATTAAAATTCTCAAATACTTTACGTACATATTATGGTAGTAATACTAAAAGCTATAGGAGATAATTATAAAAAAAAAAAATGGTAAGTCGACATAACTAGTCAAATAAGAACACGGAATGAATAATTGATGGAATACTAATTTCTTAGGTGAATTATCCGAGGGACATATAGACTCTGAGGCATATAAACATATTACTACTTGACTCCAGTAAGTGGATTTTGTGTTTTGCCAATAATAGATTTATGTCTACTAATTTTGTAATTTGAGTTATGTATGTTTTTACTATTTGAATAATTATGAGTGATTCCTTTATTGGTTGTACTTGTGATTGGTGACTTGATAATTTACTTTATAAGGATTGACCTTATAGGATTTCATTTAAGTGTAATCCTAGATATAGGTACAAGTGAAATTAATGAAACTTTAATTTATGACTTGGATATTATAATCCTTGTTGATATGAGATTTGTGCCATCTTTTATTGTTAATGCATTCATGGCATGGCATGGCACAGCATGACACGAAAGAGAACCTACGGGTCATATTTTCAAAATTATGATTATGCTAGTTGAGTTTTTGACATATAGATTTCCATTAAAAAATCAATTTCTAGCTACTATTGTAGTCAAATAGGCAGGGTTTGCATTGGTAAATCAATATATGGCTACTGTTGTAGTCAGTTAGGTGAATTTTATAGGGAGTACTCCCTGGCTACTCCTTATAGCCCGAGGTTCCTGGATTTCTTATCCAGATGCCTGGCATGTTAATTAACCGGATGAAAGCTAGGCTGGGTTAGGATGCTGGTAATAGTGCATGTCACGTGTGTTGGCATCGCATGAATCTATTGCATATTTGTTGGAAAAGTTTACTATTTTGTTTACAAATGTCTTTTGATTATTGCATGTGCTTTTATTATGTTGTGTTTTGTTTCATCCACTCACTTAGCTCAATAGTGAGCTAAAGGGATACTTGTTTATCCTCATGTATAATAGAAGATTAGGGCGGCACCATCACGACTGAAGGTATTTTGAGAGCGGAGTTTGCAACAAGTATTAACTAGTATTTTGTACTTATGTCTTTATGTAAAAGAAAAAAAAAACGAGACATCATGAATGTATAAAAACTAATTTTAACCAGTTGTGGCTCGCATAGAAATATAATTATTTATCTTTTGATATCCATTATGTCTCTTTCTGCTTTTAGCTCGAGGCCTAGCCTTACGGTGGGTCCTGACAGAGGTGGTATCAATGCTAAGTTTGGGAGCACGATGCTAAGATGCGTATGAGATGTGTGGGGTAGCTAAATACTAGGATCTAACCCTTGTGAAAAAATAAATTAAAATAAAATAAAGGGACAAATCTTAATTTTTAGTTTAATGCTTTGCTTATACAAAATGATACGAAATAGATGTGGATGCAGGAGACTACCTGCAAACCATGGACATGAGGAGCATAGAGAAGAAATTCCTCCTCAACCTAATCCAAACCTCAGCAGATGATGGATTTAGTGCAAACTTGTTACTACGTTAGTTGGGAATGGTGGTGCAAATAAGGATAAACTTGCTCTTGTTCAAAGAATAGCTAAACCATATGATGGGACTAACATGGACCATTGGCTGTTGAGGAATGGATTGACTCATTGGAGAAAGAATTTTTGGTACATGATGTAGAAGAGAATAAAAATGTACCAATTGCTGTTGTTTTATTAAAGGGTCGTGTAAATAAGTGGTAGATGGCTTAGAGGTGATTGATGTAAGAGACTATAGGTTGGACTGCTTTTAGAGAATTTTTTCTAGAACAACACTTTCCTGAGTGTGTGAGAGCACAATATGTGAAGAGTATTATAAAGTGAAACAACGAGGTCGAGCTATGCAAGAGTACGTAGTAGTTTAATAGATTATTGATGTTTTCTCCTGAAGTAGTCCAAAAAGATGAGGTTGCTAAGGTTGGAAGGTTTAAGGCTGGACTTGATCTTTTTTTAAGCTAAGTTGAAAAGATATAGGTTGGTACATTATGTAGAAGTTGTGAATGAAGCTCGATTAATTGAGCAAGCTTACAACTTATGTCAAGAAGTAGATGGAATAGAACGTAAGAAGAGGAAGTTTGTTGGAAGTTCCACTAATAGCAGAACTATAAAAGGGAAAAATAGCTATCAACCTACTGCTAAGATTTAGAAAACTTTTAGAATAACTCCATCCTATTGGAAGTGCAATGGCAAGCATCGAGCTCCAAGTTACCTGAATTACAAGGAAAATGCTTTAGATGTGAAGAATCTAGGCATATGGCTAGGCAACGTCAGAATCCAAATCCAAAGAGCTCGTACTATTTTAAATGTAACAAAAGAGGACATACAACATCTCAATGTTGGGAGCCACAACCATATCAATAGCAACGGCAATCCTAAACTAAAGCAAAGAAGTCAGGATGTGCAAATAAGGATAAACAATCAGATGGAGCAGGACCAAAGCCTAGGCTTCAAGGATGTGTATGTTGCTTAGCAAGCGGAAGTTAACAAGATACTGTGACAGGTAAGAATTCTTAATGTGTGTTAAATGATTAATAAATTTTGTTAGAAATCTTGATAAGTAGCTGAACATAATAATACAAGCAAATTACTTGTTCTAGGGTTGGTATGTATAGGGGACAATTATCGTATGTGTCAAAAGTATACATTGATAGGAATAAACTTCCCACGCAAACTTTAAAGTATATATTGGTGGTATCAACCCCTCAGGAGGCGAACAAGTTGTTCAACAAAAATTGAATGAGGGAGATGTATTTATAGAATCCAATAGAATACCTGTGGAATTGGTAGTGTTAGATATGAAAGGGTTGATGTAATACTTGGAATAGATTGGTCGACACAGTATCATGCAAGTGTGGACTGTGAAAGGAAGGTTGTGATATTTAAGAACTTAAAAGAAGAAGAGTTTTGTTTCAAGGGAAATTCTGTTACGAAAACGCTTTGTTTGGTTTCAGCAAGTAAAGCGTGGAAGTTGTTGAACAATGATGCTATTGGATACTTAGCCTAACTAGTTGATACATAAGCTGAGGAAGAAAGATTAGAAAGCATACCGATAATATGTGAATACCCTAAATTTTTCCCTAAGGAATTACCAAGACTCTAGATAAGGAAATTGAGTTCACCATAGACATATAACACTCGGTATAACACCTATCTCTAAAGCTCCATATCGGATGGCTCCAATGAACTTGGTAGAATTAAAGAAACAAATTTAGGAGTTATTAGATAAAGGTTTCATTAGGCCTAGCACATCGCCTTGGGGTACGCCTGTGCTATTTGTCAAAAAGAAAGATGGAAGTTTGAGGTTATGCATAGACTATCGGGAGTTAAATAAAGTAACCATTAAGAACAAGTACCCATTACCCTGAATTGATGATTTATTTGATGAACTAAAGGAAGCCACAATGTTTTCTAAGATAGATCTGCAATCTAGTTATCATCAATTGAAAATCAAGGAGGATGATGTGCCAAAGACTGCATTTAGGACAAGATATAAACATTATGAATTCTTGTTAATGCCATTTGGATTGACAAATGCCCCAGTTGTGTTCATGATATGATGAATCATGTATTCAAAGAATGTCTTGATGAGTTTGTTGTTGTATTTATAGATGACAACAAGAGGATTAAATGAACATGTGAAGCATTCAAGAGTTGTCTTCAAACACTTAAGGATAATTGTTTATTTGCAAAGTTAAAGACATGTGAGGTTTTGGTTGGAACAAAACGGATTCTTAGGACATATAGTGGCCGGCAAGGAATATATGTGGATCCTATAACGGTGAAAGCAGTAACAGAATGGGTGAGACCAACTACAGTTATGAAAGTAAGGAGTTTCTTAGGATTAGCTGGCTACTATAGGAGATTTGTGCAGGAATTTTCCAAAATAGCTATGCCACTAACCCAGTTAACAAAGAAAGGAATAAAGTTCGAATGGAATGATAACTGTGAGGGAAGTTTCCAAGAGCTTAAGAAAAGATTGGTAACAGTATCGGTGTTAACATTATCTAATGGAACCAGTGAATATGCAATCTATTGTGATGCCTCATGAATTGGGTTATGTTGTGTTTTGATGCAAAACATGAAAGTGTGGCAACTCTAAAAACACGATGTTATGATTTTTCTACTTATTCAATAATCAATAATAAAAAATTCCCAAATTCATGTGTTTTCCAACTTGACTTTTACTCTAACTCATTGTGTCAACAAATAGTACTTAAATCTTGACAAAATAAATAATTAGATATATAAATTTTGAAATTGATTAATTTAGTACCTGAAGCAACATTTTATGAATGCCATTAGTACTCTTTCAAGTTCTTTCAGTATTAAATTGATTACATTCAAAGTTTTTCTAGTACAAAATTGATTATTTTCAAAGTTCAGGTACTAAATCAACTAATTTTAAAGTTCAGATACTTAATTGCATATTTTATCAAAATTTAGTACCATTGATGATATTAACCGTTTTTAGAAATCTTTCCACTAGTCAATCTATTCTACACACAAATTAAAGCTATTTAGGGTTCCTCAAAAGTTGTGGCCTTTGTTTAATGAACTCTTTCATATTAGTTGAAAAATCTATCATAGGATGTTTTAGAAAATAGATTTATTTTAAAAGTGTGCTGCAACACATTGAAGATATATATGCACATATATGTTAGATAGGCATTGAACAAAAAAATTTAAAATAAATGAAGAAAAGAAAAGGTACATTGAAAAACCAATCTAGGCTATCTAAATTAAAAAAAGGGGTTAATACCACGAATGGTACATGAACTTTTGATAAAATATATAATTAGATATATAAACTTAAAAACTGATCAATTTAGTATCTGAACTTTAAAATTGATCAATTTGATATGTGAATAAACTTTTCATGTACGCTAACAATACCTCCATAAAGTTTTTTCAAATATTAAATTGATCGATTTCAAAGTTCATATATTAAATATATCAATTTTAAAATTTAAATACTTAATTATATATTTTGTTAAAGTTATTTATGACATTATAAAAAAATAACATAGCATTGGAAAAATGTACGGTATCAAAATGTGAAAGAAAACATCAATTACCTTATCAAAGTTGGATCATTCCCACCAATATCCTATCCTAGAGGCCTGGACACCATTACATATCTAAAAATAAAATCTAGAGGTCCTATTACATATCTGAATAAAGGGTACTTATGAGGACCAACGAATCCCAGCCAACGTGAAAATTGGTCATGCTACGTGGACAAAAGGAAGGAAAAATAATATTAAGAAAGGACCTCATCTACAGTGATTTTCTTTTAACTTTATAAAATTTCAACAATTTCATCATCCATAAGCAATATTGCTTTGAATGTAAAACATCTTTTACATCAGCAATCTATAATATAAGTTATTTTAGATATTAGATTGATTAATTTTAAAATTCGAGTATTAAATCAATCAATTTCAAAGTTTAGATATCTGATTGCATTTTATAAAAAATCATGTACCATTTGTGATATTAACCCCATCTAAAAACAATTCAATCTATGTATAGGTCCTAAGTTTTGTGATCCCTAGCAAAATTAGGGTTCTATGAGAATCAACTTGAAATACTTCAACGTTCCTTGCTTGTTAACTAATAGAAAAGGGATAGCAGTTAAATTTATTAAAATCTTAACAACTATTGTTAAAATTGAAACCTTAAATTTTGCTTGACAAAATGTAGATGACATATCAGAATAAGGTTCTGTAGAATTACAAATAGGTGAACAAATATGAGGTTAAACCAATAGACAAAGATCACTTGACAAATAAAATGTTTTAATACATTAACTAAGGCACACTTTAATTTAGACAAGGAACGCTATAAATATCCAATCATTATTGCAAGATAAGGCTCTTTTAAATCTATCATTACTGTAAATTTAGAACATAAAATCAACCTAAAATCTACAAATATTAATTATAATATTGGCCAGAGAATTATATGAAAGAGAAAAAGAGAGAGAGGAGGAGAGAGACGTACCAAAGCACCACCTTAATAGACACCACACTAGGAGCGAAGAGTGAGTGATTGGTATGTTAAAGAGTTTGAAATACTTGATGGAAAGAGTAGGAGAGAAAATGAAATAGAAATTGTGGAAACTTGAAAATGTCAAGGGGAAAACTTAATGTTAAAAAAGTTCATAAAAACATTAATATGTTTGAAATACATTGTCATTTATATGTTGTAGCAAATCAATTCTTTTTTTTTTTTTCCAAAAAGCAATTATATTCATATATGTTGTTGGTTATGTCTTTAAAGCTTAACTTTATTATAATGTCTAGTAATTAAAAATAAGAAGAAGCAAAAAAAAAAAACCTTATTATAGTGTCATTCCTAAAAGAAACTAAACTAAATGGCCGATAGCTTACAATGTCTTCACTTAATAAATGGATTGTGTTTGAAAAAGAATAAAATGAAATGGATTATAAACCAAGGAATAGTGGTTAAACATATGAATAAGGTGTAAAAATTCTAGACTAACAAGGATTATTTAGCAGTCGAGTTGTCCACCATTGCATTTTCTTATTGAGCTGGCTCTTCACATCTAATTGTGCTTAATAACCTTCTCCAATTATACTTCTCGATAAAGGGTATGAAACTAGCACGTACTTTAATAGATTACATTTTATCGGATTAAACTCTAAAATACCCAAATTGCAACGAACAATAGTTATCTACTTAAGCAAAATGACGAGTTTTATACTTTAAGGATTAAATGTAGTATCTAACCTTCAATTTCATCTTTAGAAAAAATACTTCATTTCTTAAAGTAAAAGCCATTGTTCTGCATTATAAGTTTACTTGTTCTTATATGAATGAATGACAAAACACAAAAATTATTATGTCACCATTCTATGGTCATTTCACATTTGCACAATTTTGCTCTTCTTGCTCGAACATTTCTCTCTGGAGTATGTGCTAAGATTGGGAATTTATATAAATGTAAAAAAAGATAGATTTTTTGTTTTTATCACAATATTTTCAACCATCAAGCTTTCCTTTTAGAAGTCCCATTTTAAGTCTTTAGAATAAGGAGAGCTAAATGTTCCCTAGTCTTGGTTGAGTCTGAATCGGGACCCAACCCACTGGGTTTGGATCCATAAAATTAGGGCCAGAACCATCTTATCTTGTTGATAGGGCGGATAGGAATGGACCGTCGTGCATGCGGGGGGGGGGGGGGGGGGGTGGGGCGGGCCTATACGGTTCGAACCATTCCAAAAAAATAAAATAAAAAACTTCCTCAACTCTAAACTGAAAAAAAAAATGAAAAATGAAAAATGAAGATGTAAAACGGAAAAAAGCACTCATCCACGTATACATATTGCTAAGGCCTATACAAATAGACGCATGGTTCTAATAATTTTGCCAATATCAAACCCTTTTACGGTAAAAGTTTTACCCATCAAGTATCAAGCTCTATAGTCTATTGGGTAATTTTATTGGGTTATATATTAGTGATAGGTTTTAATATGTCACTTGAGTTAACTAGTCAATTGATGAATATTTTAATAAAAACCATGTAGTGCAAAATGAAATATCTTATTGTATAGGAATAATTGTTATTTATATACCAACATATTATTATTGAGTTTAAATATTAGCAATGCGAGACTAAAATAGTTCTAAAAGAGCAAAGTTTATAAAAGAAAAAATGTCCCACATCGTCTAGATGTGAGATTCATCTTATAGTAAAACCTTATATAAAGCATGTGACATGGTGGCTTTAAATTATTTAGTGTTCTATGTGTTGTTATTAATAATGTATTAAATATTATGAATAAATAATTAATATTTTCTATTTGTGTGGAAAATAGTCTAAACATTAATTATTTTTCACTTTATTTAACTTTTCTATTATTTTAACTTTGATATATTATTTTTCATTTTATATTTGTTTTTATTTTTTATTGAGGACCCTTACGGACCCACCGGGTCCACGAGTTCTTTAGGGTCTAGCCGGGTTGGATAGAAAATATATAATTGAATTTTTACTAATATGTCTAACACCATTTAATACTGATAGGTGTGTCTTCTATGATATGAAACTAATTAAATGCTGTTAGTGAGATAGTAAGAAAAGTCATGAAATATTTTATTGGGTATTAAATTAACACTTCAAAGTTCAGGTACCTAAACTATTTTATAGCGTTATAAAAGAACACTTATGAAATTATTTAAGAAGTCTCATCGATCTTGGGAATGAAAGATTTATATTGACCGACTTATGTGCTTGGATTGAGAGAGGATTTTTTCAATAATCTCACGAAGGATTTTTTAGAGACATTATAAAAGAAAATCTAAACAAATGTGATAATATACAAAGGGTGTATAGTTCAATAAATTTGAAAATTCAATTATAAGGCAAATGATACTTGTTTTATAAATTATAACCTTTTTCAAATTTTGTTTACTCTATTTTATCTTGAAACATATAGTAAGATCTTCTTTTTGAAAAAAATTGATGTTAATAGTTTTCTAATGATATAAGATTTTATATAAATCAAATATTACATGTGAAAAATTATTTACGATAAAACATAACTTTCCTTTTTAATTTTTAAAATAATATATCACTTGAGAAAAGTAAAATAATAATTTTTAATAAATTAACTAATGAATAGACATGAAATGCATCAAAATTAACGTATAGGCCAAAATACTATTAAAACTAAAGTACATGTACTAAAATGCAAAAAAATATAACGACATAAATTTTCCGTTAACGGAGGCACTGAATAGACACTAATTAAAACTATAGGCACTAAATCACTAAAATTGAAACCAAAAATCAAAAGTACAAACACTTCTGATGCTTTTCTCTCTAGGGAAAATGGTACTTGAAGTTCAATTAGGTAGGAAAAATTGTACCTGAACTTTCGCAAAAATTTCAAATCACATACCTGAAGTTTGAGTTTGTATAATTTGGTACCTGAAGCATGATTTCACATATAAGTAGGAAAAATGAGATAAGAAAAATATACATAAAACTTGCTTAAGATACTAAATTATTTAAAACCAAACATCAAGTGGGAAAATTAACATGAAAACTAACTCCAGGTATAAAATTATTTAAAGCAAATTTCATGGATCTTATTAAACTTTTTGCCAAAGTGCAGGTACCATTTTTGATATCATTACTATTTTATATTATGGATTAAGAGTTGTTATGAAAAAGTGAACTTAATTTCCTTATTTTTTACATCAATTTTATATTTCAAGTTTTTTACTATTTCTATAAGTATATCCATAATTTTTCAAAGCTATTATATGTAAGTCGTAGAAACTTGCATTTCTATGTTTCGATTTTATGTCCCGATTATATAGATTCTCTGACGATTCTATGTAAAATTGCGAGTTTGACAACCTTGCCCTTAAGTTATGGTGTAAAATGAAATTTACAATTTCATCGCCATTAACCGTATGATATATCTTTTCGTCACTTTATAATTGCACGTTAAGGCCACTCGTATAAGATACCTTCTAGACCAGTAAAAGCCAAAAATTACGCATGAATCTAATGTTAATTAAAAATAAATAAATAATAGTTAATGGAGGGCAATGCGTTTCTCTCTCATGATCAGCGACTAGTTTTATTTCACAGGTTGGTACGTGTAACACCTCTTGTTACGACGCGGTTCAGGACTCATGGGTTAAAAATCATGCAATGTAACCAGAATCTAGTTTGGCCCAAAAAAAAGGGGGTCAAGCAGGTCTTCAATAAAAAATAAATAAATAAAAAGAAAAATAAAAGATTGTACTTATTCACATGTTATTATTAATAACATAAGAAATAAAAATATCTGAAAAGTTATGAATGGTTTACTTTATATAGACTCCCAACTAAAAGTAAAATATATATTTTAGTTACCTCTAGAGTATTTTGTAATATTACATTTCTAACATCACAACTAAAACTATATTTGTTTGTATATAAATAAATCCATATCATAAACAATTCTTTAAGAAAATGTGCTAAAAACTATAATGCTCTTAAGCTTAATTTTTTATTTTGAGTTTGAAATTTTTCTTATATAAATTTAGAATTTATTTCTTTTCATACGAATATATATTATTTTAGCTTAAAAAAATAGCTTGGGTCTTTGGTTCAGGACTCATCTTAGAGCCGTGGTGCATGGTCCACAAATTTGGACCCAAAAATCGATGGGTATGAGTCAACTCAAGGTGCTCAACTTGTGGTGATGTCTACCAGAATAGTATGCTATGGAAAAGAAAGAAAGAAGGAAAAAAGAACTTTAGCTAATTTGTCTTTAAGACTTCACAAGCTTCCTTTAGACTCATAGTATACTATGGTTCCCAGATAGATCATGACCTTATTGGCTTATGATTTCCATTCCATGTAGTTTTAATTGACCATGCATAATCACCTCATTTATATAATCCACTTTTATTATTGATAAGGATTTAAGGACTTCAATTCCTGATCGTGGATAATAGCTGCAGTCATTGCACGTATACATGAAATTTTTTAATTTATTCATATATAGAAGACAAGCAATATTGAGAAATATTTTCTTTTGCTCATAATTTAAAGCATTGTAACTTATTTTCAGCTTCAATTGCACTTTTCCATCAGGTATCCTTTTCAATTTTTCCAATGTCTCTTTCTAAATCTCTAAGTCTTTACTCAATAAAAAGGAACCAATGACCAAAATTGCTAGTGGCTAGAGGCCTCCATAGTAGATACAATACCTCGAGCAATGATTTCAAATTCATCACAGGGAGGGTCCTCTCTTTGTAAATCATGCTGCAGAATAGTTTAAAAGGTTGATCAAAATCTAGTTTTGTCACCTCATAAATTAGCTTCACATGCCATGATTTCAAGACATCTGTATTTCTAGTAGTGACTATGATTATGCTTCAAAGTACAAACCAATCATATCTTCCCATCGGTGGATTCAATTGATCCCAATCATCAATATCATCAAATGTAAGTAGGACTTTGACTTCCGTAAATCTATTGTTGATGATACAAGTTCCTTCGTTAGCATGGTATTTCCTGTAGCCGCTGCTTTTTTAAAATGTTGGATATTAGTTGTTTTTGCAGCTGTGGAATTGATGCTTCAAGAATACCTTCCTAGAAATTGCAAAATTGAAAGTGGTTAAGTAGTCTATTGTAGAGAAATTTGGCCAAAGTTGTTTTTCCAGTGCCACCTATACGATGGATTAAAATAATTTGATGATCATTGGATTGTTTTTCATCAAGTGCATCCATGATCTTCTTTGCTTGTTCCTCAACTCCAACAAAAAATTCTAGAATAACTATGGTGGTTTTTTTCGGGTTGATTAATACCTTTTCCACATCTCTATTTTTTTTCCCCTTCATGCCTACATGTCATGTTGCAATGTAAACTTTACTGTACAAACATATATGAAAATTAATATATTGAAGACAAAGGAAAAATTAAAGAAATAGAAAACCTTTACCCATCAACATTATTGTTTCATTCCAATGCTTTTAAGGATGCAACTTTTTTCAGAGCATCCTTCCATTCTTGGACAATCTTCCTAATATGATTTTTCTTATGCAAAGAAGATGCCTTTCCGAAATCACTTTTTTGATGATACACATCCGATGGGTCTACATGGTAAAAGATAGGTAGAACGATTTGGCTTAAAGTTTCTCAGACACCACTTACTAGAAGCATAATCGTGAGAGATTATTGGAATTAAAATCTTGGAAGTTTGGATTGCAGCAAGAAGGTTGGAATGAATTTTTCACCAACATGGAATTCCTTATTATCTCTAAAAAGACAAATCCTCACACGTGTTAATCTATGGTAAAGATGATCAGTGAATGTTTTACAAGTATTAGTACCTCCAGAATTCAAAAACACTTTATAATTTTGACTAAGAGCTATTGTTGCTATCAATGTTGTGTGATTTAGGTTTTCTATAACATTGATTCTCGAAGAGTTCCTTTTCTTCCCAAAAAGGTAAAAGCAGCTGAGAGATAAAAGGATCTTTGCTAGAATTGCTACCACTATCCACGCATCTAGTATCACATTGAGCTTCATATTTTGAAGTTGAAGTTGGAAGTGAAGGAATGTTAGAAATTAGAATGGTAATGTTTGGGTTTTTGGGTCATTTTAGGCCTTTTTAAAAAAAAATACGAAAATAGGGTGGTTTGGAAACATATGTGAAAATTGGGTTTTGTTGGTGCTTTCAAATTTGTACTATAGGCGCTGTCTTATATTTTGCTAAGAAAGTGTTATCTTGGACAATGCTTTTAATTCAGATCCATATATAACACAAAAATATCCTGCTGGCCATTTTCACTTCACCCTTCATCACCACATCTCCCTCACCAAACTGTACCCGTTAGCGTCCACTCCACTTCCGACTTTTTCTATGCAAAATTAGCTCTCTCAACTTAAATCTAGTTTCCAAAGTAAAGTAACATCTTATTCCTTTAATATTTTTCATTTTTCCGTGTTTCCCTCAAAACCATGTGAAATGTCGTAAGTAAGTGATTAAGTAATTTTGTCTGATTTATTGTGATTTTGATGATGATTTTGAAATTTAAAGTGTAATAGAAGTAGTGAGTGTAGTGTTGGTGAGATTTACGTGCTTGCATTGGTCAACATAGTACCTCTTCATTACCATCATACTACACTCCATACAACGAGTGTGAAACATCCTCTCATTTAACTCCACTGTACCACAGAAGAGGCTTACAGCTGATGATTGTGATCAGGAGATGGGTTAGGGATTGACATAACTCTCACAATTTGGACATCTTACATAGCTTAGCCCATTAGATCTAGCAACAGATGAGGAAGAAGAACTAGAAGCAGCACTTGCACAATGCGATTGGTGATCCATAATGTCAAGGATCCATGAAGTATACGGAGGGATAGTAGAAGGCAATAGGATTGTAGATTACTTTTTTTTATTATGTCACAGAATGCTACTATATAAAAACATGTATTCTTGGATCGCAATTTATATAATGAACTCTATTTTACTTGTGAGTATGTGAATAGTGTGTGGAGTTTAAGCTAGTTGATAAGTGTCTAAAAGACCCTTATTATATGCTATAATTGGATATAAATTTTTATGAATTTCATATGGATTGATGAAGAAAAGGATATCTATTTGGCTAAAATGTCAATTTTAGGGGGGAAAAAAAGACTTTAAGCTTAAAGAACATTTTTAGATGAGTTAAGGAAGATTTTCCATGAAGAAATAGGCAAAAATGTTTTATAACATTCAAGACTATTTTTACAAAAGTTGTGCAGAAAACTAGTATAGAGGATGAAATGTGATCAATGGGCATTTTTAAAGTACACAAGAAAGCTAAATAAGTTGTGCAACATACTTACGTAGAGGCCGGAAGTGAACATGAGTGATTCTTAAAGTACACGGCCTATCTACATAAGCCATGCACATGGTCATACAGGCCTTTGTCCAAGAGATTTCATCAGTTCTCATCCTACATGGCCTTGAACATGATCGTGTAGGATGGTCATGGTCGTGTAGGAGTTAAATGACTTCTTCCTTATAAATAGCGCCCCTATCCCGTCATTTTGATATATTGGATTCTTTTCACTAACCCTAGAGAGAAATATAGCTACTTTTGAGTGGATATACACTAGAGAGTATACAAGATAACAAGACATTATTCTTAAAGGTTGTAATCATGTTTTCTATATATTTTTCCTTATTTTATGTAAGCACCTGACATGCCTAATTCATTAATCAAGCATGCCTAGTCTCCAACAACGTATAATACTTGAGTATTATACGTAAGGTTATCCAAAAAGAAGTTGTTTATGTTGAATATTGCTAGCCGGTTTTAAATTCCGAAATTGTTTAATTAGATTTTGAGGACAACTGGATTTGTGATGGAAAAACAATCTTAATAAAAACATTTCTAGCTTCCACTTATATAAGTGGAAGAACTTTTACTTAAACAAAGCTTTAAAAGCTTATTACAAAACATATGGACTTCATAGCTAGCCCCTTACAGAAAATACAAATTTCAAAAGATAAATCTAGTTCTTTAAACAAAATACAATAGAATAAAATAATCCATTGATCTCACTTCTCTCCTCCTCCTTTGAACCCCAGGATCATCCATAACCAAGTCAAACATCATCATCATCATCATTATCAAACAATACCTAGAAAAACAACAACAATAATGAGCCAAAGCTCAATACACAGTACCACAAGTACTCACAATGTGACACACGAGCTTAACTAAATGCAATTCATCAAAAACAAGTTATTATCTTTTCTTTGTAGTAAATCAAGCATCATAAGAGCACTCACACTTCGAAACAATCTTTGGGAATCTGGGGGTCCTAAGTAACATTAGTTGCTCGGGGGGTTGATATAGGTAGCTTGAATATCTATAACTCTCCTACATAATGTTATAAGAAAATAACCTCATTTAGGGTTTACAACCATTACACATCTTTACTCAGTCTTAGTTCATAACACCATCTAGTTCAGTCATGCCCAGAAACGTAAACTAAATCATGTTACTTCACTCAAAGTTTAAGCAAATGTTACACCAATACCGTTTGCCCATCAGCTATCTGTTGAGCTACTTATAAATGTTATTGTATCATGACGGGGGTGATTTAAGCACTTAAACTATCGTATCTGTGCCAGATAAGGTTGCTGCTATTCGGACCAGATTCAACAGCACAAGCTCAAACAATACTCAATTATTACTAGGTTTTCTTTAAGTTTTAGTTCATTAGGAATGCCTATCCTAACAAACAACACGCAAGTCACTGTATACCTTTTATATGAAATCTAAACAGAGACTTAGATGCCATCTCAAAAGGTAAATTAGACATCCATATTTGTTTCAAGAATCAAACTCATATAAGCACTTAAACTACTTATCCCCTTATATCAAACTTTTATTAAAATCCTATTTGATCAGACACTAATTAGAAATCCTGTTGTGGCTACGAAGATCACCTTGCCAAGATATAAACAGCTCTCCATTATCTGTTAAAGTTTTTTTTTTTTTTTACTTTGTTTATGATATTTTATTACAACAACATCATCAAAACATTCATTTTCCATACAAACACATATTTGAAACAATATATTCCCCATGTTCATTATGGTTTATCTTAACTCATTAACCAAAGCTAATTATAATTTATTAAGCCTACACTATCTTAGTCTTAATCAAGTTGATTAAACTCAATCAATCTAATTCATTTTAGTTCATTGAAGTTCATTGAGCCTTGTTGAACTTCTGATTGTTAACTAAGTTTATTTTACATCTAACTTCTATATTTAATGGAATTATTTAGTAAATACATAAATTCCCTAAACTTATGCTTAACTATAAAAAATAACTAACATAACACGTTAACTATCAATCATCTATTTCATTTTATCTTTCTTTCTATTTTATTTTATTTTATTTTATTTTTGAACTACACCAGGGTACAGATCACTCTCATGATGGGAGTCGTGATCCTCATCACCGGCTTTATCACGCCTGTGATCAAGGGAAAAACGTGATCAGAGGGGATCATGCCCCTTGTCACCACTATGATCTGGGTCGTGTTCTTTGAAAATTCATTATCAGAGGAGATCAAGTCTTTCGTCCTGGCCGTGATGTTGATCACATACAACATAACACCCGTTATCATCCTTTATATTTTAATCAGAGGAGATCACGGTCCTTGTCATACCCATGATCATCCTTGATTTTGCTTTCCATGTGCGTCAGGGGCCGTATCACGCCCGTGATGAACAAAGGGATCATGCTTTGTTTTTTCCTTCGTCTTTTACACAAACTTTTATTAATTAATTTCAACAAACATAAACAAAAATAACTCATTATAAGTATATTAATGTATAATCTTAACCTATAAGCACTTATATACATGTACCTATATCATATTCCTTTCATTTCATTTTACCAAACACTTAGCCTACGCAATCATGCATATATTTAGGTTTTTTAACATACATGTTCATATATCCTTAATCTATAAATGTTATTACAAGTTTTACATATATGTAACTCTATTTCAACATTTACATGCATAAACAATAACTGAAGTAAAGAAAATAACAAAACTTACTTTTTTAGACAAACCCAACTTCTTGATCTTTTCTACCACTACTCCTCATAAGTCCTTGAAGTTGTTTTTTGCATGATTTCTATCCTCTATCTTGTTTTCTATCTTTGATTTCTTATATAGTCTTGTTAAATTTGAGATACGAAGTTTAGGTTTTGAGAAAGGAAAGAAAAAGAGAAGAAGAAGAAGAAGGAAGAAACGTAGGGAAAAAAGTAAGAGAAAAGGGAAAGCAGCAAATATAAAAGGAAAAAGGTAAAGATTTTTAGGATATTTTAGAATAAATGTATTAAGTTTAACTTTCATATTAATATTTTTAATTCTAAAAGTGTTTAATAAATAATCTCTAGATCTATAGGTTAGAAACTAAGAACTTAAAATAAAAACTTAATTTATAAACTTACTTTAGATCAAATTGATATTCAATATAATATGAGCTTAAGAACTAACATTTTTAGGCAAGCAAACAAACTCAAAACTTGTCGGGATTTATGAATTGGAATTTAGACTAAAGTTTAAGGGTTTAGGAATGCAATAAACATTTTAAAAAACATGTTTAGGGATTTGAGAATTAAAATCTCAAATTTCAACTTAAATATATTTACTAAATTAATTTCATTGATTCATTTATTCATAATTCATTATCTATATGTTACTTGCATCATTTAAACTATCTAAATTCAATTTCTAACTTAGGTGAAGATTTGAGGTATTTCATTTTATCATTGTAATCATCTTCATATGGAAAAATAAATCATTATACCCTAAGTCTTGAGGAACCATAATCCTAATGTAAAGATTGGATACTTTTGTTAATGAAAGTTCATGTTTCTCGAATTTATTCATGTGTTTATAATTGTTCTATCTTGATTTAATATATGCGTAGTATTAAATCATTTTATGATTCTTGTTGATTTAATCAATGGATTGATTGATGAGATAGATCTAGCCTGAATAGAGAAATTTGAATGTGATTTTAGACATAGATATGCTATAATCGATAGGTACACTTGTTTAGGATTAATCGTAGAACTTATATAGGGTTAAAATTTAATTTGATTGATTGCAATTAACAATCCACTTCACTGGTGCTGGACATTTTTCAGTAGGTTTAAGTATTAAACTGGTTCAATGTGTAAGTGTGTTAATTTTGGGTGTTTTGTAGGTTTGCTGGTGTCTCATAGGGGTCTGCTTTGACAGCGTTGTCTTGAACAGTGTCTTCTTAGCAAAATATAGCGCTGTCATAGTGTAAAGACAGTGCATTCACTAGCCTACTTTCAAAATTTGTTTTTAAATTGTCCCTTTTTTTTTTGAAAGGGGCCTAAAATTAAAAAAAAAAAAAAAAAGAACCGTAATGTATGAGTAGTGTTGAGATTTAGGCAAGTTAATTAGTCTATATATCAGACGTTTACTTTCTGCTGTTGACCGCGTGGAAATAAACAAAGCGGAAATTTCCTGCTTGTATTCTTCTTTAAACATGATTTGTTTATTCATCTATTGAAAAGATAGGTCCCATTTAAGTAAAGAAAGAATAAGCCGACCAAAAAATAAAGAAAAATAAAGCATACGTGTCTAGCTAGCGAAATGACACGGCCAAACATACATTTACTTTGCCTTATGGAATCTAAGACCTAGTTTGATTTCGAAAAATCAAAATATATCTTTCTATTTTTTTATTTTAATTTGTTAGGCTTAGAAAAGGTTTTCTAAGTATAAAAATATTTACAGAAAACATTTTGTTTATTATTGAAATGAATATCATAACACTTTCTAATAAGACAATATATGCTTTTCAAAACAAAAAATCATTTTATGGATTGGTCAGTACAACGTTGAATTTCAATATATATTCTTTTTATTTTTTATAGGACCGTTGAAGAATGAAAAAATTAAAAAGATTAACAATATACAATACGAGAAAATTAGACTTTTCTATCTTTACAAATAAATTAAAACTGGATTTTTCTATCTCCAAAAGTAATTTTTTGTTATAAAAATCATTGTCTCTGATTTTATTTATGTAGACTGATTTTTTCTTTTTTTTACCAATTCCATTACAAAATTTCTAACTCTAAAAATCAACTTTCTTACAATATTCACTTCGGTCATGTACAATGTTATGACCTATTCAAAGTACTTCAAAACCCGCAATAGCCTTCCAAGAACCTTGTTCATCAGTTTATTTTATTCGAGTCCTAAGTATTTTAATATAAACACTTCCACTAAGAAATTTCACGCGGAGTTAAGATAATGGTCTTGGTGTTAGTCCATAAAGCTATTTCTTTTATATACTTTAAACATGATTTGTTGATTTATCTATTGAGAGAACAGGTCCATCTAAATAAAGAAAGAATAAGCCCCCCAGAAAAAATGAAAAGGAAAAGGAAAATTAAGAAAGTATATGAGTCTAGGTTGTCTAGCTAGCTAAATGACACCAAAAATATGTGTGTGTATGTAAATATATAGATAAAGAGATATTGGGAATCGGAGGACTCAATAAATGATACACTATTTTTATGCAATGAAGGGCAATATACTTTAACTTTATGTTATGAAATTTAGACAGTTTTCTTTCGTAAATCAAAATATATCGTTTATTTGTTAGGCTAAAAGAGGTTTCTTAGGTAGAAAAATATTTTGACGAAACATATTTTCATTAAATGAAAACATATTTTCGTATCGGTGGATACGCGGTAATCTTCATCTATGAATTAGACGAATCTGAATTGATCATTTAGTCATATTCATTAAAAAAAAAAAAATTTAGACATAGTCATAGAAAGGATGAGCGAGAGAGACGGGAGAGAAATAGACGAGTACACGGATTATGCTTTTAAAAAAACAAAAAATCTTATGGAAAATATGAAGATATAATATTAAGTGGGATTGATGTTAAATGTTTGTCATTCCTTTTTCTTAAAGGGGAAGCATTTGAAGTGATGAGAATTAAGATTTATGAAGTAAAGTTTTGACAATCTAATATCTAATTTTTAGTACTTTTTTTTGTAATTTGATTTCAAATTGTTGTCCTCATAATAATGAATGAAGTTAAGAGCTGTTACTTTTTTCTTTTTTTTTCTTTTATATTTTAGCGTTTCTTTAATTTTAATTATATTTTTATGTTTATATTTTAGTTTTTTGATGCATCTTAGTGTTATAACATATTACTTCATAATTTTTTTAATTAATAAATTATATCTAAAGCTAAAAAAAATTATTTTTATACCTTAACTTTCTTGGTGCCTAAATAGATGTCATCACTTTGAATCCAGATTGGAACCGCTGATTCCCGGTTCTAAAATTAGTGGAATTGGTACCGGATTCATGGGAGCTGGTCGAATTCCAATAGTTCGATTGTGATTCCTCTAGAATTGCGAACCATGAAATTAAAAACAAAAAAATCAATTAAATAACTTTATTTAATTCAAGTAAAAAAAAAAAAAGACAAACTAACTTTTATATTGAAGTAATATTGAGCATAACAATAACTATTTATAGCGCATTAGTTAAAAGAAATTTTGCAGTTATACATCGATCATATACAATCATCTGCACTTTTTAAGTTATCATGTTAGCATGTGGCATTATAAAATATTCAAGGTATAAATAAGTCTCACAAACACAAATACAAGTCCCATATTGTCAGATGTCTAAACTCAATAACGTATGATTTTAAATTCATTTATTACATGTGCTGTTAATAATATATTAAATGTCATGAATAGAAAATATATTTTTATCATTCATGTGAAAATAGTTTAAATATTTCTTTTTGAAATGACCCAAATCTCTATATATATTAGAAATTGAGTTTACATAGATTTGGATAAGTTAAATGAATTATAGGATATAATTATACAAGTTGACACAACTAGATTAATGATTAACTAGGTCGAATTTGAGATTTGAAATCTAAATTCTCTAAACAAGTCATTAAAATGTTTAGAGGATTCCTAAACCCTTAATTCTTAGCCAAAACTCTAATCCCTAAACCCCCACAAAATTTGAGTTCATTTGCTTGTATAAAAATATCAATTTTTAAACTCAAACTCAAATTAACTATCTTTTTATCTAAAATAAATTCCTAAATTAAGTTCTTATTTTAAGTTCTTAATTTCTAACCTAATGGTTCTAAAATCATTTCCTAAATATTTCTAGAATTATAGATATTGATTTGATAGTTTTAAATCTAATAACCAATTTTGGAAATACCTTTTATTATCCTTATCCCTTTATTTTGCTTTCAATTTTCTTTGTCATGCATTCCTTTTCTTTTCACTTTACATTTTCTTTCCCTTCTTATCTTTCCTTCTTCTTCTTCTTTCTCTCTCAAAATTCAATACATGAATAACAACTTCAAGAAGAGAAAAAGAGGAATCAAACTAGAAGATGAGATATGAGAAGAGAAATTAAGTAGAAGTAGCTCCAACAAGAAGAAAAAAGAGAAGTTTCATGTCTTCCAAAAGCTAAGTATATGGTTTATATTGTTTTGTTTGTACTTTATGAGTTTATATATATTGCTTTGATGTTGAATTGAGTTGGAAGTGCTATTTACATTTGTATATGTTGGATTAATGTTGATATGGGGTGGGTGTGTGAAGAAGATGATGAATAGTAGTTATGGGATTTGATGGAGGAATTGATGGTGTTTGATGTTGTTGAATGAATATAGAAGTGTTAGAAATATGAAAACTAGTTTGTGTGATGTTGAGATGATGTTTTGATGGAAGTAAAATGTGTGAAAAATGTTAAAGTTGTAAAAAAATTCATGTTTAAAATAGGGGATGTACAAAAACTATCAAAAACCCTACAAACAGCCTTGGCAACAGTCCCTTTGGGAGGGGTGTTATGCTCTCGGATCAAAAATCTCATTTTCCTTGAGTTGAAATGGCCTCCCAAACGGCCTGGTTGTCAAGGGTGTTGCGGTTTATGATCTCTTTCCTATTACAACACTGTTTTGTAAATTAGCCATAACTTTTCATTCGACCTCCGATTGAGGTGATTCAAGTTGCTATGGAAAGCTTAAAAAGAGATCTACAACTCTCATGTTTTGAGTTTCTAAAAACTCAAAAATTATAGATGCTTAAATTTTAGTTCTTTCCAGCTATTGTGTTTTTCAAACTAAGTCAAAAACTTATGTTTTGCTTGGTAAATGTGTTTTTGCTTAGGAAATAGATCTTTTTAAGTTAAAATGAGATAGATAAGTGATATTTGGTGTGTTATATGAGTTAATTGATGTAATTAAACATGAGTTAAGAAGATTTATAGATTTAACAAATCATTAGATTAAATCTAGAAGTTAGTTATAAAATGAACTTAGTTAACAAACCTAGGTCCAACTTGACTAAATGAACTTGAATGAATTAAAATGGATTAAATTGTTTAACTTTGATGAATTTGGCTAGGTTTAAGCTAACTTAGGATTAAGTAACATGAATCTTAGATATATAATGAATTAGTTATTAATCTTAGATATATAATGAATTAGTTATTAATCTAAGTCCAACTTGGCTTAATGAACTTCACTAAGCTAAAATGAGTTAGATTGTCTAAGTTTGATCAACTTGACTTAGTAAATGACTTAAATGAATAACTCTAATCAATTTGGCTAAGATCTAGTTAAAATGAGTTAATGGATACTAATTTGTTTAAGCTAATGAGATAGGATAACCTTAGATTAACATGGTGAATATGTTGTTTCAAATGTATGTTTACTTGAAAAAATGAATGTTTTTGGATTTTGAATTCTTAATAAAATGATATAACAAAGAGAAAAGGAAATACTTGGATAGACAAAGGAGAACTGTCCATAATTTGGTGGGGTAATATTTGCAGCCATAGTGGGGTTCCAAATTAGTATCTGATCAAATAGGATTATAATAAAAGTTTGAGATGAGTGAATAATTGATATAAGTTCTTAGATGAGTTTGATATAAGTGGATTTTTATTAGATTTCTTATAGAGTTTAAATTGTTAAACATATGTTTGAGTTTGGCTTCTAAATCTTCCGGATTATCTTCTGAGTGGGTGTCTGAGCCTTTATTTGGAGTTCTTATTTAAGGTACGCAGTAGCTTGATTGATGTATGCTAGGAATAGACATAATTGAACTTGACTAAAATTCAAGTTGGCTTAATATTTGATTGAATTGATTGTCTATTACGCCGTTGAATCTGGTTCGAGGAGCGGCAATCTTGTCATGATGCAGTGGCATGGTAGTTAGGCGCTTTAACCTTAGTCATGATGCAATGACTTTACCATGATACAATGGTACGCTATGATGCAATAGCGATTCTTTTATGATTAAGCGAGTAATCAATGGAGAGTGCAGTGTCTGTATAATGTCTGCTTAAACTTAAGATGAAGTAATATGATTATGTTCAATGTTTATATCCCGTCATGTATTTATATTTTGCATTTATTACTAAAAACATTCCTGTCAATTGCACTTTTTAGCCATTCCATTCTATTCCATGTGACCTTTCAAACATAGGAATAGATTTGTTATTCCCAAACTCATTCCATTTCATACCAAATCATTCTTGCGTACCAAATAGAAAGTTGAAATAATGAAGGTTTTAGTGTACAATGTTGATACTCTTTATTAGTCTGGCTGATAAATTTTTGTTCTCTCTTGCTCTCTATTCTGGATGTGTGTATTGTGGTTATACTTTTTTTTTTTTTTTTTCAAGTGATGGCGTTATGAAAGTATGCAAATGCCTTTTAATTTGTATAGATTTTGTTTTCTGTATTTTTTTCCTTTTTTTTTCTACGCACTTAACCGAATTTTCTAATCTAGGTAATTTTAAATATTAACTAATTGGGAATTATATCCTTTGAATGTATTTGCAGATTCTACGAAGGAGAGAAGCTGGGCATATTTTTTATGAAGAACAAAGAATTTAGAAGTAAATTAGTAATGGTGCTTATTTTTTTTTTTTTTTTCCAATTCTGTATAATGATCTCAAATGTTTGAGTAATAGTTAAAGATAATGATTGACCTTCTTTTTATAATATCTACCATCTTTTATTAAGAAAAATCTTAAGTAGGTATTACACACCACATGGATGTATACGTGATGTTTAACTGTCAATAACTTTCTAAATATGTGTAATATAATAGGTAGTTATTAAAATAACCAAACACCCATAGACTTATGTATTAGAATATCATTCGAAGTTACGCATCATATATACATTACATGTGAAGTGTAACACCCACCAAATCTTTAGTTCTTCTATTCAATCAAGTTTATAGTTGTTTTAAATTTTTATTTTTTTTTCTTTGTTTGTTTTCTTCCTTTCTTTCTTTCTTTCTTTCTTTCTTTTTTTCCCATCCCTTCCGTTGATTATATTGATTGATTGGAACCTCTTTTTTAGCGCGTTTAGTTAGTAATAATAGTCATGTATATTACCAAATGATAATTATCATTGCATTGCTTCAGTCTAAAGTTGGGAAAAAAAAATAACGATGTTTATATTTATTTTTATCAGAATAACTTTTTGAGATTAAAAAATAAACATTTTTTTCCCATGATTTAAAAAATAAAATAAAATAACAACACATGGAAAGTTTGATTATTTATCTAATAATATAACGTAGAGATGTCTATATTTAATTATTTATCCTTATCAGAAATCTTCTTTCAGATTAAAAGACGAACTATAGTATAATTCAAATTATCCTGAAGTGTGGAACTCCCAATAAAACAAGTAAAAATATGGAAGCCATTTGACCAGCAATTTATAGAAGTTTTCATCCTTGTTATTTAACACAAGCATTTTGAATAGATAGCATATAAAGATGTTAGAGAAGTATTATAGTAACATGTTTTACGATGACATAAATTAATAACACTTATATTACCTTTGGCCAAACGAAGATTTAACTTTTTTTTTTTTAATCTATAAGAGTAGGTTTTTTTTTTTTTGTTTTGTTTTTAATTTTATAAAAAACAATGACAACAATATTAGTCAACTATTAATTATGTTATACATCTCCAATCGCACCATTTCTTACATTCAATTTCATTACTACATATCAATAGCAAAACCCTCTTATGTCTTTCTCGTTCATCTAAACTTTGCTTTTGATACTCCATGCACTACATCTCCAGTCTCCAATTCTCCATCCCTTTTAAGGGGTTTAGGTTTCCAATTTTGTCATATGTATAGTGTTGTGGTAATTCTCTACATATGTCTCAGAAACCTAACCCTAAAATCCACGAGAAAGAAAAATGGAATATGATGTCAATTGAATGGAATGGATATATATGAAACCATATCGTTTATTAGGTACTCCCTGCAAAGACAAAAAGAAAAAGGAAATATCCTATACAAACACCATGTTCTTAACAGTTGGGAAAATAAGGAAATTAACGGAGGTGGTGATGATTTTGTAGTGGGTGATTATGTGGAGATAAAACTAATAGGATATGGAAAACTATTTGTATCTTGATGTGACGGACGCTGTGCTATGGCAGGGTTTCCTGTATTTAAGCCTCATTTACGCGATTATTTTTTCTTATATTTTCAATTTTAATTGTTTGATTTATGTTTTCATTTATTTATTTAAAGATTTGTATTAGGTAATTTCAAGTTTATTTTATACATTTGGTTTGGTAAAAACACATTCTAAGTTAAAAAAATCATTATTTTTTTTTTTTTTTTTTAAGAAAGCTAAGCTAGAATTTATTCCCTTTCGAAATTACTGGTTGCTATTAAGGCAAATGTATGTTTTATGAAAAAATGTTCGAAGATTACATGTTCTGGTTGTATATCGCTATGTCATGGGCGTGGTTTGTTTACGTTATCTAGACACCACTTTGTTGCCATTGTCTATACCTTCTATATCTCTAATCTCTTATTAATCCTTTATCATTCTTTTTTGAGACTCATTTCATCATATGAAAAATTCTACGGTCCTATAGCGGTTATAATGAGACCAGTTTCGTCACATCAATGAAAGTCCAAATCTTTTTCGATAGTGATCGAACATTGAAATTTTTTATACTAATTTTTTTATAATCCATTTAATTTCCATATGAGTAGTGCTATAGCCTCATGATGGGAATGTAAAAGTTTCCCACATGTCATATAGTTAATTCTATATGAATCACACAATAGTTAGACCTATATTAATCTCATGCATCCAAGGATGGATGCAGGATTGTTAGAATGGGGGTTGGAATCTAATTAAGTTAATCTTAAAATTATTTATTTGTATCTACTAAATATCATCTTATATATATTTATAAGAATTTCGTTAATGATTTCAATGTGATATTTTTTAAAATTACATAAATTTTTTTATCCAAATAATAACTAAAAGTATTTAGTGTATTTTGTAAGCTTTATATATATGTCACTTGAAAACTAATTATTAATGTAAAAGATAGAGTTTATATACTTATAAGTTTTTTTTTTTAACAAAAAAAAAATCATAAAATATATTTAGATAGTATAACTATGAAATAATCTATGTATATTTTAATAACATTAATTATAGAAAAAGAATGCTATTAAATCACATTATATATTTAGTATGCAATAAGATTTATTTGCCATATTCATGGATAATCTGATTATTATTTGTGGTATACTTAAATAAAAATAGTTATTTAAAAAGGCCATATAATAAATGCATTTTGAAAAAGTAAAAAAACATAGATTTGAACCCAATGATTCTTAAACATAAAACTATTGATTTAACCACTAGACCGTGCTTACTCATGTATCATGGCTTATTTTTTTATAATATACATATAACATATATAATTTTTATGTGTAATAAAATTCAAAATAAATTATTTTTCCCAGCTCTAAGGGGCGGGGCCCTGCTCCCTCCTCCTCCCACCCCAGGCCCGCCCGTGCATCCATATTTCCACTACATGGCATACCCTCTTATCTTGGTAAATTTTCAAGATAAATATTAAGCTTTTGGTGACGTCCGTTTGAGGAGTTGCCTTTATGGTCCATTGTGCAAAATATAAATTAGATTCTGGATGTTTTGGTGTCAGATCCATTACCCTATCCCGCTATAACCGAAATCCATTTTCACTTGACATCAAATTACATGAGTCAATCATTTGGCTAATTATGGCAAAAAAAAAAAAAAAAAAAAAAAAAAAAAAAAAAACCATTTACCTATTGAAAATATTAAGGACATCTGAAAGATTTTAACAGCCTTTTTATTTTGATGATACTGCTCAACAATAGTTCTATCACATCTATCCGTTCCAATCCTTATGACAACATTGATTTGAATGAATGATATTTACTTCAAGAAAGGATGAAATAATTACCATCAATTATATATAAAACCTACAATTGCATGTTAATTTCCCATAAGATAATCAATATCCTACATAATAATTAGAACCAGGAAATCAATGTGTTTGGCTCATTGGTTTTCCATTTGTTTGGCATCTTTTTTGTGTCTTTTTGGTATAGTGTGTATGTTAGAAAATAGAATCTTAATTAGTCTTATATAGATCATGTAAAATCATGTAAAGTTCATACACATATACATATGTATGCAACTCTAAAATAGGTAATGTTATCAGATTTAGTCAGGAGATTTAATTCAGACATGCTAGAGTTTAAGTGTTAATAGGTGAAATTGAGTTGAACTGGATCATTTCTATGGTTAGATCAAGTTTAAATAAGTTCACCAACTAGGTTAAGCTGGTTTCATAACATTGAGAAAAAAAAATAATTTAAAAAGATTATAATGGAAACACCTTCGATGACTACATATTAAGTCATTCCTTCTACTATAATAATAAGTGGACATAAAAGCATAATGTGAAAAGTCATAAAAATTGACATAGAAGTATAAGGTTCAAAATGATACAAAGAACAATGTTATAAAAGGTCCAATGTTTGTAAGAAACACATGGTTCTTTCAAAAAGAAGTTTCCAACGTCTCGTTCGGACGCAGTTTCTATTCCTTCCTTTCCTTCTCTCACAGACTCCCTATCAAATTGTAAGGAAAAACATTCTTCAATTCCAACGACTGAGGACATTCTATCATCACCAAATCCTCTGGTCTCTCCATTATCCACAACTCCTGTTACAAACTCATCCATTCCGTCTTATGGAGGCAAAGTTCTTAATATTTCCCCTAATGTCTACGCTAAAAGTTTGGGGTTAAAAACTGTTATTCCAGATTTTGAAACAGCAATGGATGATGACCGACCTCATGACTCTTCCCCAAATGACGGTATACAATTGGAGAATGGAAAATGCACTGTTACTTTTACACCATCTGAAAAACTTTGCTTTCGACAGTCATGGAAATTATCTCTGATTTTAAAATTACGTGGACAATCCTTGGGCTCTTCATCAATGGCTTAAATCTATCTGGGCTTTCTTGCTCGACTTTACTCCGGTCGGATTGGGTCATGGTTTTTTGGTGGTCCAGTTCAGCAATGATGAAGATTACCAGCGAGTCATACGTGATGGGCCATTGTTCATTAACGGCCATTTTTTGGCCATTAGACATTGGAAGCCATATTTTCGAGCTTTCAATGCTTTTTTTCATCAGTTGCAGCGTGGGTATATATAAAAGAGTTGCCAATGGAGTATCTTCATTATTATTATTTTGTTAATAGATCATTTTTATTCATCAATGACTTTTATTGGTAAATGATTTTTTTTATTCCAAATTTGTTAGTAAATGATTGATTTGATGGTTTTTTCGAAGAAGTATAAATTATAAATTATATATTAGTTAGTGAGCATACTCTGTTGGAGAGTAATTGATTGGCGACTAAATAATTATATAAAGGACTATGGATTATGAATGTAATAAATTTATGAAGCATTTTATTTTGTTTACAAATTGAACTTTGTAATGAGGCGGGCCTAGGGGTGTGCAAAAAAACCGAATGTTTAGGATAACCAAACCGGAACCGGAAAACCAATCTGAAAGAAACGGTTAACCGATCCATCGGTTTCGATTTAGGATTGGTATTTTTAATTTTTTCGGTTTTCGGTTTCGGTTGCGGTTTTTAGATTCTAGAATCCGATGGATTCGGTTAACCGATCCGTAATTATAAATATGTATAATTTATAATATACCCATATAATTATTTTTTTAGTATTATCAATATGAATTATGTTGAAATGAATGATTCAGGTAAGAAAAAACAAATGCATATATGTTTGAAAATTGGAATGGTGATGTTTGATTGTGATTTTGTATTGAGCTCAATTAATCAAGGTTGATAAGAACATATGAGTAAAAAGCTATTATGATGATTATCGTGATGGAACCTATATATATTAACAACTATTTTACATGTCTTATATTCTTAATTTATAATTTTTAATATAATTATACAAAAAAAAAATACTCTAACTTTTTTACGGACATATTGAAAAATATGATAAACTACAAAATTTGTATAACCATTATTCTAAACGGTTAAAAACCGAAAACCGAAAAAATTAACCGAAAGAAACGGTTAACCGTTAAGGCGGTCAACCGTTCATAATGGATCGGTTTAGGATCAGGATATTAAAAATCCGATTATTATGGTTAGGATAAAAAAATAGAGCCACGGACCGGTTAACCAAACCGTGAACACCCCTAGGCGGGCCTATGTGAAAAAAAAAAAAAAGGAAAAGAAATAGGCGGGCGATTTATACTTTGGTTTCAATACAAGCTGTCAAATCACATGAGAGCAACATGTGAAAAGGAACAATTTTAGTTTTCAACGTTCCAGCTAAGACTAATTTTAGTTTACTATATATAAATTGGCATAGATTCTTAGTGATACTGAGAGATACCTTCGAGTCTGACTTTGATATTCCCAATTTCCCATACGTAATTGGAAACTTTGCATATACATCTCATGCTGAACGAGGCCGTTATGCACGTTGTTGTGTTCAAGTTAATGTGGATGATCGTCTTATACTATTATAATTATCGATAGTCAGCATGATCAACTTCAGTATGAGGGAATTAGTAATTTATGTGTGAGCGGTGGACGTCTGGGCCATACGTCCCTGTTTTGTCCACACAAAGTTGAAGCACAATCTGGGAAGCCCAATTATCCCAAGAAACCCCATGCAGCCCAAAACCAAGACATGTAGGGCCAGGTGTCCAAAACTAAGATTCCCAGCCCTCATGAATGCAGGAACAAAATGCCACTAGTTCTCAACAAAGTCCACGTGTGTCAAACAATCCAGACCCAACTTCACATGTTAGTCCAAACATGTCGACAATCCGACAAATTAGTAAAACCACAACGCATTAAGGCTTTAGCCCCTGCAAATCCTTCCTTTAACATCGGACCTGCCATGGCTTGACCCACAATACCACATTTTCGGTTTGGAGAACAGAACCTCAAGATATCGGATAGCTGTGAGTTTGGAGGAAATTCGCTCCATTATAGACGACTTGATGTCAATTGAGCAGGTTTCATGGATATATGTAGTAGTCTCGGAAACAGTAGGAACAACCTACTTAAGGAGAGCAAGCCAGAGGGGAACATCCCTGTTCATCATTCTGATACCCATTGCACTCAACTTCGATAAGATGCATCCTTTCCTCTTGATGAGTCACTGGAGAAGACCCTGTTCTTGATTGCTCAACAAATCGTCAAAACGGGGAATCTGTCTCTACCCCCATGCCAAATACCGATGTCACTATGGATGACACAAGGGCCGATGTCCTTATCCACATTTCAGAATAAGGGGAAGAGCTGCTCATGCTGGACAGCCTTCGATCTCCAATTAATTTCTGCTTTGACATAAAAGCCATTAACATCTACGGCTCAGACATCCAATACTATCGGTTTGTCACTCAACAAATGGCTAAGTCACTAATTCCACATTCTGTACGACCAACACGTGTTCTTGCATGGAATGCTAGAGGCCTGAATTCTCCAACGAAGCGTGATGCTACACTCGCTGAGTATATGCCTGATATGGTCATATATTAGAGACTAAATTAGATCATGTATCGGCAAAACTTTTCTGGAGGCGCTCACAATTGGAAGTTTTTATTGTGTTGAATCGGTGGGACAAAGTGGAGGAATGTTACTTCTTTGGACGAAGGAGGCCATGGACATCACTATCCTCGGGTCCTCGACTTTTGATTTGCATGCTGTGATTCGGGTTCGAAATACTACCATCCCTGTATCTTGGTTTTTTTCTGGTATATATGCTCCTCCATGTATTGTAGAAAAAGGATCATTTTGGACACAGTTATCTAATTATCCAATTCACAGTTGCTTAAGCAAATGCATATTCTGATTGTATGTATGAATGTGGCTTATGTAATTTGGGGTTTGTTGGACCTAAATTCGCATGGACAAATAAGCAACATCTCCCACGACTAGTCCAACCGAGACTGGATCGTGGTTGGGCAAATCAAGCATGGTATAATCTTTATCTTGAGCCGAAAATCTTCCAACTTCAGATCACTGTCCCATTCTTCTCAAAACTCATACTTATAATCCTAAGGACATGAAAAATAGATCCTTTCTTTTCCAACCATGTAAATCTTGAGTGGCACAAATACGGCAAGAAAATGATAATAATTGCCTTCAAGCACTCCAAATTCTTCCTCAAAAATTCTGAAAGTGGAATAGAGAAGTTTTTGGCGATATTCAAGTCCAGAAGTCTCAACTACTGGGAAAAAAAAAAAAATAGAAAAGGGAAAAATCAACTTTCTATTGATTTATCTCAACATCCTTCTCCCAATCTGATCAATCTGATTTTAGAAGAAAAAGATTGCCAAGAAAAGTTGAAAATCATCCCGGATCAAGAAGAAAGTTTGTGCTGAATGAAATCTAGAGAAAAGTGGATCATGGATGGAGAATGCAATGCTAGATATTATCATGCTCTTACTCTATCCAAGAGGTCAAAAAATCATATTCTCGCTTTGAAAAACTCTGTAGGTGCATGGCTTTATGATCAGAAATAAATAAGATAGGCTTTCCGATCTTACTTTCAAAAGCTTTTCTATTCTACCAAACTCGAAGTTTCTCTTCAAAACCCTTGTCCCCAAGAGTGACAAGGAGGTTTTACGAATGACCAAATTATGGTATTAGGACAACCATTATCCACTTAGGAAATTTATTCTACCCTCCAATCCATAGGTTCATGGAAATCACCAGGAAAGGATAGCCTTCATGCAAAAACAATCATATATAATGCAACAATCAATCATATGCACAGATACAAGCTTGGATGATCCAAAATCTTAATAGGAAAAAGATTTACACCCTCATTTTAAGGTTGAAGAATATTTACTTAATGACCCATCTGCCCAGAAGAAACTCAGTATACAGGAAAATCAACGATTTCTCGTTTTAGGATTGTCACTTTTAACTTAAAGGTATTTTAATTGATCATTTCCTGTATCATTCCTTAAAAACTTTTTAAGTATTAGAAATTTCATAGCGATACCACGGTAGCATCCTTCGTTGCAACTTAGTTCCCATGGAACCGACGGAACAAAGAAAATCCTAGAAGAACTAGCATTTTAGAAAAACCAATCATTAACAGAAAACTAAAATAATAATAAGTAACAGGCTGTCACCCTTTTAGAATATGCAATGATGTAGTTTGTGTAATGCATGATTGTTTTAATTATAAAGCCAATATTTTTTAGTCAGGCTTATGGAGATCATATATTACACACACAACATATAACATACTTTTTTCAAATCATTAGACAATCTGTATTATCACTTTTATTATCTTGGTTTGTCAATCAAACAAACAGCTCACAACACACACTCAGTAGCTTTCTACAATAACCATATTATTATCTTTGCATTACATATGCCACTAATACAAACACAAACAATGTAATAGATTTGAGTTACTCACTTACTCATTTTGTCTAATCGTAATAATCAACTAGAAAGTCCTCAACAATATCAAGATCACCTATTGAGATGCATAAAAATATCCATCAATAATACATATATAGTATAACTAAATTCTTATGTATGCCTAAGCATCCTATATTGGTATTTGATTTAATTTCTATTACCTGTATTGGTTTGTTAAGGTAAGGATCCTATGATAACAGATTTTCATTATTTAATATTTATTTTCATTTTACTTGTCTCGATTTAATTTTTTTTTTTTTTTTTTTTGTAGTTATAGAGTTTGTATTCAATAGTTTAGGATTTTATTATCATTATCGTTATTATTTTTACATCGTTCTTTAATTCGATCATTTTACGGTAACTAATATTATTTTTTATCATTTATTTTCTTTGTGTTTCTCTTGATCTTACTTCATATTAATATTTTGTTATTTTTAGAAGTCACATTATTCTTAATTATTGAGTATTTATATTTTCCATTCTTGTATAATTATTTATATAGGACAATTATCTTGTAATTATTATAATTTAATCTATTCGTTTAGTATAAAACTGTTTCCTATTTATAACGATTACTAAGTTTAATTCTTAACAAATATTGATCCTACTAATCTAAATATATTTTTATATTTATTTACTTATTAAATTTTATCTTCCGTTTTCTATTTTAAAAATATGTTTAGTTTGTTACGGACGAAACAAACTTCATCCAGGGAGAATTTGCACGTACGTAGGCATCCAACACCGTCGGTGTTGAACTTCAAGATGCCGATGTTCGTGTAAAATTTACATAATATTGATCCAAGAAACGTTGGCTTCGAAAGCCGCTAGTATTACAACGTACACTGCCAACTTTGAAATCTATACCGCTGGATTTCGTGTATTTTTACATAAAATAAAAATTTACGTAGCTTTATCTAGTGCACATCGCCTTGAAAGCCACTGGCCTATCCCACTTACACTACTGGCTTTGCCATTTACACTGCCAGTGTAGGCACTGATCATCATCTTTCTCGTTTTTCTTTAGTTCGTTTCCAATTTTTCTTACACTATACTAGTGTTTAAACTACTTCTAAGTGTTTTTTTATGATCTACAGCTATTTTTCGTGACACAACAATCCATATAACATTTTATAATCCTTATAATATATGATTTCCTAACTTATATATATATATATCATATTACATAAATGGAGTTTTAAGGTTAGAGATTACCTTGTATGAGCTAATATCGAGATGCTAAACCCTTCCCCAAAGCTTATATGAGCCTAGTTTAATGGAAACATTGTTTAAACTATTGTTTAATTCATAAACTAACTTAAAACGAATTTCTACTTACCTTGCTTGATCCTTATATCATTAAGCTTGTGTTTGTGTTTTGTTGTTCAAATGAAACTAAGTTTATGGGTTTATGTTGTTGTTCTTTGGCTATTTTGGCTGTTATTTGGTGTGGTTTTATTGGTTGCCCAAGTGTGTTTAATTATTTTGTTGTTTGTTCACTGAGGAGTTATATATATAGAAGAAATGACCAAATTATGGTATTAGGACAACCATTATCCAATTAGGAAATTAATTCTGCCCTCCAATCCATAGGTTCATGGAAATCACTAGGAAAGGACAACCTCCATGCTTTCTTTTACAAAACATTTTGGCCGATTGTTGATCACTCAGCTATAAATGAAATACATGACATATTCCAACAGTGTCACGCCCAAGGGTACCCTAGTAGTATACATGCCACACATATATCCTATTACCAATTTACCACAAGAGAATGACATATTTTCAAACAAACATGATCTTTTAGTTGTATCGATAAGAAACGATAAATACATGTAAGCCATATATTAGTAAAATAACTGTCATCACCAGTCTTGAGTCACTTAATATTACAAACCATATTCCTAATCTATATGTCTCTAAAAGCATAAATTGATATTACAAATACTAACTAATCTATAACTAGAAAAAAAAAAAAGCAAATAACTTATCCAAAATATCCCATAATCTTCCCGCTTCTTATTCTTACCGGAGTCATGCTCCTAGAAGTAACAAGCCAGGGTTATAGAGTCAACCTGAAAGACCTTTAGTAGTGTGACAGAAATCACGGGCTCAGTGAATAACCACATATATTACACATCAAGTAAGTTTATTAAAAATTATAGGTAATGCAACAATCAATCATATTCACAGATACAAGCTTGGATGATCCATAATCCAAATAGAAAAAAGGATTTACACCATTTTTTTAAGGTTGAAGAATATTTACTTAATGATTCACCTGCCCAGAAGAGACTCACTACATAAAAAATCAATGATTCTCGTTTTAGGATTGTTACTTTTAACTTAAAGTTATTTTAACTGACTATTTCCTGTATCAATCTTTATAAACTTTCTAAGTATTAGAAATTTCAGAGCGATACCACGGAGGCGTCCTTCGTTGCACTTAGTTCCCATGGAACCAACGGACCAAAAAAACATCCTAGAAGAACTAACATTTTAGAAAAACCAATTATTAACAGAGAACCGAAATAATAATAAGTAACACGCTGTCACCCTTTTAGAATATGCAATGATGCAGTTTGTGTAATGCATGATTGTTTTAATTATAAAGCTAATAATATTTTAGTTAGGCTTATGGTGATCATACATTACACATACAACATATAACATGCTTTTTTCAAATCATCAGACAATCTGTATTATCACTTTTATTATCTTGGTTTGTCAACCAAACAAATAGCTCACAACACACACTCAATAGCTTTCCACAATAACCATATTATTATCTTTGTATTACATATGCCACTAGTACAAACACAAACAATGTAATAGATCTGAGTTATTCACTTGCTCATTTTATCTAATCGTAATAGTCAACTAGAAAGTCCTCAACAATATGAAGGTCACCTATTGAGATGAATAAAAATATTCATCAATAAAACATATATTGTATAACTAAATTCTATTAGCCTAAGTGTCATATATTGGTATTAGATTTAATTTCTATTACCTGTATTGGTTTGTTAAGGTAAGGATCCTATGATAACAGATTTTCATTATTTAATATTTATTTTCATTTACTTGTCTCGATTTAATTTTTTTTTTTTATATTTTGTAGTTATAGAGTTTGTATTCAACAGTTTAGGATTTTATTATCATCATCGTTATTATTTTTACACCGTTCTTTAGTTTGACCATTTTATGGTAACTAATAGTATTTTTTATAATTTATTTTCTTTGTGTTTCTCCTAATCTTACTTCATATTAATATTTTGTGATTTTTAGAAGTCACATTATTCTTTATTGCGTATTTATATTTTCCATTCTTGTATATTTACTTATATAAGATAATTATCGAGTAATTGTTATAATTTAATCTACTCATTTAGTATAAAAGTGTTTTTTTATTTATAACGATTACTAAGTTTAATTCTTAACAAATATTAATCCTACTAATCTAAATATATTTTATATTTATTTACTTATTAAATTTTATCTCTATTTTCTATTTTTTTTTAAAAATATATATATATAATATGTTTAGTTTGTTACGGATGAAACAGACTTCATCTAGGGAGAATTTGCACGTACGCTGGCGTCCAATGCCACCGGTGTTGAATTTCAAGATGCTGATGTTTGTGTAAAACTTAAGTAATATTGTTCTAGGAAACGCTGGCTTCGAAAGTCACTAGCATTACAATGTACACTACCAGCTTGAAATCTACACCGCTGACGTTCGTATATTTTTACGTAAAATAAAATTTTAAGTAGCTTTGTCCAGTGAACACCACCTCGAAAGTCGCTGGCCTATTCTACTCACGTCACCGGCTTTGCCATTTATACCACCGGTGTAGGCACTGTTCATCATCTTTCTCATTTTTCTTCAGTTCGTATCCAATTTTTCCTACATTATATTAGTGTTTAAACAACTACTAAGTGTTTTTTTGATCTACAACTATTTTTCGTACATAACAATCCATATTACATTTTATAATCCTCATAATATATGATTTCCTAGCTTTTATATATATCATATTACATAAATGGAGTTTTAAGGTTAGAGATTACCTTGTATGAGCTAATATCGATATTCTAAACCCTTCCCTAGAGCTTGATACAAGCTTAGTTTAATGGAAACATTGTTTAGGCTATCGGTTATTACATAAACTAACTTAAAACGAATTTCTACTTATCTTGCTTGATCCTTATATCCTTAAGCTTGTGTTTGTGTTTTTTTTTTTTTCCAAATGAAGCTAAGTTTGTGGGTTTATGTTGTTGTTCTTAGGCTGTTTTGGCTGTTGTTTGGTGTGGTTTTGTTGGCTGCTCAAGTGTCTTTAATTATTTTGTTGTTTTGTTCATTAAGGAGTTATATATATAGAAGAAAAGAGAGGCAGCAACTCAGCATTTTCAGCCAAGAAGAGAGCTTGTTTTTGCACCGAAAACTCTTGATTTTGTGCATGAATATGTTGTATTTAATGAGTTGTACACTTGGGCAATTTTTTATTTGTTTAGCCTCCTCTTTTCTTGACTTTGTTGATTTAATTCGACATACCTGTGTTGCAATTTTCGCTGCTATTTTCCAAAACATCCCAATCGCACATCTTAAAATTTCTACTGAAATTAAACAATAATTTAGTATAATATTATTTAATGAATTAATTATTTTAGTTTTATGGTAGTTTATTAAGTTAAATGGATATATTTAGACCAGTTATTACGAGTTCTATCTCCAAAAATCTATTTAAAGCTTCTATAAATTTTTTAGATTATCTTTGAGTCAAACTTGAATTGAAAGTTTATGCGTTTTATTATTTTTAGGATTTTATCTTACTCGATTAGGGTTTTTTAAGCTTGATAGGCTAATTTTCATTTTAGTCTCTGAAAGCTTTAGAATTTTCTAACTAGAGTAATAGTGTGATCCAAATATTTATTTGGAGTCTAGATTGTTAATTATGAATTACTTTTATTTTTATTGTGTATTTATAACCTTAACGATTCATCCTTAAATTATCGTTTTCTAATTATAAGCTTTATTGATTATTTACTTTCTAATGCGCTTGAAATCATATCTTAATCATTTCTATATTTTGAGTTTTCGATACCAACTATGAAATCTTATCTTTGGTACCTGTTATTATCTAGAGGACCTAGTTTTAGGTTTGAAAATATATATAGATTTATAACTATCTTATGGTCTTATTCTAGGGTTTTTATTGAGTCATATATTGACCATCTATTTTTATATTTGTATTTCTATCTATTTACACTAGGATGAAAATTCTCAGGGTTTACAAACAATGTTCCATCCTACTTTGCCTAACTCACATACAATTGATTCTTATTCCAAAACCCCAAGGTACTAACCAAGTTCATTAGTTTAGACCACTTAGCCTTGTCAAACTTTGTACACAATTGTCATAAAAATCTTGGTTAACCGTCTTAGACCTTATCTCGACAACTTAATTCATCCTTCTCAAACTAGATTCATCAAAGCTAGGACAGCTACATATCATATTATCCATATCAATGGGATGATCCATTCTTTTTACAAAAGAAAAAAAAAAAATAGTTAGACATGGGATGATGATTAAACGAAACCTCGCCAAAGCATATGAATGTATTGAATGGGACTTTATTCATTGGGCTCTTAATAACCTTCAGTTCCCTAAATGGTAGATCACACTTATTGATAGCTCTATGTTTGCCACATCAATTGAAGTATTACTTAATGGTAGTCCTTCCAATCCGTTCCAACCAAGTCAGGGCCTTCGTCAAGGAGATCCACTTTCACCTTATCTTATCTCTTTATTCTAAGTTTAGAAATTCTCAGCTGTGCTATAGAATATCAAATTCATTTGGGCAACCCACATCCTTTTAAGATTCATGGTTCAAATTTCTCTTTTTCACATGAATGTTTATGGATAACATAATTCTTGTGGCAAAAGTGGATAATCAAAATGCCTCAACAATTCATGCAATGTTATAGGAATTTAACCAAGTTTCAGGGCTATAAGTAAATCTAGATAAATCTTCAATGCTTTTCTCAAAAGCCATCCCAACATCAACAAGCGAAGACATCAAACAATGGCTTTTGTTTAAGGAAGTTACCTCCCTTGATACCTATTTAGGTTTTCCATTAACACATGGAGCAAAACCAATATATTCGGATTTTTCCTTTCTGTTAAATATTTTCAATAGTAAATTGGCAGGTTGGAAAGCCAACATCTATGCATGGATGGATGTCATTCTTGCTAAATCTGTCTTAGAATCTATACCCACTTATTACATGCAGGTAGCTTCATTACCTACCAAACTTTTGCCTAAAATGGAACACACTATGCACCAAGTCATACGACAGGGAACAACACGAGAAGGAAGACTCATTGGATTTCATGGGACAAAATGATTCGAGGAAAAAAAAAAAAAAAAGGAGGACTTGGGTTTATTAAATCTTCATATTCGAAACAAAGCCTATGGTTTGCACCGATGGTGTACTTAGAAGCATCATAAGTTCAAATGGACTTCTTTGATTACCACCAAGTATAAAAGATTTCTACTTCACTAGACCTGTCATTCATCTTCAGGAGCCTCGGCTTTAGGTAAAGAACTGATGCATGCTAAACAATGGCATCATGATCATGGCTTCAGTCTGATAGGTAATGGCAATTCGACTTCTTTTTGGTACAATTGGTAGGCTGGCCTTACTCCATTCCGTTAGATTATCTATGGGCCTTTGTTCCAAGGATCTGAGCTGCTAATGGTTGCCCACTGTTGGCTATCAAAAACTCTTTGGAATGAAGACATCATTGGGTTTCCCATTTCATAATTGATTACCTTACTAAGCGGACCAATTTTTTCACAACAAGATAGACCAATTTTATATCTATGTTTACGAAGCCTTTATGATAGTCTTCATGACAAAACATCAACACCACCAAAACAACAAACAAATTGGATGTGGCAATCAATTTATCCTCTAAAACTTAAACTTTTCTTATGGAGATTATTTCATAATAGCCTTCCTACGGCTGTTAACTTAAGAAACTAACATATTAAAATGGATGCAAAATGTCCCCGATGTGGAACGTCAAATGAATATTATTCATGCATTAGTCTCTGATCCATGTCTTGCTTCTATTTATGCATCATTACAAATTATCATATTTTCCATCGTGGTCTTCATTTACTACGTGGGTGCATCATAATAGCATTATAACAAAGAGTGAAGTACCTGATGTCACTCCAAATGGATACCAATTTGTTATCACTTTATGGAGAATCTAGTATTTCAAAAATAAGCTGAGTTTTCAAAACACATGTACATCGAAGGATATTCTCTCAACTTCTAGAATGTCCACCCATGAGTTATAGGTCTTTCATCGCTAGAGGAAACTGTATAGCACTACTAATAGATTCGGTCCAAAGACAGGTCACATATTGATATGCATATCCTTGTAAAGTTTCAGTCCAAAGACGTTGATATATGACAGAAAGAGAACACTATAGCATTAGAAGTACACTTGTTTAAAGAGGTTATACCTAAGATCATCATCCCAAATCCAATAGAATCAGGCCATCTCATTATCTAATTTTGCCTGAAATTAGAAGAAGCATTAAGGCATTGGAAGGTCGATACGCTAGATCTCATTGCAGTTTGTATTGTTTAACCATATAAACAATATATAAAAATATAAAATATTAAAAAAATTATTTTATCTTTTGATTATTCCCTATTTATCTTCTTCACTCAATCTAAAAGTTTTAGCAAAATATACATGCCTCATAATTCCCCCTAGCACTAGTAAAGATTCCTCATTTATCATCATTAAAATGATAAACATAGGGACAAAGCTAGGAAAATAAAAACGTAAGAAATTGTATCCTCATCAAACATAAAAAGTGTGCTAAATATAAACAAAATCTAGATAAAAGAATTATGAAAAAAAAAAAAAAACAATCTTTCAAGCAGATATTGAATTAAAAATAAAATGGAACCTCTATTTGAGTATAGAAGAAATGAAGAGCTCCAATAGATCATCATTATTGGAGCCAACACGATTATTGTGACCATTAATCGATACAAAATTTCACAAATAACAATAAATAATCGTAATTAATCTTCAAAATCACAAGACTAAATAAGCTAGATCAACAAGTATATATTATACAAAAATACACATGTACATGAAATTTGATTTTCTATTCATTTTTAGAGCAACCTTATCGTCATCGATTGTGTTAGTTTGCCTAGTTGAGGCTTGAGAGCTCCTTATTGTTGTTGATTGGTGGATGTTGGATGTTTAATAGTGCAGACTGCGAATTGTGGCGAAGGAATAGGATATAGGACAAAAAAAAAGAGATTAAACAATACATGATGGCTACGGAGAATGAAATAAAGTTCAGGGTTTCAAACTTCTAGTGTCTTATTATTTATATTTTTTTAGAAAATAATTATATAAGTATAATATAAATATATATATATTTATAAATATGGACGGTTAAAGAAGATGTGATGGTTGCGGAAAATGAAATAAAGTTTAGGGTTTCAACTTTCGGTATTTGACTATTTATATTTTCTAGAAAATAGTTATATATGTATGTTATAAATTATATATACTTATAAATACAGATAGTTAACCGAAACCATTGGTTTTTGGTCTCTATAAACCGAAACCAAAATAGAAAATAAGAAAAATTAGAAACTCTAATCCTAAACCAAAACCGTTGTACCGGTTAACCGTTTTTTTGAGATTGGTTTTCCAGTTTCAGTTTAGTTATCCTAAATATTTAATTTTTTTGCACAACCTTAACTATATGAATGTATGTATGATTCTTACTTCAAAAGCCCCTATAGGGGATAAGTATAGAGGAAGAGATCTTTATAACTGCAATGGCTAGTGTCATGGAGATTGTAGAATGGTGGGAGGTTTCATACAGTAATTTCAATTGTGGGCATTGAGCCATGAAATGACGTCCTATAGATAATCAATCAGTATTTTTTATGTGAAGTTATTAATTGATATAAAAGGTTGCACTGAACAATCCGATTTGGGATTAATCCTATAACTTTAGTTATAGTGTGATTTTAATACTTGAATATCTACACAAAAGCAAAATATTATAACTAAGCTTTTTTTATTAAAATTTTGATTTTATCCGTAATCTTAAGCGAATCAAACCGTTATTTAATGATTTGATTTTAGTAAAAACTAGACCAAATCAATTCATACTCACCCCTCATTATGGATAAGAACGTTGCATTTGGAGAAAAGATAACTTTATTCAATAAATATATGCTCGCAGACTTAGGAGGTTGCTCGTTTTGAGTACAACTACATTAATTGATTAATTTTAATTAGAATAATAATATAATAGACAATTCTTCAAAGAAATTGTTTCATGATTTCCCATTCAAAGCTTGCTTGATTAAATGTTTAATGCATGGAAAGCTTGTTAGTAACCAAAGTAGCCTAGCTTAAATAGATATTTAAGCATTTAATTGTGTATTTTCAATCAGCATTTTTTATCTATCAAAAAAGCTAAACAAACAAACCCCAATCTGCTTTTTGGCCTTTTCACATAACCGGACGATCCAGCCCGATCCATTCGTCCACTGATCCAGAAACACCTTACCTAGGGACAAAAACACCGGAGCATATGTAAACCTTTGGGTAATTTCCTCCTCCCCTTAGGGGGTAAATCTGTAAAATCATCATAAACCCAAAACCCCTTTCACACCATAACAAGAGAAATCCAAAGTAGGGCTTTTGCTCAGAGAAAGAGAACGAAGAGGAAGTGAATTTTGCTCCCAAGAGGGGGCGATGGCGAAAGCGATCTTTTTTCCCGAGGTTGCCCCCTCCCCTTCTCTGGTTGATAGCGAAACCTCCCCTGTCTCTTTCTCTTATTTGTGTGTGTGTGAGAAACTTCGGTTTTGGTTTGGTTCTGGTTTGGCATTCAGTCATACCATACTCTCTCTCTCTCTCTCTCTATATATATATATATATATATTTAAGGGGTAATTAGGGTTTCTGATTTTGGGCATGAATCTTTAGATCCAATGCCATATTCTTAAACCATAAACCCTGAACACAGAAGAACATGAAAGAAACAAAGAAAAGAAAAGAAAAAATATAAGTATCAACGTTTGATGCAAGTGGAAATTGCTTGGGATCGAACCCACGGCTCTCGCTCTTCCCATTCATAATTTTAACCCTCTTCTTCGCGGATTATAAGGAATTAAAAAAGATGAGAAAAAAGAGGCAGTGATGATTTTAGTTGGGGAAGAAGAGTGAAATCAACAGACACCGAGAACTGGTCGTACTTGGTGTGGCGGTTTATCGCAGCCATGGCGGGCTTCCTTATCTTTTTGTCTGATCAAACGCCAATCTGAGCCTCAATTTATTAATTATTTTTCTTCTGCATTTACATCTTGAATTTTTATTGTATTTATTTATTTTTATCATGGACTCATCTGGGTGGGTTTTACGATCTGAGGTTTTTAAATTGTTGATTCTTTTTTCTGAATTTGTGGTTAGCAGGTTTCATTTTAATTTTGTTTTATTCTTTAATTTTCGAGTTCTGCTTACATCGTGCAAAATTCTATTTTAGTAGTTGAAAGGGAAACGAAAATTTTCATCCCTGCGTTTTTTTTTTTTTTTTTTCTATTTTACAAATAACTAATCCAAGTTTTCAGTTTTAACAATTAAACTGTTAGTGGGACACATGTAAGTCAGTTGAAAAAAAAGAAAACACCCAAGATCCACATTTTTTCTTTCGGTGGAAGAGATCCACATTTCCCCTTCATTAAAAAAAAAAAAAAAAGGGCAAGATAAGGAAAAAAATCCATATTCGACTTAGACACAAACATCAGAAACTCTAATCTTATTTCACCATCTCACTAGACAAAGTAATTCTCCAACAAATACAAAAAGCGATTAATGATGAAAAATTATTTATTAAGCTAAACAAATAGTCCATCTAAAACCTCCAAACTATGCGGGCTCAATCAAATCAAGATCTCTACATGGATTTGGTTTAGCGTTTGAAGATTTGACATAGTTTTCTTCTTCTCCACTTACACATGCAAGGTGAAAAAGGGTCTTCTTCCTTAGTTTGAAGCTCATAGGAGATGGTCGAGGATGATGTTAGTGAAGTCCTATGGCGGTGGTGGTTAGTTTTGCACTGAGCCTATCAGTCTAGGTTCATATTTTGGCGATAGGATTTGGTGATGGATTGTATGTTGGAGAAGGTGACTAAGTTTGAATGCATTGGTTTTAATTATGGGTTCGTTTGGTGTCCAAGATAGTTTGACCCAATGACCGAGTCAAATCAACTTGACATGGATTTGATTCAATTTTGACCTATGAGTTTACTGTAAGTAGTGATTTAAGTAATGAACTAGTCGTGTTTGAAAGGATGGCTGTACAGTTGCTTGTGTTCGATTTTAGCTATGGTGGCTTTAGGGGGTGTGGATTGGAAGTGGAGGTGAGGAAGAAGTTGGGTTTTTTTTTTTTTTTTGTAAGGAGTAAAGCCTCTTTTGATACCTAAAGTTTAGCTAAGACAATTAAATACCTGAAATTTCAAAAAGACCAATTTCATACCAAGCCAAACTTGCAAACATTTTTTCACTACCTCATCCAATTATTACTTGACACGTATCAATTACTTCAAGAGACAAATAAAAAAGTGAGATAGTAAAAAATGGTACAAAAAGTTTGGCTATGTATGAAATTGATCTTTTTGAAAGTTCAGATACCTTTACTTCCTTTTTCTAATGAAGGGAAAATCTGGATAAGGTATCGTCTAGTGTCTTTTTCGTTTCTCAGTAACTAATAGCTAATTTGGACGGAAGCAAATGGTATGCAATGTGGGTCACTTAATTGTCAAAATTAAAAACTTGAGTTCGAGTTAATTATTTGTAAAAGTGTTAAAACACAGGTCAGTTAATTGTAATTTACTTTTTTTTTTTGGCCGAATTCATCCCTGTGTTTTCGAAATTACGAAAATTACATAAATAAATCTTAGCAAGAAAACTGTCATGATGATTAATTCGATAATTCTTGTTTATTATCCCCTTGTTGTGGTTTATGAGGATCAGGATTTTCTAAATCTTTATTCTCATTGTACCGTACATGTGACAAATTTATATTAATCCATATTTCAGATAAATTATACAAATTGAAGATAATCATTTTCAAAAAAAAAAAAAATTACACACATACAATTTATATAAAAAATATTATGAATATACTGTCATTATATTACACAAAATATATGAGATTTAGTTTTTTTTTTTTCAATGAATCTTACGTTTAGTGTGATATACATATAATATATGTGCAATACAACTATTTTTATAACTTTTGTACAGTATTGTCACTATATCTCTTCTTCAAAATGAGATACATATAGAAAATTTTAGATCTTTTCTCCAACATGCAATATAGAAGTGGGAATTTGATAATTTTATTTGTATAATTTTTTTTATTACAAAAATGGTAGATATGTTTTTTTAATGATTCTTGGTGTTTCATTTAACGGCATGGGTTAAACTTTGCAATAAATCAATTTTAAAAGATTATTACAACGATAAAGCTGAAGATTGATTACGGTGTAATTGAGGGGAATTTGTTATTAAGTACCTTTTAAAGGACATAGGTTTTGTATTTTAAAATTTTAGTTTATATTATTTAATTTAATTATTTATTTTAGTTTTTGGGGTATCAGGGTGGGATCCGTACAGATCCTTCCTAGCACTTGGTAGTATGTAATTATATAACTATTTAAATGTGATAATAAAACATAACAATCAAAGTGAAAAAAATTAGAAATAAACAATTGCTTTGAAATTAAAATAAAATCGTTCCATAGAGTGCTGGAATATTTATTCTATTAGTTGGAATAAAATTATTTGACATGATGTAGTAATTTAACTCTGAAATAATTCCAAAGATCTCTAATATAATTTCAAACAAAAGATCGATTTTCGATAGGTTTGCAGTGATGGGATGATAAGATCAAGCTATTGAACTACGAGATTGAATTCGAGCTTGAATATAGCTTGAAAGCTCAAATATGGTTTTGGAATTTCATAGCTTATTCGATGAGGTGTAAATTTTTAAACTTGAATCTAACTTAAAGTGGTGGATCATAACTTGAGTTTAAATTGATTAAATTTGTTTGGAAATTTAGTATCTAGCTTTCACTTAAACTTAAACTTGATTAAAATTTATAGGGTTAATGTCGTAAATGATACATGAATTTTAATAATTGAAAGAATTTTTCATGTATATTAATTAATTTCAAAATTAAAATATTAAATAGATTAATTTAAAATTTTATATTAATTATATATTTTATTAAATTTAAGTATTATTTGGATATATATTATCCAAATGTATATTTAATTCGAGTTTATCTCGACTATTGAGTAGACTGAATTTGATTAGCCTACTTTGAGTTGAATCAAAACAAAATCTAGCCCGAATTTGCTGTATGAAAATCATCCGAATTTATGAGATGGAACTATATGATTCATCACCGATGCCTTTTCTTTTTCTTTTATTTTTTGTACTTTTGCTCGTTTTGAATACTTTTGGATCGTCCCATTCATCAATTTAGTATTTAGTAAGACATTCTTATCCATGGTAAATTCAAATTCAACCTCCCTATTTCTACTCATTAAAATTTTTAGATGAAAATTATGTTTCAATGGTCTGTTTTTCATCTATATCTATATCTATATCAAAACAATATGTGTAAATATATTTGATTTGTATTTATATTTTATCTATATTTGATTTATTTTATCACTTTGATTCATGGCAAATTTCATTCTTTGTTTTTCCTTTTATGTCAAAAGGACTAGACAAAAGAATTACAAGACATAGTTGAGGGCTGTAATCTAATTGAACAGTGTATTTTCAGCATTCACTGATCAGAACATTAGAAAAGCTTATAATGTGCCACTCAAGGAAGCAACTTAGGGGAGCTGGTATGACATATCATGTACTTCAGTCATCAATGCAGTACCAGAAATTTGAATGTATCATTGGATATCTATAGGATTAAATGAAATGGTGATGAAATGAAGGAATATGTGCACAAGTACTCACGAGTCCAAGATCACGATGTTAAAATTTTAATATTAGATAGCTCAAAGTATCTATTAATAAATAAAAATATTTCATACAATTATAAAAATAGCAATTACATGAAAATTATTGAAAATTTCCATCTTGCACTGTACCAAGATCACACATGTTGTCTCTTTAACATTATATCTTCTCGTCCCTGTTGGTCTTCCTTTTTAAACATTTTTCTAATGTTCGGTGAACCTGAGTCCAATGGAGAGGGACTTGGATCAGCTTGTCGTGGATCTAAAATTACCGAGATAACCGTCTAATGCAGCTTGGTTTTGAAGCCTTGCCATTTTCGTTAAGATTATTCTTATTCATCAACATATCCTTCAGCGTCCACCGTTTAGAAGACGACGACGACATAGATCCAGTAGAATTATCTTCATCATCTGCGACTGCCCCCCACTGTACCACCTAATTTATCTAAGCCAGAAGATCACCGTCACTCAAGATCAAGAATAGTATTATTATATAGATGTACGTGAAACGTACATCTGTAATATTTCCAAATATTAAATTGAGTTTTCTATTGCAAGAAATGTCAATAGGTGGTTCTAGGTTTGATCTTTTTTTACCATAATATCGTCCTGGAATAAGAATATAGCAAATAATAAATATAATAACCTAAAAAGGGCACATCATAAACCCGTTTGACATAATCGCTTCAAACTTGGGAAAATGATACGTAGGAAACAACAAAAGAACGTGTTCTTGGCTGCCCATCTACAGCGGAAAAATTCTGTGCAGACGGGTTCCACGGATTATAAAAATCCAATCACAATATAATATGTTTATATATTTAGTATTAAATATTTTGGATACCTAATATTTCTCTCTCTTAGTTTCACTTGATTTATAAATAAATCATTAAAATTACTAAAACTTTTTAAAATATCTTGTGATATTATTAACATATTATATTTTTTATTCTTATAACCTTAATTATTTATTATACATTAATCAATAAAAATTAAGAAAAAAAATATATCCATATGTTAGATGGTTTATACTTTATCTATATGACTTTAATATACTATAAAATTTTCGTCAAGGGAAAACGGCGTGAATCCATATGTAATAAGTATTCAAAATATGGTAAAATACTAACTATTTGTTTACTTTATAATAGCCACGATCTCAGCTTGCCACCTTGTTTGGCAGCATCTCTGGACTGTAAAAGTCCAAGGCATAATGAACCACTTTGGATGCACGATATAATCGCAAGGATTCAAGTAGTTAGAAAAGCAATATGTAGAGGAATGAGAGTAACTGAATAGCTTACTGGGTATAGAATCCACTTGCAATAAAAGCTTGAGATAACACTATGACTTTCTTTAGATATATCTTTTGGCCAATTCTTCATCGCTGGGAATTGGGAATGGGAATCAAACGTATTACATTCCAGTTTATGTCATATGGCGCATGAAGACTTAAACCGTGAATTATTTTAATTACCATTTAGATAAGCCCTCATATTTATAAACTATCAAGCATAGTATGCAAAAACATGGTCATACCTTCCTCTTGCGAATTTGTTAAAAGAATAATGAGCATAACAGTAGGAAATTGAATGTATGTGCAGCCATTTCTTACAATATCACAAGCATCTTGTTTTTAACATTAGAAGGCACACGAGGAACCCCATTCGTGTCCTTGTCCTTCTCATAGGGGATATCAACCATGACATTGTTTTGTATGCATACCATATCAAGTGTTTAAGCAGGAGTAAGGTCACTTGATGAAGAAACAATATCCATTAGATATAAGCCCCACAAGAGTTCCAAGTAACAGGGTGTGCAGCTGGATCACACTTAGACCCTTCTACTCTATTATCATATTCGATTTAACTCCACAACAAATTGTTTTAAGTTTTAGAACTTATTTGATTTTATGTGATTTTATATTTATTAATTAATACTCACTATTTGGATAAGCAAATTAGAACGAACATTTCTTTTCATGGTTATCTTCTTTCAACTACTAGGTTTTAGCAATAAAATTAACTCAAAACTCTAACTGGTAGTAATTATATGATCCAACTCTATCTGATAATAAAGTTATACCTTTGTAGACACGAAAATTGAAGGTGATGAGAGACCAAAGCGGAGGAAGAATCAAGTATGTGAGGAATAACGCTCTACTAGTTCCAATAGTTATGGTCATGACAGATGGAGAAATGGTTTCAACTACCGATGAAGCTACATGCTTTGCATCCTGGATTACCTTGGTGCTATGTTGTGCAGCATCAACTACCGTCTGTAGTCAAAAGAATATACTGAATTTAGAAATGCTCAGAGAGTTGTATATGTGATGTCGATAAAATTATCAATGTTGAAGCAAAGAGAGACCTTGGTAGCACTCATAAACGACTCTGTATCAATGTAGAACATTTCTTCTTTGGCTTGCTTCAAAGCCTTGGATAGAGCTGGCAAAGCAAACTTTAGAGCTTGGTCTCCTGCCTTTTGCACTTTTGGAATTGCCAATTCTATTGTTGGTTTCAGAGCCTTTACAATAGTTTGAAAAATCTGCTGTGCAGTTTCAAAGAAACTTGAACACACTTCCTTAACCCGGTCAATTGTTTCCTCAACCTGCCAAAGAAATGATAGACAAGAGTTTGCAAAGGGAAAAATTTCATTCCCATCTCCATAATTAATGAGATATAATTGCATTAAAATTCGCCATACAATCAAATCAGTCATTTTAAAAACTTAAATTAATAAATGCATGTCATAGTTTGTCATCCATAGCCAAGAGATTTAGTTAGCTAATTAATTAGGAAAATAAATGGCCCCTAATGATTCAATATAAACTCTCCACTTTAGTACCGCGCACGTTCGCAACTCGTACCATGTTATCACCTCGACTAACTGCTCTATAAGTTTATAAATGGAATTGCAGCACCAATACTGAACCAAAAAAAAAAAAAAAAAAGGAAAAAGTTATAATAGATAGTTTTCAATTATAATTTCATTTCACACCCTAAACCTAGCTCAAAACTGAAAATTTCAATTACCAATTGAATTGAAAGCTTGCAGTAGATTTGATCTAACACCAGAGAAGAAAAGAGAGAGAGCTACGTAAGGAAAATGTGTATTCATTATGAAGGAGAAAGAATACAGTTACAAAGTTGTTACAGGGGAATATATATATGCAACAGAAAGATACAGCTAAGCAAAAAGAATACACGTGGTGTAATATTGGTGTATTTACACACATGTAAAATAAAATAATATTGCTAATATTTCTACATATTTCTACACCCCCCCTTCAAGTTGGACAAGCTAACATGCCCAACTTGGATAAAAACAAGTGTAATTGTTGAGAAGTAACAGCCTTTGTCATCAAATCAGCAACTTGACTGGCAGAAGGAACATGAGCAATGCGAAGAAATCCAGAAGAAACATGATCTCGGATAAAATGTACATCAATTGCTATATGTTTAGTCTGTCCGTGATGACAAGGATTCTCAGCAATTTGTTGAGCGATTTACTATCAGTAAAAAGGGAAATAGGAAGAGAGGAAGCAACTTGTAAGTCTTGTAAAATATGAGAAACCCACAATAATTCCTTGGAAGTAGTAGCTAAACTACGATACTCCGCTTCAACCGAAGAAGTAGAAACAGTAACTTGCTTCTTTGTCTTCCAAGACACCAAAGATGTGCCAAGAAAAATGCAATAACCAGAGAGGGATTTTCGATCAAAAATACAGCTACCCCAATCGGCATCAGAAAATCCATGAAGCTTCAAGGTACTATCAGAAGGCAAAAACAATCCATAATCAAAAGTACCTTTAAGATATCATAGTACATGAAAAGCAGCTTCAAGATGTGTACTACATGGACAAGAAACAAATTGACTTAATTGCTGAACAGCAAAAGATAAATCAGCCCGAGTAATAGTCAAGTAAAGTAATTGTCCAATGATTTGTCGATAAAGTGAAGGATCAGAAAGAGGCTGCCCTGCAGATTTATCAAGCTTCAAGTGTGATGGAAAAGGAGTAACAGCAGGTTTAGCTCCCGTCAGGCCTGCATCTTCCAAAATGTCTAACAAAAACTTGCGTTGATTGAGAAGAAATCCAGTGGACAACCGACATATCTCAATGCCAAGGAAAAACCGTACTTCCCCAAGATCTTTAATGGTAAAAGCTTGATCAATACATGACTTAGTATCATTAATATCATCCAAAGAATCACCAACAACCAAAACATCATCCACATATACAGTAAAGCAAGAAAACCTTTACTATTACGTCTGGTAAACAAAGAATAATCCGATTTGGACTGCTCAAAACCCAAAGAAATAATGAATTTAGTAAATTCTTTATTCCATTGGCGAGAAGCTTGTTTTAATCCATAAAGAGATCGAACAAGCTTACAAACAAGAGTAGAATCTGTCATGTGATATCCCTCTGGTGGCAACATATAAATCTCTTCTTCAATAGACCCATGTAAGAAGGCATTATTAATATCTAATTGATGGACAAACCATTGCTTAACTGAAGCAACAGCAAGAAGAATCCGAACAGTAGCAAGTCTTGCAACAGGAGAAAAAGTATGAGTGAAATCCAATCCTTCAATTTGATTATAACCTTTTGCCACCAGCCGTGCTTTGAACCTCTCTATAGAACCATCAGATTTGTATTTAATTTTATACACCCATTTACTTCCTATAGCTTTCTTACCATAAGGTAATGGAGTAAGATCCCAAGTATGATTGGATTCCAAGGCTAACAATTCATTATTCATAGCCTCTATCCATCTAGGATCATCCTTTGCTTCTTGATAATTTCTGGGTTCATGAATTGTCAAAACATTGGCCAAAGAAACAATATAATCTCTTGGTAAGTGTTTAAAGGAAGTTGGATGGAAAAGGGGATATTGGGTAGAAGTAAAGTTTGTAGCTACAGCACACTTATTTCGAACATTATGGACAAAATCATTTAACCAAGTAGGGACATATGAACTCGTTGGGACTTTCGTAGAGAAGTGTGTGGAAAAGATTTAGTATCAGTGTATGATCATCACTGGATGCAGTATATGAGAAGAATCACAAGGTGATTGAGTTGTAACAGGACACAAAGATGAATTATCAGCAGTATCCATATCAAAAAGATGTGCATGTATATCAGGAAACAGAGGTGTATGAGAAGCAATAGAAGGAATAGATTGTGTTTGTGTGGATCTGAAAGGAAAAACATTCTCATAGAAAAATAACATCCCTTGAAACAAACACCATTTTAGTTTCCAAATCATAAAGTTTATAACCTTTTGCCCATGAGGATAGCCGATGAAAATACACTTCCTACCTCTCGCTTGAAATTTATCTCTGTTATGAGGTGATGTAGAGGCATAACATAAGCAACCAAAAATTTTCAAACCATCATAAGTAGTTTGTTTTTGATGAAGAGTTTCAAAAGGAGTAGACCAATTTAAAGACTTAACTGGCATCTTATTTATAAGAGTGGTTGCCATTAAAATGCAATCTCCCCAAAACTTTTGGCAAATTTGCATGGAAACGTAAAGCTCTAGCTGTTTCCAACAAATGTTTATGTTTTCTTTCCACCACTCCATTTTGCTGGGGTGTGTAAGAACACTTTCTGATGAAGGATGCCAAAATAACGAAATAAATTTTGACATTCCTTAGAAATGAATTCTCCTCCATTATCAGTTCGCATGGTTTTGATAGTTCTATTAAAATGATTTTGAACATATCGAATAAAACCATCCAAAACAGTTACTGTCTCATACTTGAACCGCATAAGATATGTCCATGTACACTTAGACATATCATCAACCAAGGTAAAAAAATTTTGCACCACACAAAGAGGATGTATTATAAGGTCCCTAAACATCAACATGAACTAGATCAAAAGGATTTTCAGATTTTGTAACACTCAAGTTAAAAGGCAAACGATGAAATTTAGCCAAATGACATGTATTACATATGAAATCTGATACATCCAAGTTTTTACTACAAGGCAAATGTTTCAACTTTGAAATGGAAATATGTCCTAAATTATGTAATGTTTCAAGATACATCTTCTATAAGAGCATGAGAAGAAGAAATGTGTACAGGAACAACATTTTGAGGACTACAATCTGCTGATTTAGTACTTGGAAATGACTTGAGTATATAAAGTCCAAATTTTAGATGTGCTGTCGCTACCAACATGTTATTATGTAGGTCCTGAAAGAAACATGAATCATGAGTGAAGTAAGCAAATAAGGTATGATCATGTAGCAAGGAACTAACAGACAGCAAGTTAATAATGAAATTGAGGTACTAAAAGAACTTTGGTCAGTTGGATTCTATCATTGATGACAACAGTCCCAATAGTAGTAACATATTTCATGCTACCATCTGGTAATTTGATACGAATTGGTTTAGAAAGGGTTTGTTGATGAGTTAAAAGATGAGGATAGGGAGTTATATGATCAGAGGCCCCTGTCAACAATCCATTCATTGAAATTATCACAAGAAGCCAAAGCAGACGCTAGAAGAGACTCTGTACCTGCAAAGTTCACCATGGAACAAGTGGTTGCATCAGTATCCTTCCTATGCTTCAGCATTTGAACAACCTGTTCACAAATTTTAGACATAAAATCCGGATTTCCAAATCCAGCAATGTCAGTATTCTTTTCAAAATGAAAAGCTGTATCCAAAGGTGTATCAACAGAAGACTCCACATTTGATATAACCCGAAACTTTCCTTTGTCACGTGCCCCTTTATACCAGTCAGGAAATCCAACAAGCTCAAAACATTTATCAACCGAATGACCAATCTTCTTACAGTGATTACAATAAGGTTTAACGCCTTGGTTAATTTTCTTATCTTTCCAAGTTGTTACTGTCTGTTTCCTTTGATTTCTGACAGCAGCACAAGCCATATTCTCTCAGCGTGAATTCCAATACCAGTAACTTGTTTTTTTTTTCAATTTGATAAACAAGATAGTATGCCTTACTAACACTTGGCAATGGTTCTAAAGAAAGAATATTGCCTTTAACATTTTCAAACACTTCATTCAATCCCATAAGAAACTGCAACAGCCTTGTTCTATTTTCCAGCTCTAAAATTTTTCCATGTAAATCACAATACAATTTGAACAAGCACCACATATGCATTCTGGCAGAGAACATAAAGCATTCTGTTCATCCCATAGTTTTTTTAGTTTATTGTAATACACTGTAACCGACATATTTCCTTGCTTAAAATTTGCAATATCATATTGTAATTGATAAAGCAAAGGTCCATTGGTAATTCCAAAACGTTCATGAACATCATCCCATAGTTCCTTAGATGTTTTGGCATACATGAAAATCTCAGCTAATTCCTTAGTCATGGAGTTTAACAACCAACACAAGATCATATTATCACATCGTGTCCACTTCTGTATTTCTACCAAATTTCCTTCTGGTTTAGGATACGTACCATCAATAAAACCTGTTTTCAATTTAGCTCCTAGGGCTAATTTCACCGATCGACTCCATCCAAGGAAATTACTACCATCAAACAACATATTAGTAAGAAGAGCTCCTGGATTATCAGATCCAGAGAGAAAAAGCGGATCATTATTCATTGAATCAGATCCTGACGCCGCAAACATGTTATTATTTGTAACAAATATATCACTCATTTCAAACGAAAACGGAATCGGAAAAGACGAAGATGTATATAAATGAGCAAAGTCAATTCAACTAGAACAAACAGAAATCTATTGAATCAATCCTGCTCTGATACCATGAAGAATTTCAATTACCAATTGAATTGAAAGCTTGCAGTAGATTTGATCTAACACCAGAGAAGAAAAGAGAGAGAGCTACGTAAGGAAAATGTGTATTTATTATGAAGGAGGAAAGAATACAGTTACAAAGTTGTTACAGGGGAATATATATATGGACAACAGAAAGATACAGCTAAGCAAAAAGAATACACGTGGTGTAATATACGTGGTGTATTTATACACACATGTAAAATAAAATAATATTGGTAATATTTCTACATATTTCTACAAAAACAACATAGCCAAAATGAAAATTTACTTCAAAGCTACTCTTTAGATGCAGATACACTAACCTTCCTTTCCTTCCTTCCTCTCTTTCCAATTACTATCTTGCGACAACATTTCGAGAAGAGGAAACTGAATTAGATCAGTCCCATTTGAAAGTCTGGTGTTCATGCCACTCGGTCATAATGACCCTGTCAGAACTGCTCTTGTAACTTCTGAAAATATAAATCATCCAATTATATGATGTTTTCTTAAAACTAAAATCCAATTCAAATGATACGGCATGTATTGTCTCATCTTAGTCAGGATACAAGCTTTCTATTATAGACTCCTATGCCAAGGGTCCTTATAATTCATTGGGGTGAGACAGTTTTCAGCCTCATTTATGGTTTAATTAAAGCAAGAAAACTACGAACGGTGTAGTATTACGGAAATCGCCTGCATGCTGTACTATTCAACAACAATGATGTATAGCTGGCATTTCTTACCAAGATGGACAACTCTAAATTACACAAATCTCATATGGAAAGTAAAATTTTAACTCAATTATATTGCAGTGAAAAAAATAAAAAAAGAATAATTTTAGCAATGTTTGGTTGCAATAATTGGATAGGATAAGGTTGACTGCACAGCACCAAGTATTAGATAGTATAATTATCTTATAATATATTTGATATGCACGGTACTGGATAGCATTTCACAAAATTTGTAATAAGACATTTTATTTTTGTCTAGTTTCGATATTTTTGTACTATGACATATAAGAGATAAAAATTTTAAGTTTTATTTAATCCCATGATAGGAATTTTGTCTAGTTCCAAGGGCATCTAGTAAAATTTTAAGTTTTATATAAAGACAAACTTTTAGTTTGATGTTCACCCGCTAATAGAGGCATCAATGCAAGAAAACAAATAAAGGGCAAACAATTTGCCATAATCTAGGAGTTATAGATGCAAATTATCATATTAATTGGACTAAGTACACAACATAGCACAACCATCTTCTAAGAATATGATTGGAGCTTTAATTATAGGAAACATGAAGTAATCCTAGAGCCAATACCATTTGTTCCATATTAATATTCTTAGCAGTCGAGCTGCCTCTCTCTTCCTCCTCTCTATCTATCTAGGTTCCTAGAACTTCAAGAAAAGTGCAATTGAACTTCTAAGTAATCTATAACGTAAAAACAATAAACGACCCATTTTCAACCAAAAGAAAGTTGTCCATGGGCATCCTAACACTGAAGTTGTTTTTATTTGGCACATCCATACTACTGCATGGTCGTTTCTTAAGTTGGAGTAAAAATAAAAAAATAAGTAGACTATTCACCTACTTTTTTTTTGCCACACTTTTTATTAAGGGTATATAACGTAAAAAAAGTAATAGCTTATATGAAATTGCAAAGATCCTATGTTCTTATTTGGACATCCGTACTACCGCGTGGTCGTTTTTTCTTTAGATTGCATGTAATAGCAAATCCAATGTGGGTGTGGGACGGTTTCAAAATAAAGGTGCTGTTTGATGTAATATCATTGTTTGGCGTAACCATGATATGACATGAACCATGACATCTTGTTTAAAAATTCCAATCAAGTACTTTTAAAATGGGGAACCAAATTGAGATTTAAAACTATAAGAAGAAATTGTTTATTCTAGGGACTAATTCAACAAACTAGATGTACAAAGAGTTGTAATTTCATTGAAAACGAGAGAAGTAATTGTAGCTAACATATTCAATTTATATAATATATAATAAAACCAAGTGTAAATTATATAGATTAATAATAATAAAAATAAACTTTAATAAATCTCAAAGCAATAGTCTCCTCTGATCTAAGTTTTCACGCTCATAAATCTCATCTATACATCGTTGATTAACTATTCTGCGAGGCGCCATGATATTCCAAGAGCGAACGCAGCTCTGATACCAACTGACGCAGCGGAATAAACGGGATAATCGCAAGACGTTGATTCGCACACGAATACCCGGCTTGTGATCTTCAAATACCAATTGATTCTAAGAATACCTTGATATTTGGCATCAAAAATCGAAATCTATTCAAGATGACGAATTCTGGAAAAAGAGAGAACACTCTCAATAAAATTTCATTCAAAACAAATCTGATCTGTCTCTTCTGTAACCCTAGAATATATAATATGCTATTTTTATCAAAAAAGGAAATTATCTAAATAATACCTAGGTTGAAAACAAATGAACGGACAAGATTAATGCCACAGACGGCATATAAAAAAGATTATCCAATGAAAAGATAAGACATAAAGAAAAATTACTAAAAATAGTAAAAACGCGGTTTTGACGGCCTAAACGAAGGAATTTGGCCGAAAACCGGCTTGGGTCACGAGCGAAGCTGGTGAGTTCTGTTCGTTGGATCATTTCCCTTCAGAATATGGTCCCGCTCGGTAAAAATCCAAAACTCCCAAAATTACGAAACTGCCCTTATCATCAAATCCTGTGCCATTTCTCCAAATAGTTATTTGCTATCCTATCCACTGCATCATCCTCCCCGGGGTAGACAGAATTCGCCCTCGAATTTTCCTCATCTGAATCATCACCAACATAAGGAAGGAGATGTTTAACGTTGAAGACGTCCGCAGTTCGAATATGGCTAGGTAGCTCCCTATCAGAAACAATACTAGAAGGCAACCCATGTAATCGGTATACCTCGCGAAAGTACAACTGTGCCACACGTACGCATCTGTAGTCTTCTTACAAGGAATAAAGTGAACCATTTTAGAGAATCGATCAACAACTACATAGATGGAATCATTACCTCGTTGTGTTCTAGGTAATCCCATTACAAAGTCCATACTGACATCAACCCATGGCTGTGAGGGAATTGGAAGGGGCATATACAATCCTGCATTCGTGGCTGACCCTTTTGACACTTGACAGATTCTACAACGCTGTACAAAGCGCTCAACCTCTTTGCGGATGGTTGGCCAAAAGTAAGATGCCTGCACCAACTGCAAAGTTCTGTCTCGACCTACATGTCCCTCACCATGCAGTTCCTTAATGATCAGAGTACGCAAGCTGCAATCTGGGATGCATAATTGATTACCCTTAAATAGAAAACCATCTTGCAGCAGATATTCAGACTTCTCTCCTGCTCGAACCGTTGCTAAAATTCTAGCAAAGTATGGGTCAGTCTCAAGCAACTCAGCAAAAGAGTGAAAACCAGGTACCTCAATATTCATTCTGTTTAGAAGGCTCCGACGTCTGCTTAATGCATCAGCGACTCTGTTCGTAATACCAGATTTATGCTTCACAACAAAGGTGAAACGCTCTAAGTAGGCCACCCAAGAAGCATGTCTTGCCGAGACCTTGTCCTGGCTGTGCAAATGCTTTAAAGCCTCATGGTCAGTGTAGAGGACAAACTCCTTGTGAAATAGATAATGTCGCCAATGCTTAACTGCTTGCACCACAGCATAAAACTCTGCATCGTAAGTGGTGTATCGAGATTTTGACCCTGATAACTTCTCGCTGAAGTAAGCAATTGGCTTGCTATTCTGGCTCAACACGGCACCAATCCCTACCTTTGATGCGTCGGCATGTAACTCAAAAGGTTGGTGAAAATCTGGAAGTACTAATATCGGGGCAGTGGTAAGTCGCACTTTAATCTGCTCAAAGCCTTGTCTGCTTCTTCAGTCCACACAAACTTCCCCTTTCATGCAATCTGTTATGGGGGCCATAATGCTGCTGAAGTGTGGAATGAAGCGCCTATAGAAAGATGCAAGGCCATGGAAGCTCCTAATCTCAGTTAGCGTGCCAGGTCTAGGCCAATGCTGAACAGCAGCCACTTTAGCTTTATCAACCTGCAGGCCCTCACTAGAAATCACATAACCAAGGAAAAGTACCTCAGATGTGAAAAATACACACTTCTTCATGGCTGCATAAAACTTTTCCCTTCGTAATACACCAAGAACAGCCTTCAAATGTTCATGATGATCTTCTGCATTAGCACTGTAAATCAATATGTCGTCAAAGTAAACGACAACACATTTACCAATGAACGGCCTCAAGACTTGGTTCATCACCCTCATGAAGTACTGGGCGCATTAGATAATCCAAATGGCATAACCAACCATTCATATAACCCTTCCCTTGTCTTAAAAGCCGTCTTCCACTCGTCACCGACTCGAATCCGAATCTGATGATATCCACTCTTCAAATCCAATTTTGTAAATACCCTCGCACCACTAAGCTGATCAAGTAAATCATCTAAGCGAGGAATAGGAAAGCGATACCTGACAGTGATTTTATTAATCGCACGACTGTCCACGCACATGCGCCAAGAGCCATCCTTCTTAGGTGTTAGGAGGGCTGGGACAGCACACGGGCTCAAGCTCTCCCTGATGAAACCTTTAGTCAGCAATTCCTCAACCTGTCGCCTTAACTCCTCATGTTCTGCAGGGCTCATTCGATAATGAGGTCGGTTTGGCAAAGCTGCACCAGGTTCAAGATCGATATGATGCTGAATATCACGCAGTGGAGGTAACCCCTCTGGTAAATCCTCAGGAAATACATCCCGAAACTCCTCTACTATTGGAACTGCTACTTCAGGTATCTCCACGTCTCCACTAACCTCCTTACCCAACAAAGCAAAAACAATATCAGATTGCTTTATCTCCTCCTCAACTTGGCTAAGGACAACATACTGGAATTACTACTACCTCCCTGTTTTGTCGGCTTAGTCACTGTGGAATCTTTGTTGGGTACCAGTATAATCTTCACCCCCTTATATACAAAACTATACGAATTAGCTCGCCCATCATGCGTTACGCTCCTGTCAAATTGCCAGGGCCTTCCTAACAGCAAGTGACATGCGTCCATTGTCACCACATCACACCATACAGCGTCCTTGTATTAGAACCAATCGAAAAAGAAATGAGAGCACGTTTGGAAACTGTTACCTCTCCCCCTTTTTTTAACCATGCCAACTTATAAGGTTTCGGGTGTTGCTCAGACTCAATGCCTAGCTTCTGTATAACTTCAGTAGACACAATGTTTTCACAGCTTCCAGAGTCAATCATGAATCGGCACACCTTACCTAAAATGGTACATGTGGACTGGAAAATATTGCTCCTGAGCCACTCTTCCTCAGCCATTTGGGAGTCATGCAAGATCGCCGGACTACTAGATTCTCCCTGCCATCACCAGTCACAACTTCTTCTCCAACATGCTCCTCATCAAAAACTGGTTCACCATCACCCCCTGCCTCAAAGAAATCCGCAGCATCCTCCTCAGCCTCATCCTCATTCTCAACAAAAAGTGCTTTCTTCCCTCTTTCCTACAATCAGCCTGTCGGTGCCCAACCTCACCACATTTGAAACACTTTATCCCACTCGTACTAGGACGATCAGTATTAGGTTTACTGAAACGCCCCGTGGTGTTACTACCTGTAACCCCACTCCCTGAACGATTGACACCACTACTGCCACTACTCATCCCACTATACACACCACTCCCAGACCGCCGTTGTTGTCTTTCGACAATTAAAGCCCTCTGATGTGCAGCAGATACATTAACTGGGTCAAACAAATTGATAGTATCCTGAAGCTGCAACCGTAGTCCTCCAATATAACGAGACACCAACTGCTCCTCCGTCTCCTGAATTTCGTTTCTAGCAACTAATTGATAGAATTCTGTGGTGTAATCATCAACGGTTTTGCTGCCTGTTTCAGATTCTGCAATCTCTGGTACATAATCCTCTGGAAATTATATGGCAAAAAGGTCGCTAGATGCTTTTTCATCTTCTCCCACGTCTCAATCTTCGACTTGCCTAATCTCAAGCGTGTCAATTTCGTCTGCTGCCACCATGCTGTGGCCCTATCACGAAATCGTGTTGCCACCAATTGCACACGCTTATCATCGGGAACCCCTTTAAATTCTAATATCTCCTCTACCGTAGCCAACCAATCTAAAAATTCCTCCGGTTGGAGAGTACCATGAAATTCTGGAATCTCAGTCCTCATACCCATCTCCCAGCGTCTGTAATCTTCCTCAACGCGTGGCCTACCACGCTACGTAGCGATTCGTCGTAAAAGCTCTCAACAGCAGACGACATCTCATCATCGTCATCCTCAAAATCTTCACCTACCCTCAGATTAGGGTTAGGGTTACGGTTAGGATTAGGATTAGGGTTCCTACCTCGGTTCTGATTCATCGCAAGCGCCTCCACCCTCTCTGTGATCTGGGCTACTGCAGCATCCAGTCGCCGATCGATCATCTGTCCTATCCTCTGCTCCAATCTCTCATCAAGCATAGCTGCAATCCTCTGATCCAAGTTTTCACGTTCATGAATCTCATCTATACGTCGCTGGTTAACCTGTCTGCGAGGCGCCATCGTTACTCCTGGAACGAACGCAGCTCTGATACCAACTGACGCAGCGGAAAAAACAGCTCTGATACCAACTGACGCAGAATAAACGGGAATCGCAAGACGTTGATTCGCGCACGAATACCCGGCTTGTGATCTTCAAATACCAATTGATTCTAAGAATACCTTGATATTTGGCATCAAAAATCGAAATCTATTCAAGATGACGAATTCTGGGAAAAAGAGAACACTCTCAATAAAATTTCATTCAAAACAAATCTGATTGTCTCTTCTGTAACCCTAGAATATATAATATGCTATTTTTACCAAAAAAGGAAACTATCTAAATAATACCTAGGGCGAAAACAAATGAACGGACAAGATTAATGCCACAGACGGCATATAAAAAAGATTATCCAATGAAAAGATAAGACATAAAGAAAAATTACTAAAAATAATAAAAACGCGGTTTTGACGGCCTAAACGAAGGAATTTGGCCCAAAACCGGCTTGGGTCACGAGCGAAGCTGGTGAGTTTTGTTCGTTGGATCGTTTCCCTTCAGAATATGGTCCCGCTCGGTAAAAATCCAAAACTCCCAAAATTACGAAACTGCCCTTATCATCAAATCCTGTGCCATTTCTCCAAATAGTTATTTGCTATCCTATCCACTGCATCACTTTTGCATCCTCAAATAGTAATACGCTTTTCGCATCAGTATGTATTCGATCATGCGATAAGGATTAAATTTTTTTATGTGGTGGAATAACATGGAAATAAGGACATGAGGACTCTTGGTTAAACGTTATAATTGTTGTAAAATACTGAAAATAAGAGAAAATACTACCAAAAAAAAAAAAGAAAAAGGGATTTTGAAAAAATCATGTTAAAATCAGCAATTTTTACCTTGTCATGAAGAGATCTTAGACAAACCACGGACAACCATTGCAATATTATTAAAAATGCACGAGGGCGAAACTACGGCCACCAAGCTATTTCACATTTGTTTCTGTTGATGCTTCCGCTCTGCAACTCCGGTAATTGTTTGAGTGATCGACATCCAAAAACATATAATGACCGAAAGGAATTCAAGTTTTCAAGTCCTCTAAACTCCTTGAGTTTCTCACAACCTTGGGCATCCAGAATTTTCAAGTTTGTAAACTCTGAAAAATCCGGCAAATTCTCCAATGACCTGCATCCGAAAATGCTTAAGTCTTCCAACGACTTCAACTCCTGAAGCTTGGGAATCTCTCTTAACTCCTCAAAATCATACACTCCCAACCGCTTGAGGTTTCTAAGCGTCAGAAGATCTGGAAATTTCAGCATAGGGCTCCTTCCGAAAAGGCGTAGTGCTTTTAAAGATGTAAATTTTTCTATGCAAGGAATATCCCTCAGCTTTGGACAGTTACCGAACCCCAACTTATGTAACTTTGTCAAGTGGGAAAAGCTGTCGACTCTTTCGAGGGAGGAACAGTAATAGATTCTTAAATCTTTTAGGCCCTCAATGGTATTTAGTCCTTGGATCCCGACTAAATTATTGCAATAAGATAGACGGAACATTATTAGGTTCTTGAAAGTCGACACGTCTAGTAAGCCTTCTAGCCCATCGCAAGAAAGTAAATGCAACCTCTTCAACGAATTCCCCAAGCCGTTGAGTTTAGATATCTTCCTGCAATTTATGATTCTCAGGTTTCTCAAAGATTGTACTTCTTCCAGAGCATTTATCTCCACCAGCTCAGTAAAACCTTCGATAGTCAAATCGCGTAAATTTTTCAGATTTGAGAAACTTGGAAGTGTACATAAGGTCTGGCATCTACGTAATGAAAGTGTCTGCAGTCTTAACGGAAGCACTGGGATCACATTCATATCACAAAGTGTAAGACAAAGCATATTTTCTAGACGAGAAAATTCAGCAAACTCCATGGGAGCTTCATTGAACCAATATTTCTGTAACATGCTGATGGAAGCTACAAACTCTTCATAGGGTGTGCCACCAACCGAACATGTTGTTAAATTTTTTAAGTTTCTGACATACCCAAGTAATTCCTTAAAATTTGTATGGCTTAACTCAAAATGGGACAGTGACCTTAGTGTCCCAATCGATTTAGGAATATGCCTTAATGATATGCATCCATCTATAGATAAGTACTCTAGTTGGGTAAGTGATCCTATACAGTTCGGAAGCGTTGAGAGCTTTATACAATTGCTGACTGAAAGAAGCCTGAGTTTTTCATAAATCCTTTCACCATTGGATTTCAGTTATTGAAGTCTCCTGTAGATAAAGCACCTTAATTCCTTCATTTTACCCATTCGATCGGTAGCTCACCAAGTTCTCCGCATCCATTTGCATTAAGGGTTTGAGTGTTTTGGTCAATCTAAGAATAGATGGATGGATCCTTCTCAATCTTTTACAACCGCAAAGCTCTAAAATCTCCAACTCTTTAAATGCAAAGAAAATCTGGAGTTGTTTTCAACTGGCAGCAATTGTGAAGTTTTTAGAACTTTCAGCTTCTGCATACATGACAAGATGGATATTAAATAGAGTTTTAATGAAAAAGAATATTGTCATATCAAACTATATATATTGTTGATATTGTATTACCTCATTTGACTCCAGCCACCCCATTGTTCCGTAATATTGCTGTTTGATAAATTTAGAATCACCAAATTCTTGGGACGAAAACCAGTAGCATAAAATTGGAAGGACATCCATACCATTGTAGCCATCTTAGGTTGAGAAAACAATTCTTGAAATTTCCAACTAGATTTGTATTATTTCATTTGAGAAGGTTCAACTTTATGAGTCTCACAAATTGTTCACTTGCGAGACATTTTTTTCACACCTTCTCTTTGAGGCAAGATTGAGAACTTCAATCTCTTGGGTTCCCTATTAAATAAATCGTGGAAAATTAATAAAACTAAAGTGAGTCACATTTACAAAGGTATACTCAAATGAACTGTTAATTAATGATAACTAAGTTTGTGGAGAAGTCAACTATCAAAGTGGAATATTCATACTAAGACTTGGGCATAGTTCGGTTTTCGAATTGAGAACCAGACTGGAACTAAACCGTTTGGCCAGTTCTAGAAATGGCTAGGGAACTACTTGTTCTCTAGTTTCTAGGCAGTTCTTTGACCCAAATCGATGAAACGGGTGGTTCTAGTCGATTTCATTGGGAAAAAAAAATAGAGAAAATAATTTGAAAATATTAAGCATATAATTATTAATATATAAACTATTTCATATGAATAGTAAAACTTAATAATAATTCATAATATTTAATATGTTATTATCAATAACACAAATAAATATAACTTAAAATTATATATAATTAGTTTATATAAACTTCTCTTAAAAAAAATTTCATTTTCTTAATAATGTGAAACTATTTTTTCTATTGTAATTTTTTTTATCCTCTAAAGTATTTTACAATCTCATATTACTAATTATAATTGATATTAATTGCATTTGTATATAAATAAATGCACATTCTAAATAAAATTTTAAAAAAATTGTTAAATAATTTAACAATTTTAGATTCAATAATTATTTTGAGTTTGAAAGTTTTTTTTAAAAATTAAAATATTTTTTTAATTTTTACTTAAAAAAAGCGGTTCTGCAGTTCTAAAACCGGAATCAGACCAGAACCTTGGGAGACAATTCCAGTTTTGGTTTCTCAATTTTAAGACTTAGAACCAACGGTTCTAATTCCGATTCAATTCGGTTCCATAACTGTGCCTATGTTTATCTATACCTCTAACTTTGTCAAACACTCAATTATTAGATGTTCAAGTATCTTAATTTATTTTTACCTTATTTATTAGTTTATTTTTATTTTTATGGGTGAAATAGATTGTTTGCTTTTATTTCTCCTTCTTTAATCCTTGTGATATCAATTTATGATGACAAAAAAAAGAGTAGAAATGGAAGTGCTAATATAGGAGAAAAATTATACATGAATGGATCAACGTTTGACTTTTAAGTATATTTAAATAAAATATTAAACTTTTATATTCTCAAAAAAATGGTAATGTTATACAAAGTTATGTAAATAATGGATTAACATGCTAAGTGGTTTAAAAACGGATAGTGCTATCTAAATTGGTACAAAAAAGATTTCAACTTTTACGTTTATTTATCATCTATTTAAAATGCTAGTCCTCATTTTTTTTAATCATTTAACACGTTCATGCCTTATTTGTATAAATTTATATAACATTGATTTATCATTTTTAATAACTTAAAACATTGATCCTTTACTTAAACTTACCCTTAAACATTGTTTTGTTGTGGTGTCATTTCCCCTAATATCTAACCTATAGCAAAATCTACCCTTTTTCTATTTGGAATTCTCATTCCAATCACAATCCTTCAGTATAAATAGAGTTTAACCAAACTTTTTTTTTTTTTCAGTTTTCCTCTACATTTCATTTATACATTAAATTAGATCAATCGGGTTTTTAAACACTAGATTTAATATATATTTAGATATTTGATATGCAGAAGACACAACTATAAACATCATCATTTAATAAAGCAGACGTAAGGGAGCTTACTAATGCACAAAAAAATGTCATTTCCAATGTGAGCATCAAATAACCAAATGTTTAGTATATCTACTCTATTCATGACTTTAACTTATGAATTATATATATATATATATATATATATTATAGTACATCAACTAAATGTTATGGAAAAAAAAACCTAAAAGAACTATTATTATTTACTAATATTTTATGTAACAAGATTGAAACACTTATTGTGTACTAACAATGTAATTATTTTTTATGGTATAGCTATAAATAAATACATATTATCTTATGATAATTTATTTAGTTACTTTTTTTTTACAAAGAAAATTTTATTTTATTTATTTTTTGGCTGGTGAAATTTAATTTTATTAGTTACCTCTTAAAAGAAAAAAAAATATATGTATAAAACAATAGAACAAATGCCTTAATATTGTTCTCTTGTGTTGTCATTTCCCTTATATCTAACTATAGCAAAATCTAAACTTGAACTCTTCAGTTTGGAATCATCATTCCAATCATAATCCTTCGTTATAAATATAATTTAACCAAACTTTTCTTTTCTTTTTTATTTTTCCTCTACAATTCATCCCAAACGTGATACTAGATCAATTAGTTTTCAAACATTAGATTTGATATATTATTTTTATACATCTAATATTACAGAAGACACAACATAAGCATATCATTTAATAAAGGAGATATAAGGGAGCCAACTAATGCACAGAAAATGTCATTTTGAATGTGAACGAACAAAACAATCAAATTTTTGTATATTTATTCTATTCATAACATTAACTTGGGAATTATATATATGTATATATATATATATATATATTATAGCAATCAATAAAATGTTGTGGAAGAGAAAAAAAAAAACTAAAAGGTTTATTATTATATACTAATATTTTGTGTGTAAGATTGAAACACTTACTTTATTAATAAATGTAATCATTAATTATGGTATAAATATCAATAAATACAAAGTATTTATGAGAATTCATTTAGTTACTTTTTTTTAACAAATGAATTCAATTTTATTAGTAACCATCTTAAAATATAAAAAAAATAAAACAATATAGCAAGAGTCATTAATTAAAGACAAGCAAAAATAATTAACACGTGGCAATAATGAGAATTAAACTCAACACCTATCATCTGCAAAAACATGTACTAATATCGATCAAGTGGATCCAATTTTATGTTAGGCATACTCTTTAAAATATGTGTAATATAAGTAATTTTATTTTTCAACAATCATCCATGATTAATTTTTTTCCAAGCCTATGGTGCACAGAGTCGCTCGTGGCCTCCCTTGGGCATGTACATGGTATCAATCCACAAATTAACTGAATCGAACTCAATTTTATGATTTTGGAAAATCTTCAATTGGAATCATATTGTGCGATTCAAAACTACAAAACTAAGCTACATTTTAATGGTTTGATTTGGCTCATAACAGATTGCACCCACCTCTACTTCAATCACGTATGTTTAAATAGTTATGGGGCAATGTTTCTTTCTTTCTCTCTCTCTATTAGTGACTAGTTTTATTTCCATACAATGAATAACTCCTCTTGTTATGATGTGATCATGGCTCACGAGTAAAATAAAATAAAATGGAATATTATATGAAAAAGATATAATGTAGTTTATTAAAAATATAATGTTTGAGTGGTTAAAAAAATAAATTAATAGAAAATTTTTTTTAAGGTAGTAAACATTTAAGTGATTAAAAAGATAAATCAATTTTTTGTAAAGCAAGTAAAGTAAAATATTAATAATATAACATTGACAAAAATTAAGAAAAAGTTAATTGAAAAATAATCCAAATATTGATTCTAATGAACTTTGTAAAATGACAATATCTCCTTGATTAACTTTATGAAACATCAGGATATCTTTTTCACTACTAAATATTGATACCTTAAATAAACCAATTAAATTTACATTCATTTACCCTAAAATGAAAATAATTTTTAAAAATCATGCACTTTGACCATATCTAAATATTACTTGGGCCGAAGGCCGAGTCCACTAATCCAGACACCACTAGTAGAAAAGTTGGTAGGGGAGGCGAAAACTAAGAGGCGAAATTCGCCTCTTAAAGTATCTGAGGCGAATTTCGCCTCATTTTAACTGAGGCGAATTCGCCTCATCTAGTCAGCACTTGAGGCGAAATTCGCCTCTGACTAGGATTATGAGGCGAATTTCGCCTCACTAGCCTAGTCAGAGGCGAATTTCGCCTCAAGTGCTGACTAGGATGAGGCGAAATTCGCCTCTGTTTGATGAGGCGAAATTCGCCTCATCATCCCCCTATATATACCGCCCCACCCCCCCCTTCTTTTACTCGCCCCTCTCTCGCTCTCTCTCTCGCACACCTCTCTCGCACTCACGCACACACACCGACCCACGCGCGCACTCCCACACACACAGACCCACACCACACACACATCCACACACACACACCACACACACTCCACACCCACACACACACACACAGACCACACCCACACACACACAGACCCACACACACGACCCACACACGGACCCACACACCGACTCACACTAGCTCACCGACGCACACCACCACCACCCACCCAAAAACGCACATACCTTCACGCACACACATCAGGAAAAAAAAATATTTTCGATTAAGTAAATTTAATTATACGGTAAGTTTTTATTTTTTATTTAATTCTTATAGTATTTTATTTTATAGTAAAATATATTTTTGATTGATATTTTCATTTTGAATGCAGGTATCTGATAATTTGGGTGGATTTGATCAGACATTTATCGTACTACAATTACTGCAAGGTTAGTTCAATTTGTTATGAAATTTTTATTTCATTTATTTAAATAGTAGTAGTAATATATATTTAATTTATAGTTATGTATATTAGTGTGTAGTTGAAGAAATTATAGATTTATAGGATATGTGATTACATGTTATTATTCAATCTATGTTTATTATGTTTAATATCATGTCACATAGATTAAATATAAATACTGAGATGTTAATATTTTTCATGTATATTGATTAATGAATGTTCAATATATAGTTATGTATTTATTGTTAGAAATTGAAAAAACTATGTATATACTTAGGATCAAATATTTATATATTATTCGAAGCTTGTTTTATATGTTTAGATTAATAAGACATAAAATAAGTGTAAGTATTGAAATAATACTACTTACATATGTAGTATTTCCTGTATATTATATGTATACTTATATATTTATTATAAGTAAGGTAAAAATATTACATGTATTTACGATCTAGTGATGGCATATAATTGTCTAATATATGTGTATTGTTTTCTTTTATGATACATAGTGTAAATACAATTATTTAAATACTAATAATTGTATGTGAACAAAAATCATATATAGTTACAATATAATAATTATATATTAATGTTTAATACATGTGTAATATGTTTAACTTCATAAATGTATGAATATATGTGTACAGTAGGAAATGCTCCTATTGATATGTTTGTGAATTAATTTATGTGAAATTTGTAGTAATGTATTTATTCTTAGAGGTTCGATAAAACTATGCATATTATCTGTAATTGCATGACACATATAGGGTTAAATAATAAGTAAATCAAACATTAGTGTTTCAATATTAGATGCTTGCATAGTTATAAGAGAGTTATCCGATGTGAGTTAAATGTGGTAATTAATTAAGGGTCAATTTAGGATGTCTGAACGAAGTTGGCATATGACACGTGATTTGACAACAACGCAATATAGAGATGGGGTTAGAGAGTTTTTAGAAGCTGCTGTAAACCATAAGCGGGCAGATGGACTGATTAGATGCCCTTGTAGAGATTGCCTTAATGGTGCATGGCAATCTATTCAGATTATTGAGTATCACCTCCTCAGGAGGGGAATGGCTTGGACCTACTCCCCTTGGATTTATCATGGTGAGGATGTAGATGAATACGAGGTACATGATAATGTTGTTATGGATGAAGGGAGCAATCCACTTGACGACACGCACTTTGAAGATGAGGCAGATCAAAAACTTTTGGAAGATATTGCTGTCAATATAAGTGATGGTGATGGCGATGGCGATGGCGATGATATTGACAGCGAAGATGAAAGTAGTGGGTTTAATGGAGATGGGTGGACTGGAATGTTTGAAAAAGCAAAGAGTCCAGTGTATCCGGGATGTACAAAGTTTTCATTATTATCAGCAGTAGTGCAAATGATAAATCTAAAGATTGATGGGAAGCAGTCTGTGAAGTCATTTAACAATTGGCTTGACTTAATAAAAAGTTTGTTACCTGCCGACAATTTGTTACCTACATCATATTACGAAGCACGGAAGTTCCTGAAGCAGTTAGGCATGGATGCAAACATGATTCATGCTTGTAAAAATGATTGTGTTTTGTTTCGAAAAGAATTCAAAAATCTTGATACATGCCCAGTGTGGGGGAAGGAAGATGGAAGCTTCATACAAGGAAACAAAAAACTGTACCGGTTAAGGTGTTGCGACATTTCCCATTAGTTCCAAGATTACAAAGGCTATTTATGTGCCGGAAGACGGCTCCAGAGATGAGATGGCACAAGGAAAAGTATATATCTGTAGATGGTGTGCTGAGGCATCCGGTGGATTCCGAACAGTGGAAAGGATTGGATAACAAATATCCTGTGTTCGCATCGGACCCCCGCAGTGTACGATTAGGACTTGCCACTGATGGGTTTAATCCGTATGCAAACATGAGCACGACATACAGTGTGTGGCCAGTTATTATGTTTGTATACAATGTTCCACCATGGAGATGTATGAAGGAGCCATATATGATGATGTCTCTTTAATACCGGGGCCGAAATCACCAGGTAAAGATATTGATGTGTACTTACAACCATTGATAGATGAGCTACAAGAACTTTGGACAAGTGGGGTAAAAACACTAGATGTAGTCGAAGGACGGGTATTTCGACTGCATGCTGCATTATTATGGACTATTAACGATTTCCCGGCATACGGTGACATTTCAGGATGGACGACGAAGGGTTATAAAGCATGTCCAATATGTAACGTTGACTGCACAAGTGGCCATTCAAATAGTAAGTTCCACTATATGGGCCATAGACGGTTCTTGCCTTTGAGACATAGGTGGCGCCATGACAGGGTAAGTTTCGACGGCACCACGGAAACACGGGCACGACCAAGGGATTTCTCTGGATCAGACATCATCGATCAATTGAGTCGATACGAGAATGTCATTTTAGGGAAATTGCAAGAGCGCCTATGCCGTCGGAGGAATGAAGACGGGACAAATTGGTGTAAGAAGAGTTTGCTATTCCGATTGCCATATTGGAGTGAATTGCACATTCGACATAATCTTGACGTGATGCATATCGAAAAGAATATATGCGATAACCTAGTGGGAACTATTTTTGGTCTTAAGGGCAAGTCAAAAGACACAGAGAAGGCGAGACTGACACTCCAAGAAATGGGTATTCTTCTGAGCTACACCTGCAGCAACGTGGTGGACGTATTTTCAAACCACCAGCTGCATATACACTATCGACTAGGCAAATGAGAGAGGTGTGTAATTCAATAAGGGATGTGAAGATGCCTAATGGATATGCTTCAAATATATCATCCTGCTTAGGCGCTGATGAAGTTAGTTTGAGAGGTCTTAAGAGTCACGATTGTCATGTCTTGCTGCAACGTATTCTCCCGGTTGTCATTCGTGGGGTGTTGGATAATCGCATTTACGATGTTGTATGTGATGTATGTCGTTTTTTCAGGGAATTGACTGCTAAAGAACTCCGTGTAAATCTTTTGGAGTCTTTGGAAAAAACAATAATCCTAACTCTTTGCAAGTTAGAGATGATATTTCCTCCTGCATTTTTCGATATTATGATACATTTAGCCGTCCACCTTCCAAATGAAGCACGCATATGTGGTCCGGTCCAGTACCGGTGGATGTATCCTGTTGAGAGGTACATGGGAGTTCTAAAAGCAGATTTGCGGAATAGGGCAAGACCGGAAGGTTCAATTACGGAGTCGTACGTTGTGCGGGAGAGCACTCAATTTTGCTCCTTATATTTTGATAACATGGACTCAAGAATAAATAGACCCCACCGACAGTGGGACGAACCGCTGGATGAATGTCCATCATCATCGTTTCGAGTATTCACACAACCCATACGTTCAATAGGTGCATGCACTATAACAGGCTCGGATGTAGAACTCAACAGGATGCATTGGACAGTGTTGAATAATTGCGAGGAAGTGCAACCCTTTATAAGGTATGTCATGTCTTTTCATTCATTTATGACTTGAAAAGAAGAGATGTTCACCAAGATTGAAGATGGACTTCTAATGAAATATCCTACAGGGAGTTTGAGAACGAACTAACTGCACGTGGAGCACGCAATGTCGGAGGAATAGTATGTAAACATTTTGCCGAGTGGTTTAAAAATAAGGTAAAAACTTGTTGAAGACTTCAATACCATTAATTCATCGATATCTTGACATGCAACTTTAATTGTTGACTTGGTATGTAGATTATGGAGCAAACGGCTGTCCATGGACATCAGATGCCAGAAGATCTTGAAGCGTTAGCTTGGGGCCCTGAAATTCATCGATATAGCTTCAATGCTTGTATCGTGAATGGTATCCGATACAACACAGAAGCCAAGGAGGTTGGCTTAAGATCACAGAATAGCGGTGTATATGTCATCGGTGCAGATGGAGGGCAACAACTTACATTTTATGGCGTTCTCACCGAAGTTATACTAAATTATGTGGGGTCGAAGAAAGTGTTTTTATTCAAATGCAGGTGGTTTGATACGGAGAGGGATAAACCAGAAATTATCGACGGAGACCTCATCTCCATCAACACTGCAAGGTCATGGTACGATAACGACCCGTACATCCTTGCCGACCAAGCACAACAAGTATTTTACCTAAAAGACCCAAGCAAGCGAAATGGCAATTGGAAGATTGTCCAGAAAGTTGTACACCGTCATATGTTCACACGTGCTCTCTTCCAAACCGAGAGTATAGAAGATGTTGAATCGTTCGAGCCACCTCCAATAGAGGAGGCAATGCAACAGACAGTGCAGAGGCCATGGACAATTCCAATCAATCGCATATTTGTTGATCTAGGAAACCTTACACGCTTACCCGACCCGAGTGTGGGATGCAGTAGCATAGGCGATTACGATTTGGACGAATAGATTGTACGGATACGTTTATTTATATAATTATTATCTATCACATGTACTTTGTTTGCGTAATAATCTCCAGGAAATATTTAAGTAACCGGTGTTATTTTTTGAACTTGCAGGATGAGTAGCTCCGATTTCATGGATCAGCTTTTGGACGACTCTGAGGCACATCCGGAGCAGTACACTGGTGGGATTTACAGCTTCATTTGTAAATGTTTTATCTGTCATAGCAATATTATATCAATTTTGGACTCATGCGTTTCATTTTCTTATTTTGTCATACAGGAGGATCGTTTACTGCCTTACTTACTGATCGGCAGGTCCGACATCCCGATGACCAGTCGGGTCAGGCGGCTGAGCCACAGCCGGGATGGGTAAATGAGCTGGGGATCGGGGAAGAGGTGTTGTACGACCTCCCGGATGATATGCCTGCTCAGGTTGACCCAGATGACCCACAGGCCGCAGCAGTGGAGCGGGAGGAGGCCGCTGTGGCAGCTCAGCATGAGGAGGCAAACATCACGGTGACAGATAGGCGCCGGGGTATGTATAGAGGTTACCGGGCGGAGGAGGAGTATAGGAGGACAGGCCGTAGACCGACCATCACTATGCCTGATGGGTTTATGGGTCTCATATGCTCATCTCCGGGGATGGTTAGGTTGGAGTTCTTACTCCATCACAGAGCTTCGACGAAGTTGTTTGTCCCTGGAGGTCGAGGAAAGGCATGGTCAGCATTTCCCGAGGCCTATCGACATGGCATCATCCGCCGTGTAATGGTAAGTTAATTCTAAATGTAAACATATACGAAAAATCAATTTTTGGCTCTGTCACCTTCCTTTAACACTTAATTTTTTTGGTTCAAATTTGCAGAACAAGTTCGAACTACCCGAAAATTGGCGGACAATTCACAAATGGTGGGTGGCACTGGACTTTCTTGCAAGCAAGTCATATAGTCAGCTTCGATACAGGCTTAAACGTTATGTCATAGCCAAGGGTGGAGGCGATACAGCTGCTAGTAAGCCACCACCGGGTTTCGAGCACAGGTTAGACGAATGGAGGGCATTCGTCCACTTCCTAGAGACAGATCAAGATTATAAGGTACGCTTCTCCATGTAGTAAATTACATATGCATAAGCTATAGTTCAATTGTTCACTTCTTCTCGAAACGTGTAGTTGCGATCCACGGTGAATGCGGAGAACAGGAAGAAGCAACTGTCAGTTCATACAGGTGGTACAAAATCCATGCTCCAGCATGCACTCACAAATGTAGGTATTCCAATTACAATGAATGTGGGTTTAAATGCTATGTTCTTGTACTGACTTTTTTTAATAATGTATTACAGGATCTCACGCCAATACAAAACTACCGACATACCCACCTAAGGAGACAGAAAGGGCAGTTAACAGATCGATGGGAGTCGGAGGTCTCCATGCAGAATTATGTTAGTATTTTCGATTCTTATATATAATTTTTTTGTAGTATTTCATATCCATCTGTTTGTATGATTATAATCACCTTGTGCTCATGTTGTTTCAATTAGGAACGAATGGTGGAAAAAAGAAAGCATGAGGATGACATTGCTGCTGCGTCAGGTCAGCGACCTAAGGAGGATAAGGTCATCATGGAGGAGGTTTTGGGCCACCGATCTGCCTACCGACGTGGCTTCGGTTACGGCATGCCAATAGATCAACATAGGGTTGATTATTATGAGCAGCCACGTGAGGAGAATTTGGTCCACTCTGAGTATGATAGGACCAGCCAGGAGGCCAAGATTGAGAAGATGCAAGAGAAGATCGATTTGCTGATGAACTACGTCCGTCCCCCTACTACATCTTCCTCCGGGCAGTACCCTCCATACCAGCACGCAGCACCACAGATGGGGACTTCCACTTATGGCCCTGATCCTAGTCAGCCTGGCTTTACGCCATTCACACCAGTCCCACCTCCTCCGTATCCATACCATGGGTTTTATGGGATGCCGAGCCATCCATCCATGTTCACGCATCCTCCACACGATCCGACACAGGATCCACCAGGCAGCGCACAGCAGAGAGGACCACATCCTCAGGGGTTCATCCCATGGGCCGGGGGTCCCGGTTTTGCGCCGTTTGCGTCACAGCCGTCAGCGTTTGGATCGTATGCTTTTCCTGGGGCTCCTTCGTCTTCACATCCTCCTGCCTCTCAGCAGCCTCCGCATACTCCGACTCAGCCCGCAGCTGTTCAGTCGACACCGGCTTCGACTCCCCCCCATACAGTCACAGAGGACATCTGTGAGAGGATCTGGTCGTGCTCGACTCCGACAGGATCAGCGACAGTAGCTGCTATGTTTTTTATTTCCTCATCGTATTTTATTATTCCGGACATGATGTTCACGTTTTATTGCATTACTTGTTTCGCACCTTGTATGTCATGCTATTGATTATGATTACCGTCATATTTTGTCCCTTAGTACTGTTATTTCATACGACGAGTACCATGCACATCTAATTTTATTTAAAAAACCATTCAACCAACCCGCAGTATATTTAAATAATTATTAATGTGTCATACATGTAGGATATATGTTAACTTGAACTCACCTTAACTTAAACTAAGTCAAGATGGTTAACTTAACCTTAATCATTTAAATGAAAATATAAGTCATAGATGGTTAAACTATCTCAATCTAATTCATTTTAACTCATTGAAGTCTATTTAATCAAGTTGAACCTCGGTTTGTTAACTAATTCTTTTGTTAATTAACTTTTACATTTAATCTAATTATTTGTTAAATCTGTAAATGTACTAAACTCATATTTAATTATATGAACCAGTCAACATAACACATTAAGCATCACTTATCCATCTCATTATAGCTAAAAAATATCCACTCTGTAAGCAAAAAAACACACATAAAACAAAGAAAAACAAGTTGTTAACTTTGCATGGAAAATGTATCAGTTGAAAAAAAATGAAATTTAAGCACTGATAATTTCAGCATTTGCAAAATCTCAATACATGAAAGTTGTATATCTCTTTCTTATCTTTCCAACGCAACTGAAGTCGCCTCAATGAGAGATCGGATTAAAAAATTATGCCAAAATACGAAGAGGCTGAGAAACTGGGATTTAATTTGGGGAATTGAAGATCTTAAAATACGATAGGTTATAAATTAACATCTTAAAATAAGGACTTAATTTAGGAATTTAATTTGGATACAAACATATTTAATGTGAGTTCGGGTTTAAGAACTAATATTTTATTCAAACAAATGAACTCAAATTCTAGTAAGATTTAGGAATTAATGTTTAGGTTAAAAATCAAGCGTTGATGAATCCTCTAAACTATTTTAGAGGATTTTTAGAGGTTATATCAATTTCAAATCTCAAACCAACTTACTTATTAATTCTAAAAATTGTAATATTAATTATATACTTTTATTGTAAAAATTTATGTTTGTACTAACAATTTCATAACGAATACGATAAATGTATATTATCACAATCCATATGAAATAATTGACGGTATTGAAATTAATATATGTTAATTTTATTTTCGTACAAAGTCCAAATCTTCTTTTATATGTTTAATAATATTAAAAATATTCTCAATATACAAAATGTCGAACAAATAAATATTTTTACAAAAATAAATATCAACTGAATAAGATTAATTTTTAATCTCTGTACTAGTAAATCAATTGATTGACAAATAAATATTTTTATAATTATTATTAAATCTATGAAAACATTTTTTTATAATTATAATCACCAGTCTTATCTACTAGTAAATAAATTGATTAGAATATATATTTTATGAAAAATTAATATATAAAAATATTTTAGTTATTAATTTTTAATGAATAAAAGTACATTACTTAATTGCATAAGATTTACCTTTAATCTTATCTAATAATAAATATATGGATTAATAAATATGTATATTTTTATTTACATATTTAATCTATATAAATAATTGAAAGATTTAATTTTTAATTAATAAAAGTACCACCCTATTGAATAAGATTAATTTTTAATCTTATCTACTAGTGAATAAATTGATTAATAACTATATATTTAAATATGAAATATTTAATCTATATAAATATTTAATGTATGTACATATTATTTATAATTAACTTTTAATAAATAAAAGTACATTACCTAATTGAATAACAATGACTTTATTCTTATTACTATAAGTAAATTCACTAATTAAATATATATTTTTTTATAATACAAATTTAATCTATACAAATATTTGTTTATTTAAATTATTAAATGTAAGTACATAACTCAATTGAATAATATTTACTTTTAATCTTATATATTAGTAAATAAATTGATTAATAAATATGTAATTTCAATTTATTAAAAATTTAATTTATATAAATATTTTTTATGATTTTTTTTAATCAAAATAAGCACATCACACAATTGAATAAGATTAATTTTTAATCTTATTTACTATTAAATGAAATGATTAATAAAAATATAATTTGATTAATTAATCTTTTATCTATATATAAATTTTTATAATTAACTTTTTAATTTATAAAGTACATCACCCAATTAATAAGATGAATTTTTAATCTTATTTAATAATATATAAGTTGATAAATTAATAAATATTTTTAGTAATTAATTTTAAAAAATATATGCGAAATTTACGAGTAAAATTTTTAGCGGGACGACGCGGGAGAAAAATAGCGCGGGCGGGAGTTTGGAATTTTTCATTATGAGGCGAAATTCCCTCATTTTAAAATCTGAGGCGAATTTCGCCTCATTCCCCAACCATGAGGCGAAATTCCCTCATATTTTAACATATGAGGCGAAATTTGCCTCATCAGCCCAGTCACTGCCTATATATACCCCCTTCTCTCCTCGCTCCCTCATATTTTTCTTCCCTCTCTCACATTCGCACCTCTACTTCCAACTACAACGGTAATTCATCTTCAATTTTTTTTTTTATTTACTTAATTTTTATATTTAATTTTTATTTATAATTATTTATTTGGATTTATTTTTGCAGGATTTTATTATTTCTCATTACAAGTTCAACAATATTAAAATCAAATATAATATAAGGTATATTTACAAATTTTTTACAATTTTTCCAAATTTTAGATATATTCTACCTTTTATTTTATAACATTTTATCAATATAATATATATTTATAATATCATAATACGTTTATTATTTCAAATGTTTACGATAACAAACTTACATACAATATTTTAAGTAAAATATAAATATATTTGTAATATTAATTATACGTTTTTTTTTAAATTATTCCAATACAATTTGTATTTATTATTTATAAATTCTGAAAAAATATATTAATTAATTAATAAATTTTAAGTCAAATATTAATAATAATAAATTTGTAATATTAATTATATAATTTTTGTAATATGTGTTGCATTTTTTTAAAATTCTGAAATAATATATTCATAATTAAATCTTAATTAAAATATTAATAAATTAAATTCTAAAATTATATATGAATAATTAAAAAATGTTATTAAAAATTACGGGTCTGGTATATTTGGAGGATGAGGCGAATTTCGCCTCATTATAATTATATGAGGCGAAATTCGCCTCATGCCACGTCGGCTAGTGAGGCGAAACTCGCCTCACTCGCCGACGTGGCTCCAGGTTTGTATGAGGCGAATTTCGCCTCATGTAATTATAATGAGGCGAAATTCGCCTCATGCCACGTCTGCTAGTGAGGCGAGTTTCGCCTCACTAGCCGACGTGGCTCCCTCATCCCAGCGTGAGGCGACGTTCGCCTCTTTGCCCTAAGAAGGCAGACTTCCAGAGGCGAATTTTTGAGGCGAATTTTTCGCATCAATAGCACTATTGAGGCGAAATTCTAAGCTACTGAGGCGAAAAATTTCGACTCTTAAGCTCATTTTTTTACTAGTGCACATAGACAAAGTACGCCCATTAGGCCTTCGATAAAAAAAGGAAATAAATCGATTGTTACCTATTTATTATTATTAACAATAATTAATTTGTTATTATTAATAATACAATAATAAATCTAAAAATATATGATTGTTCTATATAGAGTTCTACTAAAACTAAAATATTTTTTCTCTTAAATTACCTCTAGTGTATTTTGTAATCCTATATTTCTAATATTACAACTAAAGTTGTGTGTATTTGTGTATTAATATATCACAAGATAAACTATTCTTGTAGGAAATAGACTAAAAACTCTAATGCTCTTAAATTTAATTTTTATTTTGAGTTTAATATTATTCTTAATAAATTAAAAATTTATGTCTTCTAATCTAATCTTTTTAATTTTAACTAAAATAAAAATTTGCTTAGGTCCTAGGTTCAAGACTCATGTTAGACTTGTGTTTCATAAATCAACAAACTTAGACCCGCAAATTGGTGGGTGCGGGTTGGGTGAATCCTGACTTATCGCAATGTCTACCAACACAGTAGTATATTATAGAAAAGACAAAAAAAAAAAAAAAAGAAATTTACCTGATTTGTTTTTAAGACTTCACAAGCTTCCTCTTGATTCCATAGTATACTGCGCTTTCCAGGTAGATCACGACCTTGTTGCCTTATGATTTCCATTCCAAGTAGTTTTAATTGATCATGCATAATCACTTGGTTTCCATAGCTGACCTTTATCAATGATAAAGATTTAAGGACTTCAATTCCAGATTGTGGGTAATAGCCACAGTCATTCCACATATACATGAAATTTTCAAATTCATTCTTGTATGGAAGACAAGCAATGTCAAGAAACATTTTCTTTTGCTCATAATTTAAGGCATCGTAACTTATTTTCAGCTTCATTTGCACTTTGTCATCAGGTATCCTTTTCAACTTTTCCCATGTCTCTTTCCAAATCTGTAAGCCTTTACCCGATAAAAAGGAGCCGATGATCACAATTGCTAGAGGGAGACCTCTAGTAGCAAATACAATACCTTGAGCAATGACTTCAAATTTATCACGGGGAGGGCCCTCTCTTTGTAAAGCATGCATGCAAAATAGTTGAAAAGATTGATCAAAATCCAATTCTGTCACCTCATATATTAACCTCACATGCCATGATTTCAAGGCATCTCTATTCCTAGTAGTGACTATGATTATGCTTCCAAGTCCAAACCGATCAGGACTTTCAATCAATGCATTCAATTGATCGCCATCGTCAACATCATCAAGTGCAAGGAGGACTTTGGTTTTTATAAATTTATTGTTGATAATCCTGGTTCCTTCATCGGGATTATATATTTCTTGTGGCCAATCCTCTTTTAAAATGTTGGATATTAGTTGTTTTTGCAGATGCAGAGTTGATGCTTCACGAATACCTTCCAAAAAACTACAAAATTGAAAGCGGCTAAGTAGTTGGTTGTAAAGAAACTTGGCCAAAGTTGTTTTTCCGATGCCACCCATGCCATGGATTAAAACAACTCGAATATCATTGGATTGTTTTTCATCAATTGCTTCCATGATCTTCTTTGTTCGTTCCTCAACTCCAACCAAAAATTTTGGAACAGCCATGATGGTTTTTTTAAGGGCAATTAACACCTTTTCCACAACCTTTTTTATTAATTTTCCTTCGTACCTATATGTCATGTTGCAATGTAAACTTTAGTGCACAAACAAAAATAAAATGTAATATATTGAAGACAAGGGAAAAATTAAAAAAACCCTTACCCATCAACATTATTGTTTAATTCCAATGCTTTTAAGGATGCAACTTCTTTCAAAGCATCCTTCCATTGTTGGACAATCTTCCTATTATGATTTTTCTCATGCAAAGAAAATAGCTTTTCAAAATTGCCTTTTTGATGATGCATATCTGATGGGTCTACATGGTAAAAGATGGGTAAAACGATTTGGCCTAAAGTTTCTCTACACTTGAGGATTTGGACAAGCTCAAGAAGGCACCACTTACTAGAAGCATAATTAGGAGAGATGATTGGAATTGAAATCTTAGAAGTTCGGATTGCAGCAAGAAGATTGGGGTGAATTTCCTCACCGATGTGAAGTTCCTCGTTATCTCTAAATACACAAACCCTCAGATCTATTAATCTATGATAGAGATGATCAGTGAATGTTTTTCGAGTATCTATACCTCTAAAATTCAAAAACACTTCATAATATTGACTAAGAGGAGGAATGATTGATGCTGTTGCTGTCGAAGTTGTGTGATTTGGGTTTTCAATAACAATGATCTTTTTCTTCCTAAAAAAGTGAAAGCTGAGAAATAAAAGGACCCTGCTAGGATTGCTGCCACCGCCCACGCAGCTGATATGATGTTGGGTTCCATAGTTTGATTAAAGTGGGTATTCGTAAAAGGAAAGATGAAAGCCGGCAGCAAAGGAAGGGTAGAATGTAGAGTTTGATTACAGATGAGATTTTAGGCAACTTATTAGGTCTTTATTTGATGTTCCATTTCAGCTTTTCTGTATGTACCGTGTGGACTGGGAACAGCAAGGAAACTTCCTAGGTATTTCTCTATAGACATGATACAGTGTTGGTCAATAAAGAAAGGGTACGAGTCTTGGCCATACAACACAAAATGGAGGGTGATAGATGATATATGTCATTTTCAAGTTATGGATTTCCAGATCCTTTCTTTTCTCTTTTTTTTTTTTTTTTTCCCTGCCGACAGATCCTGTTTGTTTCTAAGAAATTTAAATATATACGTGTATATATATATATATATGTATATATGATATTATTTACAACGTTGAGAAGGGATATTGGATAGAAAATTTTCTCTTGTTAAAAGAAAAAAGTATAAAGAAATAACCTAGCTAATATTTTCTAATAAAAATGATTTACGTTTGTTGGCCAAAAAAAAATTATTTACGTTTTTTACGGAATGTCCTATGGTGAATTGGTCCGTGCATTACCAACCAGTAATATAATTTTGGTTTTTCATTATCTACAAAATTATTTTTTACATACAAAAGACCATTGGAAAACAATATATATATATATATATATATAAATTTATAGCAAAGCTAAATTAGCTACCACTAATCATTTCCACCGGGGATAAGATAGGGTCTTAGTCTTCTTCCAAGTCTTTCCTTTAATCAATCTCTTATCAACTATTTCATTCTTTTGCCAGAATAATGGTAAATCGAGTACTTATATTTTTAATTTTTGATAATTTAATGTCTAATCTTTAGATTTTGACAAATGAGTACCTACACTTTAAAAGTATGTACACTTTAGTACCTTTGTTGAATAATATTTCATGAATATTTATTTTCATAACAGGATAATATCAAATTAAGTACCTATACTTTTACTTTTTTGATAATTTCTTAGCAATTTAGTATTACATCTTTAGATTTTAGTAATATTTGGCCATGTGTCTGCCATTATCTTGTCATCAAAATGATAGTATGTCAAATATTATTTAACAAAAACACTAAATTGCACATACTTTGAAAGTACATGCAAAAATTTGTCAAAATCTAAATATAAGACACTAAATTACTAAAAACTGAAAGTAGAAACACTTGACTTGCTTTTATATCTTTTTTGGCCTTAGCAGTGTGTGATAGATATTAAGTGGAATTATAAATATGAATTTGGATTAGTATAAAAGTACAAATGATTATAGTACCTTTTACTTTATGAAGTGGGATCATTTTTTGTTTTTCTTTTTTTAAGCAAAGTAATGGATTTGAGCAAGAAGAGGTATCCTTATAGGAATTGTAAAAGTTACAAAAATTATAAAATGCTGGTATTCTCTAGCATAACTACAAACAATTTTTTTTTTTTTTTTGTCCAAAAGAAAAATTATAATTAAAGACAAAATAGAACAAAGGTTGGTAAGTGACAGTTTTATAATTTTAGGTCCGTATTTTGAAGGAATCAAGCCAATAAAAAGCAGCCACAACCTCCGCTAGTTGTGGTGTTGGTTTTTGGGCAAATCCAATCTTTTAAGGCCTCAAAAAGACATTTTTTTCTATTTTAAGAAGCTTTTAAATGTGTTATAACTTTTAGTGTAGATGTTTTGTTCTATTTATTGTCTATGGAATTTTACTTGTCTTTTTATTTATTTTATATCTATAAGTTTTAGGATCTTTTTATTTTTGACAATTTTTGAGTTGCATATAAATGTATGCCCTAAGGCATTGAATAAATCTGTTTTTATTAGTACTATTATTTAAGCCATCTTTTGCTCTAAATCTGCAAACATTTCAATAGCGTTAATTTTAAATTTGGAAGTCTATTATTTGGTGATTCACAGGATCAACATACAATTAGAAAATCACATTCTGGTATTTATGCACGAATCAATGTAACATGGTAGTTGTTATGACCCAAAAAAGGGCAAGAAGAAAATCCGTTTGGATGTCGGATTTTATCACTGATACAAAAGTTTTCATACAACAACATGCAATCATTAATAGAATACAAGTACAACTGATAACATAATATAGAGACATCCACAGGTATAAATAAGGAGAACAGGGTCAAAAGAGCTTATTATCGAAAAACCATTGTGAAGCTTCTTCCTCTCTCTTCTTCCTTAGGAGCCTTTTACCTGGCTCGAAGAGAGTAACAAGGAGACGAGAAGATATTGCCTTGGAAGTAGAAGATTCGAAGCCATCTTATATTCCAAAAGTTAGGGTTTGAGGAAGTGAACAGAAACGAGGAATTCTCTGGAAATTGTGTTGTTGATTTGTCGTAGATCAGACGTAGAAAGTAAAAACCTAGCTCTGATTGTGAGCATATTACACAGATTCAACCGAATTTGCTTAAGAGTTGGGCCGTGTCTATTTGTGGATTGATTTTTTTAGGCTTTTATTTTCAGGCCTAATAGTAATTTGTCATTCCTTTCATTGTGTCGGTTTTTGACTTTATCGGAGAATTATAACTTTGCCTTTCAAAATTTTCTGGACGTGAAATTTTCTTGCAAATATGATAGAATATATGAGGAAGTTGTGGGGTGTGTGGGAACTATGGGGTATACATTAACACTAGCTGTCCTGACTAGTAAGGAGGTCATCAATTGCTGAATTTCGTAAACTGTAATGATGTATGCAGGGTTGGGTTCTTTAAGATGGAGTTAAATATTTATACATTGGATTTTGCTTAAATATGCTGATGTAGTGATATATGTAATAGCAGTGTTTAACTTAGTTGATGATCCTTTCTTTAGAAGAGAAAGAATTTTTTCTATTAGATGGAGTGGTTAAAAGATTGGTGCCAGCTATTCTTTTGACCTATTTAAGAATGAACTAATTTTACTTGGTTTGTTAAGTTTGCAGGATGGCCAATGACAGGCTAGGTTGACCTACAAGCCAAAGGGGGAGGGGGAGTTTATGAACTAGCTAAAAATTTCATGTTAAAATATATATATATATATATATAATAACATAAAAGTGTGGTAGCTCTAAAAACATGATGTTATGACTTTTCTACTTATTCAATAATTAATAATAAAAAAATTTCCCAAATTTGAATGTTTTCAAATTGACTTTTACTCTAACTCACTATGTCAACAATACTACCTAAATCTTGACAAAATAAGTAATTAAAAATATAAATTTTGAATTGATCAATTTAGTACGTGAAGGAACATTTCATGAATGCCATTAGTATTTTGCTAAGTTCTTTCAGAGATTAAATTCAAAATTTTCCTAATACTAATTTGATTTTTTTAAAGTTTAGGTACTAAACCAAGTAATTTTAAAGTTCACATACTTAATTGCATATTTTATCAAAGTTTAGCTCCATTGATGACATTAACTGTTTTTAGAAATCTTTCCAATAGTCAATCTATTCTATACACAAATTAAAGCTGTTTGGGGTTCCTAAAAATTTATGGCCTTTGTTTAATAAACTCTTTCATATTAGTTGAAAAATATATCATAGGATGTTTTAGAAAATAAATATATTTTAAAAGTGTGCTACAACACATTGAAGATATATATGTATATATATATGTATGTATGTATATATGTATGTTAGATAGGCATTCAACAAAAAAATTTAAGATAAATGAAGAAAAGAAAAGGCACATTAAAAAACCAATTCAGGCTACCTAAATGAAAAAAGGAGGGGGGGAGGTTAATGCCACGAATGATACCTAAACTTTTGATAAAACATGTAATTAGATATCTAAATTTAAAAACTTATCATTTCGGTGTCTGAACTTTAAAATTGATCAAATTGGTACGGGAATAAACTTTTTGTGCATGACAATAGTACATCCATGAAGTTCTTTCAAGTACTAAATTGATCGATTTAAAAGTTATTATATTAAATAGATCAATTTTAAAGTTCAAGTACTTAATTGTATATTTTTATTAAAGTTATTTTGTGATATTATAAAAAAATAACATAGAATTAAAAAAATGTACGATATCAAAATGTGAAACAACATCAATTACCTTATCAAAGTTGAGCCATTCCCGCCAATATCCTATCCTAGAGGCCTGGATAGAGGTCATCACGGGGCGGTTCTGAACCGCGAACAGCCCCGAACCGTCCCCGGCAGTTCTGTACCCGGGAACCACCCTATCGAGGATGATTAAGAACCGCCAGAGGACCCGCCGGAACTGGCAAGTCCTACCGATTCCTCTGCAACTAACCGGTGGTTCTGCCAGGTCGGGAACAGCTATTCCAGACCTGAAACCGACGGTTCCGACCCGACTAGTATAGAAAATAAAAAAAAAAAAAAAAAAAAAAAACAAAACACATACATCACAAATTAAGCTAACTTTGTTTAGCAAGTGACTCCAGAAAGAGCTTCTTTCTATTTCCTCAGGTTGGGGTTCTAGTGTCTTTTAAAATATATTTATTTCCAAGGGTTGGAATCACATCATGGCACATACATAGACATTGGTATAAAAAAAAATTTACAATGACCCAAAAACAAAGAGAGGAAAAAAAAAAGAAAAAGGAAAGGTTTGAAGAAGATTTACTATAAACGTTCACCAATATTATTCTAAATGACGAAACGAGAGAAAGTAGTATCTGAAATCCTTAAAAAATAATTAAAGAAAATAACTTAGGTGTTTTGACAATTTTACAGAGTTTTTTGTATTTAACAAACAAATAAGTTTTACATTTATTTGTTAATTTCACTTAAAAACATGCAATTTTGCTCTTAATAAATAATGAAATAATTAAATTAATAAATGATGCTTTTACATATATTTACGCAACTTAATTTAGTTAAGAAATATAAAAGAAACTGAAACCAAAGGAGGGGAAAAAATTTTCAGAATAAAAAAAAAAAAAAGAGTAAGAAACTGTTGACTAACCACCTTATTGTCGATAGGTTTTTATTTGTTTTTTTTTTTTTTGGCTAAACGATAGGTTGTTATTTACTCTTTACTTATTTTTCAATCTTTACATTTAAATTTTTTGCATTTTCGTATCAAGTTTTTAAGAAATTTAATTATTTAAAATATTTAACAATATCATTTAATTCATTCATTCATTCAAATCAACCCTCCCAAAATACAAATCACTTTTTCATTTTTGTAATTTAACCAAAAATATTACAATTACATAACAAACAGAAGTAAAAATAAAATAAATTTTATAATTCTTATGCAAAATAGGGAAAGGTCTCAATTGCTTTAAAAAAAAAATTGAAGGAAAGTTAAGATTGCAACATCCATATTGATTACTTTTACCAATATTCTTTGAATCTTAATAAGAGAATCATAATATCTAAATCTTTATGTTAAATATTGACTTTACAAGAGTAACTCCAAAAAGCAATTATATACATATATATGTTATGTTGGTTATGTCTTTTAAATCTTAACTTTATCATAATGTCTAGTGATTAAAAAATACAAGAAGAAGGAAAAAAGAAAAAAAACCTTTAGTATAGTGTCATTCTTGAAAGAAACTAAACTAAATGGCCGATAGCTCACAGTATCTTCACTTAATCTGTAATGAATTGTGTTTTAAAAAGAATAAAATGAAATAGATTATCAACCTAAGGTATAATGGTTAAACATAGGAATAAGGTGTAAAAATTCTAGATTAACAAGGATCTATTTGCAACCAACAATGGTTATCCACTTAAGCAAAATGACAAGTTTTATAATGTTTTTTTTTTTCCCCCCAAACATGACAATTATACTTTAAGGATTAAGTGTGGTATATAACCTTTCATTATCATCTTTAAGAAAAAAATAACTCCGTTTCTTAAAGTAAAAGCCTACTTGTGCTTATATAAACGAATGACAAAAGAGAAAAATATTACTAACCATTCTATGGTCAATTCCCATTTGCACAACTTTGCTCTTCTTGCTCGAACATTTCTCTCCACGAGCATGTGCATAAGATTGGGAATTCATATAAATGTAAAAAAAGATAGATTTTTTTATCACAATATTTTCAACCTTTAAGCTTTCCTTTTATAAGTCCTTGTTTAAGTCTTTAGGATAAGGAGAGCGAGCATAATAATTATCAAGTCACTTCTATTTTGAAATTATTTTTGGTGTAATATAAAAGCCATAATCGTTTATGGTTTTCATTCCTAAAATACGTGCATACTCTTTCTAGAATTAGAATCCAATTTAGACAATGTGACATGTTTTATTCATGTCGTCGTATATAACATCTGACATACTATATTATATGCGAAAAAATCATACAAACATAAACATTCAAGCTTTCTATCATGCAAACTTTCTAACATAAGATTCACAAGCCAAAAGGTTGAGTGGGACGATTTCTGGAATCATGTATAATTTGATTAAAACATGAACCCATGAAGTAGCAATAAAAAAATATATAAACAAATTGTTACAGGCTTCACAAAGCAATTTGACTAATAAAAAACAATCACCTACCTTACTATTCTACGTAATGTTTTGAAGATCCAAATTTTCACAAATTTTATAAATGAAATATAAATCGAGGCCAATCATTTTGCACTCGAAATATGTATACATATACATATAATATATATATATTTATTAAGCATACATAGCACAAGCTCTTAGTTTGATGTTTGTTCTGTACCAACGGCTTCAATAGAAGACAACAAATAATAGGCAAAGATATTAGAGGGACTTTAGTTAAAGGAAAAATTGAAGATATCCTGAAGATAATACCATGTGTACAATATTATTCATAGCAGCAGAGCCGGATTACTCTTCCTTCTCCTTACTCAGGCAAGCTTTTGGAACATCATTGAAAATGCCTCTGATAAGCTTCTATATAATTTGTAATTCAAAAATCATTAAACGGTCCATTTTCAACCAATAAGTAAATTCTATCACAAAAGTTGGTATTCACAAAATTACCAGGCTAATAAAATTAAAATGGCTGAAAATGAGAGAAGTATACTGTCATGCCACATGGACAAAGAACAAGATAGATCAACCTACTTACAAGATTTTGTTACAACTTGGGATATAGCTAAGCAAATATAACAGAATATACATGTAGTATTTGTTTCTTTTGCATGTAATAGTAGAATAGCTGACAAGTTATTGTAAACAAAGATAGGATTTGTAATCGATTACAATATGTGATTTACACAATTGATATTAATAGAAAGATACAATAGAAAACAGGGTATGAAAGTTTACCCAAAAATAATTAGACCCTTAGGAGCCTCTGGAAGCTCGAATTTCAGAAATCATTTCAAGCTTTCATTTTTCAATTTTCCTTGCAAAACAAAATATCACAAACAATTAGTAAGAAATATACAAACAGATCTAAAACTAGTTCTCAATATCTGAGAGTTCTAGTTGTTAGATTTTGAAAACCCTAATTTTTGGAAGAACATTCGAGAGCGAAAGAAAAGAGAGTTGTTTTTTATCGGAAGAGAGAGAAAGAACAAGCGAATTTTGTTAGGGTTGCCCTTATTCATTTTGATATTGTCCTCATGGGCTTGGGCCTTGGACTGAGCTTAACATATACATTTTTAATATATTTTATTATATTTACTATGTATCAAAGCCAAATGTAAAATCCAATATATTCACATATAATAAACACATAAGCTCAAACAACCCTGAAAAGTAGACTTCTGCATATCCAGTGGTAATACGCTTTCACTTCCGCATGAATACTAATAAAATTTCAGAAAATTATACCCTAGCCACTGACACATAGACAACATCCATGGGGTTAAAAAAAATAAAAAATAAAAAATTCATGCATCATGGTTCAAGCACTTTTTAGAATGTAAAAAAGAAAGAATAAATCAAAATTTCATTTTGATGCCACAGCTCTCATATATAAATGTATAAATTTAAAATGAGAAACAAGAAATGGAAGAACACTAACTGAGAAATGAAATTGGCATCTTGTTTACCTTCAAAGAAGAGAGAAGAATGCCAACGTAGGCAAAGCATGAACCCAACTTCTTCAACGTTGTCAGGAGAGAAAGTTGATAAGTTTTAAAAAAATCAAATATTACATGTGAAAAATTATTTAGGATAAAATATAATTTTTTTATTTTTTAAAATAATATATCACCTAAGAAAAGTAAAATATTAATTTGTAATAAATTAATTAGTGAATAGACATTAAGTGCATCAAAATTAAAATATAGGCCAAAATGCAATTAAAACTAAAATACATATACTAAAATGCAAAAAAGTGTCGACGTTAACTTTTCTGTTATCGAAGGCACTAAATTGACACTAATTGAAAACAATCACTTCTAGTGCTTTTCTCCTTAGGAGAAACAATACCTGAATTTCAAATAAGTAGGAAAAATGACACATAAACTTTCATAAAAAATTCAAATTAAATACCTAAAGTATAAGTTTGTATGATAATTTAGCACCTAAAGCAAGTTTTCAGGTACAGGTAGAAAAAATGAGGTAAAAAAAATGTATGTGAAAACTTGTTTCAGATACCAAATTATTTAAAACAAAACTTTATGTGGGAAAATATACACGAAAACTTATTCAGGTATAATATTATTTAAAACCAAACTTCAGGGACTTGATTAAACTTTTTGCAAAAGTTCAGGTATCATTTTTTATATCATTAATATTTTATATTATGGATTAAGAGTTATTATTAAAAAAAAACTTAATTTCTTTATTTTTTTATATCTATTATATATTTCAAGTTTTTTAGTATTTCTATGAGTATATCTATAGTTTTTCAAAACTATTACATGTAGGTTGTAGAAACTTGCATTTCTATGTTTTGATTTTACGTCCCAATTCTATAGATTCTTTGATGATTCAATGTAAAATTATGAGTTTGACAACCTTGCTCTTAAGTCTTATGGTGTAAAATGAAATTTACTATCCCATCGCTATTAACCGTATGATATATCCTTTTATCACTTTATAATTGTACAATAAGGCCACTGGTATAAGTTACCTTCTAGACCAGTGTAAGGACCCGCTATTACCCCTATATTTAAAATAAGTGATAACAGTTCCCCAACCACATATAATCTGCAGAATTATATGTAAGGTTGTCCGAGAAGAAATGTTTGATGAATTGTTTGTCTAATTTCACAACATAAGTCATTTTGAAAATCATTTACTTAATAGCTTACTTTCAAAACACAATACCATATATATACAAACATTATAAGAAAATAGCTCAGGTTATACAAACTAGGTACATACATACATACATATATATTATTACAACCAAAAGGCTTCTTACAAGCCTTAGCAAAACTACAAAACATATAGTTCATCAAGAACTATATAAACAACTATCCAACCTATATATCTAGTCTATTACAAAAAGATTGGACTCCAACCAGTCCAGGGCCATCTCTAGTCCTCAAACTCCTCCAGAAAATCCTCAAAATCAGGACCATAACCTAAGCTCGCATAAGACTCATCAAGATCCTCACCTGAAATAGATAAATATGAGCCAGAGGCCCAGTACACAAGTAACGAAAACAAAAGCGAGATGATTCACACAAGCCTGAACTAAATGCAAGATGCAACAACCATTCAATTATTATTTAGTCTTTAGTTAGTAATTCAACATGGGAGTATTCAAACTCCGGGCAACAAGGATAGTGGGGGGGGAATCCTGAGTAACAACCTTGACGCTCAGGGGGTTGATATAAGTAGCTCGGATACTTATACCGTTCTAGATAATTTTACCGAAAACACCTAAATCTACCATGCCCAATCTGAGCAGGGTGCCGCTCCCCGAACCGGATACCAATTCCACCCCAGGCTCACCCAATCTGTGAGGGGGCGCCCCTAGGCACTCATGCCACCCTGGGCAGGGATTGGATTTAACGGCGTAAAACACAAATCAACACTCACAATTAAGTTTTTTCTTAATATATATAGTTTTCATAAATGCCTATCCTAACACAGAGATAAGCTAGTTACTGCGTACCTGATATAACTCGGGAATTAACGGGGTTGACTGGGCGAGGATCTATCACTGTTTAAATCAATATTAAATTTCACATTTAGCCTAAGTACTAATTAACTAATATAAAAGATAAATATATCAAAGAAATCCAAATAAATTAATAAAGGTCATAATTAAACATTTAAACATCCTAATATACCCTAGATCGCTTAACAAATACTTAATTGATCAAATAACAAACTTCGGAAAATTCTAGAAAAAGTTTTTAAAATTCAAAAGCACAGGGGATACGCCGGCAACCAAAGCCGACGGCTTTGGGCCGGTGTTCGATACTCTGAAAATCAACACTGCCAACGCTGGCAGTGTTCAAGGGTACGCCGTCAGTCTTTTTATCTTACGCCGGCGGCCTTGAGCAGGCGTAGAATCCAAAACCAAAAATTTTCAAAATGTCCAGAGAGTTCTAAGCCGTCCGCTTACCTAGATACGCGGGCAGCTTTGACACATACGCCGGCGGCCTTGATTTCCGCTACCAGCGTACAATATGACAGAATGAACGCCGGCTGACTTTTCCAGCGAAAGCCTGCAGCTTTCATCCAGCCTTAAGAATTCTGAATCCAACGCTGCCTCTAAGCCGGCGGCGTTGAATTCCCAGGTGCCGGCGTACGTCCAAAAACAGGCCTATACGAAAATTGTTTTTGATCTCCCCTGTTTTACTACACTTGTTCATTTTCAAAAATTTTCCAAACTTAGTCCAAACTTTCTAAAGCTTGTTATATGATCCATATGCTATCCTAACAACATGAATTCTACTTCTAATCATCAAAACACTAATCACACTTCAATTTCACATATCTACTACTCATTCCTTCAATTTCCTATAACACTCATCCCCACATATCCACACTCCTATAAGATGCAAATTACCACTCCATTAATCACATAATCTCATCCAAACTATCATACATGCACTAATTCAATCTCATACCAATCATCACTTCAAAATCATATATATATATTAACATTTACACACAATTCAACATAGAACATAAAAATAAAAGATAGAGTTTGTATTACACTCACATGGTCGAATCTTGGCTTGGAATGATATTCAAGTCCTTAAGCTTGTAATAAACTTTGGCTTAGGGTTCAAGATTTTGGGTTAAGAGAAGGAAGAAAGAAAGAAGAAAGAAAAGAAGTAAAATTCGTATGAAAATTTGAGGCTGCCAAAAGGGAGGGTTAACTTGTCCAAATTAAAATCAAATGTCATCCAAATCTCACCATTAGGGGTATATTTTTGTCCTAGTTTAATTTAGGCAAATTTCAAATGCATTTGGGTTAAATTTAAGCTCAAAAAGTAGATCTAAAGTTAGCCAAAATTTCTGTCATAAGTCTAAGCAATTCAAAAGTGAAGTTACTAAATTCTAAACATAACGCATGCATATTAATTTGAAAAAGACACACACATTAATTACACTATACACTCATTTAGAGATATCAAACAATAATACAAACTTTATAAGACTATACACATATAAATTAACACATTCACTAATTACATTAGCTAAGCAAACACACACACACACACACACACACATATATATATATATATATATATACCATTCCAATAACATATTAGCATGCAATTTAAGGAATTCATGGCTATTTCAACCAGTAAAAGCCAAAAATTACGCATGAATCGAATGTTAATTAAAAATAAATAAATAAATAAAATAGTTAATGGAGGGCAATGCGTTTCTCTCTCGAGATCAGCGGCTAGTTTTATTTCATAAGTTGGTACGTATCGCATCTCTTGTTACGGCGCGGTTCAGGACTCACGGGTCAAAAATCATGCAATGTAGCCAGAATATAGTTCGACCCCCTCCAAAAAAAAAGGGGGTTAAGTAGGTCTTCAATAAAATAAAATAAAATAAAATAAAAGGTTGTACTCATTCACATGTTACTATTAGTAACACAAGAAATAAATATACCTTAAAAGTTATGAATGGTTTGCGTTATATATACTCCTACTAAAAGTAAAAAATATTTTTTAAATTATCTCTAGAGTATTTTGTAATCTTCAATTTTTAACGTTATAACTAAAATTGTATTTGTTTGTATATAAATAAATGCACATCATAAACAATTCTTTAAGAAAATGTGCTAAAAACTATAATGCTCTTAATCTTAATTTTTATTTTGAGTTTAAAATTTTTCTTATATAAATTTAAAATTTTATTGCTTTTCATACGTATATATATTAATTTTAACTTTCAAAAATAGCTTGGGTCTTAGGTTCAAGACTCATCTTAGAGCCGTGGTGCATGGTCCACAAATTTAGACCCAAAAATCGGTAGGTACGGGTCAAGTCAAGGTGAGTCCAACTTGTGGTGATATCTGCCATAATAGTATATTATGAAAAAGAAAGAAAAGAAAGAAGGGAAAAAAGAACTTTACTTGATTTGTCTTTAAGACTTCACAAGCTTCCTTTGGATTCCATAGTATACAGTGGTTCCCAGATAGATCATGACCTTATTGTCTTATGATTTCCATTCCAAGTAGTTTTAATTGACCATGCATAATCATCTCATTTTATAACGCACTTTTATCGATGATAAGGATTTGAGGACTTCAATTCTTGATTGTGGGTAATAGCCACAATCATTCCACACATACATGAAATTTTTAAATTCATTCATATATGGAAGACAAGCAATATTGAGAAATATTTTCTTTTGCTCATAATTTAAAGCGTCGTAACTTATTTTCAGCATCAATTGCACTTTTTCATCAGGTATCCTTTTCAATTTTTCCAACGTCTCTTTCCAAATCTCTAAATCTTTACTCAATAAAAAGCAACCAAAAACCACCATCACTAGTAGGAGGCCGCCAGTAGCAGATACAATATCTTGAGCAATGATTTCAAATTCATCACTGGGAAGGTCCTCTCTTTGTAAAGCATGCTTGTAGAATAGTTTAAAAGGTTGATCAAAATCTAGTTTTGTAACCTCATAAATGAGCTTCTTATGCCATGATTTCAAGACATCTATATTTCTAGTAGTGACTATGATTATGCTTCCAAGTCTAAACTAATCACATCTTCCGGCCATCAGTAGATTAAATTGATCCCAATCTTCAACATCATCAAGTGTAAGCATGACTTTGGCTTCTGTAAATGCATTGTTAATGATACAAGTTCCTTCGTTAGCATGGTATATTTCTTGCAGACACTGCTTTTTTTAAAATGTTGGATATTAGTTGTTTTTGCAGTTGCGGAATTGATACTTCACGAATACCTTCCAAGAAATTGTAAAATTGAAAGTAGTTAAGTAGGTTGTTGTAGAGAAATTTGGCCAAAGTTGTTTTTCCAATTCCTCCCATGCCATGTATTAAAACAATATGAAGATCATTGGATTGTTTTTCATCAAGTGCTTCCAAGATCTTCTTTGCTTGTTCCTCAACTCCAACAAAAATTCTAGAACAACCATGGTGGTTTTTTCAAGTCAATTATTACCTTTTCCACAACCTCTTTTTTTTTTTTTTCCTTTCATACCTACATGTCGGGTTACGATGTAAACTTCAGTTCACAAACTTATATGAAAATTAATATATTGAAGACAAGGGAAAAATTAAATAAATAAATAAAACAAATAAACCCTTACCCATCAACATTATTGTTTAATTCCAATGCTTTTAAGGATGCAATTTTTTTCAAAGCATCCTTCCATTCTTGGACAATCTTCCTATTATGATTTTTCTTATGCAAAGAAAATGCCTTTCCAAAATCACCTTTTTAACGATGCACATCCAACAGGTCTACATGGTAAAAGATGAGTAGAACGATTTGGCTTAAAGTTTCTCAGACACCACTTACTAGAAGCGTAGTCGAAGGAGATGATTGGAATTAAAATATTGGAAGTTTGGATTGCACCACGAAAGTTGGAATGAATTTCTTCACCAATAAGGAGTTCCTCATTATCTCTAAAAACACAAACCCTCACATGTGCTAATCTATGGTAAAGATGATCAGTGAATGTTTTACGAGTATTTGTACCTCTAAAATCCAAAAACACTTCATAATTTTGACTAAGAGCTATTATTGTTATCTAAGTTGTGTGATTTGGATTTTCAATAACATTGATTCTCGAAGAGTTCCTTTTCTTCTTGAAAAGGTAAAAGCAGCCGAGAGATAAAAGGATCCTTGCTAGACTTGCTACCACTATCCACACATCTAGTATCACCTTAAGCTTCATATTTTGAAGTTGAAGTTGGAAGTGAAGGAATGGTAGAAATTAGAATGGTAATGTTTGGGTTTTTGGGTCATTTTAGGCCCTTTTAAAAGAAAAATGGAAATAGGGTGGTCTGGAAAAAATGCAAAAAGAAGGCTTTGACAATGCTTTCAAATTTATACTATAGGTGCTTTTTATTTTGCTAAGAAAGTGCTATCTTGGACGATGCCTTTAATGCAGATCTACATATCACACAAAAATATCCCGCCGGCCATTTTCACTTCACCCTTCATCACCACATCTCCCTCACTACAGCCTCTACTCCACCTCTGGCTTTTTCTAAGCGAAATCGACTCTCTCAACTTAAATCTAGTTTCTAAAGTTAGGTAATGTCTTATTCCTTTGATATTTTTCATTTTTCCATGTTTCCCTTAACACCATTTGAAATGTCATAAATAAGTGATAGAGTAATTTTGTTTGATTTATTGTGATTTAGATGATGATTTTGAAATGTGCAAGTGTAATAGACGTAGTGAATGTAGTATTAACGAAATTTACGTGCTTGCATTGGTCAACATAGTACCTCTTCATTGCCATCATACTACACTCCATATAGCGAGTGTGAAACATCATCTCACCTAACTCCACCTGTACCATAGAAGAGGTGTGCTATTGATGATCGTGATCAAGACATGGGTTAGGGATTGATACAACTCTCACAATTTGGACGTCCCACATAGGCTAGCCCTAGATCTAGTAGCAAATGAGGAAGAAGAACAGGAAGCAGCACCTGCACAATGCGGTTAACGATCCATAGTGTCAAGGAAAGCTTGAAGTATACGTAGGGTAGTAAGAGGCGATAGGATTGTAGATTACTTTTTATTTTATTAATGTTACAAAATGCTACTGTATAAAAACATGTGTATTCTTGGATTTCAATTTATATAATGAACTCTATTTTACTTGTGAGTATGTGAATAATGTGTGGAGTTTGAGCTAGTCAATAAGTGTCTAAAAGACCCTTATTACATGCTATAATTGGATAGCAATTTATATAGATTTCATATGGATTAATGAAGAAAAGTATACTTATTTGGCTAAAATGTTAATTTTAGGAACAAAAGAAGATTTTGAGCTTAAAGAAGACTTTTAGATAAGGTAAGAAAGATTTTTCATGAAGAACTAGGCACAGGGATGTTTTACAACATGCATAATCATTTCTATACAAGCTATTAGAACACTAGTGTAGAGGATAAAAAGTGACCAGTAGGCATTTTTAAAGTACACAAGAAAACTATACAAGCCATGTACCATACTTACATAGAGGTTGGAAAGTGAACAGAAATTATTCTTAAAGTACACGACCTATTTGCACAAGTCGTGCTCGTGGTCGTGCAGCCTCTATCAAAGAAATTTCGTTAGTTCTCAACCTACACGACCTTGAACATGGCCGTGTAGGATGATAATGTAGGAGTTAAATGACTGCTTTCCTATAAATATTCCTTAGCTCATCATTTCAATATACTAGATTCTTTTCACACCCTAGAGAGAAATATATATCTACTTTTTAGTAGAGATATGCTAGAGAGTATACAAGATCACAAGATATTATTATTAAGGGTTGTAATCATGTTTTCTATCTATTTTTCCTTGTTTTATCATTGTAATCATCTTAATATGGAAAAATAGATTAGTATACCCTAGATCTTGAGGAACCTTAACACTAATATAGATATTGAATACTTTTGTTAATGAAAATTCATGTTTCTTGAATCTATTTATGTATTTATAATTGTTCTTGATTTAATATATGCATAGTATTAGATCATTGTATGATTTTTGTTGATTTAATCAATTGATTGATTGATGAGATAGACCTAACATGAATAGAAAAATTTGAATGTGATTCTAGACATAGATTACACGAATTTTCTATATAAAGATTTATTTTTTTAATGAATCATAAATTATAATGCAATTTTGCATGCATCTAATGATGAAAGACATTTTCATTGGGCATATAGAATTAGAATTCAATTATCTCGAAAGAAAAATTGATGACATTAGGGATTCCTATAATTAAAGAACTTAACAATCCATTAATGAATGTCTTATAAGGAATTGGAAATAGGGTTAGTGGTAAGTCAAGATCAGTATTGTTTTGTAATTGATATTTATATTTTTAAAGGTGTGAATTTCTTTGCTCTAGGGTTAATTAATTAAGTAATTACTAATTCTTCTTGCTATCATTTGACTTATACTAGTTGAATAGTAGAATATAGGGTAGGTACTAGTAGTTACAGGTTCTGGTAGAACGACTCCTGTACTAAGCTATGCTAACTGATAGGTACACTTGCTTAGGATTAATTGTAGAACTTTATAGGTTAAAATTTAATTTAATTGATTGCAATTAACAATTCACTTCCTATATCATTGGTGCTAGACATTTTTTACAGTTTAAATTATTAAATTGGTTCAATGTGTAAGTGTGTTAATTTTGGGCATTTTGCTGGTTTGCTAGTGTGTTATAGGGGTCTATATTGAAGGTGTTGTCTTGAATGTTGTCTTCTTAGCAAAATATAGGCGCTATCATAGTGTAAAGATATCACCTTCGCTAGCCTACTTTAAAAATATGCTTTTAGACTGTCTTATTTTTGTATTTTTTTTTTAAGGGTTTAAAGAGTCTGTTTGTTTGTTGGCAGATTATAGATATAGACATTTTTTTCAAAAAATTTTTTAACAAATTATTTATAAAGAGCTAAATACAGAAAAAAAAATTGGCAGTTCTCATTTAAAAATCAAATATAAATCTAAATTGAACATATTTACATATTTTATTTTTAAAAAGATACAAATATAAATAAAAAACCGTCTATCCAAACAGATCCTTATGACCCAAAAACCGTAATGTATGAGTAGTGGTGAGATTTAGGCAAGCTAATTTGTCTATATATCGGATGTTTACTTTCTGCTATTGACCGCGTGGAAATAAACAATGCGGAAATTTCCTGCTTATATTCTTCTTTAGACATGATTTGTTTATTCATCTATTGAAAAGACAGGTCCCATTTAAGTAAAAAAAAAAGCCGACCAAAAAATAAACAAGAAATAAAGCATGCGTGTCTAGCTAGCGAAATGACACGGCCAAATAAACCGAATCAGATGAGAATTGGAGGACTCAACAAATCAAAAACTATCTTTTATGCAATGAAGGGCAATATACATTTACTTTGCCTTATGGAATCTAAGACCTAGTTTGATTTCGAAAAATCAAAATATATCTTTCTGTTTTTTTATTTTAATTTGTTAGGCTTAGAAAAGGTTTTCTAAGTATAAAAATATTTACAGAAAACACTTTGTTTATTATTGAAATGAAAATCATAACACTTTCTAATAAGATAATATATGCTTTTCAAAACAAAAAATCATTTTATGAATTGGTCAGTACAACGTTGAATTGTAATATATATTCTTTTTATTTTTTATAAGACCGTTGAAGAATGAAAAAGTTAAAAAGATTAACAATATACACTACAAGAAAATTAGATTTTTCTATCTTTAAAAATAAATTAAAACTGGATTTTTCTATCTCCAAAAGTAATTTTTTGTTATAAAAATCATTGTCTCTGATTTTATTTATGTAGAGTGAATTCTTCTGTTTTTTTACCAATTCCATTACAAAATTTCTAACTCTAAAAATCAACTTTCTTGCAATATTCGCTTCGGTTACGACCTATTTAAAGTACTTCAAAACCCTCAATAGCCTTCCAAGAACCTTATTCATCAGTTTATTTTATTCGAGTCCTAAGTATTTTAATATAAACACTTCCACTAAGAAATTTCACGCGGAGTTAAGATAATGGTCTTGGTCTTAGTCCATAAATCGATTTCTTTTATATACTTTAAACATGATTTGTTGATTTATCTATTGAGAGAACAGGTCCATCTAAATAAAGAACGAATAAGCCCCCCAGAAAAAAGAAAAGGAAAATTAAGAAAGTATATGAGTCTAGGTTGTCTAGCTAGCTAAATGACACCAAAAATAATGTGTGTCTATGTAAATATATAGATAAAGAGATATTGGGAATCGGAGGACTCAATAAATGATACACTATTTTTTATGCAATGAAGGGCAATATACTTTAACTTTATGTTATGAAATTTAGACAGTTTTCTTTCGTAAAATCAAAATATATCGTTTATTTGTTAGACTAAAAGAGGTTTCTTAGGTAGAAAAATATTTTGACGAAAAATATTTTCATTAAATGAAAAATCCTAACATTTTCTAATAAGGTAATTCACGCTTTTTAAAATGAAAAATCATTTAACGAATTGATCCGTACATCATTGAGCAGTAATATATTTTCAACTTCTATTATCTGTAGCTTATATTTTAAATATAAAACGATCATTGAAAAAGGAAAAAGTTAAAAATAGTTTTAACAATATGTTCACTTGGGTGGAGCACAATAATAAGAACCCCACAATGGCAAAAAAAATAAATAAATAAATAATAATATATATATATATATATATAATAATAATAATACTAAGAACCCCACACTTGGAGTCCTTAAAAGTCAAGTTAACTCCTCAACAACTTTCTTTTTAATCTTTCCTTTATATAAAGTCCTTCATAAAGGTTTCTTAACAAGCTCTTATGTTTGTAAGGATCTCATATTTGTAAGAGCCTAATTATAATGATGAAAAACATCAAAAAACTATATTCTTAATATAGAAAATGGTAGGATGGATTAGACTAGAATCCTTCTCCCCATTGTATGAAAAAAATAAAATAACATAAAATGAAAAACACCTCTCTTTTTATTAAAGTTATAGGCTTATAGAAAAGCTAGTTAATTTCTGCTAATAATTATCATGTGGAATTAAGTTAGTGGTTTTGGTCTTAGTCTGCCATGACGTATTTTATAAACTGATAATGTCTTAGTCTTTCTTTTATCATTATTTTATTCTGTCTTGGTCTTTCTGAAATCAATATTTTATTCAAGTATTTTATTTCCTTTGCCTTTTGCGCTACGCAAATGAGGACACCAAACAGGAAAAAGAGGCATTTCAGTAGTAGGTGGATACTCGGTAATCTTCATCCACGAATAAGACAAATTGGAATTTATCATTTAGTCATATTCATTAAAAAAAAATTATTCAAAACTAAATTTTTATCATAAAGACGCTCAGGATAGAGATATGGCCCACCAAATTATGCTTTTTAAAAAAAAATCTTATGGAAAATAGGAAGATATAATATCAAGTGGGATTAATATTAAATGTATAAAATGCCCTTTTCTTAAGGGGGAAGCATTTGAAGTAATGAGAATTAAGATTTATGAAGTAAAATTTTGACAATCTAATATCTAATTTTTAGTACTTCTTTTTGTAATTTGATTTCAAATTGGCGTCCCCATAACAAGGAATGAAGTTAAGAGCTGTTATTTTTCCTTTTCTTTCTTTTTTTTTTTTGTATTTACCGTTTCTTTAATTTTGATTATATTTTTATGCTTATATTTTAATTTTTGATGCATCTAAGTGTTATCACATATTACTTCATAATTTTTCTTAATTAATAAATTATATCTAAAACTAAAAAAAAAAAATTATTTTTATACCTTAACTTTCTTGGTGCATGAATAGACGTCATCACAAGTCAGTTTGGATCTAAAACCAGACTTGAACCGCTAATTCCTGGTTCTAAAATTGGTGGAATTGATAACGGACTTGTGGGAGCCAGTCCGATTCCAACGGTTCGGTTGCGATTCCTCTAGAATCAAGAACCATGAAATTAAAAAAAATCAATTAAATAAATTTATTTAATTTAAGTAAATAAAATACAAACAAATTTTTTAATTGAAATAACATAGAGCCTAACAATAATTGTTTATAGCTCATTAATAAAAGAAATTTTACAATTATACATTTATTGATATACAATCACCTGCACTTTTTTAGTTCTCATATTAGCATGTGACATTATAAAAATTTAAGATATAAATAAGTCTCACAAACAAAAATACAAGTCCCATATAGTTAGAAGTCAAAACTGAACATCGTATGATTTCAAATTTATTTATTATATGTGTTGTTAATAACAATATACTAAATGTCATCAATAGAAAAAATATTTTTACCATTCAAGTGAAAATAGTTTAAATTTTTTTTGTAACAATAATTTTTGTAATTTTCTTTTCTTCTTTTTTTTTTTTAACTTTTGTGGCGTAGGATCGTGGAAACCGCCAATTGTCTAGCCTATTCTTGAACCGGTGGTTCCAAAACCGCCTAATTGTAATAACTCACTAGAACCGATGGATCATTAACCAGTTCAAACCCGTTATCCATGGATCGATTTCCGGTTTAGGAACCATCAGTGACTGATCGCGTTAGTTTTCAGTTCAAAAACAACCCGTGATGATACCTGAAGACACTTCCTATAATTGTGTGGTTCGCCTGCGATGGACACGTCCTAAGCAATTGTTGTTTATTCTAGGTGTGCGTTACTTGAAATAGTGAAGGTTTTAGTGTACAATGTTGATACTCTTTATTAGTGTAGCTGATAAATTTTTGTTCTCTTGCTCTCTATTCTGGATCTGTGTATTGTGGTTATTTCTTTTTTTTTTTTTTCTTAAGGGATGGTGATATGACAGTATGTAAATGCTTTTTAATTTGTATAGATTTTGTTTTCTGTATTTTTTTCCTTTTTTCTCTATACACTTAACCGAATTTTCTAATTTAAGTAATTTTTAATATTAACTAATGGGAATTATATCCTTTGAATGTATTTGCAGGTTCTACCAAGGAGAGAAGCTGGGCATAATTTTGATGAAGAACAAAGAATTTAGAATTAAATTAATAGTGGTGCTTATTGTTTTTCTTTTTCGATTCTGTATAATGAATTCAAATGTCCATTCTCTTGTAATATAATCAGAGTAATAGTTAAAGATAATGACTGACCTTCTTTTTATAACATTTACCATCTTTTATTCAATCAAGTTTATAATTATTAAAATTTTATTTTCTCTTTGTTTGTTTCTTTTCTTTGTTTCTTTCTTTTTTTCCCCCCTCCCTTCCGTTGATTATATTGATTAATTGGAACCTGTTTTTTAGAACGTTTATTTAGTAATAATAGTCATGTATATTACCAAATGATAAGTATCATTGCATTGCTTCAGTCTAAAGTTGGGAAAAAAAATAACGACGTTTATATTTATTTTTATCAGAATAACTTTTTGAGATTAAAAAATAAACTTTTTTTGCGGTGATTAAAAAAAATAAAATAACAACACATGGATTGTTTAATCATTTATCTAATAATATAACATAGAGATATCTATATTTAATTATTTATCCTTATCAGAACTCTTCTTTGAGATTAAAAGACGAACTAGAATATAATTCAAATTATCTTGAAATGTGTAACTCCCAATAAAACGAGGAAAAATATGGAAGCCATTTGATCAGTTATAGAAGTTCATACTTGTTATCTAACACAAGCATTTTGAATAGATAGCATATAAACATGTTAGAGAAGTATTGTAGTAATACATTTTACGATGACATGAATTAATAACATTTATATGACCTTTGGCCAAACGAAAAGTTTTCATCTTATTTTTCTTTTTTCTTTTTTTTTAATCTATCTATAACAGTAGTTTTTTTTTTTAATTTTATAAAAAACAATGACAACCGTATTAGTCAACTATTAATTATGTTATACATCTCCAATTGCACCATTGCTTACATTCAATGTCATTACTATATATTAATAGCAAAACCCTCTTATCTCTTTCTCGTTCATCTGAACTTTACTTTGTTTGGTTGATACTCCATGCACTACATCTCCGATCTCCAATTCTCCATGCCTTTTAAGGGCTTTAGGGTTTTCAATTTTGTCATATGTATAATCTTGTGGTAATTCTATACATGTCCCAGAAACCCTAACCCTAAAATCCACGAGAAAGGAAAATGGAATAGGTTGTCAATTGAATGGAATGGATATATATGAAATCATATAATTTATTAGGTACTCCCTACAAAGACAAAAAGAAAAAGGAAAAATCCTATGTAAACACCAGGCCCTTAACAGTTAGGAATATAAGAAAATTAACGAGGCGGTGATGATTTTGTAGGGGGTGATTATGTGGAGATAAAATTGACGGGCTATGAAAAATTGTCTGTATCTTGACATGGCGGATGCTGCAGCTATGGCATGGGTTTTTGTATTTAAGCCTCATTTATGCGTTTATTTTTTCTTATATTTTCAATTTTAATTGTTTGATTAATGTTTTCATTTATTTATTTAAAGATTTGTATTAGGTAATTTCAAGTTTATTTTATACATTTGGTTTGGTTAAAACACATTCTGAGTTAAAAATATCATTATCCTTTCTTTTCTTTTCTTTTCTTTTTTTTTAAGAAGACTAAGCCAGAGTTCATTCCCTTTTGAAATTACTGGTTGCTATTAAGGCAAATGTCCATTTTATGAAATAATGTTCGAAGACTGGTTGTATATTGCTATGTCATAGGCGGGTTTGTTGATGTTATCTAGACACCACTTTGTTGCCATTGTTTATTCCTTCTATATCTCTAATCTCTTATGAATCCTTTATCATTCATTTTTGAGACTCATTTCATCATATGAAAAATTCTAAGGTCCTACAACGGTTATCATGAGACCAATTTCGTCACGTCAATGGAAGTTCAAATCTTTTTCGATAGTGATCGAATCTTAAAATTTTTTATAATAATTTTTTTATAATTCATTTAATTTTTATATGAGTAGTAGTATAATCCCTTGACAGGAACATAAAATTTCCCACATATCATATAGTTAATTCTATATCAATCACACAATAATTAAACCTATATTAATCTAGTGCATCCAAAGATGGATGCAAGATTGTCAGAATGGGGGTGGAAACCTAATTAAGTTAATCTTAAAATTATTTATTTATATCTACTAGATATCATCTTTATATATATATATATATATATATATATATATAAGAATTTTGTTAATAATTTCAATGTGATATTTTTTAAAATTTTATAAAAATTTTCATCCAAACAATAATTAAGAGTATTTAGTGTATTTTGTAAGATTTATATATACGTCACTTGAAAACTAATTATTAATGTAAAAGATAGAGTTTATATACTTATAAGTTTTGTTTTTAACAAAAACAAAATCATAAAATATATTTAGATAGTATAGCTATTAAATAAATAATCTATGTGTATTTTAATAACATTAATTATAGAAAAGAATGCTATTAAGTAAATTATATATTTAGTATGCAATAAGATTTATTTGCCATATCCATGGATAATTGGATTATTATTTATGGTATACTTAAATAAAAATAGTTATTTAAAAAAGTCATGTAATAATAAATGTATTTTGAAAAAGTAAAAAAAATACAATGATAGGATAATCCCAATAATTCTTAAACATAAAACTACTGATTTAACCACTAGACTGTGCTTACTTATATATCATGGTTTACTTTTTATAATATACATATAACATATATAATTTTTATTTTTTTTTAAATTTAAAATAAATTATTTTTCCCAGTTCTAAGGGCGGCGCCCTTCTCCCGCCTCCTCCCTCCCCAGGCCCGCCCGTGCATCCATATTGCCACTGCATGGCATACCCTTCTGCCCATCTTGGTAAATTTTCAAGATAAATATTAAGCTTTTTGTGACGTCCGTTTGAGGAGTTGCCTTTATGGCCCATTGTGCAAAATATAAATTAGATTCTGGATGTTTTGGTGTCAGATCCATTACCTTGTCCTGCTATAACTGAAATCCATTTTCACTTGACATCAAATTACTTGAGTCGACCATTTGGCTAATTATGGCCAAAAAACCGTTTGGCTATTGAAAATATTAAGGGACATCTGAAAGATTTTAACAGCCTTTTTATTTCGAAGATACTGCTAAAAAATAGTTCTATATCCTCTTTTCTTTTTCTTTTTTTTTTGGGTCAGTGATAAGATATAGTCCTCTCATTGTAGTTTTGTAGTATGAATGGCTAGGGAAAATTTAGTTTTTAAGTGTCAGATTTTGTCTTGTGTGTTTTTTAATGTGCAAACTGGTACGATTTCACAAGTTTCGGGGTACACAGTTCTATCACATCTATCCGTTCCAATCCTTATGACAACGTTGATTTGAATGAATGACATTTACTTCAAGAAAGGATGAAATAATTACCATCAATTATATATAAAACGTACAATTACATGATAATTTCCTATAAGGTAGTCAATGTCCTACATAATAATTAAAACCAGGAAATCAGTGTGTTTGGCTCATTGGTTTTTCATTTGTTTGGCATCTATTTTGTGTCTCTTTTGTATATATAGTGTATATGTTAGAAAATAGAATCTTAATTATTCATATATAGATCATGTAAAATCATGGAAAGTTCATACATATATACATATGTAAATCAGATGTAACTCTAAGGTAATGTAATCAAGCTCAGTTAGGAGATTTGATTCAGACATACTAGAATTTAAGTGTTAATAGGTGAAATTGAGTTGAACCGGATCATTTCTATGGTTGGATCAGGCTTAAACGAGTTCACTAATTGGGTTGCATAACACCGTAGAAAAACAAATCATAATCATAATGAAAACACCTCCCACGACTACATATTAAGCCATTCCATCTAATATAATAATGAGTTGACAAAAAAGTATAATGTGAAAAGTCATAAAATTTGACATAGAAGTATAAGGTTCAAAATGATACAAATAACAATGTTATAAAAGGTCCAATGTTTGTAAGAAACACATAGCTCTTTCAAAAAAGAGTTTTCCAACGTCTCGCTCGGACGCTGATTCTATTCGTTCCTTTCCTTCTCTCAGAGACTCCCTATCAAATCATAAGATAAAACGTTCTTCAATTCCAACGACGGAGGACATTCTACCATCACCAAATCCTCTGGTCTGTCCATTATCCACAGCTCCTGTTACAAACTCATCGATTCCGTCTTATCAAGACAAAGTTCTTAATATTTCTCCTAATGTCTATGCTAAATGTTTTGGGTTGGACACTGTTATTCCAGATTTTGAAACAGAAATGAATGATGACCGATCTCATGACTCTTCCCCGAATGACGTTATACAATTGGAGAATGGAAAATGCACTGTTACTTTTACACCAGCGGAAAAACTTCGCTTTCGATGGTCATGGAAATTAGCTCTGATTTTAAAATTACATGGTCAATCCTTGGGCAGTTGGGCTACAAGGCTCTTCATCAAGGGCTTAAATCTATCTGGGCTTTCTTGCTTGACTTTACTCCAGTCGGATTAGGTCATGGTTTTTAGGTGGTCCAGTTCCGCAATAATGAAGATTACCAGCGAGTCATACATGATGGGCCATGCTTCATTAACGGCCATTAGACGTGGATGGCCAAATTTTGGAACTTCCAATGCTTCTTTTTCATCAGTTGCAGTGTAGGTACGTATAAATGAGTTGCCAATGGGATATCTTCATCCTGATGCAATTGCAAAAATTGCAAAAGCTATTGGTCCAGTTTTATGTCTGGATGCATATACATCTCATGCTGAACGAGGCCGTTGTGCACGTTGTTGTGTTCAACTTAATGGGGGAATTAAAAGAACTATCATTTTAGAAAAACCAATCATTAACAGAAAACTAAAATAATAATATGTAACAGGCTGTTACCCTTTTAGAATATGCAATGATGTAGTTTGTGTAATGCATGATTGTTTTAATTATAAAATCAATAATTTTTAGTCAGGCTTATGGTGATCATATATTACACACACAACATATAATATTCTTTTTTCAAATCATTAGACAATCTGTATTATCACTTTTATTATCTTGGTTTGTCAATCAAACAAACAACTCACAACACACACTCAATACCTTTCCACAATAGCATATTATTATTTTTGCATTACATATGTCACTAGTACAGACACAAACAATGTAATAAATCTGAGTCACTCACTTACTCATTTTGTCTAATCGTAATAGTCAACTAGAAAGTCCTCAACAATATCAAAATCACCTATTGAGATAAATAAAAATATCCATCAATAATACATATATTGTATAACTAAATTCTTATGTATGCCTAAATGTCCTATATTGATATTTGATTTAATTTCTATTACTTGTATTGGTTTGTTAAGGTAAGGATCCTATGATAACAGATTTTCATTATTTAATATTTATTTTCATTTTGCTTGTCTCGATTTAATATTTTTTTTTTTTTTTTTTTTGTAGTTATAGAGTTTGTATTCAACAGTTCAGGATTTTATTATCATTATCGTTATTATTTTTACATCGTTCTTTAGTTCGACTTACCATTTTACGGTAACTAATATTATTTTTTATCATTTATTTTCTTTATGTTTCTCTTGCTCTTACTTCATATTAATATTTTGTTATTTTTAGAAGTCACATTATTCTTAATTATTGAGTATTTATATTTTTCATTCTTGTATGTAGGGGTGTTCACGGTTCGGTTAACCGGTCCATGGCTCTATTTTTTTATCCTAACCGTAATGATTGGATTTTCCATATCCTGATCCTAAACCGATCCATTATGAACGGTTAACCGGCTTAATAGTTAACATTTTTTTTTCGGTTAATTTTTTCGGTTTTCGGTTTTTAACCGTTTAACATAATGGTTATGTAAAATTGCCGTTAAACATATTTTTCAATATGTCCATTAAAAAATTTACCGTGAAAGGGTCCTTCAATTATTCGGCACGGGATGAAATGTTGGTCTCAGATTGATGATGTTTGCTCGATAATTACAGCCGCAGTATTAAACTTTGTAATTAAATGGAGACAAACCAAGTACATATATTAATCAACTGGTCCGCAGTATTAAACTTTGTAATTAAATGGAGACAAATTATTATCGAGCAAACATCATCAATCACTGATATTAATCCTAATTATCGAGCAAACATCATCAATTATGGGATGAAATGTTCACGATGAAATAGTAATTTAAAAAAAAAAGAAAGAAAAAATAAATATAAACCTTAGATCTCTTAATGCGATGTCATAGTTGTTGCCCATTTTTTTAGTTCAAAAAAGTAATTATATGGATATATTTTAAAAAATTAATTATATAGATATATTATAAATTATATATATTATAATTATGGATCGGTTAACCGAATCCGTCGGATTTTAGTATATAAAAACCGAAACCGAAACCGAAAACCGAAAAAATTAAAAATGGTAATCCTAAACCTAAACCAATGGATCGGTTAACCATTTTTTTAGCATTGATTTTCCGGTTTCGGTTCGGTTATCCTAAACATTCGGTTTTTTTGCATACCCCTACTTGTATGTTTATTTATATAGGATAATTATCTTGTAATTATTATAATTTAATTTATCCGTTTAGTATAAAACTATTTTCTATTTATAACGATTACTAAATTTAATTCTTAACAAATATTGATCCTACTAATCTAAATATATTTTTATATTTATTTACTTATTAAATTTTATCTTTTGTTTCTATTTTAAAAAAATATAAATATGTTTAGTTTGTTACGGACGGAACAGACTTCATCTAGGGAGAATTTGCATGTACGTAGGCATCCAACACCGTCAGTGTTGAACTTCAAGATGCTGATGTTCGTGTAAAGTTTACATAATATTGTTCCAAGAAACGTTAGCTTCGAAAGCCGCTAGTGTTACAACGTACACTACCGACTTTGAAATCTATATCGCTGGATTTCATGTATTTTATGTAAAATAAAATTTTATGTAGCTTTATCCAGTGCACACCACCTCGAAAGCCGCTGGCCTATCCCACTTACACTACCGGCTTTGCCATTTACACTATCGGTATAGGCACTGATCCTCATCTTTCTCGTTTTTCTTTAGTTCGTTTCCAATTTTTCTTACACTATACTAGTGCTTAAACTACTTCTAAGTGTTTTTTTATGATCTACAACTATTTTTCATGACACAACAATCCATATAACATTTTATAATCCTCATAATATATGATTTCCTAACTTATATATATATATATATATATATCATATTACATAAATGGAGTTTTAAGGTTAGAGATTACCTTGTATGAGCTAATATCGAGATGCTAAACCCTTCCCCAAAGCTTATACGAGCCTAGTTTAATGGAAACATTGTTTAAACTATTGTTTAATTCATAAACTAACTTAAAATGAATTTCTACTTACCTGCTTGATCCTTATATCCTTAAGCTTGTGTTTGTGTTTTATTGTTCAAATGAAACTGAGTTTATGGGTTTATGTTGTTGTTCTTAGATTGTTTTGGCTGTTGTTTGGTGTGGTTTTGTTGGTTGCCCAAGGATGTTTAATTATTTTGTTGTTTTATTCAATGAGAAGTTATATATATAGAAGAAAGGAGAGGCAACAACTCAGCATTTTCAGCCAAGAAGAGAGGTTGTTTTCTATACCGAAAACTCTTGATTTTGTGATGAATATGCTGCATTTAATGAGTTGTACACTTGGGCAATTTTTAATTGGTTTAGCATTCTCTTTTCTTGACTTTGTTAATTTAATTTGACATACTTGTGTTGTAATTTTCGGCTGTTATTTTTCAAGAACATCCTAGCCACACATCTTATAATTTCTATCAAAATTGAACAATAATTTAGTATAATATTATTTAATTAATTAATTATCTTAGTTTTAGGATAGTTGATTAAGTTAAACAGATATATTTAGACCACTTATTTAGGAGTTCTATCTCCAAAAATTTATTTAAAGCTTCTATAAATTTTTTAGATTATCTTTTAATTCAAATTTGAGTTTAAAGTTTACGCCATTTATTATTTTTAGGGTTTTATCTTACGCGATTAGGGTTTTCTAAGCTTGATAGGCCAATTTTCATTTCGGTCTCTAAAAGCTTTAGAATTTTCTAACTAGAGCAATATTGTGATCCAAATATTTATTTGGAGTCTAGATTGTTAGTTATGAATATGTTTTTATTTTTATTGTATATTTATAACATTAACTGTTCATCCTTAAATTATCATTTTCTAACTATAAGCTTTATTGATTATTTACTTTCTATCTTAATCGTTTCCATATTTTGAGTTTTCGATACCAACTATGAAATCTTGTCTTTGGGAGCTGTTACTATCTAGAGGACATTGTTTTAGGGTTTGAAAATATATATAGATTTATAACTACTTGTGGTCTTATTCTAGGGTCTTTATTGAGTCCTATATTGACCATCTATTTTTATATTTGTATTTCTATCTATTTATACTAGTATAAAAATTCCCGGGATTTACAAACAGTGTTCCACCCCACCTTGCCTAAATCACATACAATTGATTCTTATTCTAAAACCCAAGGTACTAACAAAATCCATCAGTTTGGAACAATTAGCTTGTGTCAAATTTGTACACAATTGTCACAAAAATCTTGGTTAACCGTCTTAGACCTTATGTCAACAACTTAATCTATCCTTCTTAAGCTGGTTTCATCAAAACTAGGAAAGCTACATATCATATTATCCATATCAATGGGGTAATCCATTCTTTTTACAAAAAAAAAAAAAAAAAAAAAAAAAAAAAAAAAACTAGTTAGACATTGGATGATGATTAAACTAGACCTCGCTAAAGCACATGAATGTATTGAATGAGACTTTATTCGTTGGGCTCGTAAAACCTTCACTGCCTTGAATGGTGGATCACACTTATTAATAGTTGTATGTCTACCACATCAATTGAAGTATTACTTAATGGTAGTCCTTCCAATTCGTTCCAACCAAGTCGGGGCCTTCATTAAGGAGATCCACTTTCATCTTTTCTCTTTATTCCACATTTAGAATTTCTCATCCGTGCTATAGAATATAAAATTCATTTGGGCAACTCGTATCCTTTTAACGTTCATGGTTCAAATTTCTCTTTTTCACATGCAATGTTTATGGATGACATAATTCTTTTGGCAAAAGCAGATAATCAAAATGCCTCAACAATTCATGCAATGTTGTAGGAAATTTGCCGAGTTTAAAGACTACACGTAAATCTTGATAAATCTTCACTCCTTTTCTCAAAAGCCATACCAACATCAACGAGGGAAGACATCAAATAATGGCTTCCGTTTAGGGAATTTACCTCCCTTGGTACCTATTTAGGTTTTCCATTAACACATGGAGCAAAACCAAAATATTTGCATTTTTCCTTTCTATTAAATATTTTCAATAGTAAATTGGCAGGTTGGAAAGCCCAACATCTAAGCATGGCTAGAAGTCTTGTTCTTGCTCTATCTGTCTTAGAATCTATAGCCACTTATTACATGCAAGCAGCTTCATTAAACCACCAAACTTTTATCTAAAATGGAACATATTATGTGCCAATTCATATGGTAAGGAACAACAAAACGAAGGAAGACTTATTGGATTTCATGAGCATAGATAACTCAACCAAAAAGTGAAAGAGGGCTTGGTTTATTAAATTTTCATATTCAAAACAAAGCCTGTGCTTTGCTCCCATGGTGTACTTGGAAGCATCATAAGTTCAAATGGACTTCTTTGATTACTACCAAGTATAAAAGATTTCTACTTCACAAGACCTGTCATTCATCTTCAGGAGCCTTGGCTTTAGGTAAAGAATTGATGCATGCTAAACAACGGTATCATGATCATGGCTTCAGTCTGTTAGGTAACGGCAATTCGACTTCTTTTTGGTATTATTAGTGGGCTAGCCCTGCTCCATTACCTCAGATTATCTAGGGGCCTTTGTCTAAGGATCTGAGTTGTTAATGGTTGCCTATTGTTGGCTATTAAAAACTCCTTGGAATGAAGACATCATTGGGTTCCCCATTTCACAATTCATACCCCACTAAGTGGACCAATTTTTTGACATATTAGTTTTTCGGTTTAAATTTGGTTATCTTAAACATTCAATTTTTTCGCTACCCTTAACTATATGTATGTATGATTCTTACTTTCAAAAGCTCCCATAGGGAATGGTTATAGAGAAAGAGATCTTTATAACTGCAATTATCAGTATCATGAAGATTGTGGAATGGTGGGAGGTTGCGCAAAGTTATTGCAATTATGGGCGTCGAGCCATGAAATGACATCCTATAGACGCTCCATTTTTGCCTATTTAATACTTCAATTTATAGTAAAAATTAATATTGTATCAAGCTCACAAATTATAATAAAAAATTTAAAAATAAAAAAGAAGAAATAATAAAAATAAAAAATGAATATAATAGGTTTATGATAACAAATAAAAGTAATATGGGCTTCATATAATATTAATTTTAATTATAAAACTTTTTAGACCCATTAAATAGCTGCAAGGGGTTGTTTTATTTAATTGGGTCCTGTTTTGAGGCTTTAAATATTATTTATATATAATTTATATTGGGCAAAGGTCAACAGCATGTATGGATAAGTCATGGACAAGCATTTAAGAGAGTAGGGGTTCGAGTCATGGAGGAGGCAAACTACCTCATTTTTTTTTTCTCTTTTTCTATGTGCCACGTAGCACACATTGATTAGCCAAGCTGACATCAAATCATCTTCAAGCTTCAATCCCCGTTTCAGACGCATGGCAAGCTCGGATGACCAAGTTTCAACCATTTTGACCGCCTTTACTTTATGATTTTATCAAATTAATGGTGAGATCATGGTGCATGCATGGAGTACTATGCATCGAAACTAAAAAGTAGTCTCAATTCATAGTTTAAAGTGGTCAAAATCAAGATTAAAGATGAAGAAAATTTTGGGTCTTTAAAAGCTTCGATCACCATTAATGGTGATTTTGATCTAATTTATGCAAACTAAAGCTTCTAGCAAGCATTCTATAGAAGAAGACGAACGAATATTACATCAAATTTGTCTAGAAAACTCAAAACCATCATTAATTAGATTTGAAATTGAAACCCTAATTCTCATTTTTGGGTCAAAGAAATTTAGTGGTTTCCATCTTGAATCGAGCTTGAGATCTATAAATTGGAGCTCAAAGCTCACATCTCTGTCAACAATTGCACTAAAAAAAACCACTAAAAAGCTTGATATAAGATGTTCAAAAACTAAGGTTTTGAGGTTTAAACTTCAATTTTGGGATTTGCTGGGTAATTTTAATCCGATTGGGTATGCAAGAAAGCTTCAGGTGAGTAATAGCTATCAATTGATAGCTTTGGTGAAGTTCAAAGACGCTGACAACCACTTCGACCGACAATCGCTGCTTAGACTCCCTTGTTCTTCTTGAAACACCGTCTTTCGCTATTCCTTGTTTCGAGGTTTAAACTTCGATTTTCGGATTTTCTACATAATTTCAGTTTGATTGGGTGCTCAAGAAAGCTTCAAGTGAGTAATAGCTATCAATTGGCAGCTTTAGTGAAGTTTAAAGAAGCCGACAACCACTCCAATGACACCCGTTGCCAAGACGTCCCTAATCTTCTCAAAACACTACTCTCTGCCGTTCATTTGCGCAAACAACCAACACTGGACCACTCAACGAGTCTAGAAGCTCCTTTCCAACATACCTATAGCCATCCAGTACCACTAAAATGGTGACTTTTACTTCCGCCGCCGGCCTCTAACAAGTCAGGTTAGACGATTCGCTTGACCAACCTGGATCACAATCTCCTTGTTACAAGATCTAGTCATGCACCTACTGCTCCAGACCAAGTAAGCTTAACTTCTTTTTTTTTTTTCTTTTATTAAATTAATTTAATAATAAAAATAAAGAGAAAAAATAAGAAAAAAATACAAAAAATAACAAATCAAATAAATAAATAAAAATAAAACAAAATAAATAAATGTAAATAAAAGTTACAGACTTTGTAAATAAGATATATGCATGTTATTAATAATTAATACAAAATAAAAAATAATCTTTTTGACATATAAAAATCCTATTTTCTAAAATTAAGAAGTATATATCAACTGGATAGTTTATGAGATCATACTTGAAAACTCATTTTGTTTAACAAAATTTGAAAACTTAAGAAACTTAAATAAAAAAGAGTTTGAAAATCTAAACGCTACCAACACGCCAAATATTTTAAAGGATTAATGTAGAATTTGGTACCTAAACTTTGTTAAAAAATTCAATTAAATACCTGAACTTAAAAATTTAATTTCAGTACCTAATTAAACTTTTTGAAGCCAAATTTGGTACCTCCATTAACTCTGTTAGCTCTATTAATCTACGTGGCACTTTAAACCAATAATAATGTGACACGTATGTCTTTTCTATTTAAAAAAAAAACTGAATATGCTATCCATGGTTAGAAAATACAAGGCAGAGAAATCAACAGTAGCATCACGTGATGCTTAGACTAACAGCCAGAGGAAAACAGAACTCATCTAAAGAAAGAATAGAAAAGCTTAACTGAGAGATAAATAGTGAAATTCTGGGCGAGTTCTAGTATATCTTTAGTTACCATCAACCTCTACCTTAAAATTTCAAAATCCCTAACCTCAACTTCATCGATTGCATACCAACATCAAAAACCTAAATCGCCTTTGTTGAACAATCAAAGTATAGACCACGTAATCTTCTGTCACTAACCTAGGAGTATCTTTTCGCCCCTACAAACAAATGGGTACTAAACCCAAGTTTCAAACATAGAATATGAACCATCATCTGACTTATCCTAAGATCACAAACCCTAAAAAAAAAGCCCCTGGAAACAAAAATAAACATCAAATGCTTCTTGGAAATCCCTCATCTATGCATGGAATGATACAATTCAAAATCTTTATGGGGATTTTTTTCTTATGAGATTCCACAGATCATGTGATTGAAAATCGAGGATGCGAATCGTTGAATTGAGTTGAAAATTAAGAAAACTTTGTGAAGGGAGTATAAGGATAGTGAGGATTGAAGAAGAAGAAGAGGGGTCTATGTGGAGATGGAGTCTTATAATGTGTGTGTGCAGCTATTTAATGGATGATCTGTTGTTGTTGGTTAGTTGATGCTATGAAGACTATGAAGTCGAGAAGAGACATGAAAGGGATGTAGGTATAGTTCTAGGTAGACGTGAAATGGAAGTCGAGAAGAGGCATAGAATTTAGGTTTTTTTTTTTAGACAAAAGATATATGTTGCATATGTAGATTAACAAGCCTAACAGAGTTAATGGAGGTATCAAATTTGGCCTCAAAAAGTTCAATCAAGCACCGAAATTGGACTTTTGAAAGTTTAGGTACCTAATTGAATTTTTCGACAAAGTTTAGGTACCTAACTCGACATTAACCCTATTTTATAAAAAAAACTACGTGTTGTCTGATTCCAATTGGCGGGTGGATAAGCACCTTTGCTTGACACAAAATCTAAAAAAAAAAAACTTTTGTTTTTTCATATCACATTCTTTGTAAATATTAAATTTTTTTTTTTTTTTTTGTAAATCCTAAGTAACCACTCACTAACCTGTAAATGATATGCAAATATTATGATTTATATATTGTTAGATTTTTTATCCTTAAAATGGTAAAATTTTAATTTAAGAATTTCAAATAGTAATCGTACAATTTTAATAAGATAGTCTTCAAACCTAGAATTTTTAGTACTTAAACCAGTTTTTAAAATTGGTTTTAAAACCCGAATCTATAGCTAAGTTAGAACCAACCGACCTATTGGTTGTAACTTAAAAATTTTTCCTAACCATGTCAGGTAGCGACTCCTTTCAAACTTAACCATTTCTTTTAATTCCTAGTCGATGATCTGTATAAAATGAGTTAGGGTTTGATTCGAACTGAATTCAAATAAATCAAATCGGAAATTGAAAAATCCAAGCTCGACAAGTCCTAATTTTTTTCGAGGGTATTTGGAAGTGGGATAGTGGAGATCATAGAACTGCATGCTAAGTGACATGAGGTGGACGAGCATAGTCTAGCTTGGAGGATTGGCTTCTAAAGTTTGAGGTTATTCCTGATCTCGTCTTTGTAAAGAACTGAATAAGATCGACCTTGAGTTAGATGGGCCGAATCGAGTTTTATATAGGTCAGATTGGAATAGGACAATCCACATGCTAAAATCGACCATCAACAACGTTAAATCCATCATAGAGAGCAAAAGAGCAACATGATAGGCATGGGTGTTGAAAGAATTTCACCATTTTAATCGAATCACCCAATTTTGTAACATGATAAGCACTAAACCATATTTTAGCGGTGGCACAAAATTTTGTAATAATCATTCTTGGAATAATTGTTAATGGCCTAAAAGTAACATGATAGAGAGGAAAAGAGTCCCACCCTACTATACACTCTTTAAGAATCTACAGAAAATTAAAGTAGAAAATAGAGGAACATCATCTAGATGCCATCCGCCCAAGCAATGCTTTGATTAATTGGGTTTGATGTTAAGGGTGCAAAGTAAGTATATCCGATTGCTATGTTAATGAGGTGGGTTTTCCGATAACGAGGGAGGAAAAATTGGTTAAACCACATCATCTTATAAATTTGACATTGCATTTACGTTTTTTCATATTCTTTTCCATATTAGCAACGGAGTACACATTTATTCTTTCTTCTTCTCCTATGATCTTTAAAAATAGTGTGCTTGTGCACTTTAAATTCAGAGTTGTCCATGCATTATACTTAACATTTTATTTTTGCAACTTGGAAACAATGTCTTATGATTGATAAAGAGGTTATGATTTTGGTAGTGAAATTTAATGAAGAGACTAAGCAAATTATCAAGCTCCTATAAAAGGCTAATGTATAATTTAGAGTTTTCTCATCAATATAATTAAAACAAAATAATGCAATGGCACATTATATGAGGGTGAGGAAAATTTCGGTTTCATTGCTGCTTGTCTTAACCTTCCTATGGAGTGCACCCTCTATTGTGACATTATGTCAGTGAGTAAAATATTCTAGACTTCCTTATGCTTTTACAGTGAAAAAGGCTTCTTTTTTCCCTCTTAAGGACCTTTATCAAGTTAATCTGTTATCTAATATTTGTATTTCACTCGCGTGGAGCCCTACTGATTGAACTTTTCTTCACCATATAGAAAAAGTCGATTATACCAACTAAGAAGGTGTGCTAACCTCACAGTACACTTATAAGTATTATATTGTTTTCTTTGAAACAATATGTGATATGCTATAGGTCGAGGATTCGCATTGAATGAATTGTTCTCTTGGATTTCGATTGAAGTGAATGGTAACTTAGATCCTTCAGATGTTGTGGATTTTCACATTTTCTTTCGTATATACGTTATAAATATATAATTCATGAAAAAAATATTTCATTAAAGTAATTTTGTTGATTAATCTCCTTCCTAGTCTTAACAAGCAAAGGTTTACTAGTAGAAAAATATTCATTAATTGTTAATAGAGGTATGCAATGCATGATATAACTGGAATCAAATTGAATTTATCCTAGCTAAGTCCATGGTTGTTTAAAAAAAAACGGAAGGAATGTGTAGAAAAAGAAAACAATGGAAATTTTCTATTTGGTGCTGTGATTTTTTGCCCCTAAATGTGCAATATGTATCTAAATAGGAAACACCTTTTTTCTTTTCCTAATTTCTATAACTTCATTCATTAATAAACTTGAAAGTACAATAAAATATTCTTATTTTACTGATATTTTTCCTCATTTGATTTCTGGAAGATCTTTCTATATGATTACTATCGTTTTAAATTAAAGAATTGCAATAGTTTTTATAGAACTGAAGAATAGATAACTTTTTAATTTTTGCTAACACATTTCTATTTTAATAAATTAGACCTTAAAAAAATTATATAAAAAAATCATAACTCTTCTATTGTATTCTATAAAATCATAATTTTATTTCTATCTAATTTCAATTTACAAACCCAATTAATAAAATAAAGGACAAACAAAAATTTCCATTTGCTTGATGTTTCCTATGTATTTTTCCAATAAATCAAATCTGCTTTTGGGTAATTTCCATTCGTGCACTAATCCAGAAACACCTTACCCAGGGACAAAAACACCGGAGCATATGTAAACCTTTGGGTAATTTCCTCCTCCCATTAGAGGGTAAATCTGTAAAATCATCACAAACCCAAAACCCTTTCACATCATAACAAGAGAAATCCAAAGCAGGGCTTTCGCTCAGAGAGAAAGAACGAAGAGGAAGTGAATTTTGCTCCCAAGAGGGGGCCATGGCGAAGGCGATCTCTTTTTCCGAGGTTGGCCCCTCCCCTTCTCTGGTTGATAGCGAAACCTCCCCTGTCTCTTTCTCTCATTTGTGTGTGTGTGTGAGAAACTTTGGTTTTGGTTTGGTTTGGTTCTGGTTTGGTATTCAGTCATACCATAGTCGCTCTCTCTCTCTCTCTCTATATATATATATATATATTTAAGGGGTAATTAGGGTTTCTGATTTTGGGCATGCATCTTTAGATCCATGCCATAATCGTAAACCCTAAACCCTGAACCCAGAAGAAAATGAAAAAAAAAAAAAACAAAGAAAAGAAAAGAAAAAGAAAGTTTCAACGTTTGATGTAAGTGGAAATTGCTTGGGATCGAACCCACGGCCTATCGCTCTTCCCATTCATTATTTTAACCCTCTTCTTCGCGGATTATAAGGAATTAAAAAGATGAGAACAAAAGAGGCAGTGATGATTTTATTTGGGGAAGAAGAGTGAAATCAACAGACACCGAGAACTGGTCGTACTTGGCGTGGCGGTTTCTCGCAGCCATGGCGGGCTTCCTTATCTTTTTGTCTGATCAAACGCCAATCTGAGCCTCAATTTATTAATAATTTTCTTCTGCATTTACATCTTGAATTTTCAGTTATTTTTATCATGGGCTCATCTGGGTGTGTTTTACGATCTGAGGTTTTTATATTGTTGATTCTTTTTTCTGAATTTCTGATTGGCAGGTTTCATTTTAATTTTGTTTTATTCTTTAATTTTCGGGTTCTGCTTACATTGTGCAAAATTATCCATTTTAGTGGTTGAAAGGGAAACGAAAATTTTCATCCGTGTTTTTTTTTTTTTTTTTAATTTTACAAATAACTAATCCAAGTTTTCAATTTTAACAATTAAACTGTTAGTAGGACACATGTAAGTCACTTTAAAAAAAGAAAACACCCTAGATCCACCTTATTTCTTTTCGGTGGAAGAGATCCATATTTCCCCTTCGTTTAAAAAAAAAAAAAAAATCCATATTCTACTTAGACACGGACGTGGAAAAGTCTAATCTTATTCCACCATCTCACTAGAAAAAGTCATTCTCCAACAAATACAAAAAGCGATTAGTGATGAAAATTTATTTATTAAGCTAAACAAATAGTCCATCCGAAACCTCTAAACTGTGCGAGTTCAATCAAATCAGGGTCTCCACGTGGATTTGATATGGTCTTCTTCTTCTCCACTTACACATGCAAGGGGAAAAAGGGTGTTTTCCCTTAGTTTGAAGGTCGTAGGAGATGGTCGAGGATGATGTTAGCGGACTCCTATGGTGGTGGTGGTTAGTTGTGCAATGAGCTTATCAGTGCGGGTTCGTGTTTTGGTGATGGATTGTATATTGGAGAAGATGACTAAGTTTGAATGCATTGGTTTTAATTATGGGTTTGTTTGGTGTCCAAGATAATTCGACCCGATGACCGAGTTAAATCAACTTGACATGGATTTGATTCTATTTTGACTTATGAGTTTACTATAAGTAGTGATTTAAGTAATGACCAAGTCGTGTTTGAAAGGATGGTTGTATGGTTGCTTGTGTTCCGTTTTAGCTATGGTGACTTTAGGGGCTGTGGATTGGAAGTAGAGGTGAGGGAAGAAATTAGGGTTTTTTTTTCTTTTCTTTTTTTTTTTTTTAAAGGGTAAAGCCTCTTTGGATACTTGAACTTTAGCCATAATAATTAAGTATCTGAACTTCCAAAAAAAACCAATTTCATACATAACCAAACTTTTCATACCTTTTTCTCAACCACATCCAATCATTACTTGACACGTATCAATTACTTCAAGAGATAATAAAAAAATAAAGTAGTAAAAAGAGGTACAAAAAGTTTGGCTATGCATGGAATTAGTTTTTTTGAAAGTTCAGATACCTAATTATTTACATGACTAAAATTCAGATATCAAAAGAGGTCTTTTCCCCTTATTTTAATGAATAGAAAATTTGGATAAGGTATTGTCTAGTGTCTTTTTTGTTTCTCAATAACCTGTAGCTAATTTGGACGAAAGCAAATGATACGTAACGCGGGTCACTTAATTGTCAAAATTAAAAACTTGAGTTCGGTTTAGTTATTTGCAAAAGCATCAAAACACAAGTTAGTTAATTGTAAGTTACTTTTTTTTTTTTGGCCGAATTCATCCCTGTGTTTTTGGAATTAAGAAAATTACATAAATAAATCTTGGCAAGAAAACTGTCATGATGACTAATTCGATAATTCTTGTTTATTATCCCCTTGCTGTGGTTTCTGAGGATCTGGATTTTCTAAATCTTTATTCTCATTGTACGGTACATGTGACAAATTTATATTAATCCATATTTTAGATAAATTATATAAATGTAATCATTTTCAAAAAAAAAATTACACACATACAATTTATATAAAAAAAATTATGAATATACTATTGTTATATTGTATATAATATATGAGATATAGTTTTTTTTTTCAATAAATCTTACGTTTAGTATGATATACATATAATATATGTGCAATACGACTATTTTTATAACTTTTGTATAGTATTGTCACTGTATCTCTTCTTATATATAGAAAATTTTGGATCTTTTCTCCAATATGCAATATAGAGATGGTAATTTGATAAATTTTTTTGTATTTTTTTTTTCTTTTACAAAAATGATAGATACGTTTTCTAATGATTCTTGGTGTTTCATTTAACGGCATGGGTTAAACTTTGCAATAAATCGATTTTAAAAGATTATTACAACGATGAAGCTGAAGATTGATTACAGTGTAATTGAGGGGAATTTGTTATTAAGTACCTTTTAAAGGACATAGGTTTTGTATTTTAAAATTTTAGTTTATATTAATTTAATTTAATTATTTATTTTCTTTTGGGGTATGAGGGTGGGATCCGTACAAATCCTTCCTAGCACTTAGTAGTATGTAATTATATAACTGTTTGAATGTGATAATAAAACATAACAATCAAAGTGAAAAAAATCAGAAATACACAATTTCTTTGAAATTAAAATAAAATCGTTCGTAGAGTCTGTAATATTTATTCTATTAGTTGGAATAAAATTATTTGATATGATGTAGTAGTTTAACTCTGAAGTAATTCCAAAGATCTCTAATATAATTTCAAACAAAAGATCGGTTTTCGATAGGTTTGCGATGATGAGATGATAAGATTGAGCTACTGGACTACGGGATTGAATTCGAGCTTGATTATAGCTTGAAAAGCTCAAATATGGTTTTGGAATTTCAGAGCTTATTCGATGAGGTGTAAACTTTTAAACTTGAATCTGACTTAAAGTGGTGGATCATAACTTGAGTTTAAATTGATTAAATTTGTTTGGATATTTAGTATCTAGCTTTCACTTAAACTTAAACTTGATTAAAATTTATAGGGTTAATGTCGTAAATGGTACATATTTTAATAATTGAAAGAATTTTTCATGTATATTAATTAATTTCAAAAATAAAATATTAAATAGGTTAATTTAAATTTTTTATATTTAATTATATATTTTATTAAATTTAAATATTATTTGTAATATATACCCAATATATATCCAAATATATATTTAATTCGATTTTATCTCGACTATTTAGTAGACTGAATTTGATTAGCCTACTTTGAGATGACTCAAAACAAAATCTAGCCAGAATTTGCTGTATGAAAATCATCCGAATTTATGAGATGGAAATATGATTCATCATCGATGCCTTTTCTTTTTCTTTTATTTTCTGTACTTTTGCTCTTTTTGAATACTTTTGGATCGTCCCCATTCATCAATTTAGTATTTAGTATGACATTCTTATCAATGTTAAATTAAAATTCAACCTCCCTATTTCTACTTATTAAAATTTTTAGATGAAGATTCCGTTTCAATGGTTTTTCATCTTTATCTATATCTATATCAAAACGATATGTATAAATACATTAGATTTATATTTATATTTTATCTATATTTGATCTATTTTATCACTTTGATTCATCGCAAATTTCATTCTTTGTTTTTCCTTTTATGTCAAAAGGACTAGACAAAAGAATTACAAGACATAGTTGAGGGCTCTAATTTAATTGAACAATGTTTTCAGCATTCACTGATCAGAACATTGGAAAAGCTTATAGTGGCCACTCAAGGAAGCAACTTAGTGGAGCTGGTGGTTCCCAATTGTCCCACCTGGGATGGTGAAAGAACCTCTGTGTACCTGAATGCATTATATCATGTACTTCAGTCATCAAAGCAGTACTAGAAATTTGAATGTATCATTGGATATCAATAGGATTAAATGAAATGGTGATGAAATGAAGGAATATGTGCATAAGTACTCACGAGTCCAAGATCACAATGTTGGACCCTTTGCTGATTCTCTCAAGATATGAAATTTTTATAGCCACGATCTCAGCTTCCACTTTCTTTACGTTCCGGACAAGGCTTCCCACCTTGTTTGGTATGTTTGGTAGCATCCCTGGACTGTAAAAGTCCAAGGCATAATGAACCACTTTGGATGCACAATATAATCGCAAGGATTCAGGTAATTAGAAAAGCAATATGTAGGGGGATGAGAGTAACTGAATAGCTTACTACGACTTTCTTTAGATATATCTTTTGGCCAATTCTTCATCGCTGGGAATTGGGAATGGGAATCAAACGTATTACATTCCAGTTTATGTCTTATGGCGCATGAAGACTTAAACTATGAATTATTTTAATTACCATTTAGATAAGCCCTCATATTTATAAACTATCAAGCATAGTATGCAAAAACATGGTCATTTCTTACAATATCACAAGCATCTTGTTTTTAACATTAGAAGGCACGCGAGGAACTCCATTCGTGTCCTTGTCCTTCTCATAGGGGATGTCAACCATGACATAGTTTTGTGTGCATACCATATCAAGTGTTTAAGTAGGAGTAAGGTCACTTGATAAAAAAACAATATCCGTGAGACATAAGCCCCACAAGAGTTCCAGGTAACAAGGTGTGTAGCAGGATCACACTTAGACCCTTCTACTCTATTATCATATTTTATTTAATTCCACAACAAACTGGTTTAAGTTTTAGAACTTATTTGATTTTATATTTATTGATTAATACTCACTATTTGGATAAGCAAATTAGAACGAACATTTCTTTTCATGATTGTCTTCTTTCAATTACTAGGTTTTAGCAATAATTCAAATTAACTGAAAACTCTAACTGGTAGTAATTATATGATCCAACTCTATCTGATAATAAGGTTATACCTTTGTAGACACGAAAATTGAAGGTGATGAGAGACCAAAGCGGAGGAAGAATCAAGTATGTGAGGAATAACGCTCTACTAGTTCCAATAGTTATGGTCATGACAGATGGAGAAATGGTTTCAACTACCGATGAAGCTACATGCTTTGCATCCTGGATTACCCTGGTGCTATGTTGTGCAGCATCACCTAACGTCTGTAGTCAAAAGAGTATACTGAACTCAGAAATGCTCAGAGAGTTGTATATGTGATGTCGATAAAATTATCAATGTTGAAGCAAGGAGAGACCCTGGTAGCACTCATAACCGACTCTGTATCAATGCAGAACATTTCTTCTTTGGCTTGCTTCAAAGCCTTGGATAGAGCTGGCAAAGCAAGCTTTAGAGCTTGATCTCCTGACTTTTGCACTTTTGGAATTGCCAATTCTATTGTTGTTTTCAAAGCCTTTACAATAGTTTGAAAAATCTGCTGTGCAGTTTCAAAGAAACTTGAACCCACTTCCTTTACCTGGTCAATTGTTTCGTAAACCTGCCAAAGAAATGATAGACGAGAGTTTGCAAAGGGAAAAATTTCACTCCCATCTCCATAATTAATGAGATATAATTGCATTAAAATTCGCCATACAATCAAATCAGTCATTTTAAAAACTTAAATTAATAAATGCATGTCATAGTTTGTCATCTATGGCCAAGAGATTTAGTTAGCTAATTAATTAGGAAAATAAATGGCCCCTAATGATTCAATATAAACTCTCCATTTTAGTACCACGTTCACAACTCGTGCCATGTTAACACCTCGACTAACTGCTCTATGAGTTTATAAATGAAATTGCAGCACCAATACTGAACCAGAAAAAAAAAAACGGAAAAAGTAATATTTTGCTAAAGTTGCTGAGATTTCTTTACCAAATAATAGATAGTTTTCAATTATAATTTCATTTCACACCCTGAACTTAGCTCAAAACAACATGGCCAAAATGAAAATTTACTTCAAAGCTACTCTTTAGATGCAGATACACCAACCTTCCTTTCCTTCCTTCCTCTCTTTCCAATTACTTTCTTGCTGCAACATTTCGAGAAGAAGAAACTGAATTAGATCAATCCCATTTGAAAATCTGGTGTTCATGCCACTCGGTCAGAATGAGTCAATGACCCTGGCAGAACTGCTCTCGTAACTGCTGAAAATATAAATCATCCAATTATATGATGTTTTCTTAAAACTAAAATCCAATTCAAATGCAGCATATAAATGCATACAAGCTTTCTATTGTAGACTCCTATGCTAAGGGTCCTTATAATTCATTGGGGTGAGACAGTTTTCAGCCTCATTTATAGTTTAATTAAAGCAAGAAAACTACGAACGGTGTAGCCGGCATTTCTTCCCAAGATGGACAAATCTAAATTGCACAAATCTCATATGGAAAGTAAAATTTTAAGTCAATTATATTGCACTGGAAAAAATAAAAAAAGAATAATTTTAGTAACGTTTGGTTGCAATAATTGGATAGGATAAGGTTGACTGCACAACATCGTATGAAAAGTACTAGATAGTATAATCATCTTGTAATATATTTGATATGCATGGTACCGGATAGCATTTCACAAAATTTTTAATAAGACATTTTATTTTTGTTCAGTTCTTATATTTTTGTACCATGACATATAAGAGACAGAAATTTTAAGTTTTATCTAATCTCATGATGAGAATTTTGTCTATTCCCAAGGGCATCTAGTAAACCAAACATTATATAATGATCTTTATCTGGTCTAGTATCATAAAAAATTATGTAACCAAATACTACCATGTGTATAAAGACAAGCTTTTAGTTTGATGTTTACCCACTAATGGAGGCATCAATGCAAGAAAACAAATAAGGGGCAAACAATTTGCCATAATCTAAGAGTTATAGATAAAAATTATCATATTAAGTGGACTAAGTACACGACATAGCACAACGATCTTCTAAGAATATGATTGGAAGTTTAATTATAGGAAACATGAAGTATATCCTAGAGCCAATACCATTTGTTCAATATTAATATTCTTAGCAGTCGAGCTGGCTCTCTCTTCCTCCTCTCTAGCCATCTAGGTTCTTGGAACTTCAAGAAAAGTGCAATTGAGCTTCTAAGTAATCTATAATGTAAAAACAATAAACGACCCATTTTCCAACAAAAGAAAGTTGTCCATGGGCATCCTAACACTGAAGTTGTTTTTCACAAAATTACTAGGTTGAATCAAATAAAAATTCCAATCAAGTACTTTTAAAATAGGAACCAAATTGAGATTTGAAACTATAAGAAGAAATTGTTTATTCTAGGGACTAAGTCAACAAACTAGATGTACAAAGAGTTGTAATTTCATTGAAAAAAAGAGAAGTTATTGTATCTAACATATTCAATTTATATAATATATAATAAAACCAAGTGTAAATTCTATAGATTAATAATAATAAAAATAAACTTTAATAAATCTCAAAGCAATAGACTTTTGCATCCTCAAATAGTAGTACGGTTTTCGCATCAGTATGTATTCGATAATGCAATAAGGATTAAATTTTTTTATGTGGTGGAATAACATGGACATAAGGACATGAGGGCTCTTGGTTAAACGTTAAAATTGTTGTAAAATACTGAAAATAAGAGAAAATACTATAAAAAAATACAAAAAAGGGAATTTTTTTTTTTTTTTAAATCATGTTAAAATCAGCAATTTTTACCTTGTCATGAAGAGATCTTAGACAAACCACGGACAATCATTGCAATATTATTAAAAATGCACGAGGGCGAAACTACAACCACCAAGCTATTTCACATTTGTTTCTGTTGATGCTTCCGCTCTGCAACTCCGGTAATTGTTTGAGTGATTGACATCCAAAAATATATAATGACCAAAAGGAATTCAAGTTTTCAAGTCCTCTAAACTCCTTGAGTTTCTCACAACCTTGGGCATCTAGAATTTTTAAGTTTGTAAACACTGAAAAATCCGGCAAATTCTCCAATAACCTGCATCCCAAAATGCTTAAGTATTCCAAAGACTTCAACTCCTGAAGCTTGGGAATCTCTCTTAACTCCTGAAAATCACACACTCCCAACCGCTTGAGGTTTCTAAGCGTCGGAAGATCTGGAAATTTCAGCATAGGGCTCCTTCCGTAAAGGCGTAGTGCTTTTAAAGATGTAAATTTTTCTATGCAAGGAATATCCCTCAGCTTTGGACAGTTACCGAGCCCCCACCGTTTGTAATTTTGTCAAGTGGGAAAAGCTGTCGACTCTTTCGAGGGAGGAACAGTAATCGATTCTTAAATATTTTAGGCCCTCAATGGTGTTTAGTCCTTGGATCCCGACTATGTTATTGCACTTAGATAGACGGAACATTATTAGGTTCCTGAAAGTCGACACGTCTAGTAAGCCTTCTAGCCCATCGCAAGAATGTAAATCCAACCTCTTCAACAAATTCCCCAAGCCGTTGAGTTTAGATATCTTCCTGCAATTTATGATTCTCAGCTGTCTCAACGATTGTACTTCTTCCAGAGCATTGATCTCCACCAGCTCAGTAAAACCTTCAATAGTCAAATCGCGTAAATTTTTCAGATTTGAGAAACTTGGAAGTGTACACAAGGTCTGGCATCTACGTAATGAAAGTGTCTGCAGTCTTGACGGAAGCACTGGGATCACATTCATATCACAGAGGGTAAGACAAGACAAATTTTCTTGACGAGAAAATTCAGCAATCTCCTTGGGAGCTTCATTGGACGAATACTGCTTTAACATGTGGATAGAAGCTGCCAACTCTTCAGGGGGCATGCCACTAATCGAACATGTTGTTAAATTTTTTAAGTTTCTGATATACTCAAGTAATTCCTTATAATTCGTATAGCTTAACTCAAAATGGCACAGTGACCATAGTTTCCCAATCGATTTAGGAATAGTCTCTAATGATATGCATCCATCTATAGATAAGTACTCCAGTTGGATGAGTGATCCTATAGTGTTCGGAAGCGTTGAGAGCTTTATACAATTTCTGACTGAAAGAAGCCTGAGTTTTTTCATAAATCCTTCCACCATTGGAATTTCACTTATTGAAGTCTCCTCTAGAGAAAGCACCCTTAATTCCTTCATTTCACCCATTCCGATTGGTAGCTCACCAAGTTTTCTGCATCGATTTGCATTAAGGGTTTTGAGTGTCTTGGTCAATCTAAGAATAGATGGATGGATCCTTCTCAATCTTTTACAACCGCAAAGCTCTAAAATCTCCAACTCTTTAAATGCAAAGAAATCTGGAGTTGTTTTCAACTGGCAGCAATTGTGAAGTTTTAGAACTTTCAGCTTCTCTGCATACTATGATAAAGATAGATAGTTAAATAGTGTTTTAATTAAAAAGAATATTTGTCATATCAAACTATATATATTGTTGATATTGTATTACCTTCATTTGACTCCAGCCATCCCATTGTTCCGTGATATTGCTGTTTGATAAATTTAGAATCACCAAATTCTTGGGACGAAAACCAGTAGCCGTAAAATTCGAAGGGCATCCATACCATTGAAGCCATCTTAGATTGAGAAAACAATTCTTGAAATTTCCAACTAGATTTGCATTATTTATTTGAAGAAGTCTCAACTTTATGAGTCTCACAAATTGTTCACTTGCGAAACAATTTTCTTCACACCTTCCATTTGAGGCAAGATTGAGAACTTCAATCTGTTGGGTTCCCTATTTAATAAACCATGGAAAATCAATAAGCCTAAAGTGAGCCACATTTACAAAGGTATACTCAAATGAATTGTTAATTAATGAAAACTAAGTTTTGTGGAGAAGTCAATTATCGAAGTGGAATATTCTATACTAAGACTTGGGCATGGTTCGATTCCGAACCAAGAACCAGACCGAAACCGAACCGTTTGGCCGATTCCAGAACGAGCTAAGGAACTACTTGTTCTCTGGTTTCTAGGTGGTTCTTTGGCCTAAAATCAATGGAACGAGTGATTTCAGTCCATTTCATTAGAAAAAAATAGAGAAAATAATTTAAAAATATTAAATATATAATTATTAATATTTCAACTATTTCATATGAATAGTAAAATTTATTAATGATTCATAATATTTAATGTGTTATTATCAACAATACAGATAACTTAAAACCATATATAATTAGTTTATATAAATTTATCCAAAAAACAAAATTCATTTCTTTAATAATGTGAGACTATTTTTTGTATTGTAATTTTTTTTAATCTTCTAAAGTATTTTGTAATCTCATATTACTAACTATAACTGATATTAATTGTGTTTGTATATAAATAAATCTGCATTCTAAACAAATTTTTTAAAAAATTGGTTAAATAATTTAACAATTTTAGACCCAATAATTATTTTAAGTTGAAAAATAATTAATTAATCATTTTATTTTTACTTAAATAAAAAACGATTCCACATTTTCAAAACCGGACCAAAATTATGGAAGATGATTCTAGTTTCAAGTCTTCAATTTTAAGACAGAGAACCGACTGTTCTGGTTCCAATTCAATTCTATTCCAAAACTTTGCCTATGTTTACTTATGCCCTAAACTTTGTCAAACACTCGGTTGTTAGATTATTCAGGTATTTTATTTTATTTTATCTTGTTTATTTTTTTTATTTTTACTTTATCGTGTGATATAGATTGTTTGCTCTTATTTCTCCTTCTTTTATCCTTGCGATATCCATTTATGACGGAAAAATCAAGAACAGGAATAGAAGTGCTCATATAGAAAAATTATACTGGAATGGATTAAAGTTTGAGTATATTTAAATAAAGTACTAAAATTTTATGTACTAAAAAAATGATAATGTTATAGAGTTATGTAAGTAAGGAATTAACATACTAAGTGGTTAAAAAAGGATAGTGTTATATATAAATTAGTACAAATAAGATTCTAACTTTTATGTTTATGAATGTTAATCTTTATTTTTTTTTTATTTAAAACGTTCATGTCTTATTTGTATAACTTTATATAAACGTTAATTTATTATTTTTAGTAACTTAAAATGTTGATCTTTTATTTAAACTTATCCTAAACATTGTTCTGTTGTGGTGTCGTCATTTCCCCTTTTATCTAATCTAGAGCAAAATCTAACCTTTTCAATTTGGAATTCTCTTTACAATCATAATCTTTTAGTGTATATATAGTTTAACCAAACTTTTTTTTTTTTAGTTTTCCTCTAAATTTCATCTGAACATTAAATTATATCAATAAGTTTTTAAACATTAGATTTAATATATGTATATATTTATATATCTTATATACAAAAGATACAACTATAAACATCATCATTTAATAAAGCAGATATCAGGGAGCTTATTAACGCACAAAAAATGTCATTTTCAATGTGAACATCAAACAACCAAAGGTTGAGCATGTTTATTCTATTCATAATATTAACTTGTGAATTATACATATAAATAATAATACATCAACTAATATTGTGGGAAAAAAAAAACCTAAAAGGACTATTATTATTTACTAATATTTTGCGTAATAAGATTGAAACACTTGCTGTATTAACAACGTAATTATTAGTTATGGTATGACTATAAATAAATACATAGTATGTTATGATAATTTATTTAGTTACCTTTTTTTTTTTTTGACAAATGATTTTTTTTTTTTTTTTGCTGGTGAAATTTTATTTTATTAGTTACCATCTTAAAAGAAAAAATATGTATAAAACAAAAGAACAGAAGCCTTAAATATTGTTCTCTTGTGTTGTCATTTCCCCTGATATCTAACCTACAGCAAAATCTAACTTGAACTCTTCAATTTGGAATTATCATTCCAATCATAATCCTCTAATATAAATATAGTTTAACCCCTTTTCTATTGTTCCTCTACAATTCATCCAAACGTTATATAAGATTAATCTTTTTTCAGACATTAGATTTAATATATATATATAAGTACCATCATTCAATAAAGTATATATAAGGAAGCCAACTAATGCACAGAAAAATGTCATTTTGAATGTGACCAAACCAACAATCAAATACTTAGTATATTTATTCTATTCATAACATAACATGTGAATTATATATATACATGTATATATTATAGCACATCAACTACAATGTTGTGGGAAAAACAAAAGCCTAAAAGGACTATTATTATCTACTAATATTTTGTGTAGCAAGATTGAAACACTGGGACATTTAATTCATTGGAATAGAATAAGGTTGGAAGAAATTGTAATTCTTTATTTTATCATTGGAGATATTTTTGAAACAAGGCATACTTTTTGTTTAGGAATAGCCATTACTCTAGTAGAAAGAAGGAACAGAGATCCCTTATCTATTTTGCATTATATGAAATAGATATTCTTTTGATAGATTTTTTTGCAAACTAAACAAATGAATATATATTCTACAATAATAAAGATTGAATACCAATTCCATTTCAGTAAACCAAACATACCATAACTATATTAACAATGTAATCATTATTTATAGTATAACTATAAATAAATACATAATATCTTATGAAAATTTATTTATTTACCATCTTAGAATAAAAAAAAAACAATATAGAAAAAACCATTAATTAAAAGACAAGCAAAAATAAATTGACACCTGACAATAATGAGAATTGAACTCATGACCCATCATTTGCAAAAACATGTACTAATCCACCCAAGTAAATCCAATTTTATGTTAAGGTATGCCTTTTAAAATATGTGTATTATAAAAAAATTTTATTTTTCAACTAGTATCAATGATTAATTTTTTTCCAAGATGATTAATTTTTTTTCCAAGCCTATGTGCAGGGACCCATGGCTCTCCCTTGGGCCTGTCCATAGTATCAATCCAAAAATTAAACCAAACCAAACTCAATTTTCATGGTTTAGTAAAATTTTCAATTCGAACCATATTGTATGGTTCAAAACCATATAAACCAAGCTCCATTTTAATGGTTTGGTTTGGTTCATAACCAAATTGCACCCACCTCTATTTTGATCAAGTATGTTTAAATAGTTATGAGGACATTGTTTCTTTCTCTCTTTCTATTAGCAACCAGTTTTGTTCCATATAATGGTATAACTACTCTTGTTATGATGTGATCATGACTCGCGAGTTAAAATAAAATAAAATGATAAATTATATGAAAAGATATCAACATTTGAATATATAAATATTAATGTTTTAAGTAATACGAAAAATAAATCAATGGATAAAGTTTTTAAAGGAATTAACCTTTGAAGTGATAAAAAAATAAATCAATTTTTTGCAAAGTAACTCAAGTAAAATATTAATAATTTAACACCAATAAAAACTAAGAAAACTTAATTGAAAAATAATTCAAATGTTGATACCTAAGTGAAGTTTGCAAAATGAAAATATCTCATTTGGTTCACTTTATGAAACAATAATTCATCTTTTCAACCACTCAAAATATTGATACATTAACTAAACCAAATGAAGGTAAATCATGCGCTTTGATCACCATCTAAATATCACTAGGGTTGAACCTTGGGTTAGTGATCCAAACACATAAATAATGGGGGTCCACTAGGCCTTCAATGAAAAAAGGAAATCAATGGACTGTTACCTATTTTCAAGTGAATATTAAAAATTTATTATCTATTAACAATAATTAATGTGTTATTATTAATAATATAAGAAATAAATATAATAATATGTATGATTTGTTTTCTATACTGTTCAACTAAAAGTAATATCTTTTCTCTTAAAATACCTCTAGTTTTTTTGTAATCCTATATTTTTAATATTATGACTAAAGTTGTATGTATTTGTGTATTAATAATTGCACCTTATAAACAATTCTGTAAGAAAATAGACTAAAAACTTTAATGCTCTTAAATTTAATTTTTTTTCTAAGTTTAATATTTTTCTTATATAAATTTAAAATATGTCTGTTAATTTAATGTTTTTTAATTTTAACTAAAATAAAAAGTAGCTTGTGTTCTAGGTTCAAGACCCATCCTAGACGTGTGGTTCATAGGTCTACAAACTTGGACTTGCAAATTGGTGGGTACGATAATCCTAACTTGTGGCAATGTATGCCTAAAGAGGATATTATAGAAAAGAAAGAAAGGAAGAGGGTAAAAAAAATTTACCTGATTTGTTTTTAAGACTTCACATGCTTCTTCTTGATTCCATAGTATACTACGCTTTCCAGGTAGATCACGATCTTGTTGCCTTATGATTTCCATTCCAAGAAGTTTCAATTGATCATGCATAATCACCTGGTTTCCATAGTCGACTTTTATCAATGACAAGGATTTAAGGACTTCAATTCCAGATTGTGGGTAATAGCCACAGTCATTCCACATATACATGAAATTTTCAAATTCATTCTTGCATGGAAGACAAGCAATGTCGAGAAATATTTTCTTTTGCTCACAATTTAAGGCATCATAACTTATTTTCAACTTCATCTGCACTTTGTCAACAGGCATCCTTTTCAATTTTTCTAATGTCTCTTCCCAAATTTGTAAGTCTTTACCCGATAAAAAGGAGCTGATGACCACAATTGCTAGAGGGAGGCCTCTAGTAGCAGATACAATACCTCGAGCAATGATTTCAAAATTATCACACAGAGGGCCCTCTCGTTGTAAAGCATACATGCAAAATAGTTGAAAAGATTGATCAAAATCCAATTCTGTCACCTCATATCTTAGTCTCACATGCCATGATTTCAAGACATCTCTATTCCTAGTAGTGACCATGATTATGCTTCCAAGTCCAAACCAATCACGTCTTCCAATCAGTGCATTCAATTGATCGCCATCGTCAACATCATCAAGTGCAAGGAGGACTTTGGTTCTTGTAAATGTATTGTTGATAATACAGGTTCCTTCATCGGGATTATATATTTCTTGTGGCCAATCCTTTTTTAAAATGTTGGATATTAGTTGTTTTTGCAGATGTGGAATCGATGCTTCACGAATACCTTCTAGGAAACTACAAAATTGAAAGCGGCTAAGTAGTTGGTTGTAAAGAAACATAGCCAAGGTTGTTTTTCCGATGCCACCCATTCCATGGATTAAAACGACTTGAATATCATAGGATTGTTTTTCATCAATTGCTTCCATGATCTTCTTTGTTCGTTCCTCAACTCCAACCAAAAATTCTGGAACAGCCATGGTGGTTTTTTTCAGGTCGGTTAATACCTTTTCCACAACCTCTTTTATTAATTTTCCTTCATACCTAAAGGTCACGTTGCAATGTAAACTTCAGTGCACAAACAAAAATAAAAAGTGATATATTGAAGACAAGAGAAAAATTAAAAAAACCTCACCCGTCAACATTATCATTTAATTCCAATGCTTTTAAGGATGTAACTTTTTTCAGAGCATCCTTCCATTCTTGGACAATCTTCCTATTATGATTTTTCTCATGCAAAGAAAATGCCTTTCCAAAATCACCTTTTTGATGACGCACATCTAATGGGTCTATATGGTAAAAGATGGGTAAAACGATTTGGCCTAAAATTTCTCTGCACTTGAGGATTTCTACAAGCTCTAGAAGGCACCACTTACTAGAAGCATAATCAGGAGAGATTATTGGAATTGAAATCTTGCAAGTTTGGATTGCAGCAAGGAGGTTGGGGTGAATTTCCTCACCGATGTGAAGTTCCTCGTTATCTCTAAATACACAAACCCTCAGATCTATTAATCTATGATAGAGATGATCAGTGAATGTTTTTCGAGTTTCTGTACCTCTAAAATTCAAAAACACTTCATAATTTCGACTAAGAGGAGGAATGATTGATGCTTTTGCTGTGGAAGTTGTGTGATTTGGGTTTTCAACAACAGTGATCTTGTTCTTCCTGAAAAAGTGAAAGCCGAGAGATAAAAGGACCCCTGCTAGGATTGCTGCCACCGCCCACACAGCTGACATGATGTTGGGTTCCATGGTTTGATCAAAGTGAATATTCGTAAAAGGAAAGATGAAAGCCGGCAGTGAAGGAAGGGTAGAATGTAGAGTTTGAATACAGATGAGATTTTAGGAAAAGTATCTGTATCTGTCGGAAAAAGCCAAAACAAACAGACCTTAGGTCTTTATTTGATGTTCTATTTCAACTTTTCTGTATGCACCGTGTGGACTGGAAACGGCGAGGAAACTTCCTAGGTATTTCTGTGTGGACGTGGTACAGAGTAGGCCAATAAAGAAAGGGTACGAGTCTTGGCCATACAACACGACAAAACAAAATAAACCGAGTCAGATGAGAATCCGAGGACTTAGTTGGCCAATTATGTATTTTTCACGCAGAATGGAGGATGATAGATGATATATGTCATTTTCAAGTTATGGATTTCCAGTTAAATATACATGTATATATACATTTTTAATTTACTTAAAAGAAAAAAAAAAGTTCAGAGAAATTACCTAATATTTTCTAATAAAAATGATTTACATCTTTTATGGAACGTCCTATGGTGAATTGGTCCGTGCATAGTAATATAATTTTGGTTTTTATTATCTATAAATTATTTTTAAATACAAAAGGCCATTGCAAAATATATAATATATATATATAAATTTATAGCAGAGTTAATGAGCTACCACTAATCATTTCTACCAAGAGATAAGATAGGGTCTTAGTCTTCTTCCAAGTCTTTTCTTTAATCAATATCTTATCAAGTGTGAGGCCCTACTAATTGAGTTAACGATATTAAGAATTTGATAAAGGTATAAGGGAGTAATCTTATAAAATTTGATATTTTAAATATGTTACCTAAAAATAAAAAATTGAGATTTGATGTATATTATGATATTCTACTAATTTTCAAATATTTCATGAAACTTTTATGAGTTAAAAATTCACATGGAATTTTATTCAAAGAGTCATGTAAAATTTGTCCAACATAAAAATTTCCCTACCGTGAACTTAATCGTAAAGCTATAAAAATAAAATAAAATAAAAGAAGAAGGAAATCCTTGCACGTCAAGTAAAGAAAATTCTGGGCTAATGAGTGGATATTTCAACAGTGTTAATTTTAAATTTGAAAGTTTATTGTTTGGTTATTCACAAGATCAACATACAATTAGAAAATCACATTCTCATATTTATGTACGAATCAACGTAACATGGTAATTTGTCATTCTTTTCATTGTGTCAATTTCGAACTTTATAGGAGAACTATAAATTTGGCTTTCAAAATTTTCTCGACGTGAATTTTCTTGCAAATATCATAGAATATACTAGGAAGTTGTACATTTAAAGAAATCTTTTAATTTCTGAACTTTTGGGAAAGAAAGTAGTAAGAAAATATTATTAAATGATAAAAAACACTAAAGAAAATAATAGAGGGAAAAAAAAAAAAAAAGGGTATACACTAACACTAGCTGTCCTGACTAGTAAGGAGGTCGTCAATTGCTGGATTTTGTAAACTGTAATGACTTATGCTGGGTTGGTTCTTCAAGATGGAGTTAAATATTTATGCACATGGATTTCGCTTAAATATGTTGATGTAGTGATATATGTAATAGCAGTCTTTAATTTAGTTGATGATCCTTTCTTTGCAAGAGTAAGAATTTTTTTCTATTAGTTGGATTGGTTAAAAGATTTGTGCCACTTGACCTGTTTAAAAATGGACCAATATTATCTAATTTGTTTAGTTTGCAGGATGACCCATTTGGAGGGGGTCTATGAACTAACTAAAAATTTCATGTGAAAAAAAATAATGTAAAAACATAAAAGTGTGGCAACTCTAAAAACATGATGTTATGACTTTTCTACTCATTCAATAACCAATAATAAATAATTTCCCAAATTCGTGTGTTTTCCAAATTGACTTTTACTCTAACTCACTACATCAATAAATAGTACCTAAATCTTGACAAAATAAATAATTAGATATATAAACTTTGAGATTGATTAATTTAGTTCCCAAAACAACATTTTATGAATGCCATTAGTACTCTTCCAAGTTTTTTCAGGTATGAAATTGATTAAATTCAAAGTTTTTCTATTACTAAATTGATTATGTTCAAAGTTCATATACTAAATCAATTAATTTTAAAGTTCAGATATCTAATTGCATATATTATCAAAATTTAGTACCATTGATGATATTAACTGTTTTTAGAAATCTTTCTACTAGTCAATCTATTCTATACACAAATTAAAGCTATTTGGGGTTCCTCAAAATTTATGGCCTTTGTTTAATAAACTCTTTCATATTAGTTGAAAAATCTATCATGGGATCTTTTAGAAAATTGATATATTTTAAAAGTGTGCTACAACACATTAAAGATATATATGTATATATATGTTAGATAGGCATTGAACAAAAACATGTAAAAGAAATGAAGAAAAGAAAAGGTACATTAAAAAATCAATTTAGGCTATCCAAATTAAAAAAAGGGGTTAATGTCACGAATGGCACCTGAACTTTTGATAAAATATATAATTAGGTATATGAACTTAAAAATTGATCAATTTAGTGTTTGAACTTTAAAGTTGATCAATTTGATACGTGAATAAACCTTTCGTGTGTACCTTCATGAAGTTTTTTTAAATGCTAAATTGATCGATTTTAAAGTCTTTTAGGTAGCAAATTGATTGATTTCAAAGTTCATACATTAAATATATCAATTTTAAAATTTAAGTACTTAATTGTATTTTTGTTAAAGTTATTTGTGACATTATAAAAAAAATAACATAGCATTTAAAAAATGTACGATATCAAAACGTGAAAGAACATCAATTACCTTATCAAAGTTGCGTTATTCCCATCAATATCCTATCTTAGAGGCCTGGACACCATTAAATAATTGTGACTTTCATCAATCTCATCTAAAAATGAAATCTAGAGGTCCTATTACATATCTGAATAAAGGGTACTTATGAGGACAATCCACGTATGTAATCATAATAAACAATAATCTGTTACACATTTTATAGGAAACAACCAGGCTGGATGAGAGATTATGTCCCTTAAATAGCCACAAATAGTTTAGCAAAAATAACAAACAGATTTTGTACATGTAATAGATAGATTTAGAGTTACAAACAGCTCATAAACAGCTAGATAAATGCAAAATACAAACTGTAGCCATTAGAACAGCTAAGCATATACTCGAACCCATAGATCTAGTTGTAATACATGTTGAAAGGAAGCTATAAATACAAACAAAACAAAAAAGGGTGATTTACCCTACTTTCCAGAAAATCACGATTCAAGGAGCTGGAGACTTGCTAAAAAGAGTCTCAACTACCTGCATACATTCATACATTCAAAGTTTGACAAAGAGATTTAGAGATAGAGAGAGAGTTCTAGTGAGTGAACAAGAGGCGCTAGAGTTTGGTTTTTCCAGGTTATAAGAATTTATACCCGAATAGTGGATTTTTATTCGACTTGCGTGTGTACTTGATTGGTTCGAGTCTTGCTTTCTTTTTAACCTAGCCCCACAGCGTGTAACATTTGGTGCTCTCGTCATGGCTACTAGATCTCAAGAAGAGCTTGCCAAGTTGCAAGCACTGGTTCTTTTCCATAGTCGAATCAGTCTAAGTGATGCAAGAAAAATTTCAAGAACAGATAGTTACTAATTCTAAGATGATTGAAAACATGCAAACCCTATCCACTTCTTTACAATCTTTACATAATAAAATGGATTCAGTTGATAAGAATTAGACTAACGAGTCATCACATGTTAATAATGTGGACATCATCAATAAAAGTTCATCATCTTTTGATTCGCATGTCATTGGTAATCTATTGAAAGGTTTGAAACTTGAAATTCCTAAATTTGATGGTGATGATCCTTTGGGATGGATTTTTAAAACTCAAAAGTTTTTCAATTTTCATGATGTTCCTAAAGAACAACGTTTGATTATTGTTTCCTTCGTACTTGAAGGAAAAGCTTTAAAGTGGTTTCAATAGATGGAACAAAACCATCAAATTTCTACATGGCCTCAGTTTCTTAGATCTTTGGAAACTAGATTTGGACCCTCTAAATATGATGATGTTCAAGGGACTTTAGCCAAATTGACTCAAAAAGGATTTGTAGAAGAGTATCAATCCGAATTTAAGACCTTTTCTACTAGAATAGTGGGTTTATCATATGGTTTTCTTTTAAGTTGTTTTGTTTCTGGACTTAAACCATATCTTAGAAGAGAGGTTCAAATTACTCAACCATCTTCTATTAATCATGCAATTTGGCTAGCCAAAATGCATGAATCCAAATTTGCTTATGGTAGTTTTTATCCTAAACAATTTTCATCCTAGAAATCTGTCAATTTAGGAGCAAATACTTTGCAATTTGCAAAATCTGCTGTGTCAAATCCAACTTCTAATCAGACTTTTGTCTCATCTTCATCTAAACCTACTTTACATATTAAAAAATTGACTCCAACTGAGATTAATGCTCAAAGGGAACAAGGCTTATGTTACAATTGTGATGAGAAATATCACAGAATTCACAAGTGCAAGGCTAAATTTCTTTTGTTAGTAACAGAGGATGCAAGGGATGGTTTAGAGCATATAGTAAACTTCACTAATGATTTTGTACAAGCAACTCCACTTTGACGTGGTAGAGGATGACTGTGCTATCAGTTATCATGCCTTATTGGGTACCCCTACCCCTTGACCTCTTCAATTTCAAGGGATTATTCGTAATCAATCAGTGGTTATATTGATTGATTCTGGGAGTACACACAATTTTGTGCAGAGTAGAGTAGTCAAAATCTCAATTTAACCGTGTCCTTATCACCCCAGTTCAATATTCTTATTGGTGATGATACTAAGATGATCAGTCAAAGGAATTGTGAGCATGTGGATTTTCAAATTCAAGGCTTATGTTTTTCTAATGACTTTTATGTTTTACCAATACAGGGTGTGGATGTTGTTTTGGGAGTTTAGTGATTACAATCTTTAGGACTAGTTACAATTGACTATAGTCAATTGACAATGCAATTTATGCATCAAGGATTATTGGTGACTTTATAGGGAACAAAGGAAATGTTATCTCAAATTACTCACCATCAATTCCACATATTGCTCAAACGGAATGAAATGGCTACTTGTTTTCAATTTTTGTCTCAGGAGGTTGTTACTAACACATGTGAGATTACCACCAGAAACAATGACTTAATAGCCTTGTTGGGCAAATATTCTCAGGTGTTTGAAGCACGTTCATCATTGCCTCCATTTAGGGACATTCGACATTAGATTCATTTACAAGGAGGGAAGGGTCCAGTGAATGTCCAAGCTTATCGATATCCTCACTTTCAGAAAACAGAAATTGAGAAAAAAGTGATAGAAATGTTGCAGCTGGGCATTATTCAGTACAGCACCAACTCTTATTCTTCTCCAGTACTTCTGGTGAAGAAAAAAGATAGCACATGGCGATTTTGTATTAACTACCGTGCTTTAAATCATGTTACTATTAAGGATCGGTATCCTATTCCAACTATTGATGAGCTTTTGGATGAATTATATGGTTCTTTTGTATTTTCCAAATTAGATTTACGAGTAGGATATCATCAAATTCGTATGCATCCACGAGACATAGAAAAGATAACTTTTCGAACGCATGAAGGACATTATGAATTCCTTGTCATGCTGTTTGGCCTTAGCAATGCTCTAGCAACATTTCAGAGCATTATGAACAAAATTTTCAGGTCATTTCTTCGTAAATTTGTCATAGTGTTTTTTGATGATATTCTTGTATATAGTAGAACTATGTCTGATCACATTGATCATTTGGGTTAGGTACTTTAAGTCTTATTAGAAAATGCTTGCTATCTTAAGCATTCAAAATTTCATTTTGGAGAAACTTCTATCGAATACTTAGCACATATTGTTTCAAATCTTGGAGTTCAACTAGAATCAAAGAAGGTTGAAGCAGTTACAAAGTGGCCTGTGCCTACTTCAATTAAACAAGTTTGAGCTTTCTTAGGATTATCTGGCTATTACCGCCGTTTTATTCAAATTTGTGCAACTATTGCGAGTCCCTTAACAGATTTGCTACAGAAAGATGCCTTTCAGTGGAATTCAGATGTAATGGAAGCTTTTGAAAAACTTAAACAGGCTTTGGTTTCAACACCTATTGTGGCCCTACCTAATTTTAAAGAGACTTTTACTATTGAATCCGATGCTTCTGGGATGGGCATAGGGGCTGTTTTGTTACAAAAGGATCATCCTATTGCTTTTTTTAGTAAAAAGATGCCAGCCCATTTGAGAAAAGCTTCCGCTTATGTGAGAGAATTATATGCCATTGTAGAAGCTGTGAGCAAATGGAGACAATATGTTTTAGGGTCTCATTTTATCACTAAGACTGACCATCATAGTTTTAAAGAGATCATCACACAAGTTATCCAGACACCAAAACAACAATAATATTTGTCAAAGCCGATGGGCTATGATTATACTATCTTATATAAAGCTGGCGTGGACAATAAAGTTGCTGATGCTTCATCTAGACAGTACTCCAAGGAGGGTACATATTTAACAGAGTCAGGACCCACATTTTCCCTCATTCATACTTTGAAGATATAATACAGTACTTTAGAGGGTTTTTGTGTGATCATATCTGCCATGAAAGAAGGTAAACCACTCAAATACAAGCTGACATGGAGGAATGAATTATTATATTTAGATACACGTATTTTTTTGGTGCCTCAAACATCACTCATTCCTCACTTATTCTCAAAATTTCATGTTTCGCCTTCTTTGAGGCATTTCGGATGTTTGAAGACATTTCGAAGAATATCGTCAGAATTCTTTTGGGAAGGAATGCATGCCATGGTGAAAACTTTTGTAAAGACTTGTCCTATTTGTCAACAAGTCAAATATTCCACACGACATCCATTAGGACTATTAAGTCCCCTACCTATTCCAGAACACATTTGGGAAGATGTGAGTATGGACTTTGTTACTTCACTTCCTAAATCCAAAGACTTAGCAATAATATTAGTAGTTGTGTATAGGCCCTCTAAATATTGTCACTTAGGAGCACTCGATTCTCACTACATACTTACCAAAGTGGCTTCCTTATTTTTACACATCGTTTTAAAATTACATGGTTTTCCTCATTCGATTGTGTTTGACAGAGATGCTATTTTTATGAGCCACTTTTGGAAAGAAATTTTTTCATTAAGTGGAACCAAGTTACTGACCAACAGTGCCTATTACCCTCAGAGTGATGGTCAAACTAAAGTTATGAATAGAACTTTGCAACAATATTTGAGATGTTATACAATGGATTGTCTAGATAAATGGGTCTCTTATTTGCCTTGGGCTGAATATGCATACAATACATCCTACCATGAAGGTACGAGGATAACACCATTTCAAGTAGTTTATGGCAGACCCCTTCCCACTATTGCATCTTATATGAGAGGTGCTTCTAAACTAGATGCAATGGATTAGGAATTAATCACACGAGACCAGCTTTTGACTACTTTTAAAGCTAATTTACTTAAAGCTCAAGAGCAGATGAAGTATTATGCAGATCAACAAAGAATAGATTTGGAATTCCAACCAGGGGACTTAGTTTATATGAAATTACAACCCTACAGACAGCTTTCTCTATCATTAGAGAAGACCCACAAATTGTTAAAGCAGTTCTATGGACCTTTTGAAGTTCTTAAGAAGATCGGGTCCTATGCATATCGGCTCAAATTACCTCTTTATTCTAAGATACATGATGTTTTTCATGTATCTTTGCTTAAAAAAACTAGAGGAGCTACATAATCTTCCTTAGACAGCAGAGGCTATTAACAACCAACCATTAATTCAACCGTTTGTTATTCTAAATGATCGGACTATTATTAGGAATCAACAACCTATCAAACAGGTTTTGGTCTAATGGCGTAGTTTACCACTAGATGACACTTCGTGGGAAGATTAGGACAATTTTTCACAGATCTACTCAGATTACAACCTTGAGGACAAGGTTCCATCTCAAGATGGGGAGACATCTGTTACACATAACAGAAATAGGAAACAGCCAGGCTGGATGAGGGATTATGTCCCTTAAACAGCTATAAATAGTTTAGCAAAAATAACAAGCAAATTTTGTACATGTAATAGATAGATCTGGAGTTACAAACGGCTAGTAAACAGCTAGATAAATGCAAAATACAAAATGTAGCCGTTAGAACAGCTAAGCATATACTTTGAAATAACCTAATTTACTCAATAATTTAATTTTCATGTAAATATAATATTAGTTCTAAATATTAAGTTTGAAGTGAATTTGATATATGAAAATGAATGTGTAGAAATAGATTTGATATACAATGTGTAAGTTCATGTTAGTATAAAAAGTGTGTTAGTGGCATGTTATGAATTAATACTATGTTTATTAGTATAAATTATTGATGTATGTGTATATGTGTGATGAGATTAATGCTATTGTTTTATGTATATTAACGTGTGTATAGTATAATTAATGTTTGTGTTTTTTATGAATTAATATGTATATGTTATGTTTAAAATTATCAAAACAACTTTTGAAATGCCTAAAAATTGTTAGCATAATTTTTAGTACAATTTATGCCCATCTCATTTTATGTCCAAATTAACCCCAAATTAAGCCAAACAAAGCCTAACCCATTATGTGCCCAAAAGTCAAAGTTTAGGATAAATATGAGCTCATAATTTGATACAAAAGACCCTCTTTTGGCAGCCTAAAAATTTCATCCGAAAATTCACCTTTCTTTTCTTTCTTTTGTTCTTCTTTCTTCAAACAATACACTCCAAACCCTTAGCAAAAACAAGCTCTTAGATTCAAATATTTTCTCTAAGCCAAAGGTTTTTCATGTAAGTTAATGCAAGTTATAAGTTCCTTGTTTGTTCTTTCTTAACAGAGAATCTATCAAAAAATATTCCAAGGAATGGAATTATATCCACATAGGTCTGGTCCAAGTAGGAGCTAAACCTCTTACTAAATTAGGCCTGGATAATTCCGTCCTCATGATACTCAGAGATTCTAGAGAACTGGAGTATGAAAGATCAATTCATGCTGCAGTAGAAACTAGTCTAAGTAATGGCCCTGTCCAATTCGATTGTCCCAATGTAACCATAGGGTTAAAGGATAAAACAATCATGAAGTCTTTAATCCTCCAGATTAAGACTCACAACTACCGAATGTTGGAAGGATCACTTCCAATGGCTGTAATATACAGGATATATTACAAACTTATGAAAACAGCTTTTGGATCTAAGGCTTTTAAGGTTGACAGGAGAGGTCAAACCTTATTAATCCAGACAGATCTTTCAAAAGCTAATGTTTCTATCCCTAAAATGATTCAATGGAACCAAATCAATCTACCCCAGCAATGGGAAGTAGATAATCCTCTTCCAAAAAGATTGTGTATAACACTGAACCAACCAATGTTATACAACATCCTGAAGGAAAAGTAACCATTCAGTTTTCTAGGAGATCTCTAGATCTACCCAGAAATAATGTGGAAATTAGGACAATGTCATCTTCTTCTTCAAGAAGATCTTTTGACCTGCCTCCACCTGTGATTACTATTCCTCCTCTGTACCTCCTATGAATAGAGCTCCCCCAAATCAAAATAATCCTCCTTCTGTTGAAACTACTCTTGAAATTCCAAATCAAAGCAATCCGTCTTTGATAGGAATTGTGACTGGAGATAATGGTTTACCTAGATCAGTTCACCAACAAACTGTTATGAAGAACCAGCCTTCTCAGAGGTCCAAGAGGATGAACTCAACGTTTTAGATAAACCTTTCACACCTGACAGGAAATATCTAAACAAAGAGTTTGGTTCAACCAAAAATGAGAAAATCAGGAAATGGTATTTTAATACTTTTTCTGATTTTAAAAATGAAATCAAAGATGAATATTACAAATTCATGTTTGATAATCAAACCCAAATATTATTCTTTGATTGGTTCCAGGAATATTATTTGGCCCCTAAACAAATCAATGTTATAAACCATTGTTTTACTTGGCAGATTGGTGATGGACAAACAATTGAGTCCAACCATCCACCACTCACCCAATTAAAACAAGTTTATAAGAATAAGGAGATTACTCTGGCACCTTTCAAGTCTTCTGATAAAGAAGAAATGGAATCAGGAAAATCATTGAGCAAAATAACTTTACCAATCAACATTTGCACACTATGGGCAAACAGTTAGACAGGATTGAAGTTATTTTGGATAATGATAAACCCAAAGTTTTCCCAAATGTTTCTTTAAACATTCCAAAAAACCCTCTAAGAATTTTTAAAAGCTTTAGAGAAAAAGGAAATTAAGGCCCCTTTGATAAAACCTTTTGAATTTCCCAAAAAACCTTCTAAAGAATTTTTAGAAGCATTAAAAAGAAAATCAAAAGAACAAATTGATTTCAACAAAACCCCTAATACTGCAACATCTTCTTATACAAAACTCATGAACTTGACCATTGAGGATACCCCTAATCAAAATATCAATGTTTTAAATGAAACTGATAACGAATCAGTTAACAGTTCACTTTTCGAACAAATTGATCAAATCAATAAAGTTACCTGGAAAGAACCCCAGAAACTTTACTATCAGAGAGCAACCCCTCCTGATGTTTTGATCGAAGAAAATGATGAAAACAATTATCAAAACAAATATTCTGCAGGATCCACTTATGAATGGAACATAGATGGAGCCTCAGAACAAAAAATTCTCAATGTTTTGAATCAAATGATAATGTTTTCAAACACCAACAAAGCAAATGATACAAGTGATTATCACATCGCCATAATGATAATTTCCGGTTTTACTGGACAATTAAAAGGTTGGTGGGATAATTATTTGGATGATGAAAGAAGGAATTTTATTCTTACTTCATACAAAGTCGATGAAGAAGGAATAAAAATCCTTGATGAAAATGATGAACCTATCCCCCATATGGTTAATACTCTCATATATTCTATTAGCCAACATTTTATTGGTGATCCATCTCACTTTAGAGACAGATCCTTAGAATTGTTGTCTAATATGAAATGTAAATCATTAGGAGAATTTCGCCCATATAAGGATGTATTCTTCCAAAGGTCCTCCTTAGAAATGATTGTAATCAAGCTTTTTGGAAAGAAAAGTTTCTTGCAGGATTACCTAATCTCATAGGTGATCAAGTAAGAAATAAAATTAGAGAAGATTACAATGGTGAAATTCCTTATGATCAACTTTCATATGGAGAATTAGCCTCATATGTTTCTAAAATTGGAACAAATCTTTGCACCAACATCAGACTTCAAAAACAATTGAAGAATGAACAAAGAATGAAACACAAAAGTCTTGGTGACTTCTGTGCCCAATATGATCCCTCTTTTGAAAATAAAAAATCAAAAAACAAATGTACTGAATGTTTTTCTCATAAAAAATCTAAAAGAAATTTCAAAAAGAAGAAATTCTTTAAGAAAAATAAATATGAGAAAAAACAACAGAACAACAAACCTTCCAAAAAGAAAGAAAAACAATTTTGGAAAAAACTTAAATGTTTCAAATGGAAAAATTGGGCATACGGCAAAATTCTGCAAAATCAATAACAAAATCAATGAATTAAACCTTAATGAAGAAACAATGGAACACCTTTTGCAAATTTTTGCTGAAAATGATTATTCCTCTGATTCTGATTCTATTTCCTCCTCTGACAATGAAGGAATTCAAGCCAATGACATTGAATCCACTTCTTCAGAAGAAATATATGTTCTAACCAAAGAAGAAGAAGATATTCTTCTAAAGTTAGACCAAATGCCAGATTCCGAAAAACAAGAATACATTAAGAAAATAGAAAAGCAGAGTATGAATCATATCATACCAAAGCTCCCTATAGTCTTAATGAAATTCTTGAAAAAGGAAAACCAAAACAGAAAAAACCAATCTCTGTCAATGATCTTCATTCTGAAATAAAAATTCAGAAAGAAGAAATCAAAGAATTAAAACTCATGCAAATGAAGTTGCAACAAGAATTTCTTGATTTCAAACAAAGTTTAAATCAGGAAGATTCTGATTCTGAGAATGAAGAAAACATATTGAAAAAATGAAGTCTTCAGAATCTCAGGATCAAGATGATTACCTTCTACATCTTGTAGAAGTAACCACTAGAAAATGGATCATCAACATCACTTTGAAAATCAACAATGAATTCATCTTGGAAACAACTGCATTATTTGATACCGGAGCAGATTTAAATTGCATAAGAGAAGGGTTAGTACCAACAAAATATTTTGAGAAAACAACCCAATCTCTTAGTTCAGCTTCTGGTAACAAACTACAGATTGATTTCAAGTTAACAGATGTTAAGATAATGAAAGATAATGTTTCTTATAACACTGCTTTCCTTCTTGTCAAAAACCTTAAGCAGAATGTTTTTAGGAACACCTTTCATCAATCTTATCCAACCTTTCAAGGTTAATGATCAAGGCATTGAGACTAAATATTTGAAAAACAAGATCATTTTTAATTTTGTCTCAAAACCTAGAACAAGGTCATTAAACCAATTAAAGGCAAATTCGATTTCAGAATTGAATTGCCTGATTCAATCAAAAGAAAAGCATTTGGAATTTTTACAAAATGATTTATCTTTCTGTAAAATTGAAAAACAACTTTTAGAAAAAACTCTAAAAGAAAATGTTTCTAAATTACAAAAAGAAATTCAAAAATCGATTTGTTCAAACCTACCAAATGCCTTTTGGAATCGAAAATGCCATATTGTTGATCTTCCTTATGAAAATGATTTTGATGAAAAGAACATTCCTACCAAGGCAAGACCAACACAAATGAATCAAATTGTTCTAAATCATTGTAAACAAGAAATCAATGATTTATTACAAAAATCCTTAATCAGAAAGAGTAAATCCCCATGGAGTTGCTCGGCTTTTTATGTCAATAAAAAGCTGAGATTGAGAGAGGAACACCTAGACTTGTAATTAATTACAAACCTCTCAACAACACTCAAATGGATTAGGTATCCAATACCTAATAAAAGAGATTTACTCAATCGCCTCTATGGTGCTAGAATCTTTTCAAAATTTGATATGAAATCTGGATTCTGGCAAATTCAAATAATGAAGCCGATAGGTATAAAACCGCGTTTACTGTTCCTTTTGGGCAGTATGAATGGAATGTTATGCCATTCGGTCTCAAAAATGCACCTTCTGAGTTCCAGAGAATCATGAATGAAATATTCAATGATTTCTCCAACTTCATAATAATTTATATTGATGATGTGTTGATATACTCTCCAAACATAGATCAACACTTCAAGCATGTTAAATTATTTATGAACGTTGCTAAGAAAAATGGACTTGTTGTTTCCCCAACAAAAATTTCTCTTTTTCAAAAAAATTAGATTTTTGGGATTCAACATCCACAATGGAACTATATTACCAATCCAAAGGTCAATAGAGTTCACTTCCAAATTCCCTGATGAAATTAAGGATAAGAACCAACTTCAAAGGTTCTTAGGAAGTCTTAATTATGTCGCGGATTTTTTCCCTAACTTAAGTATTATCTGCAAACCATTGCATGATAGACTTAAGAAAAATCCTCCTCCTTAGTCTGATAAACATACCAATGTTGTTAGACTAATCAAAACCAAAATAAAAAAAAATACCTTGCCTCAATATTGCTAACCCATCTCTACAAAAAATTGTAGAGACTGATGCATCCGATATTTGTTATGGGGGTATTCTCAAACAAGTCAATAATGGAAAAGAATGTATAGTTCAATTTGTCTCCAAACACTGGAATGAATGTCAAATGAACTACTCCACTATCAAAAAAGAAATTTTAGCCATTGTTTTAACAATTTCAAAATTTCAAGGAGATTTCTTAAATCCAAAATTTCTTTTAAAAGTAGATTGTAAGTCAGCAAAAAATGTTTTACAAAATGATGTTCAAAATTTGGCTTCTAAACAGATTTTTGCCAGATGGCAATCAATTCTATCCTATTTTGATTTCGATATTGAACACATCAATGGAAAAACCAATACACTACCTGACTTCCTCACCCGTGAATTTCTGCAGGGAGATGCCTCCCAAGAAAAAAAGGAAAGGGGAAAGCAGACCCCCAAAAAAGAAAGGTCTCACAGACATTAAAACATGGCTTAATGTAGCCAAACCCTTTACAATAAATGAACCACTCTCAGGAGGTTCAACCCTCAAAAAATGACCATCTCAAATGGTTCAATCCCCTTCTCAAAATCTTCCCAATCAACGGAAGATTTATCCCAATTTCTTACCCCTGAATTGTTCAAGGCACTGGCAATGGCCCTTAGCCAAGCAAACATTCCATAAGGCCCCTGAGGCAAAAAATACACCTAACCCTTCAATGGCCCTAGTGGCAAAATGTACAGAAGAGGAAGAGAAACCTCTTAATAAAAAATCTCATACAGTGGTAAACCCACAAGAAAGTGTGGTTCTTTCTCGAAAGAAATCACACCAAAATTTTCAAATAACTGAGGTGGCTTCTTCCTCAAGAAAGAAATTGCCCCTCACAAAAATTTCAAAAATCAGCATTTTTCATAAAAGCCATTTCCAAATATATCCTCATGCAGAAAAAGATGTATTTGAAAAGACCCTTATGAATATGCTAATAAAATGTTTTCAGAAAAATTCCATTTTATTCCAAATGACATTTTCAAAACTTTGGAATTCTATGAGAAACACAATCAGTTTCCTTTAAGCATTTTCAACAAAATGGAATAACCCTCTATTCAACGCTAGAATTCGCAAGGTTTATAACTTTAGTGAATGGACTAGCACATTTGGAAAACAACCCTTTGAACCCATCAACTTTAATATCCCAATCACCAATGCTCAACCTAACCACCGAATGCAATATAATTATTATGATTATAAGCAGGCTTGGTGGAATGCTTTCTTTCGTTCAAATGCTACACGGACTCATACATGGCTCATCTTCTTTGACAAATGTTCTTCTAGAAACCTCCCCTACTGGTTTGCAAGCTGGTGGGATGAATTTGGAGCTGTGAATGAATCCTTCACCTAAATGCACGGAAAGGATTCGATACCTTTCTAAAAAACTACTCCTTAAAACCTCATGAAAAGTTTTTTAAGAAAGAAATGATGTTTTTCTTACATATCAGCGTTTCATGGGTAATGAGCTGGTTCTATGAATATAGAACCGATAATGCAGCAACTTCTCACCAGGAGATACAAAGTCAAATGGTGGGATAACTACAGAATTTGGGACAAACTTGAAGAGACTGCTATTACCAATGGATTAATAGCCATTCAAGCAGCACCTAACAATGTCAACACCTGAACAACATGCCCTTCTTTCATGATAAAGGATTTATCATGTCAACCATGTCACAGGCTAAAACACCAGAACAATGAAGCACTTCTGGAATGGCCTTGGCAACCCTCAATGAAACCTCTGCTGGATCACCAATGATGAAGAATCAAGCATCAGTGGAGACTCCAATGAAGACGATTGTTATGGTATCAATTTAGCAGAACCATGACAAAAGTCACCAATGTAATAGTGTAGGACTTAATGTAAAAATACATAGAATGCTACGTATATAAGTCGTGTACTGTAAAATTATACACTATTTTCTGATGTACAAAACTTGTACATTTACTATGTATCACGAAGGATATTGTCTTTTTACTCTTGGGATAAAACCGCCGAAAGTAAAACAGTAACACCTTAGATTCTCTCAACTTTTACTGTTCACAACAGTAAAACCACATGGCTATTCACTGTTTAAACAAAGAACTGTCGGCATTTATGTGTACTGTTTACTACAGTACAACCCTTATTTCTTGCCTATATAAGCAGAACTCTTCTCACATACTTGGCACCAGTCTTTACACACAATCAGAGAAAACTCCTCCGAGCAATTCCCATCTCTCTCAAACACTCTCTCATCTCTCTCAAACACCTTCTCATTTCTCTAGCTCACTCTCTCTTTCATACACTCTGTCTCTCTACTAATTCTCAAGCCTTCTCCTTCATACTCACTGGTCCCTCAAGATTCACAACACACACACATATGCGTCTGTCTTGAGGTATATGTTCCACACCTTCAGTATATGTAATATAATTTCCATTCAATAAAGAATTTGTTTATGTTCTTGCTATATTTGATTATTGCTTCATAAGTACACCCCTCTTGCTAAGGAATACCTGGCGTGGTGGTTGAAATCTCTTATTATCTGTGTTATTCCTCATATCTTCTCATATATATTTCATCCTGTGTTTAATATATATTGTTGTTTGATCCTTAATATCCATTTGGGGGGGGATATAGTTCATGTTAATATGAGTTTTAATGTCATATGAGTTTGAATGGTTTTATATACTAATAAATATTGGCTTGTGTTTTGATATTATGTGAACTTGTTATATGTGTTATGAAAGTAGTGAGAAATGTTGGTAAAGATTGAAGTTGATTTTGAGTAGTTAAGTTTAAGGTGAAGAGTAGGAGAGGATTTGAAATGAATGAAGTAGTTTGATGTGTCAAAATGATGTTCAATGTTACTAGGAGTAGTTAATGTAGATAGAAGATAGTATATGAAGCTAGATTTATGTTTGAAGATGGATTAAAAGTACCTTAGGTTACAATTTCGCAAAGTGCAAAACAGGGGATGCAAAAACTTTTCGAACAAATCTGTTTTTGCATTTACGCCGGCATATGGCACTTCAACGCCCCGGCGTAGAGGCGGTGTTAAATGTGATCAAAACAGATTTTTTTAACATTGCTTGTAACGCCGTCGGCATTTGTGAAGAAATTGGCCAGCGTTCAATTTTTTTCAAATCCTACGCTGACCACTGGGCTTCAATGCCGCCGGCCTTTAATCGGTGTTGAATTCGAACAGAACTGATTTTCTTAACGCCGGCCTTAACATCACCGGCGTACGATTCCAATGTTGCCGACATTCAGCTCAAATCTGCGGGTGTAAATTGCCCGCATCCCTTAAGTTTTTACAATTTCAACCTTCTTCAATTGTCTTTCTTTGCCTTATATATGGTCTTCTAATGAATCTTTAAGTTATATAAACATGTTTAATGTATGAATCAAGTGTTAGAGCTATATGTTAGGTTCATTGAATCTCCTTGTATAGTTAATTTAGAATGGCGTGTTGTATGTATGTTCTACGTTCGATCATTAATTTGTTTTGATATTTCTTATTTCAGTTAAGGGTTCTTCAGTTGATTTCCCTCTGAGTGGATATAGTGATACCGTATTGGGTACAGGTACACAGTAGCTTGCTTGTTATATACTAGGAATAGGCATTACTAAATTTACTTAATTCAATTCGACTTAATACTTTGATGAGCTAGATGTCTGTTACGTTGTTTAATCTAGTTCGAGGAGCTACAAACCTGTGATGATGCAATGACATGTTAGTTAGGCATTTTAACCTAAGTCATGATGCAATGACTTTACCATGATGCAATGGTATGCTATGATGCAATAGCGATTCGTTTATGGTTAAGCGGATAGATGATGGGGAGAATAGTATCTGAGTAACGTTTACTTAAACTTAGGGAGAAATGCCATGGTTTAGTTCAAAGTTTATGGGGACTTGTGAACTAGATTCATGCTGTGGACTGAGTTTAAGTAGAGTCGGATAACGGCTTTAGAGCGATAAATGAAGCTATTTCTTTATGGAATAGATATAGGAGATATGAGTATTCAGACTGCTTATATCAACTCCATGAGCAGCTGCTGTTACTTAGGACCCCTAAATTCCCAAAGCTTGATTCCAGGGTTTGAATATCCTACTGTCGTTTTGTTAAAAGAAAACTTAGCAAGATAATGTCTTAATTATTAATGCATTTCATTATAACTAAGTTCGCTTGACAATTCATTTTTGTATTTGTTATTGCATACTGGGCATTTGGCTCATTTTGCTGCATTGCAGGTATTGAAGATGATCTGTATAATGATCTGGGATACGAATCAGAATTTGAGAGGTTCATAGACAAGTGGGACGAGTAAGACTCAAATGCCCTTAGTTTTTGGGAGAAGCTTTTGTTAAAACATATTTCTCTGTATATGAGGCTTGTTAAATAAGCCTAAGTTATAAAAGACTTTAAAGTCTCTTTAGTTTATCTTTTTGTACCAAGAACAACTTGTAAATTTTGTAGTGTCTTATATTGATACTAATCTTTGTGCATATAATGTATATATATATATATATATGAATTGCTTTTGTTAGCAATCTTCTTTTGTTTAAAAATTATTTATAAAGTTTTGGTAGATTTAATCAAACAATTCTCATAAATTGTTAGTTTTAAGACAACCTTACATATAATGTATATATGTTATATTGGGTTGGAGACTTGGTACACTAAATCTCGGGATTTAGTGGGTCAGGTCTTTACATACTCAGACCCATAGATCTGGCTGTAATACATGTTGAAAGGAAGCTATAAATACGAACAAAACAGAAAAGGGTGATTTACCCTGCTTTCTAGAAAATCACGATTCAAGGAGCTGGAGACTTGCTAAATATAGTCTCAACTTGTTATTCACATACCTGCATACATTCAAAGTTAGGGTTTTAATAATATACATTCAAAGTTTAACAAAGAGAGTCAGAGATAGTGAGAGAGTTCTAGTGAGTTACGTATCTGAGTGTGAACAAGAGGCGCTAGGGTTTGGTTTTTCCAGGTTATAAGAATTTATACCCGGATAGTGGATTTTTATTCGATCTGCGTGTGTACTCGATTGGTTGGAGTCCTACTTTCTTTTTAACCGAGCCTTATAGCATGTCACATAATCCAATCGATATTAATCATGTTCCCGATTCCCAGCTAACGTGAAAATTGGCCATGCTACGTGGACAAAAGGAAGGAAAAATAAATATTAAGAAAGGACCTCATCTATAATGATTTTCTTTTAACTTTATAAAAATTTGAATAATTTCATCATCCATAAGCAATATTGCTTTGAATGTAAAAGATCTTTTACAAGAAATTTTAGATATTAGATTGATTAATTTCAAAATTCAAGTATTAAATTAATCCATTTCAAAGTTTAGATACATAATTGCATATTTTGTCAAAAACCATATACCATTTGTGATATTAACCCCATCCAAAAAAATTCAATCTATGTATAGGTCCCAAGTTTTGTGATCCCCAACAAAATTAGGGTACTATGAGAATCAACTTAAAATACTCCAGGGTTCCTTGCTTGTTAACTAATAGAAAAGGGATAGCAGTTAAATTAAGTTAAATTTATTAAAATCTTAACGATTATTTTTAAAATTGAAACCTTAAATTTTGCTTGACAAAATATAGATGATGTATCAGAATAAGGTTGTGTAGAATTACAGATAAGTGAACAAATATGAGGTTAAACCAATAGATAAAAATTGCTTGACAAATAAAATGTTTTGATACATTAACTAAGGCACACTTTAATTTAGACAAGAAACGCCATAACTATCCAACCATTATTGCAAGACAAGACTCTTTTAAACCTAGCATTACTGTAAATTTAGAACATAAAATTAACCTAAAATCTACAAATATTAATTATAATATTGGACAGAGAATTATATGAAAGAGAAAAAGAGATAGAGGTGGAGAAGAGAGATGTACCAAAGCACCACCTTAATAGACACCACAGTAGGAGGGAAGAGTGAGTGATCAACATGTTAAGAGTTTGAAATACTTGATGAAAAGAGTAGAAGAGAAAATAAAATAGAAATTATGGAAACTTGAAAATGTCAAGGGGAAAACTTGATGTTAAAAAAGTAAATAAAAACATTAATATGTTTGAAATACATTATCATTTATATATTGTAGCAAATCAATTCTTTTTTTTTTTCCAAAAAGCAATTATATTCATATATATGTTCCATTGATTATGTCTTTAAAGCTTAACTTTATTATAATGTCTAGTGATTAAAAAATAAGAAGAAGAAAAAAAAACTTTATTATAGTGTCGTTCTTAAAAGAAACTAAACTAAATGGCCGATAGCTTACATTGTCTTCACTTAATCAGAAATGGATTGTGTTTGAAAAAGAATAAAATGAAATGGATTATAAACCTAAGGAATAACGGTTAAACATAGGAATAAGGTCTAAAAATTCTAGAGTAACAAGGATCTATTTGGCAGTCGAGTTGTCCACCAATGCATTTCTCTTATTGAGCGGTCTCTTCAATACTTAATTGTTCTTATTAGCCTTCCCTTGTTATACCTCTCGATAAAGGGTATGAAACTAGCACGTACTTTAATAGATTACACTTTGTCGGATTAAACTCTAAAAGACCTAAAATTGCAACCAACAATGGATATTTACTTAAGCAAAATGATGAGTTTTATACTTTAAGGATTAAATGTGGTCTATAACCTTCAATTCTCATCTTTAAGAAAACATAACTCCGTTTCTTAAAGTAAAAGCCATTTGTTCTGCATTATAAGTCTACTTGTGCTTATATGAATGAATGACAAAAGAGAAAAATATTACTGACCATTCTATGGTCAATTCACATTTGCACAATTTTGCTCTTCATTTCTCCCCACGAGTATGTGCATAAGATTGGGAATTTATATAAATGTCAAAAAAGATAGATTTTTTTATTACAATATTTTCAACCATCAAACTTTCCTTTTGGACGTCCCTATTTAAGTCTTTAGAATAAAGAGAGCTAGATGTCTCCCTAGTCTTGGTTGGGTCTAAATCGGGACCTAACCCACCGGGTTTGGGTCCATAAAATTAGGACCCGAAACCATCCTATCTTGTTGATGAGGTGGGTAGGAACTATGGACCCGTCGATGCAAGGGGTGAGTCCATACAGTTCTAAATCGGTGTGGACATCGCTCATCATCTTTCTCTTTTTTGTTCAGTTCGTATTTATTTTTTTTTTTTTACACTATACATATATTATACTAGTGTTTAAACTACTTCTAAGTGTTTTTCTATGATCTACAACTTTTTTTCGAGACATAAGAATACATATAACATTTTATAATCCTCATAATATATGATTTCCTAGCTTTTATATATGTCATATTACATAAATGAAGTTTTAAGGTTAGAGATTACCTTATTTGAGCTACTATTGAGATGCTAAACCCTTCCCCAAAGCTTGTTACAAGTCTAATTTAATGGAAACATTGTTTACGCTATTGTTTATTACATAAACAAACTTAAAACGAATTTCTACTTACCTTGCTTGATCCTTATATCCTTAAGCTTGTGTTTGTGTTTTGTTGTTCAAATGAAACTGAGTTTGTGGGTTTTATGTTATTGTTCTTGATCTGTTTTGGCTGTTGTTTGGTGTGGTTTTGTTGGTTGCCCAAGTGTGTTTAATTGTTTTGTTGTTTTTGTTCATTAAGGAGTTATGCATATAAAGAAAGGAGCGGCAGCAACTCAGCATTTTCGGCCAAGAAGAGAGCTTGTTCTCTCTACCGAACACTCTTGATTTTGTGCATGAATTTGCTGCATTTAATGAGTTGTACACTTGGGCAATTTTTCATTGGTTTAGCCTCCTCTTTTCCTGACTTTGTTGATTTAATTTGACATACTTATGTTGCAATTTTCAGCTGCTATTTCCAAGAACATCCCAGCCTCACATCTTATAATTTCCACCAAAATTGAAATATTATTTAATTAATTAATTATCTTAGTTTTATGGTAGTTTATTAAGCTAATTGGGTATATTTAGATAAGTTATTAATGAGTTCTATCTCCAAAAAATTATTTAAAGCTTATAAATTGTTATTTTTAGGGTTTTATCTTACGCGATTAGGGTTTTCTAAGTTTAATAGGCCAATTTTTGTTTCAGTCTCTAAAAGCTTTAGAATTTTCTAACTAGAGCAATAGTATGATCCAAATATTTATTTGGAGTCTAGATTGTTAGTTATGAATATATTTTTAATTCTTATTGTATATTTATAACCTTAACAGTTCATCCCTAATGCGCTTGAAATCATTTCTTAATAGTTTCTATATTTTGAGTTTTTGATACTAACTATGAAATCTTATCTTTGGTATCTGTTACTATCGAGAGGACTTTGTTTTAGGGTTTGAAGATATATATAGATTCATAACTACTTATAGTCTTATTCTAGGGTCTTTATTGAGTTCTACATTGATCATCTATTTTTATATTTGTATTTCTATCTATTTATACTAGTATGGAAATTCTCAGGGTTTACAAACAGCGTTCTATCCTACCTTGCCTAAATCACATACAATTAATTCTTATTCTAAAACACCAAGGTACTAACCAAGTCCATCAGTTTAGACCAATTAGCATGTGTCAAACTTTGTACACAATTGTCACAAAAATCTTGGTTAACAGTCTTAGACCTTATCTCGACAACTTAATTCATCCTTCTTAAATTGGCTTCATCAAAGCTAGGAAAGCTACAGATCATATTATCCATATCAATGGGTTGCTCAATTCTTTTCACAAAAAAAAAAAAAAAAAAAAAAAAAAAAAAAACCTAGTTAGACATTGGATTATGATTAAATTGGATCTCACTAAAGCATATGAATATATTGAATGCGACTTTGTTCATTGGGATCTTAAAAACCTTAACTTCCAAAATGGTGGATTACACTTATTGATAGCTGTATGTCTGCCACATCAATTGAAGTATTACTTAATGGTAGTCCTTCCAATTCATTCCAACCAAGTCAGGGCCTTCGTCAAAGAGATCCACTTTCACCTTATCTTATCTCTTTATTCTAAGTTTAGAAATTCTCAGCCGTGCTATAGAATATCAAATTCATTTGGGCAACCCACATCCTTTTAAGATTCATGGTTCAAATTTATCTTTTTCACATGCAATATTTGTGGATAACATATATAATTCTTGTGGCAAAAGCGGATAATCAAAATGCCTCAACAATTCATGCAATGTTGCAGGAATTTAACCAAGTTTCAAGGCTATACATAAATCTAGATGAATCTTCAATCCTTTTCTCAAAAGTCATCCCAACATCAACAAAGGAAGACATCATACAATGGCTTTTGTTGAGGGAAATTACCTCCCTTGGTACCTATTTAGGTTTTCCATTAACACATGGAGCAAAACCAAAATATTCGGGTTTTTCCTTTCTATTAAATATTTTCAATAGTAAATTGGCAAGTTGGAAAGCCTGACACTTATGTATGGATGGACGTCTTCTTCTTGCTAAATCTGTCTTAGAATCTATAGCCACTTATTACATGCAGGCAGCTTCATTACCTACCAAAATTTTGCCTAAAATGGAACATACTATGCGCTAAGTCATATGGCAGGGAACAATAGAAGGAAGGAAGACTCGTTGGATTTCATGGGCACAAATGATTCGACCAACAAATGAAGGAGGACTTGGGTTTATTAAATCTTCATATTCAAAACAAAGCCTATGGTTTGCATCGATGGTGTACTTGGAAGCATCATAAGCTCAAATGAACTTCTATGATTACCACCAAGTTTAAAAGATTTCTACTTCACTAGACCAGTCATTCATCTTTAGGAGCCTCGGCTTTAGGTAAAAGACTAATGCATGCTAAACAATGGCATCATGATCATGGCTTCAGTCTGTTGGTTAATGGCAATTCGACTTCTTTTTGGTATGATTGGTAGGCTGGCTTTACTCCATTCCGTTAGGTTATCTATGGCCCTTTGTTCCAAGGATCTGAGCTGCTAATGGTTACCATTGTTGGCTATCAAAAACTCTTTGAAATGAAGACATGATTGGGTTTCCCATTTCACAATTCATTACCTCACTAAGCAGCCCAATTTTTTCACAACAAGATAGACCAGATGGAAAGAGTAGTTCACCATCATCACATTTATATCTAACTTTACGAAGCCTTTATGATAGTCTTCATGACAAAACATCAACACCTCTAAAACTTAAACTTTTTTTATGGAGGTTATTTCATAACAGCCTTCCTACAACTGTTAACTTAAGAAACTAACATATTAAAATAGACGCAAAATGTCCCCGATGTGGAACATCAGATGAACATATTATTCATGCATTACTCTCTTGTCCATGTCTTGCTTCTATTTATGCATCATTACAAATTTCTATACCATCATGGTCCTCATTTACTATCTGGGTGCATCATAATAGCATTATCACAAAGACTGAACTGCATAATGTCACTCCTCCAAAGGGATTCCAATTTGTTATCACTTTATGGAGAATCTGGTATTTCAAAAAATAAGCTAATTTTTCAAAACACGTATACGTCGGAGGATATTCTCTCAACTTCTAGAATGTCCACCCATGAGTTATGGGTCTTTCATCGCCAGAGGAAACTGTATAGCACTACTGATAGATTTAGTTCAAAGACGGTTCACGTATTGATATGCATATCCATGTAAAGTTTCAGTCCAAAGACATTGATATATGACAGAAAGAGAACACTATAGCATTAGAAATTGACTTGTTTGAAGAGGCTATATCTAAGATCATCCCAAATCCAATAGAATCAGGCCATCTCATTATCTAATTTTTCCTAAAATTACAAGAGGCATTAAGGCATTGGAAGGTCCATTGGTTGGATCTCATTCCAGTTTGCATTGTCTAACTATATAAACGATGTATAAAAAATAAAGTTATATAAAAAAGTTTGTTTATCTTTTTAATTATTTCCCTATTTTTCTTCTTCACTTCATCTGAAAGTTTTCACATAATATACATTCCTTAGAATCCCCCCTAGCACTGGTAAAGATTCCTCCTTTATCATTGTTAAAAGGATAAAGATAAGAACAGAGCCAGGAAAATAAAAATGTAAGAAATCGAATCCTCATCAAGCATAAAAATTGTGCTAAATATAAACAAAATCCAAATAAAAGAATTACGAAAAAAAATATAATCTTTCAAGAAAATATCGAATTAAAAATAAAATGAAACCTCAATATAAAGAGGTCCAATAGATCATCATTTGCCAGCATGATTATTGTGAACATTAATTGATACAAAATTTCACAAAGAATAATAACTAATCATAATTAATCCTCAAAATCACAAAACTAAATAAGCTAGATCAACAAGTATATATTATATAAAAACATATATTTACATGAAATTTGATTTTCTATTCATTTTTAGAGCAACCTTATTGTTGTCAATTGTGCTAGTTTAACTAGTTGAGGCTTGAGAGCTCCTCGTCATTGTCGATTAGTGGATGTTGGATGCTCACTAGTATGGACTACGGAGATGGACTGTGGATTGCAAAAAAGGAATAGGATATGGGAACATTAAAAAGAGAAAGAGATTAAAGAATACATGGATTGTGAATTGTGGAGAAGGAATAGGATATGAGAACAAGAAAAAGAAAAAGAGATTAAAGAATACATGATGGCTGTGGAGAATGAAATGAAGTTTATAGTTTCAAACTTTCAATATCCGACTATTTATATTGTTTAGACAATAATTATATAAATATATTATAAATTATATATATTTATAAATACAGATGGCTAACTAAAACCATTGGTTTTTTGTTTCTATAAACCAAAATTAAAAACCAAAAAAATTAAAAAGAAAAGATACGGGCTAAGACTCGTCCCTTTGAAGGCTCTAATAAATTATAAAGAGATTTAAACTAAAAAGAGGAAATCTAGGGGAAGAACTAATGCAACTACTTTCACTCTAGATTACTGTGCTTAGAGAAGTTGTTGAAGAGTTTATATATTCATTTACGAGTGGTGAAGTGTAACTGGGTCTCTTTTATTATTGCTTGACTCCATGTTTATGTCGTGACTTTGGAAGCTATTACTAATTGGTAGGGGTAAAGTTTAACTTACTTGGATTAATCTTAGAATTTTGATTTTATTATGCTAATTACATTTATATAATGGGTTTGAGCTATAGATACAAAGTGAGTCGCTATAATTTGAAGAAATTATTGAATGTTTTGAAACCAAAAAAAAAATTATTTGAGTATATTTGATGACAGATCTTCATTGTTCTTAGTTGTTTGCTTGAGGACAAGCAAACGATTAAGTGTGGGAAGTTTGATAAGTGTTAAAAGACCCATATTTTCTATACTCAATTGATATAATTTTGCATTAATTTTATGTGAAATTCTTAAGAGAAAGATACTTAAGTGTTGAATATTTGTTTTTCAGGGTTCAAATACTCATTTGGAAGATTTATGGATGATTTAAGCAAAAACAAGGAAAGATTTAACAAAGGCTATAAAGTGATGATTTTCAAGTGTGCACAATGTTCATGCATGTCCATTCACATGCTTGTGCAGAGGGAAAAGAGGTGACCAGTAAGTATCTTGATTCATGCCCCAGCAGCTGCATAAGATAGCGCAAAAGCAAATGACTCAATCCGAGAAGAAAAAGCACAACCCCGTACACGGCTGTGCAAAAGGTTGTGCAGAACTTAAAGATGTCAAAAATCCAATCTTTTCATTGTGCATGGCCCCGAGCACGGTCGTGCAGACCCCCTATGCACACATGACTTTTCCCTATACTATAAATAGCCGCCTTATTGATTTATTTGGGGATCTGGAGCCATACATTAGTAACCCTAAGAGAGAAAAGACGCACTTGGAAGAGAAAGATTGTTTGAACTTCATAAACTATCACAAGATCATTCAAAGGTTGTATTTCTATATCATGTTTTTATTCTGTTTCTCTAGATATTGTGTTTTTCTTGTAAACTTCATGGAAGAGTAGATTCCTAACCCTAAATCTTGTGAAACCCTAAACCCAATATGAATTGAATTGCCTTGATTCTTAGATTCCTAAGGAGGATACCTGATTTTGATCATATACTATTTCGAATAGATATACTTCCTTGCTCGATCGTAGGGCTAATTCTAGGTTTATAAATTTTAAAGTTTGATACGATCAGTTTGAGCGCATCACACCCCCAAGAAGAAAGCCAAGTAACACTGACAATAACGTGACTCAAGACGTTGGCAACCCTAATTCTAACCCCAACACAATCGATTCCAGACATGCAGCATTGGAAGATGTTAACCCTAATGTCAACGCTAATCTGCTGTCGACATGCAGGTATCATTGTTGACAAGCACAATTCATACGTGTTATACAAGAAAGTAACGCCGAGATAATGCGAACCAACAAGAACCAGTCAGGCCTTGAACCAATTATTGGGTGCACTCAATCGTCTCACATAAGGATGGCTGCTAATCTATGCACTCTATGCTGATGCACATTCACCCCAGCTGCATAGCAAAGTGCTTCCTCCCTATCCTAGTCTGCTACTATTCCTGCCATTCAGGCAAACATGCTCAGAGGTGAATGTGTAGACTCCATCATCACAAGTTGCGGTTAAGTAACAACCAGCCTCTAAAGAAGAAAATACTAAATCCCAACTTGGCAGGTCATCATCCGCACATATGCACTCTGGTACCAACCCAAGTGAGATAACTCCCTCGCCCAATCATGATCACGCATTAGTTTCTCCAGTTGCATCAACTCCACCTACTGCACCAGTTGCTCCATCAACGTCTACATTAAAGGAATTATTTATAACAAAGGAAGACTTCGATGTTTATCTAAAGGAGATTCAAGCTAAGTCCTCTGCAGGAGTACTAGACTTAAAGCTTCCATACCATCACCAAATTGCTGTAAAGCCATACCCAAAGGACTATGTTAGTCCTAAATTCATGTCATTTGATGGCAAGAGGGGTAGTGCTAAAGAATATCTGTTGCAGTTTATTAAGATGTTAGATATCTACGAGTTTGAGGATGATTTAAAGTTGGAAGAGTTTTCTAAGTCTATAACTGAGAAAACATACACCTGGTATGTCAATCTCTCCCCAGGGTCTATTGACTCATGGGGAACAATGTGCAGGTTGTTCCTAAAGAAATTCTTCTCTACTCAGGAGTGGGTCACCATCACCGATATGGGAAGAAAATGACAAAAACTGAAGGAAGATCTTATGGACTACATCGAGCATTTCAAGGAACGCTTTTTAGACATTCAAGATGTGTGTGACGAGAAAAAACTCATGAAGATCTACATCGAAGGGATGTTCATTAAATACGCCATCTACCTCAAGAATCTTAATCTATGTTCCTTTACTGCTCTCGTTGAGAACACGCGAAGGACCAACAACTCCATATCCAGACAACACGAAGAAGGTGGAAGGTTTAGAAAGAGAGTTACAAATGTTAACTCAGTCTAGAGAGAAAGTTCCAGGGATACCAATTAGCTAAGGAATGATAAGTCAAGGAGCATTCCACCAGTGTTGTTGTTTCCTTATCCCATGGGGAAGATTCATGTTGTATTTGACCAATGGTTGAGAGATGGAAACATTAAGCTCCCAAAGGTTGAGCACCTTCCCAATGCAACTAAAAAGAGTGATCCTAAGTTCTGTAGAATTCATAGGATCGTAGGTCGTCCTACAAAAGAGTGTTGGACACTCTAGAAGATATTCAATGAGCGAGTTAACAATAGAGAACTCGTCATTGAAGGAAATGATGTACGCAACAACCTACTCTCCACACATAATGCTCAACGGGGTACGACAAGTGTTGTTTACCATGATCAGAGGACAAAAGAGGAAGAAGTGCCATAGCCCAAGGCATGAGAAGAGAAGGAAATGCTAGTAATTGATGACCAAGGCACGGGTCCTACAATGGCTGCTACCTTAATGAAGACTGCCAACTTCAGGAAATTCTTTGACTTGTTGGTATTTGATGAAGAAACACGACTTATGGCTTCTACCGCACTCACCCAGATTTCTGAAAGACAATATGGGGAAAGCAGTGCATCACAATCTATACGAAGAATGGCACACGCACGTTGAGAAGCAGACTATGCGTGAAGAATCCCAATCACATCTGCCCGTTATACGTTGAGAACACACTCAACAGGCATCATGTCGAGAGGATGTTCATAGACAATGGCACGTCTATAAACATCATGCTAATGTCTACATTCAAGGCTGCAAATATAGACATAAGACAGTTTATGGAGCAACCTATTGATGTTAATAGTTTCACTTACTCAACCACAAACACAATGGGATACGTCAATGTTGATTTCAAGTAACTGATTTTCCCTTTCGAAATTACTACCTATTATTTAGGCAAATGCGCGTTTTGTAAAATCATGTTCGAAGATCACAGCATGTTTTGGTTTTGTATCATTATCTCATGGGCATGGTTTGTTCACATTGTCTAGACACCAATTTGTTGCGATTATCTATTCTTTCTATATCTCTAATCTCTTATTAATCCTATTTGTGATCCTTCTTCAAGATTCATTTTATCATATAGTTAATTTAATTATATATTAATCACACTATAATTAAACCTATATTAATCTCGTGCATCCATGTTTTCCACTACGTGGCAAACCCTTCTGCCTATCTTAGTATGATTTCAAGATGATATTAAGCTTTTTTGTAAGGTCCGTTTGAGGAGTTGTCTTTATAGTCCATTGTGCAAAATATACAATAGATTCCGGTTGGTATGGTATCAAGTGCTGCTTTAATGTCAAATTACTTTAAATCATCCAACATTTTGAGATCTCGTACTGGGAATAGCACATATGGCGTAATCTACCAATGGGACTATTTGTTCTTGAGGAGATTCGGCAAGGAAAATGCAAGAACAGGAAGTTGTCTTTACTGATCCCTATGCTGCTGAAGTAATAGAGAAACAAGTGCCATGGCCTATTCTTGCTCACCTCAGCTAGATGGTTGGGCGAGAAGCTGCTATACTATTGAGATGCATATCAAAGCAATCAAGGGGTTCAAGAAAGACAAGATCCCTCCATCGCATGATAATGCTTGGAGGGCCAAACGTCACAGCATGTCCGGTTTCAAATCCACAGAATGCTTGGAGCGATTAATTGTGTACATGGACTTGGTAATGGACTACTTTGGACATGAGATATTACATTTATAGGATGACCGCTTGCTGTAGTCTTAACTCATGGCAATGACAGTTTGTTGAGTTCAAGCATTCCAGTCTCTGGCCATGGAGAATTTCAAGCCTATCTATGATGAATTCTTGTGAGCACTAGATCCTGCCGTTTTGAATCTAACTGAAGTAATTGATTTTCTGAGGTGAGTGGTTCAGAAGCACGATGATCTCATCTGCTTAAGCATGCTCATGTATCCAGGATGGATAAAAGTGGCAGCGAATCAGCCCTCCTTGCCTATTCAGTTTTCCGACATTCTGGGATTCTTCCCCAATCCCTTTTTAATATTTACATATCCATCAACATGAGATGTAGGAATTCCCTCCAACTGGAGGTCAGGCAACCTTATTCTGATGAAAATGTAGTTCACTAATTTAATGATCTAGCTTCTCTGTGACTCGCCACATGCACTCTGTTGTGTTCGATTATTTCCTATGTCTAGTTCCTCTTTAAACTTTCTCTCTTTTTCTCATTCGAGGCTCATTCCATCAACAAGCCTTGTATCTACTATGCATATTGTCCAATTGAAAAGCTTTTTGGGAAAATGAGGTCTAATTCTTTTGAGAGGTTCCTGTTTAGCTAATTAAAAAGTTTCTTAAATAATTAATAGAAACTTCGAGATTAAGCAGATAATCAACAAATTAAACAAAAAAAAAAAAAACTGAAAATTTCACGGCTCCTCCCCTTCCATACAAGCCATGAGTCCAAACCCAGGATAATCTTCTAAAACAATTTACATATTTTTTTTAAATTGTAAAAAATAAATAAGGTTGAAAACAGAAATCTGGAAGAAAAATTGGACAAATTGAGGCTCAGATTCAATTTGATCAGACAGTAGTCTAAGGAATCCCGCCATGGCTGCGATAATCGCCACGCCAAGATAGGACATTCTACATGGTCTGTCAAAATTCCTCTCTTCTTTATCCACTAAAATCATCACCGCCTCTTTTATCTCATATTTTCGTTCTGATCTCCAAAAAGGAGGAACAAGATTGCATATGGAAGATTCAGAAAGTCAAGCGTTCAATCTGATGAAGCAGAAACCGTAATCAATTTCCACTTTCATCATCACCCATCACGCTCAATGAAAAACAGACCAATCCAAACAGACCCTTAGGGTTTAGGTTTAGAGATTAGGGCAATGACCTAACATGCCAAAAATCATAAACCCTAACGACCCTAATTGAGAGAGAGAAAGAGGGAGGGGAGTTTCGCTAACAACTAGAGAGGAGGGCAACCTCGAAAAGCGACTTGACCCAAGCATTTCCAGAGCAATACTCACTCCTCATTTTTTTCTCTCTCAGATTAAACACAATAATTTTGGTTTTTGTGTTTGTGCCAGTTGTACTCGGTTCTGTCTGGTTTTCCGGATTTATCCTCCATGGGGGCGACCAAGGAGTTAATTTGCTTGGGTATTTCTGACATTTCACAGACGGATGGAGGATGGAATTCATACTACTATAGGTTTCTGGAATAGAATATTTTTAGATTTAAATTACTCATTTCTGTTACAATGGACAAAAGGGGGAAAAAAAAAAGAAAAGAAAACTATGATGGTAAGAATTTTTTTTAAACATTAAATGGTGTTTAGTAACTATCTATTTTAGTTGATTACTAATTTTTTAATCATAATTTATTTAAGGAAAAAGAGAACCTAATCCTAATCATTTGTAAGACTAACCATGTTCAACTTGACAATTAATAAAGTCATTTAAGTAATTAATAAGAATGTATTTTAGGAGTTTGGTAAAATAGAAGTTAAAAGACAAGAACACGGGGATAATGTACGTAAGAGAAGTATAGAAGAAATTAACTTATAAAGATATTGAAATGAAGAAATCTTTCTCAATAAATAAGATTAAAGAGTCTTTAAAAACTACTTCGTCAAATACTACTTTAACGAAGTGAATTATTCTTTTATATTTTTACATAAGTGGCCAGAAAATAGTAAATTTGAAAAAAGTATACACATCATCAAACAAAATATTTCAAGGAAAAGGTATATTTTAGTACTTCAACTTTAACGAAGCGAATAATTAAATATTTGAACTTTTAAAATGTTCAATTTCATATTTAATTAAATTTTTTATGCCTTTTTTTACTCCTATCACTCTTTTATTGTTTTTGAATTAGTTGACATCTGTCAAACAATAATTAAATAGGTAATGTTTAAAGACACGAAAAGTTCAATTAGACATAAAATTTGTTTTTTTTTTTTTTTAAATTTAGATATCTAGTTATCTATTTTATCAAAGTTCAAATATCAAAAGAGGCATTTTCTCAATATTTTGATCCTACTATTTTAGATCTCTATTGAATAGAGATAAAAAAAAGTTTAATAAGTTCCTAATTTTGAACAAGATTGTCGAGCACTTCACTACCACAATACCAACAACTTATCTTCTAATGATATGCATGGTGTCATTAATAGACTAAATAGAGAGAACTGGATACATTTGATGCACTTGATCTTTATACACATATGGGAAAAAAAAAAAAAACAGATTATATATTTTTTAAATGAACCATTAAGTAAGCACATTACCCATAGTATGTTAATTTGCATAAATGTCTAATTTCCTAATTTTAGCTACTTCATAAGTGTAACCTTATATCAGTTTAGCAAAAAAATCTAAGGTAATATTAATAAAAATGAAAATTTTAATTAAGTATTAAATTAAATTTTGATTAGGTATTAAATTAATTATCTTAATGTTAGGGTAGTTTATCATACATTTCAAAAAAGTTTGGATAGGATACATGAAAGTAACAAAAGAAAAAAATTACCCACACATAAAATCTTGAAGAAGAAGTTGAAACAATACTTGCTATGATTGCTTTGCCATGAATAGCTACTAAAATTGTTTCCAAATTCATTTATAAAGCTATGTCAAAAAAAAAACATAAAAAAGACAATAAACTGATTTCTTTTGTTCAAAAACAATTCATTATTACTATTGGAACTATAAAACCCAAAACCTCTATACTTTGGCCAAAATTTATAATAACTAACTTTCCTTGAAAGAGGCAATAAAGAATTATTTATTGAATAAATTTAAAAGATGGGTGTTTTGAGTATAACACCCAAAATTTACGATTGAATGTTTTAATTTTAGTGTCCCATCTCAGCTAATTCAATAGATAGAAGACATTTTACCCTTTTTTACTGCATGATATAATAAAAAAAAACTACAAAAATATAAAATTGACAAATGAAATTAAAAAGAAAATTAATGAATCGAAAAACTTGCTAAATACATCCTAAGAATCGAAAATTCAAACCCTTAGTTTAAATATCTCAAAATGAGGGGGATGAGAGTGACAAAGGCATTAAATACAATTTCACTGTCATATTTGTTATTTAATTTTTTATATATTTTTATAATTATCTATTTAAAATTTTAAAAATCCATGTCATGCCTGAAATTTATTCATTTTTGTGATTAACTATCTACATTTTGCTAAAATTTGCAATTTATTGCACCAACTTTTTTCATTTTTGTAATTAACTGCATCATATGAATACTATAAATGAACTTTAAAAAATTTATAAGTAGTAAGTTGCACTTTTAAACTTTAGATAGTTATTTTTATAAGTTTGATAAAATTCAAGTACCAAATACCACATTCACTCTTGAATATATGTTTTTAATTTATTTTCACTATTTTTCCGTTTATTTTAAAGATTTCCCCTACCATCACTATTGCCTTCGAGGATCACATGGCATTCGTATGATCATATCTCTGGCACTCACACTACACTATATATATATATATATATTATTCCGTTTTACTCACTCAACAAAACTAATTTATCCTTTGAATTTCTTTAGAATAAGGACAGGCTAAGTGCATGTTTTCTCAACTTTTGGCAAATTAGTGTTTTATCTTTAAATTTAAAAAAATTAGTACTTATACTTTTCAAAGTATGCGTAATTCAATATCTCAATTAAATAATATTTGACAAATAAGTATTTTGATAATGGGATAATAATAAACACTTGACCAATAATTGTTAAAATCAAAAGATATAGCATTGATTTGCCAAAAGTTGTATGTATGAGCACTTCATCTATCACTATCTTATCACCAATATAAACATTCGTCCAATATTATTTAATAGAGACACTAATTATACATACTTTCAAAGTACAAGTACTAATTTGTTAAAATTTAAAAAGAGACATTAAATTGCAAAAAATTGATTGTATAATTGCTTGAATTGCCATTATCCTAAATTTCCTTGCTTATATTATGTCATTATAAACACATCAAAGCTCATAGAACATCATACCACAAGTATCGATGCCATGTTTAAAATGTGTTGAATTATGATACAAGCATCTCTTTCTTCAATATTGTTGTTTTAACCTATGGCATTTCTTAGGAGTGAGAAAGTAACTTTGTCATGCAAAGTACTTACTCATATTCTGCTTTCATATGGTGGTATAAGATGTCCATATTCTTATTAAATTTGGAAGATGTCCTTTAATATATAGATGTACATGTTTTAGGTTATCTCATATCACTCTATTAAAAATATATAAAGTTATATTTAATAAATAAAAAATAATACTTCATTTTTCCTATACACGTATTAGAAAAGATGGAGCCCAAACCTACTTACTATTAGACATCGGCACGGTTCGGGTCGGTTCCGGACCCGAACCGGAATCGGAACAGCCAGAGCCGGGGCGGTTCACGGTTCCAAGGAACCACCAGTTCTGGCGGTTCTGGTTCCGGTTCACGTGAACCGATTTTTTTTTTTTTAATGAAGAAAACAAAAACCCTACCCCCTTTCACCTATCCCTCCTCACAGTAGGTATACTTAGAGTAGCCCGTCGTCTCTTTTTTGTACTCCTTTCATATACACTTATATTTTCTTTTTTGAAAGACATATAGTCCTGTCTTTGTAGAAAATACGGTATACTATAGAAAACAGCTCTATCCTTTGCTGAACAAAACCAACTAATGATGGTAATCAACTTCATCAAATTGGCTATGTCTAGATATTTATGGATCCAAAATTCATTGCTAAGTTTAGCGAGGTTATATGCATCCTTTCGACTTAGTAATTGACCATATGTTAGCCAAATATCTTTTTCCATGCTGATCAATTTCTTCCCATGGATCAATGGCATGAATAGCCCCACGCCCCACTCTTATGCGCAGGTTTTGTTTTTTTATTTCAAATATTTGGTGGTTCCGAACCCGGTTAGAACCGCTGGTTCCTTCACGCTAACCGCTTGGACCAGCCGGCCTGCGAGTCCTTGGACGGTTGGAACCGTCACCGACGGGGTGATTCCCTGGTCAGGAACCGTCGGTGACGGTTCGGGGCGGTTCGCAGTTCGAAACCGTCTCATGGTGATGTCTACTTACTATGAATAACCTTGCATAAAGTTCTGCTTACTTTAAAATGCCTGTTTATTTTGTCTCTCGTCCTATACTAATGTTCGCCGTATGCTTACATCACTTTTCCTGTTAATTATTGATTCAAACCTTAATTTACAGCGATTTTTCAAATCGAAGCAATAGAAGAAAAACTACGTTCACTAACTTTGTTCGTTACTTTTAACCTTTTTTTTTTAAGTCATAAAAATTCCTATGAAACATTTGCAAAAGGAATTAGATAATTACATTATTTTGTGTTCCCTACTTGTTGGTTTATGGATAATCATTTCTCCTTTTGATGTGAGGGTATTTGAACATTCACATATAAACAAATTCCCCATATCGCAGTATTAATGGTAACAAAAAATTACTTTTTAAGTTTCTTTCCAAATGCTGTGTACAATGAATATATATAAATAGATAGTTTCCCATATTATATAAACATATATATTATTACAAACTTTAGTACTGGCAATTCATTTTACCATACAGTGTTCCGTACCCATGTTTAAACAAGTTTTTGTCTAAAAAACTCAAATTCATGACTCTTTTTTGTTTTATTAATTGTGTATGAAAAGTTAAACCTATAATCCAATTGGTTTATACAATGTCTTATATCAACATGTTCATCAACTAATAAGACATATAAGTAAGCAAACAAACTAATTGAACATTCAAGAATACAAACCTACTGCCAAAGCAATAGTATCAAAAACCAAATTAACTATACAACAAAATTAAAAAAAAAAAAAAAAAGGTGATCAACTCCTTAAAAAATTTATATAAAAATGAAAATTTAAAATAAACTTTAGTGTTTGCTAATTTGTTTACAATTACAACTAATTGAATAAATTTTACAAAAAGAAAAGATATAACAAAAATTTACAACTAATTACCAAGTTTTCTCTTGATTTAGATTGGACGCACGATACTAGTCATTGTTGGTACAATGAGGGATGTATGCAGGAATTAAAGGTAGAGGGGCCTTTATTAATATAATCAAAACCATTTCCATTTTATATAAAAATACGTACAAAAAAATTTGTCCAATAAAAGATCACCAAAGTCTAGCTTCTTGTTCTTTTTTGTCACAAAATTTATTTACAATGATATTTGTTTCTATGTAAATCAAAAGACAATCAGGGAGACTAGGAGAGAAAAAATAAATAAATAAAAAGGTTATTGTTTTTTTATGAGGCATATCATTAGTATCTTTAAGATAAATTATGATAAATGTTAATTTTTTAAGTTAGATATGAGTAAAGTCAAATATAAAAAAAGCTATTTATTAAAAAAAATAAAAAGAAAAACTGGAACACAACAATCAATTTTAAACTTATGTACTAAGATATTTTTAATTTCAAATCTTAATAATAAATATTGTAAGGAAAAATATTATAACATTAATAGAAAGGAAAAAAAACTGTTCATTATCATAAATTTGTAATTTGAAAAGGAAAAAAACAAACCAGTAAATATAGCCACTTGGATAGCAACTTGCCAATAAAAAAACTTGGTATAAATTAATAAAAGTCTAAGTTTATCTGAGATTGCTATTGAAAGCTTCAATAATATTTTTAAATATTCAATAAGGTAAAGGGAAAAAAAAAAAGCTTTTATCCACATATTTACTGTGACAATAATTTTTTTCCCTTAGAATACTATGGACTTTGACACAAAAACAAGTTTTCTTTCTTAACTCTAGAGGGAAAAAAAAGGAATCAACTTAAATGTGTGGCGACTTTCGATCTAGAGTGTACTTTAGAAATTTGATTGGATTGGACCATGCTAATTGGGCTGCATTGGGCTCTTTCTTTAATATCCATAGTTCTTTCTTTGGCAACAACTGGTGACCAGATCCCCTTATTTCATCCTTCTACGCCAACAAAGCATATAGACAAATAAACAAAAATTCGCAATTTTTAACATTACCGGTCAATCATTAAATTAACTTTACAAAAAATTGCTAGTAAAATAACTATCCCAGTCATTAAAATGAAACCATCTAACCTCCTTTTCTCATACATCATTGATGAATTAAAATTACCATCTAAACACCAAATCAATTTTACAAATAAGCAAAAGTAAAATAATATAAAAATGAACTATTATTTATGCTAATTCTCTTAATCCTAAGCTTAACCCTATAAACCTCTTCTTATTCCATGCAATTTCAATCAACTTTCATAGTTCATTCTTTTGATACATCAATATAGTGGAAAAATCATAAACCCAATAATATTGTGATTCAAAATATCTAATTCACCACATTTTATTGAGTTAAAACATGACATGAATGAATATTACTACCTAAGGATGCAACCGAGTCAGGTTTGGAATGATTCATGTAAAACCTGAACCCGCCCTTGTGGGGTTTTTGCAAACCTAATTCTCAAGGCGACCCAACCCGACCTGATTGGAAGCTTATCATTTTTTTTCTTTTATTGTAATGATGTAATTTTAACAATAAAACATAAATTATATCACATATTATAATCTATAAAATAATTTTTTAAAAAATGGATATAAACTTCATTTAATATGGAAATGAAATTATAAAATTTGTAATCAACTGCGTATAACTATGTATACATATTATCATTAATTTTTTTAAATTTTATTATATATTTATATCGAGTCAGGTTTTTCCATCAGGTTACACATATGCCCTGAAACCTTATAAGATCAAACTCTATAAGTGTTTTAGAGGATAGGATAGTCGAGTACCCTATAATAACTTATCTGATTATATCTCTATTACTATCCGTTGACAGTCCAACTTTGGTCTTGGGCCTAACAGAGTCAAGCCCACTCTCCCATTGGCTAAGATTAGAGTAAATCCATGTAGCCCCAATCGACTTTCCTTCCTACTGACCAGAATGCTACCCGAACGGCTCCAACAGGACACTTCCGCTTGAGTATGCTATGGCTCGATCGGGATCGACCTGCATTGCGAGATCATGGCACAACAATCCTTACTTGCCCCTTACTAATATACCTATCAAGCCTTCTAACCACTACTCGCCTACTAACGATACAACTATCAAGCCTTCCAACCGCCATTCACCCACAACTGACATAACCGTCTGGTTAGTCGTCTATAAGTATAGCCGAGTCACCACCAATCAAGGTAATGTCGCATAAAGAATCATCTTCCCTAATCAGTTTATGGGCTCTTCATGACAAACACTAAGCTATTTATGACAAATATTAACTTAAGCGTCTAACGATTTTTTTTATTTTGCAGGTCCCATAACACCGCACGTTAAGCCCATTTACAACTAATTCAACCCCTACTGGATTCAAGTAAGCGACACTACCAATGGTGATTTATAAATGCACTATTTATAAATGCACTACATTCATTGTCAGTTCTTCAAGGGAGACACATAAAAAAACATATCATAAAAAAATAGCATCAATAAAAATAATTAATGTAAAAAATTTTATTATATTATCTTATTCTTCAAAGAGCCAATCCTTTGTACATTAAAAAAAAAGAACACTTCTACAGTCTTTTAGCTTCAATGAGTTACAATGTTGATCAAGGATTTGACCTTTAGTGCTAAATATAATTTATAAGCCATCGTATATGCTAGTATTGGTATGCTTAAGATGTCACATTTCATAATGGAAAAATACCTCTTTAACATAACAATACACAAAGTAGTTACTCATACCACATAGGCAAAATCAACTTCTTGTACCTTCTGTGTTCATTGATTCAAGATAAGTGTCAACAATATTCACGCTATATGTTTAACAAATAATGACAATTGATAATCCATATGATCTTCTTTTATGACCTTAATGAATTTAAATAATACAAAGAAGATAGAAGAAATGAACTCGATGATGAATGGCTTAGTGATCATTGAAGGAGTGGAAAAAATTACAAATTTATAGTTAGTTAAGTGCTATATATGAGAGAGAGAGAGAGAGAGAGAGTTGTAATTAAATGAATCTCTAGATCTTTAAAGGTAAAGGAACTTCTAATAGTAACATGAGATGTGAGTATAAATTGTGCAGGGAAGTGTGAGATGATGATGATAGAGTTAATGGGGTTGGCAGGTTGAAACCAAATCACCTAATCGCATATGCTTAGTAAATAGGTATGGGTCTCAAACTTAAACCCAAACATGATTAAATCCTTATTGTTTCTGAGTTTGACTTGCTTATTATTTTGTTTTATCCAAACCCTTTTATGTCGTGTCGTGCCTAGATTTACAGGTTGGATCCTAAATTGCTAGTGCTAATAAACTTGAAATTTGAGGAGGAAAAAGAAAAGAAAAATGATAGATTTATTGAAAAAATTTACAAGTTTCCTATGATATCCTGTTTCTTGTGATTTTTCATCGTGCAAGATAGATAGAAGTTACTACATGATAGATTTTGAGTACAAAAGTTACTACTCTAAACTCTATGAAAATAGAATATGGGTAGAACTTTATACTTTATTCACCCTTGCTCGACCACTTTTAGTTTTCGTTTCTCTCTAATTATATTACATAAAAATAAAATATAAAACATAAGCATCACGTAACATAGGCTTCTAAATTATAATTTATCAATTTATATAGCTAAAATTTTTGGATATATATGCTAATGATCTAGCAATGTATAAATACAAATACCATGTTAATGCATACCCGATAAGTAAATATCAATTATCCTTTACCATATACTTACATTTTTAAAATATAGGTTGCAATCAGTTTAGAACCATCCCCCCATCCTATAATGTTTTAAAACATTATTAATATGCTATCAATTGCGTATGTCATACCTATTCATTCCTTTTTCCCGTTCTAGATTACCCCGGTAAGGCAGTAACGCACATTGACATAGCTGAATGACCAGGACTCGAAGTGACGCCAAGCGCACTGTGGCATTGATAAGACATAAAAAGCCGCTGTAAACGAAGGTTTGCTGTCCCCACAATGCTGATTCTACCCTATTTCAACCAATATACGACTTAACAGTAAACGATTATTATTACTTTATATGTTTTTTGTTATTATTTTTGTTTTGGGATAGGATTGGACCGTAATGGCTGACCAGCAAAACTTTTTCCAACTCGAAGAAGCATTTAAAAAGGGGGAATGGAATGTCATCGCAAACCAAACATAAGACACAGAAAGAGAAGATGGTCTTGCTCCCAATGTATGACGGTTGCCTCTCTTTGGTTGATAGCGAAACCCTCCATCTCTTTCGCTCGTCTTCAAGCTTTAAGCTTTGTTTATGAGAAAAACTGCATATACAATTCCCCCCAAACCCACATCTACCTTTATGTATTTGGGGCTTTAGGGTTTCTGATTTTGCCTTCTGTGCATTTGCATCCGAAACCCTGACCCCAGTTTCTGCTAGAGAAGAGACAATATATCATGGAATGAACAGAATAATGGCAAAATTCTGCAAAGTTTAGGTACCGAACGTGACATTAACCTGATTTATGCTTTACTAATGCTACGTTCTTCGCTGCTGGAAAAGAAAAGGGGATAAAAAGAGGCGGTGATGATTTCTTAGCGGGTGATTGTAAGCGAAGAAGAGATGAATTGACAGACATCGAGAACCGTCCGTATCTTGGCATGGCGGATGTCGCAGCCATGGCGGGGTTCCTTAATTTTTGTCTGATCAAAGGCAAATCTGAGCCTCATTTTTTTGGTTTTTTTTTCCCCCCCACAATTTCGATTTTAATTGCTTTGCATTATTGGTTTTTTCCTTTACTTTTTGTTTTGGGAAAGGTCATAATGACCATTTTATATATTATGGGTCGAGCATATGTGTTCTTGCTTGTCTCAAAATCAAAGTTTCCTGTTGGCTTAAAAATTCAGAACTCTTGATTTTGATTCGATTGAGTAATTGATTTTCATTTCTTAAAATTACTCGCTGGTTCCTCGGAAAAGAAGAGATCTTTTGTTTTTTTCCTTTTTTGCCTTTTGCCCAGAATCCCAAAAATGCAAACTACGCTTGTAATTAACGAGTGATGGTTTGGTGTCGGTTAGACATTGAAATTTCGGTAAATTTTCTGGATTAGTAAAAGACAGGTCGATTAATATGTTAAAAATTTTAAGAACATTTTTATATCGTGGATCAGGCATGAGAAAAACGTCCTATAAATGGTTATTTAACACGAGATCATTTTCTTATAAATTGGGCGTGCAAAATCAGAAAAACTAGAGTGGGTACCTAAGAAGTTGGATGATCGTGTGGTTATAGATTAATTATTGATCTAACCTATGGTCAAGTGGCTAGGTTGTATGAATTACACAAAGTAAATTCCATCTTTTACCATTTCATCAAGATGTATAGGTGGCTATGGCTCATAGAGCTGCACATAATGATATAAAGTGGAAATTAGAAGATGGGCAACTTTTATGCTTATATTACCGGAATGATTATAAAAAAAATTAGTTAAAAAAATCTTAAGGGGCTCAATCACCGTTAAATATAAAATCCATCCCATGGTTATTTTTTAGCTTTTTCAGAATATTTGAATGCGCTTTAATTTTAAAATTAGCCAATAATCTTGTTGTCCAGGGAAGATCGAAATTTGATGCAGCATAGGATGAAGAAACGAAAAATCCTATGTCGACAACCTATGCCGCCAACCTTTAGTTCTGTACTGCCGGTGTTGGAGCGGCGTACTTACATGTACTTTGGGCTTTTCGAATTTGTAATTAATAATGCGGTCTTTGTTATGTCACGCCCCGCCCTCGCAGGCGATGGCAACGAGATGCTAGGACAGGCAAACCCACCACTGGCCCCCTAGTGGTAATGGCCGATACCACCATTGCATCATGGTGACCCCAACCAACGCATGCCCCAAAGGGTACCACGAGCACTATAGGTATTGTTACCCTCAGGTAGAGTTGAATCCAGTCTGCAGACTCTAGGATTCGAACCTCAGACCTAAGGCTTTTGCCTGCCCCAAAGGCAGCACATTTCACCAGTTGATCATGCGTTTAGAATATCATTTAATATTTTTTAAAATAATTTTTAGTATCATTTAGTAGGATTTAATATCTTTTAATAGAATGTCAGTTTCATAGGATTTAATGTCTTTTAATAGGATGTCAGTTTTAGTTTTTCCTTTTAAATGCAATTTAATATTATTTAATAGGTTTTAGTCTTTTTTCAGTTATGACAACTTTCAAGCTTGCCTATATATATAAGCATATAGACTGTTTTGAATAAAATTTCTTTGAGAGTATTCTCTCTATTTCAAAATTCGTTATCTTTGTGTAGATTTCGATTTTTGATGCCAAATATCTAGGTATTCTCAGAATCAATAGATATTTGAAGATCACAAGTTGGGTATTCGCGCGCGAATCAACGTCTTGCGATAAACCTTATCATACCTCCGCTACGTCAGTTGGTATCAGAGCCGTGTTCGCTCTTGGAATATCATGGCGCCTCGCAAATAGGTTAACCAGCAACGTATAGATGAAATCTATGATCGTGATGACCTAGGTCAACGAATTGAGCAAAAAGTCGATTAGTGGTTGATTGTTATGGTGGATCAGGTCACGGAAAGGATGGAGGCATTTTTGGTGAATCAAAATAAAGGTAGAAACCCTAATCTTGATCTGGTGCCTAATTCTGATTTGATACATGATGTAGGTTATGAGGAATCGGATGATGACTCCTCTTTTGTTAAAGAAGATAGTAGTTGTAGGGAATTAGGGATGAACACAGAAATCCTAGAATTTGATGATGATTTCTCTTCTATTGATGGGGATTACCATGATGAAGAACCAATATGTGACGTTTATGAGGAAGATGAAGGGGATGTCTTTGAAGGAAGAGGCAATTTTGAACCAGTTTTATGATGAAGTTGTGTTGGAGGCTATAGGTGATGGAAGACCTATTTTTTATACCTAGTATGTTAAGGAAGAATTCGTGACAGATGATGAATCTATAGGAGATTCATGATTTTGATATTGTGTCTGCTTTTGTGGGTAAGCAGGTTAAAGGAGAACTTGAGTTATCTCAAGTAGCCATTCCAATAGTGAAGAAGCTTTAAGTTGTGTTTCCTAAAGAATCACATGATGGCTTACTACCTTTGCATGATATTCAATACCAGATCGATCTTGAACTAGGCGTGATCCTTCTAAACCATCTTTATTATCAAATGAGCCTTACAAAACATGAAGAGTTGAGGAGACAGGTTGAGGACTTACTTCATAATATAGTTAAAATTCGAGGTTGAATTTTGTCCAGCCTGGAAAAGATGATGCAGCATAGGATGAAGAAACGACAAATCCTATGTCGGCAATCTATGTCGCCAACCTTTAGTTTTATATTGCCGGTGTTGAAGCGGTGTACTTACATGTCTTTTGGGCTTTTCAAATTTGTAATCAATAATGCCGTCAATACATTTAGAATATCATTTAATATTTTTTAGAAATAATTTTTAGTATCATTTAGTAGGATTTAATATCTTTTAATAGGATGTCAGTTTCATAGGATTTAATATCTTTTAATAAGATATCAGTTTTAGTTTTTCCTTTTAATTGCTATTTAATATTATTTAATAGGTTTTAGTACTTTTTCAGTTATGGCAACTTTCAAGCTTGTCTATATATATGTAAGCCCTATGGCATATAAGGATATAGATTGTTTTGAATGAAATTTCTTTGAGAGTGTTCTCTCTATTCCAAAATTCGTTATTTTTGTGTAAATTTCGGTTTTTGATGCAAGATATATAGGTATTCTCAGAATCAATAGATATTTGAAGATCGCAAGCTGGATATTCGTGCGCGAATCAACGTCTTGCGATAAACCCTATCATACCTTCGCTGCATCAAAATTCGAGTAAGAAAAAAAAATTACAAATTAAAAGTTGGGAAATAAAATGAAAACATTGCTCTTGTCAATTAGATAACTTATATAAAACACCTCACACCACCTTAAATTAAACTGTTGATGTGAGAACAACTAGACATAAAATTATGAAAATAGCTTAGCAAAAGGTGGGTAGAGCTTATATAAAACATCTTACACTACCTTAAATTAAACCGTTGGTGAGATCAATTAGATATGAAATTATGAAAATAGCTTGAAGAGTAAAAGATCGGTGGAGCTTATATAAAACACCTTACACCACCTTAAATAGAACTGTTCATGTAATAATAATTAGACTTAAAATTATGAAAATAGCTTGACACTAAAAGATTGGATGGCTTGTCCAGAGACTACCCACGAGCCATCCAATCTTTGGCAACAACCTTCATTGATAGGTGGTTCAACATCTATCTATCATTTTTTTTAGCATGAGAATGTATAAATTGATTACACTGCATTGTAAGTGTTATAAACCGGTATATTCATAGTTCTATTAACCACTTGTATGGCTGGTCGGACTGCTTGCATAAGCTAGACTCACTTTCTTTTAACTTTTTCACCCTGTTTTTGCTTTGATTTTTTTTTTTCTTACATTTGAATTTTGATTAGCAACACAATTGCAAGTTTTGTGCTTACATGGTTAAGTTGTATAGAATGGAATAAAACAATTTATCAATTTAAAATCAAGCAAGTTCTAGTGTTCTTTTCTTTTTCTTTTTTTTTTATTTTTTTTTTATTTTTGCTTTTTCTTTTTATTTTTCCCTTGTTAGAGCCTAATCAAGACATTAAGGATGATGCCTAACTCAGGTGTAGGAGAAGGGATGAAAGGAATTAAGGCTATTATATGTGACGGTTAGTATGCAATGATCCTCAATTTAAGTTTTTATATTAATAAAAGGTTGAATAAAACTTTAAAATTTAGCTTTTATAATTAGTAAACTACCTTGCATTTAAGAAAAATAGAAACTAAGTGAAAAAAAATTAATAATTAAAGTAAAAATATGGAATTTTTTTTTTTTGGATAATTTCACTCATTTATTGTTGTATTCACTATATTTTGCTAGAGTTGAATAATAGAATTTAAGTGAAACAAAATTACTTATTATTTAAATTTTAATCAACTGTGTCTTTAAGTTTACTTTTAAGTATGATTTTTCTTTAGGAACTTTGAGAGTTTTATAATTTTTAGTATAAGAACAAATGAAATTTGTCAACAGGTAATCCTTCTAAAAAAGTTTGGAGTAATTATAATGAAAGAGAATGAATTGAGATGAAAAGTTCAATAGTAGGCATCGTTAACTTGAGTGATTAAACTTGAGGGGTACTTTATTTAGGAAATAACATCTATTGACTTGATTGATAAGTTTGGAATTTGGCATTTGAAAACTTGCTATAAGGGTCGTGAAAAAAGTCCATAGGAACTAAAATTAATTAAGTGAATTACAATTGAAATAGTGTAATAGAGGTTCTATGGGTTCCCTTTAAATACTAGTAACACGAGGTCATCTGGCTTGAGACCTATTGACTAATGAAATCACTCTAATTTAAAGAAAGTTATACTAACTCAAGTAAGTAAGTATGAGGGACACTTTCCTCTAAAGAGGACATCATATGTTAACATGGATGATGAATCAGAGATTATCAACAAAAATTAAGGCTGTAAAATAAATCAAGCTACTTGCAAGCTTGGCACATTTCAAGCTTAGCTTGACTTGGTTCGTTTAGCTAAAAGCGCTGAGCTCGAGCTTTAACCCAGGCTTATTTAGCTAAACAAGCTAGGCTTTAGCTTTTTCTTAAGCTCGTGAGTTAACTTATGAACATGTTTATTAAGAGCTAGTGAATAAGCTCATTAAGGGCTTACAAGTGAAGCTCGCAAATAGGCTTGTTAATGACTCATTTAATATATAATAATATATTAATATAATATTATTTTTTAATTTAATGTGATAAAATTAATTGATAATTCTTAACGGGCTTAGGCCTGAACCTGTATATTTCAAGCTTATTAAGAACTTAACTCAACTCAAGCCCATTAAATTTTTGAGCGAGCCAAACCCAAGCTAGCAAAAGCTCGAATCATTTGCATCCTTACGTGAAAGCTTGTGACATGCATCAAAAGAAGCTTGAACTGAAGGAAATTTTGTGTGAATTTAATATAACCCTTAATTTATGGGGGGAAAGTTGAAAGGAAGAGAAATTAGGGGGAATGGATGTATATGCTTTCATTTTTTATTATGATGCTTAAAAAAGTGAATGGAGGATTATATACTTTTTAGCAAATGTACAAAGCACAATTGAGTTTCATTATCTTGTGTTTGTTTTTTACTTTATGATTTTAGTTTAAATGATAAGATCAATATTTTGATTTACAAGGGATTAATTGTTGAACTCCTGTATTGTAGTATCTTGGATACATGATTAAGGCAACGTTGTGTGAATTGCATAGATTTAAAAATTGTTAGAGTTGAATTGTATATTTAAGTAAATGCAAAGTAAGAGATATAAGCTTTAAATTGAATCCGAGTGAGATTGATGGTTGGATTTCCTAAGTAGCAATAACAACAATTTTTTTTAAAGAAGTATTTCTTGTCCTTATTAAGTTTATAATTGATTACTTACTTGAGGACAAGCAAATACTTAAGTGTGAAGATGGTTTGATAAATGCAAATGGACTTAATTAGGAAGGCTATTCTGAGCTATATTTGATGATTGATGCAATGAATTTGGTACTTGGTTTGTTTAGATTATGATTTTATGACTTTTGAAAGAACGTTTAAGCTTAAATGAGGAATTAGATCAAATTTTATTGGAGTTTATATAAAGAACTTCAAAATTTTAAAACTTACAAAGCACATGAGCTCGTGCACGAGTCATGTAAAAAGGCATCAAGTACATGATTGCTTGAGTAGATTGTAAATTTAAATTTTATACAAAAGAATATGAGGACTAGAGAAGTACACAACCTATTGCTCTTGATTATGCACAATACATACCACTAAGGAAAGAGAATTTTAGATATCCGAGAGTTGCAAGATCGATTTGCACAGGTGCATTTATCGTGTATTCCCAAGATGAATCTAAACCTTTTGAAATCTTTTTAAATAGATTTGGATTGGCTAGTATATAACCATGGTATATTTGTGGAAATCTAAAATATATGTTTAACTATAAATAGAATCTGAAAATGAAAGAAAAGGAAGTTTTTTTTTTTTTTTTTGTGAATTTTCCAAGCTTCCTAGAGAGAGAATTAAGAGTAGTCAGATAGAGTTTTGAAGACCAAGAAGAGATTGTAAGATTTCAAGTTTTCAGGGTTTTTACTTTGGATTATTATGTTTTTCTCTATCTTTTGTGTTTTTATGGAGTATAGAATTAGCCTAGGTTCTACAAACCCTAAATTTACTATGTAATTGAGATTGTTTGTTTATTAAATTGATCATTGATTTCTTTAGTCTAATTATGTGTTCTTTAATATTTTTCTGGAATTTATGTTTCTAGGGTATTAATTCTTGACAAATTATATAGTAGTTAATTGAAATATACTATTTATAAATAGATCTTGAATAATTATAGAGGTTTTATTGCATTTATAAAAGTAGAATGACATAAGTATTTTGTATTAAATTGAAATTGGCATCTAATTGATATTCAGTTGATGATTCCATGCACATTAATGCAATTTCTAGATTGATCTTGGCTAAGGAAACTCCAAGTGATAAATCTAGGGTTGGATCAGTAATCTCAAAAGAGATATTAATATGAGATTTGATTATATTTACAAAAAATTATATAGTAATTTTTAATGGTAATTTAGGAGTTAGACAGTCTTGTAATTGATTTGGTTAATTGACCTTGTTTGCCATTGTGACTTTGAATAGTGAATTGATAATTAATATTAGAATTAGTAATTATAGATAATTAATTATAATAAATTGAATTTAAACGTTATAAAGTAGGAATAAAGTGAATGCTAATACTTGAGAAGATCCATGTGAGAACAATACCTATGTTGCTTTTATTATTGAAATTGATGGTACCATAGAATCAAGTGCAAAAATTTTTATTTGAAAAAAATGATTGCATCAACTTGAAGTTTGGATGGTCTACATTTATATTTTATCTATATTTGATATTTTTTATAAGAACTGTCAAATTTTTTTTATCTGTATCTATTTTTTGATAAATATTTTGTTAAAAAAAGTTTTTGTATCTACCGAAAGAAACTAGCCAAACAGTCCAAGAAGAAAAGAAAAAATTACAAGTTTTATAAGTATCATGTTTCTTATAATTTAACATGGTAAAACCGTAAAAAGGTGGATACAAAATATTACACGATATTATCATTTATAAAATTTAATATTCTATACCTTTAAGGTAGGATATAAGTAAAAGCTTCATACTTACTCATCCGATATCCACCTACTTCTAGTTTTCCTCTCTTCCTTGGTTAAATTACACTGGGAAAAAAATTAGAAATAACCTTTCACTTCTTTTCTTTATGGGTTGCTAATAAACAATTATATGTATTATTTTATTGAACACAATTATCTCAAAAAGTAAAAAGATAAATATACATGTATATCTAAAATAATATTATATAAAAACATACGTATCACGAGACACACATATTTAAAAGATAATTTATTAATTTATATTGCTAACTTATTGCTATAAACTAATGACCTATCTAGGTTTAAATACAAGTATTATGTAAATCTTGGAATACAGATCACCTATAATATGCATATGATAAAATAAATATCAATTATCCTTTTAATACATAATTATATTTCTAATATATAGAGAGAGTGGTCTCCTTAGACTCTCTACTATTCTTACTTTATCTGTGCTTATTGCTAATTTACGATTTATTTGTTTCTTTTTTTTTTGGTCAATTTAATATTTTATTTTTTTAGTTTTCAATTAGATGTTTATCAAGAAATAAATACATATGAAAAATAAACATTTTCAATCATAGACAAATTAAATATAGATAATATATATATAAAATATAGATACATATAAGATACATGTAAAAATTAGATAATTTAAACAGTTTTTATCATGATAGTTTTGACCTTAACTAGACATTAACTTAGGGTTTGTTTGTTTTGTTGGCATGTAGATGATACGTAGATATTTTTAAATAGATCGTTTGTTAAAAAACAGTTAGATGAAAAAATAGATATTTTTACTCTTAAATAAATCAAACACACTAGATACAAATTACATACGGATAAAATATAAATACATATTAGATACAAATATAGATGAACCAACAGAATAATTGTAAAATTAGGCAAAATTTAGATATCACATATGACATTTTGCCTTGATTATGCTTTTCAAATGCTATTTTCTTCGAGTTGGAAAAGAAAATGGAAATAAAAAGAGATAGTCATGAATTCTTAGAGGGTGATTTGCAAAGAATAGGGGAATTAATAGAGATCAAGAACTATCCGTATCGTCTATGTCAGATACCACAGCCATGGTCTGAACAAAGGCAAATTTGAGCCTCGTTTATTATTACTTTCTGTTTTCTTTGGTTTTCTCCACAATTTTGATTTTAATTGCTTCACATTATTGGTTTTTTCTTTTGCTTTTCCGTTTGGGAAAGGTCATAATGGCCATTTTATATTGAGGGTTGAAGATATATGTTCTTATTTTGTCTCAAAATTAAAATTTCCTAGTGTTCTACAAATTAAAAACTCTTGATTTTGATTTAATTAAGTTATGGATTCTCATTTCTTCAAATTATTGGCTGGGGTTATTTAATTTACGTTCAACTTTTAGTTTCAAAATCTATGATATGGATTTAAAATGAATAGCCCAAAATGCAATCTAAGCTTTATTGTGAGCGGAGCAAAAGTAGTCACAGCTTTTTTTTTTAGTCAGTGAGTGTTAGGGACTGTTGTATAACATGTCCTTTATACTAGAACAAAATGTAGTAATTATTAATTAAATTGTGGTACAATAAATCCGAGTCCCATTCCACGTGATGGCTTATTGGCTTTACATTTTTTTGCTTTGCTAACCCACAATTTTGTCAAAAACTAATTTGTATTTTACTGCTCATTATTTTAGCTTTTCAAAATGCTCAAATGCGGTTTAATCTTAATGTTAACAGTTAGGAAATAAAATAAAATGAAAACATAGCTCATCTTAATTAGATAGCTGATATAAACACCTCACAGATGTAAAAGTAATTAGACATAAAATTATAAAAATAACTTAAATAACACACAGTTAGATTAAATTGCATTGCAAGTGTTACAAAGCGGTATGTCTTATATTATCGGTCAACCGGTTAGGCCATTGGTGGCACTTGATTGTATTTAAATCAATTGCTAAAACCGAAAATGCCATTTTGGATAACTCGAATTATAAACTTTAAAACATTGAATAATTTAAAAACACATTAGAGATTGCATTTTGATGTAAATCCTCAAAATTTATAAAATTCATTTATTAAAGCCAAGGATAATTAAGGAGTTAAGAGCAAGATAAAGATTGAAGAAAAGCAATATGATTAATTATTTTACCTTTTTAATGATTGAACATGTGAGGCTAGTTTTTTGCTTTAACATATCTATTGAATATTTAAACATGGATTATTGCTTGTGCTTGCGCCATGGATTTCATGCTACAAGCTACATTGCCTGTTAAAGGCTATGGTAGAACTATGGCTGATGAAAGATTAAAAATATTATAAAAAGTGGTTCTCAGACTCTTTGGTAGTATAGGGTGCCATTATGATGGCTGTAATGGACTGGATGACTAACAGCCAATACAAAGAGTGTATCCGGAATGATATGCGATGGATGAATCCATATTTGAACTCTTGAGATCATGTACATTTCAAAAAATGATTATAGTTTGTATGATCCCTATTTTTAAAACTGATTTAAGGATTTACTCCACATTTTCAAAATGGGTCTTGGGCTTAGGTTACTATATATATTTTTAAATGACTTCATAAAGTAATGCATTCACACAGTTTCAAAAAAACACTTCAGGTCTAATCGATACTTGCTTATATACTATTAATAGTATAAATTTAAAAAGTGTTCATAGTTTGTTATTGCTTGTGGCATGTAATTGATCATATGTAGCAAATTAGTTTATTATTGATTTTACACTAACCATTTTTGGGAGCTTGTTTTCCAATTTATATCTATTATATGTATTTAGATAATAAGTTATGAGAGTCCAAACTTTAGACCAATTCTAGATATTAGGGATGGATTGAAAGGGGGTTGATAAGGGTCTTATCTTAATGCTTCCATATTTGGAAAAAATAAAAAGCTTGATTATTATATTTATGTGTTGATGGGCAAATTTGGCTGTGTTTTCTATGTCCAACCTGACTTTTTTAAGACATAGGCCAATTTAATTGTTTATAAGCCAATTTCTAGGGCTTATATTTAGCAACAAGACAAAACAAACATTTAACCTCTCTAATTTGCTTGAACCTCTACTAAATGTCTGCCAACTCAACTTGGTTATCTAATATACCTTAGGCAACTTTACCTACAAGAAATTTGGGACATGCCTTAGTAGCTTAGAAATCACGCCCCCAAGAACTATCATGACCTTCTATGATCATCATAACATAATTTCACTCATTCTAACTTTCTCATATTACTCTTGTATAAATATTGCATGAGACATCTTGAGCAATTATTAGGTAACATTTAAGACTATATTCTTACAATTTTTACTAAAATCTTCTTATACCTCAATGACTTGGCTGTACTAGAAAACTTTCTAGTATTCATTGACTTGTGTTTGTGTTGTAGGCCCATTTTGGTTTTGGCCCAAATCTAATCATTTTTACCCATAAAACTTTAGCAATAATATTATAAAAAATTATATTTATATTAATAAGAAAGTAAGCTTAGCCCTCCAATCTTAACTGTTCTTAGTTTGTAAAGATAAGAATAAAAAGGATAAATCAATTTGTCTAGGTATAAGATATGATAATAATTAGGTAGTAAAGCTAAAACAGATGCAAACCTTTATGATTTGGGTTTTCCTAGAGTCATAATTTGATTTAAAAATAATAAATAGACTTTCACATTTGACCGATCTTTTTTCACATATTCACCAGCTAATATGTATCAAAAAATAAAAAATAAATAAAAACATAAACATAAACAAAATTAAAATTAAAATTGTGTTACTTAGCACTTTAACACGCACCACTCATCTGTGCTTTTATTTTTAAATGTATCATAGTACATGGTCGGTGCCATACAATCCAAAATTACAATTTACGAGGAAAAAAATATATCCGAACGGTTCCATTTTCCATTCGTCCATTTACTGGCTTAGCACCTTGATCCAATTACCGAAACATCAGCGATGCAATCGGATCTAAAACTATGTGAACGGGTAATGACCCATGGATTAGCTCATTTACCTATTAGAAAAATGGGTTAGGATTAGGGATGTTTAAAAAAATCAAATATTTAGGATAACAGAACCGAAATCAAAAAACTAATTCGAAAAAAATAATTAACCGATCCATCGGTTTTAATTTAGATTGGCATTTTTAATTTTTTCGGTTTTAGGTTTCGGTTTCAGTTTTTAGATTATAGAAACCGATGGATTCAATTAACCGATCTATAATTTTAAATATATATATAATTTATAATATATGTATCTAATTATTTTTTAGTGTTATCAATATGAATTATGTTAAAATCAATGATTCAAATAGGAAGAAACAAATGCATATAGTTGAAAATTGGAATAGTGATGTTTGATTGAGATTTTGTATTGAGCTCAATTGATCAATGTTGATAAGAACATATGAGTAAAAAGTTATTATGATGATTATCTTGATGGAACCTATATATATTAACAACTACTTTATCATGTCTTACATTCTTAATTTATAGTTTTTTAATATAATTATATAAAAAAAACTCTAATGTTTTTACGGACATATTGAAAAATATGATTATCTGCAAAATTTGTATAACTATTATGCTAAACGGTTAAAAACCGAAAACCGAAAAGATTAACCGAAATAAACGGTTAACTGTTAAGGCGGTTAACCATTCATAATGGATCGATTTAGGATCAAAATATTGAAAATCTGATTATTACGGTTAAGATAAAAAAAATAGAGCAACGGACCGTTAACCGAACCGTGAACACCCCTAATTAGGATCAGCTTTTTTTAACCGATTTAAAAGGGGGCTAGAAAAGCCCGGCCCATTTAATCCTTAGGCCAAAGAGGGTTAGCCCGTGATGGATTGGGCTGGCCCGCTAATTGAAAAAAAAAAAAAAGGTCAAAACTTAAAAGTGCTAAAAAATTCAAAACAAAAATAAAAATAACAACATAAATTCAAAATATATATATATATATATGTCAAAACAAATCTGTTATTTTTTTTCATGATAACACTATACTACCAACATGAAGCAATAAAGGAGAAGACTAGATAGACACACACACCCCTACCAAAACCCAATGTCTTTAACCTACCGTCACTACTGCAGTTTGATTTACCATAGTGTTGCAACTGTGATCCAAGCTCTATTACTAACCACAGGAGTAGAGGTGTTTCGTTGCGGAGTTAAGTTGTGAAAGTCGAGTCAAGTTCAAGAAATGTCAATTTTCTTCGTGCAAGAATTGAGAAACGAACGGCTGAAAAGAAAAAGAAAAAAAAAAAAACAAAGGAGAACCAACCTTAGGCAAGTCATCAACATTTCCGAAAATTTTTTAAGCTCATAATTATGCATTATACATATATCACATTTTACTTTGATGTGTATTTAAAATATAAAAAATTGAATCATAAACCAACCTAACTAGAAACAATATGATTTCATTAAAAAAAATGTTTTCAAACCAAACCAAAATTACAATTAATCTAAATAGAATAAAAAAAAGATACATATTACGTAAAGTGTGCACATATATATATATATATATTCTTCTGTAAAATAATATGTAAAATTATTTTTAGTATATTATATAAATGTAATGATTACCATAGTAAGAAGATCGGCCCGTTTAACCCGTGGGCCAAAGAGGGCAAGGGTAGGGCCAAGAAATTCTAGCTCGTCTATTAAATGGGTTAAAATTTCTTAGCCCATTTAGCTCGTGGGCCGGCTCAACCTAGCTTATTTAGCCCATTTGCCCGACTCTAATCGAATTGGTTATTAATGAGTTTCCGACCCGTCTAACTAGATGAAAACCCTATAGAGTCGGGTTTGAACATAGATAAAAAATCCTGCATGATATTAGGGTCGGGTTGGATACTACTAAAATCCGATAGATACCTATCCGGTATCACCCGACTCGTTGGTCCTAGTAAAAAAAATTATAATGTAAATACATTTACTAAATTTAAACATAGTAACAAACTAAAATTAAAAGCAGGTTGATAAAGAGAATGTAAACGACTATATTATTAGACTATTATTTTATTGATTTAAGTTTGATAAATCTATGAAAAAAAGAAACAATAAGCGAGGTGATTTTAGGTTGATAATCGAGCGGATGGTTGGGTGGGTGATCGAGTTGATAATCGGGTGGGTAACCGAGTGGTTGGCGGGTTTTAAAGTAAACCTTGTAAGACAAGTTTGGATATAGAAGGAAAAGTACAGAGTTATAGGGTCAAATTTGGTATGTCATGTAGTGTAGCGAGTTCGAGTTTGGGTTCATATAACCCGCCTAAAACCTAACCCGTTGCATTCCTAGGAAACACCCACTAGGCCATCTGCTTTAAATGATGAGTGTGAATCTGTTTGGTATGGTTTTCAGTAAAATCAAACTAAATTATAATTTATAATTTATGATTTGATTTTTTTTTAATCAAACCATTTGGTTTGGATTATAAATTTTTCCAACCATCTATTTAGATTACGTATTAAAACAAAATTTTAATAAAATAAACTTAATTATAATATTTTACATTTTTATGAATATTCAAATATTACAAATCACTCAACAAAGTTAATATTATCAATCTCAGCATAATATTTTATAAATATATCACATTCATAATTCATAATCCTTCGTAAAACTTTTAGTCCCTAACAGAGTATACTCATTGACTAATACATAGTAAAATATAGAGTTAATGTCATAAATGGTACCTAAAAATTTATAAAATATGAAATTAAGTACCTGAATTTTTAAATTGATTAATTTAATACCTAAAAGAACATTCCATGCATTGCAATGGTATCTCTATTAAGTTTTTCATGTATTAAATTGATTAATTTCGAAGTTTTTCAAGAATTAAATTAATCAATTTTAAAATTTAGATAGTGAATTAATTAATTTTAAAGTTGAGATGCCCAATTGAATATTCTGGCGAATTTCAGGTACCAATTATGACATTAACCCTAAAATATAATATATAGTCCTGTTAAGAAAATACAATCAACCATCTCTCAATAAATTTGGCCAAAATATAAAATGAAAAATTAATACATAATAAGATATATAACTAAATAATAAATTCTTACTCTACATAATTCAAACGATTAATATAAAACAACATTAAGTTACTAATAGAAGAACCTATTATTATTAAGCCAATTCCTTTATTTGGTGTCATAAAAATAAATAATTAAAGTTTTAACAGTTATTTTATATTATATACATTCTTCTTTCTCTTATCTCTCTCTCTCTCTAATTAAAAATCATTTCTAATTCCCACTCTCTTTTTAATTATTCCCACTCTTTTTTTTTTCCACAAAGGCATTATTTTGAATTGTCCTCTCTTTTTTTTTTTTCAATCGCAGTGGGAGTGCTTTGTATACTAGTATATCTTGAACCCAAAAAATAATTCAAAAAAAGGGGGAACAAGTTATTATTTTAGTTAATTACAAAAACCTTACCAATGTTTTGATTAATTTGCAAATACATGATCTATGTTAATTATTTTTAATAAACACATAACTTGAGTTTTTAATAAAAGTATCAATATTATTTAATAATTTTACGATGACACATGTTAATATTGTATTAGTCATAAAAATTAAATTTACATTTTTTAAAATTTCCTCATATAAAAAAATTTTCAATTTTTTATTTAATTTATTTAGTAATTTTTTTATTAAATTAATTTTTAAGCCAATAAGACTTTAACACATATATAATAATTATTTATACTGACATTTTTATATAAAACTTGAATCACCTATTTGTCAAAAAAATAACATAAATCATGTGTTTATAAATTGATTAGGTCATGTTTTTGTAATTAACCTTTATTATTAACTAATATTTATGATATAATAAACATCACAATAAAATCATAAAAACATATCTAATCAATCATCATAATAAAATTTATAATTATACGTAAAATATTTTTATGTTTATCTAAAATGGTTTGGTTTGGTTTTATGGATTTGTTCGGTTTACCCCTTCAAATCAGTCATAAATTTATGGATTGAGAAATTTATAAACTAAATTATTCTAAATATCATATTTTTGGTTGGTTTGGTTTGGTTTGATTCGGTTCGATTCGGTCCGATTTTTTTCCACCCCTACAATTTTCTATAACTTTATTCCTCATAAGGGAGGATAAATCCAAAAAATCATCTAAAAGATAGAACAATACATAAAATGTTCTATTCTCCATTTTCAGTCGAAAGGACATTGTTAGGAAGTATGAGAAATTAAAATTAGAGAAGTGAATTTGCTTCTAAAGGGGCCATGATGAAAGTGATCTCTCCGAATTCCCCCCCCCCCCCCCCCCCCCCCCCCCCCCCCCCCCCCCCCCCCCCCCCCCCCCCCCCCCCCCCCTCTCTCTCTCTCTCTCTCTCTCTCTCTCTCGAGCTTTGATTTGCGCTTCTAAGCATACTCTTTCTTTTTCATATATGAAAATAAGTTTTATTGGTATTTATATGTCACTAATTACACTCAATTGTGATTTCGAGCCAATAATGTTCAATGAATCAATTGGTATCAGAATTTTGGCATACACATTTCTAGATCAATGTCCTAAAGGTCAAGCCTAAACCAAAAATGGAAAAAGAAAAGTTGATCTTGTGACTTTCCAATCAGCAATCTTGTTCGTCTTCTTCAATATTATTGAGCTTTGAGAATAAAAGAGGCAGTGATGATTTTAGTTTGGGGAAGAAGCGTAAAATTGACAAACACCAAGAATTGTCAGGGCGGTTTCTCACGGCCATAGTGATTCCTTGGACTATTACTTTGTCTGGTCAAAGTGAGGATCTGAGCCTCATTTACTTGAACCATTTCTTCTAAACATCTGTTCATTTGTAAATCTCGCCTAATGTTTTCATCCATTGTGAAATTTGCAAAATCTCGTCTAATATTGTGTAACGCCCTAAACTAAGGCATTACAACCCGCCACGTGTCCCTCTCTTAAAAGAGACACGCAAAGGCTCTAAATCTCAATACCACAAAATATAAACATATAAAAATCTCCATGAACCCACATTTAAGGGCACTCTAAAAGGAACAAAACCAGTGAAACCTGTAATTTATAGCTTTCAAATATCTCCTGTAATATAAACTAAATCTGAGTTGGCAAAACCAAAGCCAACAATAATCCAGAAAAGATTTATCTTCCAACTAAAAACATATAATCCTGTTTAATAAACTATTACATAAAAACCAATACTTCAAATCCTCAAAAAGATAACTAATCAAAATATTGTTTCAAAAATCTTCAATAACTCAAGAAATGTTTCTTTTTTTTTTTTTTTTTCATATGTCCTGTATAACATCCTATTCCTCTGCAGTATAGTCAGGTCTACTATCGCCATCTACATGATCAAAATACAAGTCATAACCAGATAAATCATAAACAATATCTCCATCACCTGTACCTGAAAAAGAAAGGAATGAGCGAAAAACGCCCAGTACGCCAGTCCACAAACAATATGCAAATGCACAAACAACATGTATAGATACGTGCAACTAACTAAATTCAAACAACATGATTATTATCTTCATTAAGCCTGCAAAACAACACAGTTCAGAATCATAGATCCCTGATCCCAAACTTGGAGTTACTCAGACTCCTAAAAAACAACCATATATCGAAAATAATATTATATACATATATTGGTGAATGGGTACTCCCCAAACACCCGCGGCCATACTGCCAATAAACCTATATCTACCGGAATCATCTCCAAGTGCAACTCCACTAGGGACAACGACACACAAGGATCATCAGGGTGCCTCACCAGTATTACTGTCTGCAGGTCTTTACTGGTCAAAGCCAAAGACATCCAGAAAAACAATTTAAGCCAAATAGAATTAAGTTCATTTATATATCTGTTCCTACAGGCAACAATCAGAAAACTAAACCTGCAAGCAAATACAGCAAGCAAGGAAAGGTTGTACCTTTTCCAATTCCAGGGACAAATCTCTCAAAATCCTCAAATTCTTAAAAACAACAAGAAGTCTCCCCATCTCCACCAACTCCTATATCCACATCAACAACAGTTTCACAAACTCCAAATGTCCTGTTACAATATGTATATATATCAACAGACATGATCGCAATATCTTAACATAAAACAACCTATCTAAACTAACCTGATATAGAATTTCTCAAACTCGACCTATATTGATCAATAACCCCAAGCACTCGGAATCTTCACCAAAACCCTATAAAACATATCATATGATCAATATTGTAATATCAAGGCCGTCCAGTTTCGTATAAAAGGATTCAAAACTTATACTTACTGATATAAAACGTATAATACTTGTTTCAATCTAATCCTTCGATTGATTCCCAAAAGATCAAATCTTGATGAAACTAGGTTTTCTCCAAAGAACTTCTTCAAAATCTAAACATAAATCTTAAGGAAACGAAATGATATACGAAGAATCTTGATAAATAAAGGCAAGATTACTTACTCTTGATCCAAATCTGATCTCCCTTGATATTGTTCTTCAAAAACACCCAAAAACTCTTAATTCTCTCTTTCTGTCAAAGGAAGGAGGTTAAAAATGAAAAACACGAACCCTAGGATTTCTTATAACAGCACAGAAAACGAAAAGACACCTCATGTATTATATGCCTGCCATATAATACACATAAATAAAACTTATAAGGATGGACCATAAAACCCTCTTATTTTATATCAAATGACAAACTTGCCCTTCTTTATAATTTATTTATCTTTATATTACATATTGTATACAATATTCTTTCACCCAAACTGAAATAAACTTGGATCAATTACACTTTGTACACAGTACACATGAATTTTTACAATCTTTCAATTTGCACGCCATTTTGTGTTTTTCCCTCTTTTTTAACATATTAAGGAGTTTTTTTAATCATATTCTGATTATTTTATTATCATATTTTTATTATTTAAAAATAAATATTTGTTATAAACAAATAGTAGAATATTAATAAAAATTCATAATTTTATTTATAAACAAACTGATAATAAGATATCAATAAAAAATTAATAATTTTACATATAAACTAATTAATCAAATACAATACAAATATAATATTAATAAGTTTATGTATATATTATATGCAAATATGCCAGAGATAAAAATACAATAATGAAATCATTCATGAATCTGCTTTTTGGTGGCTCACAATTAATTAAAATAGGGAAAAATATTATGAGAGTTTTGACAAATATTCACAAAATGTCGGTAAGTAAAAAATAAAATAAAAATGCCACTTATATAACTAAATACCGGAAGCACCCTTGATCCTTTTTCATTATTACAGAAACACCGTTATCGTTCTGTTCTGTGTATGTGGCCTCCTCGGTCCTCACCCTGTTGACTGGTCACATGGGGAAGGACATATGCACAGACATTTGATTTGTCTCATTCATGTTTCTCCCACTTCATCCTCTTGGTTCTAACTGTAATTTTCATTCACATTGAAGGACAATTCCGGAAATCCACAGTCACGAAGAAGCATAAAAACGAGGGAGTGGAAACTTAAGGGAAAAGCAGGGACAGAGAAAGAGGGTTTTGCTCCCAATGTTTGTGTTTGACTGCATGTGCGACCTCACCGAGGTTGTCTGTCTTTGGTTGATAGCGAAACCCTCTTCAACTCTCTGTCTCTCTCGCTCTTTTGGAGCTGAGCTTTCTTTCTGGGGAAATTATTGCGTTACGTATAACCGTATTAGGGCTTAGGTTAGGGTTTCTGATCTTGACTTATGTAGCTGTATCTTTCTCTCTACTTATGCTGCCTGAAACCTAACTGTAAACTCTATGAGAAACTGGAAATGGAATACATTATTATGTACCTGAACCCAAATGAAATATTCTTTCGCCCAAGGAAAAAATAATAATAAGGGAAGCCATGCAAGTGCTGTATATGTTCTTCGCAGATGGAAAAAAGGATATAACAAGAGGCGATGATGATCTTTTAGTAAGTGATTGCAAGCGAAGAAGAGACAAATTTGACAGACTATGGAGAATCGTTCGTGTCGTGCGCAAGGCGATATTCGCAGCCATGGCGGGGTTCCTAATTTTTTTTCGTCTGATCAAATGAGAATCTGAGCCTCGTATATTTGATTATTTTTTCTGTTTCCAATTTTTTGAATTTTAACTATTCTTTTCTTTCTTCCTTGTTTTAAGCGATTTTTAAATTTTTTGTTTTTTTTTTTCCTTATTTCAGTTTGTTTAAAGGTCACTAAAGGTGATTCTGTAGTCTGGGTAAAAGATGCGGTTATAGTGTTCTGTTTCAAAATCAATATTTTCTGGTGTCTTGAAATTTTTGAGAACTTTTGGTTATATGTCTCTGAAAGCTTGCCTTTTCAATTGCAGTGAGGTTGCATTTACTTTACGAGGAAGTTCGTACATTACATATAGACAATTATTGCGATTTCAATCGCAATATCTACCGTATTTTATTATCACGTATCTTATATAATAAACACGATTTTAATACTATATGGTGCTAATTAATTTTTATTTTGATTTTATTTAAATAATTAATTTTAATTACGATTCTAAACAAGAAATAAGTTCGTATCTTAATCGAGTTAATTGTTCAGGCTCAAACTACTGTAATTTTAAACTTTAAGATACTCGATTCAAATGTCAACGATAATTCCAATTTAATTTGATTGTATCTTAGTCGGGTTAATTCTTCAAGCTTGAGCTACTTCAATTTTGAACTTTAAGATACTCAATTCAAATAGCTTGGAAGAATGTTTAAACTTTTTATATTTTTATAAAAATAATAAATTATAGAAGTTTATTCATTTTTAAAAGTCTATTTTTATTCCTTGCTATTTTTTTATTTATATCTAATTGCCCATATTTATTAATTTTAAAATCAAGCCATACAAAATTTAATTTTTTTTCCTAAAGTTCAAAATATTTTTAAATTTAACTAAAGTTGATCGTCTAAATAGTCAAGTCAATTTGATTTGAGAAAAACCTAAAAATTAAAATTCGGTCGATTTCGGGTATTTTATTTGAGTGGAGTTGGTCTTCTTCTTTTTTTTTTTTTTTTTTTTTTTGGCCATGCATTATTCAGACTCTATGCACGCGTAACTAAGTTTTCTTTAATGCTACTAGTAGGGAAAGCGCCCGTTCTGCCCATGTAAAAAGAATAAAAATTTAAAATATAATAAAATAATTATTATAATACAATAAAAGTATTATTGAATCCATCGTATTACACAATTAAACAAACAAAACATTAGTCATTTAACATATAATATCAGTCATTTAACATATAATATCAAGATATTATATAATAAAAATGTTTTATGTAATTTTGAGTTAAATAGATTACATTTTATTATTTAAAATTTTGATGTAAGTTTTTAGAAGAAAAAGGGAATGAGAGAGTGATTTTGTTAGAATTGGAGTTTAGTGCAGAAGAAAGAGATGGTAAGTTATAATTTTGAAATAGTAATTATTATTTTGAAAAAGAAAGAAAAAAAGACAAAATCATTAAATAATAAAAATATTTTACATGACAGTACGATATTTAAAATACAATATAACTATTGAGCTAAATCTTATATAGTTTATGATTTGAAAAAAAAAAAAAACAAAAAGATAGCAATAATGATGCATGAATAGTTTTTAAAATAAGTAAAAGAGGAGAATATACAATTGCAATAATTATTAAAGATGCAAAACAAAAATCTTAAGATAGTAGTGAAAAATGCAAAAACTTTAGAACCTTTGGCTACAATTTAAATGAAGTAGTGCATACAAAAAGAAAACTAACATTGAATTATATAGGAAGTCAAACCTAAACAATTAGTAATTCTTTTCTTTAATGACTATGATTTATTTTTATTTCAAAAATAATGATTTGTATTTTGAAAGATGTATTATCTGTGTTGCTGACATAACAGGCTAAAATTATTAATCTTAATTAGCTTATTTAGGAAGTTCATCTATTTGATCTCATTTGTATGATAAATACGAATGCTAGTTATTCTACTATTTAAGATAAATGTAAAGAATGAACATCGGATTAAATACATCTTATTTCATAAAACCAAATCATAAAAATTTTTATGATGGCATGAAATACTACAATAGTTTTCTTTACTTTTTGATACATCAAAGGTATCTTTAATTTTAATAATACAATAGATAAATATCTACAGGTACTTTAATTTTAATAATATAATAGATAATTATTCACAGTTATGATGTAAATTTTATGAGGTCAAAACCATTGTTGGAAAGTTACAAAAAAAAAAAAAAAAAAATTGCCAAGCAAATTTCTAAATGAATAGAAGATGATTTCATTTGAAAGGATTTATTTGGGAAGCTCAAAAAGATTTGATGACATGAAAATCATATCTAGAGTCTTGTAGTCACAAAAAACATGCATTTATCACAATTATGACATAAAATTTTATCTTTGATTTCATCTTACAAAATCCTAGTCTTGAAAGGTATGTTACAAATGGCACCATAGAGGATAAGTAATTTTTAGTAAGTATTGGCCATGCCTTTGGCATTATATAATAGAGAAGCATAGCATTTTCTGCATCATGGGTACTTCATTTGCCCAGCCTTTAGAAGATTTTATTGAAAGTTTCCTGCAATATAATCTTTTTAGTGAAATATAGATGAAAAAAATCATTTACCAATCTATTTGTTTGAAATAGAATGAGAATTTGATTGCCTGGCATTCATTATGAAAATGAAAAGGTATATAGGATAGAAGAAAGTTATTAAATAATTTATAGAGAGAATTAGATGGAGGGAGAGAGCAGTTATTAAATGAAAAGAGAGGGAAAAAATTGATTGTTGAAAATGAAAAGGTTTACAAGAGAAAAGAAAGGGTAAATAATTGAGAGAGAATAAAATAGAGGGGGAGAGAGAGCAGTTATTATTTTTTAGTGATGGAGAGAACAACTATTTAATGAATAAAAACTGCTCCTAAAATTATGGAATGAGAGAATTAAAAATATATAGATTATAGTTCCGATTTTTTTTATCCTAATTAACTATATTTGCTTAATAGTTATAGTTAATAGACATTATTTAGTTTGATCTATTTCTAAAGTGTTAAAAAAGAACATGAGATACGATCAAAGCTTATCGCGCCACAAGACTTGCCACATCCTACATTCACCGCGCCTTAGTTTTTACCTTCGATCAAAGTTGTGTATGCTTGAGTGTCGAGTATTGATTTTGAGCTTGTTGTGCCTAATTGATCAACAAGTCGAGTCTTCAACGTAACCCTCAACCAAGACTATGCATCATTGATTTTAGCTTGCTAAAACCTGCAGCAACTCACAAAAACACACAACATGCACATATAATTCCTAGCATTTTATTTGACTAATTAAGTACAATTTACCATAATTGAACAGTTAATTATGCATCATATTATCTCATCAAAATCCGCATTGAACACACAAGTTCAACATTATAGGGTCTATCAGACAGGTTTCGAGTTCATGGGGCAAAACTCTATAAGGTCTGGGATGGGTTTCAAAAACCCTTTAGGGTATTAGAATCAAATTTTATAAAACCCATCCTGGTTGCATCCCAAGTAGGAATTGATTCAATGGAATTTGCAATTTTGGATTTTGCTCTATTTCACTTTTATTAATGTTATTTAATTCCATTACATTTAAATTTTATTCACACATTTACTATCTAGATTAATTGTTAAGGCATTTTTTTATAAATATTATTGTTAACAGTAGAATATAGCCATCGATCTACTTAGTCTCGTGGGCTCTGAAATCCTATAACACCAGTAAGCCTAGGAAAGGCCTACTAATCGCAACGTCTTGACCTCCTAGAAAGTTAACAAGATCCACACCTCCACCAAAGAACATGGCGCAAGGTCTCTCCAGAAATCCTCACCTCAGAAAGGCTAACCAAGCTGATGACCTCCCAAAAAGCTAACAAGGTCCGCACCTCTACTAAAGAATATGGCATAAGGCCTTCCTAGAAATCCTCACCTTGGAAAGGCTAACTGAGCTCTTGTGGCCTCATAATCTCTAGTATCACTCGTGACCGGGGGAGGGAATACAATTAACTCGGCTACACTCTGCAAAGCCACGACTATCCAACTCAGGTATCCCCATCACATCTAATACTAGGTCAGCTACCAGGAGGAATTTTGCCTTGATACAACTGTAAACACTATAAATACCCCCCTCTTTCCCATCTAGAAAGGGGGGAAAAAAGGAAAAGCACAAAGAGAAAAAAGGAGAACCTACCTTCCATTTTCATAGATACATTATTCTTACCCACAAACTGGCTTAAGCATCGGAGTGGCCACGATGGACAACTCCCCAACACCCCTCTGACCATTTTTTCTGTGTTTGCAAGAGCTAACTCTACCGTCCCAAATCAACTCGTGCAACAATTTAGCACTGTCTGTGGGAGGATTTTGACCAAAACCTTTTTAAAAACCCCTCTTTTTCTCCATCGCTTTCCTTACTAAAGCCTCTCAAAAACCCATAAAACCATCACCACAAAATTAAACTTTGCATATAATGCTAATAGTACACCAGAGCAAGAATTAAACCAATCTTGCCTCCATGCAACTTGGGATTATCCCAGGAGGCGACGGCAGTACCCCTGAACCAGCAAACCGACCAACTAGTAGCCACAAATGATGGCCCTTTGAACCCAAGGTGCCTCTTGGAGTTAGAATACTTATGCATAAGAATATAGAGAATGGGCGCTCTACTTCTCTCCTCTAAGCTAAGATCACAAAGTCAGAGGGCCAGAAGATCCTACATTAAGAAGAACATGCCTTTAGTGCGTGACGAAGTGCCTTTCCAACCCAACCATTGTCCAGACCCGAAGGGGAACCAACTAAAATAGACCACAGGCGTATCATGATACCTCTGCGAGCTAGCGCACCCAACAAAGAGCGTTCCTACAATTGGAATCTTCACTTAAATGAATATTGGAACCTGGTACTCCTAGAAGCCTAGCATGGGCTGCTTGGAGTATCTCTCGAGGAAGCACGACATCACAACACTCAACTTGTGTTACCTCGAGATACCAAGTAAAGGATGAGAAACATGCCAAGACAAGGATTACAGGCCTTAACTAAGCCTGAGTTCATGGGAACAACACATATACCCTCGTTGCAAAGGATATCTAGCTTTGGTTTCAACAAAGAACGCATGCTCAAAGAAATCAAAGACATAAATGAGAAGGCTTTTGACCATTAGAGAAGGTTTTGGTGACAAACTCACTGCTAAGATGCTCCCATGCAAGACGCCCTTTACAGTCGAGATTTAAACCAAGATGCTCCCGATGGAGCTCGGCCACCCGCCCTAGAATCCTACAACGAGTTGACTGATTCGAAGGATCACATCGCTTAGTTCCAATACACTATGGTAATACACAAATTTTCAGATGTCATACGATGCAAAACTTTCGCTACCACTTTTCAAGGGGTAGCCCGGGTATGGTTCAGCAAACTTAAGCTAAACACAATAGGTTTGTTTGCTCAACTTAGCGACCTTTTTGGGGCACTTTTCGTGGTGAACATGCTGTTAGAGAAAAATGCCTTATATCGTTATACAGTACGGCAACGGCGAGGTGAACCTTTAAAGGATTACCTTGCAAGGTTTAACAAAGCATGCTTAGAAGTCCTTAACCTCGACCAAGGAGTAGCTTTAGAGGCTATCAAATAATGGGTCCTTGCAAATAGCTCATTCTTCGATTCCATTTTGAAATGCTATCTCACCATGCTTAAGCAAGTGAGAGAAAAGGCACAAAAATACATTCACTAAGAACACATCAGACATGCCGAAAGAGGACACCAAAAATGACAAAAGAGAGGTGGAAGCTAGGTCTGAGCTCCCTCGGATTGAAAGCAATCCACCTCAAGAAAGGGGACGACAAAAAGACCATTGCGACTTCAACTAAGATAATGCATGGTGGCGGCAAGAGGCATTGGTTCCTTATCTCGAGGAATACATCTTGGATTGGCAACTTTAAGGGTGTGAACTCATCTTACATTGGGAAGAAAAGAATTAAAGGAATATTGCAAGTATCACCACAACTGCAGGCATGATACAAAGAATTGTTGGTAACTCAAGAGTACCATAGAGGATGCTATACGGCGTGGCTAACTCAAGCAGTATATCGATCAAGATATAAAGCCGAGGCATCCACACAAAAATGCAGGGCTGATGAGTAGGAGAAAGCCCCTAACACTCGAGATCGCTTAGACTAGCCTCAACTCCATCAACAGTGCCATGGCAAGATTAATATTATCATAGGCAGACCATCGGCATCAACGACAGTCGAGCTACCATCTAACTTGAGCTCGTCCCAACAAGTGATGAGCTTGGAACCTAAAAGCGCTAAGGTTAACATCACTATCTCCTTTTCAGATAAAGACTATGAAGGGGTCTAAACCCCTCACCAAGACGCTTTAAGTGGTAGCTATATGGTTTTAATATGATAGCTCTCGAACTCAGCATCTCTGGTTCATTTTGAAAATTATTTTTTTTGTAAATCTGCAGCAAAATTAGGACTAACCTACCCATTAGTCCTAATTTATCTGTTTCCCAACTTTAGTTGGATGGCGACTCCAAATTTGTTTTAAATTTTAAAAGTTTCATTTAATTCTTAGTTGAGGGTTTATATTAAATAGGTTATGGTTTAATACAAATGGGATTAAAGAAAATTGAGTAAAAAATGAAAAATCCAGACTCAATAGCTTGGTGACTTCATTGGAGAATTCTATTTTTTTAGAGGGCTAGCCACTTGAAATTCTTAAATTTAAAGTTTATCATTTCTATGCTCATTCTTGTATATTATTTATAATCATTAATTTGTAAATAGCTATACTAATCTTTTCCTTTAACCGATGCAGATAGAAAGGAAATTATGTGAATAGCCCTAATAGGGGCAAATGTTATCTTCGACGCAAGGGGAGGATGAAAATATGTGCTAGATATGGTCAAACCAGGCCATCTTAAGACCTTAGGCAGGGAAGTCGCTAGTACAATCATGAGGCTGTGGCATTTCTACCCTTTAGTTTACGAAACGACCTCCATTCCAGTTTAGTGTTGATTTGTGATTCATTAAATCGGGGAACCTTTAGAACCCACCCTATTGCATTTATAAGTATGGGTTGGCAAATAAATAATAGTGGAGCATACCTTAAAATGAGTTGCATTTAAAAAAAAAAAAGTAAAGTTTTCTAAATCTCTCCTATGTAAATGTCTCCACTTACATTTTCTTCAAACAAAGTTGTAACTCAAACGGAAAATTTTCTCAATTGGCCCAGTGCTAATTAGTTGCCAACCCCCATATTTGCATTAGTGTGACTTGCATATGTAATATATATATATCTTGTGCATATTGTGTATTTACTCTTGTGAATTAGCATACATCTTTGTAAAAAAAAAAAAGAAAAAGAAAAAACACCTATATAATTATCATTAATCTTGTAATTTAAAAAAAAAAAGAAAAGAAATGGCTCATAATAATTTTACATGAATTTGTCAAGAAGATGTTATGAGATCCGTAAGAAGTGATAAGACTTGTTCACATCTTAAGGATCCTCGATCTACACCTTCGCCTGGCTGAGATGAAGGCCTATTTTTTGGAGGAAAAGGCCCGAACTATTAAAACAAAGTCTGAACTCTGTTAGAAGATAACAAAAAATTATTGGAGAACGTACCAAAAGAAAAAGCATGAAGGTAAAAAAGGAGAGCGTACCTTATATTTCCATAGATACAATATTCCTATCCACGAATTGACTCAAGCATCGGAGTGGCTGCACTAGGTAATCCCCTGGCATCCCTTTAATGGTTTTCTCTGTGTTTGTAGGAGCTAACTCTATCGGCCTAAATCAGCTCGTGCAATAATCATTATATTCAAAATTCCATAGATGAATTCAAATATAAATGTTACTCATCTCATTCCATTCTATTCCAATCCATTTTAGTTCAAATAATTTCATGCACCTAAGTTGATGTAGTGTTTTTCTTTTCTTTTTTTTTTTCAGCAACAAAACATTTCAATTCTTATTAATTCCACGAGTAACTCACAATATAAACCATAAGTTGAATGTCAAAATTGCAATTAATAGTACATCTTAATCCCATTATAGCAATTCTATTAAAAATCTATACAAGTCTTCATCTTTTTTTTTTTTTCTCATAATTAAAGCTTTTGCTATTTTAAACCTCTTCCAGATTTTATACTAATTAAACCACTAAAGAATCTTTTATAATTGATAATACCTTTCAAATTCCATTATATCCTTTTTCATCAATAATTTCAAATTTGAATCATTTCATGGTGCCATTATATTTCCTAACAATGATAAATTTCAATTATACTAATATCAATTCTTGTGACCTACTTTCGATCACGTTATTATTGTTTCTCTTCTTAAATAACCATACCAACGTGTAGTCTATTGCCTCGTTAACTTGTAAAACCTTCTTGAATTTGCTTGTGGCAGACTTACAAGAAGCATTGGATAAAGGAGCATGCTCTTGCATCTATATTGATTACTGTTGATGGCGAGTAATACACTACAGCCCAATCAACCGCAACACGTCCTACATGGGCCAAGAGCCCCAAAAGAAATGCCAAAGCCGATAGGTCTAATCGTCCCGCAATGGATCTGCCTAGGTCAAGATGAGTGAAACAGTTGGTACATCCACCTATGGTCTTTGCTTCACCTATGCTAGTCCAACCTCTTCTCAAGACATCTAAGGGATTTCATAGCTATATTAAACTTTTTAAAGTATATTTTGGATGCCCAACAGGTAGCATGCTAAGAGCATTCACATCTCATAAACTTTTAGAGGTTCTTAAAGTGCTACATAAACATTTTAAGGATCTTTTTTAAAGGAGAAAAAAATGGATGATCCTTGGTTTACCTAATTTTGGCAACACCTTTTATGAGGGATGTACCGAATAATATTATGGTATCACAATGGTCCAATATATGATAGTAGATGTAGTTCCACAATCTTATGTGGCATTCTCTCAATGAAGGATATTACTAAAACTAGGTAGACCATTTTGTTCCTTTTAAAGAACCTCACAACTTTTATCTCTATCTTGTTTCACACAATGTCCTTCACATCTTTTTAGATTTTGCATGTCATGTATATTTGTACATTGCACACTTAATAAAATTAAAACATATAAAAGTGACTATTACAAGACATGAAAAACAATCATTTCAAGGTTCTTGTGACATAATGCAAAAAAAGTTAAAAGATCTCTCTCATAGGAGCACGTGCTAAGTACCTTCAGTCAGGATGCTCTAAGAGCATTCACATCTCTAAGAACCTTTTAAAGATCTTTAAAATGTCATATCAGCATTTTAAGAATCTCACTTTTTTAAAGATCTCATTTTTTTAAGAATTTTACAACTTTATCCTAAGATGCTTCACAATTTTTTAAAATTTGTGAGTCACATGTATTTTTTACGCAATACTTTTATTTTCTTTTTTTTGAAGTGATGTTAATGTAAATAATAATTTATAAAATAAATTAAGAATAAATTAAATAAAAAGGAAATATCCACAAAATACATTATCTATTAATATCTAATTTATTATCAATGCAATGGCTATAAAATGCACAAAATTTAGGAAAAAAATATTTCCATTGTCATTCAAAATAAATTGGTATGCAATGGTAGTAGGAAATTAAATAGAAGAAGGAAATTAAAAAAAAAAAAAAACCATACAATTTGCTTGCAAGGAACAAAAAATGGCCTGACTAAAAATCGAAGTTTGACCTCAGCCTTTGACAAAACTGAAAATCAACAAAAAAAAATATTTTTTTATTAAGTTAAATGCCTATTTTATAGGGTTATTTGAGTTTAGTAAAACAATAAAAAACATATATTTTTTAATAAGTGAAATATCTATTTTCTAGAGTCTACTAATTAAAATTTATCGTATAAAGTGATTTCTTTCTTTTAAATTTCACCACTTTATTATAACACGTATTAAGTATTAATTGATTTGATTTAGAATGAAAATGCAATTTGAGGAAAGCAAATTTTGGTTATTCACGTAGAGTTTCGTATCAATAACCCGTTTCGGACGTTCTAATATCACTGGATCCCGAAAACACCTTTAACGTTTTTTAATTATTATATTAAAATTAACCATTGTGTTTTGTGGTTCAGTGGATATAGTCTCCTCAGCTTTTTTATTTCCTAATTTCATCCCTCTTGGTTCAACATTAAAATTAAAAAAAGCCACTTATGCCACGAGATTCGGAATATCGAAGCACCCTTAACCCTTTTTCGTTATTACAATAACACCCCTGTTGTTTTGTGGCTGCGGTGCAGCTCTCCCAGGTTCCCACTTTTATCTTTTCGTCATTTCAGTCCGCTTGGTTCAACTGTAATTTCACATTCACATTGAAGGATAAATCCGGAAAACCACGAACAAAGAAGCATAAAACAGGGAATGGAAAGTTAGGGGAAAAGCTGAGAAAGAGAAAGAGGGTTTTGCTCCCAATTGTTTGTGTTTGACTGCATGTGCTACCTCTACGAGGTTGGCTCTCTTGGTTGATAGCGAAACCCCCCCTTAGCTCTGTCTCCTGCTTCTTCTGGGAAATTCATTATGTATTAGGGTTTAGGTTAGGGTTTCTGAGCTGTATCTAAATCTGTATCTGTTTCTTTACATATACTACTGAAACTCTAATTCTAAACTCTATGAGAAACTGAAAATGGTAAACATTATGATATCTGATGAAATCAAATGCATTATTCATTGGCCAAAAAAAAGAAAAAAATTAAATGCTATGTTCTTCGCAGACGGAAAAAAAAAAGAATATAAAAGAGGCGATGATGATTTTGTTAGTGGTGATTGTAAGCGAAGAAGAGATGAATTGACAGACTACGAGAACCGTCCGTATCTTGGCGTGGTGATTCTTGCAGCCATGGCGGGGTTCCTACATTTTTTGTCTGATCAAATTAGAATCTGAGCCTCATATGTTTCATTTTTTCTTTCCAATTTTTCGAATTTCAATTGTTTACTTAAATTTTTTCATCCTGGTTCTAAGCGATTTGAATTTATCATTTTATTTTTTTCAGTTTGTTAAAAAGGTCACTAGAGCTGATTTCGTAGCTTGGGTAAAAGATGTAGCTGTCGTTTTTCTGTTTCAAAAAAAAAAAAAAAATTTCTGGCGTCTTAAAAATTTCAAAACTTTTGGTTATGAAATTGACAAGAGTAGTTGATGTTCATTTTGGGAATTACTGGCTGGTTTGCTGAAAGAAAAGGAGGAAGTTTGATTTCTGAATCTGCTACCGAAGTTTTAATAAAACCATTTCTGTTACAAAAAAAGAAAAAAAAGGGCATGCATGGTGATGACTATCTATATTTGTCTTCTAAGCAAATAGGCTATGAATGCCTGGTCGGTGGTGCTGTTCAACGTTCAGCTTCCAAGTCTGTGATATGAATCTGAGGGTTGAAGACCCAAATGGCAAATTAAGGTTAAGGTAGTCGGGTCAGATGTGGGTACGGCGCTCGCCGTATGACAAGGATGTCGTACTGAAATTTTGCTACTAAAACAGGCTGGACATGGAACGAGGTAGCTAAGAGGTTCTAATCTCACTAAATTTTTCTTTTAGTAATTTTTTGGGTAAGATTCTTGTTCCTAGTCTTAATCTTGTAAAGATTAGATCGGATTATGAGCTTTATTGTTAGGATCCTAGTTCTCTGCGTTTTGACAGATTCTCTGAATGTGATTTATATTTATATTTGATTTCATATTTAATTGATTTGATTTATTTATTATTAAAAATATATGTTTTTATCTATACATGTTTTTTGATAAATATTTTATTTAAAAACGATTAAAAAAAAATCAGAACGACCGGAACTATTGATCGAGCACAGCCTAAGCCTAAGAGTCTTCTTCAATGCTACTTTGGGCGAGCTTATTTATTTGTTTATAAGTTTATGTGGGTTTTTAAGTTTTTTTACTTTTACATAAAAAGATAAAAAATCATAAAGAAATTTATTTTTAGGTCATTGGCAAAGGATGTGAAAGGTTGAAAAATATTTCTACAACTATAAAAGCTTTAAAAGATAAGATTTTTAACCTAGAAACTCTTATTAAAAAACCTTTTTTTAGATGCAAGCTGAATTTGTTAGTCTGACCCTCTTGGAATTGTTAAAAAGGGGGATGCTTGTGAAGGAATTTCCTTTTCGTGTAGAGAGTTTTATGGATAAAATAATCAACTTAATATTTTTCTTTTATTTTTTTAATAAAATTGCTCGTAATATTGAATGAAAAAAAAAATCAAGGATGAATTTGATGTATTTGTGAAAAAAATTGGGTTGTGGTACATTTTACAAATTTAGGGATGTATAATATAAATAATCATGTTTTATTTTATCTGTAAATACTAATCAACAACTCATGATTGGTTACGCATAATTGAATTAATAAATTAACGCAACTAATGTGTTTAATTAAATAATATAATAATAAACTAAATTTGTAAAAATAAATAAAAAACAGCTTTTGGCCACTCAATATGGGGATCACGACTAAAAGCAAAAACATTATCGGGTTTTGTTTCCTAGGTGTGCAAGATGACGCTGGAAAGTATATTAAAAAAATCTGAAGAACTTGTAGTACCTGAGTCATGCAATCGGCTTATTTATATATTTATTTATTTTGTAAATAAAATATTCTTCATTCATAACAATCCTTAGAAAAGTTCAATGAAAAAAAAAAAAAAACATAAAATCATGCCTTAATATGTAAAAATCGATGGAAAGTTCTTTAGGTTTTTTCATTCATATCCATGTTCACTGTGTAAAAATCGGGGGAGAAGAAATTTTTAGAAGATAAAAGGAAAAGGCAAATTTCTGTTGAATTGGGCTTTAGAAATGTCATGGGCTTGTGGTCCCATGGATTGCTCGATGCATGCTATATTACTAATTGCAGTAGGAATGCTGTGGAAATTGTAACCGTACCGATGGTGCTTATAAGGAAAAACCAATTCCTTTAGATCATTTAATGGTTTAACACAATCTTGTCAGAATTGGATTGGGATTTGACCCGGACAAGCTAGGGGGTCAGGGGTTGAGGGGTCGGACTGGGTTCTACCGAGGGTCGAATGGGAGTCATAAAAAATAAAAATATAAGGGATAATTTAATTATAAAAGACCAATATGTGTGTAATCACTTAATTAAATCTATATTTGGATCAAATTCATCAATTAATTATTAAATAAATATGATTTAATGATTATATTTTATAAATTTATAATAAAGTATAAATAAATATTTAAATTTCTAATTTTTTATTTTTATTTTTTTTAATCAGGTCAACCGGTCTGGGTCGACCAGTTCGACTGCCCGGATCGACCAAGTCAGTCTGGTTTTCATAAAAAACGAGCTAACCATCGAACCTAGCCCGCCTTCATTGCCGGTTCCGATCGAATCGGTTCGAACCGGTCGGTCCGAACCGGTTCTGACAACCTTGATTTAACAAACTAATAATAAAATTTTTTTATATTTTTTTAATATTAATTTTTTATAATTTATTTGATGATAATATAATAGGCATCAGGTAAAAATTCCTTTAGTCAAACTAACACTAGCAGAGAAAAAAGTCCACTTACATGGCTAAAGACCGGATGCACCTTACAGTTTTTCACATTCACAAAAGCACCCTCCTTGTGAGTGTTCACAAGGTCACGTCACATCCTTCTTGTTCTTGGATTCAACCGTAATTTTTATCCAATGTGAAGGAAAATATTATTTCCAAAAACCACAAACACGAAGAAGCATATAAAAAACTAAAAGGGAATGAAAATTAATGAGAAAAACTGAGACACAGGGAGAGAAGGGGATTTGCTCCCAATTTTTTTTTAATTCGTGCCGACCTCTCCGAGGTTGCCTCTCTTTGGTTAATAGCGAAATCCTCTCGTCTCTCTCTGTCTCTCACTTGCTCTTCCGAAATTAAGCTCCCCTTTATACAACTTTGCAATAAACACACCCTAACAGTAAACGTTACTGGAAATGAGGAGAAAATGGAAAGTGATTCTCAGAATTGACTTTCTCAATCTTTCTTCCTAATGAACCCAGATGAAACCATAGCAATTATTTCCTGACCAAACAAAATAAATAAATAAATAAAATTGTAATGTCACTTTTGGTATGCAGGAATGATTTATAATGGAATGGATCGTATAAGAATGGAATGAGTTTGAGAATAACAAATCTATTCCTACGTTTGAAGATTACATGGAATGGAATGGCTAAAAATATAATTATCGGAAATGCTCTTAGTAATAAATGTAAATTAATACATGATAGGATAAAAAATTAATTGCATTTATACAATTAATAAGAATTGAATGTAATCGCAATTCCGCCTTCTCAAAGCGAAATCAATTCCCTTTCTAAACCAGAATCGTCTATTTCAAGGAATCATGAATCCGGCTCCTAAAAGCGCTTCTAAACACTGGGAAAGGGAATAGAAGCCGGAATCATGATTCCATTCTGATCCATTTCTACGTACCAAACATGCCATAAATACTGTGCTCTTCGCAGATGGAATGAAAAGGATATGGCAAGAGGCGATGATGATTTTTTTAGTAGGTGATTGAAAACAAAGAAGTGACAAGATGGACAGACTACCAAGAGTTGTTCATATCTAGGCATAGCGGATATCGCTCCACAGTGGGTTCCTTTTTTTTTTTTTTTTGTCGGATCATAGGTTAATCTGAGGCTTAGATATATATGTATTTTTCTCTAAACCACATTTCCAATTAATTAAGATTGCTTCATGTTTCTTTTATTTTAGCCCACATTTTCAATTTTAAATAGATCAAGAATAGTATACTTCAGTTTATGACACAACAGGCATAAGCGAGGATTATTATGCAGATAATAGTATAGTAATAGATCTTTGTTATCTGGACTCTTAAGGAATACATATCAGCTTTGGATTTTCCTTTAGAATAATATGGCAGTTAGCAAGGATACACATGTGAGTAATTTTGATCTTATCACATTGTTATTTGTATTGTTTATGCTTGTAGTGTGGTTACATATGTAACAATATATTAAAACTATTATACATGTGGGGTCGGGTATATCGTGCACTGCTTGGTGTATGTTTGGCTGCCAGCATAAAATATTGAAAGTGATAATTACTTTGTTTGGCAACTAACATATGAATCATGTTAATGTTTGCCTGTGAATTGCATGGCCACCTAAGAACATGACTTAATACTATTCGACTATATATTGAACTGATCATGTATTGCATGATTTGCATTTTATTGCATAAAGGTGTGACAGCCTCGCTACGTATTAGCATTTTGATTATTTGGTAAAGCGCTTAGATTTTCTAGATGACATTTTCGTGGTTCTATATAAAAGTACCTTTGTTTCGTTCGATTTCACGGAAACTATGCAGACATCTAAAGGAACATCGCTCATGGTATCGACATAAAATGGCTAATACTTAATAGAGTTTCTTTATTCCAAGGTTCAAAATGAAATGTTTTAAAATTGTTTTATGAAAAAGAGTGATGTCGATTTTCCTTGGTACTTTGTTTCTCTTATGGAGTTTCTTTGTTCTAAGGGTATAAATGAAATATTTTTAAGCTAAATTATGATAAAGCATTGTATTAATTTTGAATTTTCCTTCTCTTGAGCAAGGTGGGTCATTGTACTTAGTTCCTTTAACCCCGATAAGAGGGTGCAAATCTCTATCCTATTTAGATTCTGATCATACAGGCTTGTACCTATGCATATGGTTGATTGTCAAATTGTACATGCTTGCTAATTATACTTGCTTGTTATTGCTTGATGTGTGATTTGGTCTAGTTTTCTCACCAAGTCATGGTTTTGCTCGTACTCTTACAGCTTTTGGTGTAGGATCAGTACAAACTAGGATTGAGCTAGTGAAGCAGATGGCTAGCAACATTAAGCTGCCTATTTAGACCGCTAGCCTACATTTCTACACCGCCGACTTACATTATCTGATTCACTTTTTAGGCCGCCAACTTTCATTTATTCATTATTTATCTTTTTAAGGTTGTTTCCATGTATAGTATAAATAATCCTTTAACTTGTCTTTCTGAGATAGAAGATTTTACAAACTTTTTAAACCCTAATTGAGAGAGTTTTCTCTTGGAAATCGTATTCTTTGCAATAAGTGTGCTTTGGAACATTTGGTAAGTATTATTGTTTTATCAATGCTAACTTGTTGCATTAGAGTGGTATTGGGTGGGAAAATTCTTGTGTAGATGTCAAGAGACTACAGTTTAGGAGGCAGTTACATCTTTAGACATTGTTCAAGATGTGGAAGCCCTGCGAATTGAGTCACGAGTTCAAAGGGTGGTGTTGGATAACATAGATAAAAGATTTTGGCGTTTTGAGTAGCACTTCAAGATCTGATACCAATAGGAACAATAATGGTTATGGAAAATGACTAAGTATAGAGTATACGCACGGAAATCCTATTGTTAGACCTGTTACTATGAATCATAAGTTACATGCTTACAAAGATGATTCTAAGGAGGAAGATGAATTGATGGAGGAAAAGCAACCATGACGACGAGGCATTAGTGGCAAATCTAGAAGAGGTAAGGTATATGGTAATGTTAGATGTTAATATAGAGGTAAAGGTCGTAATTTTGATGAATATTATGAAGATGGGAATGAATATAGAAGGAATTATTTCAAGCTAGAGGTAATTATTCCATATTTTATAGGAAAATTAGGGATTAAAAATTATTGATTGGATTGCTAAGGTTGAGTGGATCTTTAAATATATAGAGATTCCTGAAGAGAAAAGGGTAAGATTGGTTGCATATAGATGATAAGGCTATGCATCTGTATGGTGGGAGAGATTACAAAAAAAAGATAAGTATTGAAGGAAGAGAACCTGGTAAAACTTGGTATAGATGAAGTTATTATTGGGGGATAAATTCCTTCCCCCTAATTATGAGGAAATCATGCTTCAATAGGACCTTCGATTTCATCGAGAAAAGAAATTGATACATGAATATAATGCATAGCTTATGAAGTCAGCGCAAACTAATGATTTGAAAGGGGAAGAAGTTCCTAATCCAAAAGAGAAGGAGAAGGAACACATTGAAGAGACTCTTAAAGAGACCTCATCCGAATCTTTATAAATCGTCACTCATAAAATAGAAGGAAAACCTATGGATGAGAAGATTGAACATCCACCGGTTATTTCCACTGAACCTGATAAAAAGGGATCTGATTCTTATGTATTGCTTGAAATTGTCACAAAAGATACTAAGACTCCTTAAGTCATTGAAAGTAAACCTGTGGAATCACTAGTACGAGAGGAGAAACCAGCTAAAGTAGTTATTGGTGAACTAGCGAAGATAGTGGACAAGGAAAAGCCAATTGAAGCAGTTGAAGCTAAGGAGAAACCAAAAGTTGAATTGGTTGTAAAAGAAGCAAATGAGGAGCCAGAAAGTAAACTGATTAAATTTGAAAACAAGGAGAAAATAAATTATGAAGAAAAGGTAAATATTTTGGTGACTTTAAATGCCGAGGTTGTAGGGTTCGAGTAATTAAAGGAATTATATGAAGCTGATGCTAATTTCAAAGAGATTTGGCTAATATATTCCCTTTCTAGCCAGACGATACACCTTTATATCTAAAAGAGAACTTGGGATTGAGTTCTTCTTAGGTGGAAGAGAATGATGTAAATGGCAAGCAGAACTAAGCCGTCCATTTACACCGCCAACCTACATTGTTTGATTCGCTTTTTAGGTTGCCAACTTTCATTTATTCGTTATTTATCTTTTTAAGGTTTTTTCATGTATAGTATAAATAGTCATTTAACTTGTCTTTCCGAGATAGAATGTTTTACATACTTTTGAAACCCTAATTAAGAAAGTTTTCCTCTTGTAAATTGCATTCTTTGCAATTGAGCATGCTTTGGAACATTAGGTGAGTGTTCTTGTTTTATCCACGCTAACTCGTTGTGTCAGCTAGGAAGGTGTGGAGTATGCTTCTTCAATGGACATCTTGAAAATAGAAAAATAGGTTACATGCATGATGAACTTAGATTATGTAATAGAAAATTATATAATCATTAGAGACTTTGGATTATGAAAGTTCAAATCTAATTTTACTATTTGGTAGGAGACATCGATTCTCTACGATTTCAGTGATTTTTAGGAAATTGTGTACCTTAGTTATGTTAATATTATATGAATAAATATTATGAAGAGGTAATAAATTAATAGAGTGTTGTAATCTTTGACTTGCAAGACAATTCTCATATTACAGGTGCACACTTGATATGATTACTTCAAGATAATCTTATTAGGCCACTATTAGGGTCATCTCAATGTTATTATAGATTTATATAATACGTCGCATATAATCTATATATTAAAATATACAACTTCATATATAACTTATTCATTTTATATAATAGATGAAGTATATCATATAACATTGATATGTTATATACATGCATATACATATAATAAATACCTGTTGCATATACTATCTGATATATACGTATATATAGTATGTGATTTATTATAGATTACACATAATTTATTATATATATATATATATTATATAAGTTACATATATTTGTATAATTTATATAAAATCTATAAAGTTATACATATAATCCATAGTTTGATATGTGGATATATAATCTCAATTATATATATGTATATAATATCATATTCATTTAATGTAACAAAAGAATTATAACATATATATATATATATATCCATAACATATAAAATATACATTTATAACCCTTGATATACGTAATATATTGTAGACACCCCATTTTAATAAGGTATAAGAATTACATGAAGTTTCATTTTATAGTCCTTAAAAAAATTGTTTAGGTTAAATATAATATATTTTTATTATATATTTGGCTATTTTGTGAGATCACATAAGATACTATGAATTGAGACCAAAATATGATCTTGATTTGTAGTTTTTCTAAATTAAATCAGTGTGAAATTTAGGGAACATCGATATCTTACATTCCAAAACTATCAAATGTTTCATACGAATTTTGCTTTTAAGGCAAATTGAATGATATAGAGAGCTTCAAAAAGGTATTTAATATATAAATATTTGATTTAGTTAGAAAGATACATCTTAATTTGGGAAATCCCCAATTTTCATTTAAAGCTTTAAAAGGTATTTAAAGCTGCAATCCCAATTCGTGATTATACAAGAGAAATTGAAGAAATTGGACTTCATAAAAGCGCTCAGCAGGTTTGAATCTATAGGATGCAGGTCTTAAATCCTACCCAGCATCGGGGGCACCATCACCAACCATCTTCGACCTGCCGGCATCTGCTACGCCCGACGCTTCCTAGGTAAGTTCCATGCGCTTGTTTTCTTTTTTATTTATTAATAATAATAATAATACCATGTGATGTTATTATCCTTGAAAATCTTAATCTTGACCTTTATGAGTTCATGATCTTGTAATTTGATTCTCTTGATATTATTTGGATAACATGGATTTAATTATATCAGTTTATGCCTTTCATTATGATTCAATTTGTGATATATTCGTCATGGTTATTGTTCTGGCTCAAATAAAAAAAAAAAAAAGCTTTTATCACATGAAAATTTCGTTTTCATAAGAATTATTGGAAAAAACCTCATTTGATAGATTTAAGATTCACAATAAAAAGTTGGTTTTCATAAAACTACTAAAATTTAATGAATTTAAAGGGTAAAGAATTCAAGCTTTTAAAATTAATCAACAAACTAAAGTTTTCATCAATCTAAAAACTACGTATTGTTTGATCTTAAATAGTGAGTACATGGGTAATTAATAGATGACATAAAAAATGTAAAAAAATTCTTTTTTTTTTTTTTTGGGATGAAATTGCTATGACATAGTAAATATTGTTCTTGTTAATATAATTGACAATATGTAAACTATGTTGTCTTTTGGAAATATTAATTAAATTAGTCATTTTCTGTAAATATTAATCTTGGCAAATATTCTTTTGTAAATAATACATATAATTTCAAATTAAGATATAAAAGGGAATAAGTCATAATTGAAAAATTAAAGGTAGTAACCGTTTAGGTTTTAATATGATAATCCCGAGACTCACGAATTTTCTGAAAATTATCTTTTTCTTTTTCATTTTTTTTTCCGATGGGCCGCAAGAGCTATTATAATGTGGCACATAGAGACAATACAATGCACTAACGTAGGGAATTGAATTCAGCATCTCAAGAATAAGGATCTAAGTTGGATGCCACTAGGTTATAAAACCATTGGCTGAAAATGCAACTTTTTATAGACCAGTAGCTAAATTAGAATCAATCTACTTATTGGTCCTAATTTAATATTTTTTTTTAGTCGAGTGGTGACTCAACTTTTTTTAGAAATTTCCTTTAATTCTTAATTAATGGTTCATATTAAATGAGTTAAGATTTAATACGAATCGGATTAAAGGAAATCAAATTGAAAATCAAAATCTAAGCTCAACCTATATAATTTATACATATCATGATACATTAGAAGTTATATTCAAATTCAATAACGTACCAATAAATACATGTACTGCTGCTGCTTGATTTGTAATGCTTTACATTACTATGTGCTTTTTTCAAGAGATATGAATAATTTTGTAGAATTTATCGATTCGAGAAGTTAAGGGAATACTATATCCAGATGCCAATACTAAAAAAATATTACAATCACTTTTATTCGATACCAAAGAAAGTTACAAATCGTTTTAAATTAGATTATGAGAATACATCAAATGATTATAAAATGATCATGGCTTATATAATCATTTGATATATAAACAAATTTAAAGTGGTTTTGACATTTTTTTGGTATCGAATAAAAAAAGTGATTATAACTATTCTTTAGGGCCAGATTTGGATATGGTAATACTTTAGCTTCTCGAATTGATGGATTCCACAATATAAGTGTCGGTTCCCTGTTAAATGTCATTAAAAAGGACCAATCCGTTGCATGAACCAATCGGTTGCAGGTTGTTAATGGACAAAGTTTCATCTAATTGAAGATTAAAGAATTCCATGATTTGCACACACATTTGAAACGCAATAAAGCCTTTACAAGTAAATATTAGAGAATTTTAATAACGATTTTTGGTGTAATCTAAACTGTTAGGAAAGAACATCAGCAAATATTATCAAAGTTATCTAATAAAAAGATATGGATCAAAATGATTTTTTTTTACAAAAAAAAAAAAATAGAAAGAAAGAAAGAACAGAAAGAACCTGAATTTGCAGCCATTGATTTTGATTCTTTTTTATTCTTGATTCTTTTCTTGTTTTGAAAATCCGATGCGTCGATTGAATAAGAAATCAAGTTCTTCTCTGCCAATGCAAATAAACTAAGATTAAAGTTTGCTATCGAGCTGTAATTAATTACAAAATCATAATTAATGAAACCTCTGTGTCTCATACAATTCGCATCGTAACATTGTACTAAAGAATAGATATATTGAAAAGTGGTAAACTAAATAAAGTAGAAAAGTATTAATAGCTTTATAGTCCAATAAAACCTCGTCTGGTTTTTTAAATGAGTAGTACCTAGTTCGATTCCTCCTCCTTATTGTAATGACAATAAATAAATAAAGCAGTACCGGTTTTGGATTAAAAGATAATTGGCTTTGTGCGGACTTATGAAGCTCAGCTCGGTAGCTTTCGTTCTGTGGTTGGAAACAATTAATGAATTATTAGGACTTAATTGAATGAATTAGGATATTCTTCTTTTATATAAATATGTGTGTATGTGTTTTATATATATATATATATATATATTTTGGCGGAGTGTTTTTTATATGTTAAATTAGTGTTTTTTTTAATAGGAGAAGCTTGTAACGAGGAAAAAAGAAGACAATCTTTATTTTATTAGTAACTTGTTTGGTTTTGCTGTTATTAGGAATTAATTGATATTTATATATACTATTGTTAATCGGTTTCATGTTATTTGTGTCAAAAAATCATATAATAATGTAGAAAATTCATTTCTTTATTTGTTTTTTAGACGCAGCACAGTTGTTAAGATAATAGAATATGAGATATGAATAGTAATGTAGTGTTGTGGTGGAATTAGGAAAGTTCATTTATTTTATATATATATATAGGTGAGATGTATGTGCGTTTTTCATATGTTAAATTAGTGTATTTTTAGTAGATGCTTGTTATCATGAGGAGGGAAAAAAAGGGTAATCTTTATTTTATTAGCAACTTAGTTGGTTTTATTGTTATTAGGATATTTATATAAGATAATGGAATTTGAGATGTTAAGCATTTTATGGGAAAAGGAATAAAATATTATTATTTTTAAAAATAATTACGAAAATATCATTGGGATCAAAATAATCCCAGTATTAAGCAAGTTGACCTATCGTGTTGTACCCTGTCTCTTAAAGAGACGACATCTGCAACAATATATCCCCAGCCCATGTTCTTCTTCCTCGCTTTGGTTGCAAAGAAAAAAAACCCCCAAAATTGAAATTGAAAACCCTAACCCTCATTCTACAAATTCGAAGCCGATTTTCATGCAATTTACCCTATATATTGGATTATCTCGATCACTAGGTGTTGTGGAAGTGTTAATATGGTAGAGAAGAGAAGTGATTCGTGCAAGATGACCCACATTATTCCGCGTCGAAATCGAGTTGGTATTGTATTTTTCTCTTTTTTTTTCGTTTTTGATGTTGTATTGTTGTATATCAAGTTTTGTGGGTGATTTTTTTATTAAAATTGTTAAGTACATTATGTGGTTTTTATATTTGATTAGTTATTGCATTATTGTATAACTGTATAAGATGATTATTGCATTATCGGTTCATCAAATGTATAAAAAACAAGACCGGTTTAAATAATTTAATCCCAATATAGCTGAATTAGATTATTTGTTAAATTAAAATAGGATAAATAAGTGCATACGGGATAAATTAATAAAATAGGTCCATCTAACATGTAGTGTTAAACATACTCTTATAAGACCAAGGCCGATATAGTAGTATTAGGAGTTATGTAAAATATTATGGAAGCGCGATTGATAAGTGATGATGTAACTTTCATGCATTCGAACTATATTTTATGAGATGGCAGAGTTGGTCAGGAAATGGATAAGGTAAAGTTTATACTGTATGCTCATGAGAATATTGTACAAGGCAATGATGGTTCTGATTATGATAAGCAGTCAAGTTTGAGAGATGGAACAGCATCTCAAATGCCCATCAAGTAAGCTATTTCGACTACCAGAAATGGATATTTGAAGTTGTAACTATTTCGCACCCTACGATGTATGGTCAGAAGGGGGACCACGTACAAAAGTTGACTTAAGAGCAAGCAGATGTACTTGTAACAAGTAACAGACATGCAGAATTCTATGCCCCCATGCAATGATAGTAATCAAAACACTGCACATGGATTGTGTTGCCCAAGTAGGATATTAGTATAGTGGGACAACCAGCTTAGAGTGTATGGCTGTTCCTTCATACTTGCAGCCGATAAAGTTAATTGGACTCCTTTGGACATTACCAAATGGCACCCCCATCACAAGTCTTATTAGGAGAAGGGATGGGCCTAGGGAAAAGCGCTACAAGAATGAGATGGATATTCGAGAGGGCCCATGAGGTTGCTCATGTGATTCATGTGGGCAGCAATGACATAACATTCACAGTTTTTCAAATAGAGGGTCGACTAGTAGAACAATACCGGGTCAGTCGAGTCATTGTGGTAAATCTTTGTATGCTTTGTTTGATTGTACTTATCTAGCATACTTTATGATTTTTTTAAGGTCATTACTTTCTCTACTAATAGTGTTCATTACTTTCTCTATTAGAAATGGATCCAGGACCTAGCGATCACTTTTTACTTTCGGGGTAGCCTATTCATAAATCAAGGCTCGCCTGGGAGGGACAGGTAAGCTTTTGTCCTCAACCAATTACTTTCCACATAACAAGATTGTTACTTATAAGTTTAATGACTTTCTTGTAAGAGCATGTTGTTTTACATTGTTGCCGTAAGGAGGCGAGGTTGAGGTAGCAAGATGGCATACCTGCACATTTGGATGATCGACTGGTGCCAGTCCTGTCGCAGGTAGGTTTCATTGGGATAGCACAAATTCCTTTCATCCAACTAGATTAGCATCTCATTACAGCTTTAGTAAAGAGGTGGCACTTGGAGACCCACACCTTCCACATGACCACGGGAGAGTGGTCTATGACATTGGAGGATATAGCAGTCCTCACTGGCCTTCCTACAGATGGACAGGTAGTTATGGGCACCACTTGGATAGATTAAGTGGGATTGCATCATGATTTGTTAGGACTTCGACCAGTGCCTTGGACTGCTATGGATAGTAGTCGTCTGAAGATATCCTGGCTGGACACCCACTTTAGAGTGCTACTAGATTTTGTTGATGAGGTGCTTATTAGACACCATGCCAGGGCGTATATCTTGATGCTGCTGGGAGGTTCATGATCGTAGTTAAGTCGTCTAACTACTTCATCTGATGTACTTATAGTTGCTTCGAGACTTCGAGAGGGCCGACCAGTACGTGTAGGGAGCATCCTGTTTAGCATGGCTGTACAAGCAGCTATGTTTGGCTTCCCACATTGACATCGGGGACATTGTAGGACTTTTAGTTATCCTGTAAATATGGTCCTGGGAGCACTTCCCTCACATCGCGCTGGTGTGTCGAGAGATTACCCTAGTTACAGCGGGACACCCACTCACTAGCCATTGGAGTGTAACTTTTGATGTTACTCGTTTAGCCACCCACTTATTGATTGAGTATCGGGGATGTTTGGATCGATAGACCCATGGCCAGGTACGATTTTCAATGTGTTATTTGCTTCAACTTCTAACGTTTAGATTCTTCCATTAATTTATACAGTACTTTCTTTGTTGAACAGGTCATCTAGGAGCCTTATGTTGATATCATGGACTCCCTGCCTCCATACTGCTGGGCAGGCAGTGACATTTGGCCTACACGTGTCCCGTTGGTGTGTTTCCATATTGTTGAGCACTACTATCCAGACAGAGTGCTCAGATAGGTTGGTGGCTCCCAGTGGATCTCAGCTCCACTTGCCGACATGAGATCTATCCATGAGATTGACATTCGAAGGAGGTCGGAGTGGAATTAGGTGGCGAAGCATGCCGGGTGGGTAGCTGAGTGGAATGGCAGGCGTGATCACATTGTACAGATGCTAGATATGCCCACGAGTACATTTGACGATTACTTCGACTGGTATTATGTGATCACCAGGCATTGGATCAATCATACAAAGGCTATTATACGCTTCATGGTAAGCTTACTGACTACATAAGCTGTATATGAAATGTGCTGTGTGTTTTTTCATTCACTTATATACATGTTTGTTCTTGCTTGAAGGCAGATTTTATTCATAGTCTCCCACATGCCTCCAGAGAACACTCCTGCCATTGCATAAGATGTCATTCATGCAGTGGATGGACTCAATTTGAATGATCCACCGCCACCATCGGCACTAGTACCGGATGACCACAACCTCAACCAGCACAGAGACAACGTCCACATAGAGAGAGACGTAGGCGAGGATAGGGTCAGGAACGAGGTAGGGCCCGACAGTTAGAGATCCAAGATGAGCCTAAGCCGTCTAACGTGCTAGGATTTTTAATCAACCTGGTCCTTCCCAGTTCCTTCATGACGAGCTTGGTCCATCATCCATATCCTACACTTATCTGGGAGACACTCCTATGTTAGACCCATCATACAGTGAGTTTCATACCCTCTAGCTCCATAAAAGAGGCATTCATCACCATCACATGATATGGAGGAGGGACTCACGCAGATAGAGCTAGACCTTGTCCCATTTGGTTAGTACGGCCCTGGTGGTGGAGATGATGAGGGCATGCTGATAAATATCCTAAGACCCTTATTATTGGTGCATTATTGAGCATATTTCATATGCTATTTAATTGATTTATTAAAGAAAAGGATTATTATTAAACTAATTTTGTGTTTCAGGGACAATCATGGAACAATTTGGCTTTTTAAATGATTATTAATGAAAGAAGCCAAGATTTTGGAGAGCTTTGGAGCCTTTTGTGAAGTTGCTGGATATACACTAGTATTTTTATACTACTAGTGTACTTTTGGAGGAGACAATTTGAAGAAAAAGTCGAAGTTCCAGAATACACGATCCCACATACACCAGTTGTGTACAAATAGGTCGTGTACATGTGCCAAAAAAAGAAAAACGCGCGAAGTTAATGAGTATACTACCTCGATGTACACGGGTCGTGTAGGGATCGTGTACATACTAATATAAATATATATACCCGTACCCTGTCTTGAAAGAACAGATTTCATTCACTTGTTTTACCACCAAAAAACCTTAGAAGGCATTTTGGAGAGCTTTTTGATGAAGCATTCGTGCTACAACTTGGAGATCCACAACAATAACTTCTACAAAAGGGTTTTATCATCATGATTTTTCCTCTTTCTTCCATTGTATTTATTATTGTTGTTAATCTCTTCGTGGAAGAGTAGTTGTGTATGCCCTAGGTTTTGGGAAACCCTAGCATTTATATATTAACTTGATTATTAATTGAATGAAGTTTGATTTTGAGTTTGCTTCATGATTTATATTGTTGTTTGTGATGATATTAGGCCAAAGTTATTACAAACTTGATTATTGTTAATTTGAAAGAAGATTTGAATTAATGAGTTTGATCTCTCATGGGTAAAGAAGTTGAGTAATCCACCTAGAAATAGGTTTTTCCAACTTTCTATCAATTAGGGTTTAAAATCTTCATGCTATTCTAAGTTGATAATTGTTAAGGAAGAAATTTTTACTTTTACAATTAGGTTAAGGGTTAATTAACTTGAAGAGAGTAATTAATCTATTTGAGAAACCCGATAGTTTAAGATCAAGTTTTGTTCAGTTGAATCTATTTTTAAAGATGAAGGAGGCTAGGATTGATCAAAACTAAGGGCATTGTTTGTGGATTGATTATCTTGAGAAATTAGTGCTATTTCCATAATGATTTTTAAAAATAATAATATTTCATTCTTTTCCCGCATTTTATCGTCATTAGGCATTAGGCCATTTTCTCCATTGGTTCAACGTTAACTTCAGAAATCACAATTCTCGGAGAATGATAAATCGGGAAAATCACATAACGAGCAGGTTATAAATGAACGGAAAATTAATGGCAAATTTCAGAGAGAGAGAGGGAGGGAGGGGGAGAGAGAGAGCGAGGAGGAAGGGGCTTTGCTCCCAATGTCGGACGAATGCGACCTCTTTGAGGTTGCCCCTTTTTGGTTGATAGCGAATCCCTCTTACTATCCTCTCTCTTTCTCTTATCTTGAAAACTTACGCAGTGTTTGGTATGATCGAAATCAAAGAAAATTCAAGAGAAAATAATGAAAAAAAGGATGGATCTTTCATTATTGGATGAATTGCTATTGCATCCCTTTTTTCCTATTTATATTAGCGTTTTGTAGGGTTTCTGATTTTGCGACACGTGTCTGTAGTTGGGCACATATGCAGTCGAAACCCTAACCCTAGAAATGAACATAAGAAATCTGGTGAGACCAAATGTTATGTTCGTTGGCAGATGCATACATACTGATAGACAGATACAGATAGACAAACATACATACATATATATACGTACACACACACATATACAAATGCCATGTTCTTCGCTGTTGGAGGGAAAAAACAAAACATATTAAAAGAGGCGGTGATGATTCTTGGTGGGTGATTAAAGCGAAGAAGAGATAGAATTCACAGACTATGGAGAACTGTCCGTATCTTGGCGTGGCGGATATCGCAGCCATGGCGGGGTTCCTTATCTTTTTTGTCTGATCAAAGGTGAATCTGAGCCTCACATGATTTACTTTTTGTCCCCAACATTTTCAAATATCAGTATGTGAGTGACCATTTTGTATCCTGGGTTGAAAAAATGATTGTCTCAACATCAAATTTTTGGCGCCTCTAAAATTTCTTAGTCTTGATTCTGAGTTGATTGATGTTCATTTTTTTAACTTACTGGCTGATTTTTTTGGAGGATTAAAAGAAAATTAAAGATCTTTGATTTGTCAAGAAGTGATGAAAGTTAAACAAAACTATTGCTGTTGAAAGAAATGCAGAATAGCCGTGACATTTTCTTTCAAGTAGATAGGCTATGCTTTTCTGGTGCAGTGTTCAACTTTCACATTCTAAATTCGTCATATGGGTTTGAAGTAGTCCACATTGCAGCTTAATCTTTTGGGTGATTGAAAAATCTGCCCTGTGGAGCAGGCAGTTTGTTGCGAGCAAACTGCATGATAAGGGTGGTCTTCTTTGTTCTGAAAATGTGCTTCTGTAGTTAGTGAGTCTTTGCTCGGGGTTTTATTGAAGAGGTTACTTTTGGCTGTGATCTGACCCTTCAGAATGTTTAGGGTCTCTGTAACTCGTAGATAAAATCAATCAGATAGTTTTAGCACCCTTGACCACTTGAGAGAATTCTGCTTAATCCTGAAGAAATTTCTTTTCAATCTCCATGGTTCACTTGCAAAACTAGAGAATTTCCTTTCATGAATTGCTTTTGAGACAGGATTGAAAGCTATGCTCTATCCACATCCCAACTTGGGAGTCCCACTTCACTTGATGGCTTTCTCTTTAACTTTAATTATTGTGTACCATGTTTGCAAAACATCTTTTGTGCTTACCCGAATTTGTAAGAACGATCTGGTAATAATTCTACTGCTTTCTTTTGCTGCCACTTCTCCTGTACTGTCACGGTCATACTGATTTTGTAAAAAGTACTATTGATAATTAGACTCGACTTGGCATCAAATTTCTTCAAGCGTGGGCTTCTTTGTTTCTACAGATTATACTCCTAAAGAAGGGGATCAATAGAGTTGTGTCGTCTCATGACTTCTTGCATTTAGTGCTACTAGGTTTGAAATGGGCATAAGTGGTTCAAAGTAGAAATCATAATATCCTTGCTAGATCTTGCTGCCTGGACATGGGGATCGCGGCCATATGTTTACATGCTTCAGCTCTAGTTCAATAGGACTAAGAGTACTCTGCATTTATCAATTGATCTCTAACAAAAATATTATCTTGATGGAGTCCCTGCATCATTCAGGGATTTCAAATTTCCAGTACTAAAACACAAATCTAAGCCACTGGAGTTGGCCGTCCAATCGCCCAGATGATCACTTGTGATTTTTTTTTTACTGTGGCCTAAAGAGATTATATAGCCCGATCCATTTTGGTTCAGGTTCTAACTTCCAACTGCCAAGAGCGGAAATTTCCATCTCATATTGTTTAAGAGAGAAGTTTGAAATTTATATGGGTCTTGGGAATGCTGCTTCTTTCCTGCCATTTTATGATCGGAATTCCCCAAAATTCTTCAGCCTCTAGTTGTGATATGGTTTTAGGAAGGGTGTCTCTGCCTTGTTTTAGATCATAGTCATTTCACGCTTTCTGGACATTCAAATCAGGCAGGTGAACCAGCAAGACCTAGGTAGCGTTTCTCCTATGTGCTTATTAGTGAGGGATGGGCATGCATCGATTAACCAATCTATGGCTCAATTTTTTGAATTTAATCATTAAAATCGGTTTTTTAAAATGCCAAACTTGAACCAGACTATTATCAATGGTTAACCACCTTAACGGTTAATTATTTTTTTTCGGTTAATATTTTTAGTTTTCAATTTTTAACCATTTAGTTAACTAAAAATTGTGGTTAATTATATTTACAACTGATCTATAAAAAACTAAACCATTTTATTTCTTAAAGTTACATACTACTAAAACCTTCTCTTAACTGTAATAGATAAAATCATGCCAATTCATGCACAAAAAGAGAACAAACGAATAGCAACATGAAAATAATAGTCATATCTATTGTTTAAGATCTTCTCAAACTTATTCTTAAAAAAATCAAATGCCCATACTTTTTGTTACTTTTTTTCCATTACAACATCAACCATTTTTAAAAGAAAATAAATAGATAAATAAAAACTTTATCCATATAGATAAAATTATAATATCATAAAGTCATTTCGGGTCATGCACAAAAGGAGAACAATACGAATAGCAACATGAAAATAATAATCACATCTATTGTTTCGAAACCTGTCGAACTCATCCCCAAAAAAAAAAAAAAAAATCAAATGTTCATATTTTTTATTACTTCTTTCTCATTACAAAACTAACAGCTTTTAAAAAAAATTAGATAAATAAATAAAAACTTTGTCCATATAGATAAAATTATAATATCATAAAACATAAGTAGTGAAAGTAATTTGGACTCTGACTAATGCTTATTAATGGGTCTATTTGGAAGGTTTGTTTTTCATTTGTATATGTATGTTTTTCAAAATATGTGTAAATATGTTCGATTTGCATATATATTTGATCTTTTGATGAGAACTGCTAATTTTTTTATCTATATATATTTCTTTATAAATAATTTGTTAAAAAAAATTTGAAAAAAGTGTTTATATTTGTTAGAAAAAGCCAAACAAATAAACTTAATATTACATTAGGGTTTCAACTCTTTAGCCTTTTATATTTAAAAAAAATTAATTATATATAATATTATAAATTTATAGATATCGGTTAACCATTAACTGTTGGTTTTTTACGGTTACAAACTGAAACCGAAACAAAAAACGACAATCGAAAAAAATTAAAACCATGAAGCTAAACCGAAATCGATGGAATGATAAATCGCATTTTTCTGATTGATTTTCCGGTTTTTAGTTTGGTTTCTCGGTTTAATCGATTTTTTTACCTATCGTCATAGTGACTTGCTACTCCAGGAAGGTCAGTACATTCGATTTTATTTACAACCATTCGTAAAATCTTGGACTTTATTTTGCATGAATGGATGAGCTGCATGCCCTAATAAGAAATGTTCTAATAGGAAACAATCCCATAATAAAATCTAATTTTGTGACTATTTATCTATGAGGAAACGGCACAACTAATGACCCAACTAATGTTCTGACTAGTAAGGTAATTTCTAAGTTTCTAGCTAATATGCTATTCATTCATTTCATCCATCTTTTTAATTTTTTTTTCCTTTTATGATCATAATATCCTCAGTAATCTCCTTCTAGGTTCTACTCATTTTGCCACTCTTGCTAATTCATTTTTGCTCATTTCTCTGTTGCTAATTTAAACAAAGAAGGTTTAAAAAATTCACTTATATGTATTGAATGAGTGAAATTGCTAACAAATTGATTATTTTTGCATAAATGAATGGTTGTGTACAATTGCGTTGTATTATTGTTACCTGAATGATTAATTTATGGCTTAGCTGTCAGAAACCGGACATATATAAGCTTCTGTAGTTGATGGCTTAATCTAATGTTGCTAGTAAAACGATGTTTTTAGTAACTGAAGGTTCAGAAATTGGTAATCTTCTTATTGTTGCTTGGGCTATCATAAACTGTTTTCTTATATGGCAGTTTTCAATTTGGAATGGATTGGAATCAGTGGTTCTTTCTTAAATTTCAATATGTTTTGTTATTTTTGTAGCAATGAATTATGATTTTTCCCAAGGTATTATATAAAAAGAAAAAGCATTGAGTCTTTGCCAATTTGACATTTAGTATTAGTTGATATATTAAGTATTTAATTCAAACAATTAAATAGACAACTGCATCCCGATAAAAAAAAAGAAGAAGAAGAAGGTAGGCCATAGAATTTTCTTTAGTATTAAGAATTTTATGCAGAAGGGTTGGGATTTAGACCTTTGGATAGAGAAAGCAGCTCCAGCCGTAAAATCATCAATACTTGAAGATGTTTTATGGATTGTAACTGAATATCAATTTTGTTATACACTCATGATGAAACTAAATGATAGAAAATAAATATTAGTTACTATAATAGGTTAACTAATGAACAATATAAAAATGATGATAATAGTAATGATAAGATATCGATCTACTAAATATAAATTCTACAACTATCCAATAAAAATATATAAATATCAAATAAGATCAAGAAAAGCAAAATGAAAATAAATATTAAATAATAATTGTTATCATAGGACTATTAAAGGACCAATATAGTAATAGAAAGAAAACCAAATATCAGTATAGGGCACTTGGACACTCATAGGAGTTTAATTATATAATTTATGTTGTATTGATAAATATATTTATTCATCTCGATAGGTGGCCTTGATACTTATGAGGACTTCCTTATTGATTATTACAATTAGCCAGTATGAGCAAGCGAGTAACTCAGACTTATTACATTGTGTGTGCTTATAGCTTAACTGATCTTAAATGAAAAATAATAACATGAATTTGCTATATGAGTTTACGGGAATTGTTTGCTATATGAATTGTTGATTGCTAAGTTACTTTAATAATAGTAATAATAGAATTCTGTATGAACGTATTGCTTATATAGCATTTTGCTTGTTTGTGTGATGATTGATCACCTGAAACCTGATTAAAAACTATTGGTACCCTAAATGAAATGAACATGCATTGCACAATTTGCAAAAACAGCATTTGAGTAAGTGGCAGCCTACTACGTGTTAGTATTTCGGATCTCTGGTAATACTTGGTTTTTCTAGGCAAAGAGGCAAAGAGGCTATTTTGTCGTTACCATACGAACTAAATGGTAAGTGAAGGACGCCGCTTATAGTATTGCTTTGAAATGACTAACACATAGTGGAGTTTCTAAGGCTAAAAACAAGAAATGAGTATTAAAGATATGATAAATTTTAAATTGATAATTAAAGTGAGTATTATTGTTTTCCTATATGCTTAGATTCTCCCAAGTAGGTAGGCCATAGTATTGTGTCCTTTCAACCCCGATGAGAGGGTATAAATCTTCATCCTGCTTTGGATTTCGAGTTATTTAGGTTTGTATTTGTGTATATGCTCGATTGATGTATTTCATATGATTGTTAATAAATTTGTTTGATATGTGATAAGTTCTGGTTATTCACTGAGCCCGTGGTTTCACACTCTAACAATCCTCTCAGGTTTACACTTAGGCCATGACTTGTCACTTTCAGGAATTTAGCTCCGGTAGGAACTTCAAGACTGGAGGTTCATGGGAGATTATGTGATAAGTTACTTGCTTTTATTATTAGTTTAAGTTAGATAATATTTATATTATCAGTTATGTGTTTAAAGACTTTCTAGAAAGACAGTATGGTTTGTAATATTATATTGAAGCACCGAGATGATAGTTATTTACTAATTTATGGCTTACATGTATTTGTCATTTCTTATCAAAGCAACTAAAAGATCCTATTCTTTGAAAATATGTCATTCTTTGAAGGTAATCTAGTGATAGTATTCAAGTGTAGCTTGTTTACTACTATTAGGGTACCCTCAGAGCGTGACATAATGTATACAAATTCAGCTTCACTCTCTTACATAAAAATACCGTAAATACTTCTATGTATAAGCTCTCAAAATGCCATTGCCCCTCAAAACAGCTATCAATAGTCAGATTTCAAAAGTTGTAACCGTTATTTTTTAGGGTACCAGCGAGCTGGTCCAAAGCCATATTGGCTAGCCGGTGCAATTTTGTGCCCTTAGACAACTCTGCAATTGAAATTGTTCTTTGAACAGCTTAGACAGGTGAGTTAGTATGCTCTTGACAACTCCGATATACTTTTATATTTTGGCCATATCTTTCTCATCTAAACTCCGATTGAGATGATTTAAGATATTATTGAAAGCATAGAGAGAGTTTTATAACTTTTATGTTATGACCTTTAATAAATTCCAAATGAATCAAGGTCTAAAATGTGCTTGAATTTGCCAGCAACAACAAGTACAAACAAAATAATACAAAAATATATATGTGTAAGAAAGCTAAAATAAGTTTTGATATAATTTAACTGAGCTGTGGAGTATTTGTGCAATGAAAATTTTAATTCTTATTCAATAGTTATTTTCTATATATATATTTTTATTTTTCTAATATTCTTAATAATTAAAAAATCGATCATAAATAATGGCAGGGGAAAAAAAAAATAAAAAAAAGAAACCTATAAATATTACCGCCAAATAAACCCGGTATACTGTTATTTCATACCTATCAGACACAATCCTGAAATTCATCCATCAGCTTCTTCTTCCTCCTCCTCCCTCTCTCTCTCACTATGCAAAACGCTACATCCAGAAAAACGCAGAGGCCCCGAAGACAAAACCGAAGCTACAATGACCCATCACAAGAATTTGACCTCAATCATCACCAGTCTCTGCCATCAACTTCCCAACAACAAAACATGAACAATTCACACTTACCCAATTCTTATTTAAAGCCCAAAAGTACCCGAAACCGAGGAAGACGTCACTGGGTGTCGAAAGATCAGAAATTTGTGAAGAAAGATGATCCCAGTGAGTTAAAGATCGAATCTTTAGGGTTGGGTTCTGAGGAAGAAAGAGAAAAGGAGTTGAGGAATGAGAAGGAAGAGGTGAAGGGGAATGAAAATGACGATGTGGATTGTGGAGAGGAGAGTGATGGTGGTGGGGAGGAAGAAGTGGAGATCGACGAAGCGGAATTGGATGAAGCGACGATGAAAGTCAACGATCAGCTCCAGGAGGATGAGGTGAGGCTTTTGATTATCATAATTATTATTATTATTATTTTGGATCAAACAAAATGGAAGATGGATATTGTTAGAGCATTTAATTTTGCTTGTAAGGTTTAATAGTGGTGTGTTTGTTCTCTGGAAAACGTTTTCTTGTTTTTGTTATAATCGGAGTTTAAGAATTATTGAATACCTTATAGTAGTCTCAAGAGGTTGCGATCACTATAACTAGTACCAAATTACAGTTTTAGAAGTACTTTTGGTAGCTAGAGCAGATGGGAGGCAAAGGGCTGATTGGAAGTTATGGTGATCAACTATCACTAAGATTACAATCATTTTCTTCTTTCACCATTTAGTTATTAACTATCAACACTGAAGGCTGGCAGTGGTTTGGAAAATGTTTTCGGTGAAACATACACACCCAGTACACGGAACATTCTTAGTCTAGTCCAAAGTAAATTATAGTTTCATAAATTTCATATGCTTGCTTGTGGGGGTTGGTTTCCTGTGCTGTTGTGCGCGATGAGTCCTGTGAGCTGTTTGGAATTACCATGTGAAGTTTGTTTAGTGAGATGTCTGGGGTTAGTATTGGAGTATGTTGACGTTGCTGGCATATAAGGGGATAAGATTATATTTGGTGGATTTCGCGGATTAAGGTTCCTGAAATCTAGTTTCCTCGTCTTCAATCAGACTTGGTAGAGGTGCAAATTTGTTTGGTTCCATGGACTCCTAATTTCTAGGCATCTCAATGACTAGTCTAAGAGAGCAATCAACTTTTAAGAAATGTCTAGAGCATCAAACTTTATATTGCCATTCAATCCACATAAGAAGAAAATAACTAAAGAAAAAACAGTTTTCCACTTAATCGAGCAAATATGGTCTCAATGGATAGGGACATAGCATTTAAACATGGAAGTTTGAAGATAGTAGTATCTATGGATCCCATTAGATCTAAGGGCGTTGTGGCCAGAATATCGATCTTTTATACACCATGATGTACCTTTTTCACATGGACTGATATTTTTGTAAATTTTTATTTTGAGTTACTTCAATAATTTAAAAAAAAAAAAGTAGGTGATGCGTTTTCATTTCGTGTGTTCTTTCTGGGGCAGTTACTTTTGTTTCATGCGGTTATATGTCTAGCTTTTATTTTTGTACATATGTTTGAAGCATGGTTCTGCCATTCTTGCATAATTAGTGATTCTGTAGTCTTGAAAATCCTTTATTTCGGTAGTTGCAGAAATATATTTGGTATGTTTATTAGTTTAGCTGGATAGGACTTTAGCAAATTGGAGTTAAATTTCTCTTAATTTTCTTTCCCTCAACACTAATTAGAATTTTAAACCCTTTATTCTTGTTTCAGATGCTCCCAAATAGTTTTATGTATATGAGATTGACATTCAGAACTTAATTGCTAAAGAATCCTTTGGTTGTGGTTAAGGTTATTGCATAAAATAGAAATAAGGATCGATTGTGGTAGAATACAAAAAGAAGCTGCGGTTGAAGTTGGAAATTGATGGGTCCGTGCACACTATCGGGGAAGGCGAAAGTGGGGATAAACATGCAAGTTTTAGTTCAAGAAAGTGGTATAGCTGATTTATTGTTATAAGAGTGTATAACTTCATGGCTGAGAAACCAGGGTTTGAGAATGCAAATGTAGATACAGAATCAGGGTGCACAGCTGAATTATTTACTAGGATGCTAGAATATGAAAGTGTAGGATGGTAATTCATCAATTTCTGTTAAGCTTATGTGCCAGGTTTTCAATTATAAATGGTCAGCAAGGTCATTTTTGCCATTTGAGACGCCTTGAATATTTTTCTTTGTGTTTTTTTTTCCCCTTCTAATGAAACCTCAAAACTTTTGTACATTATAATGCTACCCCAAATTAGAATGGGAGATTCCTGCAACACCAAAATTAAATGAACTTTGTCTCTTCATGATGTCCAACTCAAATCTTGAAATCTCCATCATGGGCTTCATAGTGGTCTATATAAAAATAGCATAAGTGATGATAATTATATTTTTTGAGTTCAGTATTATTTTACGTTCTTTTCTCTCTGTTTAACCCCACTTGATTCTTAGTGAATAAACTATAGAAATCTCTAAGAATGGAATGAATTTTTGCATTTTTCTCACCCCTTATGATTTGCAAAGTACAAAAATATATATACACATGGCCCTAGCTGTACAAGGAAAAGGAACAAAATAGAAACTTAATTAAGAGGAAAATCTTCCTCTAAAAAAGCAAAAAACAATAAAATAAAAAAAATTTGAACAAAGCTATAAATACAGAAAAAACCAGAATCATAAATACAAAAGTAAACTATTTTCCTAAAAGACCGAGTAACAAATATCTCTACTCTCCCTCAAGTTGGGTTGTATATGTTGAACATTTCCAACTTGCTGCTTAGTTCCTCAAAGTTGATTTTTGGAAGAAGCTTTGTAAGAATGTTATCAATGTGAGACCTTATAGGAACATAGATTAGTTGCACAACTTTATTCTCGATCTTCTCTATGATAAAATGGCGATCTATCTCAATGTGTTTTGTCCTATCATGATGGACGAGATTCTTAGCACTACTTTAGTAGCTTGATTGTCATAGAATATCTTGATCGATCGTTGATTGTTTACTCTCAAAATCTTGTGATAAAGTGACTAATCTCTGTATCCACATACCTTCACAAATTTCCAGTGCAAGGGCTCGAAATTTTTCTTTTACACTACTCCTTGAGACTACTGATTGTTTCTTTCCCCATGTTACAAGATTTCCCCATTCATAGGAGCAATAACCAGAAGTAGATCATCTGTCTACTAAGTGTCTTGCTCAATCAGCATGAAATTCAACGTCTCTACTGGAATTCTTTTTGAATAATAATCTTTACAGTGTCATTTTGAGATACCTCAAAATCCTATACACGGCTTCCATGGGTTCTTCTATTGGATTATTCATGCATTGGCAATTAACACGGCAGAAAAACCAATTTCTAGCCGTATAAGAAAGGTAAATTAGGCGACCAACAAGTTTTTGATATCTCCCTCTATCCATTGGATCACTTCCTTCTCTTGTCCCTTTATTCTTGGTTTGGACTTGGATCTATGGGGTGTCAGCACGTTTACACCTGAGCATGCTTGTCTCTTTTAGAAGATCTAGAATATATTTCCTCTGAGAGATGAATGTTCCTTGCTTTGACCTAGCCACTTCCATTCCAATAAAATATCTTAAATAACTAAGTCCTTGATTTTAAATTCCCTAGCCAAATACTTCTTTAAATTCAATAATTCTTCCTCATGATCTCTATCAAAATGATGTCATCCACATAAACAATGAATGGCAATTTTTTTGTCTTGGGAAAACTTCACAAATAATATGATCTCATCGGCATAAGTGTATCTTATTGATTGAGGACTTTGTAAATCTATCAAACCAGGCACGAGGGGATTGTTTCAAGCCATATAGAGATTTTTGAAGTTTGCATACCTTATTGCTATCGAACAGTTTTCCTAGCCATGGAGGAATCTCCATGTACACTTCTTCATCCAAGTCACTATTTAGAAATGCATTTTTCACATCCAATTGGTGTAGAGGCCAGTCTTGGTTTGTTGCTAGAGAAGAAGTACTCGAATAGTGTTGAGTTTAGCCATTGGAGCAAAAGTCTTTTGGTAGTCTATCTCACAAGACTGAGTGAGCCCTTTTACAACCAAGAGAACCTTATGTTTAACTGTAAAAATCCACTTGCAGCCTATAGGTTTCTTTCCATAAAGAAGGTTCGAGATTATCTAAGTGTCATTCTTCTCTAGGCATTGATTTCTTTACTCATGGCTTTCTCCAATCTGGATGTTTAAGTGCTTCTTGAGTGGAATGTGGGAACGCACTTTGTCAAGGGTGAAGACAAAGGCTTGATAGGACTTTGATAGTCCTTCATATGACACAAATTTGGAGATTGAGTGTTGAGTGCAGCTTCTGACTCCTTTTGGTGTGCAATTAGGAGATCTAGATCATCAACCATAGGATCAGTGGGACTAGGGTAAGAAGTATTATTACTTATGTGAATTTATGAAGAAATTTACTTCGGTTCAAACTCTTGACGGACTGAAGAGGAACTGAGTACTCTTTATTCTTTTCAGGTCCCTTCTTTTGGCATAGACACGAAGATCCTTGCTGTAAAGTTGTGGACGTACTTTGAATGGGATTTTGGATGCTTTTCATGATTTTCATATTGAAGATTGGTATTGATATGTGAAGGTGATTTTTGACTTTGGAAGTTGAATTTTGGTGAGAAGAGGATTCGTCTTGTGAATTTTGGTGAGTTGAGGATTCACTTTGACTTCAGGAATTGCCATGGTCAATAGCTTCAGATTGAGGGGAAGGTTGCAATGCTACTATAGGGTCAGGGTTCAACTCATTATTATCTAAAGGATCAATAAAGTTCCAAATTGATGTTCTCTCACATTCGCCTCCTAAATATCATTTTGGATAAAAGGATCGTTCAAAGAATCGATGAAATTGTATATCTTTTGTGACTAGTGAGTGGCATTTATACGTTTTTGATGTGAAGAGTACCCTAGAAAGATACATTTTATGGATTTCGGATTTAATTTACTATGTGTTTGGCATGAATGTGAACAAAAACTGAGCACCCAAATATCCTAGTAATGAAGAAATGATTTTAGTGTTTGGAAAGGTCTGTTTTAGACACAAGGTATTTGGAAGTTTAAGATTCTATAAGGCATTCTATTGATGAGTATATGGTTATAAGGACACTTCCTCAAAAATGTTTTGGTACGTGATTGAGAACGCAAGAGAACTGTAACCTCTAATAAGTGTCTATTTTTCCTTTCTGTGATCCCAATTTGTTGGGGTGTATCAACATAAGAGTTTAAGTAAAAATACCCTCTTTTAGTAGGTAGGTACCTAGGGTAGATTTGCAATGATCTTTAGTATTGTCAGTTTTGAGGACGTGAATTTTTGTTTAAAATTGGGTTTGTATCATTGCATGTAAATTTTGGAAGATTTGGCTAACCTCAGATTTTTTTTCATTAAGAAAGTCAAGTAAGTCTTGTGTGATCATCTATAAAAATGCAAATTACCTAGCCCTTGTTATATTCTTTATGCTATATGGATTCCAAACATCACCATGAATGATGGCAAATGGATGAGAAGGTGTGTATGATAACCTGGAAAGGAAGTTCGAGTGTGTTTGGTAAGTTTACATATTTCACAATTGAAAGATTTTGAATTTTTATTATTGAACAAGGAAGAAAATAACTTTCAAGATACAAAAAATTTGGATGATCAAGACGAATGCCATAACATTATTTCACTATCTTTATTGACACTTGCTAGACCAACCATGAAAAGAAATACAACTTGTATTTTGATTTTTTGTCTGTTGGAAGAGTAGCACCCTTGAGAAGATAGAGTCCAGAGTCTCTTTAGCCTTGTCGATCATCTTCCCTAAATCAATACTGAAATTCACACAAATTGTGACAAAATTTAGCAATACATTTGTTCTCTCGAGTAAATTTACTTATTGATAGTAATTAAAATATAAATTAAGGACATGAAGCATAGATTTTACAATAAGGTCCTTTGTAACCAAAACCGAGCCAATTCCTGCCATTATAGACAAAGATCTATCTGCTATACGAACAGTTGAGTTTTTATCACATGGCCTGTACTAAAAAAAAATGTTAGTATCTCCTGACATATGATCTGATGCCCCACAATCAATAATCTATGGTTTTTTTTTGTCTTTTAATTGTTGTAAGGGCATTTAATTGTTTATCTTTCTATGCTAACATACTTGTTCTCGAGGTAGAACCGGCTTTTGAGAAGAGTTCTTGGAGAATCTTAAGTTGTTCCTTAGTGAACAGCCTAGATTCTGCAGTATCATGATAATCATCGGTAGTTGTTGTAGAATTAGGTTGTCCTTCTTTCTCTTGGCTGAAATGGGTTGGCTTCCAATCTGCTGGTTTACCGTGAATTTTTCAACATGTTTCTTTGGGATGTCCCTGCTTTTTGCAATGATCACACCAAGGGCGTCCTCGTCTCTAACTGTTGGAGTTTGTTGTTATTGTTTGGAGTGATGAAAACGTTAGAAGTTTGGCTAGAGGCCATGGCATATTTTGTTATGAGAACGTTGTAGATCTTCAGGGAGTTATATGCTCTTTACCATGTAGAAATCTCTGAGAATGGAATGAATTTTACCTTTTTCTCTCTCTTTATGAATTACAAGTTACACAAATATATACACATATGGCCCTAGCTATACAAGGAAAAGAAACAAAAGTGGAAACCTAATTAAGAGAACATCTCCCTCTAAAACAGGAAAAAACAATAAAAAAATAAAAAAAAAACTAGAACATAAATACAAAAAATAAGATTATAAATGCGAAATAAACTACTTTCCTAAAAAATGAGCAACGTATTTCCACATAAACCATGAACCTTGGTATATATACTTTATTAGTTAAGCATGTGCCCACCCTTGTAGAAAAGGACTACCCAGCTGGTGTTAACCTATATGCAGAATCATGGTGGTATTGCAGTCGTATTTTTAAGCAGTCCTAAACTATGTTAAATATATATTATTCTTAAATGTTTGAAAATAATTATAAAAGGTATTTACAAACCTAAGATTTTATATTGACTTTAATCAAATGTCACATGAAGCTAGACTCTGGGGTTTGAGTATCCTGGACCTGGATTCTGCTGAATAGTTTTATGTGATAGCCATAATTTAGGCCTTAGAACATATCCATCGAAATGCCTACATTGAAAATTGAGTTAGTGTTGACAATATAAATAATTAATTAAATGTTTATGCATTTTGATAAGTTGGATATAGGTTTTGAATAAGTTTTCACACTTGTAGTTAACCTGACAATGTCGAACATTTTTTAGGAGTTTGTTTCATGTTGTCTGTCAAAAGGCCTTTCCATGGTAGTGGAGCTGCATCTAGATCAAATAATAAACTTGGACTTCAGTAGTGCAGTATGCATCTTGTTTGTGAATGCAAGTGCCACTATGGTTTTCATTGCAAAAGCTTCCTAAATTTCAGTTCTGTCGATTGTTTCTCATATAAGAAGCTGAAAACATATGTTGTTTCCTTCGCTTATCAATTAATATTGTTTTTCCTGCATTCTACTCTCATCTGCTAGTTTGTCACAGCTGCTTGCTTTGGAGGCCATATATGGAGAAAAAGCCTTTACACTTGACAGAAAGAGAGGCCTACGGTTCTTTCAGGTTCTTTTGAAGTTGGAAACCCTTGAACACACATGCAGAGGAAATATGTGTAGACATACAGTTCTAACCTAACATATTTTTGTTTGTGCAGATTCATATTGATGTTGAAAATGCGGTGAATTTATGCTAACTGCTAATCTCAACACATCTGACGATATCAGGACAAAGAGTGGCAAATCTGAGGATTTTTCTTATTCTTTCAAAGTCCAGCATCTTCCACCAATTGTCTTGACATGTTTATTACCTAAATCATATCCCAGCCATCTACCCCCTTCATTTACCATTTCTGTCCAGTGGTTGTGCCCCCTTATTATTGCAAAACTATGTCAAATGCTTGATTCTTTGTGGGCAGAGCAACCAGGTCAAGAAGTTATATATCACTGGGCTGAATGGCTACAAAGTTCTTCTCTTTCATACTTAGGATTCGCTGGAGAGATTATGCTTGGACCATATGGAACCAGTGATAATGTTGATAAGCGTGCAATTTCGAGACGCATCTCGCCAGATGTTGATATTCCATTAATTAGGAGCTACAATGAAGAGAAATGTCATGAAAGTTTCCTGAAAAACATACATGAATGCTGCATCTGTTTTAGCGAGTTTCCAGGTAATTATAGATCTTCACACGGCCTCCAATCTGGTAAAGCGTATTGTCAGAAAATAAATAAATTGTATACTCATGAGAGAATATCTTCGTCCTGCTTCCTGGTTCTGATAATTTCACGTGGTTTAGATCATTATTTCTTCGAGTTACGTTTTCTAGTGTGTGTTTTATGAGTTCGTTTGATGCGTTGGAAAATTGTGGATACTGTTAAGCTCAATGAATCATTTTACATTCTTTGTCTGTTTGTTTGTTTGTTTTTTTTTTTTGTTTTTTTTTTTTTTTTTTTTTTTTTTTTTTCACTCCTTTCATCTGTACCCTTTGTTTTTTAGGAACTGAATTCATCAAACTGCCATGCCAGCATATCTTTTGCTGCAATTGCATGAAGACTTATTCAGTCACACATGTCAAGGAAGGTACTATAAGCAAGCTTCAGTGTCCTGATACAAAATGTGGGGGAATGATACCACCAGGAATTTTGAAGCACTTGCTTGGTAATGAGGAATATGAGCGTTGGGAGTCATTAATGTTGCAGAAAACTCTTGAGTCTATGACTGATGTAGCATACTGTCCAAGATGTGAAACCCCTTGCATTGAAGATGAAGAACAACATGCTCAATGCTCGAAGTGCTACTTTAGCTTCTGCACACTTTGCAGGGATCATCGACATGTTGGCATAGCATGCATGACTCCAGAAATGAAGCTTCGCATATTGGAGGTCAGAATTTTTTTTTTTTTTTTTTTTTTTTTTTTTTGTGTGTGGCTGAATCACATATTGGAGGTTAAATGCTGTTATTGACTGACACTTATGCTTGGTTTTCTGTAGACTGTATTATCATTGCTGGAAACTATTGCTGACTCTTACGAGTAAACCTATAGGTTGTCTTTTTTCTCACGACTTATGTAACATTTGTCTGTGCCCACAGGAGCGCCAAAAGTCATCACATCTTAAGGAAGGTCAAAAGCTCAGGGAGCGTGAGATGATCAATGAACTCTTAAGTGTGAAGGAAGTCCTTCGCGATGCCAAGCAATGCCCATCTTGTAAAATGGCGATCTCAAGAACTGAAGGTTGCAACAAGATGGTCTGTAATAATTGTGGACAGTACTTTTGCTACCGCTGTAACAAGGCAATTGATGGATATGACCATTTCAGGTATTTTCTTGCTAGTTATTATTGCATGTGAAATTTCTTCTCATGTGCAGTTTCAATTACATGTACTAATGAGCCTATGATCTCTGAAGGGATGGAACATGCGAACTATTTCCACAAGAGGAGATTCAGAACTGGGAAGAGCGGATGAACCCCCGGCAGCTGCTGGGCCAGTTTCAAGCTGAATTTTTTGCTGATCGTGGTCTATCATGCCCTAATTGTCGGCAGTTTAATGCCAAGGTCAGAAGCAGCCATCCTAGTTATTGTGTTCTTTCTAATCATTGTAGTAAATCTTGTAGTTAATATCTGGTAGCATTATGCCAATTGATTGTCTGCTTTCATATTATACAATCCAATAGAACATACTGCATATGCTGATGGGTAGGCATGGTAATTAATGGCTGGTTATTAGAGGTAGGTGGTGATCGAAGGCAAACAGCAAGAATCTGGTGGTAGTTGCTAATTACCGGCAGAAAATGGTGGTAGAAAATGAGAAAATGATTTCCATTGTTAAAAAGAGATTATTTAACACATCTTTTATTAATATTGTCTTTTTAGTTTTACCACCCCCTATTGACCTGCTGCTGTGTTTGCCTCCCACCAATTGCTACCACTAAAAACGACTAGTAACCACAATTTCTTGAGGTTTTAACAGTAAGGTTCCAGTATCATAATTAGACCATAACAAGAACTAATAAAAATGTAGAATATCAATGCATAAAAACACGTTTAGTCATGATAGCTTAATTTCTTGTAAGAAGAGCATTGCTTCTGCCTGCCTTGGGAAGTTGTTGCATTGCCTTATATATCAAGGTGCCATTTTTCAATTTAAGCAAGCACAAGAATGCGCAATTTTATTTATGAAAATCCCTGGACAAATTGCAATTTCGAGTGGATTGCAGAAATGCAATTTTTTAATGAGTATTTCCATCTCAGCTTTTTCTTATACGACTTTAACCATCTGAAATCCTACCGTTCCTTACTTATGGACAAAGTTCCAGCATTCAGAAACACATTACATGTTCCAAAATCACCTGCTGCGCTTTTGGTCTTTGCTTTATTGGTTTAATGGATGAAGATGCTGATCTTGCTGTTGACAGGTTGATAACAACAATCACATGTTTTGCTGGGCGTGTCAAATGCACTACTGCTATTTGTGTAAGAAGATAGTGAGACGTGGTTCTCAGCATTATGGCCCAAAGGGATGCAAGCAGCACACTGCAGACTAGTCTTGAAAGAAACAGTCGCGAGCCATGTTAGATAAAGCAGATTGATGGTCCTTTTTTTGAGATGGAATGAACTATATTTCCATGTTCAGTGAAAACAGATTCAGAGGCATCTCATTTTTCTGAAGATTAGATGCTCGCCGGCCAGCCTTGCTCGGGTCCAACCACCGCAGGTATTTCAATGCTGCAGTTTTTCTGGCAGTGCTCTTTTACTACCAAATGCTGCTTGTACGTCTTACATCCATTTTAGCATTTGAGTGTGAGATTGGGCCCTTTTTGGTGGCCTCGATGAGTCTTCGATTTGCTTATGTACGAAGTAGAAATAAAAGATTTGGATGCAAATGTTGGCTGCAAAGAAGTTTTTCATATTTGTTCTGTTGTGAGTTTAAATAATATGGAAATAAGTTCACAGGAAAAATGATGTTAAAGCAATTTTTTAGTTTGAAAGTTTTATATGTCCTTTGTGCCTTTATCTTTGTATGAATTCATTATTTAAGTTTTCTTTGTATTGTAATTTAAACGTTGAAGATGTTGTTTTGCCTAGTTTTCGGTGGAAACTGGTTAGGGAGCGAAGACTTTATGAAAAAGATGTAAATAGAAAAAAAAAAACTTTATAGAATCTGTAGATTGATTTTAATCTCATGAGTCGTTATTGATAAAGTAAATATGGTGATTTTTTTAATATGATTTTTTACTTCTAATGGATAGCAACGTTGGATGGATTAAAAAGAATGGTTTCATGTGTAATTAAAGGATCTGCAAGGAGTCGGCCCAAATAAATAAATAAATAAAAAATAAATAAAGGATCTGTAAGGAGAAAATGACTATTTAAGAGAGTTATAAGGGGAGAAAATTCTTCTTCTGCTATTTGACACTTGTGAAGTTAGACCAGATATATTGTTCAAACAAAGTTGATCCTCCATTTGGTTCGTATTAGAATCTTATTCCAATTGTTTTGGTATTTTTTTTTTAAATAAAAAATAGATTTAGATAAAAATAATAAATATTTTTACTCATAAGCAGATCAAATATAGATGTACAGATGAGATACAGATGCTGATCGAATATAGTTATAAATAACAACTAGACAATTCAAACTGGTTATATGCCACCTGTTTGAAAAGTGAATTCTGCAGTCTGATTTATTTTCTCACATGGACAAAATTTTTATCACTTCCTTTTGATGTCATCCAAGTACTTAAAATAATGTACTTAGAGCTTTTATAAGTTTGTTGATAGCACTATTTAGTTTATCATTTTGACTATTGAAACGGATACAAGAGTTTATAAAGAAAATATTCAAATGATTTCGTTATGATTGGGTATAAATCTAAATTCTTTGATAAATAAGGAATTGATTTTGATATATTAAAAAAAAAACATGAACATATTATACACATATATAGAAGCATAAGAGTTTTTCATAGAGTCAGGAATTGCTGATAGCGCCCTCGCTCAAATTCATCAAAGCTATTCCGGTAAACCGCTGCTACAATTAAAATGTTTTTGTAATTGAAGAAGAAACCCTTATAATAATTATCGTTTGTACAAGTTAGTAGCAACACCGACATGTGTTGATGTTGATCGCAGTGACCGCATTGATAATATTAATTAATATATATATTATATATTTTAATGTGCATCATAAGATAATTGCAAGGGTTCGTCTATTTCGTAAAACATGAAACAAATACTCTTCCAGATTTATCGAGACATTTAGTATAATCAACATTTTACAGCCATATAACTATAATCTAAAGAAGCTGTACCTGTGAAAAACACAAAATAAAAATCTAAACAAGTTGTGCACAGGTACCTAGTGCTTTTCGATGCCAAATAGTTGTAGGAGATGAAGATAGACACTGATGATTATTATAGGAAATGTAAGGAAGCAACAGGAAAAAATGATTTAGAAAAAAAAATATAGGAATACATCAATGTTTGAAGATCAAAGCATCGATGTTTGTAAAAGTTAAAAAGAGAAACAAACGTTTGAATGGGTAAATTAAATAAAATATGATAAGTAACTTTATTTATTTTTTCTGCTAAATGTCATGTGCAATGCACATGCTTAATAAAGTTGGATATAGGTTAGAGAGAGAGAGAAAGAAAAATTTTTAGGAATAAGAAGCAGAAGTCCCAATTCTTTCCTAACCTCTTATCTCTCTTTCTTACGTCACAAACCCCAAATCTTCCAGGTGCATATATTTTTACTTTGATATTTTGCATGCCTGTATTTTTTCATTAAAAAAAAAAAAGAAGTTATAAAAATGAATTTATCTAAACGCCCTTCCTTTCTTTCCCTTCACCTCACTTTTAAGCTTAATGTGATTTCTATGCTATGATTATTGAAATTTAAAGTTAGTCAAAAGATTTATTATGCATCCTCTTCCTCAAAGCTTTGAAGTTAACCTCCGATTGTTGAGTAGTTCCCAAAGAAGATTAAGGAGGCCTTAGTATGTGGTCTTATTTTCAAGGCATTTGTTAGCTAGGCTGCCATGGCATCACACTAGCATCTCTGGTCAACTTATGATTAAAAGACCTCATAAGTGTAACTCTTGTATCATGAGGATTCAATACAAATAGTTCGATTATTCCCTTCATCCTTTATTCTATCAGAAGACTAACTGAAAAGAAATGGAGAAAATGTGTTTGCTCCAGGGAAATTACACCGATCTTTTTATACAAGTAAACTAAGTAAAGAATGTCATTCATTTTCAAACCAGATAAATCTTGTGTTTTGATTCCTGAATCTATTTCTTGAAATGATAACTTTTCAATTTTTCTTTGTGGTTTAGGCAAAGTCATTTGACTTTCTCTCTCTCTTTTTTTTCTCTCCTCCCTCCATTTTGATGAAGAAAAAGATTGTTTGCATTATTCATGACTTTGATAGAGAAAATAACTGGAGTTAATGATCATACCTTGCTTAATTCACTTACTCAAATGTTTATTCCTTTTTCTTACTTATAAAAATATTGACGCCCTAAACGAACTTAATTTCAAACATAAATGTCTTACCATGTAATTTTTTCAAATAATTTATGATTTTAAAAAGGAAAATTTTTTTTCCAAATTTTACCACTAGCACTTTTGGTTTGCTGGAATGGAATAAGATTATTATAGAATAATAAATTTTTTATTTTATGATTAGGAGTATTTTTGAAAAAAAAAAAGATGTTTTTCATAAGGAATAACTATTCCTCTAGTGAAGGAAAATAATAGAGATTTTTATATGGAATGAACATTCTTATGATAAAATTTTTTATAAACTAATTAAAAAAATAGCTATTTTATGGTAATAGAGGTAGAATATCAATTCCATTTCTATGACTAAAGTGCAACATTAGTATTTTCAATGCACCTTAAGCTTGAAGCTGTATTATAATTGTAAAAGAATATATCGATTACATGAAGATAGTGCAGTTACAGTTATCTAAAGAAGTTGTAGTTAGTGGAATTTTTGCGTTGACTAATCATAAGAGACGAAGGTGGCTGCCAATGTTAGGGGTGATGGTTAACTAGTTTGAACAATGGGAAAAATGATTTATGATTTTAAAATGGTAAAAAAAAATCAATTTTGCCAAATTCTATCAATATATTCATGAGCCTGTAGAGAAAACGCCAAGGGAAAATTAAACCTATAGATTATAGAGGACTAACCTGACTCCACTCCATCAATATGGTAGACTAAATTCAATATTAATTTAGGTTTGATTTAATGAGTTAGGTAAGAAGAACTCATAGGTTTGGTCCATGTTTTGGCAGGGCATAGGGGGAAATCGTTGGTGGGCTCAATATGTTGGAAACAAGAAAGAAAAAAAAATAAAATTCTAGCTTGTCCTCTCTCAGTCTGTCTTAGTAAGCTCATACGCTTAATAAGGAAAGTTAAAAGTTTTGACCCATAAAATATTCTTCAAGATAACTGTAGATAAATATACTTCATCTCATTAGTTAATCAAAAACATCTAGTGAAGGCTACCAATCTAAAAGGTCATAAATACTCAATAATGCCTTCTTATTTTACAATATTAGAACTTAAAAAGGTTTTATCAATTGTCTGTCATCGTTATGGTGTTGTATTGTATTTCTTGAAGTGTGCTAAACTAAGCTGAACTATTTCAAACATTAAGAAAGCACATTAATGGCGGTTAGTTATTTGAAAATATTATGATATTTTGAAGGATGTCTATAGTACGTCCTTCATCTAATACTAAACTTGGGCATTTGGCATGTGGATTATAGATTTTCATTGTTCATTTTCTTTTATCATATGTAACTTTGAAATCATAATCTAGTCTATTTCAAAACTTAAATTTTATGGGTTTTAGAGGCTGATAAATTTTGTCTAGGTTAAAAGATTAAAAAATAATTCTTCTAAAAAACTTGGTGATCCGTTGCTACCTTCTTATATAACCACCTTATTATGAATTCACCCATTGACCCATTTCACTAGGCTGCCTTTGGCATCTCCTTTCCTTCTGTTTGATTTGTCTTATTATGATTGTTTTGACATCTTATTTTTATTACTTTCAAATAGATTGTTTGTTAAGAAATACATATAGGTAAAAAAACAAATATTTTTACTTGTAAATACATCAAATAAACCTGAAACAGATAAAAATGTAAATATAGATCAGAAATAGATAACATTTGCATTTTGGACTGTGTGATCAATGTATGAAAGGAAAAAAGGAAAAAAAGATAAAGGGAAAGAAAACGGCAAATTTGTCTGCTAAGGACATCATACCTAACTAGAGTTAATCATTAGACATGAAAACCCAGTTGCAGCAATCTAACAAGTTGGCCATTTTGAATGGTCGGTCAGTTAGTTGGAAGTCTTGTAGAGATTGAAAAAAAAATTCAAGGCCCACCAATTTCATGAGTGCAACACCCACCATCTCTTTCATTAATGGAAGAGACCCTTTTCTATATTTAGTAAAAACATGAACTCATTACACAAGATTGCGCTAGAAGCATTAAGGCAAGAACCATTCTTTGTCGCAATCTATTAGGGCAACAAATCGTGATCAAAATTCAATCAAGAATAGTTGTGTGTGAAGTGGGTCATATCTCATTGGTTTGGACCTCTACACTAAATGAACCTCTTTATTACAGTTTTCCTTCATAGTATTAGAAGGTGCTGGTATGATCTTAACGTAGAGTTGATTATAAACCTTGGAAATTCAGTTTTTTATCCTTCATTCAGCTTTATTAGATGAACCTTATATTGATTTTTTTTTAAATATATAGAGCAAGGAAATGAGCATTTAAGGTTAAGATTAAATAAATGATATAATTTATATATTATATTAAGTGATACATGTAAATGATCTCGTTGTGGAACCATTATAACACCATTAAATAAAGAGTATGTGACATTGATGAAATTTACTTTTTAAAACACTTAAATGTTTTGTTCACTGGAATAGGATGAAGTTTAAAAAGAATAACAATTCTTCAATTTTATAATTACGGATATTTTTGGAGCAAAATATATTTTTTGTTAGGAATAATCATTCTTTAATTGAAGTGAAGGAATGGGAATTCCTACTCTATTTTACGTTACATGGAATAGATATTCCTTATGGTAGAATCTTTTACAAATTAAATGAAGAAATATATATCTCGTAGTAATAAAGTTGGAATACCAATTCCATTCAATTAAGTCAAATGCAACGTTATGATCTGTTTGGATTATCGGATTTTTATCTGTATCGTATTAATATTAAATCTACATTTGTAACTTATCTGTATCATATTTGTTTGGTTTGTTTATGAGTAAAATCATAAGTTTTTATCATTACCTATTTCTTGACAAATATTTGTTTGAAAACAACATAAATATGATGTTAAAATAACTAGGATATGATGAAACAGACATACCCTACTACCCAAACTTCATTCTAAACATTGAAAAAATTAATTATACATTTTATTCCTTAGCATAACGTTAATTAAAAAGATGAGTTAATGACCTAAATACTACCCAAACTTTGCCCAAAAGAGTAATTATCTACGTATACTTTTTAATGATCAATTTACTATCTAATTGAACTTTTCACGGTTGCTTTTTCTACCCTCATCAACTTCATTAATTTTGTCATCTTGGTTAAAAATTTGATGAATGATTAAATGCAACATGTTAAGCTCAATTTAACAAAAATATTTTATTAAAATCCACAAAAATAATAGAAAAAAGTAAAAAGTGGAAATTATAAAGGGAAAAAATGAAGAAGAACTAAGAAAACAAATTAACAGTAACATTTATCATCATCCTGAAAACCATCATCACAACGCAAAAACACACAAAACCAAATTCTACACCCCTTCTAACAGTTATCCTTATGGCCCCTAAAGTCGAGAAGAAGCTAGCCTTCCACCCTAAATCATCCCTTCTCTCTCTCTCTACAATTTATTGCAATTCCTCGGATTTTTGTGCTCAAGTTTTTAACTTTATCTCCAAACCCCCCTCACAAGATCAAAACTTGAGATCCGTTTCTTCTTGGATTTTGCTTCATATGTGGATTATATTAATTGGGTTTATGTTGGTTTTTGTGAGTTTTCTTGGCATTATTTAACAAAAAAGGAAGCAAAGATGGTGGGAAATCACACTCCACGTGCTCGGGGCGGGGCCATTATAGTTGAGAGAGAGTGTAATCGAAATATAGAGAAAAGAGAGGTAGTCCGATTAAGAGGGAGAGAGAGATCCAAATCCATAAAGAAAAAAAAATTGTGTTGTGTTGTGTTTCTTTTAATTTTAGAGAGGAGAACTTCTATAGTGTCATGGACAGAACCATCCAGTCAATCATCTGACCATTAAAATGAATATAGAAAGTAATATATTACATATTTCAATGGTACAATCACAATTAGGTATAAATCCAAGCCATTAGATAACTAATGGGATTAGCCTTGTTAAAAAACATGACTATAGAATTTTTCTTTAGAGAGAGAGTAGAGAAGAATCTCCTTAATTGTGAAGAAATTTGGTCATTATTGGTCGTTATTAAACATGAAAGTTAAGGTTAATGGCCTTTTTAACAAATATGATAAAGGCACTCTTGGAATGCACGACAACTTGTTTTATATAGTAAGTTGATCAATTTCAAAGTTCAAAATCCTAATTGCATTTTTGGCCAAAACCTAGATACCGTTTGCGACATTAACCTTACCTTTCATGTTTAATAATGACCAATAACGACCAAATTTCTTCACAATAAAGGACATTCTTCTCTATTCTCTTTCTAAAGGAAAATTCTATGGTTGTTTTTTTTAATAGGGCTAATCCCATTAGTTATCTAATGGCTTGGATTTTTACCTAGTTGTAATTGTACCATTGAAATATGTAATATATTACTTACTATATTCATTTTAATGGTCAGATGATTGACTAGATGATTCCATTGATGAGACCATAAAAGTTCTCCTCTCTAAAATTAAAAGAAACACAACACAATACAATTTTTTTTTTTTTTGGATTTGGATCTCTCTCTCCCTCTTAATTGAACTACTTCTCTTTTCTCTATCTTTCGATCACACACTCTCTCAACTATAATGGCCTTGGTCCGAGCACGTGGAGTGTGATGGTTATGTTATACATATCACCTTTACGCAATATGCATAAGGCATTTTGTTATTGAGTTGGTTTATAATTAATTTTTAATTTGAGAAATCATTATTAATTTTTATAAAAATTCTAACAGAGTGCTATTTGTTTATCCATGGTTCGAGTTTATTAAAATTTATAAATTCAACCTGATTAGAAAATAAGCATAATAAATAGTAATTTATAAATATTGCCCATGCGGCCTATCAATGAAGTTACAACTCAAATACAAAACTCTTGGACTTAAAGGCCCATATTAAATCAAATGAAAGTATTCGGTACTTAATTAATGACAATCATCCAAGTTTATAAAACATGATTACAATAAAACTCTTCTAGGAAAACTCATAAAACCGAAGTCTTGTACATTATCATCTAATTGGGTCATCCTACGTGTTGCTCATTCACATCAAATCATTAGTAGGAGCTAAAAGGTTAATAAAATGAGTTGCGAAGCCTAGTACATAGTAATACAAGCACGCACCTACATGTTACATGCTTATAATCTAATGCAACAACCATATTTTAGGATATTTAATTTAAAGTTCACAAAGAAGGTATCCCCAGCATCCCATAGATACTAATATGCATAAGGGTACTCCTGACTCCTGCCACATAAAAAGGGTAGGGTTCCCTCAACGGATCACACACCAAAGAGGGGGTTTCGATAAGTCCTCAGAACTTATCAGAAAAGAAAAGAAGGAAATAGTCTTATACGGATCGATTCCACATAAATAACATCAATTAGCACAATCCATTGCAATGTTTTATGCAAGAGCCCATACCCTCGCATAACTCCGTTGCAACCTTTTAGTAGCTCCTTGTTGACCATTGATAAGTCTTTTATACTCTCCTCTGTGCATAGGAAATCGTGCTTTAGTTGATCTATTTTTAGATAAATTCCTATGATTCTATGCTTTTATGAGTTAAATGTCGCTTTTCAGCTCCTAAGATAATAAACAGAAGAAATAAAGTGATTAGAATCAAAATTGGAGCAAAACAACAATAATATTCGAAGATAGACTTAACCGCGACTGCTAAAGACCCTAATCGAGGACAAGAAAACAAGGAAAAAATGCAAATCGTGCCCTCAATAGTGCCTTTGATTTACTCTGCAGTTCATACTAAGTTAACTACGCCTTATAATTCAACTAATCATGCCTGCGATTCCACCCGAAGTTCGAACTACACTAAAATTGCCCTTTTGATGAAAAAACACACCTTAGATCATGACCAACCTTTAAACCCACGGTGCGAGAAGTGAAAAGTGACCCTATCCTTGCTGTCATAGACATGTTGCCCTAATTTAAAACACATGAAGGTGAAGATAAAATCCGTTATAAAGAATCTGCACGTTAATGAATAAAGTCTTGATGATTTATGTGCCTATCACCTATAAATAAACGTGCACAGACATGCAATAACAATATTATATTATATGTAACAAATTTCCTAACATAGAATAGAGTAGTGAGAGATATCTTTCTTTTTGCTAAAGATTTAATTTTTTAAGGTTAATTCATATTAGACCTGACATTTGTTCTTGATAGATTTTTGTCCTTAATCTTTAATATTAATCTTTTATTTCTTATTATTTCTCTTGAACCTGCGCATACTGTTTACATTTATGGAGAAATAATTACATTAACTTAAGGTTTGCGAATCTAAGACCTGCTCAAGTGACTTCAAATGCATTTTAATTGAAAATTGTCTGGGTACTTATATTTAGTAGTTTGAACTTAATTTTTTTCAGGGTTCTAATTGTGTGGTGCGCTTTTTAGTTCATGTTTGATTTCAGCTGAATAGCTTGAGAGACCATTTTTTTGAATATATTTGAGCTGCTAATGAAGTTGCTCATAATCACCTAGAGATAAGGATGGTGAAAATTTTTGTCATTTGGTTTTAAATTCATTAAATTGGGTTTTAATCAAAGGATTCTTAGTCTTTATGTAGATCTAGATTGCTCATAGCTTGTAAAGAGATTCCAATGATATGATCTAGACTTAAAGTTTTTGACCTTGAGAGAGGCTTTAACTTACCTTAATGAATTTGATAGTACAATTATACCCAGCAAACAACTCTTCGAGTTTGTTAAGAAATCATATGATAAGAACTTGGTAAAGTAAATCCTAAGCTTTGTCTTGCATTTACAAATTTATATCCTTAATTTGCCTTAAAAACATGTAGATAATTAGTTTTAGTCTTAGCTTAACTTATTGATGTTTATAATGTTCTTCTTGTTAGTTTCTCTCAATAATGATTTTAATGATAACAAAAAGACCCAAATGTTTTCTAACTATTTAACAAGTGTGCAGTGTTTAGATACATTATATATTAGAGCTTATCAGAATGAATTTCAGAGAAGGATTTGAAATCAGAAAGAATTTCAGAAAGAGTTTTTGTAATACGCAAAGAATTAAAATCAGAAGGGAATTCAGAAGGCAATTCTTACTCAGAACGTAATTCAGAAGGAAGATTATGTTATGACTTGTGAATGAACTAGAGTATTCAGAAGAATAATCAGAGGGCATTTATGGATAACTCTGAACAACAAGTACTTTTCAAATTTTTCATATATTTTGAAGACCTAGCACCAAAGTGGATGTATTTAGACAATGCATTCAATTATGTTCCACAAGTTGGTTCAACTATCCAAAGGGGATTTAAGTTAGTTGAGTTTAAGTACCATTTCGAAGAAATTTGAAGTCTCACGAGAACATATACTTGGAAAGTCTACTTCACGTGATCTTACAATGGGGATAAAGTTATCCAAAACATCTTTAATTCTTTTGTTACGAATACTTCAAATATCAGAGGATTATCTTAACTATTTTCATGGGATATTTTCAACGTAATTCAAATTGAAGTCAGGAGAAGATTAAGAACTTCCGAGATTTATGCCAGATTTTCAGTTTAACTAGATGAATAGAATTCATCTATATCCAAAGGAGATCAAAGCGCAATAACCGTGGAAAAGAAGACCAGATTTTGTGCGAAAAAGATGCAAAGAATTAGGACTATTCAGTCACTAGCCGTTTGATATTTTGAAGAACATTATAAGCTCGAGAGAATGAAGAAAACGAGATATACAAGCAATTATTCTTTTCTGAACAAGCGAATATTAGAAAGGCTCTCTACAAAGCTGAATAACCATGCTTATTTTGTACTAAATACCTAAGAGGAAATTTTGTTCTTATTCCTCAACATGATTCGTGATTTCATTTTCAGTGAATTTAAAGTGTTACTAGTAGGCTCAGTAGTTGATTATAGCTTGAGGAAAGCTAGGGAGGTCAGCTGAGTGCATTTGTAGCCAAAGTGTGTTTGGCAAAAGACAACTTGTAACGTGATTCAATTATTGGATAGTGGAACATACCGGTGAGGAGTACCGGGTCCCCGGCTTGGTGCTGGAAGAGTGGAGTACGCGCAAGGCGGAACCACTATATATAGCTTTGCATCTCTCTCTACCTTATTCTTTTAAATTTCGTATACATTTACTTGAGTAATTGTGCTGTAGCATAAAATCAGAAACTGGCTCAGAAACTAATTGCAAGTATTTTCGATAATCATAGACTATTTCAGAGACTAAAATCTGAGACTTTATTTTTGCTTAAACTTAACATTTAGTGATATGAATTAAACTTGTTTGCTTCCGCATTTTCACTAAAGTTTTGTTTATCAAGTTTATTTGTTTTCAAGAAAGTTGAAAAGCCATTTTTGATTTGTTTAACCAAGGTTGTGATTTTATCAAAGTTTTAAAGGATAAAGTTTTATTTTAAAAACCAATTCACCCCCCCTCTTGGTTATTATTGGGACTAACACTTCTAAATCTTTCTTTGACTAGATAATAGATGAAGTGTGGGTACAGTAGATGCTAATGATCCTTAAGGAATACAACTTGATACTTTCTATGCTGCTTCGGTAGGTGCGCTTGACTATGTTGGTGATTACAACTGAAGTTAAACAGAACTTATTAGTAATTTTATGAAGTTTCAGAAAACTTTAGCTTCATGTTTACTTGTTTTTAAAATGAGAAAACCCTATAGACCAACCAACTTTTTCTAATGCCGTTGGGGTGGATTGGTGTTGAATTCATGGATATTAAGCTCAACGAAGCACGACATGAAAGCTTATAATCTATTAGATTAGTCATTGACCCTGTAAATAATTTTCGCTTTGTTTGTTTTTGTTTTGTACATATTCTAGTTCTATTTGTAAATATATTTTTTTCCATATCTTTGCTTTTTCTCTCTATGAATACTTTTTTTTTTTAATTTTGTCTTATTTTGTTTTTCTGTAAATATCTTGTGCTTATGATACTGACCTTTTTGTTCTATTTTTATGTCAATATTTGTATATAGCCTATTTTATAAATAATCTTGTATATGTTTGTAAATATACTTTAGTAGTTTTCAGTGTGCTTTTATATAGTTTCGTTTTGTTATAATACGTTTGTTTGTTTAACTTTTTTATTAATCTCTTGGTTCCTTAATTCCTTAATTCTTTTGTTTATTTTTTTTCTTATATATAGATGTTGTTGTTGTCTGTCAGTCTTGATGTTGTTGTTCCATAATAGCCATAGCTTTTTTTTTTTTTGGTAGTTTGTTTGTTGTAATGCAGGTTTGTTATACACTAATTCTTTACCATAATAAAATTTTAGGATTATGACTAGGAGTCAATTTTACCCTTTGTTTCCAACCTCCAAACACTTAGCTAGGAAAAGAAATCAAGTTTTCGAAGAAGCAATAGTTCATAGAGTTGACCTAATCAATGACCAAGAGGAGGAGTTTCATGAGAAAAATGAGATGTTAAATGGAGAAAATAACATGGGTACAGTAAACCATCCTCCTAGAACTATGTTGGACTTTTGTAGGCCAAACTTAAAAGGGCCTAATATAAGCATAGATAAACCTAAGGTTATTGTAAACAATTTCGAAATAAAATCCAATTTTATGCAGATGGTGTACCAATATGTCCAGTTTGATGGCCTACAAGATGAGGACCTTAATACCTACCTCTGACAATTCCATGAAATTTGTGATACCTTTAAGATTAATGGAGCCTTTGATGATGCCATACGTCTAAGATTGTTTCTTTTTTCTTTAACAGGGAATGCAAAGAAATGGCTCAATAGTATGCTTAGATAGTCCATAACAACCTGACAACAAATGGCTGAGAACTTAATGAGAAAATACTTCCCATCCTCTAGGACAACAAAGTTGAGAGCGGATATAGCTTCATTTCACCGGCTAGAATCATAAACCCTCTAATAATCTTCGAAAGTTGGAAGGAGTTGCTAGGTAGGTGCCTACATCATGGATTGCATGAATGGACACATGTCTAAACCTTTTACAATGGACTAAACTATGGGATTAGGCAACTAATTGATGCAACAACAGGAGGGAGCTTAAACAATAAATCCGCACAAGAGTGCTTGAATCTCATTGAGGACATGGTCAATAATCATTACTAATGGACTTTTGTAAAGGCTAGGAAGGAGAAGTCTAGAGGAGTGTTTGAACTAAATGTTATGACAACTCTAACCTCCAAGATAAAGGATCTATCTAAAAAGGTTGACAGTATGACCATGGGAGATGACCAAGTGTAGTTGGTTGATGAAAATGTTGGGTAAAGTTCTAAAGGCTTGACTTATGAAAATGTAGAGTTTATTAGAAATTATGGACCTAAGAATGATGCTTTTAGTAGCACTTACAACCCTGGTTGGAGGAACTATCCTAACTTTAGGTAGAATAACAATAATTTTCAAAACCCAAGTTTTCATCCACAAAATTTTCAAAAACAACAGGGTCGAAGCTCATCTGTGTCTCAAGGAAAGAACTCTTTAGAGAAATTAATTTATGAGTTTATCAAGGCCTCTGAGACTAGGCAGCAAGAAATTGATATTGCTTTGAGAAATCACTTAGTTGCCATTCACAACCTGGAGACACAATTAGGTAAATTGCCAAGCTCTTATCAGAAAGACCTCAAGGAACTTTGCCAGCCAACATAGAAGCCAACTTAAAGGACAAAGTCAAAAGTCAAAAGTCAAAGGTGAAGATGAAAGACTCCTAGGATGATTAATCCTAGCCTTTCGTTCATTTGTTTTAGAAGATGTAATTTTCTTTTTAAAGACCTTTGAGTTTATTTTAAGTTTTTCAAGATCTCTCTTGATGGATGTTTTGAGGAAGATATGTGATGTCTTTGATGTTTTGGGAATGCTTTGTGAGACTATTAATAAGTTTTGATGTGAAATTTAATTGAAGTTTGATGTTTCTGTTTAAATTATGTAATTATGGATGATGTTTTTGATGTTTTTTGAATGAAATTTTAAATGGTGATTTTCGTTAAATTCTTTGCTGAAGCTTGAATAATAGGGATGCAATTGCCTTTATGCTTTAATTTCCGCTTTCATGTTTGTTTTAAAGTGTGTTTTTAGGAATCCACTTGATAATTTTGGCCACGAGCCAACCTATGGTTAGAAAAGGAGAATAAATTATTAGTCACAATTTGTATCGCGCCTTAAATCGAGCCCACGATTTTAGCCGCGGTCACCTATTGCCTTAATCCTTTATTCTTTACAGTTCAAACCAAGGGTAAAACAAAGGCCACAATTCTTGTCTAATAGTCTTTTTTGTAGGAGCAATAAAGGCCAAATCGAGCCTTCGATTCTTTTGTTCCTTAATTCTTTATTCTGTTTTTAGAATAAACCGCGAATAAAAAAAAGGTTGCAATTCTTTTATTCCTTTATAAATCGCAATCTAAATTACACCCTTGGTTGAACCCACAATTTATTTAAGTATATAAACTTTAATACTGTTGTTTTCCTTTCATTTACTACTTCATTCAAATTATAACAAACCCAATAAACCTTCTCAAAACCCTCGATATATTATCTTCTACAAACTCAATAAAAATTGCCTTTTTAAAACATTTCCATCATCAAACTGATAAGGTAAGCACTTTTCTTCATTCTTTAATTTGATACTATAGTTTATATCTAAATAGATACTTGTTTAATCTCATTACTTTTAAGGCTCTGAAATTTAAAAAATTATGATAATTTGTTGTTGCTTTCTTAATGGTTGAAATAGGATAAATTGTTGTCTTCTATTTCTTTTTTGAGAATATTAGGGCTATACTTGGATGATTTTAATGAATTTTGTTGTGACTTTTGAACTTCATCGAAAACTTGATAAGAGCTTAGTTAGTTTAGGGATGATTCGAAAGATGATTCTTTTCATAATAACATTACAAAGTCAAGAAACAAAAATGTGGCTAAAATAAGTTCAAAATTCTTTTAGGAAGTTTAAGAACGAGAGTGCCCTAAGTTTGTTCTTCAAGCATGATTAATGTCTTTGATTTAGATTTTAGTCAAAAAATTAAGAAAAAGCTCATTCTTTTATTTTATTCTCTACTTTTTTAAACAAAGAAACTTATATATTTATATCTATTTTATAGAAATGGCACCCAAAGGACCCTTTACTATAAAACTGCTAAACAAATTCAAAAAGGCCATAACAGAGTTTAAGCCTTCATCCTCTCAAGTAAGTACTCAATCTCAATCCCTAGTAAGACTAAATTCTAAGGCCAAGGAAAAAATTAAGATTTTTCTTACTAAAAAAAAATAGTGTTGAATGTTGTAATGAATTGGGAGGTTGTCAGGAGTTATGGGCTGGATGGGGAGTTTAGAATATTTTGAAGACCAAGCCTAGGAAAAGGTGTTTGAGATAAGGGAAGAATTGTATGGGGAAGTAACCTTGGCCTTTGTAGCAAGTTTTAGAACTAGGCACTAGGTGCCAAGTATGGAGGATAATGTCAATTTCCATGCCTTTGGAGAGTATAGGAATGCCCCCATGACACGGTTTATTGCAACCATAAGTTTATATGATAATGAGGAGAAGATTGATGGGGAAAAACTTAGAAATTTGCTTATAGAAATTTCAAATAAGGCAATAAAGGTCTATGTGGAAAAAGTAATAGAGAGTCCATTTTCACCCTATAAAACAATGGCCTCTAACTTCAAGAAGAAGAGTGCCAGGATTTTGCGCTACATGCTTGTTAGAAGCATATTCTCCAAGCTAAGGTTATAGTATGATGAAGAGGCAAAGAATGAATGTTGGCCTAATGGTGGCTTGAATGATTAGACATCAGGCCAGCATGCAATGAAAGCCTGTTAGTACAATCTAAAAACTCAAAGAGTTGAATAAGAAAGCCTTTTCGTTCTGTGGGCTAGTGGAAGTGGAAGTGGAAGCTCAAACTTCTAAAGAAGTAGCAAGGCAAGAACCAGTTGCTACCTCTGCACAAGAAGCACCACAACAATACTTTGCAACTAACTTCAACAAATTGGAGAATGAAGTAAGAGAATTGAAGGGGAAGCTAGCTGCATTTGAGGAGAAATATGATAAGGACATGGCTGAGTTGAAACAAAATATAAAGCATCTAATGAAGATTTTCATCCACGTTCCTCCACTATAACTACCCACACAGTTTAAGAGACTATCATTTGAACCTACCATGGCTAAATCAGATCATGGTGAAGATGATAATGATGATGATAATGATGCCAGACCTCCTTCACCTTGTACATACATTCCCTCCCCACCACACACTACACCCATACCATCTCCCATACACATGAAAACACAAAGCTCACCTTAAACATAGCCCTATACCCCATAAGTTTAACCACAAACACAATCACTAGACTCTTTAGTGCTCGAGCCCATTCCTAAAACTACTTTAACTCCTATTCCTCTAGCACCAGAGAAAATCAAGCCATTCACTTACATTAAACCTTTGTTTAAGACCTTTAAAAGAAAAACCAATGGGTCAATTTAAAAAAGAGAAGAAGATTGCTCATTCGGGATGAACCGTTTGATGAGGAGTATGATTGCTTGTATGACTTGGTAAAAGATATCTCCTCATCTACAAGAGTTGCTGGCCATGACCTTAGGGATGGTGTTGATAGCATCCCTGTTGCCATAGGTAAGAAAGATGAGGTTAATCATGACAATAACATGGGTAGCATTGATTTAAATGTTGTAGCAGCTGACGAAATTGACAGTGATGATAAGCCGCAAGAAGATTTGGCAATAGAGGAAGAAATTGTTGAAACTATCTCTAAGGATGTTGCAAAAATAGATGTGGAGGGGGCAACAATAATAGTCAACAATGTTTCTTAAGAAGAGCACCATGATGAAGAATACTATGGCGCAATAGAAGGCCAATAACAAGATGTAATAGGAAAACCAATTCCCTCAACCTAGCCCATGTACATACCATACAGAAAAGATAGGCAAAAGAGTTAAAACATGAGCTAGGAAGCCAAAATACATGAAGAGGTACAAGATTAAAAGGGAGCCAGTTCAAACCGACCCGATCTTTATCAGCCTCGAGGAAATTTTTACTAAAGAAAAAGGGGGGGAGAAAGGGAAAGAGATGAAGAAGATGCAAGCTTCCTCAACGAGGTTTTTGAAAAAAATTTTGACATTGTTGAGGAAAGGGCATTCAGAGAATGGCAGATAATCTCCTTTTCCCTAAGAGCTAAAGAAGACATTGCCACAGTACCCGGTGGTAGTGTTATGGAAGAAGCAACCCAATAGCTAGTAAATGATAAATTCTACGAACTTGAAGTGAAAATAGCTACTGAAGTTGAAGAAAAATATCAGGTTGATAAGAATGCGCTAGAAATGATTAGGAAAAATGCTAAGAGAGAGGCTATTTTGAGGAAGAGAGAGGTAGAGCTTGAACAGTGTAAGCAAAGGGCTCAGCTTAGGAAATAAAGAATTGCAAATGCTATGCTAGCATAAAAATTAGCCTTTTTGAAGGAAAATGAAAAAGCCTGAATAAGAGATGGAGAGTTGGAGGAAGAAGAGGAAAAAGATGACAGTGAATACTCTGAAAGCAGTGATGATGATGATTTCTATGACCAGCTCTCCATTAGTGCCCTCATGAAGAAAAGAACAAAAGGATCTCTTAAAGCACCAATACCATAGAAAATCAGTGAAGAACCTCTGAAGAAAGAATTAACGAAGTAGTGAAGGAGAAGAAAGAAGCCTTCAAACGTTGGGCAAGGGAAATAGAAGAGGAGCTTCTAGCCAGTAAAGAGGCTAAAGAGCGAAGAATAAAAAAAAAGAGAACTTGCCCAAGCATAAGAGGAAGAAACAAGAGGAGGAAAGAAAATGAAGAGAAGTGGAGTTCCAAGAAAAATAAGCTACAGAAATGAGAAGTTACATGCAAAACATTGTAGGCATGATAGACATGGAGATGAGTGACGATCTCTATGCCTTACAATTACAACAATAGCTTAGAGAAGATACATACGGAGAAGAGGAAATCCATAAAACAAAAAAAAGAAGAAAGAAGAAAGGGGGCTGATACTTCAAGGGAGGACATGTTAAGAAGGGCTAGGTGCAGAAATACTAGGAATATACCAAGGGGTGTTGGTATACACACAGATGAATGAAGAGAGACTTTAGCTGCTAGAGTTCAGAGGAGAAATAGAGGTGCCAAAGCATCTAGGGGTGGCAAGAAAAAAGAAGGGAGTAGGGGTTAGCACTATTGGCTTCAAGACAGCATTAAAATCTTAACTTACTTCACTAAATCTTTATATTAGTTTATATTCTTTAATATTCTTTAAAATACTTGATATTCTTTAATACTCTTTGATTTTCCAGTTCTAAAATAGATTCTTTATTCTTCATAGCTTAATACAAATCTTTATTCTTTATAGTTAGTTTTATTCTTTATTTCTTAATTCTTTATTCTTTAAATTCTTTAGTCTTTGTTCTTTTTGAAATAATAAAAATGTTTTGTGGCAAAATAAAACTAACTTAGTGAAGGGTCCTTTTTAGTAAACTCATTTAAGTTGTAATGTATTTTAGACTGCGAGTTGAATAACTTAGGAAATTTTCTCATAGTTTCAACCATATGTTTTTCCCTATTTGCCTTAAGCTTAAATGGCCTAATCAAGAAGGCAACCAAGCCCATGGTCTCAAACATAATCTCAATCCGTGACTCCAAAATAAAGAAGTTTTCTAAACTTCTAATCTTTAACCCTTACTTTGTACTTTTGACTGCTATTTTCCCCTATCTAAACATTGAGGAAAATGTTCAATTTAAGTGTGGGGAAAGGGAAGAAGGAAGAGGTAAAGCAAGATTAAGGGCTGAAACTAAGACTAATAATTAATAATTAAGAATAGAGAAAATATGCATTATTAATCACTTTCTATCCACAGTTATAGGAAAATAATGAAATGATAAAAATTTGACATGAAATAACTTAATTAAACCCGTATTGAACAGTATTATTTTATTTGTGTTAACTTTCTTTGTTTAAATCACTATATGATATTCATGTGGAGTAGTTTTACTTATTATTTAAATTCAAAATTTAGAGCTGGAATTAGCTTAAAATCCCCAAAATGGCAACTCAGTTAATCATTAAAAGCTTAAATGATATGTATGCTTTCCATTTTGGCATTTTGAGAGCATTATAGCCTTTAATGAAGGTTCAAGTGGTACTTTTAACTTGATAAATTTTCCTTGTGTTATTTCTAATAGTAAAAAGAAAAACAAAAATGACCATGTGCTTATGATTGATATGAGAAGGGATTGGCTCCTTAGAAGAGCAATTTCTTGACCCCTCTAATCAATTTTAAATAGGCCATAAAAAAAAGGCAAAAGGATAGAAACAAAAACCTCTCTAGAGGTAAGAGAAAAGAAGAAGGCAAAAACCTTTCTTGTAGTAGCTTTCAGTATACATATAATGAATGAAAAAATGAAATGAAAGCACATATAAAGAAAATAATTCAGGAGATAAGTTGATGCGTATGCCTTCATTCTTGAGTGTAATACTTAGAGAGATGATTAAGAGACTATGTACTTTTAAATATAATGAGATAAAAATTGATTGGCTCTTTCTTACTTTGTTTGACATTTTAAATAATTTTGCATTAAATTTTGATTTAAACAATGGGGGTAAAAGCTTATCTACTTAGATAAATTTAATGATTTTGGCAAAAGTAATTTTAGCATATGATATGGTAGGACTGTATGAAGTTATTTCTGCAATAAAGTGCCAAGTTTATTGGTGATTGAGCTTAATTGATCTAGTTAAAGTCCATTCATGACTTATTCTCCTATTCAAGAAGCTTTACTTTGTTGTTTTAAAACGATGTTTTGTTTAAGGACAAGAAAAATCTTAAATGTGGGGGAATTTGATAAGTCTTTTACACTCTACTCCATGCATAGGACTTCATGCTTTACTTGATCTATTTTTTAGATAAATTTCTATGATTCTATGCTTTTTATATGTTAAATGTTGTTTTCCATCTTCCAAGATCATAAAAAGAAAAAAAAAAATCATTTGAATCAAAATTGAAGTAAAACAATAATAATGTTTGAAGTTAAACTAATCGTGGCTACCAGAACCCCAACTAAGGCCGAGAAAACAAGGCAAAAAAGAAAATTGCTACCTCAATTTATGTCGTGGTTTACACTGAGACAATCGTGCCTCATAACTCAACCAATCGTGCTTAAGAATCGTACCCGCAATTCAAATTGCACTAATATTGTGCCTTTGATGAAAAGAAACAGCTTAGATCATAGCCAATCTTCGAGCTTGTGATTTGAGCCACAAAAAGTGACCCTGTCCTTGTTGTCATGAACACATTGCTATAATTTAAAGCGTGTGAAGATAATGACAAAATCCATTATAAAAAATCTGCTACGTCAGTGAATGAAATCTTCATGATTTTTGTACCCTGTCACCTATAAATAAGCATGCACAGACATGCAAAAATAATGTTGTACTATATGTAACAAATTTCGTAACATAGAATAGAGTAGTGAGGGAAGTTTTAGTGAGAGAAATCTTTCTTCTTGCTAAAGATTTGAGTTTTCTAGATAAATTCATATTAAACTTGACATTTGTTCTTGTAAGATTTTTATGCTTAATATTTAATATTTATTTTTAATTTCATATTATTTCTCTTGAACCTCTGCTTAATGTTTACATTTATAGAGAAATAATTACTTTAACTTAGGGTTTGTGAATCCAAGACATGATTTATGTGATTTCAAATGCATTTTTATTGAAAATTGACTGGGTACTTGTATTTAGTAGCTTGAACTTATTTTCTTCATGGGTCTAATTATGTGGTACACCTTTTGAATCCATGTTTGATTTTAGCTGACTAGATTGAGAGATCATTCTTTTGAATAGATTTGAGCTACTAATGAAGTTGCTTATAATCACATAGCAATAGGGATGATGAAACTTTTTGACACTTGATTTTAAATTCATTAAAATGGGTTTTAATCAAAAGATTTTTAATCTTTCCGCGAATCTAGATTCCTGATAGCTTGTGAAGAGATTTTGGTGGTCTAATCTAGATCTAGAGTTTCCGATCTTGAAAGAAGCTTTAACTTACCTTAGTGAATATGATAGCATAAGTATACCTAGCAAACAATTCTGGTGGTATCTTCTCTTTCTTTCTAAACATGTTTAATCAAGGATTTGAAGGCTTAAAACATTTAATTTGATAGGAACTTCAATTTCCTCATGGTTTTCTACAATTTTTACTATTTGCTCATACAAGACTTCATCATTATACACTGCTAATATCAACTTACAACAAAACCCAACCACAACCAGTTTAATGCATTAGGAAAATTTTATCTCCTTTTTACTGAAATTTTTTAATATAAATAGTTAGTCTTAAGATCTTACATGGCTCCAAATGATAGTTTCCACTTGCATTAGCTAGAAAGGGAATTTAAGACTCTAAAATCACTCTAAAACTTGATTTCTTGACACTTCGAAATGTATCAACTTACCCAAGTCAATTTTCATGCTTAAAATGCTAAAATACTCATATCACAACATTTTAAAATCTCATGCTTACCTTGACAAGAATTTTCTTATGGTGGTGGGTCTTCTTCATCTTCTAACACTACTTCATCCTCTCTATTTTTCTCATGTAAAAGACATCACATGAGTTAGTTAGTGCTATACTTTGCTAGTTCCACTTATTTAGCACTAGGAAGGGGTTAGGGTTTTAGAGAACCTTATTTTAGGTCTTAGGAGGGTATCAAAAAGGAAAGGAGACAAGAAAAAAAACAAAATAATTATTTATATGTGAAAGAGGAAAGGACGGAGTTAGGGTTTTAAACAAAGGGGGAAAAAAAGACCTCCTATAGGGTTTTGTCACATGGTTGAATCTTGTGTCTAAATATTAGTTTTGGACTGTTTAGGGCTTTTCATTAACCTCTTGGGTTGATAATAATTTAAATATCCAAATAATTCTAATTTAACTATAATTTTGAATCTTTATTTCACATAAGCTTTCTATTTGGGCTAAAATCATAATTTTACAAAATTAGTGCTCCTAACTAAGGAGCACTAATTAGATTTTTCTTTTAAAAAGCTATTATTAAATTCTAATTTATTTTATTTCAACATTTGAAATGTTTTTGGATTTTCTAAATTTAGGTTTTTGGTTTGGGACTAATTTGAGAATTTTGAAAAATTCATATGTGACTTTATTTGACTTTCATTGACTTCATTTGATTTTTATTTCTTATGATTGGTGTCTGGATCATTTCATCAACACTTTTTTATTATCCCTTACTCTTTTTTTTCTCTCAATAGTGCCTTCTTTGAAAGCCTAGAAGAGAACGACTAAAGAAACTTCACACATCACTCTAACTACCTACTTCAATTAAGCCAAACAAAATACTAACCACAAAAACCAAAAATCTTACCACTACTTCACACTCATCATCAACTGCCGCCAACATGCTTAACATAACCCCATCGAGACACCCAAGCACTACACACACGCGAACATAACCCAAACCCGCAAACCATCGTAGCCAATGAACCGAACCACCATGAACCCAATTGCAACCACTTGACTAAGCCCCTAGCGTCTACTCAAATAAACAATAACTCCAATTTTGACCAAATTTGCAAACTTCATTTCCATCTAATGTTAGGCCAACCATAGAGAGAGAGAAAAGGGACCATTTTTCCCCTTACAAGACCCGAACTTATCTATCCATTTTGTTTGCTAATTCCACTAACTTGATTCCAAGCTACATTCGACCCATTCTCTCAAAGCCCAACCTATTCTCTTGTTGTTTAGTCATTTAGATTATGTTGTTATTACTATTATTGTATTTTTTTCATTTACTTATTTATTTTATTTTATTCATTTCTTTATTTATTTATGTCTTTATAGAATATTGTAAATATATATGCACTAAAAATATATATAATGAAAAAGAATATATATATAATAGTAGATTAAACTATACAATATCATATGGTACACAATCTTGTGTAGATGTATGATATACGTATTTTTGGAATAGATAAACATATAATACGTTGTGTTTGTACATGAACATATTATATCTTTATACTATAATATGCATGTGGTGCTTATTTGTGCTATGTTCTCTTAAGTCGTGCCATTCTTAAAAGTACTTGAAAGTACCATACATTAGATAGACATATGAATAGGTGACTTTTCAATTTATTAAATTTGTTAAAACATGTAAAAATAGAAACCTTAGGATATGAAAACTGTATGTATAGATTAAAAATTTTAGAATATAGATTAGTATGTATAAAAAAATTGATTAGGGCCTTAATAATCTGGATGTGAATATTTTATTGCTGGTCCATATGATGTCATGTATAGTTATTTGCCACAATCATTACTTGTAAATAGGCATTTAACACTTGAAATCGGGTGTATAAATGTAATATATGTCTCTAGCGTATGATCATTAAATTCGAAAATCATAAAAATAAAAATATCATATAAAAGGTTTTATGTAGTACTTTAGGTTTTTTACAACTAATAGCTTGTGCAAATAATAAGTTTGTAACATATCCAATAAGGATTAGAAAGTGCCACTAAGAATTATAAACATATTTGGTAGATTTGAAATTGTTCATGTAATGCTTTTGTATAGAGTGGGTCCCTTATATATCCACTTTCATCAATGAAAAACTAAAAACTAAAAGAATGGAAAAATCTTATAAAGAGAAGAAAATGTTTTTACCTTCTTTTTTCTTTCCTTTTCCCTGTATATGTGATATATACATATAATGTTTTGTTGGCTTCTATATAATAATATCACGTAATTTATTTCTAAATTATAAAAAACAAATAATTGGGGGGGGGAGGTGGGTTGGGTGGTGTGGTTGGTTCTAAAAATTAATTTTTTTTTCATGGGTTTTCACAAAACCTAGAAATAAAAGTTAGATTTTTAGGATTTGTTTTGAAAAAAACTTAAATGAATAATCACTTGAACTTGATAGCCTTTTCGTTTTTAAAATAAACCAACACACTAAAAATTTTATAGAATTAAAATGAATTACAAAGACTTGATCTTAGCTAGTGCATATGTAGGCACTTATAAGGATATATATATATATATATATATATATAATCTCTTTTAGGACTTTCTCTATAAAAAAATAAAAAAATTTTCCCTTTTTAGGCATTGATGTAAAAAAAGATGAAAAAATATGAATTTCCTTAGACTTTCTCATAAAAAATAAAAATAAAAAAATGATAAAACCAAAACTAAAAAGGTACGTTTCTTTGTTAAACTTATTAAATTTTCCCATCTAATTCAAAGTTTCTAAAGCCTATAAAAAGTTTTGAAAACTCTTTAGAGTTCTAAATATAGCATCCTCCAAGCTCAATATATATGCATATATATATATATATATTTGTATTCCACGGACTAGTGGTCATATGAAAAATCAATCAATCCTTTAAGTTTGGATCACCTTTTATTTTTCAGCTTTAGTCGGTGACAACTCCATTCAAAACTATTTTAAAAAATCAAGTATTTTACAAGACCCTAATGACTAATTAAGTGTTCTATATTAGACGAGCTAGGTTTAGTACGATTTGGAATCTTTAGGAGGATGAAAGCAAGATTTGAGTTGAGTGGTGGTGGAGGAGGAGTTGTTGGTGTATATGATGCATTAGTGGGCTCCAACTAGCTCAAATATGTATTGTAAGTCGAGTTACTCATTGGTAGATAATACGCTTTTTTGTTAAAAGACTATTTTTATAGCATAAAACTACTAGCTAGTGTATTGGATACGTATGTAGTAATAAAAATTAGTGAGTATCAGGTCTGTCATACCCCAAAAGGTACCTTAAACGTAACATTTGTCGCACATAATATTGAAACTTAAGAATGATACCTTAGTCACTTGAAAATTTTTATATCAATACAAGACGTACGTTCACAACAAGGGACATCAGTAGAGTTATGCATTTTAAGGTGATAATAAAAGAACATACAAGAAATAACTAAAATAAATACATAAAAATGTCTAAAAGTCTTATATATCTAAGGGGCCTTCCCTCGTCAAAACATAAATTATCTTACAACCTCCAAAAGCTTCAAATTACATCATAAACATAGAGATTTTATAAAGAAATCTATTCTAACAATCTTTAAATAAATTTCCTACAAAAAGCTTTGAATTTCCCATCCTTGCTTGCTTGGCAAGCGGATCTCTAGGAGTGACCCATATGAAGTCTTACATCAAAGATCTATTTGGGGGTAAGCTATAACAAGCTTAGTGAGAAATCCTTGCAATATCGTATCCATAATAAGCAAGTTGATTATTCAATCATATGGAATGCATCAACCATATCTTTTACACACATACATACAACGTACCAGTAATTATACATAGAATGGATTTTACACCCTCCATATCGAGGGTTAGGGAATACTTTAAAAATATTGAGGTCCTTGTGACCATCACACTCTATTTGGTCTTGATTGACTACCACTTTTTAGTCCTCGGTTTTCTTACCTAAGGCGATCGATCCAGCATGACTCCTCCATGAGTCTATTTTCCTTAAATGTTATAGTTCCTCATGCTGGAGTTAGGTACCTTACCTTTCCGGTCTCATGCATAGGAGAAGTAGTGAAAAATGAAATGCGACTCAACTTTATGCTATGCATGATCCATTTGTCAATTATTTCCTAACAAGTTAACTTCGATCAACACATTTTTCACAAACCAGCCAATATAATATCATAACAAGCTTAAATTGAGCAATTAAGATCTTGATATACTTAATGTTATTCATCAAGCATGACAAACACATCATAACCCCAATGTGAACCTACATGCAATTCTATTTATATCTGTTCCCTAAGTTCTAGTGCACTACTTATAAGTATATACAAGAATAAAAAAAGTATAAGGAAACTCACTTTGTCAATCTTCTTTAATCAAAATAGTCCTCTGGAAAATGGGGCATTGTAACAGTCATTTCCTCAATAAAAGAAATACCCAGAATGAGTATTTTATAGAGGTTTTACTTAAGTTTCTAACTTATCAAATTTAAATCCACATCACTTTTCCGGTTACGGAATTCCAAATTTAAAATGGCCATAACTTACTCATTTTAACTCGAAACTTCACGTATAAGTAGTCGATTTTTATCTACTTCAGATGACCTGTCCATTTTTAATATTTGGGGTCACTTGGGCATTGGAATGGTACTATACATAATGGTCCTAAAACCATTCCAGTTTTGATTTTTGTGACATTTTGCCATTTTTACATCTTATAAACCCTCTAAATTAATATATATATATATATATATTTATATCATTTTATACTCATAAGATAACTCCCAAATAATATTAATAGTTCAAAATACATGTATGATCATAGTGATGTTGTCCAAGTAAAATTTCAATTAAAACATCTTTATGAAAAACCGAAAAATTTTAAGTTTACGAAAACATTGGCTTGAATGCTAATCGAAATTCATATTTCATAAATCTTTATAAGTATGTGATTTTAAGAAAAATGATTTTTAATTCATGAACCTTCCAATATTATGCCTATAACTAGTTATTTATGAAAATTTAAGAGGATGATTTTGTTTTAAATTTTTCTTCTTTGAAACAAGATTTTCTTTACATTTTCATGACATGTTTGAAATCAATATTGTGCATAACAAAGAATTATCATTTTAAAATGGTTCCAAACTTTATTTTGGCATAACAACATCACTATAAAATATTCATCTACACGAATCACACGACAATTTTTTTAGACTCACAATTTATAGAGATAAAAAAATAAAGAATATAAATATAAGAAAATTAATGCATGGGAGCCTTAGCTTATAATCAAGGCTCCTCAGGGCTTAGAAATGGACGAGTTCCCTTAAATAGCAAAATAAAATAAAATAGAAGTTTTAGAATTGAGACAAGACTTCCTAGGACTTATATCATTCCAGTCATCATGCAAATAAAAGCAAATAATATAATGGACGCATTAGAATTTTGGGACAAGGCATTCTTAGGACTTAGATTATGGGCAAATTCCCTTTTGTTTTGACTTGATCAAGGAAAAGTCTGAGACTTACATTAAGGACAAATCTCAAAACATGTAATAAGGGCATGGAATAAATGTTAAGTTGGCAAGCAATATGTTCATATTAATATAAATATGTACACAACTATATTTATACATATAGATATTTAGATTAGATGACAAAGATATGACAACAAGAATGAAATTTCAACTTGATCATAAACATAATCATGACATAAATTTCATTTGGCCATTATCATCCCTAGATTAATGCATCATGGGGAGATTTTATTCCATAGATAATGCGTTAAACAACACATAGTTTTACTATAAATGTATGAGGAATATGTTTATCTTAATGAGATAAATCAAAGGGATGTGTGTGTTTTCATAAAGAGAGACAGCAACAAGGGGAAGGGAAATCACGCCCAACAAGAGAGAAAAAGGAAGAGAATTGAGTGAAATTTTGTAAAAGAGATAAAGTGTAAAATGTGTGTAGATATTTATAGAGGAGATTTAGTGAATTAAAGTTAGAAAATAATTTGAAAAATAAAAAAATACATTTGGGGGGCGGGTGGTGTGGTGTCGTGATCCTTTGTGGAGAAAGGAAAAAGGAAAAAGGAAAAGAAGTAATAAAAAGTAACATGTGATATGTTGACTTTGTAATGTGATAACTTGTGAATTTAGTAAGTAGGTCATTATGGTAAAAAGTAGGAATAACTTATAGGGACAAAATGGTAGCAAGGAACAGTAGAAATTAAAAGAAAATAGTAATAAACTATAATAGTAAAATATTAAATAAATTACCGAAAGAGATAAAATACGCGTATATGAGTTATAACTAATATTTTTATAATCCGAAAAATTTTTGTTTGATATTTTATGGACATCTAAATATTTTTCTAGTATAATTTGATTATTAGAAAGTTTCATCTTATTTTGCGTGTTGGTGGTCTAATACAAAAACTAATCCCATAAAGGTTCGAAACAATTGAAATTTTAGACTATCTAATCTTTTAAGGTTTATCCTATTTTTGCTAAAATTTGAGTTTATCATATTTTTATTATTTTAGGGTTTAGGGCTCCTATAACTTATTGTTTGACCAAGCTGGCTTTTAGAGTTTCTGGTTTGAATTTATTTATAAAACTATCATAGAATCTAGAGGATTATAAGGTCAAATCCACCGGGAGCTAATTGACTGAGTACTAGATTATAGTGGTACTACTCTAATCAAGGCAACCGAATTGTAGTTTGAGATTTCTAAACTAATTAAACTACTTACAACTATCACTACAAATGATGATTATTTTAACACTAAATTGTGAAACTCTCTCAGTAAATAGGTGTAAGATTATCTAATGGTTTTGGTTAGGATTTCCATTTGTTGCTTTGTAATTATAATCAGGTTTGTTCACTGGGATTTTGATTAAACGCATAAGAACTTGCTTCCCTCCCGAGTTACAAGATTCTGACTATAACATGAATATCACTCTCGAGTAACCCATTTATAGCCATCAGTTAACTAACACATTCCTCTCACAAGTCATGTATTCTAATTGAACTTATGATTTAAGTACGTGTCCTTATCAATAAACCACAATTTCAACCACATTAGGGACGTGAGTTATACAACTTAAGCTGGAATTGCATGCGTCCATGTAAGTTCCAAAGTTGTATTTTCTATTTTAAGTGGATCATCAAATCCCTCTTGAATATCTCAAATCCTAATTCATAAACAATTTTTTTCTCATGAACATTTCAAATAGAAATGATTAACGTTCCAAATTAATAAAGCTTGTTATAAGGTAGTAATGAACTACTTAGGAAACCCATAAACGCATCACATAATCCCACTAGATAAGTCTTTCTCATACTGAAAAGCAGAATTTCATTCATATTAATAAATTGAGCATAATCTATAAGAAAAGATATAAAGAGAATACACCTAAAATGTTAAGAATGTCTTCCCCATTTTGAGTACAATCCATAACAAAAGATATGAAGATAATACACATGAAATGTTAGGAATGTCTTCTAATGATTCGAGATCCAAGTCCATCATGAAAGTGCATAATGAATAATGTCTAGTGATAGGGTGAAGTGAGGTTGAGGTTGGTGAGTGAGGTGAATATGGATGGAAATGTGGAGTGTCTAGACCCAAAAAGGTCAGACTAAGGGATATATCCAAAAATGACAATGGAATTGGTATATATAGGGTCTTATAGAAAGTGAGTTGGTGAGTGGAAGCATGAAGCATGATAATGTAAAGGTTGATAGAATGAGGTGAAAGTGATGTGACAGATATGTGGAGTAGATCCCTAAAAATTGTGAAAAGTACAAAAAAAGAATAAAAAGTCCTATAGAATATTTACAAGCCTAAAAGAGAAAATAGAAATAACAAAAAAATAAAATAAGATGTTGCTGGAGTTGATGTTGTTTAGGTCAGCTCGGATATGCTCATTTAGCATGGTTGTCATTTACTCGGTAGCAACCAAACAAGTTGACGTATGCCTGCAATGATATTAAACTCAGTATGTTTCTACAAGGCTTCAGCTTGGATCAATGCTCAACAAGGTTAAAAAATAGCTCGTCTTAGTGAAGGTCAGCTCGGAAATTGTCTTGTTCTGTAGCTACTTATATCAGTTTGTCGAGTGCTGTGTTGGTACAGCGAAGCTTAGTTGCTTGATGATGCTTCGTTCACATCAAGTCAGTGAATGCCTAGACTTGGAGCTGTCTGATCTGTTGTGTCGGTGGCTAGACAGAACGAGAGCTCAGTTGTGGCACATCCAAGCGCTCGAAGTTGCTCAAGTCTGTTGTTAAGGGCATTTGGTTGGAGGCCATGACAAGTGAGTCAGCTACTTAGAGGAACTCGACTCAAGCTATTGCTACTACTATTTCTTGTTGTACAGGTTGGCATTTTGGGAACAATTTGACGCTTGGATTCAACAGTTCGGTTTGGTGGGTATCGAATCCAACAAAATTAAATTTGTACTCTCAAAATTTATATAAATTATATAAAGCAGTGAATAGGGTCAAATCCATAGGAATTGGTAAAACTTATATCTATTTAAAGATTAGATGAAGAAAAGAAGAAGGGGGGTTGGTTGTGAAATCAAAGGAAAATAACTATATCATAAGCAAGTAATCTAATTCAAAGAGTAAATCAATATCAAGGTGTTCCTAACCAAAGGTATCATAATAGTTCAGTTCACAGAATTGATCATTGATGCAAAGATTTCTATTTTTTATCTTGGATAAATTGGTTATGGTCATTAATAAGCTCTAGCAACCTATCTCTCCTTACTTTTTTGATAATCAAAAGAGGCTATTTGATTATTTCTCTTATTGATTAAATAGCTCTAAACAAGCTCTTAGGGTTAAATTTATCATTAGCATGGAAAACAAGAGAGATCGCCAATTCAAGTCAACAAATCATAAGAAGATCTATTTAGACTAGATTATAGATCTTCATAACACAAATTAATTACCTATCATATGATCAATCATGTTATTGTGCCATATAGATTAGAACAATCAAACAATTACGAATTCGATGTTCTAATTGACAGTATATTACCATGCTAACTGAACAAATGGGCCTTAATTTGTATCAATCAAACAAAATAACAATATCAAAATAATTAGAAGATATATAAATACATAAAATTAGAACAGATCAATGACAAAGTAGTTAAATCTCACAATTCTTGAAGAACTAAAACTTGTAACAATCTTTTGGCTAGAAAACTATTTTAGCCACTCATAGTCATGGAACTTCTCTCTAGGGTTTTAGGAGTTTTGATAATACAAGATGGATTATCTCTCTAACAATGAGATAGGGTATTTGTAGAACAAAACAAGGAATTTGATTTGTCACAATGTAAGCTGGCTCAAGTCGACAGCCTTGAAATTGAGATGCTCGGCCTTCATTGCTTAAAATAATTTCCAAGATGAGTAAGCTGTCGGCTTTCATCCTTACACCGCTACCTAGTCGGCAGCCTTGATTCCCAGATAACCGGCGTACAGGTGTAAATTGAGGTTGATAAAAAAGATGATAGCTAATTCATGTCTTCTTTCCTCTCCTTGCGCCTTTGGTAATATTTTTATTTATGTATTTATTTTTAAAATTATAATACCGAGTTGTCGGGTACCCATTGGATATATTATATGATCCAAACCCGACCTATAACCCTATAAGTTTTTTACTATATATCTAAGCCCAACCTTAATATTCCATATGGTTCAACCTTATAGAGTTATTAATGGATCAGATGGGTCGGAAACCCTATAATAGCCTACTAGGTTGCATTCCTATACTCCAAATTTATTTAACCCAATTAGATTGCTTTTAAGGAGTTACACTACAACAACATAATTAATTAACACACAAATTTCACTCAAGTTGTGTCCTTTATCACAAATCACAAATTACACCTAAGACATAACTATCACTCTCACTAAATGACATAATGATCCTAGAGTAATGCCTTACAAAAGTGTTTGGAAATAAAAATTCAGTGGTAGTATTATTACACTTCAATAATAGTGAAAGCAAATTAACTACAAGAGATAAACTGATTGAGATGAATAAAGAATGTTTGTATGTACATAATGTGCTCTTTAACCTCCCCAAAATTTGCTAACAAAACTCATATATATATATATATATGTGTGTGTGTGTGTATATATATATCTTTGCCAAAGGATTTGGTCGTTGAAGATACTATGACCAATTTACCCTTACATTTAATGCTTGCAAAGGCTACAGGTTACTGCCTAGACGACATTTGGAAATCTTCAATCGTCTCCATATGTTCAAAGTACCATTTGCATTATACTTGCACATATTAAGTGTACTAATTAGACACCATCTCCTGGTGTCCAGAACCCACCTAAGAAAACACATAGTGAAAAGCATTTTGAGAATATGTATCAGCCCTATCATCTTGATGCCAATCCTTAATGTCCTAATGCTGCTAGCTAGTATGTAGTAAGACCTTCCAAAAACATAAGCACAACACATATATTTATACATTTTCAACACATTGTACATCAAACATATTTTAGCCAATTAAGTGTAACTTTTTGTACAATCATGCAATGCATTTTCACATTAAAATCCAATTTGAAATCTTCATTTCAACAAAATGGCCATAATGCCAATAAGGCATGGGGGTCCATGCAATTAGTCCTTAAGTTGATGCTCCATAGCTGCAAGTTTCTTTAAAGTGCCCTAGTCATTGGCACTACTAAAGCTAACATTGGACTCATCACATGGCTACTCGTAGTAGTCAAGAGAGGTGAAACTCATCTTATATGTTAGGCTAATAGTAAGATTCACCTCATATGAATTGTCTGTAAATTTGCAAAGATTGCTCAGACTCGCCTTATATTGATGCCTCTTGTCTCTGCTTTTATATTTTTTAAACATAGTTGACAGGTTTAGGAAAGAAATTTTTTCCAATTTTTAAAGGTTGATTACCTATTTCTTTATATACATAAAGGGGAAATGGATCTCTTCATCACATTTTCTCAGTTTCGATCAATTTATCCTCTTAAAATCAATGGTTAATATTAAAATGAAACAAATGACATTGTAGTGATGCTACTGATTATTTTAAGAGTTCAAATAATCTCAACAATTAATTTTGGCAAAATATATAATTAAATACCTAAATTTTGAAATTGATCAATTTAATATTTGAATTTTGAAATTAATCGGTTTAGTACCTAATAGAGCTTTTCGTACATACAAATAATACCTTTATAGTATTGGTTAGTGAAGTGATTAAAGAAATATCAAATAGGTTTATGGAAAAATGGAATAAAAAATGGCATTGGCAATTTTGTAAATTTAAGCAACTTTGAATTTTTCAATTTTAGGACCTTATTTCAATGGAAAACGGGCCAACAGTTGAAACTCACAACAATGCTCATGATGTACGTCGCTTTTTAGGCAAATATGATCATTTTAATAGGAAACTTTGTTTTTATTGCCATTCGTGGCATTTGTTTTGTCTTTTTATTTATTTTATGTCTAAGGGATCTGTAGGAAATCTTCTTTCGAAAATTGTGAGTTTTCATATTTATTGTACGCCTTAGGGTGAAGAAACAATTTTGCTTGATCATTAACTGAATTATAAAGCCCCATTTTTGCTTTTTCCCCCCAATTGTAAATTTTGCATTTTGGATGCCTATATTGTCATTACCTTCAAATAGGGTTTGGTAGAAATTACTAGAAGTCATCATGCCATGTGTACAACCATTACATGATAGTCATCTTACGTGTTAGAGATCACAAGACTTGATTTAAAATTTAAGTAATAATGCCAATTATCATACATATATATTTCCTATACAAAAATAACTATCGAGTTCCAACTTTCCATTTATCAATGGGATTGTAGAGAATCAATATCCCCTACCAAATAGTAAAAGATAGCTTACATTTATATAAACCTGAAAGACAAAGGAAACCTTATTCACAAAATATGATTGGATTCTATATTTCATACTTTACTCTTTAAGTGTCCATGATAACTATCCTGGGGTAAAATGGCTCCCGTTCACACTAATTCTATCCCATCTTGCTTTTATGAAGCTACTTGCAAAACAATCTATTGGAAGGTGAGCGAAACCACAATTTAGTGAGATGGGAAAGCAATATTCTTGTTACTGCCTCAAGTACAAGCAAGTTATCAACCATATGCTATGCATGAAAACTCATATGCAATGCAACATCGCATGTAGTCCTCCGATAACCAATGTCAAATCTAGGATTTTACGCATCCTTTACCTAAGGTTTGAGGAATGCTTAGTTTTTTCAGCGTCCAGATCATCTAACTTAAATCACTTATATTAGAAGTCCCATGGTACCTAAAATGCAACCCTTCCTTAAAACACCTTAAATGTAATGTTGGGTTCGATCATTCAATAGTTCAATTTCCTTATGAAGGCCTTAAATGCTCAATTTAAAGGTGACACATGATACCTTAAATGCAGTCCTAGCCAATGATCTCTTAAGACTTATGATAAGACTTGAGACAATGGTTCGGCATGGCTTTGTAGTTTGTGACTTCCTCAGATCTGTTACTTTGTTCTACGAAGCTAAAGCTTAAACTTAACTTTCTTTATGGAGGTCTTAATGCTTAATCTGAAGGTGGCTTGACTTAAATGTAGAGGATATATCCATAATTTATATTTTATATCATTCCATCGTCAAACTTTATATTTTATATCATTCCATCATCAAACGCTGATAGTAAATAGTAATGCAACTTCTTGCAATGCATGCCTAATTGTAATTATAACATAATAATCATTAATAAATTTAGGGTGACTAATCAATATGCATCTCACTGTAAACAGACAAGATGATACAAAAAGCATCAATCTTAGGCAAGGGCATATTCAAGTAGTTCACTTTCAAACATCAAACATAACATTGGTTATTACTTCTTCCAAGCACATATAAAGGGGGTATACATCATGATAGATGTTTAAGTTTCTTTTATGAAATTCACTAATATATTAAATATTTTATTTTAAACTTCTCCTAGAGGAAACATATTAGTGATATCTAGTATAATTCTATGAGTCATTATACACTTGCTTATGGTAGGTCGTATAGGTCAACTCTTATGTCACGAAGGTTCAACGCACAAAAAGTGATTCATCATATCTATTTAATGTCTAAAGTTGTCTAAAATAATATTTATCAATCTAAAGATTTTACGCTTAACATGGGTTGATAAAATGTTGGTGATAGGTTTAGGTGTCTACAAGTTAAACCAACTAATAGACTCACTACTGTAAGTTTGAGAACTAAAATAATATCATGTCAATTTTAGACCTCGATCTACCTAGAATTTCTTAAATATGAAATATGAAAGTTATAGAGCTATTTCTAAGTTTTTTATAGCATTTTAGATCACGTCAATCAGAGTTCAGATGAGAGAGATATGCTTATAATATGAAACTTATAGGAATTATGGTTCAGTTGGATCAATAACTTGAGCTATAGCCAGAGGTTTGATGAACTTAGCTTATCAGATCCTTACAGATGAACCAAATGAAGATAAGTTGAAGAATTTTAGCGGATATATGATGCACTTCGATGATGGGCATGATATGGTATGATTAAGTGTGGAGAAATTACTCAATTTGAAAGGAAATTCATTAAAGTTGCATATCATCCCTGTGACGAAGGTAGTGATTGAAGCGGATCAGGAAAATCAAGTTGCAAAGCAAATTTCCCTTGTTGTAATGACCATGATCTAGGATGTGATGGCAACCCCCCTCCATGTTGCTCGTGATGGAGCCAGTTAACACATCATCTTTAGAGAAATTGAAGAATGCAAAAGATCACGTTCCCCATCCTACCCATGATGCCAATCGTAATCCTTCATTTCGTGCCCATGATGAACTTAAATGGGTTGATTTTTTTAGTGAATGAGGAGATGCTAGCTCGAATCATGACCATGATTGATAACATGATTTCACATCTGTTTTCGAAGTTTAATTTTTTGTTTCCTATTTCATGAAGGAGGTGATGCAAGATATGTAAACAATGATGTGACAACAAAGCAAAACCCTAAGGAATGTTAGGCAAATTGTAATGGAAAAACTCATGAAACACATGAACATGATCTTATTGAGGACTTAGAGAACAATTTGGGAGTCTAACTATCCCATGGTGTACATTTGATTGGTAGATGGTTTTGTGGAAGAGGTGGTGATAAAGGCAGAGGGAATGTGCACATCCAGTGCAAGGTATTCGAGTTGTAGATTGTGAAGATGCTTTTGATGATCACCATGATGGGTGTAGGCCTAAGGGATTCCATGGTATTGAAACTGTAAAACTAAAAGTACCTTCTTTTAATGGTACCGCTAGAGTGAATAAATATTATGATTAGGAGGATCAAGATGAAAAGCTCTTTAATTATCATGATTATGATGATGTGTAGCGGGTTAAGCTTGCTACTATTGAATTTAAGGGCTATGTATTGCATTAGTGAAAGAATAATTGGCAACTAGGACAAGGATTGGAGATTGTGATGTTACCACTTAAGCTGAAATGTGTGAGTTGTTGCAGTGATGCTTTGTTCCTGATTACTACAGCTAACAATTGTTGATGCGGTGATAAACTTTGCAACAAAGGAGTAAGAGTGTAGCAGAGTATATTTAAAAGTTTGAAATCTTTATAGTGCACAGTCAAATTATGGAAGCTCTAGCTCAATCTATTGCTAGATTTATTACTAGGTTGAATTCTTAAATTATTAAGCTTCAAAGGATTGATACTTTGGAGGAAACGATGTTGTGGCGGAAAAGGTTGAAAGGTAACATAAACATCACAAATTGTCACATATCTCTAATTTTGAATATGAAAATTGTAAGAAATTATGTTGGTCTATTGATCAAAAGGAGAGTAATAGTAGTTATAAGGATGATGAGAAGCATAAGGCTAGTCATGGGAAGCCTAGTGATGAAAAGGAAAAATTGATTTCTAATCTTTTAATTCTAGTAGAGCTGGAAAGTGGACTAGAGATATTAAATGTTTGGTATGTGCGCATATGGTTGCCTAATGTCTAAATACATGTGCTATTTATATTCATAGAGGTTGTTTAGAGAGTGATAGTGAAGAGGAAAGAAGTAGTTATTCTAATTTTGATAAGGAAAATGGGGAGGAGGTGCCAGCTGAACAAGTAGTAGAGCCTACTATACCTTTGAATGGTGTAATGGGGAGGAGTTTGAGTGTGACACTAGTGATTGATTATGGACAACGAGAAAATATATTCCATATTAAGTTATTAGTGAATGGGGCTAAGCCATCATTGATTCAAGTAGTTGCACTAATATTGCGGCAACAACACTTGTAAAGAAGTGACAACTTCTAAACATAGCTCATCCACAACCATATCGGTTACTTAACTCAATGACAAAGGATCTAGTCATGTTATCAGACAGGTATTAGTTCCTATCTCTTTACCAAATCATCATATTGATGAGGTTCTTTATGATGTAGTACCTATGAATGCATCTCATATTTTGTTGGGACGTCTTTGGTTGTTTGATTGGGAAGTGAATCATAATAGTAAGCATAATACTTATTCTTTGTTGTTCAATGGTAAGAGGGTTAAATTATTTCCTATGAGTCCCAAAGTTGTAAGACAAACACACTGGAGTTAAATCTTCCTAAGAAAGAATCATTGTTGTTGACACAAGGAGCCATAAGTGCTTGTAGCAGCACTGGGGGATCCCCTGACTCCTCTAACACCGATATCGGAGGGATGGCATATTATGCCAACTTCCCTCTGTTTGAGAAAAAACTTACCAATGAGGAAACGAAGTACTTATTACATGTGGGATGGGATTTGGGGATAGAGAGTGATTCTCCTATTCAAAATGAGTTTGATCAAGATTTAACGACAAATCTTCATGAGCCTAGGGCATATGATATGAATTATGGTTCACTTGGATAAATAACTCAGGCTAGAGTTAAAGGCTTGATGAAGTAACTCATTGGATTATTATAGATGAACCGAATGAAGATGAGCTAGAGAATTTAGCAGATATATAATGCACTTTGGTGATTGGTATGATATAGTATGTTTATGTGTGAAGAAATTATTCAATTTAAAGGGAAATTCGTTAAAATTACATGTTACCCTTGTGATGAAGGCAATGATGGAAGCGGATTAAGAAAATCAAGTTACATCACAGATTATCCGCATCATAATGCTCGTGATCTAGGCCGTGATGGCAATCTCCCCCTCCATGCTGCCAATGATGGAGCTAGTTAGCATATCATCATCGAAGAAAATTGAAGAACGCGAAGATCATGTTCCTTATCCTACCCATGATGCTGGCCATGATCCTTGATTTCATGCATGTGATGAACTTAAATAGGTTGATTGTTTAATGAACAGGGAGATTACAGCTTGAGTCACGACTGTGATTGATAGCATGACTCCATGTCTGTTTTCGTAGTTTAATTTTTTGTTTTCTATTTTATTTGTTTTGAATTTTATATTTCATATTTGCCCTTGTTCGACTTGTGAGAGTATATAAGGGTTATTAGGATTATGTTAAAGGAAGTTTTTTCCATCTTAAACATTGTATTGTCCTTTCCTACCAATTTTTTTGAGTAATATTGAGTTTTTTTTCTTAAGATTATTCTTTGTTGTTTCTTTTAATGTGGTTGATCGAAATAACTAATTTGATTATTTCTTTAGTGTATCATATCCAAAGATTGATCGTTCATACCTTTATTTTTCAGTTTTTTATAAATAATAAAAACCCTAAAATATACTACAAATCCCTAGATTATAATATGACACTAGATTTCTAAACCACACAGGTTCTCCAACTTGTATAAGAAACTATGTCAAGTTGTCAAATATGTGAATTGGGGGAACTAGCTCGTCGATGTGGGCAAAATTTGCACTAGCTTGTTGGTACAATTTCTACCAGCTCGTTGGTATTCTCCTTCTGCATGAGTTTTTGAATTTCCTTCACCGTATGCATCGAGTTTTTCCCAATTTCATGAAATACAACTGTAATAAGTCAACATTTTAACATCTAAACATTCCTCCAGCAAACTCAGAGGATATATACTGCAACAACAAGCAACAAAATCAGTAAATCATTAAAAGCTCCCACTCATCGTAACCTCATTAATATTTAGTCGATATAATTCAATGACTGGCTTGAATAATCAAAATTTTTACCTAAACACATAAGAAACATTTCTTTAAGCATAACGATTACAACTATGCAAGCATAAACTAAAGTTTTATGTGAAAATCTTAATATTGGATCGGATCGATATATTCATCGATAAACTTGATGTTTGAGTTTGCTGGAAACTAATAATTAATGGAACTTTATCAAGCTTACGCTTATTTGGAAGCTTGCAACACTAGAGTCACAATGCAACTTGCGAATTTGGAAATTGAGTTAAATTGTGAAAGTTATGAATTTTGAAGTTTTGGTAAGCTTTCCTAGAGAAGTTTTCATGGAAAGAAATTGGGAAGGGAAAAAGGGGGCTAATATATGGAATGAATATATATATATATATATATATAAAGTTTGAAAAATTTAAGGGGTGAGTCATATAAAAAAAATTTTGTGGCATGGGTTAGATTAATGTGTGGCACAATATCCTATTACACAATGATACGTCCTATAATATTTTTAGATGAAAACTCAGTTGCCTACTAATTTGAATACCCTAATCACAATCGTGCATAAGTGTCTTAGGCAGGATCGTCTCGTGCTTCTCTTTGTAGGCATGGGATCGGGGTGTGATCTTATCAGGGGACCATCAACCCTCAAGTCCATGGCATGGTTTGCCAAGCCTAGGTTTGATAGTTCGTGTGTATTCTCTCTGCTCTCCATTATTTTGAAATGGGTTAATCTCTTGAATGAGAACTGAATTTTAGTAAAATATACAATAAGATACTTAAATTTTGAAATTGATCAATTTAATATAAAAAAAACATTTTATGTATACCAATGGTATCTTCATCAAATTGGTTAATACCATTATCCTATGTGATTTTTCTCAACCAATATAATGAATATACTATTGATGTGTACAAAAAGTTATTTTGGTTATTAAATTGATGGTTTTAAAATTTAGGTACCGAATTAATTAATTTTAAGATTTACACACTTAATTGTATATTTTGACAAAGTATAAGTACCAGTCGTGACTTTTTGAGATCTTGTTAAAAAAAATTGGGAGCCTTTTTATTTGGCATTTTATGAAATTCAAGTGAACATTTATGCAAACGATCTTATAGGTATGTGGACATCTCTCTAGTCCAAGTTGGGGGGCTGTGGGTCTAGTTTTTTTTTCAAACGAAAAGTAATAAAACATTTCAAAAATAAATTGAATCTTTTCAAGTTGAATATATTACAAGTGTGAGGGGGACATTATATGTTACCTTTATTAAATATCAATAAAAAGAAAAAAACCATAAAACACGAGTTATTCGATATGTTTTGGAAGTCTTGAAGGTACCTACATATTCAAAATTCAGAATTAGACCATCGTAGTTCATATTTATTTATTTATTAATAAATGATTAATAATTTGCAAGTAACTTTTGAAAAACTATTTGGATCCACGTAATTTTGAAAAAGTCTAAATTAACCTATGTATTTTGTAAAAACACCAATTTAGATTATTAATTTTTTATAATGTTTGTTCTAGTATATACATACATATATTGCATTTGCATCATTAAAAAAAAAAAAAAACTTATAGGAACCACCTTGAGTGTTTTCTTTTTTTTAAGGGCACACCTTTTTGGACCCGCTGGTCTGGTGTGAACCTGATTAAAACCTGCCAAGAGATGGCCATAGTTACTTGTGTAATATTAACATTTCATAATTGGTTAATGATGTAATCAAACAAAAATTTTAGTCTTATTCTCCTTATTGGATAATGGATACAATGCTATAACTCTTTTGTAATATCTAATTGTAATTTGTCGTTTAAAATTTTTACGAATCGATTGTTACATGGTTGCCATACCATACCTAACATATATTCATAAATATTCTACCTATTTTTATGAATAGTTTGAAATATGATTTGTGCTTGAAAAAAAAAAAGGAAGAAAGATATAGGTATTTTATTAGTCATGTTTTTTTATCTGACAACGAATTCCAAAAGTTGCAATGAGATTGCTAAATAATAATGGAAAAATTATATGGGTCAGTGCAAAAACGGATTATAAGAAATTCCATTTAAGAATGCATATACTATGTTAGGTATATCTGACTTGCATTTTGGATTGCTGTATTAGGTTTTACAGGTTCTTATGTTTAGGTTGTCTAATTGTAGGTATAGATAACTTACAAAAAGTTGATCCTTACAGTTAGCTTGAGTACGTATTAATTTATAATATTCAATTGTATAATAATATATTATACAAAAATAAGTAACATGTAATATAATAATATATAATAGTATGGTTACTGTCACATAACGTTGTATTTGGCTTATTAGTTTAAAATTTGTTTAGCACAAGAATTTTAGTTGGAATTTGGTTGATTGGGAATAAACATGTTAGAGAATATAGGTTCCGGCTAACAAACAAGGGGGAGAGGTGAATTGTTAGTTATTGAAAACTTTTACAATTTTTTATTTTATGCGTGCTATCGATGAATGAATGCAATGTCATAAATAATAACAAAATTTAAAGTGGGGAAAATAAATGAGGCCCAAGATTTATAGAGATCCCTTCTTGTGACTCAGTTCTTTCTTCCAACTTCACCATTGGAGATCCGGTTGTTCCACTAATCTAATCAAATTGAAGGATTACAAACAACAATACTATCTTGCTTTGTCTTACAAGCTTTACATATAAGCTAATCATAGTACTACAAGATACTAAAAAATAATAATCTCAATCTAACAATCAACTTAAATCTCAAAATATAAAGTAAGAAAAATTTAATGAGATACAACAGAATCTTGAAAATTTAATGCAAAAATGTAGGTAAGGCAACTTTTGATGTAAGTTATGAAATAAGCTCTGGATGAATATTAATAGTAGGATGAATATTTTTGAGCGCTTGTGTTATATATTTGATTTGAACTTCGTCTTCTTTTTAAATTGCTTCATGTTGCTCTTATTTTTTCAATTGTAGGAAGTTCAAATTTTATTTTTGTTTTCCTTCTGGTTTTTCAAAGGAGATCACTAATGGTCATTTTGCATTTGGGGACAAAAGTAAAATTTGATGGTGTCTTAAAGTATTTGAAATTATCTATTACAAATTTGATTGAGTAATAGAGTTTAAATTTTTTTAATTCTTGGCTGGTTTGTTGGGTCATCTAGAAATAGAATAGCTGTTAAGAGCTTATCTACTTCATCATAATGTCTACCCCATTCTTTCTTTACTTCTTATAGGCCTTCTATTAGATTGTTTTGTTTGTTCATTTTTAACTAGTGTCGTTTAGCTCATTCATTTTTAACCTTGTGATAACCATTCAATGCTAAATCCATATTGCACAAAATATTGAATTGAGATTTTTTGTTTAAACCTACGAATTGGTATTCAGCACTTCCTCAAAATTTTCCATCTAAAAAATGATGCTGATAAAATCCACAAATCATACTATTTTGTCCTTATATCATGTTTCTTATAACTTATAAAACATAAAACTTTATGGCTTATAAGTTATATATATAAGTAATCTATATAGCTTATATATTATATCTATTGATGGTCTACTCTAAAACATAGGGTCACCCAAGCTGAGTCCAACAAACTAATGGGTTGAACTAGTCTACTGGGCTCACACTTTAGCAATGTACTCTGTAGTGGCAAGTTTCGACAATTCGTTTTGTTGCATCTACCCTGTTCGTCACTCGATATAGGTAATTCGGTTAGACTAATGCTTAAGTGGTGAAGTAGTGGGCCTACCCTACGTCCTTCACTACTACAATCAACTATCCACTTGCTCACTAGCCTAAGATGTCCATAACAATTAAGCCGGTCACTTATAAATTCATCTGCCTTTGAGAAGATAGGTAATGTCATGCTCAACCACTTACTCCCATTCGATTTACAGGCTTGCAATGGTAACTTCTAACTTAAGCATTAGAGTGATCACGTCGAACCAATGCTTATCATGCCACTAACAAGTTTTTGTCTTTGCAAGTCTTACACTAAACATCAATATGAGCCCAAATCCCCAAGATCCAACCTCTATTGAATTCGAGCAAGCGACAATATCATTACTTATTATTTATCATATGAATAGCATATATAATACAAAGCTTATATATTTATAATATCTATACTATCTATTCATATTTATTAGATATTTTTACATATAAACTCATGATTTAAAAATATATAACATATATAAATAACTTATAAATATGAAATATAGCTTATATATATTTATATATATATATTAACCAATGTCTAATAAGGCGGTTAGTTTCATTTATATTTCTTTATTAATTATTAAGACAACATTGATATACCATTTTTGTATATTAATTTTATGGATTATATTGATATATTTTTCATCATTATCTTGACCATTAAATGTTTCCAATGTCTTACTTGTACTTTCTTGATTAACGTTTCTTTCATTAAGCTTTTTTTCTAAATAGTTATATTTTATTTTTAGATCTTTGATTTCTCTTTTTAAATTGTTAACTTTTTTCTTGAAGATGGTTTATTCTTAAGAGTTTTTTCTTTTGTAAACCGATTATAATTTTATTTTGTGAAGAACAAATTTCTTTGTTTGATTTAGATTCAAATTCCTATTCCTTTTGAAGTAAGATTTGTTTTATTTTTAACAAAGATTCCTTTTGTTTTTCTAGGTTAGTTTTAGTTATTTGATCAACCATTTCTAACAAAAAATTTTCTTCATCAGTAATAACACAAATTTGTTTACATGTACATATATTGTTAAAGCAACAATCACTGACAGAAATATTATTAGAATCTTCTGAATCAATTTCTATTTCTTAAATATAATTTTCTCCTTCATAACTAGATTCATTAATTTCAAAAGAGCTTTTTATGATCAATGCAGAAGAGGGGGCATCGGAAGGAGAAAAAATAAAAACCTCTCTTGTATTATATCTAAACTCTTTATCCTTGACATATTTCATCCTTTTCCACCTTTCTATTTACTATCTACTATTTCACTACACTCTTACAGCCTTGTGTGAATATCATCGTCTCTAGATTATTTGATTAAATCTGTAAGTTTTTCTTATAATATTTTCAAAGGGACATATATTTCAAGTATCAGTATAGTCGTAATAATTAAACATTGATGGAACAAATTTTTAAGAAAATTTCTTTGGAGTAAACATGTATAAAGTTATGAGTTATATATATATATATATATATATAAGTTTCTAAAAATATAAATACCCAATCTAGAGATTATATATTATATATGTTATATATATATATATAACAAAAAACAGGGTATTGATATATATATATAAGTTATGTATATATATAAAAGTTACAAGTTATATTTAACCTATATTTCACATATATATATATATATATATAAGTGATAACTTATATAATATGTGAGTTGTGTGTATAAAGTTGTGAGTTATATATAAAGGTTTACAAAAAAAATATAAATACATAATCTAGAGATTATTAATATTAAGCTATGTATTTTATATGTCATATATATGACAAAGAATATATATATATTTATATATAAGTTATATCATATGTGACTTATGTGTATAAAGTTATAAGTTATATAAACAAGTTTATAAAAAATATAAATACATAATGTAGAGATTATTAATCTTAACCTATGTATTTAATATGTTATAAATATGACAAATAAATAGGTTATTGGTATAATATACAAGTTATATTATATATATGAATTTATATATATATAAATTTTAACTTATAACTAGTATATATAACTTATAAGTTATATATGTTCTATATTTTATAATGTAGAAGTTATATATGTATATATATATATAAGCTATAATTATATAAGTCATATAATACATCAGTCATATGTATAAGTGTTGTGTGTGTCTAAAAAATTTGAATACAAATATAGAGATTATAAATGTACAAGCTTCATATATGAAAAATAAACAAGGTAATGGTATGATATATAAGGTATATATAAATTGGCTTCAAACTTTCTTTTCTCCCTTAAGAATCCACTCTTCATTTGATTAAGACTCTTCTTTTCTTTATCATAATATACTTCGATGATTCAAGCATCAGTCATATTAATATTGAATTTTTCCCACTACTTGATTTTGAAAACTCTTGATAAATGGATGACCAAACTCATTATTTTCAAGGATATATGACTAGGTCATTGTCCATGCAATATTAAATTTTGAACAAAAGATTAAAAACTCATAAGGGATCAAATCCTTTACCATGCTTGTGGAATATTTCAAATCCTTCATGAATTTCTATTGGTAAAATTCTTTCACTTAGACAAACTAACTAGTGAACCAATTAGGAAACTCATCTTGAGTAGTTTTGAACTAAATAAACCATGAATGAGAATAATCTTTGAAGTAGAACATATATTTCAAAGCATCAATATAGTCTTAATAATTAAACATTGATGGAACAAATTTTTGAGAAAATTTCTTTCAAGTAAAGGTATACTTTTGTTAAAATGAATCATTTTATATGTGATTTTGATGAGAGCAAAAGCTATGAAAAGATTTTGTAAACACACATTCACTTTGATAACATTAAAGATTTGTTATGAGAATATACATACATATGTAATATATATATATATATATATATGGAAATCTATGTTGTGTGTGTATGCTGTGTTTTTATACTTACAGGTATAGCACTAGCAAGTCGTTCCAATGAATCAAAACACAGAGGCAGATGAGTCAAAGATCCAATTAGGGCGTGACATATGAGACCCATGGACTAGCAAGCCGATAGATGCATGGACCGGTGAGCCAGTGGATAATTAATTTGATCGTTGCATGCATTAATTGTCATCGTCTGCCAAACATTATCTCCAATATACCTTTAGGTTTTTGAAAACTATAAATACGCTTTGCCTTGGAGATTCAGACATCTTTTTTTTTAAGAGGTTTCATTTCCAAACAAACAAATCCAGTTTTCTCTCTTAAATTCTGTTCGTTATTTGTAAATTCTAAGTAAGAGAGAGAAAATTATTCTAGTACTCTATTCTTGTACTTGTAATCTATAAAAGAGCATCTAGAAAGTGAAGAAAATATTTTATTTCCTGGCATGTTGTGACTTGTGTATTGCTCAGCTTGAGTGTGCATTTTTTTTTTTTTTTTGTGATCAATGAAGTGATTGCAAAGTCGTCGATTGGAGGCATTAGTGAATCGTGGAGAGTATGGAGGGGGCTGAACTCCATGTTAAATATGGATGCAAAATTTCTATCCCTACCTCTTTTATATTTCATACCATAATCTGTTGTTGTATTATCCACTATTATGAAAGTTAAATTTGATCAATTGCATAAAAAATAATGATTTGTGTATTTTTAGGTCAAATACTCAATTCACACCGAGACTCGGCTTATACAAGTCCTTATTTTTTCTTTCAATACAATCAGTTTAGAGACTTGGAAAAGATAAGATGGACGATGGATAAGGAAGAAGCCTTTAGAGCCTTTAGTCGATGGAGGTGCTTTACTTCCTGGTTCAGGAGTACATATGGATTTTGATGATGACGAGCCTCCAACACCACCCATTGGTTTTCTAGCTTCCAGTACTTTTATCTCCTCTCTATAGCAACTTCGAGAGCATATGGACACTAGATTTGATATAGTAGAGACCTAGATTTCTGAGCTTTGCTCATATTTTCAGACCTTTAGTTCTGATATTCAAGGATTTATGGATCACTTTTATAGCATTCATCCTTGCTTACATCCTCTTGATGATCCTCTTGCATGATCTTTTTATGTTTATTTTATGTACAAATCTCTATGTTTGGACCTTTATGTGATTTTTTATGATACTCTGATCAATTTCTCTATTGAATGTTTTACATGGCTGGTTCATATGACTGTTCCTCCTGATTCTCTTTGCCTACTAATTATGAGGTCAAAAGGGGAGAAATAATGGCATAATTATGGGCAAGAAATGGGATTAAATGTGCAAAATAATAAATATTGGATGATTAAATGGAGAAATACTAGTATGGCCTGGGATGGGGGGGAGGCAGGATTGTATGCTTAATGGATTGATCTTGAGCTCTTTTTCTACTATTGTTATTATAAAAATATGGGGGAGCTTTTATTGAGGGGGACTAAATGAAAGATAACGTTTACATAACTATTTACCTACATCAAAATGAGGGAGATTATTAAAATGAATCATTTTATATGTAATTTTAATGAGAAAAAGTTATGAAAATATTTTATAAATATACGTTCACTTTGATAAGATTAAAGATTTATTATGAGAATATACATATATATACATATATATATATGGAAATCTGTGTTATGTGTGTATGCTGTGTTTTTATACTTGTAGGTATAGCACTAGCGAGCTGGACTAGTGAATCAAAACAAAGAGGCAGTCGACTCCAAGATCAAAGGCATACTAAAAGTGTGAAAAGGCAAAAATCAGGGTGTGAATGGGAGACCTATGGATCGGAGAGTCGATAGATGCATGGATCTGCTATTAATTCGACTGTTGCGCTCATTAATTGTCGTCACCTGTAAGACATTATCTCTAATGGATATTTAGGTTTTTGAAGACTATAAATACGCTTTGCCTTGGAGATTCAGACATCTTTTTTGGGAGCTTTCATTTGCAAACAAACAAATCAAGTTTTCTCTCTTAAATTATGTTCATTATTTGTAAATTTTAAGTAAGAAAGAGAAAATCATTCTAGTATTTTGTTCTTATACTTGTAATATATAAAAGAGTACTTAGAAAGTGAATGAAATATTTTATTTCCTGAAGTGTTGTGACTTGTGTGTTGCTTAACTTGAGCATGTTTTTTTCTTTTCCTTTTTGTGATCAATAAAGTGATTGCGAAGTTCTCGATTGGAGGCATTGGTGGATCAAGAGAGTAGGGGAGCAAGTCGAACTCCATGTTAAATCTAAACGCAAATTTTCTATTATATTTCATATCATAATCTACTATTGTATTATCTGTTGCTATTAAAGTTAAATTTGATCCATTGCATAGAATTTAATTGTTTGAGCAAGACAATGATCTAACTCATAATGAATCTCGGTATGAATAATTTTGTTCAATTATAATTGACAAAAGACTATTCATGAGAAGATTCCCTTTTTCAAAAGAATGGTAGCCGACGCGTTAAGATAAAACAACCTTTCAAAAGTGCTATAGTAAAGAGTGCTTCAACACCATAGTACTACCGACGCATCAAGTCAAATTACTTTTCAAAAGTATATTCATTCTGTCCAATTATTTAGGTAATCATTATAGAAGATGAGGCATCAGAAGGAAAAAATAAATAAAATAAAGTAAAACCCAATCTCATACTATCTCTAAACTCTGTATCGTTGTAATCTTTTATCCTTTTCCACCATTTTCATTAGTGTCCACTATTTCAATACACTCTTAAAGTCTTGTATCGATACCACCATCTCTAAACTGTCTGATCAAATTTTAATTTTTCTTATAATATTTTCCAAGTTTTATGTGATCAAAATATGCTTTGACAGTTCGAGCATCAGCCATGTTAAAATTGAATTTTTCCCACCACTTGACTCTTAAAACTCTTTTGATAAATGGATGACCATACTCATTATTTTCAAGGATACATGAGCGGGTTATTATCCATCCAATATTAAATTTTCATCAAAATCATAATGAATTTAGTATGAATAATTTTCTTTAGTTAATACTAGCAAAAAAACTATTCATGATAAAAGTTCATTTTTCAAAAGAATGGTAGTCAATGCATGAAGACACGACAATTTTTCATAAGCGTTATGGTAAAAAGCGCTTTGGCACCATAGTACTACCGACGCATCAAGACGAATTGCTTTTAAAAAGCAGATTCCTTCTATCCGAGTATTCATGTATAAATATAAATTCAAAGCAAAAGAGGGCGAGTCGGAGGAAAAAAAATTAAGGGGAAAAAAAAACCTCTGTCCTATTATCTATAAACTCTCTGCATCAAAATGAAGATGATTGTTACGAATTTGATCCATCTCAAAATGAATCTCAGTATGAATAATGTTGTTTAATTATTACCAATAAAAGACCATCCATGATTAGATCCCTTTTTTTCAAAAGAATGGTAGCCATTGCATAAAGACAAAATAACTTTCTAGAAGTGTTACAGTAAAAAGTGCTTTAGCACCATAGTACCACCGACACATCAAGACAAAATACTTTTTAAAAGGAAATTCATTTTATCTAATTATTTAGGAATAAATAGAAGATCAATGCGGAAAAGGGGACATTAGAAAAATAAAATAAAAAGCCCTCTTGTATCATTGCTAAATGCTCTATCCTTGTAATATTTCATCCTTTTCCACGTTTCGTGTTAGTTTCCACTATTTCACTATACTCTTACAGCCTTGTATCAATATCATCATCTCCAGACTGTCTGATCAAATTTGTAAGTTTTTCTTGTAATATTTTCAAAGTTCTATGTGATAAAATATGCTTCAACGATTCGAGAATTAGCAACATTGACTTTTCCCCACCAGTTGACTCTAAAAACCCTTTTGACAAATGGATGACCAAACTCATTATCTTCAAGTATATATGGCCAAGTCATTATCCATCCAATATTAAATTTTGATCCAACTCATAATGAATCTCGGTATGAATAATTTTGTTCAATTATTACTAACAAAAAGACTATTCATGATAAGTTTCCATTTTTTAAGGAATGGTAGCCGACGCAGGAAGAGAAAATAACTTTTCATAAGTGCTACAATATAAAGTGCTTTAATGCCATGGTACCATTGATGCAATTACTTTTCAAAAGTTGATTCCTTCTATTTGATTGTTTAGGTATAAAAATAATATAATGCAAAAGAGGGGACATCGAAAGAAACTAAAATAAAATAAAAACCGATCTTACACAATCTCTAAATTGTCTTTATCAAAAGGAAGATGATTGTTATGGATCTGACCCAAATCAAAATGAATCTCAGTATGAATAATTTTGTTGAATTATTACTGATAAAAGAATATTCATGATAAGATTCCCTTTTTCAAAAGAATGGTACCCTACGCATGAAGACAAAGCAACTTTTCAAAAGTGCTAAAATATAAAGTGCTTCAGTACCATTGTACCACTGATGCATCAAGAAAAATTAATTTTCAAAAAAAGATTCCTTCTGTCCGATTATTGAAGTAAAAATAGAAGATCAATGCAGAAGAAGGGTCGTAAAAAAAAAAAAAAAAACCTCTCTTGTATTATCGCTAAACTCTCTATCATTGTAATCTTTCATTATTTTCCACCTTTCTCTTTAGTATCCACTAATTCACTACACTCTTATAGCTGTGCATCAATATTGCCATCTCTAGACTATCATATCAAATTTTTAAGTTTTTCTTGTAATATTTTCAAAGTTTTATGACATCAAAATATGTTTTGATGGTTCAGGCATCAACCATATTAACATTGAATTCTTCCCACCACTTTACTCTAAAAACTCTTTTGATGAATGAATGTTCAAACTCATTATTTTCAAGGATATATGACCAAGTCACCATCTATCCAATATTAAATATTGATCTAACTCATATTGAATCTCAGAATGAATAATTTTGTTCAATTATTACTCACAAAAGACTATTAACAGATTCTCATTTCCAAAAGAATGGTAGTTAACGCATGAAGAAAAAATAACATTTGAAAAGTGCTGCACTAAAAAGTGTTTTAGCACCAAAGTACTACCGATGCATCAAGCCAAATCATTTATCAAAACCACATTTCTTCTATCCAATTATTTAGGTATAAATAGAAGATCAATGTAAAAGAGGGGACATCAAAAGAAAAAAAAAATAAAAACCTCTCTTGTATTATCTAAAAACTCTCTTTATCAAAACAAAGATGATTGTTAAGGATTTGATCCAACTTATAATGAATCTCAGTATGAATAATTTTGTTCAATTATTACTCACATAAGACAATCCATGATAAGATTCCCTTTTTCAAAACAATGATAACTAGTGTATGAAGACAAAACAACTTTTCAAAAGTGTTGTAGTAAAAAGTAATTCAGCACCATAGTACCATTAATGCAACAAGACAAATTACTTTTCAAAAGTAGATTCTTTTTGTCAGATTATTTAAGCATAGATAGACAATCATTGCAAAAAAGGGGGCATTGGAAGGGAAAAAAAAACATAAAATACAAACCTCTTTTGTATTATCTTTAAACTCTCTATCCTTGTAATCTTTAATTCTTTTCCTCATTTCTTTTTAGTTTCCACTAGCTCACTGTACTCTTATGGCCTTGTATCAATATCATCATCTCTAGAATATTTGATCACATTTGTAAGTTTTTCTTGTGATATTTTAAAAGTTTTATGTGATCATATGTTTTAACAGTTCGAGCATCAATTAATTTTTTCCCACCACTTGACTCTAATAACTCTTTTGATAAATGGATTACCATACTCATTATTTCATAGGATATATGCTTCGGTCATTATCCATCTAATATTAAATTTTGATCCAACTCGTAACAAATTTCAAGATGAAAAATTTTGTTGAAATATTACTGATAAAAGATTGTTCATGATAAGATTCCCTTTTTCAAAAGAATGGTAGCTGGCACGGAAAGACAAAACAACTTTTCAAAGGTGTTACAATAAAAAGTTCTTCAACACCAAAGAATCACTGACACATCAAGACGTATTACTGTAAGGACCCGCTATCACCCCTAAAATTTAAAATAGGTGATAACAGTTCCCCAACTACATATAACCTGTAAGATTATATGAAGGTTGTCTAAAACAATTGTTTGAGGAATTGTTTATCTAATTCCACATAGATAATATAATAGATACCATAATTTTTCTAGACTTTAAACAAAATACACTACTCCATTATCAGCATATTTTGCAAAAGAAGCAACTTAAGTCGTACATAGCTAAGTACATATATATATATATATATACACACACATATTACATCCAATGGCTTCTTATGAGTCTTAACAAAATTACACACACAAAATTCAACTAAAACCTTAAATACAACCACAAGACTAACATAACTATTATATTACAGAAAAAATTGGATTCCACCAAGTCTAAGGTCATCTCTAGTCCTCCATATCATCAAGAAAATTCTCAAAATCGGTTCTATACTCCATACTCGTGTAAAACTCATCGGATTCATCACGTGAAATGGTTATAATATGAGCCAAAGGCCCAATACACAAGTAACGAATACAAATGCAAAGTGATTCACACATGCTTAATCTAAATGTAAAATGCAACAACCAATAATTTATTACTCAATCTTTAGTTAGTCTTTCATCATGGGAGTATTCAAACTCCGGCCAATAAGATTCTAGTATTACATCCGCCTCCCTGAGTGGTTCCTACTGTTCATACAAACTAGGCAGCCCCACTTTCCAGCGTATCCCGTAATACTAGGGGATCCTGAGTAACGCATCACGACGCTTAGGGGGTTGATATGAGTAGCTCGGATACTCATATCTCCTAAATAATTTTATCCAATAACGAGAAAGTACCTTGCCCCCAATTTGAGCAAGGTGCCGCTCTTCGAACCAGATTAAACGGCAAACAAGGACAATCAACACTCATTAATTAATAAAATTTTCTTAATTTAGAGTAATTTGATTTGATACCTACCCTAGCAAAGAAACAAGCAAGTTACTACGTACCTGAGATAGCTCGGGAACTAATGGAGTTGGCCGAGCGAGGATCTATCACTGTTTAAGATAATATTAAATTTTTCACTTAGTTTAAGCACTAATTAACTAGTTGCAAATATAATTAATCAAAGAAATTCAAATAAATTATACAATGTCATAATAAAACATTTAAACATCCTATTATATCATACAACACTTAACAAATATTTAATTGATCATATACCAAGCTTTGGAAAATTTTCAAGAAAGTTTTTGAAAATGAAAAGTGTAGGGGATACGCCGGCCTTCAACGCCGGTGGCTTTGAATCAGTGCGCAATACACTAAAGTTTAACACTCGCCAATACTGATAGCGTTCAAGGATACGCCGACAGCCTTCAGTCTATGCCGGCGGTTTTAAGCCGGTGTAGAATACAACTCCAAATTCCCAAAAATTTCCGAAAGTTACACGGGGTTGGTCCACGGCCGTGAATACCCTCAACACTGGCAGCGTATTCGTGTATGTTGACAGCTTTGGATCCTACACCAGTAGCTTTCAGCCCGGCGTTAAAAATTATGATTATGTTCTCGTTCCATACCGCCTCTAAGCCGGTGGCTTTGGAACCCTAGTAGCCGGCATACGATTTGAAAAAATAACACTGGCAAGCTTCTCTAGCAAAAGCCGGCAGCGTTTCAAGCGGTTTAAAAAAAATCGATTCTATTCACTTCCAACACCGCCTCTAAGCTGGCAGCGTTGAAGTGCCAAATGTCGGCGCACCCTCAAAATTAAACCTATACGAAAATGTTTTGTTTTCCCTGTTTTCTTACAAAACTTATTTACTTCAAAAATTCTCTAAACTTAATCTAAGCTTTTCAAAGCTTGTTATATGTTTAAACACTATCCAAACAACATAAATTCTACTTATAATCATCAAACACCAATCACACTTCAATTCCACACTTTAACTACTCAATCCTTAAACCTTCCCAATACATTCATCCTCACGTGTCAACATTCATATAAGACATACACCACGACTCCTCTAACCATGTAATCCTATTTAAACTACCATCAATGCACAAAATCATTCTAACACTAATTAGTACATAAACTCCATTCTAACCTAAGCTTTACAACTAAATACAAGAAAGAACATAAAATAAACAGATTAGGCTTGCATTTAACTTACATGATTAAGCCTTAGCTTAGAGTGATGTTTGAATCCAAAAGCTTGTAATTGATTTTGGCTTAGGGCTTAGGGTTTCGAGATGGAAGGAAGTAAGAAAAGAAAAGAAAAGAAAAGAAAAATTCGTATGAAGTGATTAGGGCTGCCAAAAGGGTCCATAATTAGTCCAAAATGAAGTCAATACTAATCCAAAGTTTGACTTTAGGGGTATATTTGACCTAAGGTTAATTTGGTTAAATTTGAAATGCATTTGAGTTTGATTTGAGCTTAAAAGGTAGACTTTAACTTTGTAAAAAATTCTGCCATCATTCTTAAACAATTCACAAGTTATTTTATTAAATTCTAAACATAACACATACATATTAATTTACAAAAGACGCACTTATTCATTACACTATACACACATTAATACATAGAATACAATAATATTAATTTCATTATACCACAAACATACAAAATAATACATATTTAACACATATACTAATTATATTATCCATGCACACACACACACACACACACGTACACATCTCATTTCAATAACACATTAGAATATAAATTAGGAAATTCATAGCTATTTCAATTACCTTTCAAAAGTAGATTCCTTCTATCCAATTATTTAGGTATATATAGAAGATCAATGTAGAAGAGGAGACATTGGAATTAAAAAAGAAAAACAAAATAAAAACCTCTCTTATATTATGTTTGAACTTTCTATCATTGTAATCTTTCATCCTTTCTACCATTCTCTTTGGTATCTACAATTTCATTACACTCTTACACTCTTATATTGATATCATCATATTTGGACTATTTGATCAAATTAATTTCCTATAATATTTTCAAAGTTTTATGTGATCGAAATATGCTTTAATGGATGGAGCATAAGCCATATTAACTTTGAATTTTTCCGACCACTTGACTTAAAAACCTCTTTTGATAAATAGATAACCAAACTCATTATTTTCATGGACATTTGACCAGGTCATTATTCATCTAATATTAAATTTTGATCTAACTCAATGAATCTCGGTATGAATAATTTTGTTCAATTATTTTTGACAAAAGACTACTCATGATATGATTGCCTTTTTTTAAAAGAATGGCAATTACCACATGAAGACAAAACAAGTTTTCAAAAGTGCTGCAGTGAAAGCCGGTTCAACACCACAGTAACATTAACGCATCATGACAAATCACTTTCAAATGTAGCTTCATTCTTTTGATTATTCAGGTATAAGTAGAAGATTAATACAAAAGAGGGGGCATCAGAAGATAAAAATAAAATAAAATGAAAACCTCTCCTGTATGATATATAAACTCTTTATCCATGTAATCTTTCATCCTTCTCTAGCTTTCTCTTTGCTATCTGCTCTTTCATTACACTCTTATAGCCTTGAATCAATATCATCATCTCTGGACTATCTGATCAAATTTGCAAGTTTATCTTATAATATTTTGAAAATTTTATGTGATCAAAATCTGCTTTGACAATTTGAGCATTAGCCATATTAAAATTGAATTTTTCAGATCACTTGACTCTAAAAACTCTTTGATAAATGAATGACCAACTCATTATTTTCAAGCATATATGGACAGGTCATTATCCATCCAATATTAAATTTTTGATATAACTCTTGTTGAATCCCAGTATGAATAATTTTGTTCAAATGTTACTCACAAAAGTCTATTCACAATAGTCGCTGAGTGAAGAGAAAACAATTTTTCAAAAGTGCCACTGTGAAAAGTGTTTTGACACCAAGGTACCATTGATGCATCAAGATAAATTACTTTTCAAAACTAAAATCCTTCTGTCCAATTATTCATGTATAAAAAGAAGATCAGTGTAGAAGAGGGGGAATCAAAAGAAAAAAAATAAAAAAAAACCTCTATTGTATTATCTCTGAACTCTCTTTATCAAAACGAATATGGTTTTTATGGATTTGATGCAACTCGTAATGAATCTTAGTATGAATAATTTTATTCAATTATTACTTACAAAAGATTATTCGTGATAAGATTCCCTTTTTTAAAAGAATGATAGCTAACGAATGAAGAGAAAACAACTTTTCAAAAGTGCTACAGTAAAAAGTGCTTTATCACCACAATAGCACTAGTGTTCCTTATGTTCCATTATTAAGGTAGAAATAAAAGATGAATGTAGTAGAGGGGGAATTGAGAGAAAAAAATGAAAAAACAAAATCCTCTCTTGTATTATCTTTAAACTCTCATGATCAAAATGAAGATAATTGTTATGGATTTGATCCAACACATAATGAATCTTAGTGTGAATAATTATGCTCAATTATTACTGACAAAAGACTATTCATGGTAAGATTCCCTTCTTCAAAAGAACGGTAGCCAACACGTGAAGACAAAACAACTTTTGAAAAGGTGCTACAATAAAAGGTGTTTAAGCACCACACTACAATCAATGCATCAAGATAAATTACTTTTCAAAAGCAGATCCCTACTGTCCGATTATTCAGTTATGAATAGAAGATCAATGCAGAAGGGAGGGCATCAGAAGAATAGAACAAAAACCTCTATCATATTATCTTTAAACTCTCTATCCTTGTAATTGTTCATCTTTTCCACCTTTCTCTTTAGTATCCACTATTTCACTATATTTTACAACCTCGTATCAATATCATTATCTTTGGACTATTTGATCAAATTTGTTATTTTTCTTGTAATATTTTGAAAGTTTTATGTGATCAAAATATGTTTCGATGGTTAGAGCATCATCTATATTAATATTGAATTTTTCCTGCTACTTAACTCTAAAAACTATTTTGATATAAATGGATGACCATACTCATTACTTTCAAGGATATATGCCTAGGTCATTATCCATCCAATATTAAATTTTGATCAAAGTTATAATGAGCATCAATATGAATGATTTGGATCAATCATTTTTGACAAAAGACTATTCATGATAAGTTTTTCTTTTTCAAAAGAATGGTAGTCTACAAGTGAAGACGAAACAACTTTTCAAAAGAGGTACAATAAAAAGTGCTTTAGCACCACAATACTGTCGATGCATCAAGACAAATTACTTTTTAAAAGGAGATTTCTTCTGTCCTATTATTCAGGTATAAAAAAGAAGATCAATGCAGAGAGGGGGCATAGGAAGAAAAAAAATTAAATGAACTAAAAACCTCTCTTTTATTATTTCTAAATCATCTATCATTGTAATCTTTCATTCTTCTCCACCTTTCTCATTAGTATCCACTATTTCACTAACTCTTATTGCCTTTATCAATATAAGTATTTTTGGACTATCTGATCAAATTTGTAAGTTTTTCTTATAATATTTTCAAAGTTCTATGTGATAAAATATGTTTCAACGGTTCAAGCATTAATAATATTAATATTGAATTTTTCACACCAGTTGACTCTAAAAACTCCTTTGATAAATGGATGACCTAACTTATTATTTTCAAGTATATATGCCTAGGTTATTATCCATCCAATGATAAATTTTGATCCAACTCATAATGTATATCATTATGAATAATTTTTTTTAATTATTTATGACAAAAGACTATTCATGATAAGTTTGCCTTTTTCTAAAAGAATAATACTTGACACGTGAAGGCAAAACAACTTTCCAAAAGTACTACATAAAAAGTGCATCAGCACCATAGTACTATTGATGTATCAAGACAAATTATTTTTCAAAAGCAGATTCCTTTTGTCTGATTATTCATGTATAAATAGAAGATCAATGGAGAAGAGAGGGCATGGGAAGAAAAAAAATTAAATAAACTAAAACCTCTCTTGTATTATATTTAAACTCTCTATCTTTCTATCTTTCATCCTTCTGCACCTTTCCTTTAGTATCCACTATTTCACTACACTCTTGCTACCTTGTATCAATATCATCATCTCTAGACTATCTAATCAAATTTGTAAGTTTTTCTTATAATATTTTTAGAGTTCTATGTGATGAAATACGTGTCAACAATTCAAATATAAGTAATATTAATATTGAATTTTCCCATTAGTTGACTTTAAAAACTCATTTGATATGTAGATGTCCTAACTCATTATTTTCAAGTATATATGGCTAGGCAATAATCCATGAAATATTAAATTCTGATCTAACTAATAATGAATCCTAGTATGAATAATTCTATTCAATTTTTTTTACAAAAGACTATTCATGATTAGTTGTCTTTTTTGTAACATGATGGGATAAATTAGAATATTATATATATACCTCTTTGGAGTAATATAGGGTTGCAATTAAATTACAAAAGTTTGTTTATTATATACATATATATGGTATATGATAGATGAAGTTAATTTGTATGTATGTTTTTTAGCAATAATTTCTTATTTAGGATCAAATGAAAATTAATTACTTATTTAAGGTCAAAATAAAAATAATTACCAATATACAGTCATAAAATCGCGATTTAAAAATAGAATAAAATAAAAAAATATATAATATTTATCGTGTTTACCAAACGCGATATAAACTTTTATTTAAAGTATATCGCATTTAGTAAACACGATAAAAAGTAAAAATCAGCTGCAATTTGGGTTGGAAAAAAAGGCAAGACGGGGGAGAAAAATAAGCGAAAAAGATGAGAGAGAGGGAAAGGGGAGAGGATATGTCAGGACAAAAGTCAGAAAGGGATGGGAAGAGAGAGAGAGAGAGGAAGAAAAAGAGAGAGGAGGAGGGATCGTATGTCAGTTGAAGGAGGGAAGAGAGAGAATGAAAAAGTGGAAGAGACATAGAAATAGATTTGAGCGCAATGAGAAATTACCAATATGGCGTGTTTAAACCGCGATTTTCACATAATATATATATATATATATCATGATCATCAAACGCAATTTAGGTGCCGTACTCAAACATGATATTGCATTTTTTTTAACGCAATTTACTTGTAAATTTCTCATATCCCGATTTATAAATGCGATTTTGCAAAGTATTTTGGTAATTAATTTCAAACCAACCATATTTTAGTAATTATTTATTACACAAGTGGTATACACGTGTTTCACTCATGTTTTTTATGTGTTAAACTAGTGTTTTTTTTGGCAAAAAAAAAAAAAAAACTAATGTTTTGTTTAATAGTATGAAAAAAGGCAATCTTTATTTTACTATACCATCTTTATCAATAAGTTACTTAGAAAATTATTTAACATGACACATCAACATATTAAGGAACTCTCCCTATTAAGAAACTCACTATTTTATCCATTAGTTACTTAAACATAAATAAAGTAGAAAAATCGTTTTTCACGTGCAATGTTGTGCCATCAACTAGTTGAAATTGAATTTGGAACATCTCACTTGAGAGTTCAGAGGAGATGTTTGTTGGTTTGTTTCACTCCCAAAGCCCAGCCTACAATTACTCTCCTCTCTAACCCTAGCCACACCGAACCACACAGACAGAAAGTCTCCTCTCTTCGAACAACTCCTCTTTTCTTGCTCTTAAACCCTGAGAAACGAGGGTTTCCTCCCTTTACCTTCACCACCACAATTATCAAGCTAAGTACATCTACTCCCCTCGTATTACACTTCTACACTCGCCGAACTCTACTCTTCCACTAATGTTTAAGGTACATTTTGTAGGTCGAAAGAAAGATACATGCAAAGGATTGTTTGAGCCAATCCGAGCTCCAATATGTACATAGATATTTCCAAAAGGGGGGTTAATACCCTTTTTCCTTTCAATTTCTATTTATATGTGTAATTGTACAGTTGTCCTACTGTTATTCTGTTACATTGCATGCTTGTCCTACTGTTATTTTGTTACACTGCATTCTGTTAATCTATTGAATCTAATCAATTATGCAACAAAATAGTTCCTCTATTTGTTTATTATGTAATCCTCTAATCTACTTGGCATTTTCCTCCATCTTGTATTCTGACGTGTAACAATGTCACTTGGCTACAATCCATTGACACCATAGAATTGTTTAAGATAATAGAATTTGAGATATGAATAGTAATATGGTATTGTGGTGGAATTAGGAAAGTTCATTTATTTTATACACACACATGGTACATGATGGGTGAGATTAATGTGTATATGTGTTTTTTATATGTTAAATTATTGTTTATTTTATTAGTAACTTGTTTGATTTTATTGTTATTAGGATATTTATTTAAGATAACGGGACTTGAGACATGAATCATTTTATGGTTTGTTTTTAGCCATTAGGCCATTTTTTCTCTTGGTTCAACTTCAGATTCTTAATTCACAATCCACGGAGAAGGATAAGTCGGGAAAATCACAAAAACAGAGTAGCGTAAATAAAAGAACGGAAAGTTAAAGTGCAAGGTTCACAGGAGAGAGAGAGAGGAGGAAGGGGCTTTGCTCCCAATGTCGGACGAATGCCAGCTCTTCGAGGTTGCCCCTCTCTGGTGGTTTTTTTTTTTTTTTTCCTTTTTGTAATATCCCTCTTTGGTTGATAGCGAATCCCTCTTACTACTCTCTCTCTTCAAGAGAGAAGAATGAAAAAAAAGGATGGTGCTTTCATTATTGGATGAATTGCTTATGCGTCCCCTTTTTCCTATTTATATTAGGGTTTTCTAGGGTTTCTGATTTTGCGACATGAGTCTGTAATTCGGCGCATGTGCGGTTGAAACCCTAACCCTAGAATGAACACAAGAAATCTGGTGACACCAAATGTTATGTTCGTTGGCAGATACATACATACAAATAGACAAACAGATATTTACCGCCGATTTTTATCTGTGCTGAATCGCTATCGATTCGATTTGGTCATAAAATGAGTAAACTATCAGTTGTTTATTGTATCGTATCGGTTAAGTATTGGCTTGGTTGGAAAATGATGCCAAAATGATATTAAACCGACTATCCAAACAGCATATATGGCAAAAAAAATGCTATGTTCTTCGCTGTTGGAAAAAAAAGGAAAAAACATATAAGAAGAGGTGGTGGTGATTCTTGGTGGGTGATTAAAGTAAAGAAGAGAGAGATTTAACAGATTATGGAGAATTGTCCGTATCTTGGCATGGCGTATATTGCAGCCAGGCGGGGTTTCTTATCTTTTTGTCTGATCAAAGACGAATCTGAGCCTCACATGGTTTACTTTTTGTCCTCTTAACATTTTCAATATCAGTATGTGAAAATCCGTAAAATTCCGTAGTTTTGATTCTGATTTGATTGAGTGATTGATGTTCATTTTTTAACTTATTGACTGATTTGTTTCGAGGATTGAATGAGTGGGGGGGGGGGGGGGGGTTGGGAGCGGAGGGGAAGAGGGTCTTTGATATCTCAGAAAGTGATGAAAGTTAAAACAAAACCATTGCTGTTGAAAGAAATGCAGAACAGCTGTGACATATTCTTTCAAGTAGATAGGCTATGCTTTTCTGGTGCGCTGTTCAACTTTCACATTCTAAATTCATCATATGGGTTTGAAGTAGAGTCCACATTGCAACTTAATCTTTGAGTGATTGAAGAATTGGCCCTGTGGAGCTCACAGTTTGTTGTGAGCGAACTGCGTGATAAAGGTGGTGTTATTTGTTCTGAAAATGTGCTTCTGTGGTTAGTGAGTGTTTGCTTGGGGTTATTGAAGTGGCTGCTTTTGGTTGTGATCTGACCCTTTTTAAATTGTTTGAAACTCATACATATTACCAAGCAGATATTTTTAGCAACCCTAATCACTTGAGAGGCTTCTGCTTAATTCTGAAGAAATTTTCTTTTTAATCTCGATGGTTCATTTGCAAAACTAGAGAATTTCCCTTCATGAATTGCTTTTGAGACAGGATTGAAAGCTATGCTTGTCCACATCCCCACCTGGGAGTCCCACTTCACATGATGGCTTTCTCTTTTCTTTCTTCAATTATTGTGTACCAAGTCTGCAAAGCATCTTTTGTGTGCTTTGCAATTTAGCCATTAAGCATATCAAAATATTCAATTGAACTTTAATTTTCTGATCTGTTTTTGGTTACTCCATTTTGTAAGATTGATCTGGTAATAATTCTACTGCTCTCTTTTGCTGCCACTTCACCTGTACCATCATAGAGTCATACTGATGTTGATAAGAAGTACTATTGATAATTAAACTTGACTTGGCATCAAATTTTCCAAGTAGAGCTCTAATGTAACCCCATTTTTTGGGGGGTGCTACTTACAAATTACAACAGGTAGGATAATTTGCTACTCGTGACCTATCTGCATGAGGAATTACTGTAGTGTTACTATGTCGGAAAGGGCCAAAAGGCTACTAGAAAAGGACTATTGATTCCCTTTATTGAAAGTTCTATGTGGGAAAAAACCCCATTGGATCTGATTTCTTCATGCGTGGGATTCTTTGATTCTATACAAAGAAAGGGATTGATAGAATTGTGTCATCCCATGACTTATTGCACTTAGTTCTAAGATGTTAAAAATAGGCTGGATTTGTTCAAAGTACAGAACATACTATCCTTGCTAGATCTTGGCACCTAGACATGGGGTCTTGACCATGTTCACATGCTGCAGCTCTACTTCAATAGGACCGAGTATCTCTTATTTTTTATTCGCTCTTTTGATGGAGTCCTGCAACTACTGGTATTGAGCATCCATTTCAATGCCCATCCTTGTTGCCTCCATCATTCTGGCAGTTCAAAATTCCAGTACTAAACCACAAATCCCAGCCACTGGAGTCTGCCATCCCCATTCTGCTTGCTTATCCCACCATCCAATCTCCCAGATGATCACTTGTGATATTTTGACTGTGGCCTAGACAGATTATGTGGCCCGATGCATTTTGGTTCAGTTGCCAACTGCCAAAAGCCAAAATTTCCATCTTATATTGTTATGATCCGAATTACCCAAAATTCCTCAGCCTCTACATGTGCTATGGCTTTAGGAGGGGCCTTTCTGCTTTTTTTAAATCATAGTCATTTTACTCTTTCTGAACATTCCAAATCAGGAAGGTGAACCAGCAAGACCTAGGTAGCCTCTTTTCCCCATGTGCTTAGCCATTTAGTGACCTGCTAAAGCCTGGTTTTCACTCGCATGGTATATAAGCATTGTTTCATGTTTTCTAACTTGGGTTTGTCTCTGTTACCCCTTGCTCCAGGAGGGTCAGTTCAAACAATTTTATCTGCAACCTTTCATAAAATCTTGGACTTTACTTTGCATGAATAGATGTTACACTCTCCCAGGAGAAAATGTTCTAATAGGAAACAATCCCATAATAAACCTTTAGTTTCGTGACCATTTAACTAAGAGGAAACAACACAACTACTGACCCGACAACGTCTGACTAGTAAGGTAATTACTAACCAATATGCTATTCATTCATTTCATCCTTTTATTTTTCATTATTTGCGATCATAATAACACTCACTCATCTCCTTGTAGGTTCTACTCGTTTTGTCTCTCTTCTTGCTAATTCATTTTTGCTTATTTCTCCTTTGCCAATATAAACAATGAAAGTTTTAAAAATTCACTCATATGGATTGAACGAGTGAAAAGATTAATAAATTGATGATTTCTGCATAAATGAATGGTTGTATAATCGCGTTGTATTACTGTTACCTCAATAGTTAATTTATGGCTTAGCTGTTCGAAATAAGCTTCTGTAGTTTATGAACTGATTTAATGTTGCTAGTAAAACTAATAACTGGAGATTCCGAAAATTGGTCTCCTCATTGTTGCTTGAATCATCATATACTGTGTTCTTATATGGAAGTTTTGAATTTGGAATGGATTCGAATGATAGTGTTTCTTTCATAAGTTTCAATATTTTTGTTATTTTGCAGCAGTGAATTATGATTTCTCTCTAGGTATGATATAGAAAGAGAGAATGAGTCAATCCAAATTTGGCATTTAGTATTAGTTGATATTTCAGGGGTTATAAAGTTGAGTAATTAAATAGATTATGCGATTTGAGAGGACTATAGAATTTTCTATAGCTTTAAGAATTTAATGCTGTAAAGTTGGGACTTGGGATATAGACCTGTGGATAGAGAAAGCAGAACCAACAGTATGTACTTGAATATGCTTTGTGGACTGTAATAACATGTTTGGTATTCAGGAATAGACTGAAATGAAAACACGATTTTGGCTTTTATTTCCTTTCTCAATGTTTGGAAGCTTTTTAGGAAGTTAGAATTTAATTCCGCCTTCTAAAAGGTGCAATTGTGATTCCATTCCATATATATATATATGTGTGTGTGTTCATTTTTTAATTACATTTTTATCTAACATATATTTATTTGTTATTTATATTTAATATGAAGGGTATTTCTGATGAATCTTATTAAATAATCATTCAAATACATTTCATTATGTGAATGTGGCTAAATATATGAATGGATTTGTCATTCTCTTATTTAATCTATTCTATTCCTTATGATTCCAATCCATTTTATTTCAGATGATTCTAGCGTATCAAACATGACATAACTAAATATCAATTTTAATATACATTAGGGTTTTTGTGAATTCAAGTTTCGTTGCAGACAGGATCGTCTCAAGCTCCTCTTTTTAGGCCATAAGATGGAGGTGTGACCTTATAAGGAGATCAACACTTAAGTCTATGGCATGTTTTTTTTTTTTTTTTCTTTTTTTTTTTTTCTAAGCCTAAATTAGACATGAATTTTAGTAAAACATGTAATTATATAGTTGAATTTTAAAATTCATTAATTTAATATTGAAAACTTTTGGTATAAATCAATAGTACCCCAATCTGGCCGACGCTGTCATTTTACATGAACATGGCGTTTTTTATCGATATGACTGTTGGCGTGTATAAAATGTGTTTTTAGTTATTAAATTGATTAATTTTAAAGTTTAGATATTAAATTAATTAATTTTAAATTTCATATACAATTTTTTATATTTACACTTTGAAGCATGGTTGTCAAAACTGGTTCGAATCGGCTGGTTTAACCCAGTTGGATTAGAATCGGTACAAATGTTGGGCTAGATCTCGTATAAGACTTGTTTTTATATCGATTCGGCGAGTCTCGAATTGATCCGATCGACTAAGGCAGTTGAATCGGGAAACTTGGGAGGTCAAACTAGTTGACTTGGAATAAAATAAAAAGTGAAAATAAAAAACTAAAAATTTAAATATTTATTCATATTTTATTATAAATTTATAAAATATAATCATTATATCATGTTTATTTAATAATTAATTGATGAATTTGATTCAAATATAGATTTAATTAAGTTATGTCATATATATTGGTCTTTTATAATTAAATTATCCATTATATTTTTATTTTTTTTATTCCGATTCGACCTTTGGTGGAATCTGGTTCTACCTTTCGACCCTTGACCCTCTAGCTTTCTTGGGTCAAACCCGATTCGATCCGGCAACATTGCTTTGAAGTTGTAAAAAAAAAATTGGGTGCCTTTGGCATGCTATGAAACTTAAGTGATCATATGTGCAAACCAACTTATGGGTACCTATATCATATTGACATTTCATAATTGGTTAATGATGTAATCAAACAAAAATTTTAGTCTTATTCTCCTTGTTGGATAATAGATATAATGTTATAACCTTTTCGTAATATTTAATTGTAATTTGTCATTTAAAACATTTACAAATCAATTGTTACATGGTTGTCACACCATACGTTACATATATTCATAATGTTCTTCCTATATTTAAGAATACTTTGAATATCGCTTTGCTCCAAAAAAATAAAAAGGAAGAAAAAAAGAAAGAGAGAGGTGTTTTATTAGTTATGTTATTTGATTTGACAAAAAATTCCAAACGTTACAATGAGATTGCCAAATAATGATGGAAATTTTCATATGGGCCAATTCAAAAAACAGACTTATGATAACGTATTTAATTAGTAGTAATATTTCGTAGTTCTTGGGATTTGAAGCACTCTTTGGTGGTTCTTTTTGAACTCGGGAAAAGAGGCTGGCAGTAATTGGTTCCGAGAATTGAACAGAATAAAGATCACGAGTACTGATAAAGTAATTTTTTATATCATGTTAGGTATGTACGGTAACGTGTTACATTAAATATATATATTTTTTTAAAAATTTTATTTTTATCAAATTCTAATATTTTATATCACCAAACATAAGAAATAAAAATTTTGAACTGTGTCCAATCTCATAAAAATAAATTTATCTAATTTTTAAAATATTTTATAAACTAAATGTGGTAAGTCTAGATTCTAGGGCATTGAATGATATTAAAGTAGGTTGCAGATGATGAAGTTGATTATAATCCAGGCCGACCTTAGCTACAGGAAAGTGGATCATTTAGCCATAATGATGCCCGCCACCGACCTGGCTGCTTGTGTGGTAGTGGTGGTACATCTTTTATGGGTCCATATCATTATTTGTAGACCTAGGAAATCTTTAGATATCTTAACCCTGATGCTACTGTTCAGAGATGCTGCTTCCATCAGGCGATCTTAATTGTGCATTGGTATGTCCATTTAGGAATGACTCTGTTAAGATATTCGTTTTGTATTTATAACTCGTTTACTTTGTAATATGAGATAAGAGAGAATTGAATTACAATTCTGTTGGAATGTAATGATTATTATAATATTTATTTGATATAAAATATAAAATAAGTAATCAGTATAATAAAAGATAAAATATTTGTAATGCTTTTGATCATTATTAAAGAGAAAATAATTATATGAGTGATATTTTTAAAATAGAGTATTTATAATAAAATTAAAAAATAAAAAATTAAATAGCAATTAATAAGTATAGGAATATGAATTACAGTTTATTTATTTTACGAAATAGCAATTTATGAATTGCTATTCCCCTCGAGTAACCATTGAACAAGCTAATAGTGTTTTTGTATTAGGTTTTACAATTTCTCATGTTTGGGTTGTATAATTTTAGGTATAGATAACTTACATAAAATTGATCCTTGTTGTTGGTTTGACTGTGGATTAATCATATAATATCCAATTGTATAATAATATTATATGTAATATAATAAAATCAATAATATATAATATTATGGGTTACTATCTCATAAGGTTGTATTTGACTCATTGGTTTGAAATTTGTTTGGCATCATCATTTAAGTTAGAATTTAGGTGTTTCTGAATAAACATGTTAGAGAAAAAAGATCAAAATTTAATTACTTGTACATATGCATGGATCGGATATAGATATAGCTTAGACATGGATCATATTTAAGTTAAAAAACGAACAATCTAAACAAACCTTACCAATGTCAAATAGTCTATTTTATTTAGATGTACAATATTAAATGGTTTGCAAATGGTGTAGTAAATATAGATATTATTATGTCAAGTCCAGACAATAAAACGATAAATATAAATATAAAAATCTAAGAAAATTAAATAATAAACACGATTAAATTAATGTGAACAATATATAATGTAATAATATAATAATGTAAGATCCAAATTAAATTAACTTGAGAAAATATGATAATATGAATAATAAATAATTATTCTACATTTAGTAGATATTCATTATACGATTATGATGTGTGGATACATTTTCTAGGTAAACACATGTGAGCACAAAGTTTTAAGTGTGTTGTGAGACTAAATAGTATTATATTGTTGTCGTTAAATGGAAATCGCTAGAAAATTAATTGAATACTTAGGCTTGATTGTAGACTTATAAGCTGTACTTATAAAACAAAACATCACCACTGGTGTATTAGGGATTGTTTAGAGCATGCACTCTAACACTCTAAGTCAAAATGTTTCTCAAGCGTCCAATGAATAACTAGTAAGCATAGGAGTTACTGATATGTTATTCTCGACTTTTATAATGCATGAAGAAGATATTTATAGAAGATAGAACCTTGACGGATGTGTATTTTATAATGTAATTAATATAGTTGTGTATTCGATACTTTTAGGCCTGCTTAGTTTAGTTATTAAGATAGCATTTGATTGTAGAATTTAGATAAGATAAAGCGAATTGGATAGCACAAGATTACTGGATAATATAATTTTATTATATCATATTTGATGTTTATGCTACCAGATAGAATTCTTGTGCTATTCTTGGTATATTAAAGTATAATACAAGATGTTATATTTAATAATTATATCCTTATACATAAATATTATAGTTAGTGATAATGGTGATTATTTAGTTGATTTAGTGGTATGATAGTGAGGAAAACTTATTGCTAATATTATCTTAGTGACGGTGACAATAGCAATGGTGATGCAAAGTTGGTGGGACTGACAATGGTGATGGTAATAGTAAAATTGGAGTTAATGAGATAGTAGTGATTGTGTTAGTTTCATATCTTTGTCAAAAGATGTTATTTTTATTCAATTTTAATATTTTTATATAAGGGAGTTTCGACTAATTTTTAGTACATTTTATAAACTAATCATAAAATAATAATCTTTATTCCATCCCACATCATAAAATTTGTACCTCCAAACTAAAAACCATTTAACTGATTGAGAAAATTAATTACAATTATAAATAAATAAAAATAAGATGAAATAAAATATTTTTTATTATAAATTCACGGGACATTTGATTAGTATCATAAGATGAAAGAGAATGGTTTTTATTTTTTTCCATTTAATTAAGTTATTTTGTAAAATTATTATCATTAGGAATGACAAATTGATAATTTTAGTACATTCTATCTTTTTGCCATACATATCTTATTTTTTAATATTATAATTCCATTCCCATCTTAAGTCGAACTTCTATCATGTCTAAGACAATGTTCCTTTTTTTATTTTTATTTTTATTGTCATATAAAATTGGCATTAGAGTTATGGGGAAAAGGAAAAAATTAATTATGTTTTTTAAAAAAATTACAAAAATATCATCGGGATCAAAATAATCTCGATTTTAGGCAACTTGACCTCGTCTCTTCAAGAGACGAGGTCATTAATGCCTGGTATCTCATCTCTTCAAAAGACAAGATTGGACCGGCTGGTACCTCGTTTGTTCAAGAGACGAGGTCAAGCCAAATTACTTCTCCCCCTCTTTGTTCCATGAAAAACAGATTAATTTTTACATTTGGAACAAAACTTGTAAAAAATCAGATAAAAACAGCTATATTAGCAATTAGCCATCCTCTCCCAAGGCTAAACAACTTCTAAACTATAGTAGTATTTCGAAACTCAATCTAACCAAACTCAGTTCCCATTCTAAATCATTAAACCACAAATGTATTGTCATACTTTTCATCACAAAGATAAAATAGAATTAAAAGAAAATGAAATAAGAAATCAATGACTGATTTTTTGTTTTCATCAAATGTACACAATAGAAGGAATACGGTAAGCATAAAAAAACTAAGGATTTGTATCCAACCACAACAAAATTTGGGAAAGTCTCCTATCTACTACTGTTGGTCTCTGCCCTGCCTCCTTCATCCTCGTCTAACAAAGGTATGGGCGAATGGCATACGCTGATAAGGATGCTATGTGGATGGATCAATCTATGTAACTGTGCCATCCTCATCTCCACTAGCACCACTGAATGGATGAAACGGAACTGGGTCTAGCTCAACCTGTGTCAGTCCCTCTCCCTTATCATGCGATAGCGATGGTCGCGTCTTTTTTAGAGCTGGGGGGGTCTGAAACTCACTATATGACGCTTCTGGCATGGGGGTGTCGAACAGATGTGTGTGTGATGATGACGATGGGCCAGCTTCGTCATGAAGGTACTGGGAAGAGCTAGGCTGATCAAATGACAGTACGTGGGGCTGCTCGGGCTCATCCACAATCTGTATACCTCTGCCACGACCTCGCTCCTGACCCTGTCCCCACCTACATCTCTCCCTATGTGGACGTCGCCTCTGACTAGGTTGTGGATGTGGGTCATCAGATGGTGGTGCTCCTGTTGCTGGGGCTAGTAGTGGTGGATCGTTTACATTGAGCCCCATGAACTCTTCAACTATATGATAGACATCTCGTGCAGTGGAAGAAGTAATATCCGGATGCAATCTGGGACTCTATAAATGAAATCTGCCTGCGATCAACATAGAAAATGTAGAGCTATGAGTAAGTGAATCATAAAAACAAAATACATCTATTCACATAGGTTATCGAGTAGTGACCGTACCATATAGCGTATGATAGGTCCTTGGGAAAAAAGCTTTGATATTATGATTTCTATCATCATCATAGTCGTCACTCAATTCACTTGTCGATGAGTCTTGCATGACATCTGTATCAAGACCACCTATTGAGGTAGGTCCACACATTTCCACATGTGCACTGCGCATTGTTTGAACTGGAGTAGAGTTTGGGTCTACCAATCCATCGCTCCCAATAACTCTATCATTGCCCATTTCTCCTATAGGAGCCTGTGATAATGTATTTTCTAATGTCTGCACATAAACAGCCACTGATCCTTCTGTGTACACCAACATCTCTTGTGCAGCATCATCATCCGTCACTGGAATAATATCATAGCGTAGCGTCCTATCTCCAATAGCTACCCTATGATATAGATCCGCCGATGTGTACACCTATTTACCTTTAGTCTATTGCAAATGATGTCCACAATTTGCTCATATGTAGAGTTCCTACTAACACTGACTACAACTACCGACCACTTATTATAACCAAATCCATTATCCCCTTGCACAATGTTGCCATGAGCGTATAATACAAACTTCACCTTATCCATTTCCTCATCAACCCTGCCATCTCATCAAAAATTACTTCATTGCATGAAATTTGCAACTCCATACTTATGAATTGAACTCTTCATTTTATTTAACATAACTCATAATGGAAAATTTCAAAATTGATTTGTATCACTAGTTAAATGTTGATTGAATTGTAATGTTTAATAAATTATAAAATATAATAAATTATAATTTTAAATGTTAACTTCAATTTTTCAATTATTGATTTCTAATAAATTATAAATTATAAATTATAATAATTTCTAATAAAATATAGAAATTTCTAATAAATTATACAAAATTTGTATCGCTTTGATTGAATTGTAATGTTTAATAAATTATAAAATCTAATAAATTATAATTTTAAATGTTGACTTCAAGTTTTCAATTATTGATTTCTAATAAATTATAAATTATAATATATAATAATTTCTAATAAAATATAGAAATTTCTAATAAATTATATAAAATTTGTATCGCTTTGATTGAATTGTAATGTTTAATAAATTATAATATCTAATAAATTGTAATTTTAAATGTTGACTTCAACCTTTCAATTATTGATTTATAATAAATTATAAATTACAATAATTTCTAATAAAATATAAAAAATTCTAATAAATTATACAAAATTTTTATCGCTTTGATTAAATTGTAATGTTTAATAAATTATAATATCTAATAAATTGTAATTTTAAATGTTGACTTGAAGTTTTCAATTACTGATTTCTATTAAATTATAAATTATAATAATTTCTAATAAAATATAAAAATTTCTAATAAATTATACAAAATTTGTATTGCTTTGATTGGATTGTAATATTTAATAAATTATAATTTCTAAATAAATTTTATAATTTCAAATGTTGACTTCTGTTATCAATTACTGATTTTTATTAAATTACAAATTATCAAAATTTCTAATAAAAATAAAAATTTCTAATAAATTATACAAAATTTGTATCGCTTTGATTGAATTGTAAGGTTTAATAAATTATAATTTCTAAATAAATTTTATAATTTCAAATGTTGACTTCTGTTATCAATTACTGATTTTTATTAAATTACAAATTATCAAAATTTCTAATAAAAAATAAAAATTTCTAATAAATTATACAAAATTTGTATCGCTTTGATTGAATTGTAAGGTTTAATAAATTATAATATCTAAATAAATTGTATAATAATTTCTAATTAATTGAACTTTGCGTACAACAACGAATATGCACACATTTCACACTACCATTATTCTACAATATAGTATCGATAATTAAAAAAAACTTTGTAAAAATTCGAAATTGTACAACATATAATATTCCTGATACATACAATGAACACTCAACAAATTGCAGCATCAATAATGTAACAAAAATTTCGAAAATATGTGGATTCATACCTTCCAATCCTCACCGCTGTTGTTCCTCGTTCGTCGCGCTTTGTCGCCCACAACACTCCTCTCCAACAAATTGCTTCTCTCCCAACACCGGTTGATCTAAATACACAATTTCACGGATTTAAGTGCGCTCAATCAAACGCAAATAGCAAATTGAGTTAGGTTTTGAAATTGGGGATTAAGGTTTGCAAGAGGAGAAAGGAAAGAAATTGGGAAGAAGAAGGTCTGGTGAATTTTTACTCGCGTAGACGAGGTCATTAGTACCTGACCTTGTCTCTTGAAGAGACAAGGTACCAGATGGTCCAACCTCTTCTCTTGAAGAGACGAGGTCAAGTTACCTAAAATCGAGATTACTATGATTTCGATGACATTTTTATAATTTCTTTTAAAAACATAATTATTTTTTTCCTTTTCCCAGAGTTATGACCTTTAAACCCTAATAAAGTTGAAAAATTGGTTTTTTTCTGATGTTTCTATGCTCCTTCAAAGTTTTTACACTATAGGACAGTCATTTTACTTGTCGCTTATATTTATCGGTGGGGTTTTTCGGATTTGTCCCGAAATGGGACGGGGAGGAAAAATATTCGGGGGTGGGGGATGGTGTAGGCGCTATCAACGATAGCGCCTTTGGGGTGTGCAACGGCGCCTTTGGGTCTCGAGGAAGGCGTCGTTACAAACAGCGCCTTTAGGCTTTATATTACCCCCAGAATCTTCTTCCAGCCCTCATTTCTCCCTTCCTCTCTTCCTTTCATTCTCTCCTCCCGCCGGTCAGCCTCTGTTCCTCCACCAAATCTCCATTTCCGGCCGATTTTTGCGTGGATTAAGCTCTCCAATCTTAGGTAAGTTCATCGTTTATCAATGTAGTGTAATTTTTTCACAATTTTGGTGTTAAAATCATGAAAAAAGGACTTGTATGTGGTTGTATAATTTTGTCAGATCTGGATGTTTTAGCGAATGATTCTGAGTTATGAAGTGTTGTAGGAGTAGTATATAGTGTATATGTGAAATTCGCGGAATTGTATTGGCTAATCTAGGGAGTTTTCATGGAGAATTTTTTCATGCATATAAGGTGTTCGATGAAATGCTTCAATAGCTTAAGTTGAGGATTATGATGTTTACATGAACATGAGTGATAAGGAATGTGATTATACGTGAGTTTATTTGTTTTGAGTGAATGATGTAGATCGGTAAAGTTGTGTAGGAGTAGTGTATGCGAATGATTAAAAGTGGTGTAGGAGTAGTGATGGGAAGTGGTTTTGAGTGGTGAAGTGGTGTAAAAGATATCGGTTTGTGACTCATGTTGTTGAATTAAAATGTGAGTGAATGATGTTTGAAGTGTTGTGTTAACATTTTAGTTTGTTGTGGATAGGTTTTAGAATGGCTAATTATGTAAGGTTCATTGTTTATGCTCATGGCAACATAGTGGATGGAAATTATGGGCCACAATATGACAGGCCGCCCATCGGGAAGGTGAAGGTTAGGGTGAATGCCAACTTCGAAAATTTTAAGGCAATCATTTGTGGCAAGATAGGTGTGGATTGTAATCATAGTGATGTGAAGATAATACACAGACATGCACATTATATGAGTCATGGGGTTGTGTATATGTTGATGCCAATTGCAGATGATGACAGTTTTGAGGACTTGATTTCGCTTGCTATTGAGTTGGATGCTACGTTAATTCAGGAAATATTTGTGAAGATCACTGATCGAGCTACGACTCGTCTAAAATGTAGCTCATGCTCCATATGAGTTGAGTGAACAACATGGTGACATGTTTGGTGGGCAGCGGTTTCAATTTCTGCTTGGTTCGTCTTCGAATATTCGCTCATAGAATGAAGAAGCTGTGCCAGCTTCGCCCATGCATTGTGAACAATATGAACCCACGCCATTTGATGAGACACTGTCAGAATTTGAGAATAGAGTAGCATAGGAAGTGGCACCAGTGTTTGCTATCGGGATAGAAGATAATCACTCTGATGATGGTTTTAATGTGGATGAAAATGGGGATACAATCGAAGATGAGGTAGACGAGGAGGATGACAATACGGTAGGAGAAGAAGTTCAAAGGGGAAACGTTGCAGGTGTTGCTGGCCCACATAGTTCACTGCCACGAGATACAATGTCAAGTTAGGCTTCGGTAAGAGACTCAATTCCCTATTTCAATGTAGGTGGAGGCGGTGATGGCTATGTGACATTTGAAAATGAAATGGATGCTATGTCTGCAAATATTTGTGATAGTCAAGAATTAGTGAAGGGGATGATGTTCAAGACAAAGAATGATCTAATTGAGACTGTGAAAGCTGCTCACATTAGAACACACTGCAACTTCCGAGTTGATGAGTCCAAGAAAAATCTATGGATTGCTCATTGCAGTAAAAGTGATCAAGGTTGTCCGTGCGGATACGAGCTTGTTTGAAAAAACTAGAAGGACTTTTTGTAGTCACCAAGCTTGATGGTCCCCATTCTTGCACTAATCCGTTACTTGGACAGGACCATTCACAGATAGACTCGAATATCCTAGCTCGAGAGTTTATCAGTTTTGTCCGGAAAAATCCAGATTGCAAAGCAAAGGAGCTCGAGTCTCATTGTTTGCGGTATATGGGTATATGGTTTCTCGTAGAAGGATTTGGGAAGGAAAGAAAAAAGCAATTGCTATGGTTTATGGTGACTGGGTCAAATCTTACAATGAACTTCCAAAGCTTTTCAATGCAATCAAGTCAAGTAATCCGGGGTCGATAGTAGAGTGGGGGTGGACAAGATCACCTATACCCGATGAGGCGCATTTTAAGTGGGTTTTCTGGAGCTTTGGTCCTTGCGTTGAGGCCTTTAAGCATTGCAGGCCTGTTATTAGTTGATGGTACGTTTCTATACGGCAAATACAAGCATGTGTTACTCGTGGCATGTGGTGTAGATGGAGACAATCACATCTTACCATTAGCGTTCTGTCTGGCTCCATCTGAGTCTAAAGAAGCATGGTCATGGTTTTTGAGGAAGTTGAAACGAGGGGTTATAGGACACAGGGGAGAAGAGACTGTATGCATCATCTCAGACAGGGGGGCTGGTATTATTGGGGCTGTTGCGGATGAATCAAATGGGTGGCAACCTCCCTTTGCGGTGCATCGATTTTGCGTACGGCATATTGCCAGCAATTTCAACAAAGTTTATAAGAATCAAAGGTGCAAAAACTTAGTGACATATGCTGCATTTCAGGCTCAGGCGCGAAAATTCGAGAAGTCTATGGAGCTTGTGAAGAATATTGATGAAGAAGCAGTAGAGTGGTTCAATCAAGTACAATCAAATGGAGATATGATCCTACCCAAGGAGTCTTGGACACTAGCATTTGATGGATGTTACCGTTTTGGGTACATGACTACAAACATGTCAGAAACATACAATTCTGTCATCAAGGGAGCTAGAGGATTACCTGTATGTGGGCTGGTGAAAAAAATCTTTTACAACTGTGTCATGTATTGGGAAGAAAGACTGTCTGCAGCGAGGAATGCCATTATGAGCGGCGAGGTTTTCAACTTATGCGAAGAAGAAGATAGATTTATGGGCTTCACGGGCTACTTCACATCAAGTAACTCGATTTAATAGAGGTACTGGATTGTTCGAGGTACGTACGGGTACTTGACGGGAGAAAGGTCGCTTGAAGCGTGGTGGTAGAACACATAAGGTTGGCTTTTCGCAACTTTCATGCACATGCAACAAATGACAAATATACCGACTGCCATGTTCCCATGTAATGTCAGCTGCAGGATTTGCTAATGTGGATTGGACTTCCTTTGTCGACCCATGATATAGGTGGACGAATGAAGTGCAATGTTATGAATCTCATTTCTACCCAATTGGAGATGAACTCGAATGGCCATCCCCAGCCAACTTCCCTTGCCTTATTCCTGATCCCGCGAGTGCAAGCGGAAAAGGAAAACCTAGGACAAAGCGATATACAATGGAAATGGATTGGAGAGAACGACCCGATAGAGTAACCTGTGGCCTATGTAGACGGGATGGTCATAATAGGAGGAGTTGTCCAAACAGAGCAGGACAAAGTTCGTCAAGGTTTGGTGATATCATGGTTTGAATTTGTCGAATGTTGTCTCATTTTCGATTATGTAGTTATCATATTTTAATCACATTTTCTCATTTCATGTAATCTCACTTCCTTCTTACATGCAGGGTAGATGGAGCCAGGCCCCATTGATCATTCAGTACTTTTCTAATAGGGCAGACATCGTTCCTCAGCTGTTTGGTTAGATGAGGTACCAAATCATATACTGCATTTCCATTTTCAGCTTTGTGGATTCATAATATCAACATGGGTAATAACATTTCATGTATTTCTTCCAGGCATCCGCTACAGCGCTCCTTGTTAGGCGTAGGGAATCGAATTCCAAGCACGACCAGGTTGGACACCCTATAGACGAGCGTATATTGCCTTATTTGGAGCAGGCTGGATTCATTGGTCTTGCACATCTCCCCTACATTCAGCTTGATTGACGTCTCATTTCTGCGTTGGTGGAGAGATAGCGTCCAGAGACTCACACCTTCCACTTGCCTAATGGGGAGATGACCATCACGTTATAGGATGTGGAGGTCCAGTTAGGACTGCCAGTACATGGTTTAACAGTAGTTGGTAGCACATCCATTGCTACTAGGTGGCAGTCAGAGTGCATGAGGCTATTAGGGGCTTACCCACAGGGTGGTACTTCTTGTGGAGGTCGTCTGAGCCTTACTTGGCTACGGTCACATTTTGCACATTTACCGGATGAAGCACCAAAGGAGCAGATCATGAGGCATGCTCGTGGTTACATACTGTAGCTAATGGGTGGGTGTATATTTACAGATAAATCTGGTTCACTAGTACACTCTATGTTCCTGCCATTGTTAGAAGACTTCACTCAGGCGGGCCAGTACAGCTGGGGTAGTGCCTGCCTTAGCTGGTTATACCGTCAGCTTTGTCGTGCTTCTCTCGAGGGTGTGGAGCAGATTGGTATAGCGCTTGTACTATTGCAGGTGTGGGCATGGGATCGATTCCCTGTTATAGCACCTTGAGCACATTTTGGTCCACCATTGCATGCTGCAATGCCCCTTGCTGCATGATGGTCGATAATCCGGGATACTACTCGCCACCCATCTCACGTCATCTTAGCTTATAGGGAGGCGTTTGACATGATAGGGTCTGAACAGGTATAAATCCTTTCACATTCACCCTAAAAGTTACATAAGTATTGTTGTTTCTTTGTGTAACGAGTTTTGTTTTATGGCACAGATTGTTTGGCTCCCTTACACAGATGACATCCTCCATAGACTTCCACCATACTGTCGTCAGGGTATGGATGTCTGGACAGCCCGAATCCCCCTCATTTGCTTTTCATACATCGAGTGGTGTTTCCCAGATCATGTCATTCGACAGTTTGGGGGTTACCAGAGAGTTTCAACTGGATGTAACACGGATAGGGACCTGCATAAGATAGATGTGAGGGGGCGGGTCGACACTAATTGGATTGTTCATCACACTATGTATCATGAAATGTGGAATGAGAGACATGATCGCCTGGTCGATGTTGACCTTCCATTCGGGGTCGACCCTGACTACTTGCGTTGGTTCAGACATGTCATCAGGAGATATATTAGCCATATTGGTGCTATGGTCGGTGGTTTGGTGAGACATAGATATTATATTTCATTTCTCATATATAAAGATATGCAATAGCGAATCTTACTTCCTCCATTATTGCAGGCCGATCGATTTAGGCGGATTAGGATGACTTCTGATATAGCAGAAGCTCATTCCATTGCAGATGAGACAGACTGTAGATAATCATGGTGTTATTGACCATCTTTATCCTGAGTCTCGGTACACCGCACCTACCAAGGTTGAAGGTGCTGCAGAGGATGAGAGTGAGCATGATCAGCAGTACCAGACTGTTCGTCATGCTCCATCACTAGCTCGATCCACATCTACAGTTGTCAAGAGACGCCATAGCACCTCATCATTGCCTTCCTACTATACTCCATACAGCGAGGTTGGCTCTTCATCTCATCAGCCTCCACCACTGCCGCAGAAGAGACATCCAGTACCTCCACCTGATGATGCCGATATGGGTGAGGGAGTTACACAGTCATCACAGCATAAGAGACCCATCCATGCCTCCCTTGTCCCTCCACCAGATTTAAGTGCATCACCTACTGAGGAGGCTGATCCTCCTGAGCCAACACCTGTACAGTGTGGTGCACGATCCATATTGTCTAGGATCTCCAGGAGCGTACGGAGCCCCCCTAGGAGGAGATAGAGTTATATTTTCCTACTTTATATTTGCTTTTCATTTAAACTATTAAACTCATATGTATTTATGGCATATAATTATAGTTTCTTTATCTTATTTCTGTTGTCAGTGAATGTTGCTTCTGATCGTTTGGGGTGTTGAACTAAGTTTGCAGGATTGAGCTGTTGGATGTGTTGTGGCTGGTGTTACAATTTTTGTGTTTTGGGTGTTCGAATTATTTCTGTGGAGTCAGGGAGATAGTATTGGTGTAATTTTTGCAGGTTGAAAATCTTCGATTCACACTTTCTTATCTGTTTTACTGGTTATAGCTAACATTGGTTGTATATCGGGCTTTTTTTACAGGGCAAAGGGGAGCGCGGGGGGGCTGGATCAGCTGAAGGCACCGTTCCTAAAAGCGCCTTCACTGTTTCTACTGAAGGCGCCGTTAGGAATGGCGCCTACTTTGTAAACTCGAAGGCGCTGTGCTGGACAACGCCTTCACCAACCCATTTCTGGAATAATTTTTCAAATGTCCCATTTCGGGATAAATTTTTTCAAAAGGTCCCATTTTCGCCCAAAAATCCAACCTCGTCTCTTGAAGAGACAAGATCAAGTTACTTAAAATCGAGATTACTATGATTCCGATGACATTTTTATAATTTCTTTTAAAAACATAATTATTTTTTTCCTTTTCCCAGAGTTATGACCTTTAAACCCTAATAAAGTTGAAAAATTGGTTTTTTCTGATGTTTCTATGCTCCTTCAAAGTTTTTACGCTATAGGACAGTTACTTTGCTTGTCGCTTATATTTATCGGAACCTCGATTTAAACTAGAAATCGAATGCATTATAAATTTTTTTCTGTTTAATTTGATTTAATTTAAAAGCTCCAAGAGAACTGTATGCACAAAAAGTGCCAGTAGGACAGGCTGAGTAGACAAACGAAAACGCCGTGATCGAGAGCCATTTCGGAAGAGCAAAGAGGGAGAAGGATGGAAAAACCTGGAGATACAGAGAAGAGGTTTCAGTCGGTTATGGACAAGCTCTTTCATTCACCTCCTCCTCAGTCATCTCCTTCTAGGTTCCACTCGCTTTCTCTCTTCTCTTGCTATTTCGTTTTTTGCCTTTTTTGTATCGTTTGTGCTGATATAATCGAAGAAGGTTTTGAAGATTTTTTCATATATATTGACTGAGTAAAAGCTAGATTTATCTTGATTTCTGCATTTACGAGCATTTGTACGGTCACATTTTGTTACTGTTCAGCATTCAGGTTTGGATGGATGACTTGTGGTTTAGACGTTCGGAATCCTTAGCTTTTTTCCAGTTGATGAATCGATTGAATGTTTTAATAACTAATGATTCAAAAATCAATACACTCTTATCTGTTGCTAGGGTTGTTATAAAGTGTTTTTGGATTGAAGAGTTTGGTGGATTAGTATTTTAGCGGTTAAAGCTGTCAAGAGTTTGCTCTTTGTTGTTTGGTTTATTTTCTTAGCAAATGAATTGTGATTTCTTTTGAGGTATAATTTAGATGGAAAGAAAACATCAGTTTATCTGCGAAACAGCCTCTTTTAATATGGTTTTCAAGCAGTGGGGTCCAAATTTGGACCTTTGGACTGCCTATGAAAAATGTGCTACTCTTGAGTCTGTGCTTTTGATAGTTATCTATATTGATTTTGGTAGATGTAGAAAGCACTAGATTTGGGGGTCTTGGACGTGGATCTGATTCTGAAATTGTAGTTTTGATAATTGTAAGTAGTTGAATGGATCCTAGACCTTCCAATTGCAAAGATAGAAGATAATTTTGAATCTTTGGCTCCCAGATGGAGCCATTAATTTCTTTATGTGATGTTGATTTTGTGTTTTGTTGAGGTAGTCTGATTGGCTTCAGCTTATGATTGGCAGTTCGTCAGGCATACAGTTGTCAGGAGGGAAGAAACGGCCAAATACAACCTCAATGTTAGCATTACGGGATAGTAGGAATGAGGATATTCAAGTATCAGTTCCTTTGGCAGGGTCATCTCAAGCTCTCTTTGCAGGCCATGGGACCGTGGTGATCTTATGTGGAGATTATCAACATTTAAGTCCATGACATGGTTTGCCAAGCCTAAGGTGTGAAAGTGTTTAAGCTTTGTACTCTACATTGTTTTGTAGTCATAGCAAAAAAAGTGTTGAGTGGAAGTAATTTGGAAAATCAATTGCTTTGGTTTTTCTGATATACATATTTGAAGAAAGCACAGAGAATGTTGATTGCAGGAAAGGATGAATTACTTATCCAAAAATATAAAAAAGTATCAGTTGTAAAAGTAGGTTGCCCTGCAAAATTTTGTTCACTGAACTTGCATATTGTCTGGTTTGAGGGCTCTGTCTGGGAATTAACAAACCAGCTCTGTCAGCTAACAGCATGTTATGAGTTGAGAAAGAGGAATGTCTGATGGGTTAGAAGCAATGAGCTTCTTCATCAACCTCTATGAGAGATGCCTAATGATGTGTTTGATTTAATATAAGGCAATTATTTTTCTATTCACTTTTTTATATTTTTCCATTTACGGGTTTGTAGTGTCTGTATGGTGTAGGAATGTCAACCTAGGCAAACCACGGTTTGCATAAGCTACAATGAACATTTTTTATATAATAAAATTACTGAATTATCCCACAAAGGCGTAATTTCTTTTGCATTCATGAAATTGCTATACGTTTTAGTGTTATGCTTTGAGACCTTATACTGTAAAACTCTTGCCATGTTTCACAAAAGAAATGATCACTAAGTCGCCATTTCTCAGATTCTAAATGTGTCACACCAATCTTTTATTGATGATTTGGTGATGCCTAATTTGCATCTGCTATAAGAAGTTCGTGAGCCTTTTTACTCTCCCTGGTATTGTTTGACTGGTTCATCTTTTACATTTGTTGTCTTTCACTTTCATGGGATTTGATGTTTCTTTTCTTGTATCTTCAGGTTGTGAGTGCTGTAAATTGTGCCCGAAGAGGTTGGGTTAATGTAGATATGGATATTTTAGCATGTGAACAATGTGGAGCACGTTTGCTTTTCTCTACTCCATCATCTTGGTCTCGTGAGCAAGGTTCACTACTCTTATTTATCTAATATCTTTGAAAATTGGTAGAGTGGAACCACTTTCTTTTTCCCTTTTTGTTATGTTAATGGAATTTTTCTTGATTGCAGTTGAGAAGGCAGCACTTGTGTTCAGCTTGAAGCTGGATAATGGTCATAAGTTGCTCTGCCCATGGATTAACAATGCTTGTGATGAAAACCTTGCTCAATTTCCTCCCAGTACACCTCAGGTTTTAGTTGACAAATTTAGAGGGAGGTCTGCTTTGCTTGTTCAACTTTTGGCGCTCCCGGTAGTATCAACTTCGGCAACTAATTCATTGAAAAGTTTGCAACATGACCAGTTTCTTGAACAAACTTCGTTTCTTGAACTCTGTGGCAATGTGTCACCTGATTTATCCTTGAAAAATTTTGTTGAGAATGAAGAGGATGCTGACTGTGCTCGCTTGTATTATCAGGTCAGATATCTGCTTCAAAAAGAATCAAGAATCCTGAGCTATTTTTCTAATGAGTTGTCTCTTTCTGCATACACTGAAAATATACTAACTTAAATAAGAAATTGTTACTTTTTGTATTGGAATCTTTGATGCATATATGTTCATATCTTTCCTTAGGGTCTGTTTGTATTGTCTAATTTTCATTTGTACTTTATTTGTATTTGAACTATATTTGGTTTGTTTGATTTGTTTATATGTAAAAATGTTTATTTTTGTCTGTATCTCTGTTTATAGGTAGTTAGGTACGTTGAAAATGGCTGTTAATAAAAAGCTCTGAACATCCGTTCAGTTGTCCAAAATGGTGACCTATGTTAGTTGTTTTTTGATTTTCTTTGATGCAATTGCTGCATGCATGATGTTGCAACCTGCTGTGTTAACTTGCTTTGGCCATCTATGACATCCAAGCATGCTTTACTGAATATCAGTAACTTGGGATCATGAGAACACGTCCTTTTCTATCTTGTTTCTTCATTGTGGTTGACTCATTTCAGCTTTAATTCAAAGGTTTGATCTCATTCCATTTAGTAATATAGAATATGAAGCTTTAAATTTGTTGATAAGTTTATGTGACCTAATTTTTTGACTATATTGGTGACTGGAGGCTATTTTTCTTTGTAAACTCTTCTTCATGTGTATTCCATTATGCTATGCCAGTTTTTCATGCATTTCCTTCTTTATGGTGTTCCTATGCTGTTTATTCTTCTGAAGATGCTTCTCTTGAAATATGCGCAGGCACTAAAGCTCATAAGTTTGTGTGGCTGGGAGCCTAGAGTTTTGCCCTATTTGGTCGAGACTAGTAGGAATAAATCCTTGCCATCTGTTGAGGACTTGGCAATTTCTGATGCAGCACATGCATTAGGAGAGGAGTCAAGTGAATCTTTTTCTCAACCTGATCCTAAATCTGTGGTTTTGGATTGCAATCTTTGTGGAGCTAGAGTTGGTTTGTGGGCATTCTCCATGGTACCACGTCCTGTGGAATTTTTTAGATTTGTTGGTTTTACTGAAATTCACAATGATGGGGATTCTGGTGCCCATGGTTCAGTCAATCAAAGCTGCGGTGACCAAAGGGTTGGTGTCTCAAGCATTGTGTTGAATGGTATGGCCTTGTCAAGACATGTACCCTCAAGTTTAAATTTAAGTATAGCAGGTGGTCCACCCCCAAGAGAGCAGAACTTCAAAGCCAAAATCTCTTTGCCTGTAATTGGGAGAAGCATTAGGTCTAGAATTTCTTTAGATACTTATATTAGCAATAGTCTGCATTCCAACCAAAATAGTAATCAGTCTCAACATCGGGGCATGGACTTGTCTCAAGAGCTAGAAAAGGCTACAAGGCCAGCTCCTTCGAGCTTGAATGATGACACTTCACCGTCACTGAACAACGATATTTGTGATAAAAGGGACACATCTAATCCCAAGAACAATGTTCTTTCATCTCCCAATATAAGTAGCAATAGAACAGAAAATGTTGAAGTTCCAGGATCTACCGGTTCAGATGCTGATATCAGAGATCCATCTGGCCACAGCATTGGAAGTCAGTTGCCAGGAGCTAATGAAGTCAATGTTCAGATTGCTTCAGATACAGGGATTGCATGCAGTCAAGTCCCTTGTTCTGGTGATGCTGGTGAACAGGCTGTTGTCCAGGATTTAGCTACAGAAAATGGCAAAATCTGCCCTGATGCACTAAATGCATCATCAGACAAATCTAGTTTGCATAGCTCTCGTGAAATAGGTGGCAACAGAGAAGTTTCTTTGAGGAATGAATTTGTGGCTGCTAATGCAGGTTAGTGCTGCCATTCTCATGCTGATTTCAAATGAAGTTTGGGAGAGATATTTTAGGCCATTTTTGTTGTGAAATTTAATATTTATGGTTTCACATCATTAAAAATCATTGGCTTTTTTCTCAGAGTTGAATGTTGCGTTCTTTTTATTTCTTCTGGATAGAATTAGGGTGGAAAGATGCATTATGCATGAAATGACACCAAAGACATCTCTTAGTATTGGAATACAGTAAATTCAGTGGACGGAGAGACAAGGCTAGGTAAAATAGCTCATTTTCATCATCATGTAGCAAAGCTATGTTTTGGAGAACTAGCTAGTTGGACGACCAGATGAGCCCTAAGATTATTATCTCCTGCATGGTGTTTTCTCTGATGAAGCTTGCAAAGTAAATCAAAGGATCTAGTGATATTCGAATCATTATGAATTTTGAAAACATTTAAAAAATCTATTTTTCACACTCAAGCAGATTCTCCTGGTCAAGAAAATTGAATTGGTGATTTTATTAGTAAACCTTGCAATGATTGGATAAAAATCTGCCATTGTACTTCCTGCTGAGGTTGTCCAATATAGTGCATTTTTCGCTACTTAATTACTCAAAGCAAAGCGTGTGTGACTTTGTTGGTTTTGTGAGGGTTTTATTGGACGATTACTTGTTTTTCAGCTGCGAGTATTGTTCTTTGCCATTTTTTCTGGGATCTCGCCTAGCTGGTCTTCTTGGCCTTTTTCTCTTTTGAAAACTGGGCCAATTCTGGCTCTAATTGTGGCTAAATTATCACGGTGGTATTTTATTCAATCGTCCTGGATTGACTTGTTTAAAACACCATCTGTATCTCCAGGTAATATATCAAAGAAGCAAAGATATGACAGCGGGATGCATTTTGATCCATTCAGACAGCATAGACATTTTTGTCCTTGGATTGCGTCAATAGCTGGTGGGTTGCCGGGATGGCAGCAAACTCTTTCTGCCCTACTACGTCAAAAGGATGTTTCCTGTCTGTCCCTACAGCCTCACCTTCCTCTTCTTCCCTCATTAAGGTAATTACAAGTTGTCGTTGATTCAGTTCCTCTGGTGCTTGTTTGTACCGGTATCAGTCTCATGATTATTTTTTCTTTTTCCTTTTCCTTTCTAATATTCAAAGTAGCTGATTAGCATATTTTTACTACATTGATTATCACCATTTGAAACTTTTGCACCTAGTTGTTTCTAAAGCTGCATGGATATTTCAACTTGTTAGACCATTGTCCAACCTATAAAGCAAAGGTTGGTCAGGAAATATTATGTGTGCTGCCATTTTGGATATATTCTTGAAAAGGATAAGTGAATATGAATGGCTAGGAATGCTACTCATGATTGGACCTCTTCCCTTATTCTGCATAAGTACTTCCTCATTTCTCAGTGGCTGTATTCCATTTGACGATGAAATGATTTTGATTCTGCTTTGTGCAGCTCGATGACCCAGTTAATTCGGTTAAAAGGCTTTTCACTTCAAAAAGGCTGAAGCGTTCTGACAAATCTACTTGAACGTGCTGGTGCTCATGAAAGAATTTGTTTAGTTTTGCTGTCAAGATATGGGCACCATCTCCACTCTCAGATGGAGTGATGGAGTATGTTATATTTGAGCTTGTGTGTAACATATTGCATCAATGGGAATAACACGAGTTTTTGCCCCTTGGTATACAAAAATTTTCTGCGGCTTAAGATGTATCATGTCTTTTTCCTTCTCGGCTGAGAGCAATGGAACAATTCTATTACATGAAATGATTTTCTAAGAAGAAAAATCATAGCAGAACGTCCTTGTAATTAGACACCTTTTCCTGTTACTCCATCAAGCCACAATTTGTGACAATGACTTTGGAATACGGGCGGTTGAAGCCTCGTTCTGCTACAACAGCCCTTTTATCTCCTATCAGCTTAGCAACCCTGCAAACCGAAAAGAAAAACTGTTTTCAGGAGAAACTCAGAAAGGAAAATGTAGTAGTCACTAGAGATGCCAGGTAAAATGTCTTATTATCTTCGCTACACTAGGTGTCCTCATTCCTTGAATGATAAGGATTGGGCCTGGTTGTTTCATCATTTTGGTATCATTTTAGTATCGTTTTTAAATTGATGTTTGTCGAGAAATTGATTTGATAGTTTGACTCTTAACCGATCAAATTGAATTGATACTAAATAGATACCATATGATAGAGATAAATTATATATATGCTAATCCGATACATATATGATACCGATAAAAATCTGATAATCTAACTTGTATCTCAATCTTACATGTATTGATATATTTCTTGTAAAGTTAAATTGGTTTACCTTTTTTTTTTTTTTTAATAACTTCAGTTACATATATTTTCAGTAAATGATGAAACAGTTATACAACATACAAAAGGTACAAAAATAAGGAAAACAAAAAATGTCTTAACAAAGTGACAAAAACATTGGGAGAAATAGCTTGAGGATGAAGATTCCTAAGCACAAATCATGCAACAAAAGACCATATAACTAGCTTATACACTAATGTTTATTCTTTTTCATTTTTATTTTTATTTTTATTTTTTTGGTATGTGGAATTCTTGATTTGGGTTTTGAAGAATCACGATTTGGAAACTTAATGTCATGAAGGAAATATGCAACTATCATAATTTAAGGTCTGGCTGTGAAGAATCTTCAACAATAGACATATCACCTAAACTTTAAACACTACCAAATTAAAGGTAGTCATAGGGTTATATGCTTCTCCTTGGTCTTGATAAACAAGCTCCATAACAATTGCTTTAACAGGGATTTGAAGAATAGCAAATGAAGTAGTGATCCTAAGATGTTAGAGCCTCCATAACCCTTTACCCAAAGCTTGTGGACTATCTCAGAATGGGAAGTCACATGCATTTCAATAGAATCTTACGTAGGCCTTTCTATTTTAGATGAACAAGCAAAAATAGAATGTCTTAGCTAAGAGGCTTCTATTGATAATCAACTTTCACAATAATCTTTATTTCATTATCATATTTGACCTAAGTCGTGTTTAATAATCACTATTAGTACTCTTTTTAACACAAATATGAGCAAAGTCAACTCTATCTTGTCGAGCTACAAAGAAGTCAGTTACTAAAAGTTATCAAAGACAATTTGCAATACAATAGATGCCTTGCTCACGGAAAAGCTCTATAGCCACATGTTGAAGCTTAACCTGTATGTGCTTAAGCTTAACCCATACTAGAAAAGAAAGAAACTCATCGCTCGGTAATGGCATCCCCTATCCTATGTTTAGAGAAATAAAAAATGACCAATAAAATACTTGAAAGTTTGAAGAATCCTATTAGCTTGTTTGTCTCCCAATTTGATAAGGGATATGCCCTTCTCTTTGCTCAATAATTTAGACAAATCATATTTTTCCTACAAAGCATGAGGAATCTGGTTAACAACAAGAAAAGGAATGCTCTTACCACAAAAGCGACCTAACGAAGTATTTTTCTATAAGCCAATGTCATGCTTAGCCACCTTTGATGGTGGGGCCATCAATAAATCATCACTAAACGTCAGAAGGAAGAGAGCGGTTGATTCTAGAAACGACATAAGGGTTGAGAGAGGAGGGAGATAGAGGAGAGTAGACCCATTTGAAGAGCATGGCTAAGCCAAGAAACCTTAACTGCTAAAGGAGAAGGGTGGTAGAAAAAGGGCCAGTAGCCAGTGAAGAAACAAACGGCAGAAAAAGAGGTATTGGAGAAAGGTGGAACGCGAAAGGAGGGTGTGACTGCTATTGGCCAATGAAAACAGCCAATAGCAAGAAGGCAACTAACCGCTGAATGGAAAACCGTTGGTGAAGAAACGATGGGTGGAGTTAAGGCTGTGGCTAGCCCATGTGAGTTGGCCATGGGCTAGATAGTTCCCTTCTTCCCCAATTCCAAAATGAATATACTGATGTTCATTACTAAAAAGGAAAAACAGATATATTAATCTGAATGCAAGGACCAATGATCCACATGAGTACCTTTATGATTTTATGGAAGAGTAGGGTATCTCAGTACTAGAGGAGGCAAATTATAGCAGATAGGATGTCAGCTTGAAGTTCAGTTTTAGTATGCTTACTAATGTTATCATATTATTCGACTCTTCTGAGATAAAAGACGTTAACTGCATTTCACAAGATGACTTTATAAACATGTTTTTCTTATCTAAATAGAATTGTATTCGATACATAAAATATGTGACCTTATGGATGTTACATAGATGAGGATTCCATGTCATTTTTCTGCTGAAACATTAAAGACTTAGAATTAATTGCCTTGATCAGTGAAATCAAAGATAAAATATGAAATTTGGAAGGTAATCCTGAGAGATTAAGTGCTTTATTGGGCATGATATAATTTTTGCGAACTGCAACTTTTTGGAATGCCTAACCTGAAATATGGGGAACTGTTGTTATCCTGAACGGTCTTCACCTGCCCAATCCTCTGCACGACTTCCGTTCCTTCCAAAACTCTTCCTACGACCAGTACTGATTTGTCCAACTCTGGTGAGTCCTTAGTTGCAATCACAAACTCAGTCCCATTTGGCTCTTGTCCTACTTCCTCTTGGTCTATCTTAAGCTTCCCTTCCTTCGCTACTAACTTTAACTTGGGTGGTGGCTTTGCAGGATCTCTCACTACAATCCCCACACTTCCTGCTACATTTTTTGTTGTTGCTGCAGGACATTGTTCGTACTGTTTTTCCCACTCGTCTGTGAGGCTCTCATTTGTTAACTCACCACCTCTCTGTCGTCTGCCCTTTCTGCATCCACACCATAAGATCTCACACCCCATGCTGCACATAGTTTGGCATGATCCTAACAAACTCCTTTCTGCGATAGCTAATACCTGTTAAGAAATTTATGGAATCAGTATGTAGATGACTAGTGAACTAAAACCTGGAAGAGAGATTTCAGGTAGCAGATGGATAGCACAAGTTGTATGATGTAAGGTCATTGTCATTGCATTATAAACTGCAGAATTAGGGAGATTTCCTATATCATGCATCACTGTTAGATATAGTGTCTGGACCAACAATACCTGCTGCTCCAGTGACGAGATCTTCAAATCGCAAGGCTCCTGATGGAACAGAGCCTTCATACAGTCCAATAACAATTCGACCTGCAGGTTCTCCATCTATTGCAATATCAAGGAATGCCTTCTTTGTGGGAATTTGGTCGCTGCAGATTGAATTTCCACTTGTTGTTGCACTCTCTTTGACAGACTCTTCGACTGGTTTTCTTCTCTGGTGGAATTTCTTCAATTTCTTGTGCTATTGCCTTGTTGGGGTTAAACAACTGCAGTGCCTGAGGAGCTGAGAATAGAAGCAATGAGTTGGTGCGTACCGCAAGTTCTCTACGGGAGAGTTTGGTGGTGGGTTGTTTAGAGGTTGAAGTTGATGGGGAGATGTTGAAATTGCTGTCTTTTGGATTTGTGGAGGAGACAGATGAGAAGAGGGACGAGTTAAAGCTGCTCCTGGGTTGTGCAGCATTTTCCTGTGAACAGGAAAAACGTTTACAGGTCTCAATTTGTGCCTCAAGTCTATAGTGTTTTTACATGGGGACAGTTTGTTGTTTTATGTAATTTTGATTTTGGAAGACAAATCTAGTTCGTGGATAAGGTAACTGTAGCCAATCAAACGCAAGCGCTTTAAAGGAGGTCCTATTTGATGGGCCACCTTTGAGCCTGGAGGACTATATTTTAACGAACCAGCATGGCAAGGTCACTGGTGATGGGGTCGACATAAAAGGCTGAATGGATAAAATGAAATATTGCCCTTATACTAACTACAGTTATAATTATTGAGTTGAGATGAATATCTTGTAGAGATTCACTTGAAATTTTAAAATTCAAGCTTGATTGGAACATGGTTTTGAGCTTGAGATTTAGCTCTATTTATTTAATTTTTTATCTAATTATAATAATGTTAATATCTATATTCTATTTGTGTTTAACTAATATTTATACTTGGAGTTTAATTAGACTTCTAATCTATCATGTCGAATATTATCAAAGTTCGAGTTTTACTCGATTAATTATTTGAATAGTTAAACATCAAACTCTTTTTGTTGGTATCCCATGGTTGGAAAGGTGTTTGCTGTTTCTAATATGTTGTCTTTTTTGTGTCCTTACTAGTAAATATTTTATAGTGTTTAATAAATTAAAAAATATATAAAAATCCTAAAATATATAAAATATTTTTTAACACGTGTCAGATATTTATTCATGAAAAATAAGACAACAACATGTTTTTGGCCTATGGTTTGACTCATACATTTTAATACTAATACTAGTGAAGATGTATACAATTCCAACGAAATTGGATTTCATTGAAAAGAAAAAAGGCAAAAAGAGACTCAAAAGTTGGACGTGCAGGAGCCTTTTTGTTTTGGGATAATTAGCAGAGTTATGAGATCCTCAACTGAACTTCCAAAGCCTCAAAAATTACAATATTAAATGTCTTTGGTATACTAAAAATATTTTATTTCCAATAGAAGGTCGTGTGGAGCAGGTTGCATATATTATAAATGTGATGAGATGACCCTAGTTCCTCTTTCATAGTAGAATAAATTAGTAATAGATGTCTTACCACTTTTTATGAATATTTAAAACCGCAATTTTGATGCTATATTTTAGTAACTAATTTTAATTAAACCTTATTTCATTAACTAATTGTACTCGGAACCCTAAACAGAAAAAACCCATGTTAGACAACAAACTGAAATAGACATCATCTTTTGCATGGAAAATTTGTGGTTAGTTTGTTCTGTCGGTAATTGATTACTGCATGGAAAAAATGGGTGTTTGTTTCTTGGATGTTATATATATTATATACACATGCACGTTACGCATGTCTATGCCTACATCATGGGCTTGCTCAATTGTGACATAACATAGAATGTTCGAACATGTAAGTTATGGAGTTCAATAGGAGGAAGTGAAGTTTCATTCAGTTGTAACATTTATAACAGAGGTAAATTATGTATTTTAGAGCCTTCATTTTACAGTATTAAAGTAAGGTGAAGCAAGTGAATGACATGCCTATCACTTAAAAAAAATATATAAAAATATAAATTGTGAAAAAATGAAAAACCAAAATATTAATACTATATCACATCTTGAAAATGCAATATCATATTTTATTCGGGTATCATATTGCATTTTCCAAATGCGAGATTGCAATGCACACAAATTATTCTTGTAAGGGTATTACATGTGCAAATTGTGATAAATAAGGATATCTCATTTTATACATACAATACATAAGGGTATCGCATTTTTTACTATACAATATTATCGCATTTTAAACATGTGATATACATATTATAATTTATACTAGTATCGCATTTTCGATATGGAAAATATTGAATGTATAATATACTTTTAAAAAAAATTCTGTAAAATCAAATAGTGAAAAAAAAAAATACAAGAATAGTGTTGCTTCATCGCACCTTAAAGGTGTGATATAGAATTCGCATGTTGGTCATGCAATACAAATACAAAGATATATTGCATGACTAACATGTGTTACAGCCTCGCTTAAACTTTTGACCGAGTAGGTCACTATATCGCATTTTTATGATGTGATACACGTATTAAATAGTGTACCTCATTTTTAAAATGCGATATAACGATAGTAATTTTGTATTTATTTTTATACAATTTGTATTTATGTAATTTTTTTAAACAATGGTAAATATGTGTTTTGCCCTTGGATACATGATACTTATAAATCTAAATATTGCATCTTTAAAATACAACATACGTATTATAATTCATACTAGTGCTGCATTCTGAATATTTTTACACTCTTATAAACTTAAATGTCACATATTTAAAATGTAATATTGCGATGGTATTGGTGTAATTAAATTTGTCCAATTAATACTTGTCCTCTTTTCTTTTTTTGGATTGGATGGGGTGGGGTGGGATGGGGGTGTGGGTGTGTGGGAATGGGGGATCGGGAAGCAATAACTTTTCTCAAGTTGAAGTCGATAAATGATATGGAACAAAGATACGTAAAATATTTCAAAGTTTGTACTTATTATATCTCACTGATTTTTGCAATTGAATATCGTTTACATATGCCGAACTTTTAGTTTGTTAATGTTTTGCTAATCTCCATGTTCATGAAATAAATATATTTTGCATCATATAGTTTCATCCACAGTTGAGGTTACAGAGCAATGGGATAATAATTTTGTGTTGACAAACTTTGGCTGACAGTTTTAACATTCGATATCATGGATTCAATTGAAAATCTAAATACCATCACGATTTTTTTTTTTCTATATGTCTCTATTTGATCCTATTTTACTGTTCAATTGTTTAATTTTAATGCTTAAGTCCCAAGAAAACAGATGAGCGGCGTACACTCGTTTTCCTTGTTAATGATATTATTTATTTTGCCCAAAAGATATTTCTGATGCATTAACTTTCTCATATTAAGAACAAGATTTCCTTTTGATGCTTCATGTTTTGCAAATTGTTTTTGTAACGCAAACTATTATTAATTGATTTGAAATGAGCATAACAGTCTTATCGTGATTAATTTAATTGCCAGAGAGTTCCAAAAGCAGTGCCACCAGGACCATCTTTTAATTTTTATAATTTATAGCTATTTTAATTATTTTATTAAGTTTATCTTAATTTAGTTATTTTATTAATTGAATTAGTAATTTTCAACGAATGAAAATAGTTGAGTGTCAAAACTTTATGGAAAAAACTAATGACTTTGATAAAGTTATCATATTATAAGTTTTTACAAAGGTTAAGAACTCTAATCGAGAAAAAAATATGTTTAAGATTCAAATAAAAGAAATAGTGAAACGTGGAGAATTAAAAATGTACTTTTTTCTAGTTTGATTAACTAGATTAACGATGTAATTAGCAATCTTGAGGTGTTTTGCTTTACGTAAAATGAAGTGTAACTTGGGTCTGTTAGATTCATATATGATGAAGAAATTATATGATTGCTGACCCCTCAAATAAAAATTATATAAATACTAATTACATAGAATCAATTATCAAAATATCGATGTAAAATCGCGTGCTCAACAGGCGTTTTACGTATTAATTATATGAATCACATCCAAAAGATGCTATTCATGTGCAATTGTTAGCGTATCACACTTTGTCCACTTGATTCACTTTAAATAATAATGAATTCCTTTTGATGATGTGATTCAATATTGTATGATTTTTGATTGAATTACATTTTATAGATGTGCTTATTATGTAAATATCTATATTGCATGACTAATATGTGATTAGCATTGATACTTATATAATTAATTTCGTCTTATTTGTATTTAGGTAATACAATTTTAAAAGATCAATAGACACATATTTTAACCCATACATAATATAACATGCCAATACAAGTTGAAAATAAAAATGGTAATCTCGGATAATTTATCAAAAATCGAAGTACGAACTTATTCTTGTTGTCATCTGATAAGGATTTGTAAATCATCTTGGAAACCTGAAACATGGGCTCCTCTCTTTGCTTTGTGGCTGCAAAAACCCGATTAATTTCATCTATTTATAGTCAAAATTCCATTTTCTTTTGGGCCAGATGTTATTATTATTTTTATAATCAATAAAAACACTATTTCTTGTGAAATACCTTATAATACTTCTTACAAAACAGTCAACATTTTGTCAGAGTCAGCATCCTACTTTTGACTGTTCAAACTTTCTCAAACATATGACATGATTAAGAAAGATTAATAACGCAAATTATGTGTAATCTTAACCATACAAAAATTCTCGAGAGAACGTTTACTACTTCAAAGAAAAGCCGCATAAAACTACCTTTAGTTTATTAGATCCTTCTTGTGATTGCCATTGTTCTATATAACACAAAAATCACACGAAATTTTTAATTTTGTTACCTTTGCTCCAACAATTTTAGAGAAATCACAGCCTAAATCATGTACGAAAAATGCGCACTGATCGTGTACATACCATCCAAGATCTAGGATATGGGAACTCAAGATGCCAGTTTCTCTTGTTTTCTTTTCAAGAAGTTAGTTAGCCTTTACTTGCCACTTAATTAATGGAAGAAGCCATCCGGGCATGAAACCTCCAAAAAGTTTACAAAGGAAAATGAAGTTGAGCTCAACACTAGATCTAGTATAACCAACCTCCACATCTTGGCCAATTATGTGGTGAATGATCCAATCTTTGACAAAATATGCAATTAAGTACTCTAATTTTATAATTGATTAATTTAATACATAAAAAACTTTTTGTGTACGTCAATTGTACCTCTATCATATTGGTTAAAAACACCACATATGATAATGATGTTGGTTAATTTGATGGGATACTATTGATACGTATAAAAAATCCTTCAAGTATTAAATTGATCAATTTTAAAATTCATTTTAATTGTATTTTTTTTTAATGTTTAGGTTCTTTCATGACATTAATCTATTATTTTATCAACTTTTTGCTTCACATAAGAGCGAGGCAGCCAGGGCGCTAAGCATGCTTGAGCACCAGGCAGTAACTTAAAAGAATGCTATACACGGACATTAATTTATTACCTCAGATTAAGTGAAAACCTATTGCATTAATATGTTAATGGAAGATACATTTAAAATTGAACATATCTGGTTGCACTGTCATCTACTCAGCAACTTAATGGATGTAGAAATGAAATGAATCTCAGGAAATGGTTGATGTTCAAGCCCAATATTGAATGAGCATTTCGTTTCCTTGAGACATGAATTTTAAACCAAGTTATATGTAATCCCAAGTACTCAGGATGAATACCGAAAGTAAGAGTATCACAAACAAGTTAAAATAATAAAATAATTTCAGATTAATAAGTTAAAAAAAAATTTGCTAATAATTTTTATTGTTCTTAATTGGTTCAAGACTCATTAAATTGTCTTTAGGAAAATTGAGTAACTCCCTCATTTTTTTAAGCAACCAGTTAATCATCTTATCAGCAAGAGTATATTATGCGCATACCTCTTTAAAGATATTGAAATGACCAAAAAAAAAAAAAATCATAATTCATAAAGTCATGAAATATAATAATACACTTCATATCAAATTTGTGGAGTCTCCTTCATTTACTTAACTGTCATTTACGTGTGATATTTTAATTACCTCTGTGATGTCTATTATTTGGCCTAGCAATAATCATGAACTGGTTACCGACTTGCTAAAATAAATATTAAACTAATATAAATTATATAAAAAATTAATAAAATATCGATGCAATAGATATGATTTATGTATTTGCACATAAATTGCATGCTATACACCCAATTTATATACTTCCATATAAATTGCATGTTATATTTGTATTTTTTAAAATTGGAATACAGTGCTAAACCACATTTTGTTCATGTAATTAATTTATTAAAAATAAAATCACATATAGTATAGTCGGTTTTGTATTGGTAATTATGTAATTACAATCACGTCATTTGTATATATGTATTTTTTTTTTAGATTGATAGACATGTGTTTCATCCCAATAACTATAATCTAATAATTAGCATAATTTTTCTATATCATAAATTCCTTTTGATATATGTTTCCAAGAGCACATGACATTTGGAAATAGCCTAAACTTTTCTCCCTTCAACAATTTGCTTCGGACTGAAAGTTCTCTCTTGAATCATTTTAGTTTTACTTTGTTAAATTAGAGTATCCACCCCACCACATCACTATGCAAGCAAAGCATGATTCTAGCAAGAACTTGGAATCCTTCAAGTTAGACATCATCATAGGTCAACTCCGAACTGGGCAGCAATTTGACCCGTCAAGATGGTTCCTGAGCTAAAAACTGACTCGACGAAGGTGGGTTTGAATAGGCTAAAAACCCACAGTTTTGGTGGATCTTAGCGGTTCCACCCTTTAAAACCGCTTGACTTGGTGGTTTGGAAATTGCCGGTTCAAGAATAGATAGTTCTCAAGTTTCCATACCACAAAAATTAAAAAAGGGAAAAAAAAAGAAGAAAATTAAAAAATTATAATTAATAAACAAATATTTAAACTATTTTAATGTGAATAGTATTTTTTATTCACGACATTTAATGTATTATTATTAATAACACAAGTAATATATATACTTAAAATCATGTGTTGTTAAGTTTATATGGACTTTTAACCAATGTTGACTTTTCTTTCTCTACAACATGAGACTTGATTTTTTGTTTATAGAACTTTTTTGTATTTTGAATATTTTATATTATCACATTGCTAATTTAACAACTAAAAATGCCAATGATTGTATATAACTAAATGCATAACTATAGAATTTCTTTTAACTAATGAGTTAAATAATTAAGCCCAATAATATTTCAAGTTAAAGTTCATTTTGTATTTTTTTTGTTATTTAAATTAAGTAAAGTTAATTAATTAATTATTTTTAATTTCACCGTTCCTGGTTTAAAAGGAACCAAAACCAAACTGTGAGAATGGGCATTTCCCAAGAACCGAGAATCAGGTTGGCTCGTTGGGGTCCAGTTCTGGTTCCTCCAATTTTAGAACTGGGAACCGACAGTTTGAATCTAATGGACTCGACTTAAGACGATGTCTACTCCTAGTGACTTGTATGATTACTTAGTGGCCCTATGAAATGATATTTTTAATGAGAAATCAAATCATATTATTGATATTAATTTTTTTCTTAAAATTGGTAAATATATTTCTTTTTTTTTTTTTTCATTCTTCCTAATTTGGTGTTAATCATCTCTTACACTATGTTTGCCATAGGGAAATTAGGAGTGAATAATTGTGAAGGGGAGGAAATAAGGGTAATAAATCGAAGTGAGACGGAAAGATGAAACCTTGAACTTTCACTAAGACATCTTCCACCACCCCTAGGAAATCTCATGGAATGATTAGCCAACTAGAGACTCATGCATGTAGGTTTTGATTCTTCTAAATCCAACCTTTAGCATTTTATATGGCATGAGATTAGTACTTGCCCCTAAATTAGCTAGTGCTCTCTTCACAGGCAAGTTACTAATAAGACATGGGATAGTAAAACTACCTGGATCCTTTAGCTTCTTTGGTAATTTGTTTAATATGATAACTGAACACTCTCTGCCAAGAGTGTGTTCAGTTCCTCTAATTTGCAGTATTGTGGAAAGTTCCTCTAATTTGCATTTATTGGAGAGCAACTCCTAGAGGAATTTAACATATTTAGGCATTCGAGTAAGTGCCTTAGCTAATGGCAAGTTGATGTAAATTTACTTCAATTGATTAAGGAACTTGCCATGGTGTTCATCATCTCTCGTTATCTTTAATCTTGCTGGATATGGCAATGAAAATAAGTGTAATATTTTCCATAGGCCCTGCCATTTTTTGTCCCTCTAAAATGGAGAGAATTAGAAGGGAAAGGGAAAAATATTTTGAAATTACTCTTATACTTTTCTTTTTAAAATTATTTATTATCTTTTAAGGGTATATAAGTAATTTATCATATGCTCCATCCATTTTCTTCTTCTTCATTATCCAAACACATGAAAATATTCAAATTATCTCATAATTCTTCTCTTCCATTTTCTTTCCTTCCTAAATTACTCCATGACACCAAACGGTATAAAAGTTATGCTTTCAGCCGCCCTTCTTAGACACATCTTTTAAGTTCCAAATAAAAGCTTCTTTTTATGCTATTCATTATTAACTTTAATTAATTTGTGAATTTCCAATGCCAGTTATTTTTTTTAAGCTTCACTCCATCTTCTATTTTTTATTTAATGTTTCTTTTGTTTCATTATTATCAAATATTTATTCTCATTTCGACCTCTTTTCTTTTTAACTCTCTTTTCTATCCCCTTGAACTACATAATTAATATATTTTATATTGAATTACCAAGAAAATGGAAAAAAATTTTCAAATTATAAAACTTTTATAAATGTTTTTACAGCTCAAAAAATTAAATGAATGAAATAAGAAATTGTGTAGGATTTGGTTTTGTAGTAAATTTGCTTTAACACCTGTAATTTTTCCACACATTACTTTACCACTGTGTTTGGCTCGACTGAAGGCTGACAAAAGCTGTGGAAATGGAGAGAAATTGAATGTTTAGATAATTTAAGAAGTGGATAAAATTGGATGAAAGGGAAAGAAATTGGCGGAAATAGAAGCTTAGTTTTTCTCCCCATAAGCGGGCAGGAAGGGGCAAAAATGGATGGAAAAGATGGGAGTTTACAAAAATACCTTTAACTAAACTTAAATCCTTTTCCAATTTCTAGGTATTTCAATCGAATCATCATTTTATTTCGACCAATTTTCTTCCATTTCCACTTCTATACCCAAACATAATATATATATATTTTCTCTTGATTTCCTTTCCAAAACTTACCTTCCTTTTCCAAATCAATAAAGGTTACTAAACACAGTGTACGTGTTTGATGGCATTCAAAACCCTTTCAACTAAGGGAGATCATCATTGTCCATTTCCAATCTCGTTTTTGGCAGATTTTATTATGGTCTGGTCATGTTCTTTAACGAGATCAATTAGGTAGATTATTTGATATCTAATTGTAATTGCTTTACTAAAGTACTTAAGGGAAATGCAAATTTAGTGTTTAAGCTTTACATAAAAGTTCAATTTGATACTTAAATTTTGAAGTGGTTAAGTTAATACTCAATTAAAGCTTTTGTGGCTATTTTCATTACCTCATTAATATTGTTAACTTGATTTTCTAGACATGGAAGAAGTAACCTATTAGTGTTAGATAGTGTTAGGAGTATTAGTAAATATTTAATGATTTCCGCTTTTTCTATGATAAACCTAAATTTTTATGATTGCTAAAATACACTTTTATTAGTCATTTTATTGATAATTATTCTGAATTTAGTATTTAAAACTGTTAAGCTATGCTTTTAGGTCTTTAAAGAACATATTTTATGAAAAGGCAATTCGGGCAAAAATTAAGAATTTTAGAAGCAAATTGTCATCAACATGAAGAGGGCATGTCATGTCTCCTAGTCATGTCAAGAAAACCCGTATAAATGGATAAGAATTTGAATTTTGGCATGACACAACTGTGACATGATCTGTTGTAAGTCTTGTCGATCTGTGAATTTGACATAATCAGGGACACGATCGCAACATGACTTGTTTGAGTCATATCATTTCAAGGAATTGACTGCAGAAGTTACCCGACTCAAGGACATGACTTGTCTTGATCATGTCACTTCTAATGTTATACAAGACCTAAGGACACGACTAAGGACATGTCTTGCTCTTGGCGTATCGTTCCAACAGCGATTTTTTTTTTTTTTAAGGAAACAGTTGAAAAAAAGAAAGGTTAGCTTCTTTGACTAAAAAAAAGACATCTACACTTAATATTGGAAAGTTTCAGAGGATCCACTTCCAACAACTAAGAACCCCAGCAACTTTTCATTCTTGAGAGAGCTACTTTCCTAATTAAACCTTGGCTTGCCAACAAGGACATGTGACTTTCCTATTCTTCAAGATCTCAACTTTCCTCTTTTGGGTAAAAGAACTTTCTTTCTTAAGGCTTGAAAAATATCTATAAAGGGGAAAGATCTAAGGGCAGTAGGAGGCACGACGTAGTTATACAAAGTCATCTAGGTTATTGCCTTAGCAAGTCAATTTCTACTTTAATTCCGATTGTAATTGTAGGTTATGCTTGATTGTTTATCTTTTCGGATTATGAGTACTTCTCCTATGGATGAGTAACTTTCTTGTTTAGATTTTGATAAACCTTAAGTTGAATATGTGATTTGTTCCTCATTAATTTTTAATATATTGCTTGATTTCTTGAATTCAATTGTGTTACTTACTTGTTATATTGAGTTAGTAGTCGAATATTAATTCTTGATTTGATTTTCATGTAAATGGATTGAAAGATTTTTTTATGATTAGATCTACACAATTGAAAGGAGTTAAATGCAATGCTATAACTAGGACGACATAGTTCTTCAGGATTATGGTGAAACCTAATAGGGGATTCTAGATCGATAATGTTATCTTAGGGGTTTTAACTTTAACTAGAAAGGAATTTCAGTTAATCAACCAAGGAATATGATTCGATAATCTTGAAAAAGATATTAGATTACATTAGGAATCTCTACTATCAAGAGTATCAACAAAAATATTAGAATTATCCTTTGTGCAATCACATATCACCGAGTGGAGATTCGAAATCTAAACAACTTTTGCAATTTGGAATATCTTTTGCTTGACATGCACTACTCTAATTCTAGTACTATTATTATTATATATTTTGCTTAACCACTCTCTTTTGTAGGTTGAACAATAAAAGAATAGTAAATATTAGTACTTATTATTCCTTGTGAGATTGACATTTGTGCTCTAAATTTGTATTACTATCATTGATAGGTATATTTGCCTTTGTACTATCAATGCAAAAATTTGGCTATGAGATTTAACTTGTTATTGATTTCGATTACTATCTATGATTAGTACCATTCTACGTCTGCAAAGAGAGCAAATTTTGCTAAGGAGTAAGTAAAAAACTAAAAATATTTATAAAATGTTTGATTGAGTATGAAATCAACCACTTTAAAGTGTAGATACTAAATTGAATATTCATTCAAAGTTGAAATATTAATTTTGATATATATCTAATACTTAATATATCACTTATTATATGTGTTTATTTTAATGGTTAGATGATTAATTTTAATAAGTATATCAATAATTACAACTTATTTTAACATATGTTGGTTTACTCACCACGTATGATTTAATCACTGAGTGGATCTACAATAATCAAAATCCACTCGACGCAATTATTTTTCCATTTTCTGGCTCCGGTACCTCACTCACTCACTTCAAGCAAGAGAAATTGCACTCATATAATACGCAATGATTTCGTATATAATTACCACATGACGAATGTACCGTCTGAGCCTGAGGAAGTAATAGATTGATTTTCGATGAGCCAAAATAGAGAAATTTCCTGAGGTTCGGTTCCAACAATTGGATAGCTTTCTATCAGCCACTGGGACCACGGTCCGCTTTCAGAGAGCACTGCCGTTGCGTATACTTAGAGAGTTTGGCTTCACGTGAAATTACAATTTGATCTTGTCTTACAGGAGGTCAATAAAATTATATTTAAAAATCCCACTTCGCGTAGATTCACTCTCATTTTCTGTATGGATCTGTAATGGTACGATGGAAAAAGATAATTTTTGCTCAGTGAATGCATTTGCCGTTGGAGCTGAAGAATCGAACCATATGATATTGCAGGGAGAAATTTCTTAATTTTAATCCTTTTTGAGTTATTACATCTTATGAAAATATGTAAAAATACTACAAGAAAATAGAATCAGTAATGATTATTTTTGCATTAGATAGTTTCAGGTTTGTAATATTTGATTAATAATTATATAATTATTTTGGGGAACATATACGATTTATGTGTTGCAAGTTTAGTGAATATTTGAACTTGACTCTTTTGAATATAAGGTGATATGATGAGTTTATTTATTTTAAGATGATCAATGTAGAATTGATTTAATAAGCTTGAAATAAGGATTGTTGAGCTTCAATTGTAATCGTTAATAAAAATGATTTAGTAATAAATTACTTAAAAAAGGTTTTCTAGGGTATTAAAAGAACTCCTCATGAAATAACTCTTTACATTATTTCTAAGTTTCTTTAAAAAGAATTAGTTAATACATTTTTAGAATATTATGGCCCAATATCATACTTTTACAAATATAATAAAATACATAAAATGCTAAGAAATTTACTTTTTGAGTTGCTTGATTAATTCTTTTGTCTTATAACCTTGATTTATTAGTTTAGGTGAGTCAAGGGGTTATCTAGAGACTTATAATGGTAGCTTTTTGAAATTCTGCCTCCGTGGCTCTTTTACTCATAATTTTATTGATCTAGGCTTTTGGTTTTAATATTTGTTGATTTATTTCTTCTAATTTCACATCTAGGATATTATTATTTCTATCAACAATCTATCAACATAACGTCTCTATTTTTACAAGTTTATCTCTATTGATTTGGTTAATTTGAAGTTAAAGGTAGTCGGGTTGATATTAGTATATGATAATATTTAAAAAAAAAAAATATATTTTTTATTTTATATATTTGTCTGTATTATATATATTTATAGATATATATAGTTGAATCTTTACATCTGTCTCTTTAATTGGTAATTGGTTTGTTGGTGATTTGTTCCTTGTCTATTGGAATACTCTGTTAATTAGCTTAATATAATGAATTTTTACTTTTCGAGCAATTGTTATGTATTATAACTGTTGATTTGAACGTAATCAAATCTAGTTCATTTTGTTGGAACAAGTGTTTATGTAAATTTACTCCCTGATATATCAAGTTTAGTGATTTAGAAATGCCTTCTCTTGAGTTTTGATTTTGGAAGACAACATGCGAATTGCGAACTGAAAATCCCTTTCATTCCATATGTTCCTTTGCATGTATTCAACAAAAACACCTGTCACTTTACCTTTACCACAATAAAACTCCTCTCTTTCATCTCACCGAAATATACATATCCTCCCACTCCCACTCTTCTCTCGAAAATCCTTGAGGTAGCTTTCGAAGTCTCAACAATGGCTGATGATCAAGAAACCACCACCAATAACCTCACACACCCCACCTCCTCATTTCTACAAAAACTACAAGAACATGCACCAACTCCATCACAACTCTTAGCTTTCATCACCCCAGTCATCTTGATTCTCCTCACTGGCCTGACACTCTCAGGTGCCCTGATAGGTCTCATCCTGTTTTCGCCACTTATCTTGATTTCCAGCCCGATATGGATCCCGATAGGCACGATACTGTTCGTCACGGTGGCCGGGTTGCTGTCCGTGTGCGGGTTTGGTTTTGCATTGTTGGCCGGCTTATTGTGGATGTATAAGTACTATAAAGGGATGCAGCCACCCGGTTCGGACCGAGCCGATTATGCTCGAAGGCGGATTTTCGACACGGCGAGGAATGTCCGGGAATACGCTAGGGACTATGGTGGATTTTTGCATAGTAAGTTGAAGGACGTGGCTCCTGGTGCATGAGGATTATATAAATGAAATTAAAGCTGCTGTTTTTGGGATATGGTATGTTTTAGTTCTACTTTGAAGATTGCATGGTATGGTAAATATTTTTCATTTTATTGTCGATGGGTTGTGGAATTTATTTGTTAAATAAGGATGTTACATTGTCATGTATAGGGAATCACATTTAACCGTGTTTAATTAGTTAAGATTCGTTGTTATCATGTTAAATGGTTGGAATTTTAAGAAATGTCAAACGTGGGTATGTTATGTTTGTTTAAATTCATCGCGTGACGATGGTTTTTACGAAAAAATTGTATTAAATTCCGATTTTTTTATACTAATCTGTTATATTTATTTATTTGAGTACGGAATTCTATTATTAAGCACATCAAAATATAAATACATTAATTAAAATTTAAAACAAATAAATATATTTTTCTAGATAGAAAGTAAACAAGAGTGATTTCCATGTGTAAAGTTCCCAAACACTAGAAAAAAAAAATTCAATGGGTATTATTAACGCCACATGTAATCCTTTGACTTTGCAAATTTTTGAACTCCTTTAATCGCATTTGTTTCCGCACCAGTGCAATACCCTGCTACCGAACTCATACTAGCAGCTCCCTTCAAGTCATCGCTGCCGTTCCTTGCTAAATATAAAACCAACTGCGGCTCGCTTCGTTTCAGCATTCAAGCCTCATCACGATTTAATTTATATTGCAAAGTCAGGAGGTGGTTTACTCCAATTATCACATTTAAGCTGCTGCAAGTTATGCAGCTGCTATTGGGCAATATACTGCATAGTGTGAAGAAGGCTATAGGATAGAAAATGTGAGAATGATATTTATATAGAAAATTATTTAAATAGAAGATGATTTATAGAATATGATCGGACAGTTTGTGTTTGGAAATGGAGAACTTAATTTTTTTTTTCATCTTGATTACAAATAAGAGATGAATGCTTACTTAGAGGCTCTCTTCTTCAATGAATGGTTGAAATCAATTTGATCCAACAGCTACAACATATTATCAAGAATATTTCAATTACCATTTCAGATATCCAATAAGTATCTCATCTAATAAGTTTTAGAAGTTTCACCTAACACATCCTAGAAATTTCACCTAACATGCATTCTAGAAGTTGAAATGGGCTTGGGATAACATAAACATTTGGCAATCATGACGGAACCGTTACTAAATAAATTTTTAGGATGTGGCAGTCTTAAAGTGATATGAGAGCCCAACACTTAAAAGATACTGCAGATAAAGTCATTTAGGAATGGGAACTAATCAATTTAGACTCCTTGATTGTAGGGATGGAGGGAGCTCTTAATCAAGCAATGAGACGGATTTAGGCATTTGCAGGAAGTTGCTCCCATGGACCATAGAATAAGGCTACAAAAGTTTGTGTATCAACCGACTACCTATGAAGTCTATTTTATGCCTGATGAGATTATAAATAAGTATATAGATAATATGAATCCCATATGACAATCTTGGGAGGAGGATATGATAGAAAGAAATGGGGATGGATTAAGTTGGTATTTAGTATTTCCCACTTTCGAGTATTACATAGTATGGAGACAACAAATGGTGAATATGGCGATACCTATAGTTCATTTTGTAACCAGACCCGATCCATAGTTCATGTTCCCAAATGATCTATACCTAGTTCTAGATGAATATAGAGATGCCATACTAGATTTGCTTAATGGAGTAATTAACTAGTTTCCTTTCCATGAGGGTTTTCCCTGCATTAACATACTACTGGCATCCCTGGTTGACGCCTCCATATTCTTACCTATGAGTACGGAAGCAATAGTCCAAGAGTTGAACCATCCAAATATGTACCAATCTTTGAATCCCAGTTTTCCCATCATAGCCACCCCTATTAATGCGATAACCTCAGATGACATCACCACCACTACTACCACTTCCTCCTCAACCTCTAGTTCTATAATCAGTAGAAGTATGACCCTACTCCTCCCTAATGACCACTATGGAAATGGTCATTACACTTCACCTCCTCTTGAAATCCCATATCACCACACCTAGGAAATCAAAATCTTTAGATTGAACCTTAATCTCCCTCTACTATCTAATGATAACTAAGTTTAGGTTATACGAGAATGCATCCTTGATATGTATATAAATAAAGTTCGATGTGCTTATGTTTTCTTTTCTTTTGGTGTGCTGAAAATTGTAATATAAACACGATGGTTGTAACTTTCTATGTAAAATATTGAAATGTGAGTAATCAAATGCAATGCTTTGTGTGTACATTTTCTTTCTAAGAGTAATTTATTTACATATTGACTAATAATAATCCAACCGGTTAACCAAGTGAAAATAGTTATGTAGCACAAATCTTGGCTACTATGCAAACCATGCTCCAACAATAAGGAGAGGTTATGCAAACCATGCTCTAGCAACAAGGAGAGGTTATGCAACATCTGGTAAATCAACGAAATCAACTTAAACCTATTCTAGAACAAAGAGGACAGCCACCTAGTGTCAATAAATTATCTGAATTTACTAAAGCCAGCAAATACTTTGGTGGAGATCTCTCGAATCCTATGGAAGCGGATGATTGACTCTCCATTGTAAATGATGTTTTGATACATTTCAAGTACCAGAACATCTAAAAGTATCCTGTGGAACTTTCATGTTGCAATTCCAAGCATGTAATTGGTGGGATTAAAGGCTCAGACCTTAGAAGGCAATATCACCTCGGATAGATTTTGGGATGAATTTTGGAAGGAGTATTTTTCCTAAAGTACCAAGATGAAAATGGTTGTAGATTTATTTTCTATGAAAAAGGGAAACAAAACTATTACCTAATATGAAAATGAGTTTTACAGGTTACTTTTCTAATTTCTGGGTTCTTGCCTTAGCTTGAGCTAATAACTAAAGAATTAAAATCTTGGATGTTATGGTTAAGTAAAGACAGTTTAGAAATAATTCATGAGAACACAAGACATTAGATATTAACTTAAAATTTGTTTTTACAAGTATTGAAGCTTAAATCTCGTTTTTAATTTTGTGTCCTGAAATAATAAATTTTCTATTAGTACCTTAATTAATATTTACCAGATACTATAATCTCTTTGTTTTATATTCATCAAAAAGGTTTTCATTTTCATTTCTTATGATTAAATCTTTTCCAAAATTACCATAAATTACTTTGCAAGCTGTCCATCGTAAATTCCAAAGCATGGGTATACTGTCCTTTCTTTTAATAAAATTTCTTTCTTTAAATGCTGAAATGACAATTCCCAATTAAACCATACTTCTTTTCTTTTACATAAAAAGAAAGCAACTAGAGATTTGAAAGTTTACACCAATTGAACGTTATTGTTTTCAGAAGATAACCACAATATTTTCGAGATCTATTTTTCTAACATAATCTTTTTTACGCACCCAAGATAGTGCTTCTAAGCTTCATGACCAGTGTTTTGAAAAGAAGTGAGTGAAGTAATCTTTAAAAGTACAATAAGTAACTTTATTTTTCTTTATTCTCAAAATTTGCGGAAAAATATCTTTGTTAAATACACAAGTACATGTTCACATTTCACCGTTCATGTGTGAAACATCGAGTTTAATAGATGCTATAAGTCAAAAAACTAAACCGAGCCTTATTTACTAAGAAGTGTTGAAAAAGAGTAAAAACTTGCTTTGTGAGCTTGTCTAGGCCTAGGATCATAATATGTATATTAAAAGCTTCTAAGTAAAACTAACTTAGCTCAACTAAACAGGAAGTAATAGAACTTGCAATAGAACAGAGTAAAGCTACCCTAAAACTCTAATACTAGAGCTAGAGTTAAAAATAAGAAGATGAAAGTCTTATGTTAGTTTAGCAAGTTTGCATGTTAAGTTTATCTCTATCCATGTTTTGAAGCAAATAATTGTTAGAGAAGAGTTAAGTTGTAAGATGAAGTAAGCTAAGTTGTTGTTTTGTGTGGTTGTTGGAGATCGCAGCCTAGCTTTGACTAAGGGTTGGAACCTTGGTGGACTTTGAGTAAGAATTGAAGGTAACAAAGTTTTTCACACAGTGTCAACTACGGCCCAAATCACACCCTACGGTTAGAGCTAAGCTAAAAATTAAGTTCAAGCACAACCTCAATCACGACCCAAATCGTGCCCTCGATTTATCCCGCGATTGAAGCTGTGGACGTTTTTATATGCATGTGATTCCTAGTTTGTCAAGGTGTGGTCTAGTTTCTACCCACGAATGACCTTACAATTCTTACTGAGTTACCTACGGCTCAATATAAGTTATAAGTAATAAAGAAAACACATAAGTTAAGAAGTTTTAACGTGAATCTAGGACACTTAAGCACTGATAAGAGTTCCTCCTCATTTGTGAGTATAGTAATGTATGCATGTTCCATAGGAACCATAAACCAAGACCAAAGTGTCTACTAGAACAATATAATCTTTAAGCAGGATGTACAGGTAGGTAACTTCGATCTTATCATGTTGTTTGTGTTTGTAATGTAGCTGCACATGTTTCCATATGAACATAACTGGTTATGTATGGGGATGGAAGTAATGTGTGCAGCATGGTGTCTGGATGATTGACAAGATTTAATACTAGAAGTGATGACCAATTTCTAGTTATTGATGTGTAATGCATATTGATAATTGTTTGAATATTGTATCAACACTAATAACTTGATCAAAGCCTTAACTGATCTTTAAGTAAAACAGACAAGCATTGCACGACAATATACTTGCATTAGCATGGTACCCATGTCATCTATTGATATTCCGATTCTATAGTAATGCTTTGTCACGCAAGTGAATTTGGGTGGGGTTGCCATTGGATTGTCAGCCCTACCGAAATTAAGCAGGCACTGGAGGATATTGCCCGTGTTAGAGTTAGCTTTAGGGTATTAATAGCTAGTGGAGTTCCTAAGGTTCAAAGGTGAAGTTCAGATTATGTTACATATGTATACAATTATCTATATATAATAATAGACAAATTTAGAAAAAATTTCCTTCCTTAGTTCTCAGTCTCTCATGGGTGTAAACTACTTAAGCTGGTCTTTTAACCCTCAAGAGAGGGCGTAAATCTCTATTGGTTTGGATTCCAGTCATCCAAACTATGCATTAATTATGTGGTTGAGTATTATATTGCATATGGTTGAAACTATGCTTGTCTGGCATTGTTGAGGTGTGGTTTGGTTAAGTTATCTCACTAATCTATGGTTCGTTCACACTCCTACTGACTTTATGTGCTTTTAGGGATCCATGAAGTTGATATGTCCTTGAGGCGAAGGAATGTTGTAGGCATCAAGGGACAAACCAGGGATTGCATGAAAGTTAAAGATAGTACTTTTGTATAGGGATAACTTATATATGTTTCTTATAAGTTGAAAGGTAATTGTTGGGAACTTATCCTAAGTTATATGTAAAGGATATGTTGCATGGGATTTGTATGTATGCAAAATTTTTTATCTTGACAACCTCATGGTCCTATTTTAATTGTCCACACTATAGAGTGTCCTATTAATTTGATGCATGTGGAATTTCTCGAAAGGCCATAGTTGGTTTACTTGAATATTGTGATTTCTAAATTGTTATAAGGGAGCGTTGATACTATTAGGTTGCCTTGTGGGGGTATGATAACTTTAGTATACTCCAACTTCTTATAGGGATGATGAGACCTTAAAGACAACTTTATTCATTAGAGATTTTGATCCTTTCATGCAATGCAAATCGGAAGATTATGATTTACTTACATATTCGACCATAGTAGATAAGGCAAGACAGTTAGAAGCTAATCGGGATCACATGTAGGAGAACTGGGGGAAATCGGGAGGTAATCATCTTAAGAAATTTACTTCTAATATGAATAAGATAATAGGCCGGAACTTCGTAGGATAAAAAAATAGATAGGAAGTAGCTCCACGTTGACATGTTGGGAGTGTGGAAGGAAGGAGCATTTTCCCAGTCAATGTGATCAATTATAAGGTAAATACTGCATATGTGGGAATGAGAAACATCGATCAATGGATTACTCTGAGGTTAAATGCGGAAGTTGTGGAAAAGGGAACATATGGAGCTAGACCATAGGAGCAAGAAGTAGAAAGAGAATCTTACTTTAACTACTACTCAGATTTATGCAATGGAAAGAATGGAAGAAATCTATCAACTAGATTAGATGCTGCCTGCAGAAAGCTATAGAAGAAGAAGAGGTAATAACAGAGAATAATAGTATAGATGAAAATGAATATCATGAGATGATTACTGGTGAATTTTGAGATAAAGTTTAACCCTATGTAAACTTACAACTAAAAGTTCAATATTATAATGCAAGACATGTTTTGATACATGGAATCTTTGTATATACTCTTTTCCATACTAGCGCATCCCACTCTTTGCTTAGTACTCAGTTTCAACAAAAGAATGGCATTTCGATTAGGAAACATGAGTTATTTATAATATATCAACTCCTGGCGGAGATGAAGTGTCCACATAAGAAATTGTACCCAGTGTAGAAATTCAAATTTAGAATCAAAGTTTTCTTATAAACCTTATTTTGATTTTGATTATCAAGTATGATTTAATCTTAGGCATTAATTAGCTATCTAAGTTCCAGACGAAGATTGATTGTGAGAAGAGATACATAGTATCAAAAGGACGAGGGATCAAGCTACAAGGGTTAAAGCGATATCAAGTTTAGCTAATGGATTTGACTTAAGCCCTAAAGATGAAAATAAAACTTTGGGAGTTGATGACATTCTAGTAGTTTGCAAATTGCCAGATGTTTTCCCTAATGACCTTCTTGGATTAGCTCCTTACTACGAAGTTGATTTTTTTTATCGAATCACTTCCTAATATAGAAACCATTTCTAAAGCTCCATATCGAATGGCACTAGTAGAAATAAAAGAACTCAAGAATCAGTTGCAAGAATTACTCACAAAAGGAATTATCTAACTCAGCATATCACCTTGGGGTGCCTTAGTGCTGTTTATTAAGAATAAAGATAGGACACTTCAACTTTGATTACTAAGAATTAAACAAGGTTACGATAAAGAATAAATATCCCTTTCCAAGGATTGATGACTTGTTCGATCAATTGCAAGGAGGCACGCTAGTCTTTAGAATCGATTTATGATTGGGGTATCATTAGCTACGAATTAAACCTAAAGATATTTCAAAAACGTCTTTTTAAACCCATTACAACTGTTGTGAATTCGTAGTGATGCCTATTGGTCTAACTAATGCTTCTGTGGTATTCATGGACCTAATGAATTGGATCTACCAACTGTATTTAGATCGGTTTATTATCATCTTCATTGACGATATTTTGATCTACTCCAAAAATTAGGAAGCACATGCAAGACATCGGAGATTAACCTTATAGAAGTTGCGAGGATCCTAGCTATATGGTAATTCCTTATAGAAGTGCGAACTTTGGATAGATAAAATTATGTTCCTTGGCCATATTATTTCAGGGGAAGGAATTTCGGTAGATCCTGAAAAGATAAAGCAGTACTTTAATGAAATCAGCTAGAGATTGTCATAAAAATACAAAGTTTCCTTTTATTGATAGGATATTGTTGACTGTTTGTCAAAGAATTTGATAAGATTGAAAGACCTCCAAATTAACTCACTCAAAAAGAAGTAAGATTCCAATAGGATTCAGAATGTGAATCTAGTTTTCAAGAACTAAAGAAAAGTTAACTACAGCTTCTATTCTAGTACTACTTGACCCTAACAAACCTTTTGTGGTATCCAACGATGTTTCAAAAATTAGGTTAGGTTGTGTTTTGATGCAGGAGGACCAAGTGGTGGCATATGATTCTAGACAACTAAAGCCACATGAGCGAAACTACCGAAATCATGGTTTAGAGTTGGCTATGGTCAGCATTGTGACATCTATACCGATCATAAAAGTATAAAATATATCTTTAACTAGAAAGAGCTCAACTTAAGGCAAAGATAATGGTTGGAATTGATCAAGGATTATGACCTTGATATCCATTATCATCCTAGTAAAGCTAATGCAGTAGTTGACACATTAAGTTGGAAAAGTTATTGAGAAGTAGTAGCTTTGTTTACTTCTCAAGCTGAGCTTATCAATGCATTTAAGCAGCTGAAAATTAAATTTGTGCCTCCTGGTCAAAGTGGAGAATTGATGAATTTGTATGCAAAAGGGAGACAAAGACTTTTCATAGGATGATCATGGAATTCTTCATTTCCAGGATTAGGAATACGTTCTAAATCATAAGGAGATGAAGCTAAGGATTTTAGAAGAAGCTCACTATTTAGTATACACCGATCATCTTGGTATGACCAAAATTTATCAAGACTTGAAGAAAAACTTGTGGTGTCTAGGAAGGAAGAATGAAATTGGTGAGTTCGTAGGTAGATGCGATCTATTAACATGTTAAAGCAGAAAACCAATGCTTGAGCGGATTGTTAAAACCTCTACCTATTGCTATCACGATAGATTTTGTCACAGCATTACCTAAGATCATATCAATTCTTCACACTAAATTAAGTCAATTAAGTAAAATTAAACAACCAATCATGTACATATGATAAGTTACTAATTACAATCACAAACACTATATCAGGTTAAGGGTAAATTACACTAGAAGGTCCTAATGTTTGGAGGTAAGTTCATTTAAAGTCCTAACGTTTCGAAAAGTTTAAAAGAGCTCCCAACATTTAGAAAAATGTCTTCTAAGTTCTAATTAAATATTTCTCTTATTGATACATGTCAATGGAGACCTTAGAAGAAGGGTTTTCAGAGTTTTAATTAAATATTTCTTTATTGACACGTGTTAATAGAGACCTCAATCGACTCACTTCTCCAAATATTAGGACCTCTTTTTGACCTACTCAAAAACATTGAGACCTCAATTGACCTACCTCTCTAAATATTGGGACCTTCATTGAACCACTTGAAACATTCGAATCTCAAATGAACTTACCTCTAAATGTTGGGACCTTTCGATGTAATTTACCTTATCAAGTTAACGATTCTTTTATGTACAAAGTAGCTATAAAGCTAGATCGTTGACTAAGAAATGATTTAGTATTAGATAGACGGTTGTAAAACAAGTACCTAGAGGAAAAGGTTTTAATAACTGATCACATCTACTGGGCAAATGCTCCTTCTTACACTTCCAAACTTTTAGTGCGAAGCTACTTCCAGTAACTATTTTTTATCATGCAAAGTTCTAGCCTATTATCTTTTTCTTATTAGAAGTAAATTTCTTGGGATGACTACCTCCTGATTTACCTTGGTTCTCTTGCATACGATCCCAATTAGCTTCTAACTACTTCGCCTTATCTACTACAGTTGAGTACGTAGGTAAAGCATAATCTTCCAATTTGCATTGCATGAATGAATCAAAGCCTTTGATGAATAAAGTTTTCTTTAAAGTCTCATCGACCCTATAGGAAGCTAGAGCATACTAAAGTAACCTATAAAATTCATTTTCATACTGGATAATAGTTTTGTTTCCCTTTTTCATAGAACACAGATCTGTGGCCATTTTCATCTTAGTAATTCGAGGAAAATACTCCTTCCATAATTCCTCCCGAAATCTATCCTACGTGATATTTCCCTCCAAGGTTGGAGCCTTTGAATCTCACTAATTAAGTGCTTGGAATTGTAGGATGAAAGTTCCATAAGATACTTTCAGATGTTCCGGTACTTAAAATGCATCAAAGCATCACTCTACAGTGGAGAGCGAATCATCCGTTTTGTAGGATTCGAGATATCTCCCCCAAAGTATTTGCTGGCTTTAATAAATTCGAATAATTCTTTAACGCTGGGTGGTTATCCTCTCTGTTCTGGAATAGGTGGAACTTGGTTCCATTGATTTACCAAAATGTTGCAAAACCTCTCCTTGTTGTTGGAGCATGGTTTGCATAGTAGCCAGGATTTGTGCTACATAACTATTTTCACTTGGTTGACCTATCACAACTTCCTGTAGTCTATGGGAGCAACTTCCTACAAAGCCAGGCCACTAATTAAGAAATGATTTAGTATTATGTAGATGGTTGCGAAGCAGGTACCTATGGAAAAAAGTCTGAATAAATTAATGTTTGTAATGTGGAATTGATATTTGTTTGTAGTTGTATTATTTCCTTTTAGTAATATTATGTTAAAGTAATATTCTATTATTTATGATTTCATTATATTACTATGTATAAGATTTGATTTACAGTCTTCCATAGTGGATTTATAACTCTCGTTTGATTTTCTTTATATATATTCAAGCTTGTTTATATACTATATTATGATTAAATAATAATTAATTTGGATGAATTCATAATTAGCCAAATTCATCAACATCTAGTAACTTTCATTATAATTCCCATTAATATATATATATATATATATTCTTGAATGTTTCCTTAAATAATAACTAAGGGATCTATTAATATACCTACTACATATATTGTTCATATTTTATTAATTATAAGAGATAAAATGAGAAAAATAATAAGAAAAATATTTAAAAACTTGTAACTCGTCTTGATTTTAGTATAAATATCATATAGTAATAATATTGTGATTTGATGATTTTTAAGAATTGTTTAAGTAGTTTATATTAATTATTCCATTATTGGTATTTTTGCATTATAACATTTATAATTTGTGAATTTTTAAAAATATTAAATTTGCATGAAAAATTCTAGAAAACTTATATATCATAACTAATATTAATATTTACTTACTGTAAAAATTTGATGTCGAAAGAACACTTTTGAAATTCTAAAAATTCCTACTAGATCTTGATCCACCACCGTTGGAACCACCACCTGATGGTCTTCTTTTGCCACCTAGGGTTTTCGGATGTCTAACCCTTCTTCTCAGACTTCTAAATATAAAATTTGGTGATTTGAAGTGGTCGTAAGTAGGCTTGGTGAATTTTTGAAGTTCCTACCGGTATTTTTAGGGTATTTCTCAATGGTTTTTTAATTTTTTTAATTACTAGATGTCTTCCTAAGTTCATGCAAAATTTACACATATTCCTAGCATTTTACACGTCTAACCTTCAAGCTACATTATTTTTTTACAATTGTTTGATAACTTTTCCAATTTATGACACATGTTTGTAAGCATAAATGATTTTTTTATTAATTTTTCTTTATTTTTTAAAATTATGAGACAATTTCCTGGAAATTTTTTTATTTTTCTAGAGAACTTCATGCCTTTGTCCTCCACTTAATTTTCTTTTTGTGTTAGGTTTACATTTTTTGTAAATTTAAATAGGTATTTTAATAATTTTCTAAGTTAAAGTAACTTTATTTGTAAAATCTGTATAAAATATTATATTACATGCTATTTTCTCCTTTTGTATGTACATTTCATTTGGTTATTTAAAAAGGTTGTTTCTTAATTTGTTTACAATTTGGATATTTCTATTTTCAAATGTGATGTATATGAACGCACAAAAAGCCATCGTGCTTCATTTCCTTTGATTTTAAATAAAAGTCATGTTCTTTTCATGGTTATTCACTATGATACTTGGGGACCATCCAAAGTTCCCACATTGGGAAGGTCACAATGGTTTGTCACTTTTATAGATGATTGTACTCGGGTGACTTGGTTGTATTTGATGAAATCCAAATCAGAAGTTAACTTGTTGTTTAAGAATTTTATAATACCATTTGCACACAGTACAATGCCCGAATCCAAGTGCTATGTAGTGATAATGGTAGGGATACCACAATTCTGAACTTTGAAAATTTTTGAACTCTCATGGCTTAATCTAGCAAACCACTTATGCAAATACACCTCAATAGAATGATGTGGCTGAACATAAAAATAGACACTTATTGGAGGTTGTTTGTGCTTCCCTCATCGATGCTCACATGCCTTTATGTTATTGGGTGAAGCTCTTCTTTTTGCAGCGTACCTCATCAATCGTGTTCCATCTCAGTCTGTCACCTTCAAGACACCCTTGCAAGCACTTGTAGAAGCTGTTGTTGCACCAACAATCTCAAACCTTCCACCTTGTGTCTTCGGATGTGTTACCTATGTTCATCTCTTCGAACAACAAATGCAATAAGTTAATGCCTCGAGCCTGGAAATGTGTATTTGTTGGATATACTATTTATCAAAAGGGATACATGTGTTACCATCCCTCTACTAAATGCATGTTTATCATTATGGATGTTGTCTTTCATGAAGATACTATGTATTTCTCTAAACCTGACTTTCAGGGGGAGAATATTGAGGAAATTCAGACTCTATATACAACCTTGAGGAAGATGTTGTGATAGTATTTGATCAAAATGTAGGTCACCTAAGGGTCAAAACTTGGATTTAAGCGGTGATACCCTACACAACGAAACAATAAGGATAGAAGTGGACGAGTCAGAGCTTAATTGACAAACCTTGGATCAAAGTGAAAATGAGTCTCTCTTAATTGATACACCAAACCAATCTTTGTCTGAGGATATTCCTTATATAGTGCCAGAGCCATCCAGGAGACAGTTATCACAATGTCTCACTAGAGGTATTCCAAAACCTACATATGATCCTCAGTTGTCTAGTAAAGTAAGATATCCTATGAACCATTATATGTCTAAACATCGCTTGTCACAAACAAATAAGTCATTTGTCAATCAATTATCCATCGTATCTATACCTAACGGTATGCTGGAAGCCATAACTAATCCGAGATGGAAAGCTGTGATAAATAAAGAGATGACCTCTTTGCAAAAGAACCAAACTTGGGAGCTAGTTGACCTTTCCATAGGAAAAAAACCAGTTGGGTGTCTATGGATCTTCACTGTGAAGTACAAAGCTAATGGTGTTATCGAACGTTTTAAGGCGAGATTGGTGGCGAAAGGATATACCCAAACTTACGGAATTGATTATATTGAGACATATGCACCTGGAGCCAAAATCAATACAGTTCGGGTCATGTTATCTTTAGCTACAAATTTTGATTGGCCATTACAACAATTTGATGTAAAAATGCATTCCTCCACAGCGAACTCTCTGAAGAAGTCTATATGGATCTCCCACCAAGATGCATGGTAATAGAAAGACAAAAACAAAAGGTATGTAGGTTGATGAAATCACTTTATCTATTAAAAAAATCGCCTAGAGCATGGTTTGGAAGATTCACCAAATCCATGATAACCTTTGGTTACAAACAAAGCAATTCATATCATACATTATTTTTAAAGAGACAATATGGGAAAATTACTGCATTTATTATTGTATATATAGATGACATGATCGTCACAAGCAACAACCCAAAAAAAATGGAATCTTTAAGGGAGTATTTATCCAAGGAGTTTGAAATGAAAGACTTAAGCCCTTTAAAATACTTTATGGGAATTGAAGTATCTCGATCAAATATAGGTATCTTCCTATCTCAAAGAAAGTATGCCTTGGATCTTCTTCATGAAACCGATATGTCAGCTTGCCAACCAGTTGACACTCCAATGGAAAAGGGTCTAAAGTTATGTATTGAGACAAGTTAAGTACCTGTGGACAAGGGGAGATACCAAAGACTCGTTGGAAGACTAATATACTTAGCTCACATAAGACTAGATCTTGCCTATGCTCAAAGTGTCGTTAGCCAGCTCATGCATAATCCAAGTGAACAACATTTAACTGTAGTCATGCACATTTTAATTTACCTAAAATCTGCTCATGGAATGAGAATTCTATTCTCTAAAAACACAAACAAACAAAATATCAAGGTAAATATAGATGCTCACTAGGCCAAAGCGGTTGATTGTAGGTGATCAACTTCGGGATACTTTACCTTTGCAGGTGGAAACTTGGTCACATGGAGAAGCAAGAAACAAAATATTGTTGCAATATCTAGTGTAGAAGCTGAGCACAACGGAATGGCCTTAGGAATTTGTGTAACACTATGTTAAAATTTCTCTTACATGATCTAAGCTATCCTTTAAAGCAACCAATTCAGCTTTACTGTGACAACAAAGCAGCATGTGATATAGCCCATAATCCAGTTTAACATGACCATACAAAGCATGTCGAGGTAGATAGGTTCTTCATTAAGGAGAAACCAAATGGAAAATTGTGGAATTACCAAAGATCCAATCAGAAGATCAGTTAGCCGATATCCTTACCAAAGCAGTATCCAATCAAAAGTTCTCAAAGTTCTTAGACGAGTTGGGCATGTATGACATATATGCACCAACTTGAGAGGGAGCGTTGAGATTATTGATGATTTGTTAAAATTGTCAAAGACTGAATACCAATTAATGTTATTTCCTTATAAATGTGTGAACAGGTTATAGATATTGAATAGAAGGTTGGATAGGTAGATTTCTAGGGAACTAATTGGGAATTCTAATCTTATATATACTTTATATGTTTCAGCCTATAATGAATAATAAAAAAATATACATCAGTATATAATATTTGTTTTCAATCATTAGACATCTATGAATGCCCTTAGGGTTTGTGGTTAAAGGCAAATAAAAATAGAGTCCTTAAACTAGAAAAGGCACCATATGGCCTCATGAAAGCACCGTGAGCTTAGTATAGTGGAATTGATTGATATTTTATGGAACAAAGATTCATGAGGAGTTATAATCAGCCCACTCTATACATCAAAACCCAAGGTAATAATAGTCTTATTATGTCTTCGTATGTAGATGATTTCATACGATGAAAATATGATCTAAAGGTTGAAGAAAGTGATGATGAAGACCTTTGAGATGACAAACCCAGGTTTAATGCAATAGTTCCTTAGTAATGAATTTTGTTAAGAGATGAGGGAATGCTCATCTACCAACGAAAGTACACTAAAAATCTATTGAAGAAACTCAACATGAATATTTGTAAGGTAGTAGCCACACCATTAACAAGAAATGTGAAGATGTCATGCAAATGGCTTGATCTACTCCAAGCTTTAATAATTGTCTTGCCCTATAAAAGTATACATGGGCACCTAATGAATATATAAACTGCATTGTATACTGCTTTAGTTTAGAACATCTTTGGGATCTCCTTAACTCCAACAAAGATTGGGGCATTTCCATAACCTATGCGATTTTTTCTCTCTTATACACCTCTTTGCTTTGATACATTTCCAACTGTAAGTTGATTTTGTCTCTATCACATGTAGTTTTGATATCATATCCACTTTGTTTTCCAACAAGTCTCTTAAATTTCTTGATCAAAATACTTTTTATCTTTTACTCATGAAATAGACCCATATCATCCTAATATACTAAAGATTTTCCTTGCAATTGTTCGCAATTGTTAAGTAAATCCTCCTTCTCACAATTCTAACATTTTAAGACTGTGCTACTTCTCCAGATAGTTTTATTTTTATTTTTCAATTTTTTCCTGAAAGACTTTTAGATGTTCCTTTTGCTTTTTCAGTCTAACTCAAACGAAATATGAACCTTTTTGCAAAGCTTCCTTCACTATTTCCTCATGGTCTCCAATTTTCTTACATACATGTCCTATTTGTTTCTAGCTGACAGGAGTTATCTACAATGGTCGAGTATGTGGGCAAGTTGTAGTCTTCCAATTTGCAATGCATATAAGAGCTGAATTTTGACATCCAAACACTAGCTGCAGTGCAACGAGATCAAGTAACATTATAAACATACACAAATAGAACACATATGATTGCACAACAAAAGTTTACCATATTACACTTAAATTTTTCCAATTGAGTGTAACTTAATTTTAACAAGTAATTATACAAGGCATTTCCTCATCAAAATTCTCATTAAACCCACCAGTTCAATAGTAAGTTTTGCAAGTTGGCGAGAATACGGTATTCGTAAAATATAAGATAATAGAACTCTAAGGATTAATGTGTTTTTTGGTGTAACAACTTAAAGTTCATTGAAACTATAAAGTTAAATGTGCTTAGTGTAGAGCCTCCAAGAATCGACTTAAAGTTCATTGAAACTATAAAGTTAAATGTGCTTAGTGTAGAGCCTCCAAGGATGGTGGAAACAGTTGACACCAAGGATAAAATCGTGTGACATGCTATGCGAAAAAACATAATACTTTGGTTGGTGGTATTCTAGATCGATATAGTATGGCAATAAAGTTAAATGTTAGTGTATGTTTTAGTAAGAGTTAGGATCTTGAAATAATCCTATGTATGTTAGTGGAATATTAATGTTATATTATATTGAGACTTTATCTACTAATAACAAATGTATGTTATCTAAATATGACTTGTGAGAATTAACCCTCAAAAGGAGTCAAGGAAAGGAGATTAGGCTAGTAGACAACTAGCAGGTAGACATTATACCCATCTAATTTGACGTGCTTATATTAAGTTGGAAAGATGGTGGGACCAACCCAATATTTTAGCCTACAATCAAATTGGCTGAGGCGAATGATCATGATTTAAATTTATATCCAAGAGACAATTTAAGTTTAAATAGAGATGAAGAAATAGAATAAAAATTTTTGGAATGAACATACATTAGCCAAGTTTAAATCAAAGCCAAGAGATGTAGTTTAAATTTAAGTGTAAGAAGAATGCATACCTGACTATAAAGATGGAGTAATGCCACATTTAGTATCTGAACTTCAAATGATTTTTTAGCTAATTATAAGTACTTTTGGACCGCCAATTTTAATAACCAATTTAGACTTTTTTATATCTTTTAGAATGTCTATGTTAACTCTATATTGAGTTATTTATCCAATGAGCTATTAATTATGGACTATCATGTATCCCAAGTAATTATTTTAATAAAGATATTCTACTTAAAATGTATAATTTATTGGTAATTACAGATTTCTATTTTGATTCCATTTTGCAAGATATCGTCTTATCCACTTACATGTATTATAAATTTAATATTTTCATCAAAATATTATTTAGGACACTTGTTAGTCCATAATTAGTCAAAAATAAGTTAAAATGACATTGTTTTCAATGAAATTAATATAGGTAATATCACCAACTTTGAAAATTCAATCGATTATTGAAATTAACAATGTCAAAGCATAGATAATCAATTGAAAAATAATCTAACATTTAGATATTAAATCTCATATTATCCCCTATAAATTAGAAGATAATAGCACCTAAAAGGGAGGTTAAACAAAACAAACCACCGTACATTTTTGTTCCTTTCCATGTTTCTAAAGTAGAATTCCTTTTGCTTTCCTTTATAATTTATTTACAAGCTTATAATTTATCAAAAGTGAATGGTTTATGATGAGGTAGACATAGTGATGAATAGGTGTACAATAAATAGAACAAAGATGGATCACTATCAGTTTTATTATTTTAAGTTCCTATTTTGATGTAGAACGAGCTAATGAATAAAAATCACTATCTTTAGCAGTGATTTACATCGTTTGCTCTAAAGTTGCGAAACAATAAAATTCAAAAAATTGTCAAAAATAGAAAATCCTTAAAAGCTACAAACATCAAGTAAATAAAAAGACAAATAAGATACCACATAAGCACATAAAACGAACATGTCTATTACTTATGGCATTATTAAAAATTTCTCAAAATAGAAAAAAAGTGTTTTTGAAGGTTTAAACGACTAAATTAACAAAAAAAGCAAAAAAAAAAAGATTTTAGCTTGTTCCGCATTGAAATAGAAACTTATAATTACAAAACTAACACTAACTAATCCTCTTGTATCTGTTTGCCACTTCTCCCATTTATCGATTTATTTATTTATATTAATCTATAATTTATCTAGGATTCCCTTTCCTAAATTTCTCTTGGGATTTGGACAAATTAGACTTCTTAAGAAAGTTCCCCGATTTTGAGTTGATGCTGACTGACTGCAATCTTCATAAATTTTCACACATGGCGTCGGTTCAACGCACGATATGTTTCCTCAACAACAAAAGGGTGCATTATTTATGGTACCTGCTACACGTTATTTGGTGGCACCAGCGGCAAGGGAAAACTAATAGAAATTCAGCAGATGGCAATTCTGTAAATGACATGAATGACAGATTTTAAAAACAATATTACAAGTGTCACTTTTTTCACCTTGGTCGCACCTGTCTCATTTTTTAAGAGCCATATCAAAATAAGTATTTGTCGCCATGCTATGAACAATAGATGCACAACAGATCAATTCTATTCATTGTTGAAACGAAATTTTCATTCTATGAATCTATGCCAAACTCCACACACTGCACACCAACAAAACACAAAAAGGACTTTATACTCCAATCATGAACTTGTCCTGTTCACCAACATACCCTAAAACTACTTATTTTTTACAACACCCTACCTCATCGTCTTGCAACTTTTCTCCATGCAAGTGAAATATTTCCCTGAACTCATTAAATCTACTTCTATGATCAAATATTTTTTTCTCCTCGCTAGACATACTTATGATACATATAGTGAATCCTAAATATATTTAACGGGTTAAAACACTCAACATGTATCATTTAAGCACACCGTACAATTACATTCTATCTTGGGTAAGGTAGACGGCCAGTGGACTAGCACGAGGCGATCGTGGGGGAAGTTGATTGATCTTCCTTCCATTCTCATCATAATAAATAACACCTGAAAAACTCAACGGCTGACATTTATCTCCCATAAGAATCGTCCTTTGCCACACCCCTCCATCCCCAAATTCCTCAGCTTCATCATAATTATTGTAGTCTAATGGCCTCTTTTTCTTCTTGTTCTTAAAGGGTATAAGCCCTTTCTTGCTCATGCTGTTAAAGAGCTCTTTTGGACAAGTAAAAGGTGATTTATGGGGTTCTATGTTGGAACTATCTTCGTAGGTTGGCTTGGCTTTATTGTGCTTTCTTGAGACTCGAGCAGCTTTTTTAAATAAAGAGACAAAAGCCGAAATCGACACGAGTAGGCCTAAACTCAGTCGCTTTGGCGTGGGGTTTGAGTCACGGAGTGGTGATGGGAAGACCATATTTGCTTGTGGGAATGTCTATGTAACCTATTTTTATGTTCGATGGTTTTATGGATCAGAATGAACTGACATTGTAAGATGCGTTTGCGAATTTATATAGGAGAGGAACATTGTTTAGGTAACCGGTAATAGCCGGTGGTTTTTTTGGGTTTGACTACTTGGCCGCAATATGCCAATTTTGCTAATATTTTAATTAATTTATAATACTAGTTTGAGGTCATGATAAATTTTAGTCGGCAGTTTGGTTAAATCATTTGGGGTTAGATGATAAGGTGCTTCGTTGTGAGCCAACGACTTTAAGGAAATCTCAATGGATGCGACTTCTTTTTATGGTATTTGATTAATACACAAAATTCATTTGGCAGTTGAAATTTCATTTGATTACTAAGGCAGTAATTAAATAAATATTTGCTAGTGTGGCATGCCAATATTTGGTCGACCCGCAAGATGTAAATCTCAATCAAGGTACAGAAGGTCAATCGGGTAATCATTTATTTGGTCAGGCATTACTTGATTAATGAAAATATAACATAGAAAGAGATCTTGTTTTATTTTACTTTCTTGTTATTAATTTCGGTTTGTTTTAGTTGTCTTGGCTGAATCATGCCGTGATTGTTAAATTTTACATTTAGCTATAAAATATAGATGAGAAACCCATCAAGAGGGAGGAGGAAAAATTTAAAAGAAAAAGAAAAAAAGTTCCTAATTGGTTTTCATACTACATCTGTAATGAGTAGAATTCTTTATGTTGAATTATTATCCACTTTAGTATAATATGTTTCGTTTTTTTTTTTTTCTTTTTTAGTCTAGCTACTTTCGGAAAAAGTTAATAGCCCTAGTTTAGAGTTCAAGCTGCTACCCTAAAAAAACGCAATGATTTTTTTTTTTTACCCATAAAAAAGAACTTAATAATTAGCACATTTATCATACTTTATTTAGTACTGTTATAATCTCCCTTCCACCAAACATGCAATGTATTTACTGCTTACATTGCTTTTACTATCTCATCAATGAAACTGTCTTAATATTAATCTAATTATTAAAATAAATATAATAAATAAAATATCAACTATTTTAATGATTCGATTATAATTAAGTATGATGTGAATCATTAAATGATAACAAAATCAATCCCATCAAAATTAACGATGAGACCATAACCCACTTTAAAATTGGCCCAATTCTATTTTGTAGTTCAGTGTGCCATTCAAATTCTTTCCAGCCGCTCTTCTTCCATACTTGGCCTTTTCATCATCCTAAAAGCATGCTAGGCGGCACCTCAGCCACCATCTTTCCATTTGATCTCTCCAATCGTACCAACAAAATCTCAATATGATCATGATAAATGAGTTTTTGGTTTAAATTGGATAATCAAGCATTAAAACGAATTTGGTAAGGCATAATTTCTCATCTAGTATAAGTTTATATTATTGTCGGAGCAATCCAATAATTGTTTATTTTACTCTTATTTATTTTTAGTATTTGTTTTTGGATCTATTGTTTCATCATATTCTAATCATTTTGATATAATATTTTTATCATTTTCATATAGTTATTTGTCAAGAAACAAATACCGATAAAAAACAGATAGTTTTACTTAGAAATAGACCAAATAGATATAATAAAGATAAATTACAGATGCAGATCTAGCACAAATATGATGTAGATAAAAACAATCCAAACACACCCTTATTCTTATATAGTTTGTTTATATTAATGTATAGAGACTTGAAACAGAATCCACCAGATGAAAGGACTCTATTCAGGATTTTAAAAATAGATTAAATAATTCGAATTTTCGGCCTGAAAAATAAGCCATCTTGCTATAAGTTGATTATCCAATTGGGTGTAGTTGAAGATTAATTTATTTAAGAAATATAAGTGTTCATCTCCTTCTTATTTGAGAATACTCTCTACCTGTGCTCTTCTCTATATGCTTTGTTTTACTTTGTCCTTTTTTTTTTAAAGATTTAACCTTTGAAAGTTTTTTTCAATTCTATTCTTGTAAACGTACTTCCTTAAAATTTTTATTTTATCTTTCTTTAGAAGAGAAGAAAAATAGTTTATTATAATTATATTATATAATCGGTGTGGTCATGCCCAAAGATCCTCTTTATATAAATTTTGTTTTTTTTTTTCTAAATATTAACTTGTTATGATATTTTTAACCTTTGAATAAATTTGTTATTCTTTTTAATATTGCTATTTCAATATTTTAATTAGATTCAAAATGGTAAGGGATTTACTCTTCTTGTGTATTATTAATAATTTAATTTTCTGATATTATTAATTTAGTATTTTTAATATTACTAATCTAATATATTCTTAGCCAAATACTTAGAATGCCATGGAAGAACCCATATCAATAGATATTTATTAAGGACCACGATTAGTGATTGAAAGTAAATTCATCCACGCATGCTCCCACTAATATTATAGGTATATCAGATGCAAAGAAGGTGGTTGAGTCAACCCCAAGTTTGTAGTGGCACATTACCAAGCCTAATGACCACCAATTTCATTTAAGAGGTTGGCTAGTGGATGCTGTCCAACATTGGACTTGCTTGCTTTTTGAATTTTGGGTTTTTGTCTCAATTCCAACTTCTAACTGGTCCAGCAATCTGTGGCTGGATCCTTGCCTTTCTCTTTCTTCCCACGAAATGACAAAACAGCACAACCGCAAGAAAAATATTTTCCATACCTAATTGAGATTTTTCTATTTTTCAATTTATCATAGTAAAATGATATTCCATCTAGATCTTCAAACTACTCCAAATATGGAATAAGCAGATCAAGCTCCCATGCAAAAGATGTATATGTGCTAGTACTTGCGATCTTCGATACGATACAATAACACAAATCCGGTATAATTAACAATATATGATTATAGAGATTAAAAATCAGATTAATGTGACACATAATATGAAAGATACGTTAATGATACACATATATACTTATAACGTGAATCAATATTTATGACCCTATTAAGTTTTAATAAATTGTTGGCTTAACATAAATTTGGCAGGGAATTGCATACAAACTCGACCATGAGCATGAATTGAATTAAATTTGATGATCAAAGGTAATGATCAAGGATTAAAGAAAGGTGAAATGACAAGCCATCGTATTAATTTATATGCTTACTACAATTTTATTAAGAGATGATAAGAATTCACATGTCATGAGTCTTAGTTCATGGATTCTATATTCTATTACAGATAAATATATAAGCTAATGAAATAAAACCTTAGCTCTCTATAGAAAGGGGGAAAAAAGTAGGAAACTAGACAAAAGAACCAATTTAAGGAATATAAAGAGGAAATGGCTAAAATTGGAGCAACAACCTCCTGCTTAATTAACCAATTGGCTGTTACCCAAGCAATCATCTAGCCGACGACCCCCAAGTCATCTGCTTGGTCTAACTCACGATCGATTATTACCTATTCGAACTTTGAGTTGACTTGCTATCCTCCTAGATTCCTAAAAACCCTGTAACCTTCTCTTCGATCATCTCTATTATATCATTTTAGACCTAAATCCCTATTAGGAAGCCTACTCATGCTCGATGTAATTTTATTATTTAGGCTAGGTAAGGTGAAATCCCATATATGATCCTTCCAAAAGAAACTCATCTAGCTAGTAGTATTAGATTGAAGTATCAACTTATGTAGAAGAAAAGGAAGAACTAAATCATAACTTTTTCACAATTTGTTCGATACTATTTACAATTTCTATATTTACATAGACTATCTTTATCAATAGATTTTTTAAGAGTTTTTAAGGTGTCATATTAGTACATTAAGGAACTTCCTATTATGAAACTCTGTACTTTATTTCTTAGCACTTTAATAAAGTTCGTTGAACTTTTTCTAAAAACTTTGTAATTTCCATTTTTTTTCTAAAAAGCAGTAACATGATATTAAAAAAAAAAAAAAAAAAAGCTAAGCAATGTAAGTACATAAGATGTTATAAAAACTTATGGGATTAAATTAAATAAACTATACGAGTGAATTAAATTGGCCAACATGCCAACATGATCAAACCTTTCATAGATTAAGGTTAAACAGGCTAATCTTTTTAACTCTATTAATAATCAAGATGATTTTTTTTTAATCTATCCTCGGACACTATTGATTAGTAGGCCTAGTCGGCTAACCCACTAATCTAATCTATTTAACCTATTTATACATTTTGTAAGTTATACAAATTTAATATAGCAGTGGTAGATGAAATGCCAATAATTAGTAGCAAGGCTTAAGCATGAGTGCTAGGGGTGAAACAATTTCATGACTAGACCTCAACATAGGTTAAGAATCGACCCGACTCGACCCAACTTGAACTTGTAGATTCACAAGTCTAATTTTTTGGACTCGGAACTAGTAGTCCACGAGCTAAGTCTTGACCCATTATTAGTGGATGTCCATATTTTTTAGTTAAAATTGAAAAAATATATAACAAAAGAAATATATGTATTTTTAACTAAGATGAATTTTTAACTCAAAGTAAAAGTTGAAGCAAAAAGCATTTTATTCTTTAGCCTATTTTCTAAGAGAATTATCATGGGTGTGCATTTGTTTATATACAACCACATATAATTTTAGTTATAGCATTAGTAATGTAAGACTGCAAAAAAATTTAGAGGTTATTAGAAACAATTTAAAGACAAAAAATTAGTCCTTCATTATTAAAGAATGAGATTTTCCTTTATGTGTAGATTTATAAACCAAACTAGATATACTTTTATGGTATACTTATTTTTTAGGGTAAATATCAAATTTGGTATATGAGCTTTACACTAAAATTCAATTTGGTATATGAATTTTGAAGTAGTTAATTTAAAGCCCAATTAAACTTTTAGTGGCTATTTTTATTGCCTCTCTAACACCGTTTGATTCATTGCTAATGTCAAAGAGTAACCTATTAGTGCTAAATGGTATCAACGAGGTAGTAAAAATTCAACGATAGATTACGCCTTCCGCTTCAGCAAATGGTGTTAAATAGATTATAAAAATAGCAACAAAAAATTTAATTGGGTGTTAAATTGATCACATTAAAGTTCAGGTATTAAATTGAAATTTTATGCAAAATTCAACAACTCAATCTAACATTTTCCTATATTTTACTTTATCAATAACAACACATTAAATGTTGCGAATAGTATTTGTTCATTGTTTACATATAAATAGTTTAACTTTTTAATATCATTTTCTTGTATGTTATTTTTTTCTTTAAATTTGTTCCTTTTGTATTTAATTTTTCCCCCTTTCATCCCTTTTTAGGAAGGACCCCCATCGAACTAATGAGGTTAAACAGGTGTAGACTTAGTTGGAAACTTGACTTAGACCCATGGACTAGGTAGGTCTAACAAAGTCTAAACCTATCTTCTATGCATGTTAAATTAGATTAAGAGTTTTATATGAAAATAATAACTTTGTTTATTAACTTTTTTATTTCCATCTGTAATTTAAGGTTGTTATTAATTATATTTTTAATCATTATGGTAACTACACCAATAGTTTTTTAAAACTACTTCACATATATTTGTACAATATGATTATATGCTTTGTTTCAATTCCAAGGCTCCTCTAGCAATTATAGGTGGAACTACAAGTTTGACAATCTTATTTGTAGGTTTATATACAAATTGGCATATGCATGTTAGATAGTTATTGTGTATTGATTTTCATGACTCGCCTTGTTGGGATTTGACATTTCAGGTGATGATTCATGTGTTGATTTGTATGTTAGTTGGGTTATGATCTAGATTACGAAGACAAGAGTTGCAATGGTTGACTGAACCTAAATGATGAATTTAATGGAGTATTAGTTAATGGATGATAAGAGATTAGCTTTTGGATAATGTCTTGTAGATAGGTTTTCAATTTTGATTATATTTTTGAATACCAAATTTAACCCTTAGAGAGATATATAGAGATATTATATATATGAAAGGAATTTTGTGATATCTAGCCCTTTGTGAGCCTTGGGCATATTTGACCCATGATCGAAATATTTAGCGCAACAACCACATCCTAGTCTAAGTCATGACTCATCTTCTTCTTCCTCTTCTTCTTTTGACAAACTACGAAATATCAACGTTTGAACATAGCACCTATATTAGATAATTTAGAATTTAAGTTTTCACAGAAATTGTATTTAACTTGATTTTCATGGGAAATGGGAATCTTTTTCTAGAAAGCTTGATTAAATTTAAAATTCAAATCATTTATATACTAATTTCATAATGCACATAAGTAAACATTGACACATCATTGTTTCTTAATAATGTGAGAGTTGTTTTTGTCTTTGTTGGACTTATTTGTGTCTTGAGGATCTTGTAGTCCCATGTTATTAACTTTACAATTAAAAGTGGATGTACTTATATATAAATAAATAGACATATTAAACTCTTTTATGTTTAGTTTTATTTCAAATAATAAAAATTAGTTTTAGTTAATTTTAAATCTATAATTTTTTAATTCTTTTCTTATTTTTAATTTTATCTTTAAAGAAATTATCTTTATGATTTTTTCAATTCTACTTAAAAAAAGAAATTAAACATGGATGATCATCAAGTCTTGAACTAAACCTATGAACTAGTAATTTACTTGAATGAACTGGTCCGGTCATGGCCAGATCCGGTTCAATTCAGGCTGGACCCATAACCAATGGTCCAGGCTAGTTCCGGACCATGTTCTAACCTTGTGGAGGTCTGCACCTAAGTTTGGTGTGTTTCCTTGTCTTGCATGAAAGACTTCTGGATGTCAACCTGTAATATGGAAATCAAGAAATTGAATACATCAAACTAGATTGACAAATAACGCTAAGACCTATGTATTAAATTCCATTATCAGGTCGTTGTCGATTTATTTTGACTTAGTCTAAGTAAACCCGTTGCTCTCACTTAGTCTAAGGTCAGCTTCTCCTTGTTAATTTCCTGCCAAAAATTTAGTCAACTTGTACTGTTACGATTCTCAGTTGCTAGCTGCCAATATTTTGACTTCATTGTAGGGGACATTACAGAAAAATTACGTTTGCGTCACGAATCTGTTTTGAGTTTCTGGTTCTTATTTTGTGCGTCATTTAATATATAGTTTTTCTTGAGATAATTGCAAAAGCACCACTTATAATAATATTTAAGTGCAAACAAACCATTCAAATTTTTTATAATATGCCCATAAATTTATATACCTTTTAAAAATTATATAAATAGCATATATACCATTGTTTGAATATCGAAGTTAGTCGTCAAAAAGGAATATTAAGTTGTACCTTGTTTAAAAAATTTTAGTAACAACTTGAAATATATGTATACATTTTTGAAAGCCTTGAGAAAGTAAACCCATGTGTTGAACTGAAATAAGGTATATTTGCAATTTGAATGCAAATACTGGTACTCAATTAAAGTAGGCTACCTTCCATTTTCTCGGTGCAAGATTGGCTAGGCTATTAGTGGAAAAACATGCATATTGCATGCGCTTGTAGACTAAAGGGCTTCACGGCCTTCCACCATCCAAACTTGCATCACTAATATATCCTTTTGACTTGAGTCTCAACTCCTATTGCAATTCTCGAAAGGCATTTTCGTAATTATATGTTATTTTTTTTCCTTTTCTCATTTACGTAATTTTATTTTATTTATATATTTATTATAAATAACATATCAAAAGAAATTTTGAAAGTTTTTTTTCTAATATCACAAGTTTTACAGTATGTAGATTTGTTTATGTGTTAAAGTTAAATCTATAGCAAATACATAAAATCTGATTATGTGATTTCAATAAAATTCTAAACATTTAGCAATTCTGAAATAAAAAACTTTAGAGACAATTCTATATCAAGTAGCCTCAAATAATTAACCCTCGATATAACTTAGAAATTGAACCACATACAACTAAAGTTCTTTCAAAACAAAAATTACAAGTACTTCTTTAATAAATTAGTACAATTTTTTCTAAATGAAAATTTCTAAAAGGTAACCTATAAAAAATGATCTTAAACAAAAGGGATCATAGAATGAAAAATTGGATATTAGTATTTATCTTATATTTGTTTATATTATATAGCTTAGTTTCATGATAGCTATAGGGTGCTTGAAACTTATGGCCCCATTTGCTTCGTTGGTTACTAATTGTTTTAACATATTTTTTTGTCATTTTTCAAACAGATTATTTATTAAGAAACTGACCTAGATGAAAAAAGAGAAGTTTTTACTGATAAACAAATAAAAAAAATCATAGATAAATTAAATACTTACAGATATCAATAGAGATAAAGATAAAAATCGGACAATCCAACTAGGCCCTATGTCATCTAGAGTGCATGTTCTTTGGAGGGTATAGGGCATTAAGATCACATACTCATATTCTACTTTACGAAAACAAATTTATAAAAAATCTTTATCCATATCCTATCCTGTAATCCTCAATACCCACTCGGATTCTACCTGATCAAGTAGAGTATAAGTGGGTGTGCTGTTGGTTACCCACTCACTCCTAATCGTAATGTATAATTTTTTAAAAATTATCTAAATAATGGCATTCTACAATACAAATCAATTTATAAGAGTTGTTAGTCCCCCTAAATCCTCGCTAAGAATACTTCAAGTGTATTTTTTATTTTCTAATGTATATTTCAAATTCTACTCTTATTTCTTTTATTTAATTTTTCTTAAACTCGTTGAATAGCATGAAAATTTCACATGAATCTCGTATGACTTGTCCTAACTCGATGGCATATTTTTTAAAAGTTTGCAAACTAATTCCTTAAATGAAAGCCGCAAGCTTGATTATAAAATATTCTATGCGTCTCATTTCTATTTTTGCTTACAGAAAAACCAGCCTTGCAAATTTTATAAGATGGATCCTAGTTGAAAAGGACCCAATAATATTTCCCGTTATTAGAAGAGCTTTTGGATCTTACGAAAGGTCACGTATTGAGATGATTCAATGTTACACATATCATTATTTACACACGAAATCACTGCAAGGACTTAGCAGGGAACTGATAGCCTATATATTGTCCCTTGAGGTTGCGATGAAATAGTTGTTTAAATCGCAAGTCAAATGTATGATTATACAAATTTATAATTTTATGTTTTTTAATTAAGTATTGATGCAAAACTGTTTAGGTGTAAACTTTAGACATAATTATGAATTTTGGCGTGTGATTATAGATGTTACGATTTTATCGGTTTTTCACGATTTTATTGATTTTATACATTTTGATCAATAGTAAAATCGCGATTTTAACAACCATATATCAAATATAATCGTATCATATGTACACTGCCTTGTGTAAAGAGCAAGTGAATGAGAGACTTATTTTTCACATGGTGCAATCGAAATTACCCCAAGGGTGTATTTGTTTTGCTGGAAAACAGTTTCTGGATTTTCTTTTTCCAAATTAGCAAAATCAAAGCTTTTGAATCATAGTAGTCTCACGTGGCTCTAATTAGTATTGGTTTTCAGCATCGGTTAATATTGAAGGTAAAAGTTGTAGTGAATAATCGAAGTGGTGTTTAATCATGTACAAGATGCTTCAATAGAAAAATGAGAAATTTGACTTCCTTAATAAAATAAGGAAATCATTTTCCTCACTCTCGCCATGGCAATTTTTCGTCATCCCTAACCACCACTATTAGTGGCTAGAGATTGCTATTGTCTTTTATTATCATTTGCAACTACGAGCTATAAGGATTTGTAATTTGCTGAAAATATTGGGAAAATTTTTAATTTCAAAAAATTTGATTGTAAAAAAAATTATAAACGCCTAAAACACGTTCTCTCAAGACATACTAATGTAATATAACAAATTGAGAATGCCTTTTTACAAAAATGGAAAAAAAAAAAATTACTAGTGGCAGTTATGTAATTCTAGGGACTCTTTGAAAAATTGAATTTTTTGCGTTTTGCCTTGTACAAGGGAAAACGGGCCAAAGATTAAAACACACTAGTTTTCCATGTGATGCTTGTCGATGATTGGCCAAATTCTTTTTTCTAGGCATTCAAAATCGCATTTTCATTATTTTTGGAAAGATTTCATGATGCCATAACTTTTAATAGAAATTTCAAATTTCAGTATCATTTGTGGCATAATTCTTATTGTTTTTAACTTTATAATAGGAGTTTTTTAGTCCTTTTCTTTTTCTTTTTCTTTTTCTTTTTCTTTTTCTTTTTTAGTGAATTTTAGAGTTTTCATATAAGTAGTATGTTGAAGAGCTAGAATTCGGTTTTGACAGTTTTCAATAATAATATATAGTGAAAGACTATGTCCCTATTCTTTTCATAATCGTGTTTTTTATTGAATTTCAAATTTTAATACTTATTTGTTTGGTCTTCTTTTGAATCAGTAGGCAAATAAAAGATTACTTTTTTTTATAATCGTGCACGATTCAACATCTCAATTTGATTCTTTTTCCTATTAAGCTTTTGCTACGTTACTTACTCATTCAAACATGGATGCAATTAGTTACCTTTTAAAGTTTTCTAAAGCTAGCATTATAAAATTACAAGAAAGAATATTACAATAATTTTGGATAAACTATGGGACAAATGCAACACGCATGTATTTTCCAAAATGTTATGTCAATCCACCTTATTTCCTCTATTGCAAGAGTTGATGTGATGCTGATACTTGTGCTGACACTTCAACTTACTTTGGACGACACCGTAGGGTCATGAAATCTAAGACTATTTTAAGATGGCTGCGTGGAAGATGCAACTAGCTCCAACACTTATGTCATTAAACATGGTAAGCAACGGCAAATGATCACGCTGCTTCAAGAGATTTAAAAAACCCTTAATTGTATGCAGCTGAATGTATGACGTACATTGCGTGCTGTGGTTTGTCATGTAGAAGTATGGCAATAAGATGGCGATTGCTCTAAATAAAAAAAGGTTATTTGATGTAATATATGAAGGGCTATTTATTAATAGTTGATGCATGAAAGTTGACATTGGCCGTTTTTTAGAATCTATTTTATGGCCTATTTTTCATCTATATCTTTTTTATCATCTATATATGATCTATGTTCGGTTTTGTTGCAAACAGAAGATGAATAAATCAAGTCTATAAAGATAATATCATAAACTATCCAATATATGACAAAAAAATGTTATCTAGTCACTATTATACTACATATTAAACACTTAACTACATATTACATAGCTTAACAATGTGTTTGCTAATAAGACACAAAGCAAGAATATGTAAAAATAAACGAAATTAGTTGAAAAGAAAAATACGATGAAAGAAAAGAAAGATTTTATTATATTTTTTGTTTGAATTGTTAAGATGAGAATAGAAAGAAATAAGATGGAATATTATTGAATTTTCCAAGATTAAAATATCTAATATTTTTTGAAATTTAGCTTTGTTTATAAGGGTATTTCTGTAATTTTTGGTAGCTCTCATCATTTCCATCAAATTCTTCCCAAGAATAAAGAGAAATGAAAGGGCATCAAATTACCATTATTTTTTTTTTATTTCCATTCTTTTCGTTCTTAGTTTAGTAACCCAAACATCAATTTTCCACTGAATTTATCTGGTTTCTACCGTTTTCATCATTACCAAACACAGTGTAAATCAAGATCCGTAAATTGCATTTCTACACAAGTATGTCCCAAAGAAAAAGAGATGATGACTTGCAATGGTTGTTTCCTAACAGCGACTAGCTATTAAGGCTGGAAATTAAGGTACGATATTGTTGGTCACAGTGTAGGGTTATTTTTACTGAAGTCTTACGGGTCACTAAAAATTTGTCAAAACCCTAACATCCTCCTAACTATAATTTTTAAGCCAGTTGGTGTAAAGATATTACAAACCTCGTCACATTTAAACACATTATATTCATTAGATGCCACATACGGTCCAATGGCAAAGTCGACATATAAGCACTCTATAATGTAAATTATTAAACCAAAATACACTATTCGATCCACACTATGTTTTATATTCTATTTCGTCTATTCGTGTCATAACAAGTACCAAATAGACAAATTTTATTTTATTTAACCATTCTATTGGATACTTTAAGCTTCTTTTATTCTAGACATAAGCATGGTGAATATGCTTCGCTCTGATATTATGATTAGAAATCCTAATATGAGAGCAAACTTGGATTAATGCATAAGAACAAATCGGTTGGAGTAAAAATTTTGCAAAACTTCAGGGAATGGAGGAGGATTTTAGAGTGGGTGATTTTAGTGGATAGCAAAATTTTTCGTTGTTGTCTTTCTTTAAATATGATGGAATAGTTTATAATATTTTTCCTTGAACAACAAGGGAAGGTCACGGATTTTTCAAATTAGTAATGCCATATACTGGCACCATTCAACGAAATTTACAAATATAACTCAAACTTGTTTCAATGTATACGTATGATGAATCTCAATGCTACAATGCCATAAGATGATATTCGAGTAGCTTATAATGATGATTCATGTATAATTAGTTTTTGTTAAAATTCATCCATTTTCGCTCAATCCTATGTCCATTACAACTTCCATATTTTATAATATGTGCTAGGTAGAATTTCTAGAATATGCTGGAATAGATATTTTTATGAATATATTTTAGATGGTAGTTGAAATGTTCTGGATAATATATCGTAACCATTAGATTAAGCTAATCTCAACTATCCATTAAGCATTCCTCATGCATTTGCAACCACATTAAAAAAAATTAAGAAATATACAAATACTTCTTTTTTTTCCCCCAAACACATTCTATCCTATTCTATCATTTTTTACTTCAACAATTTTCTAACAAATATCATTCTTAAATTTTCTATTCCATTTTAATCAAACAACCATCTACGTACTATCAGAGCTTTGTCTAGTCATTTACTAAGTGTAATTCTATCAAATATATTTTTAAACCTTCTCTATTAAATTATGCATAACAAAAGTTAAGTCTAATAATTCAATTCCACTATTGATATTTTATTGAAAATACTATGATTATTGGTCCATCAAAATGAGAACCTGCTTTCTACCATAAGGTCTATAGGACATAATAGAAAATGATGTTGCTATACCAAAAAATATCTCTACTACATCGAAGTTAGAATTGAATAAATTCAGAGCCACTAAAGAGAGAAATTTGAAAACATTATATGTTATTTAGTTGACATAGGCAGATCCAATTTTTCTAAGAATTAATAGAGGTATCAATATCCAGTAATCATGAGATACATCAATGGAGGAGTTTTAAGGTAGTGAAAAGGCACATCTTCTTAGACTTTAAACTTTAAGACATGATTTTGAAATATTAGAATGAGGGATTTAAAGGCTATAAAGGAGTATTATATTAGAATCAATGAAATAGTGACTAAAATTGACAACATATGGGGAACCTATAATTGATGAAAGGATAGTTGAAAAAAATATCATTAACACATATAGGAAAATAGGATTTACATTTTTTATTCTATTTGAACCAAATAGCCTTCCACATACTATCAATTTTTCACACATTATCAGTAATGACAATCCACGAGCATTGTTCCAAAGGCACTATCAATATTTATGTCACATCTATCTTAGTTGATTCAAGGTGAATACATATTTTCTCACAAAGTATTATGTTTATTCGATCTCCTTTCATAAGCCTACAAAGAGCCAATTAATTTAGTAATTAATAGGATAGCTAATTATTCTATTTCCTCATTAATAACTATATTTTTCAAGTTTAATAGTTCTTTATAGTCATTGAATCTTGCATTTTGATATTTGAAAACTCTCATCTTAGATTTTGGACTCTAACAAAGCACATATTCTCCTCCCAAAATAATCTTCCTTTATCATATCTCATGCTTACTTTGTATTAGTAGTTCCATCAATTTTGAAAAAAAAAGAAGAAGAAGAAGAAGAAGAAAATAAAATAAAAAGGTGGATCCTTTGGTGTATGTAAAGTATCTTATAAAATCTTTCAATCTTTTTATTTATCCGACTTAAATATAGCCTACTTTGAGCAAAGTTGTTTTTAGGCTAAGTAATAACATTTTCTCTAATGTATAGATTATGTGATAGGAAGTAAGTCCTCATTTTGATGAAACAATAATAATAGTTTTCCCTAAAAGCAGAAGAATTTTACTATTAGATTTGGTGGACATGTTAGAACTTTTGAGAGTTTAAAGGTATGATGCAATTATGCCTACTAGATGACAAGAGTCGACTCTAATTCCACCATTGTAAAAGAATGGAAATTGGTTAGATATTGTTGAATTTGTCCTTGTAAGTGGAAGGCTTAAAAGGAATACACTATGAGAAGCTTACTTTTGGTGGATGATGATAACTAGAAATTGTGGACCATAGGTAACAGGCAAAGAAACAAGAATAACGAAGCTATAGATTCGGCAATGCTTTTAATTGATATTTTGCAATTGACTGATGCAAATGTTAAGAGTACGGTGTCCTTTTCATACTGGCTTCGCGGTTGGCGGTTGATGGCTTCTAGAAAAAGCCATAACAAACATGTAATACATATCATTTTTTAAGATTTTCTACTACTTTCCCAGCGAACTAAAAATCTTTTGGGATATTCTATTTGTTTCCCAACTAATAACTAGCAAGTAGAGAGCTATAATAATTTAGAAAGTATATAATATTCATTGGATTTGCCCCAAAAGTTTAAGACCTTGAGCTCTCTGGAGTCTCATCTCAGTTGGGTAACTATATCCTTCCATTTCCATTTTGCAAGTTCATTGACAAGCACCCAATAAGTCCTTTTTTTTTCCCCCTCAATATCTTAAATGCTTCAAATGAAAGAAGCTGCCAGTTTTTGAATTTGGCAAATTTGTGAATAGCAATGGCCAAAATAAAAACAATGCAAATGTAAATAAATTAAATATTAACAATATAAATATATAATATTTGTATTGCAAATTTATTCAATCTTTCTTTTTTAATTAATTTACTCAAAATTTAGCACGTTAAGGTTTTAAAACTTAGTTGACATAACGCCTGTTTATTTACAAAGCTTATATTTGTTTGAAACCCCTGTCTCTCATCCCTTGTAAATATATAGTTGGAAAAAGAAGAACCACCTAAACTCATCAAGGAAAGACAGAAATTTTATCTTTTTTTTAATAGAAAAGATGGTTATATTATCACTTGAATGGTAGCACATACATAACAAGGTTATTTATATAGGAAACCATGCAACATAAAGTGAGTCTTACTTGAGAAATCTAAGGCATACTTTACTGACATCAATAGAGTTGTATGTAAACTCAAATCAATTGCAACTATATGATAATCAACAAGTTTCTGGGACCTATTGTTTTGCAAATTTCTAGCATAATATCATCACCTTACTAAACTTCAATATTATTACATACATATTTTAAATATATGTTGTATTAATATTACAATATATGTCTAAGCCAGATCAGATATGGACAGATGCTGAATTATATTTATGTATATATATGTGTATATTATACATATATATTTATATATATATATGGAAAGAGTGAAATGGGGAATTACAAAATCTGATTCTGAAGCTTTTTCAAAAAATGTATACTTCGGACAGATTACATATTAATTCACAACGTAAGAAACTGGAGGTAACAAATCGAGCAAATACGAAAGTAAGATCACCTTGGTTCTGTAACTCTAGGTGATACCTCTCATAAACAACCAAAGCAAAGTTTAGAAAAGCTTGTGATCAATGGTGCAATGGATTCGGACCACTAGGAACCAATCGTTTGTCATTGCCATAGCGGGGATCGATCTCATTGCCGGCGGGCTCAGGGTGCGCATGCCTGCTATGGTGGTGGTGGTGGTGGTGATGGTTGTTCCGACGTGGCATAAAAGGAGCGAAGTCAAATTTGCTTAGCACTTTCCGGTTGCTTAAGCTCCTGCGAGAAATAGAATCATAGTATGTGTTGAAAATGAGATGGCTCCAAGTAATAAGTAGTACCAATAATAGTGAGATCCACAGGAGGGCTTTAAACCAATGTGGAATACTCCTCAAAGCCATTATTGGTGGAGGGGATCAAAGAAGAAAATGGAGTTCATGGGGAAGACAATAATTATATGAAAGCGAAAGGGAAAGAAGGATTTTGAATGACTTCGAAAGATTGACAGCATTTATGTGTTAGACTAGGGATAGGACTAGGACTAAGAAGATTATTTAAAAAAAAAAATGTTATACAACGTTGACATTTGAGTGCTTACTTTGCTTGTGTAGAAATTTGAAGAGAGAGAGAGAGAGAGAGAGAGAGAGAGTAATAAGGTCCAAGTGATGCGGAGAGGGAACACAATGTTCGACCATTTCTTCGATGAACCATAACTTTGCGTTTAAGGAAGTAAGTGCAATTAATGTTTGATTGTCAAACTTCGAATTATTATGCTGTGTTTTGTGTTCAATGACCTCTTATTGACCATAGATTTGTATTTTCTATTTCTTGTTGTAACAACTAAATTTAACCACACGAAAGTAACCGACCAAACTTAGTCACTTTATATCTTTCCGTAAAAGAACACTAACTTACGAAAAGGATATGAGCACCTTATATGTGTCGCTCTCTCTCTTCCCTCTCTCCCTCCCGTACACACACATTGACATATGATACATTATATGGACCCCTAAGTAGACATCCTCATCGATTCAGAACCAGGCCATGCCTTTTAGGAAATGGGGAATCAAAATTGAAACGATGAACTGGGAAATTTCTTTTTAAAAAAAAATCCAACATGATTGCACACGAAAAAAATTGAGAAAAAAGTGGTCCAAATAAAAGATGAGAGTTGAATTTAGTTTACATAGTCCATTTAACTGCTATGTCTAATATACCATGTCATAGTTTTGTTAATTGTTTTCCCCTGATGCTAAGGCCCTCAACAACACCCACCCACACACCCCACCCAACAACAACCCCTAACCCCAACAGCGCAACCCGCCCACCCCCAGCTTCCTCCCAAATCTAATATGATGTGTCCAACGTACGTTGCATCAGTTTTTTTCTTTTTTATAATTTCCCCATTTTTCAGCTTCATGCTACCATCTTTTATATATATATATGTTATATATATATATATATATAGGGTCTGTTTGATGATCTGTTTTTCATTTGTATTTATATCTTTTTCAAAATGATGTGTGTAAATATGTCTGATTTATATGTATATTTTATCTATATTTGGTCTATTTTATTTTTTAATGAGAACTGCCAACTTTTTTTTATCTATATCTAATTCTTTATTATAATTTGTTAAAAAAAGTTTGAAAAAAGTATCTGTATCTTAATCTGCCAACAAAGAAACAAACCCATATATATATATAGATATATTCCCTTTTATTCTTTGCAAGCTGCAACCTTTGTTTCTTTTCCCCCCTTTTTTCGCCAATAATGGCTGCACAGCTACCTTAATTCTTTGTCTTTCTTTCTTGCTATTCCGCTACTACCAGTTCCACTAATTCTTAGCCATGGAGCTAGCCAGGAACCAGTGGAATCAAACGGTTCCTTACCAATTTGGAACTAGCTGGCACGATTTGATTTCTGTTTTAGAACCACCGATGATGGTTCCCAATTCGAAACTGAACCGCGCACATGCCTACCGCTAACAAGGAAAAATAAAGAAATAATAGTACATTGATGACATTGGAGATACCAATTAATAGAAAGGTAATCTCATGATAAAAGCCTAAGCCCATCACAAACATTGTAGATGGTAGGGTTAAATACATTTAACATATTAGTATTTTCAACATTTGCAACTTAGAATACTCATATTTTCATTTTTTTTACACTCTCTATATTGTGTTGTATATGTATCTTAGTTCGTCAATAGACATATATAATTTTGGTTAGCCTAAAATAATTCACATAATGAAATAATATATTAGATATATTTAATTATATGATATAATAAAAATTTTAAAAATAAATCAATAAAATGCTAGCAAAAGAACAAAGCCATACATAGAGATGTAATAAGGGTAGGCTCAGTATGATTTTTTTAGGCTTTCTCAAAACCAAACCTTAAACCATATAGAGTTTTCAAAACTAAACTTTCTTAAGGTTGGTGACCATGAGATAAGAGATAACAATGAATGGTGATGTCATGAGGGTAACTAAGAGAGAGAGAGAGAGAGAGAGAGAGAGATTGTTTATTTATTTTGAGAAAATATCAAATTTGATACCTAAACTTTGCATAAAAAGTTCAATCTGGTGTTGAACTTCAAAATTATCAATTTAATACATAATTAAACTTTTATGACTATTTTTGCTTCCTCATTAATACTATTTACTCTGTTTAGGGATGTAACCGGGTTGATCGTTATAGGGTTTCAAACCCATGATCCATTAAAAACCCTTAGGATTTTATGTTCAGGTTTGCATCATATAACAAATCCAAAAGATACCCAATAACTCGATACTATAATTTAAAAAAGTAATAAATAGAAACATTATTAAAGGCCAAGGAGAGAAAAGAAGACATGAATGAGCTATCATCTTTTTTACCTCCAAGGATAATTTTTCTTTTGTGGCTACTAGATTAGTTATGACTTTTATATTATTTTTTTATTAAATTTTTTTCAAATCATATTTGCTATGAAGATTAATGTTATTTGTATTCTGTTTTATTTTAGTCTCAACTGGATATTTAATTTAACCATTTTTTAAAGATATTATACGGTGAAAAAAATAATATATTTATATGTTTAAATGTTCTATGATGAATGTGGTCTGCAATATTTTCTATCAATTCCACATGCATCATTTCGTTTTTGAATGTATAGGAAACTTGTGTCAAAAGCACCGGCTTTTTTTAATTTATTATTAAAATTTAAAAATAGGTTAAAAAAAAAGGGGTTATAGGGTTATAGGATTAAGTTCTGGGTTCTAAATTAAACCCTATTGGGTGGAATTGGATATAACATCAAAACCCTATAGGGTTATAGGGTCAGGTTTGGTAAACCCTATAGGATAGCAGGTCGGGTTTTGGTTTCATATGATCTGCCCAAAACTCGACCCATTTACAACCCTAGCTTTGTTTCCTTAACGTAGAATGTAGTCTATCAATACTAAATGATATCAAGAGAAGTAGTAAAAATGAAATTATTAGGTTATCTATTACACGTCAACAAATTTAGCAAACGATATTAAAAATGTAGTAAAAATAGTCATAAAAGTTTAATTGATCATTTCAAAGTTTAGATACCAAATTAAATTTTCACAAAAGTTTAGATACCAATTTTGACAATTATCCTATTAATTTTTTTTAGTATTATAAGTATTTTAAACATTAATATTACATTGTCTTTCTTTTTTCTTTTGTGTGTGTTTAGGTTTGGGATCCACTTTACTGCCAAATCCCAACCTAAAACCCAACTAAACTATGAAACCAGTCCCAAAAGCGTATAAGTGATTTTAGGCTATATGATTTCCTATCCTATAGGGTAATCGTCGCGTCAAAGACCCTATGCAGACCGCTCAGCTGCATGTCTAGCTACACAAAGGCCATACCATCCAGCACCGGCAATTCAATTTCGCTTGACAATGGTGACCTACAGTACGAGCTAAACCCACATGACTCTGAACCTGTGTTGAAAATGGCTCCCATTTGATTATATGCTGACGCAGAAGAATCGTGCAAAATCAAGGCAGAAGCTGCTGGATATGAATAAAATGTGAAGTATTACTCCCTTTAATCTTGAAAAGAGCGTTTAATTACTTGATTGCCAAAATCAAAGCTGACGTTGTTGTCTGAAATATGATAATGTGACGTCGGACTGATAAGCTCACATGAATTCAAGTAACAGAAGATTTAGAGGGTCCATTATACTAATACTACAAAAATTATACATTAAAAATGGAACATCTACTCTACAACAAACGCTAAAAACATACTACCATTCAGACCAACAACACTTAACTGAAGTCTTTGTTTTCACAAATCAATACATATCCTCTATTTATCATTTGAATAGTCTTCAATACATACGATATTCCAAAACTCGCTAATTGGTTGCAACTATCAATACAACAGCTTATAAGATCACCACTTGTACCTAAAAAGAATGAGTTAGAGGTCAGTATGATATATCAACACTCACATACACGTGAACAACTAATCACAAACTTACAAGAAATTACATGCTATACATGCAACAAGAAATCATTAGATTATATGAGTAATCTATTCCAACAACTATAAAAAGGATAGCTCAATACATTGGTTCTTATGTAGGCATATATATACATATATATTGGATATGAGTAAATATTGCGAATGATACTAAACTTTGACAAAATATGCAATTAGAAAGCTAAACTTTAAAATTAATCAATTTAATACATGAACTTTGAAATTGGTCAATTTAATACTTAAAAGAACTTTTCTTATACGCCAACAGTTTTGTTATATTGTTAAAAAAGTCAAGCAGAATTATGGTGTTAGCTAATTTGATGGAGAAACTATTAACATACACGAAAAGTTTCTTAAGATACTAAATTGATCAATTTCAAAATTCACGTACCTAACTGCATATTTTGTCAAAGTTCATGTATCATTTATGATATTAACCCTATTAAATATTGGTTACTCCTTGATAACTACACATTTGAACCACCCAAATCTACTTGCGTCCTTCCTTGGTGTAAATCCATTCTAGATAATGTCACACAAGGATTATTGAGTTGTCGTATTAATAGCGTGGATGCTTCACACCTATTAAAAGTAAATGCATACCTTCAACAAGCATATTCAAAACCAACTATTAAATAAGTTTTAGTTAATACCAACTATCCTAAGCAATAGCAGATCACAAGCAATAAGACATGTACCTAAAATGTAGACTCTTCTTGAGCTCTAGAATCTTCTAAATCTAAGTTGTCTTACAACTAAAGTATTTCAAACTATTCACACTTCCAAATTTACCTATAAGTCGCATTTCCTATAGTTCTCACTCTTACACCACCATTGGTATTGAAGTTTTCTATAAGATACTTATATATATTTAGTTTAAATAATATAAAATATTGATTTGAAATGAGAAATTGATAATTAATTTAATAATATATAGGTTTCAAGGTTTTAAAACAACATTAGATCTTAAGGAAATGAGTTGAACAAGTTTCGAGCGTTTTTAAGAAGAATAAAAATATAACTTTTGAAGAAGTTGTATTGAACAAAGGTCTAAACATGGCTATGTTTGAAGTCAAGGTATGAACAAAGCGAAACAAAAGTTGAAACATGCCTAACATGTCCATGTTAAAGTTCCCTTTCAAACTTTGATTTGTTTTCAAAATATACACAATCACATTGCTTCTTTTATATTATCTCATTCTAAAATATCTATCATTTTCAAGAGAATTCAAGAATTGCATGAACTTTGATTTGTTTTCAAAATATACACAATCACATTGCTTCTTTTATATTATCTCATTCTAAAATATCTATCATTTTCAAGAGAATTCAAGAATTGCATGAATAATTACTTGTAATTCTTTAGACTTTCTTCTTCTCCTTCAAGAATTTATTAAGTCTTCACACCTCAATACACAAATTGATAAACTTTAACATCAAAAAATATAAAATAATAATCTACTTGTTTCCTTCAAGAAAGTGTGAAAACTTGCTTCGAAATTCTTGGATGTCCAAAAATTTGCAACTCTTTCTAAAACGCATCACTTGCAACACCAAAATCGTATTAGTCATGTGTTATCTTGTTAACAACAGCAAAAAACAAAAAGGAACTTCAACTTATCACGAATATGCGTTTAAGATTTTTCAAGATTATTGGGAAAGGATGGTTGGGAGGGAGGAAGATGAACTATCAATAATGTAAAAGATGAAAGATAGAAGGATACTTTACTTAGGGAAATATCAATATATTTCTAAACATATCTATTGAGACTTAGGATGAGATAAGATTAACTCCTCCCAAAACTAAGGATAGAAAACTACAAATTTACCCATATGTATAGATTACTATTTAAGTTATTTCACATAGATCAATAGTAATTCTAACAATTCCCTCTACAAAACATAATTATTAACATTTAGATATGTCATTATTTTGTCTTCTCAAAAAGATTCACCCTTTATGATCATTTATGGATTTCAGTTGCCGCTTTGCTTTAATGCTTTGTTCAAGCCTAATTGTGCATTAATCCCACCATATCCCTTATCATAAAAGAAGAAAAAACTGGAAAAGAATTTTTATTTGTCACATTTCTTGATGTTGTCCTTTGTTTGTGCTTTAGTGCGTAGAAAATTGGATCATTATTTAAATCTTAAATTCCCTCCCCAACTGAAGATCTAATACCAACTTCTTATGAATTTGATTTGTTTTTTTGCTATGGGAATCTAATCTTAAATTATAGGGCAAGACTGAAAAAATAGATCAACTATAGTCATATACAAACTCAAGGTTCTCTATCTCACTTTCCAATTTCACTATAACAACAAATTTAAGGAAATAATGCCAAAATCCTAAAACATAACACAATATTGGAAGTTGTTTGGCCAACACACAGCACAAAAGAGGACACTAGATTTCTCTATGCTCTAGGATTTTAGTAGATGTGGCTCTGGAGAGATTCCATGCTAAACTTTCCTGAGTGTGTACCAAGTTAAAAATTTTAAATGATACCATGTCCTCCAATATGCATACTTTAGTATACTTAAGTTCAAGTACACTATAAGAAAATTGATACATATTTTACCATGAATTTAGCAAGTGTCTCAAGAAGCTTTTAGTTTTGGTCTATCTATATATACCACCTATTTTTCAAAATCATGCTCTAGCCGTTCCTTTTAGTTTTGATAATGGAAGCAAATAATGATGGAAGAAAATATTAATATAGCCTTAAGCTGCTGATAGTGGAGAATTTTTTGTTTTTCAACTATGAAATTACAAATATAGCCTCTGTAGAGGGTCATTTTAATAATTAGGCTTTTGGCCCAATTTAATACCATGGGCCGATCTTAGTGACAAGGTTTAGAAAACCAAGTCCAATAAGAGATATCATAAGGAGATTTGGCTTGATAAGCTTGGAATAAGGATCGTTAAACCAGTCCATTCTACTCTCGGCATTATTCCATTTTCTCATCTACGAAAAGTAGACTCCAAAAATATCTTCCTGACTTAATTTGGGCTTTGTTTCTCTAAATTCGGGCCCATGTGAATAAAATAAGCCTTAAGTCCATTTTAAATATAAGATGAGTTGTTTTAATAATAATGGGCTTCTCTTTATAATACAAATAAACCCTCTAACCCATTCACTCAGCCCAGCCCACCATTAAAGATAAGAGGACTTCAATAACGGTCGTTCGATGTTTGGCTATGATCTAACGGTGATCAGCCATGCTTAATCTCATGTGTCGGATCAGGCATTATCCAATAGCTGATATTAGCCTCTACCATCTATAAAAAGTGGCTTCTCTTCCCTTTTAGGGTGATCCTGCGTTTTGCAAAGATCGAGAGTAACGCAAAAACTCTGGCAAAATAATTCCATAAAGAATCAAAGCAACTATTTTGCAAAGAACGGGTCTAAAATGATCCAATCTATCTTATTTGATCTTCTTTCACACTCACGCACTCAAGAAATCGAATTTGTCTATTCTTCTTCCCATGTCTCTCTTTGTGATATCTTACACGTGTCATCAATTCAAGACTTCTCTTAGATCGACCATCACACCTATCATACGTGATCGACTAGTTGTACCAACCTACTATACAGCCTCTAGACCCTAAATGGATCTAAGGTGAGCAAAATAAAGACAAGAATACAAAACGATATAGAAAACCAGCGAAATTATAGAAGCGAAGGTTAAACTAGTAAACGTAGATTACAGATTTTATGGAGGTTTTGAAAGTGAAAAAGGATAATCAAATTATAATTGCACAATTGGTATTTTTTACAAAATCAAAAGTTTATATATATATATATATATATATATACATATCTTTTATCATCATTAAGTGGAATAAAAGATGAGTGGTTCTTAGACATTCTATTTGTTGGGTTTACATAGGGTTTAATGTTTTATAAAGATCAAATCTTTCACAGCAAAAATAAAATAAAACCTTAACCCAATATCCATGTGTATCGATTAGATTAAAACAAAGCAAATATTTTGATTTATACCTTTTTGATGCTTTAGAACTCTGAGATTCAGATATAAGATGTTGCAAATGCGAATACCCTCTACTGTATCCACATGAATGAATTTCCAATCGGATCTATGTGTGTGCTAACACCTTGGAATGATTCCAAGTTTTGGAAATCTCTCACAGAAGGGTCTCTCTTGTTTTAGTTACAGAGTTTCTCTATAATTCTAATGTGACGGCTAGTGTCTACAAACCCTAGAGGTGACCATTAGCTCCTATTTATAAGAAGAAGTGACTGTTGGTAACCTACCCTAATCTTATTAGGGTTTTCTCCATTAATCGACACATATCTTATCAAATAACAATTTTATTTAATAATTATTTATTATTCTTAATCTAATTAAGAAAAATTATATAATTATATAATTCCCGATATGGTTATCTAAAATAACCCATGATCCAATCAGTTTATTCTTTGTGTGTGACCATAAGTTCACTTAATGTTGGCAGTAGCCTTAAAACAACTTTTAGACCTACAAGACATAATTGGTCTCTAGCAAGACTTTATGCCAACCCAAATTAAGTGAAGATCTGTGATCCAATTTTACCTATTAACGGTTAGTTACTTAATCATTTTGTTACACGATATCTTATAATTAAACATAAAGTGTAGATCAATACACTCTTATATTGTTTAATCACATATTTCTTCAATCCAGAGTATGACTGATTTAAACGAATGATATTAATAACTCCTTATCAATTTATTCAAGCACGGCCATGCATTTCTCAGTCTTACTCATCAAGAGGCCAAAAGATATCTCTCTCAAATTAATGAGAGTAACAAATCCCATCTTGATCACTCAATTTCCTCTACATTATTTATATTATGTCCAATCTCAACTTTTATAATTATCTAATTAAAGATAATGTTTGATTGAGTCAAAACACAATATTTCTCATGTTGGAATCCATGGTGATTTCAGGTCTAAGAACTGAAACAACACTGCAAATGAGAAACACTTATCACATTTATTCATATAACATTCCTATATTTGTCATTCCAATACAATGTACTCTTACATGTATTTATGTGCTGAATTAATATCTCATATCCATTATCAATAAAATATGATCATCATCCAGCCAACATACTAGTCTTAATTCATTATTATTCCATATAATGAACAACTAGGGATAATTCAGAAGAAAATTATTTCTCACCTTATGGTTTTACTATTGAAGTCAATACTTTAATGAATAAGGACTAACTAATTTATTCAAGGAATAATATTTTATCAAAGCAAAAAGTCCAATAACACCTTTGATAAAGAAAATGACTCATATTATATAGATAATAAGCATTTAAATGACATAGAATCCATATGGCCTAGGACACATCACTAGCACTATATTTGGCAACACCTTCTATTTAAGGTATGCCACATACAAAATGAGACCACGTATGGTATCGTAGTAGTTCTGTAATCTTATTTGGCACACCCTTAATAGAGAGTGTTACAAAAAATAGGCAATCCAAGGACCATAACTTTTTTTTTCCTATTAAGCAAATGTAATTTATTATTTAAAAAATAGAAACTAAAGTATGAGACAGTTATTTTGTTATATACTCCACTCTCTCTTTTTTGCTCTCTCTCTTCTTCCTCTTAGTTCTTTCTCTTTCTCTCTTCTTCCTCTTAATTTTTTGTAATAAAAACCATTCCCAATCTTTTCTTTCTTTAATTTCGCATACACAGTACAGGTATCATATGCTAATGTGTGTGTGTGTGTGTGTATAAATTCATATAAATTGTAAATTATCCTCCAAACTTTATATATACCGTAACTTTTAAATGTTGTGAATAATCTCCAAAATTTCAATAAATTAGCACCATAAAGTTGTTTCGTTTTTTAGCTTGAAGACACACTAGCATTAGGTTTATAGAATATTAAAGTGAAATTTGAAAATTTCAAGGGGTCAATTAGAGGATTTAATTGCATATTATGATTATTTGTCAATTTATTAAAATTTTAAAAATTGACAATAATCTTATAGCCTAATGGCATCACATATAGTCTCTCAAGTGAGAGATACAGGATTCGAATTCCTCGACCTATTGTAAAAAAAAAAAAACATTTAATAAATTATAACATTTAAATATTAAAAAACACATCACACGATATTTAAATTTTAGAGATTAGTTGCATTCCATTTCTTCTGTATTGATTGACAACCAATCTGTAATTCCCAATGTAGTGCATGGGAGTAGGACACCTTGTTCATGGTTTACAAAATGCTTTAAAAGCTGGATACCATTTTTCTGACATTGTCGTATTTGACCTACCTCCGGAAATTCACTAAGAAAGGGTTGACCTAACTATTCATAGTGTGTGTATATATATATTAGTTTCATCAAAAGCATATATGGTGACAACTAAAGTTTTCGTCTACTTATAACTAATTAATAATCTTATAATGTCGGGATATGTGAAGTTTGCATGGGAGATATATCAGTTCCTTCGCTCACACTCTTTATATTCCCCACTCTTCCACCTACTCTTGTACTAGTAGTTAACTAATTCCATTTGAATATTCTTCTAAATGAGCTTGGATCTTCGTAGATCGTAAACACCGGACTCTATGAACTCTATACAGTCAGCAACCACCGTCCCATGAAGATCCAAAAAACGCGTTTTAATATTTTAATTGGGTTCGATTGATTTTCGTTCTTGATATCTCCCTCTTGAGATGTTTTCAGAAATTTCACCTTCTTGATTCACCATCAAGACATACCGAATTTCGCTTAAAGTATGTAATCATGGAGGTCGGTCGAATGTTTATTAGTAAGTATAACATCATACACACTCATAGCAACAAGAATCGGCTTAGAACAATTATTTAACAAGCGCATGCAACTTAATAAATCATAGAAAAACCCACCGCACACTTCTATCATATTTTAATTTAAGAAATGTTTGAGTTGCTCTAATAATTCGTCAAAATGTTGAACGTTAGTTGAATGATATAATAAATAATTACACATGAAAGGGTATAATTATAAGTAAGGTAATAAGGTTAGCTGTTCATGTTAACGAATCTTGTCTCGTCTATGTGTAAATGGGTTTGTGTCCAAATTTCTCAACCCATAATACCACCATCTTAGTAATTGTGTTTAAAAATTTAAGCATGTAAAGAAACCCATTTGATAAACATGGTCAAAATTGGACAGGTTTATCTATTTAAAAATTAAAAATTGATCTCATTACATTATATTATCTATAAAAATAATTGAATCACAAGTTAAAGTATTAAAAAATCAAATTATTTAAAATTTTAAATATGACATATATAATACTACCATAAAAATCTTAAGTAAATCAAGTCTAATTAACATTGTAAAATAAATCATTCATTTACTTCACCGTATCTATAAGTTAAACTAAGTCATGACTTGTTTAGGCTCTAGTATTGATATTCAAATTAGCCGCATCCTTTTCTTGTTGCTAGTTTTAATCTAATAGAGATTAAAGAGAGAATTACTAGATTGGACTCATGTGCATGGTAAGCCTGCAAAACATATCACGGTTAGTGGCACATTAGGGTTGGGTTTGGCATGGCCACTTTGCTACTTAAATCAGCTAGTGTATTGATGTGAACATAATTAATATATAGATATGAGAGAGTTCATGTGGTATTACCATTCCTATGAAGTGGGAGTAGATATTTATAATAGATGGATCCTTGATAGTTGAGTGTGTCGTGGGATCATAGGCAAGTGAGCAGTTGGCGATGGTTACAATGGATATAGAGTGAATCAATTAATCCATGTTCACTCAAGCTGAGCCCAAGTAAAGAGATTATACTAAGTGATCTTGAGTTAGATGTTGTATGGATGTTATAGTGATCAGTTAATACTTCAAGCCAAGGTGAAGTGCGCCCTAGCAAGACCTTAGGCTCTATTGCTATGAGCTGGCCATTAGTCCAATGGGTCAACCAATGCAACTAATGGATTGGATTGGATTAGACTTGAGAGGCTATGATCCATATTAGATCATCTAACAAGTCTATAGTGAAAAAAATTATTAAAATGTTACAAAGATATTAATAAAAATAATTCATTATCTCTTTTATCTTTCCCTAGTGTCTATACATCATCAAAGTTTGATAGGCATACTAAAAGATTACAATTGAGGATTCAATAGGGTAAATAAATTTAACTTTATAGAAATTTATTGAATATTTAATTAAGAGAGGTAAAATATATATATATATTTATTATTTTATTTCTTAACAAACACTTTTACTTGAATTGACACTGAATTGATTAAAAAAACGTTCAAGTGAATTTTTTCCAAGTTTTATTTAATAATCTCGGCATAAATGACAGTAGCAGATTGATGTTAATGGTAGATGTTATTGTTAATTTGAAACTCCAGGTTATTCCTTTCGGCAGACTGAAACGGTGGATTTTGTAAAATTTTTTATGTATGGCCATGGAAATATTTTGTTTATGTAGATGAGTCCCACTGTGAAAGGCCAATTATGGTTGTGGGGGGTGGGGGTGGGTGAAATTAAAGTGAGAAACGACACGAGCTATGAGGATTTGTTGCATTTAATATTCACAATTATTAGAATTGACCCTATCACTTTTCAAGATTTTTTTTTTTTTCTCGGTAGTTACTTTTCAAGAGCTGTTTCATATACATCTTATAGTTTTTAAATTGATCCATTGGTCTCCTTCTCCTTCTCCTCTAAATCCACCAGCACTAATTTCTTGCCAGCAGCTCATATCTTGCCAGCTTATGTCGCCCCAGAACCTGTAATTGATCCATCATGTCCTACCTAGAGATCTCCACAGGTTATCTGACGTGGATCCATCAGTTACAGGTCTAAAAAATGGGACACGTAATCGAATTTAAATTGACATGGGAACGTCTAAGCCCATAGACCCGTCAGCCCTAGATAGACATCTAAACCTAACACGGACTAACCACAATGAGTCTAGCATTGGACCCGTCCTGCTGAAGCGATTTTGACTAGCCAAAGAAACTTATTGGGTTGGCAGGTCCTATGTGGGTCTATTCGGCAGGTTCAAGAGGGATCAACAAGAAAAAAAAAATATGCGAAAAAAATTAATAAAATGATCAAACCCGTTTAGACCTGCCCTATGAACCAATGGGTCCATAGTCCGACCCGACCCAATCCAAACTAGAGAGATATCCAGCCTTAGGGCAGGTTGGAACGAGCCGGGACTAACCTATTAACTTCTAAAAAAATTAAAGAAATAAAAATTCTTAAATCAAAATAAAATTTTAAATTTTAAATATAAAATGAGTCTAAGAATATACCACTCCCTAATAATATTCATTTAATATCACCAAGGATGTGTAATTGTTTATATACAAGCACATCCTTATTAAGTTAAATATTAACAATGTAGAAGAGAGTAACAATCTAAGAGTAGAGCTTATAAAAGAAAAAGAAGTATTACATTGTTTAAAAGTAAGATTCTTCTCTTAGTAGAACTTTATATAAAACATGAGACATGGTTTTAAATTATATTTATCATATATATTGTTGCTAGCAATACATTAAATATTTTGAATAGATAATTAATCATTTTCATTCACATGAAATATAAACTAAACATTAAATATTATTTATTTTATTAACTTTCCAATTATTTTGTATTTTATATTTATTTTTATTTCTTCTTTTGATAATAAATACTGCATATTTATTTTGTATTAAAACAGACCTGATCAGACCCACCGAGTGTAGAAGCCCTAGTTAAACCCATCCTACTAAGCAAATCCCAGTTCAGATCGGACCCGATGAGATGTTTAGTCCACTAATCCCACCATATTTATTATCTTTTCATACATCTAATGCCGATCTAATTTTTATTGCTACAGTGACTTCATATGCTCCTAAAAACAAAGGCATTTATTGTACCTGGTATATGAGAAGGCATTGCACGAACATATCCACTTTATATTTTATGGCACGAGCCACAAATAAAACTATACAAAAAAAAAATCATGAACCGAATCGGAATGAATCGTACCGAAGTTTCGATTTTTTTTTTTTAAATGGTTTGGTTCAATGAAGAGCAAATTGTTTGTGGTTCGGTTTAAGACCTAAAACCAAACTGAACTGTTTTACTTATTAAAAATTCAAATATTTTTTTCTTTCATTTTTTTATTAAAAATTATTTATTTTTTAAATTTTTTACTTAAATATGTGTCATTCATGAGAATGAAATTAAATTAAACATCTTGTGTTTTGATTGCAGTGATGTGTCTATAAATAAGATAGATTTTACATTTTAGCATATAGTGTTTTGACTTCTGAACATTCTTTTTTTTCCTTTTTTTTTGGTTCTTTTGTTTTACTAATTAATCTACTTCTATTACTTAGTTACTTATTGATTTATATAAGTGATAATGTGTTAGTTAGAAGTATACGGTGAATTACAATTTGTGCCTCATATAGGGATAGAGTTTAGTATTTCATTATAGTTCAAGATGATTTAAGAAAATAAGACCTATATACGATTATAATTTTATGATAGATGAAATCTCCCTCTCATGATAAGTTTTGCATGTTTATATGGGTAAATAATTAGTTTTAAATATTGTTGTTTATATTTGTATTGGTGATAAGAAATATGTAATTAAAGTTTTTTAATAGAATGTATTTTTATTTAAAAAATGAAAATGGTTCGAACAGTAAATTGAGCTGTATCGAACCATTTTTTCTTTTTTCGAATCTAAAAATTTATGAACCAAGTGAAAACGTGAAAAAGTACTATGAAATACTCAAGAGGGGGGATGAATTGAGTATTTGCCTTAATATATATCTAATAGCAACAGATAATAAAAACGCAAATTACAAATGAAATATAAAAGAGATAAGGATAGAAAATATTAGTCCAAATATAACATGGAGTCCAGCACACTTCCTATTCTCCATGGTCCACCAATTCCTCCAATCGAGGACTTCACCACCACTTTTATAAATCACAAATGTATGCTCAAGCTGAGCAATTACAATTCCTTACAACACACAGGAAATAAAATATTTCATTTCTCTCTCCGGATGCTCTTTAAGAGATTACAGGTAGAAGAACAGAGCACTAGAATTTTTCCTTTCTCTTTGCAGATATTGCAAATTTAATAAATAAGAGAACAAGAAAATTAATAATATGTTATATCACAAATAAAATCTCTTTCTGCATTTCACTTTTTTTTTTTTTTAATCTCCCAAGGGCAGTATATATATGGCCTTAAAAAATTCAAATGCCTGTTAAAGACAATGTCTTTAAGTCACCAAGCATTTAATGTGCTTCAACGACTCTTTCTTGCCATATTGGCTCCAATATTTAAACTATCATGCCCTAAAGATTCATCGCGTCTCAAAATTTACCTTCGACAAGTCTTTACTCCATCGAGCTTTAAATCAAATTGTTGCGCCCTAAGCTCTGATACATCGATCCCTCGATGTGACCATCAATCAAGACTGTGCATTTTTAAGCTTTATTGAGTCTCGGTCTTGAACTTATCGAGCCCTTAACCAAGGCTATGCGTTTATTGAACTTGTCAAACTTTGATCTAAACTTTGCCACACCTTGACTAATTGACTTGTTGACCCCTCACAAAGACCCTAGACTAATGTCTCTATATTTTTGGCTTGTTGAGCTTTCGTCTAAATTTTGTCACGCCTTAGTGAGTGAATCTATCTAGTTCTTGACTTGTCCTTTGACCAGGGCTGTACCTGCTAAAAACCTGCAGAAACTCCATAAAGACACACAACATACACATACATATATTTGACTAATTAAGTACAATTTGCAAAAATTGAATTGTTAATTATGCATCATATTATCTCATCAAAATGCATATTGAACATACAAGTTCAACAATCTTTTTTGATGAGGACAATATTGTGCACAATTAGTGCCCTTTCAATTTAGCATACACTCCCTCAATTAAGCATATGGGTTTCAAAGGAAGTTTCTCAATTTTAATTCAAAGACTTGATGCTTAATTCTAGGAAGATGCAAACTGCACTGAAGACATTATTGAGCTCCCCTTTTGTACTTATCGAAATAGACCACATCCATGCTTGTTAATTGTGCATTCTATACACTTTTCCCCCTTTGTGCTTATAAAAAAAAATGATAGACTTATAATATTGTAAATAAGAAGAGATGCATAGATAACATACAAGAATCAACAATTTGCCTCACTCAAGAAGGTCTTCGAGCATTTCATTCAACACAAGACAGTTACCTCATCAACAGAGGACTTTACATTGCTTAGCAGAGGACTTCACAACAGTTGCCTCACTAATAGAGGACTTCACATTGCCTCAGCAAAGGACTGTACAAATGCCTATACACACATAAGACTTCACACACTTGTCTCAACATTTGAGGACTTCACGCACCTGCTTCAACACATGAGGACTTCACACACTTGCCTTGATAAACGACTTCACTATCTACCTCACCATGAGGACTTTACTCACTGCCTCACACATGTATAAAAGATTTTTGCAAGCAGAATAGATTACACCCGTCACAGAAGCATGTATGAACATTTAATAGCTTATTTTATCCTTAGACCAAGTTTTAGATCATCTTGGCTCCATGATATTTTAGCACTCATCCTTAGACCAAGTTTTAGATCATCTTGGCTCCATGATATTTTAGCACTCATCTTGCTTGATCATGTCCAATTCTCTTTCAAAGTGCAAAATCAATCTTCACTCAAGGGTTTTGTAAAAATATCAACAATCTAATTATTTGTATCAACAAATTCCAAGTTGATGTCTCAATTTAGAACATGATCTCTAATGAGATGATGTCTAATTTCGATATGCTTGGTCCTTAAGTGTTGAATCGATTGTTTTGTCAAATTTATAGCACTTGAATTATAACAGCGAATTGGAACATTTTCATATTTTAAACCATAATCAAGCAAATTTGTTTCATCTATAAAACTTATGCACAACAACTACAATAGCTATATACTCAACTTCAGCAGTTGAAAATGCAACCGAATTTTGTTTCTTTAAGTGCCAAGATATTGGGGGATTTTCAAGAAAGTGGCATATGCTGCTTGTGTTTTTCCAATCTACTTACCACCTAGCAAAGTTAGCATCGGAGTATCCAGTTAGATCAAAAGAGATCAACTTTGGCTATCACAAGCCAAATTCAATCATTCCTGCAAGATATTTGAAAATGCGTTTTACTGCATTCAAGTGTGATTCATTTGGGTAAGATTGAAATCATGCACATACACATACGAAGAACATGATATCAAGTCTAGAAGTTGTTAAATATAAGAAGCTGCCTATCATGCCTCTACAAAGCTTTTCACACATATCTTTCTCATTTTCATCTTTATCAAGTTCTATACCTATACTCATAGGTGTAAGTCTTGTTTTGTAATTATCCATTTTAAACATTTTCAACAGATCTCTTGTATATTTTGATTGATTAATGAATGTTCCATTTTTCAGATTGTATTATTTGAAGACCAAGAAAATAATTGAGTTCTCCCATCATGCTCATTTCAAACTCTTTCTTCATGGATTCAATAAGTTCATTTAGGAGACTTATATTTGTAGCTCCAAACACAATGTCATCTACATAGATTCGCACAATCAATGTATCTGACTTGTGATTTTTAATAAACAGAGTTTTATCAATTTTTCCTCTAGAAAATCCATTGTTTATAAGAAAGTTATTAAGTCTTTCATACCAAACTCTAGGAACTTCATTTAGATCATAAAGAGTATTGTTTAATGTAAAAACATGATTGGAGAATTCAATATTCTCAAAACCCAATGATTGCTTTACATAGACTTCTTCTTTTATAAAACCATTTAAGAAAGTACTTTTAACATCCATTTGAAAAAAAGTAAAAAATTTTAATGCTACAAATGCCAAAAGTATTCTTATATATTCTAGTCTAGCAACCAGGACAAAGATTTCATCAAATACTATGCCTTATTCTTGATTATAACCTTTAGCAACTAATCTATCCTTATTTTTTGTTATTATACTAGATTCATCAAGTTTGTTTCTATAATCCCATTTGGTTCCTATAACATGTCTACATAAGTCTAGGAACCAAATTCCAAACATCATTTTTTGTGAACTGGTTTAATTCTTCTTGCACGGCATTTATCTAAAATTCATCTTTTAAGGTTTCTTCAATATTTTTAGGTTCAGCTTGTGATAGAAAAACAAGATTACCCATGTTCCTTAAAGATGATCTGGTTTGTACTTTTATTTGAAAGTTCACCAATTATTAGATCTTTTGGATGTGATTTCGCATATTTGCATTCTTTGGGAAGATCATGATTAATAGATTCATGTGCATAATCCATTTTATATTTATTATCATCTTTATTATTATTTTCAAGAGAAAATCTATTCAAACTAGTACAAACAGCATCTATATCATCATTTGAGCATAAATAAGGCAAAGAATCATCAAAAGCAATATGTATAGATTCTTCTACAACAAATGTTTTTTTATTAAACACTCTATATGCCTTACTTGTCAAAGAATAACATGGAAGTATTCATTCATCACTCTTAGCATCAAATTTAGCCAATTATTCTTTTTCAATGTTTAGAATGTAACATTTTGTGCTAAAATGATGGAAATAGGATATGTTAGGTTTCTTTTCTTTCCAAAGCTCATAAGGGGTTTTCTTGAGAATTGGTCTTATAAAAACTCTATTTGATATATAGTAAGCTGTATTACCCAAACATATTTTGGTAAATCGTTTCCACACGACATAGTTCTAGCCATTTTAATTAAAATTCTATTTTTCCTTTTGGCTACACCATTTTGTTGTGGAATTCTAGGTGCTAAAAAAGTTTGTTCGATACCATATTTACTACAAAAATCATCCATTCCAACCTTTTTTTCATTTTGGACTTACTTGCAATATCTAAAAAAGACATGATTTGTTTTGTCTTTAGATACAGGAAAGAAGGTCCATGTATATTTCTAATGAAATCATGAACAATAATCAAGATATTTTTTTTCCTCACAAACTTAAAGTTTGAGTAAGACCAAATAAGTCTATATGCAAATAGTTCTAATGAGCCAGAAGTGGAAATAGCATCCTTAAACTTAAAAGAAGTCTTAGTTTGCTTTCCTTGTTGACATGCTTGACAAATGTTGTCCTTTTGAAAATTTATTTTTGGTAGACCTTTGACAAGGTTCTTTTTGAGAAGTTTTGAAATTAAATCCATGTTAGCATGTCCCAATTTTCTATGCCATAGCCAACTATTCTCATTTTGAGAATATAGACAAGTTTCATTTGATGATTTAAAAACATCTAAATTGATTTTGTAAATATTTCTTTATTTATATCCTTCAAAATAAGCTTAGTTATTGACATTTATTTTAGTAGAACACTTTTTGGCAAGAAATGTTACTTTAAAACCATTATCACACAATTGACTAACATTAAGTAGATTATGTTTCAGATCATCAATAAGCAGCACATTTTGAATAATTAAATCTTTGTTTATGAGAATGTTACCTTCACCAAGAACGTTTAATTTTTTATTGTCTTCAAAGATAACACTCTCTTGATCTTTCAAGTCTAGAGATGTGAACTTAGATGTGTCTCCAGTCATCTACCTAGAGCAACCATTATTCACGTACCATTTGTTATTCCCACTTGAACATCCTTACAAAACAAATTATTATTTCTTTGGTACCCATTTAAGTTTGGATCCTTTTCGATTATGTAGAACAAGAGGTTCTCTCTTAGAAACCCAAACTAGCTTGCTTCGATGATTCAAATGCATTTTCTTTTTATTATTATAAAGTTATGCACAATATAACTGGAGTTCCTACGGTAGTTGCATGTCCCATGAGTGGTTTTTACAAATCGAGTTTTGTAGGACTTACAGCTACTTTCTCTATTATGACCAAAGTGAGAGAGAGTTGAATAGAGAGAAGAGAGAGATGGAAAAAAAATGAAAAGACATGACAAAATACAATGCATGCCAAAAATTGTCGAAGTTTCACCCACCAACAGCCCTCTGTTCAGCAGCAACCCTTCATTTCGCATATTAACAATGCCTTCTTTAAGCTGAAATTATTTCTTGTTGCGCAACTTAATTGATCGCATATTCGACAGGTAATACAATTTTTTTTTTAGCAAGTTCGACACATATAGTTGTTATGTATTGCATTTTTAAAGTGTGCTAGCTCAAATCTCGTATTGCATATACGACCTGCACTCCAATGATAGTAATTTTTTTTTTCCTTTAATCTGTATATTTATAATTTTTTTTCCCTTAAAATGAGTAGACATATTTTTCACTCATAACAAGATATAACATGCAGAGCACAGGAACAAAACTCTTATGGGATCCAAAAAGCAGGAGCCAGATGGGCTGGGTCCGTTGGGATATGAAACCGCAATAGGCTATAAACAGATATAACATGCACACATATGATACGAAAATCTCTCATCATCTTTTTATAAATATAAATCCGAGCAAAATTTCAACTACTCTAGCAATTTTAAAATAATAATTAAAAAAAATGACAACATTAAGGCTTAGTCAGCGTTCTGTTCTTTATCTTAATTCGGAACTTTGGAGCAGTACTAACCCCTGGTGCCTCGGGCTTGGCATCAGTTTTCCTAGTTAACAAATCAGAATTTGTAACTTCACTTGGTTTCGAATGCACGTTTACCAACATTTTTTCTGTCTCCTTCCTCGTAGGTTCCTCCTTTTTACTTGGTAATTCTACTAGAGACGATTTTTGCTCATCCAGTAACTTCGACAACTCTTTCTCTTTCCGTTTCTTCTCCTTTTTCAAACGCTTACGTTCCAAATACTCGGGATCGTCCTTGTGCGCTTTACGTTCTTCTCGTCTCCGTTTTTTGTCCTTCCCATTCTTCTTCTCGTTACCAACAGGAGATTCTTTTCTAGCCACTGAACCATCATCGTGATCATATCTTACAGCTGAATGTGTCTCGAGGCTTGTACTCTTACGCACATCTTTGGATACGTGGCCATCGTCATCAATATCATGCGGCGAAGATTTGTGAAGCTGAGTATGTACTAAAACCTTGCTTGAATCCGCAGTGCATTGAAGTTCCTTTCCAAGATCATCACCCTCACCTGCAAGCTTTGCACTGCCAATGCTTGTAGTCACTCGGGATCCAGGATCATGACAAGAATTGACTTCTTCAATATGTTGGTTGCTCAGACTGGCACCTGCATAATTTCTGTGAGGTGCATCGACTGAAACTGAACTACTGGCACCACGATCAGGCTCATTTCTCACACCATGAGATTTTTCAACAGACTGATTTTCTGTCTCATCTCCTTTACTGGTAGCACCAGAATGTTTGACTTTGATTTTAAATACCGGCATCCTTTTTTCATGACTACTTGAAACAGTATCTACATCCTTGGGAATGTCTGGAATGGCCAAACCATCATCTGGGATATTTGTAGTCTCCACAGGAGCTTCAACAGGTTTTGGTTCCACGACAAAAGGAGCAAATATACTTTTCTGCTCAGTGCAAGTTTCCCCATCACCTAAGTGAAGAGTTTTATCCCTGGGAGCACCATAAAGTGTTGGAGGCCTGAAAGAAATAAGCAGAATTGATATTAACCAAATTGCAAGACATAAAATGTAATGAAGAAAATTATTTTTGGGAAGTTAAGAAGAAATAATACATAAAAAGAGGATCATTTCACATTCTCTACTTTCCATCCAAGCGGTCTGTGATGAGAAAACTAACGTCTAATGTTTTCAAGTGTCTACAAACTTGTTCTTACTAACAATTGTTAGTCCTGTTATTATTGCACATGCTTACTGATGAGACTTACTGAGAAGAATTACTGATAGGATTTTTCGTTTTAATCAGAATCACAAAGAATGTGGACTCCACAGTAGATATCTCGTGTTAATTCTAGATGATCAAAGCTCCAACTATTTTTGAAGCCTCTGCACAGCAATTAAAGCTAAAACACACATGTTAACATGAATTAAATCAAATCAATTCTGTGAAAATTATTTGGTACCCTTTAACGAGCCTCTAATGTACTTCTTAAGAATTCCACAAATCAGACTTTTCATCTTTTCTGGGCTATTCACAGGAGAAAAAAATAAAATAAATTACATGAAAAGTGAATTTTCTTTTGTAAGCATTCAATGATGACAACACTTTTATCATTTCTTTGATTGATTTATTAAAAGATCTAAAATGTATTAAAGACATCAACAATTAATAATTAAATACTTACATTTTATTTAAATAGAACATTAATAAAAGGTCCTTATGCTACATGATCATAACTAGGCCTGTCAAGAATGAAACAGGATTTTGTCTGGTGCTTAAGTTTCCCGCCCCCCTTCCCCTTTTTTACACCCACGTTTACCATCCTGATTGCAATAAATTTGGTCTTGTGAAGAGAGAACCCAACAATCTCTAAGACAAGGCTTGGTTAAAGAGAGAATCCTAAAATCTTTATAAAACTCGAACTCTTAAGATTTCTGGAAATATTAGGACTTATTTTCTAAACATTTTCTGCTAAAGATGTTACACAAGCTGCAGTTCAACCTAACTACTGATTTTCCTACTCTTAGTCCGGTTTTGACACATATAAACAATGTGACTTCTCTTATTACCCCATAACTCAGCACCTGCCCATCTTTGGATAATAGCAGACCACAAGACACAAACTAACAATACAAGACTGCACAGATTACATTTAATAATAATGCCCACTATAATAACACACATAATACACTACAACACTTAAGCAGCTGCATGGTGCTTTTGGTATGGGCCAACATGTTTAGAAGGATCGGTTTCATATTTCTCAACCTAAGAATCATCTGATAGCTAATAGTCTGATCAGACATGATCAATTACTCTATATATTTGATGCGTTAAGTAAATTCATGTAGAGTAAATGCCGCGAATGGTATCTTTACTTTGACAAAATATGCAATGTAAATTCATGCAGAGCAAATGCAGCAAATGATACCTTTACTTTAACAAAACATACAATTAGATACTTAAACTTTGAAATTGATCAATTTAGTACCTAAAAAAACTTTATTGTATGCCAACAGTGCGTCTATCATATTTCATCCTATTAGTAAAAATGTCACATGGATAACAGTTTTAACCAATTTGACAAAGGTACCATTGGCATGCACAAAAAGTTCTTTCAAGTATTAAATTGGTCGATTTCCAAATTTAAGTACCTAATTGCATAATTTGTCAAAATTCATATACCATTTGCAACATTAACCCATTCATGTATAACTAAAGATTAATATATTGTCAAAAACATTTACCATAATTAGACATTACCAACATATTTAACTTTATTAGAATAAATATAAATCAAACATTTATATCCAATATATTACTTAGTTAATTGAAATAATAATTGGCATTATCTCATTATGCAGTCATTGTTAGTTGATATAATTAACAGTTATTAAGTTTTATAACTACCAATTGATGTCTATCTTTATATAACTAACAATAATTCTCACCTGAATACAACTAATAAAAATACTGTAATTGGTAGCTTCCTCATTCAACTCAAAACAAGTAGGCATGGAAATAATAAGAACAAATAGAAGTATATGGAATTACAGGGCAACAACCCTACAGTCCAATGTGTCGAGGAAAAAAGTTAATGATCAGCTACACATTGATTCTGTTTTGTCAATACTTTCTATATTGAAGATAAACTATCCCAAACCTAGCGTAAAGCATCCTACGGTACTATAAGTGAAAATTGTGCCAGTCTATTTGGTTATAAAGAAATGACTGTTTAGTTGGATGGACTATCAGTAGGAGCTGCATTCAGGGAAGCATTATGGTCAGTATAATCTCACTCCAAGTTTTGCGATACTAGGTCTAATGTAAACCATTTTTAGTTTCAAATGTACCATATTATGTGGTGCATCCTACGTTACACAGTTGGTCCTCTCATGTAGCATATACCTTTTTGTAAAATGGAATACCTCACTATGGACAGAACTAATTTATTAACGAAATTACAGGATTAGATTGGGGGGTGGGTGGGAAATTCAATATAAAGGAAAATTATCATTTCGAAACAAATATAGAAGAAGTCCAAGCATGACTTACCTTCCTGAGAAAATTTGTAAAATGCAGAACAAGTAGTGGCGGAGATAGACATTATTATATGCCATACGGCCTTCAAATAAGCGTAACAGAGCCACCAATGTAATGCTTTTAATGTCATCCTTAGACTCAGATGCTTGATACATCTGGCATAACCGCATTGCATGAACAGCCAACTTAACCTGACCTGCAAGGATGGTGGAAGAAATCATATGTAAATCTACAAGCAAAGACCAACTAAAAAGTAGGTTACTGCTATAAAACTTTTCTATAACAGAAGCAGTCTGTCCCAAAACCTCTTAAAGATTGCTCCTCCTCCAAAAATTTCATAAATAAGGATAGAGCAGCTTCAAGGCCTTTGTACTGGAATTCAAGATCGAGAAGAGCTCTGCTTGCTTCAACTCTAACTTGCCAAACTGTACTGAGATCCCTAAAGCCCTTAACAGGTTCAGAAACACGGTCCTGCATCCAATATGATAAAATCTGTCATGAACTGCAGCAACCTCGGGGTAATACACCAGCATAAAAGATGAATAGTGACTTACAAGTGGGATAAAGGCTGAGAGCTTCAGTGCTATTTGTGTCAATGTCCTAATACAGCTGACGGTCAAAGTCCCATTGTAGCTAGGCATCAACCTTTTATGTACACATCAATCAAAGAAGGGCAAAACCATATAATATAATAATATATAGTATAGTAGAATATGATCTGATATAATATAATATATTATAATGTAAATATAACATGCATGCTTGACAGTTTAGGTCAACGGTTACTTTTCCTAGCAACTAAGATTGTAAGAGCACAAAGCATGCTGCTCCAGTTCTTGGAATTAATTGAGGGAAAAACACTTCACCAACTCACTTATTATCAAATTGGTTACGATGCCCTTTCCTTCGGGTTTCCTTTCATTATATAGAAGAGTATGTACAACAAATTTGCCATATTTTAGACGTACAAGATAAGTATCATCCTATATTTATCATTTAGTTATAACAGAAAATATCCCTAAAAGAACACAAATCTTATCTTAAACAATCTCCGTATCATTATCTCCGTGACATCCCCCTCAAATTGATGTTGGGAGATCAAAAAGCATCAATTTGTAATCAATCAAGAACTGATGTCGATGTCGATCGATGTTGATGTCGATGTCGAGAAAGAGCTTTAGTGAAGATGTCTGCAGTCTGATGGCCAGTAGAAATGTGAGGAAGCGTAATCACATGTTGGTCAAAGGCTTCACGTATGGAATGGCAATCAACTACGATATGTTTTGTATGCTCATGGAAAACAGATTAGCAGCAATCTGAATAGCACTTGTATTATCAGCATGAAGAGAAGTAGAGTGAAGCTGAGGAAAGCCTAGTTCTCTTAATAACCCACGAAGCCATGTGATCTCAGAGCAAGTGGAAGACATAGCACGATACTCAAACTCAATGGAGGACTTGGAAACTCTATCTTGCTTCTTACTCTTCCAAGAAATGAGTGCATTGCTTAAGAGCATGCACCATCCAGTAACAGAACGACGAGTATCGGCACATCTAGCCCAATCAGCATCACAATATCCCACCAATTGTAAGGAAGAATCCTTAGGAAAAAACAACCCACGTGAAAAGGCGCCCTTCAGATATCAAATAATACGATGGACAGCCACTAGATGGTGATGTCGAGGGGCTTGCATCAACTGACTAACCTGCTGAACTACAAAAGAAATGTCAGGTCGAGTAATTGTCAGATAATTCAAACTCCCAACGAGTTGCCGATACAATAATGGATCTGAAAGAAGCTCGCCTTCCTCACGAGAAAGCTTGAGATTAACCTCCAAGGGGGTAAGGGCAGAGTTACCCGATTGGAGACCAGCTAAGGAAATCACTTCTTGTGTGTATTTGTGCTGATGTAACAATGTACCAGACGGAGTAATCTGAACCTCAAGACCAAGAAAGTACTACAAAGGACCAAGATTTTTCATATGAAAGGGTCTTGAGGTACTGTTGCAGCTGTTAAGGTAATTCAGTATCAGAACCAATAATCACAATGTCATCGACATATACTAAAAGCAACACAATGCCTGCAGAAGTCTTGCAAAGAAAAAGAGAAGAATCAAACTGACTCTGAGCAAACTGAAAAGCAAGCAAAGTATAGCAGAATTTATCAGACCATGCACGCGGAGCTTGCTTTAGTCCGTACAAGGATCGACGTAGCCAACAAACCTCCGAGGAAGGTGTAGTAAACATACCAAGAGGTGGAGACATATAGATTTCTTCCTTTAGGTCTCCATGTAAAAAAGCATTCTTGATGTTCATTTGCCTGAGAGACCACCCCTGTGAAGCACCAAGTGCTAAAATAGTTCGAACGGTAGTCATCTTGACAACCGGGGCAAATATTTCATCATAATCAATGCCATACTCTTGAGGATTTCCAAGGGCCACAAGACGAGCCTTATATCTGTCGAGTGAGCCATCAAATCGAAGCTTAACTAAATACACCCACTTGCAACCAATCGGTTTGACACCAGAAGGACAAGTCACAATATCCCAAGTGTGATTCTCTTGAAGAGCCTGGATCTTCTTGCATGGCTTGCTGCCAACATGCTTGGGAAGCTGCCTGGGCATAAGATTGAGGAACAAAAACAGTATCGATCGTGGCGATGAGTGAGGTAGGAAGAAAACCATACCTACCAGGTGCATGTCTAACCCGAGTGGAGCGTTGAGATATAGGAACAGCAGAATCAGGTATCGAATCAGTGTCTGGAAGGAGCGTTGGAGAAGGTAGAAGATGTCGCTAATACACCAAACCTGATTTAAACCGCTTAATCGAAGGAGACACATCATCGAAAGCTGGAAGAAGAGCAACAGAGAGATTGGAAATAACTTGAGAGTAAAAGAAATATTAATGTTCAAAGAAAATCACATTCCGAGAGATGCGAAATTTATTTGGATGAGCATCATAACAAATAAATCCTTTATGATTAGAGCTATATCCCATAAAGGCACACATGACAGATTGGGCAGCAAGCTTGTGACGCTCAACCGGGGGTAAATGAACAAAAAAAACACACCCAAAAGTGTGAAGGGATTGATACTCAGGAGAAATGCCAAACAAACGAAAATAGGGAGAATCATAATTGAGAGTGGTAGTAGGCAAGCGATTAATCAAGTAGACAATAGTAGATAAAGCTTCTACGCATAACTTAGACGATACAGAGGAATCAATCAACAAAGTATAAACAACATCTAAGAGATGACGATTCTTACGTTCGGCAACACCATTCTATTGAGGGGTGTAAGGACAAGAACGCTGAGAAATGATTCCCTTTTTCTAAAGATATGTCTGGAATGGATGGGACATGTACTCTTCCCCTGAGTCAGAGCGTAAGATTTTGATACAAGTATTGAATTGTGTCTCGATAAGCGCAACAAAGTTTTTAAAAAAAGAAAAAACGTCACCTTTAGAACGAAGAAAATATACCCAAGTAAAGCGACTAAAATCATCGATAAACATCACAAAAAAACGATACTGTCTATGAGAAACAACAGGACTTACTCCCCAAACATCAGTATGTATAATCTCAAAGCATTTAGAAGCACGACTACATGCATAGAAAAAGGTAAAATTTTACTTTTACCAACACGACAAGTAGCACAATCAAAAGAAACAGTAGAAGAATGAAATGAGTCTTTATTGCCCAAAAAACCATGTTTCATAAGATGAGTCAAGACAACAGAATACCAAACTTCAGTATTATCGACAGTAGCCATACATGCTAAAGAAACGACAATACGAATAGAAAATTGTAAAGGAAATAGACGTCCCACTTTAGGCCCCTTCGCGATCACCGTCCCCGACACCTGACCCTGCACAAGACAACCACTTCGAGAAAAATGAACATCACAATTATGATCACCAATTGTCCAACAGAAATCAAATTAGTAGATAATCCAGGAGAGAAAAACGTTTTGGAATGAAGAGCCCAAATTACCAACAGCAGTTATAGGAAGAGTACTGCCATCAGCAATATGAATAGTTTGCGTGCCTCCATATTTCCGAACATCATGGAGACCAATCTTACTACCAGTCATATGATTAGAAGCGCCCGAATCAACAATCCAAGAAGAAGTGGAGCTCGTACCTGTACCTTGCAGGCCTAGAGCCGTAAAAGTGGACACAATCATTTGTTGGACCATGGCAGGAGTGAAAACAAACGAATCAGTGCTTACAGTAGGGGGGCGAAGAAGAAGATGATGGCTAAGCAATAGCTTGAAAGGCTTGGGATTGGCGATTCTGAGACCGCACTCGACATTCTTTGATGATATGACCCTTTTTCTTGTAGTAGTTGTAAACTTTCTTAGGACAGTTGCGAGCAATATGACCAAAACCCCTTGCAACTGAAACATTGCACTTTGTTCCGTCCTTTTCCTTGTGCTGTATAGGCTACAGTCACAGCTTCAAAAACAACCTTCTCAAAAATCATATTCATCTAAGTAGATAGTCGTTGTTCTTCACGCAGTAATTCTCCAAACAAATATCCAAAGAGGGAACCGGATTATAATTCAATAAACTAGCTCTAACAGGCTCAAATTCAGGTCGAAGCTTCATTAAGAATTGGTCACGTTGACTCTCAGCATGAACCGCTTAAAGAGCCGTGAGTGCCACAGCGGGAACCTTAGAATGAATGATAGCAAAATACTCACCCCAAAGATTAATAAAATCCAAATAAAATTGCTCAATAGTTAAATGACCTTGATTGAAATTATTAATTTCCAATTTTAATTGAAATTTTCGAGCACTATCGTCTTGGTGATAAACACGCTAGAGATAGTTCTATATAGCCTGAGCCGTAGCAAAACACCGAAGATTGGTGACAAGATGAGGCTCAATCGTTCCCAATAGGAAAGAGATCACCTTAGCATCATTGACCTCCCATTAGGCACGTGCTCCATCAGTAGGAATGGGAACAGAACCATCAATATGGGTTGATAATCCTTTTCCTTTCAAAAACATCTTAAATTGGAATTCCCCTGTAGGAAAATTCTTCCCAATGAAACGAACAATAGTATTCTCAATTGACATCATGGGGAGAGGAAAAAAAAACTGTTGATATCAAATTATGGAGAGAGAAGAAATGACAGTCACGGCAATATCAAAGTATGGAGAGAGAAACACAACAATATCAATTTATGGAGATAAACAGACGATGTAAATAGTAAACAGCAAACAGCAACGAGACAACCACAATAAACAGCAACGAGACGGAGAAAAAAATATAGCAAACAGCAAGAGAAGCTCAGACTATGTAAAGGACAATAGGAACAACCCACTGTCCAGCACAAACGATCACGACAATGAAGAGCGGAAATAACTGAAGCGTCGATGGCCACAAAACACAGAACCACCACAGAAACGAGAGCCACCCAGAACCCAAAGCATCAACCACCTCACCACAAAAACAAGAATCACCAGAACTCAGAGCCGAAGCGTCGACCACTGCACAACCACCACAAGGAAGGCCAGTCACCATCACCAAAGCATCGGCCAGTCACCACTAGAACCCAGACAAGAATTACCAAGAACCGAGAGAGCGGTCGAAGAACAGGGACGACGTAACAGATGTTGCCGACTACCACGACAAAAATTACGAAGCACCACCGCAAGAGGATCGACCGCCACAGAGAAAGCCGATGGACGCTTAGCCACCCAGCCACCGAGAGAGGACTAGTCTCTATCCGAGAAAAATAAAACGTTGAAGCGTATATTATCAGAGTAGTGGCTCTGATACCATATCAAATTGGTTTCGATGCCCTTTCCTTCAGGTTTCCTTTCATTATATAGAAGAGTATGTACAACAATTTTTGCCATATTTTAGGCGTACAAGATAAGTATCATCCCTATATTTATCATTTAGTTATAACAGAAATTATCCCTAAAAGAACGCAAATCTTATCCTAAACAATCTCCGTATCATTATCTCCGTGACACTTATTTCTCTTAATTAATTGCAAATACATGACTCATCAGTAATATTGTTCTGAAGTACCACACTATGGCAAAATATGATCATTAGAACCACAATAAACTATTTCAAATAAGGATAGAATTAATAGAGGCCTTTTCTTTGTGTGTAAGTAACTATGATATTCAGGATTCAAATGACATAAAACATGACCAGCAAAGAGGGAGAAAAGCAACTGTTGGATTGAAAAACAGAAGTCAACACTTAGAACTGACATTAATATCCAAAGATCAGGGAAGGAGTGACAATAGTTTTGAAAATTCAAAAAAAATGTCACAGTGAGACAAGCCTATCTCATAGGTAAAACACAGAGGAGAGGAAATGCAATAGGTGAAGAGAGAGCGATAAAAGTTCCACTCAGATGATTTCAGAAATAATTTTACAGAATCTGATGCCAGCTTGTACCTAAAAATTATGGCTCCATATTAAACAATTCAAGACATATATCGACAAAGTATGAGGTGCTTCATGACTCGTTTGTTCTACAATATGCAGAAACCAATAATCAAACTAAAATCTTTTATATGATGGAACAGTAGAATTTAAATATCTTGTATATGACCACATAGTGGAAAAAGAAAGTACCTATCATATTGCAGGAGACGATCTATACGCTTGAGGAGAGATGGTAAGAGAAGAATGCTCTGCATGCATCAAATTATGAAGTACGTCAAGCATACATTACAAATAACATAATCTACACTAGGTCTCCTATAATGATATGCAGCCTCAAACGTGCTTATAAAATATTTCCTACAGCAGTAACAAGTACCACGCACACCAATTAAGGAACAAAAATTAAAACAACATGGAGCAAACACATCAGTGGAAGGAAATTCAGCACTTCAGAAGTCTCATTTAAATCCTTGTTTTACCAGCATCCACGGTTTGGTGAAGTAAAGTGAACATACACTCCCTTTTGTAAAGGTCAGTAAATGTAACTTATATTGTACATATGTATGTGCAACCTTACTGTCTGTAGAAATACACTGAGTTAACTATAGTGAAGGTCACTCATGCAGATAACCAGGCGAGTTTTAATTGTTTAAAACTATGACATGTTTAATTGATACAATGAAAGCAGGTAAGAGCAAAATTTAATACCAAAGTAATAAGACAGACAAGTAATAGTTGTTGTTTCAATTGGTTGAGCTAAAAGGTACAAAAAAGAAAAGGCTTGGAGGAGAGTTTCTTATAATAATAATAATAATAATTCTCTCTATCTTGAAGCCCTAGAGTCCAATTTCTCAAAATCATAAACCCAGCCACCACCAACCATTGCTTTGACCCACATAGACTACCAGTCTACCACCCCAAGCACCAACTCACCTAGGCTCAATTTACTTAAGGCTTGAACCAACCAAACCTTAAACCTCCTCACTTAGGCTCAAAGTTACCCAACCACAAACCCAGGTCACATGGGTTCAGGCTCATGTGGATCCAGTGCTTTGGCGGCTATGTGTGTTTGAGACCTAGCTTCAGCTGTTTGCTGGTCATGCAAGCTCAAACTCCCATGAGTTCAGTGAGTCCAGTCAATTGGTAGTTAAGAGGTGAACAAGTGCCGTTTGATTCAAGTTGGTCCAGTTGCCACAGTAGTGAGGTGTTGGATCCAGTGGTCACAAATCAGTTGGTTGGTTAAGCTAATGGCTTAGCAATTGGTTTAATGCCAAAAAATATAAAAATAAATAAATAAATACATTAAAAAAAGAGAAGAAGAAGAAGATGATGAAAGGGTAAAAATACACTTTCAGTCCTTAACATTTACCCACTTTTCAATTTAAGTTTTCAACCTTCCTTTACTTGAGAGTCCTAAACATTTTTCAACTCTTACTAAAATTAAGACTTATGATAGTATTTATTAGGTTTTCAAGTGCAGATAAGAGACATGTTAGCTTCAATTTGGTATAGAATAACGTAATGTTCGATGCACGGGAATCGTTCGGAATGGAATGGATTAGAATGGAAGGAACAAAATAAAATGAGAGGCAGAACCATAAACCATTTCCTTTGTTTGGATACATGACGGAATATAATAGAATAAACATGTTATTTGTCAAAAATATCCTAGTAATTAATGTGAATAATAATAAGTGGAGGATAAAAAAATAATTGCAATAGTAATCATTTATACGAAAGGAAAGCAATCACGATTCCGCCCTCAAAGCCGAAATAGTTAGTTCTTGAGAACCGTGATTCCAACTTCTAAAAATGTAACCAAACATAAGAAAGGAAACGGAACCCGGAATCGTGCTTCCATTCCAAATTCATTTTCACGTATTAAATGTGGCATAACGACTTTTATGAAATAATAATATCTTACCTAAGATAATAAAAAAATTGCTAATATATTAGATAATATAAGATAATCAAATTATACAAAATGCAAAAAAGAATATTTAAAATTAAGAAAAGGGGTTGGAAAAAAACGTTTGTGACCTAACCACCTTAGTCTACTAGATCAAAGCCAAACAGAAGCTAATGCACGCCCAATATGGATAGAAAATTTAACATATATGATAGATGTCCAATTTTGTAAGGTTTTGAAAACACTTGAGGGGTTCAAATATATATAAGAAGAATAAGAAGAAAGATTAAGACTCAAACAGAAAGGTAAGTTAAGGTTGACTAAAAGTGCATTCCCCACCCCCAGCCCCACTGCCCCTACCCCCCACCACAACCAAAAAAAAAAAAAAAGGAAATAGAATAAAATTGTATCTTGTGTAAAAGGTTCTCCATTATAGCTCTCCACATTATAAATTTTAATTGCATCAACTTGTAATATTTTTTTGGCATTGAATATAAGTCATTCTAATGTTACAAATTCTCATATTTATATCTCCAGCCATACAATCAATTATGAAATTAGTAACAAGTACTTAGCATTTCGTTATAATAAATTATGAGTGAGAAATAAAAAGTCAGTCGAATGCAAATAAGATAACATGTATTGAAATAAAAAAATAATAAAAAAGAAACAAGATAATATATATGCTTCAAACAGAAAATAAAAGGAACTAAAGTGTTTCAAAGCAGTTTGGTTCGACTCCCCAAACTACCCAAAGTGGAAAGATTTAAAGGAGGTCATGAACCATGCTGTTGGATTCGATTCAAACCCTATACCAAATCAAACCGCATTTTATCACCCCGAGCTAGGGTTCATGAATAAGGTTGGAGGCACAAAAAGAATAGCTACTATTTAGGTTCCACCAAGAAAATGTAATTCTTTTATGTCACTTTAATTCACTGAAATAAAACAAGGCTAGAGATTCATTATCTATTCCACATTATATGGAATAGATATTCTTCGTGTAGAATTTTTTACAAACCATATAAAAAAATAGCTACTCTGCAGTGATAAAGCCGGAATATCAATCCCATTCATGTGAACGAAACGTAACATAATAGATAGAAAAAGAACTTCTATAGAATAGTAATTTTACAAACCAAACACAATAGTCTTTCAAAGCTAGAAATTCAGCAAGTAATAGCTCATCAACCTTCAGGTTTTGTTAAGCACAGTTTTTCATACTTAATTTGCTCAAATAATTGCATCCATCTTTTGTTTGCTTTGATGAGCTTCAAAATGAAAAAAAGCTATAATTTCTAGTATCCAGTTTAGTATCCCACAATGCAATTATCTGGGCTCTCGAAGATCCCTGAGTGTGAAAGCAAACCATCTATTTGTATAACTCCAATATATATTAGGTTAAGAAAAGAGTTAAGACTAAAGAAAATCCATCTAACAAACGAAGTTAACAGAAGCTGATCATATAGGACTTTGAGCCAGCAAACAGAACAGGTCAAATCTTACAATTACTGAGCAGATAATATAAAGAAAACCCAAACCTGTTGTCCAAATTCAAGTTCGCCAATTGATTGGACTAAAGCAGCAAGCCAGAAGACATCCGAGTACACATTGCCATTATTATCATTATACTGTTCATAAGCAAGATGGCAAAAAGAGGTCAAAAATTATTATTTGATAAACCTTTCATGTCTTTTATATTGAATAAAGAAAAAGAAAAGATGTTATATGACAGCACAGCAGGTTGCGTGAGCACTAACAATCCATCTACATCTAACAAAATAACTAGGTATATATTAAATAAAAGGAAGCACAAAACTTGTTATATTGTTGAGTGGCTTCATAAAAAGATTTTACAATGTAACCAGCATGCTCTGAAACAATAAACATTGTAGACGTTTGAGACCTAGGAAACTAGATGGCAAAAAAATGTCCAAGAAACCTCCTCAAGATAAAAAGTGTTGGGTAAGGTGTGCAGATTAACTGCAGGCCATGGTAGTTGTACGAATGTAGCTTCCACTACCATGCTGGAAAAATTGGAACCGACCACTACACACATCACATTCCTACAAGACAGGCTAGTTCAACTAAATGTATACCACATTCATGTAAACACGCAAGTTTACATTCCACCATCCACTTGAGTGTGCTATGTGGATTACAAACAAGGTATAGCTCATTTTGTATTGAAGACTGAAGAAGCCATGGTTGTTCAATCAAAAAGCAATCTGTGATCCCAGTAAAACGCCATACAAACATGAGAGCAAATTTTAAATCATTGAACTCAAACTATCTTTAGGTAAGGTCAGGAGTTCATTGATATACAAAAAGAGCATAATAAACAATTAATACAATACAAAACCAAGGACCAACAAGAGACCTAAAACCTCAAGCAAAACACCATACAATATAAAAAGGTGTTAAAATCAAGATCTTGGCAATTAAAGATTAGCCATACATCCAAAAACAAAAAGTAATGACAAATGATGGACAACAAAGAGTCCAAAAACTAATTTCAAGCCTTTTCTCGTTCCTCTCTCTCCAAATGCAGTACCAACGAAACAATCCAAGATCTTCTACATTGGCCCTATCCTTGAACCATTAAATGGGAATAATTCATGGATATCGCAGGTGTTAGATGGAAGAACACCCCTCATTGGACCACCTCTTTCAAATTTTCCAAAATTTCAACAACAAAGGAGCATTTCAAAAAACAAATGGTCATATGATTACTGTTCCCTATTGCAAAGAAAACAGCAATTTTGAGATGTAACTCCCCATTACACCTACTTGTCTAAAGTAACAAGCCTTTGGTGGGCGAGTATCCAAAAGGATAAAGAATGTCTCGAAGCTATTTTTTTTCATGTTGTGTTGTGTGTGGGTGGTGGGTGGGTTAGGTGGTTTAGACAAAAATCAGCTAAAAACAACTTTCACAAAAGTACATGGTATTTTCTAGACTAAAAAATTAAATGGTTATAGTACCTTCAAAAGTTGTGAAACAAACTCAACTGCCTCCCTTGGACTTTTCCCATCTGATGATCTGACCATCGCAACAGCACGTGGAATAGCCTGAAAGAAAACAAAGAATATGAAACAGGAAAGAAAGCACTGAAGCAAACTAAAGGTAGTGTCATGCTATAGAAATAACAAACTATTTTCAATAACCAACCCAAGGGTGCCAGAAATGCAACATAGATGAAAAATGCATAGAATGGAAACAAAATAACCGCCAATTAGCACCTGCTCTTACATCACTCATTACTGTTCTACAATATGGAGAAAAATCTCCATACATGGTAAAAGTAGTAGATTTTAGTCAATAAACAGTAGTGGAGATTGACCTAGTAGCAAAACTGCTAACAACCCAATGATGTGTAGAAGCAAGTAATGAAAGATGCAATTAACATTGGAAGCTTTGAAAGAAAATGTTTATCTTCTTTTTTTCTTTTTTTTTTCTTTTTCGGGGGGGTGGGAAGAGGGGGTGTGTGGGGTGGGGGGCATGGGGTGTGGCGCGGCGGAGAGGAACCCACATTCGCAAGATGACATTAGCAGAAGTAAAAGAATTGTAAAGGAAACGGAAAATAATTAATAATTGCAGCTAATATACAATGTATGCACAAACACAATAGGATAAGCACAGATAATGTGTTTAAATGAATGAAGAAATCAGCACTATCCAAAAAGTATACAATATTGCCCTCCTCTTTACATGGCTGTTTCGGTGAACAAGAAGTGTTCTCTCTATAGTAGGTGTCCCAGGACATTTATTAAGATATTTTAAAAAAAAAAAAAAAATTACCTTTCAGTGATACATGCTTTTTTGTGAATTGTGTTTTCCCAGTTGTTCTTTTTAAATATTGCTATGTGGGTTGAGGTTAGGGGGTAGGTTGGGAAGGGGGTTAATTAATATGCAATTAATGCTAGAAAGTACAGTGAGTTTTTTCCTTTTTGCTTCCTTTGTTTATTCTTTTACAAGTCCCATAGGCACACATTAACAGCACAGATTCAACAATATCTTCTAATGATGATACTAGTATTGCGGAGGAAATTTATTAATGCCACAACACTTTCATACAATAACTGCCTCAACCCACTACAAAAGCTGAGACCAATATCATACCACCAACAGGTATTGTAATACCACTGAGATCATATCAAAATCCTATTTACTCTTAATGAAATGAATTACTGGAATAGAAGTTCCTCCTTTGTTCTGTTTAACAGGCATGTGTGGAAATTGACATGTAAAGTAAATTGTACATACTGATGCCACTTTACCCAACTATTCATTCGCAAATGAGCTGGCTGAAGTATTTCTTAAACAGGGTTTAACAGGTTAGCAGTCCCAATACATCAGCAGTAATGTTTGATATCTCAAAAATTCACAATTAAATGACTGGGAAAGAAGTGCAATGATCCACCACAAAGCAAAATTGCAACACAAATGGTAAAGAAATCTTATCATATATCCTACCTCAATGCATTACCTCGAGAACAAAATACTCTGGAATATCACGAAAGTCGTTTGGCCTGGCAAAAATTGTGTCCATCACTCATCATAAAGTGGTATGCACAAAAGGTTAGACTGTTGAAAAATAGCAACTAACTTTGGAAGACCAACGTCAGGATCATATCTGCGGAATTTATAGAATTTCACTAACTGGAGAAGCCCTGACCAATCCGTTTCCTGAAAAACATGGAATATATAAAGGTATAATAACACTAGAGAAGATTAACAGATACAAAACAAGAGCGACAGACAATAGACTAGGAGACATAGTGACAAGCATAAGTTTAACAGGCAGGCAAAATTCAAAAAATAGCTATACAAAAAGAAAGATAAGAATTATTCAATCATGATCAAACTCATTTCACTGCAAGTACTTAGTCAATGACTCATATAATCCAATGGATTATTATAATTTGTTCACAGCAAGTGCTTAGTCAATGACTCGTATAATCCAATCTTTATTTTTAAAAGGGAAGGCAAATAAATAAATGTGTTAGGACAAATTAACATAGACAGACCTTTTAATTCCAAAAGTCACTCAGGTCATACACACAAGTGACTTCAGGTGGTTAAACTTGGCATGAGTAGCCAGGAAAAGACTGACATAGAGCCTCTTTTGAAAAAATTTCCTTAACATATGGCTCGTCAGAAACTATTTCTATTAGTATTGATCCTGAAATTATAGGTCCTAGCCAAAATTTCATATTCTAAAAAAGCCATGATTTATTATAATTTGTTCAAAAAGACAGAGGTTGTCTCAGTGGATAGCAATGCATATATGATACATTTCAATTTTATTTCAGCCAATGCGCTGATTATGTCAGTATACGGTGCTCTGTACCTCAGACGAAGAATTAGCCAAAGCAAATGCTGCCTCAATGCGAACTCTCCAGAAGGCCTGGAGATAATAAGAAGCATTAGCATTACTATTACCCATAAAGTTCAGATCAAAGGAAATAGAATTGAAAAGTGGTTAACCTTAGAGTCACAGAGAAAATAGGTTAATGCATTTACAACAGAAAATGAAATCTGAGGCAATGTCTCCAGCATTTGGATGGCCTGTGACTGTGCAACAACATCTTTGTCCTTCTCCAACTGATTAATCTAACAATAGAGATATGTAATAGGGTTAAAAACCCACAATGAAAGCTGTTATGATAAAAACAAGTACGAAAACATAAGAAGAGTGAACAGGATCATTTTCCCTCTAATTACTAGCCATTCTATGCGTAGCATCAACCAAAGGACTAATGCCAGAAAAATGCAATAATTTTATCCACTATTTTTTCACCCACATTTACAGATAATTTCTTAATCAGATAAATCTTTTGCATACAGCAAATCAACGCAACATGTTCCCCGTTCAGCATCCAGATATAATGGAAGCCAAACACATCTCATGGAAGTACATTAAACTTGACTGATTTTTTTACGAACAAAGGAGAATGATGCAGCCCATAGCCAGGGTTGACAATTCGTAGTGAAATCTATGCTTTTTATCAACTCTCTATGGATGATATCTCCCACATCCATTAGACGTGGGTTTCAATTATCATCGTGTATCTTTATTGTGTCCCTTTTTGTTAGTAAGATAAAGATTAAAATAGTAGGAACATTCATAAATAGATTTATTCAAAAAATAAATAGATATATAGAGCGAGACAGCAGAGGAACGACAACAAATTAGAATCATTCTGGCTGAGTTGTCTAATAAGATAACTTCACTGGAAGACAGGTTGGAATCTTCATTTGAGAGAGACGAGCGTCCACAGAGGATGACCCAGCTGAAGCTAAACCCAAGTAACCCAAAGAATCTTAGATCATGAGCACATGCAACCCCAGGTTGTGCAACCACTGACCAAGGACACGTGACCACCACCCCATGTTGTGCTGCACTATGGTGGCATACCCCAAGACGATCGCACTCCAGGTTACCAAGTACACGTGCAACCCATGCACACCTTTCTCTCATAGATCCAGCAATGCATTGCACCAGCATTTACTGGCAATGAGTTATATGAAGATTCAACATACATGGGCCAGACCACGACTCGACACCATGAGAGGGGAGGGAGGGAAGGATGAGTGTGTGAGAGAGAGAGAGTACTTAAAATCCATTGGTTTGCATATAAATGTAAATTTGCATAATAAAAACCTCCTTTAACTCCCTCCCTCCCTCCCTCTCCAATCATTGCTGGTAATTGGAGTAGATGTAGAGGCCTCACAACCCTATCAAGTTCTTCCAAGCTCAAGCTATTGAAAAAGGTACCCAGAGCAATCAATGCAACTAAATTCTCTTGACTTATTTCAAGAGCTTCTTTAGCAAAAGAAAAGCTAATGATCTCAGGAGAGGAATACTGCAACAAGAGCATAAGGCCTACAAAGAACACTACTTGCTTAGGGAGAAAAAGGAAGCTTTTGCAAACAAAGATGAGTAAAATAACAGCAGCTAGGGACGAGAATACTTCTTACTTTAACAAAGCCTTGATACGTCACAACAGTAGAAATGCCATTTTTTCTTTATACAAAGATGATAGAAACAAAGTGAGAGGGGATCTTCCAATCCACCAAGAAGTTGTTGCCTATTCCAATGCTTAGGAGTACACCCTTGATCTCACTTAAAATGAGAAGATAAGATTATGAAGTGCTTTCGCTTCTGGCACAAATTTTGGCCATCTAAATTGCTCGACAACCAAATTTCTCACCTTTCCTGGGCACTTACAACTGTGAAAACACATCTTACACTCCATGCAAATGTATTGGGTCTCCATTAATATTCTGCCCAAGTATTTAATGAGTCAATTGGAACAACTGATGTGTAACTTTTCATGGAGCGGACACCCTAATACCTTAACAAAAGCAAATACAAGTGTCCTCTTTGTTCTTAATAATTGGCAAAAGCTACTCAAACACAGAGGCAAAGCTTGATCTTGGTTTGGTTGGGAAGCAAGGGATGGACTGTCAATCTCATCTCTCTCATCATATCTCAATCGCCATCAGCACCCGCCACAAACCCCCCCCCCCCCCCCCAAAAAAAAAAAAACCTTGCTTATAATGCTATAGAGATTAAAAACTTCATCCTTCCTAGAAATGCACACCTTTGATTGATCACAGAGGATAGAGCTATAAACTTCCCCAAGGAAATCTGTGGGAAACACTAAATATCCCAACCACCATATGCCTGGAAGCCCAGACAACCGGTTAAACTCGGTTGGATTTTACTCCTCAAATACTCTCCATTGAAAACGCTTACAAGGCATTCCAAAATCAGAGATACAGGGTATGATGGCGTCAAACAGTTTTGTGCAAAAAAATCTACCCCTAGGATAATTTCCACCAACTCATGAAAAGGAATCCATTTAGGAAGATTAAAACAATTACAGATTCTTCAAATAATCTACTCAATTTCTATATCTTTCATGACATCAGTAAAAACTAAAGAAAGAAAAAATGCACTTCCACTCGATCTCCCTTCATCTACCATTTGTCCTTCCTAAACAAAGTATAAAGTGTTCAACTAGTTTGTCAACATCTTTACCACAGTAACCAGATTAAAACCATTTTAACCCAACTACCCAAAAAAACTGTGACCCGAGTAAATTGTCTAGGAGAATGACCTACGGCAATATCCAAAAAACCACCATGTTTTTAGGCCAACGCAGTCCACCAGCAGATTGCATAAAGATCTGTAATTAAGTCAACAACAAAAAATTTGCCCCAGACTGCTGATTGAAGGATTTATTCGAGGCCACTAAGATAAACAAATACAAGATAGTTAAAATTTATTGTCCAATAATTTCATTCCAAATCAGCCTTTGTATATTTCGGATCCTGTATAAAAAAGATACAATATTACAGGTTAATATAACCAATTAGCCAAAGCACAAATGGTAAGTGCAAAACCAAGTAATCAAACTTCCATATTCATCATCATTATATTAACTCATCAACATTGCAAAAAAGCAGCCTGCAGTGACTTAATCCTTACCCACATCTGCACTGGTTGATTAAACTGAATATCTGCAAGATACTCCATTTCTGGGTCCGCCCTAATCCACAAAAGTGGAGATTCTGAACTGCTCGATCAATACAAAGAACACACAAATCTTTAATCAGCAAATAACCTCATGATTTTACATCATATAGATAAGTAGGACCAATCAGGTAGTGAAAAACCTGGAGCGGCTGTCTACTCCTGTATCACCGTTATCATCAGACCCATCAGCTTTTAAACCCTTCTTAGGCTTTTGCAACCGTCTAGAAGCAAGCTTTGAATGACACTGAATTTCTAATAGCTGCCAATTATCCCCAGCCATTGGAAGAATCGGATGGTCATACATACCATCAAGTTCATTAATTCTTATGCTCATCATACCAGGCCATCCTGTATCACTTTCGCCATTTCCAGAATCAGCATTGGGAACAGGGAGTGCATCTATACTTTGGCTAGCTGTGCAATCTCTCAGTGCTGCCAATTCAACTATATTTTTCCGCTTATTGTAAGAAAAACCCATCCTGCAAAGGCACAATAGGAAGGGTGGAAGAATCAGAAAAAATCAAAGGTAGATCGCAGAGATTAACTAGGTAGAGCTATATGAAGTTCTCGATAATTATACCTGAGAACCGGACACCCACATGATCCTACCCATCTTGGAAAAAACTCCTTAAGAAAAGGCCTCTCAAGATTTCCAACCTTATTAGCAAAATGCCGGAACTGCAATATTTTATTCATATTGAAAGTGAGGAAATTTATACAGGGATAAAAATATAAAGATATTATAAAGCTTTCAGGAAATATCAATTTTTATGTAAAAAGATGATGGCATCAAGATACCAAGGTCATTACCAAAACATGATGACCAATGAACAAGAGATTCAGGCCAATTTATAGTGAGATGTAATAAAGACCGGTTTTAAATAGCCAAAAAAAAAAATAATCTGCAGGGGCCATCACAAAGAAGTTTGAAAAAGTCGACTGTTGCATTTCCCATCTTTTACAGGAAACGGGATATAACCTAAAAAATAAAGGATAAAATACAAGTGACACACCAATTGACATCCAAAATGCTCTGATTAAAGTGCACTGCTTCTATCTGTGCATAAGCAAGCAGGTAACAGCCCTTGTCGACAGGGATCTTCCCTGGTGGAAACAAACAAGGATTTTTTTTTTTTTTTTAAATTGAAACAAATTTACCGTTGAAAAACTTGAATCTTAATAACTCCGCTGAACCAGTTAAACGAACAATTTTTTTTCCCAAAATAGTCTGTATATCAACTTTTGTTACATTTGAATTACCAACAAAATGATCGGCCCCACCAAAAAAAAAAAAAAAAGGGAATTACCAACAAAATGTTGCTTAAGTGAGTCAGAACAATGCCCACACTAAGTTTCCAGAAGGATGTAAAAGAGTATTTAAAGCTACCATCAAAGCAGCTCCAAAATCCACATAAAAAATAGGGTTAATTTTTTTTTGAACTTGCAAGTTTTTGCCACCAAACAATGGAAAGAAAGTCATGCAACAATCACCTCCTTTGTACTCAGAGTTCTCGAAGACTGGCCTGCATCTAAACTACGAGAGACTATAGTCTGCAAAATCTGCACAGAATAAGAACCATAAAGATCAAAAATTTGCACAACAAGCTTCTATCAGGGCAAAGTTAAAACAACAATGAGCTCAGATTTTTTTCTTTTTTCTTTTTGGTTAATTGAGCTGAGATATTTCATAAAATGACAACTCAAATATCTTAGGGGAAAATTCAACATGGCACAAGAACAGCAGAAATTAAGATAGAAAGGATATAGTCATATCTACAAGAGCATCAGCAGTTACAAAATAAAGTGGCTGCTCATTATATAGAATGCCAAATGTCTCAAACCAACTTCAGCATTAGCACCAGCATGTCAGTACATTAGTTAGTAGTATCTGTACAGTTGATATTAGTATTTGCATGGTAAGTCAAGTAAGAATAGGAGTATAAATAGTGGTGTTAGTAGTAAGAAAGATGGCATTGAGTCATTTTTCTTATTTTCTCTAGTAGTGTGTGTGTAAAGAGCTTTAAACTCCATGCTATAGAAGCATTTTGCTCTGGAGTGTGTATCCATTACTAATATTCAATTGGTCCAACTTTTTGGATCTACATCTGGGGAGAGAAGTGACTTATATTTTTAAAAGGAGCAAAAAAAAAGGAAAAGTAAATCAAAGCCCATGCAGGGGAAAATTAAATTAATAAAAAATACAAAAAAAACCATACAAAAATTAAAATTATATATATTTAAAAAAAAAAAACGGAAAGGATACAAAAAACAGGAGAGGAGAATCCACGGACCAGCAACATCTAACCCAACCTTTCACACCAAACCTGGCAAAGCCACCACCAAATTTAACAAACCCACCTTTCCTCAACAAACCACCTCAGCAAGCTGGTCCAATTCGAACCAAAACCAAGCAAACCCAGTCATGGTCCAATCGGGCACCATTTCCACATCCCACAGGCATGCAAACGCCAAGCCCAACACCAAAAACACAATGGATCACCACCTAAACACAAACACACATGCAGACTCAACCACCAAACCGAAAACAACCACAACAAATACAGATGCACCCATCACCACAATCAGATGCATGAATCTTTAGACTTCAGAGTTCAAATCCAAACCATCTGAGTCACATGGAACCTGTTGATTTGCCCTCAAAGTTACCATATTTAGTTTTATTTTATAATTATGTACACAATTTAATTAGGGGATTAGGGAATCCAATTTTTTCCTCTTTCAGATTCCTTAATTTTAGGATAACTTTTTTTCTTCATAATTTTGGAGTTTGCTACTAAATTTACTTATAGAAATAATGTATATTAAAGGTGTAATTTTTCTTCAATTAAAGAATGAGAAATACACTTTATTCTTCCTCAAAAATCTTCATTGTATCAGAGCTCAGGCTCTTCAAAAACCATAGCCTCTATTCCTAGCTGTCCTCCATCGTCCAATACGGCATGGCAACCAGAACCATCAGCTCCACCTCGGAAACCCCTTAAAATGTCTCGTTTCTCATCACCAGCCACAAACTTAATGGGTAGAATTTCCTTCACTGGTCCCAATCCGTCAAGATGTTTATTTGAGGCAAAGGCAAGGAAGATTATCTAACAGGGGAGACTTAGATTCCGAAAAAGGATGATCCAGGTTACAAGAGATGGAAGGCCGAAAAATCGTCAACTCATGTCCTGGCTCATCAATTCAATGAATGTTGATGTTGGTGAGAATTTCCTTCTTTATGAGAGTGCTCAAGAAATTTGAGAGGCTGTGAGAGAAACCATTCTAATTCCGAGAACATATCGGAACTATTTGCAATTGAATCGATCCTTCATGATCTACGATAGGAGACCTCACGGTGACACAATATTACAATATCCTAACCCATCACTGGCAGCAACTAGACATGTTTTAAAAACATGAATGTTAGCACCCTAAAGACAATACTCTGTATCTTAAAATAGTGAAGCAGAAGAGGACATTTAAATTCTTATTGGGATTAAACAAAGATCTAGATGATGTGAGAGGCAGAGTGATAGGAACTAAACTGCTTTCGAGCCTTCGAGAAGATTTCTCTAAAGTTCGTCAAGGACAAAGCAGGAAAAAGGTCATGATGGGTAGCCAAAATTCGTCTTCAACATTAAAAGGATCCACGCTTGTTGCCCATGGTTCACAGTTTCAAAATCAGCAAGATACCCACCAACAAAGGAAGGGAGACCTTGGGGCGATCATTGTGCTAAATCCAGTCACAGCAAGGACACATGTTGGAAGATACATGGCAAACCAGCTGAGTGGAGATCATCAAGGTCAAATTTTGACAAAGACAACCGTGCAAACTCAGCCAATGCAGCCAACGAACTGCCAACCACAATTGAGTCAAGTCCTTTCACCAAGGAACAGCTTGAGGTGATCCAAAAGCTTCTAAACAGTACTCTTTTTTAGCACATTGCCGCCCCTGCTCCATCCACTAGCACGCACGCTAAATCAAGTAATTCATGTTCGGCATTTTCAGTGTGGGCTACACACTCAAAACATTGGATTATCGATTCAAAGGCGTCAAACCATATGACTGGATATGAGTCTCTCTTCCATAATGATCAACAATATCACAAAAATCTTACTGTGCGAATTGCTGATGTTTCTTTGTCCAAAGTGGCTACGACTGTTTTTAACTGTGAGATATATCAGCTTGTAAAACACACTCGTTCTATATATCCAAGTGTACCCTACCATCCATCAAAGCCATTTGCATTAGTTCACAAAGACATTTAGGGACTCTCTAAAATTAAGAATATCAATGGAGCACGGTGGTTTGTAACATTCGTAGATGATCACACACAACTTACTTGAGTGTTTCTTATGAAAGAAAAATTAAAAGTTGATAGAATGTTCCAAGCATTTAATTCCATGGTTCAAACAAAATTTAATACCAAAATCCAAATTCTGAAATCTAATAATGTCAGGGAATATTTCTGTTCAGTTCTAGGAGAACATTTGTCTGGAAGGGGAATTGTCCAAATAAGCTCATGTGTCAATACACCCAACAAAATGGAGCGGCAAAAAGGAAAAACCATCATCTGCTGGAAGTAGCTAGATCTATTATGTTCTCTATTGGTGTTCCAAAATATCGGAGGAAGCCAATCTTCCCTCTGCATATCTCATCAATAGGTTGTCATCTCGTGTTCTAAAGTTTGAATCACCACGACAAACCTTCATTAAAATATTCCTCATACTCATGATCTTCCTATTGATGTTCCTTTCAAAATTTTTGGTATTCTATTTTTTTTCATGTGTATCCTCAAAACAGCAGTAAACTTGATCCAAGATCCAAAAAATGAGTCTTTATTGGTTATTCCACAAACAAGAAAGGTTACAAGTGTTTTTGTCCTATCGCACAGAGGATTTTTGAAACAATGGAAGTAACTTCCTTTAAACAAAATCCTTATTTTTCCAAGACTGAAGTTCAAGGGAGAATAGTCAGAAGGACTTCAACTTTGGAGTTAGGATACCTTGCTGGAATGGCCTAAAATTAGCCCAAGTAGACAGCCACAAGCTCCTGAGTCTAATCCTGTGTCTAGCATGAGTTTGTCACCCATAATTCAGTCGTTAAGTCTAGTTTGTGAACTTGATCAGCCACCACTGTCCAATCCTCAGTCAACAACTAAAGAACTTCAGGTATATTCCAGGAAAAAGAAGCAACCTCAGAGAGAGGTTGGGACCGAAGCACATCTCATTCCTGTCCAAGAAGCTGAACCAGGCCCAATGACTAAAGAAACTAGCACAGGAGGTAACAATGAACCAGAACACAAAGGGTTGGACGAGATTCAAGCAAAAGATGATTTGGAACTACTGACTACCTTAAGGAAAGGTACTCGAACATGTACCTAACATCCTATTGAGAATTTTCTTTCATATACAAGTCTCTCTCAATCTTATCGAGCTTTTACCTCAAGGCTGGATAATGTTCAAAGTATAGTAAGTATTTAAGAAGCTTTAAGTCACCCAGGCTGGAAACAAGCTGCTCAAAAAGAGATTATGGCCTTGGAAAAGAATGGTACATGGATTATAACTAAACTTCCACTAGGAAAGAAACCAATGAGTTGTAAATGGATCTTTACCATAAAACATAAGGCAGATGGAAGCATAGAAAGACTAGAAGCCAGTTGGTAGCAAAGGGCTTTACCCAATCCTATGGTGTTGATTACCAAGAGACGTTCGCTCCAATTGCAAAGCTCAACACCCTCAAATACTCCTCTCACTAGCAGCAAACTTAGATTGGCCTCTTTATCAACTTAATATAAAGAAAGCCTTTCTTAATGGAGATTTTGAAGAGGAAGTTTACATAGAAATTCCTTCAGGTCCACCAATAAGCAACAACAAAAACAAGGTCTGCGAGTTATTGAAGTCTTTGTATGGTTTAAAACAATCTCCACGTGCATGGTTTGGCAAGTTCTAACAGCCAGTAAAAGAACATGGTTTTATTTAGTGTCAAGCTAATCATACACTCTTTGTGAAGGGCTCTCCTGGAAATAAATTGGCTTTCCTTATTGTGGAATGTTGATGACATCATCCTAAGCGAAGATTATGAGGAAGAATTATTGAAGATTAAACAGTCCTTAGCGGAGGAACTTGAAGTAAAAGATCATGGTCCTCTATGCTATTTTTTAGGAATGGAAGTAGCTCGGTCAAAAAAAAGGATATTTGTTTCTCAACAAAAATATACCCTAGATTTACTAAAAGAGCCTAACATGCTAGGATGCAAACCTACAATCACTCCTATGGATCCTAAAAGGAAATTAAGATGTGAAGAGAAAGGAATCCCTGTAGACAAAGAAGATATCAATGTCTAATGGGGAGACTCATTTCTCTCTCACATACTCGGCCTGACATTGGTTTTGCAGTAGGTTTTGTAAGTCAATTTATGAACCATCCTACAGAGGAACATATGGAGGCTGTGTACCGTATTCTTAAGTATCTAAAGACGACTCTTGGAAAAGGTTATTGTTTAGCAAGGATAGGTACAGAAATTTAGTTCTTTACTCCAATGCAGACTGGGTAGGAGGTATTCTTAAGTATATAAAGACTGGAGGCTGTGTACTGTATTCTTAAGTATCTAAAGACGACTCCTGGAAAAGGGTTATTGTTTAGCAAGAATAGGTATAGAGATTTAGTTCTTTACTCCAATGCAGACTGGGCAGGAAGTCAAACAGATCAAAGATCAATCACAGGATATTGCTCGATAGTCTGGAGTAGTCTTGTAACATGGAGAAGTAAAAAACAATGTGTGGTCTCTAAAAGTAGCGCTAAGGCTAAACTAAGAGCTTTAGCAATAGCTATTTGTGAAGGAATTTGTATTGGGGAATTATGATAGAGTTGAGAATGGATTTTGGAAAAACAGCACAACTTAAGTGTGATAATCAGGCCACTATCAGCATTGCAAAGGATCCAGTTCATCACAATAGAACTAAAAATGTGGAGATTGACCGGCATTTAATCACAGAAAAGATTGAGAACTCAGAAGTGCAATTAGTCTACTCTCCATCTCAAGAGCAATTTGCAGGTATCTTAACAAAGGATTTACTAGGACCTAACTTTGAGGAGCTATGTAACAAGTTGGACATGTACAATATGTACAACCCCACTTGAGGGGGAGTGTTGATTTTCCCTCAAAGTTACCATATTTAGTTTCATTTTATAATTATGTACACAATTTAATTAAGGGATTAGGGAATCCAGTTTTTTCCTTTTTGGATTCCTTAATTTTAGGATAATTTTTTTCTTCATAATTTTAGGAGTTTGTTACTAGTTTTAGTTATAGAAATTATGTATATTAAGGTGTAATTTTTCCTCAATTAAAGAATGAGAAATACACTTCATTCTTCCTCAGAAATCTTCAAAACCCAAAGCTCAAAACCCTAAGTATAGATCTCGAACTAGTAATTAAAGCTCTATTGGAATCTATCATCTTTTTCTTTTTTTTTTTTTTTTTCAAAATGCTACCCCAAACCTTATGAGTGCTTCATGTAATGATGAATCAGCTAAGCCAAGTACCGTCTTGAAGAAAATTTCTATAACCACAGAGCGCATGCAAGAATTTCAAGCAATTCATAACCAACACCAGCAACTAAGCAACCTTCTTCAGAGAGATTAACACTTAGAAGAGCAGCCATCAGCAAATCAAAGAAAAATTGTTGAAGGAAGGAATTTGAGAGTATGTTCAATGAGAACCCCATCTGCTTTTGTCAAAAGCACAAAAAAAGAAGATGATGGCAGTTGCTTCCAAAGTTGATAAATTGAACCATTATATTTAAAAAAAAGAGAGAGAGAGAGAGAAGGAAAACTGCGAAGTTTGCACCAAGAAGATCTGATGCGATTGTATGAAGTTTTTAGGAGCCATTTGAAGGAAGTAAATTCTTGTTTCCGAACGCAATTGGAGATTATTCCATTAAAGCTTTGTACAATCCATAGAAAGAATAAATCTTTAGCACCCACTAAATTCGGAATAATTGAAGAGGCATAAAGTGGAACAGAGGGAGCAAGAAAATGGAAGCACACTGAAGAAGAAATAACAAGACCTTAGCCTCTGCACAATTATAGCAAAGAAGAGATCTAAAGAAGCACCAATCAAAATATTTGAACTTCCCAAGTATCTGTAAACCATGAATCCACCTAACATCCCCAAAATTGTAGGTTCATTCCTACATATATACTGAAAAGCCTGTGCCATGTCAAACAATGTCTCATCCAAACTGCATAGTATCCTAAAACCTAATGGTATAGTTTGGGAATTCTCATATATTATAATATGGGTTGCAGCGAAACTCAAATATAATATTATCAGCAAAATAAAATGAATGTCAAAAATTATTTCAGGATTCTCCATGAATGTCCTCCTTTTGAGACACAAATAGTTCTCAATGGAACTTCTTATTTTACAATTTTATCAAAGATCACTATTATAGAAAATGCACAGAATTAAAATTATAAAAGAACAACATCATCTTAAATCACTAATAATAAATTAAAACAATGTAAATACTGCATATTAATTTATTCTCCAAAAATAACAGTATATAAATGCAACAAAAAGAAAATATGTGCCGACTGCTGCAGCTAGACATTTCAGTGCATTATCATCAATCTTATATGTGCACTTCTGTTGAATGTAAAGAGCAAATAACTTCCGACAATCGATAAGTACTTTCCAATACAAAAATCTGTACTTTAAACTGAAAAGATTTATTAAAAAGTAATAATAACTAACATAATAGAATAAAAATGTGGGAGCAGATACTCTAATAATATAACCATGGGAAAGTTAATAAACTTACATGAAAACAATAATATTAAAAACCATTTGATTAGGTTCATTACAAAAACAAAGACCGACACAACAAGAAAAGGATTAAACTATCCATTTGGTTCAATTCGTCACTCAACATCAAAGAACAATGTCAACGATCATCAAAATGCAAAATGCCCAAAAGTTCTTTTCGTGTACTTGTGTTAAATATGATGGCAGATAAGAGACTTTTATCAGAGATGACATATCACACTATCATGCATCATTGATAAGTTACATTTCACCACCTCATCCAAAAATGAAGAAAACAGACATCTAATAATCACTCTTACTTTGCAGAAAGATTCAGGACCCATTTGCTTCTCCAGCATCTGAAGGATTGCAACCTTTAAAAAAGCAGCTTCAATATCACTAAATCTGAGTAATCAATCAAAAACGACTTATACGCACAAAAAAAAAGAAGAGAACTTCGAATCCAACTTACAGATTTCCACGATCTTATTTTCCCATATAAACCAATGGATTGAGTTCCATATAGATCCTTAGTAGAAGCAGTAGAGCATAAAGTAGTTGCACCACTATCATCTGCCTTGCAAACAGCACAGTTAGCCTGAAAATAGAAGTAAGATGTAGTAAATTAGTCTAAAGTATACATTGCAAATGCTTGTAGTGATAACTCCTTAAATTAATGGGACCCAAAGAGGCGGTTTACAAAACGCATTCAGATTCACAATCTGCCTCCCCAGGCACACGAGGCATATTGATAACCATATAAACCTGACATAAAAGGTCACTTTGCTATACGCATATAATCTAGTTTCCGTCAACAATTAACCATATGCATTTATTGAAGCCCAGACCAATCTTTTCACATAGGTTCAATCTAACCCATTAGAATCAATCCACATCAATATCCCTTCATTAGTGATGGAAATCTTCACATGTTTAATAAAAGAAAAATCCAAGCACGAAGAGTTCATATATTTATAAAAATGCAGGAAAAAAATGCTAGCCCACCTTTGTTTAACAAATGATCTTCTTATTTTAATTTAAGGGTCTAACGAACCTATATCCCTTGTTAAAGAAGAACTTGTGGAGCTCGAGGTAATGTCAGGACTAAAGGCCACACCAACAAGATTCGACATTAATGAAGTTCCAAAGGTTGATAAGCCATATATTCAAGGTAACTTGGGGTTCTCGATTAGGTCACTACTCACTACCTGCTAAACACATTGGAGTTCCTCTTATATCATACAAATTCCTTTCTGCAATCCTCTTATAACTTATAAGTTCCTTTGTGCAAGGACTTGATGAAGAGAACAGCAACTTCCTTGGATTTTTTTTTTTTTTTTTTTTTGGTTGGCGTGGGTGGGAGGTGGGGGTTGTGTGTGTGTGTTTTTTTGCCGCCCCGGGGGGGGGGGGGGGGGGGGGGGGGGGGGGGGGGCGCGGGCTCTTAATCAATCAAGTTCCAAACGTGCAAATGGATTGCCCTAAACATTTTAAGATTACAAGGAACCATTTAATTGCACACCTCAGAAAGGTAATAAATAAATGTTCTTCAGACACAAAGGATGATCCCAAGTAAACGGAGATATACACCATTCCTACACCCAAGTACATTGCCCACATATTTTATTTGAATAATCAAGTAGATTATGTTTCGAACCAAAAATAAAAAACTCTCCTGAAATACTGTCCATCTAGAATGTGTAAGAAATAGACATAGCTGGTTGACATCACAGTAACTATCACAAGTCATCAATAGAAATTTGAAGGAATGATTTATATAGAATAGCCACAGTACCTTAAATCTCCGATATCTTGCTTCATTATTTCCTAAATATTTTTTGATAAATGAATCCGTAAGGAAACCAGCAAGACCATCCAACAACCATTCTGACATCATCGTGAGCGTATTAGAATAAAAACAAAACTAAAAGATCAAGAACAGACTGATGACCCAAAAAGGGTAGAGAGGGAGGGGAAAGAGAGAGAGAGAGAGAGAGAACCATCATCTGGAGCTGCTGGAGCAATATATACACCAAACCACTGTCTTGCAAGGGCATGAGCAAGTTTGACTCTCGTGTCAATGGTCTGCAGTTATGAAGCCACCTCCAAAATTACAAGATGAATTCATGAAGGGAAGTAAAAAATTTTCCTGTTTACCAATTAAACTGTGTGTATTAATTTAGTCACTTCCTTCATCGAACTCTTTTATCACATGAAACAGTCATGCAATCTTGAGACTTGATTACCCAAATGAGCTAGATTCAATAACTTAAGAAAGTAGATTCTAAAAGACACCCATAGGCCCCAGCTTTTTCACTTATCAATTTCAATTACAGCATCGCTTATCTTTGCAAGGATATAAAAGAAAATATAGATACGGATGCAAATCATTTGTATAGGAAACCTAAAACATCAAGGATAATATGAAAGACGAGCACAACGAAAAACATTCAATGACTATTACAAAAAGAGACCTAAAAATAGCTTGACCTCTCCAAAATGATCCTTTCACTTAAAACCTCCGGCATCTCTTCTGACCAAATAATTTCACAAAACACATATATTATTAATGCCCTCTTCACTTGTAGATATATCTGGCAAAATTAACATGCTAATGCATCATTGGTACACAACCCTTACAATGTACAGTGAGAACCCACCTTCGCAAAGCAATTTCAGTGAACTGTTCTCACGCTCTTTTACATGAAATGGAATAATCCAGCAGTGCTGAAGAATATTAATGACCGAATTTTTCTGTGCCAATTTGCAGAAAGCAAATTTTTTGTAACCTTTAAAATTGAAATGTCCTCTTTTAAATTGTCAGTTCTGATCTGAACAGAATCCCTGTAATTGATCACCAATTTTATAATAATATATACGTTGATGCCAGGCAATCTGCATATGCTTATTTGTTTCAAGTAAGAGTACTTCATTTTCTCAATTTCAAAATTCTTGATCTAATAAACCATTCCAGTCAAGGATTCTCCACAAACATTGCCAACGTTATCATTTTTGACATGCATGGATGCCATTTTCTTAGCTTTTTTTGTTTTAAGTATAAGCATTTCATTTTCTCAATTTCAGAATTCTTGATCCACTAAACCATTCCAATCAAGAATTCCACAAACATTGCCTCGTTATCATTTCTGGCATGCATGGATGTCGTTTCCTTAGCTTGGGGACTAGAAAAGTGAAATAATAAGCCATCCAGGTTAAAAATAGAAGCACACCTTGTCAATAACTTTCTCATCATAGAGTACTTGGGAACTAAATATACTCATGGAAGCCCCTAAGCACAGGGGAGAAACGGCCATCTTTGGAGATACAAAAACTTGCTTGTATGAGCCAAATGGAAACTTTGCACCAAGGTAATCCTCGTAATGGCTGATAAAGAGATACAACACCGTTAAATAAACTTCCACACCCAAGAAGTTACAGCACAGTCTACAAGTAAGTTTTACATAAACAAACCTGAAGGCACTGTGAAAAAATCCCACAGTATTCCGAAGTTTGAAAATATTAGTAGGCAGACACATATGTGAAATAACGCTGTTCTGGTGGTCAGGCAATATTTCAAATGGTGCAACCACCAAAGATATCCACCATGCACTAACTGGCACCTCTAATCTGTACACGTAAGTCTTGCGAGGAGGATCATCCTTGCTCAAAACCTGCAAAATAAGCATAAAAAATTGCAGCATCAACTGTATCATCTTTTTTCTCCTGGTAAGCACACTAACAGCATCAACCACCCACACACACCCCTCTTGCATACAGCATGCTATCGGTGAAATACAGACGTCAATTTTTCTTTTTCTTTTTATTTTTTTTGTTGGTTGTTGGGGGGGGGGGGGGGGGGGGGTTGTGTGTTGTTGTTGTTGTTGTTGGTTTAATTTAAAAAATTTCATATTACCAAAAGAAAGGTATACAATCGCAATGTGCAGGAAAGGTGGAAACCCACTACATACACAAGCTCAAAACTGCGATAAACCACTATGCTATTATATCAATCAAACAGAAAAAACAATTAACTTTTGCAACTCATAAAAACATAGTTTAAATTGAGCCTTGCTAGAAAAGATGCATTAGGGATATGTTGTCCCAATCAAGCAGAGTTACGTGCTTGGCAAATATAATAGACACAAGCAGATAAAGCCAAAATCCACCAGTGCACAAGGTGTCTGTAGGAAGAAAGTAACAGCCCATCAATCACTCCATTTTAGGAAGAAAACAAGAGAGGGGAGTGGAGGGAAGCAATCACTTCTACCCAGACTGTATTTGAGAAGGGGCAATCAAAGAAAAGATGTCCTACAAAGAGGATGAGCAGAAGAAGCACAAAGAAGAGAACACTTCAAAGAATTTTGATTGAAGAAATTACCAGAAAGGGGGGAAAAAAGACCTCAAACATAAGATACGCATGAGGAAATTTAACTGCAAAAAACTGTTTGATTTTCCCCATATCAGACTAAACTGTTTTTAAGCTTGATACTATAGATACATGCAATCTAGTACACCTGCGTTACAAAGGAATTACACCCCATATGTAGACTGGATTGTGAAATACAGTTAGACAAGAAACTTGCAATAGAAAAGGTCAATTAATAGAAGCCTGTTCACCCAAGAAAATTAACGAGAAGCCTTGTCTAGGAGCCACACTTCCAAATTCCAGTAACTATTAACGGAGAAGGTCTACCCCCCCCTCTCCCTCTCCAAGGCAACTATACTATTGCTCTCACCTATCGTTCATATATATATACATATATATATACGTATATACACACACACACACACACATATATATCTATGGCACCATTCGTCCAATCTATTCTCCTATGACAACGAATAATTCTAGACTAACTTTATCAATATTTAATTCACAAACATGAAATGACTTCTTGTGCACAACGATGCAATATGACCTAAGACCAAGACAATAGACATCTACCCCCAGATCACAAGGCAAGTGACCACATGTAACTTATACCTTAAGCAGTGAAAAGAAAACACATGATATCATCACTTACCATACAGCCAAATTCATCATGAATATGGATGAAAAAGAGAGATCCACAGCACTATTTTCATCGTAAGTTTAAGCGGTGCATAAAATAGTTTGCTTATGAAAAAGGACATTAATAAAAGGAAAAAACACAAGATTTCCTCTGAGCACCTAATTCATGCTAAAAGACCATTTGCAATGCATATTTATAGCTCGCAAAAAGAAGATTTCAGATAATGATCACGAAACCAACCAGGAATCATTTCTCACAAACATAAACTAGTTTAAGAGAGTATGTAAAAAATATGGGTGACAGACTTGGGAACTAATTTTTTTTCTTTTTTTTTCCCTTTTTTATGGAAGTGGTACTAGATCCCTTTGTGTCCCTATTTTCCTCCAAGAACATGCATCATTTTGCCTTGTTTTGTGGCTACCTGACTGCAGGAAAAACACTGAATTTCTTAATAATCAACACAAAATTCAGACCTTGAGACACTTGCGGTGAGCGTGATTTGAACACGCGACCTTCAGATGTTCATTCTGATGCTCTCCCAACTGAGCTATCCCCGCAAACTCAGTATGCCACGAGAAATAAAGCAGGAACCTATCTATATTAAATAGAAATGCAATAAGACAAGAAATGAAGATTACACAATATAAAATCCCTTTTACCAACCACCATTTCTAGTGAAGAATTTAGGATTTTCAATTCCATCTCGGAATAATAGGCAGAATTTTGCCTAATTCAAACTAATAGCCAGTACCATTTAAGAAATGTCATTTGTCAATCAACAAATTTATTGAAAGATAATGATTTATGACAAATCATTTTAATATTGAATGTAACAAAATCCTTTCTAACCTAGATTAGGTAGTGCAATCAATCCACATTATACTCACCCCTTTAATCCTAAATTTTCCACTCCGATTCAATCACATAAAGATATACCCCTGCTACATGTAATGACAATTAACAAGAAGAAAGTTGGTGATTGAATCAAGTTACTGTGGTAACAATTCAATCATTGATCATCCACCCCAGGAGAAAAAAAAAAAAAAAAAATCAACCAAAGCAAAGGCCAAAGGGTGAGTTACATGGCAAGTTCTGTGCCAAAAAAATAAAAGAGAATGCCACTAGAGCCAAAAGAAACAGAACCTGCATGCAAAATTCATGGACAGCACAAACAAAAAAGAATGAAACAAATATTGAACCTAAAATCCAAATTCACTCAATACACGACCTCTGTGAGAAATCAAACTTTCCAGTTCCCTGCCCAATCAACCATCCATAATAATGATTCATTTAAAACTACATCTTTGTGACTGAACAAACAGAGTACTAGGCTAGCAATGACAAGGTATGGATAATGCAAATAAGCATTACTATACAATAAAAGATTTTTCTGAAAACCATGCTTCTTTTGCCTTACCTGGTAAAGCAGGTTGCCAGTGCTAACAGCCACAAGATCACGAGCAACAGTAAATTCCAAATCATAGCTGGATGAAGCAAATGGAATGAATTTCATAAACATCGGACAGCTGAAACCCCAGAATACGACCTAACAGAACTGATTTACCTACCAGCAACGCTGCGAATATTCATCTATACAAGGAAACCAACATCGCGCCCGCCTGATCTGATTGTTAGTATGGAGCACATTATCGTGAAAATGAATGCCAGTTTCTGCTTTCTCAACCCAATAATCTATACGGACAGATTTCACATTCTGCATGAAATACCAACCTACATAAGAACCAACAAGTGGGTACTTCATCACAACATTTCATGAGCACCACCACCATTAAAATGATATATTCACCATGGAAGCAAAACAGAATTATATCTTAAAATACACAAGAATAATAGTATCACTTTTTATTTATCCAATATTAATAAAATAAAAGTATTGCCGGTTCTCTCGCCGTAGTTCTCTTATCCAGGTAAATTTTTGCATTTAGTATTACCATGACCCAGTTTGCTTAAGGAAACATTATCTCCAGAAAGAATTTTCCTCGTTTTCTAATATTTACTATGCTGAAAAGAGCCTATTAAGTCACAAACACAAAAACAAATTATTTATGCTTTTTAAAATGATAACTCGTTTTTAGAGCGGTCTCTACAGGTCTTTTAACTTTTAAAAAGTGATTTCGATTTCAAATTAACCAATAATTCATACTTTAACATGAAAAAATTTGGTGAATCCAAAAGTTTGAGACACTTATTAAAAAAAATAATAAAATGAGTTAAAAATGTTGTGATTGTGAATATTACAAATTTATCTACATTCTATACTTTTGCTTTTGCATAGGAGGTTCAGCATTATGTAATTATGGTATTATGCTTATGGTATTTTATCTAGGTGTTGCTACAGTTTATATGACATTCATATTACGGACCCAAAATTTTATAAACACAACCAAATGTGCAAAAACATATCATTTTCATGGAAATTTTTCAATATAAAAAATTAAATAAAAATCCATTAATAAATGGCTTCCTTGGAGCAAAGGGGACCAAATCCCTTTCTAACGATCAAGAAGCAGGTTGAGTAAATCAAGAATTTCATTATTAATTCCCAAGTCCTCGCTCACAACTCAAAACCTGTCTAACAATGCAGAGGAAGGAGGAATGTTCCTCCGTAATTAGCATAGCATTGCATCACTGCAGTAGCACCCAATGCATAAAGGAACAACATGCCTTGAACATATAGAATTGTCATAGCACTTAGTTACCCAAAAATCAGACACTCAAGTCCACCCAAAGAAAAAGAATGAAGGAATCACAAACCTGCTTGGGCTCGCCAGATGAATGGGAACCATTTTCCATTTGTGATTGTTCTTGCAATTCATTTTCAGCCTTGAAAGCTTTATAGCAATTAATTAATAAATTTGGCTCCAGTTCTTTTTCTAGGGCCGAAAGATACATAGATGTTGCAATATCAGCTGCTGAACCAGGCGACGTGACAGAGCTCCATCTTTTCTCATTGTCCACGCATTGATTATGAGGGTAGTATTCAAATTCGGTAGGCTCTCCATCGACAAGCACATTGGCAATCCCCAAATTTTCAGCATGCAATCCAACTATTCCAATATCAGGAACCACAACCTCAAGCTCGGTGTAACTGCATAATCCATAAAAGCAAAGAGATATAACACCAATACACTTAACACATAAAAGGGAAAAGAAAGAAGGCACTAACAAGACTATTAAGTAAAAATAAGAATTACATTGATTAATAAAAATTTCTCCATCCAAAAGAATTTCTCTTAGAAATGAAGAATACAATTTGCTTTCTAGGAAATCAAAGTGGCTCACTTGATTTCTTGATCAGTTATAATGAGAGCATGAACTGCTGCACCAAGCACCATCAATTAGTGCCATGGTTGTTGCTCCAGTATATTGTTTATGGAACTAGGATGTAAATATCTTTTTTAGAAGTCATAAACAATCCCCATGAGACAGGTGTTTTACATATGCTTTTCCGTCAGCAACACTATCACATCCGTGTAAATTGGCAACTCATAAAGGTACGGACTAAATCTAAAATATGAGGCTATATTCTTATATCAGATTCTTGCCATCAAGATAGAACTTTGCTATGCCCACTCCGAATTCAATCCCTCCATCCACATCTACTCCCAGCACGTGAAGCCATACATAGTAATTTTGCCATTACTTTCTGTGAAAAGGCTTCTTTTTTTAGTTTCAATCATTTTAAAGATTCAACAGATAACAATCAATTCCATTTCATTCTTCTCATTCCAAACCAAACATAACAAAAACAACAATTGTTCCATTCCAGATCACTCTGCCCCACAAATTTTCAATTTCAAAATAAATGAGGGGCATAAAAAAAAAAAAAAAAAAAAAAAAAAAAAAAACCTCTTTCAAGGCGCTATAGCAGAAACAAAAGGCAACAGCGACGTCGAACATGAAATGACTCCACTATGCCATTGATACACACACTAGGCAACTCGAGCTGAGAAAACAAAATGACTACACGTGTATCATAATTACAAAGTGTAGAGCTATTAGTCCAGCTTTATTACAAAAACAAAAGAAAATTGAAATTACATTTTGCCCTAATTATATACACATTGAACTATCAAAACAAAACATCGACCAATTTTCCGAACATCACAACTAATTAACTTAAACAAAAGCCCTAAACAGAACTTTGGAATTCTTAGTTCAAAATAACAATCTCACTCAACTCCAATTCATCCACAAAGAGAAAATAGAGAGAAAGAGTAAGAGCTAAATTGAGCATAAAGCAATAAAAATCGAATTTATAGGTGACTGAATCCACAACAGAAAATAAAAACACATTAGAACATTTAGAGAAAGAGAGAGACCCGTAGATTCGTCGAGCATCAAGATCGATTGACAGACATAGTTTCTGGTGTCGAACTACGGCGCCAGAATTCTCCGGCTTAGAGTCTTCATTCTTGGGCTTGCGCGCCTTTGCCATGACCTTAAATACTCATCACCACTTCTCTCTCTGTGTCTCTCTCCCTCTTCTCTTTCTCTCTTTCTCTCTTTCTCCCTCTTTTTTCTGATTTTGATCTAGCAGAAAGTGCTGTGATGAACAGCGCAGTGTGGGTTTATTTATAGGGGCGATATGGAAAAAAAAATGGGAAGGTGTTACTGCAGGCTGTTGTTACAGGTGGGTTGTGTGCCATTGAGTCTGGACCTTCCGATCAGTGGCCCGTGCGTCATCGGTGATAAGACGCCCATGTCTAAATTAAAATAAAGGGATTAATTTGGGGAAAAGGAATAAAATATTATTATTTTTAAAATAAATTACGAAAATATTGTGGGAAAAAAATTATTTTCGATTTTGGGCAACATGGCCTCTTTTCTTTCAAATTAATAAAATATTACTATTTTTAAAATAAATTACGAAAGTGCTGTCGGGAAGAAATTATTTCTATTTTAGGCAACATGGTATTGTTTTTTCAAGAAACGAGGTCATAAGTGCTTGACCTTGTCTCCTCCAGATACGAGGTCTCATTTTGTGAAGGACCTCTTCTCTCAAAGAGACAACGTTGCAGCGCATGTGACCTCGTCTTTTCATATTGACCTTGTCTCTTGAAAAGACGAGTTCAGGCTCCACCTCCACAAACATTACTTTATTACTTAAGAAATCAAAAAATTTACATATAAAACCTGTCAAGTAGAAATATAAACAGCTATACAAGCCATTAACCATGCTCCACCGTGGCTAAATGACAAAGAAACTGTAGTATTCCCAATCCCAATTCAAATACAACGCAGTATAATACCAATCCGCCTAAACACACATTCTCAATCCTAATCCCAATCCCAATTCAATCCCAATCATTCAATCACAGCAGTATTGTGATTCTTTTTCAGCACGGTACAATCAAAATATGGGAATTAAGAGTCGTAACACATAATATGAAATGAAATGCTGATTGATTGTTCTCTTAAAATGTACAAGAGAAAATGAGTACAATCTACATACAAGAATAATACAAAAAAGTAAGAAGTTATATACAACAATCAAAATAAAAAAATCTATCATCTACTACTGTTGTTGATGTGTGTCCCGCCTCCCTCGTCCTCGGCCTCTACCCCGCCTCACGTACGTCCTAGGTAACAGTGTACGCAGATGAGGATGCTGTGTAGATGGAACAATCTCTGTAACTGCAGCATCCTCATCTCCAATAGTAACATATACTGATGGAATGGGAAGGTCTGGCTCGACCTATGTGAGGCCCTCCCCCATATCATGTGATGGCAATGATCGCCTCTTCTATAGAGCCAGGGAGGTATGGAACTCAGTGTATGACGGGCCTGGCATGGGAGTGTCCCCCATATCGTAAGATGTCAATGACGGGCCAGCCTCATCATAAATGAGCTAGGAAGGACCAGCCTCATCAAGTGAAGGTAAATCGGACGGCTCAGGATCATCTCTGATTGTATACCTGGTGCTTGTCCCCATCCCCGTCCCGACCCCGACCCCGTCCCTGCCCACGCCTCTTTCTAGGAGGATGTCGTCTCTGTACGGTATGAGACTGTGGGTCACCCTGAGCTGCTACTGATGGTAGAGCTGGTGGCACTGGATCATTAAAATTCACTCCATAAACTCTTCCACTACACAACAGACATCTCGTGCAGTGGATAGAGTAAGCTCTAGAGCATGTATAGGATACTATAAATGAAATCAGCCTACGAGTAATAGCAAAAAAGTATATCGGTGAATAGCTGCCAAGTCAGTACGAGTCCATATAAAGCTTACAGAGACAGTAATCTTACCATGTATCGTATGATAGCTTCCGTGCGATCGATCCAATGTCGGGTGATCGCATGATACCACTGGAAGTAATCATAGATGTCCCAGCAAGCAAATCTAGCAGTTCAACTACACAATCGCGCCAAGCATCCCACTCAGCTATCACCTGGCGTGCTCAACTTGCCAGTTCCACTTGGAACGTCCTCTCATGTCAATCTCATGGAGGGGTCTCATGTCGGCAGAGGGGGCCGGGATCCCCTGGAAGCCACCAAAATGTCTAAGCACTCTGTCAGGATAGTAGTGCTCGACTAGGTAGAAGCAAACCAATGAGACCCGTGCAAGCCAAACATCGCTACCCGCTAGGCAGTATGGAGGCAGGGAGGGCAAGATGGAACTATAGGGGTCTCACACCACCTGATGCAGTAGGAAAAGTGAACTATTGCGTAAATAAATGATCAAACAAGACATTGGAAATCAATTGAGGTATAGGAGGGAACGGATATCATACCTCATGCACCATCTGTCGATCAAAAGAAGCGCGATACTCAATCAGCAGATGAGTGGATACTCGGGTCACGTCAAAAGTCGCACCCCGATGGCTGATGAGTGGACGGCCCGCGGTAACTAACGTATGGAGTCCACGTACTGGGGCAATGTGGGGAAAGTGCTCCCATGCCCATATCTGGAGGACAACAAATGGTCCTGCCATATCCCTCGTGTCAACGTGGGAAGCCAAGCATAGCTACCTGTATAGCCAAGCCAAACAGGTTGCTCCCCACGCGTGCTGCCCGACCCTCTCAAAGTCTCAAAGCAGCTGGAGGTACATAAGATGGACGTAATTGGAGGACTTATCTGCGACAATAAATCCCCCAAGCAGCAGCAAAATGTATGCCCTAGCATGGCATCTAATCATCATATCATCAGCAAAATCAGGTAAGTCTATGAAGTGGCTATCCAACCACGACATCTTCAGGCGACCACCATCCATGTCAATGCCGGGCTCGAATCAGAGTCCTAGCAACTCCTCGCATAAATCAGGCCAATTCAGCCTAGCCGTACCCATAACTGCTAATCCAACTACGGGAAGGCTGGTAAGGACAGCAACATCCTGTAAGGTTATAGACCACTCTCCCGTGGTCATGTGGAATATATGCATCTCTGGTCACCACCTCTCGACCAAAGCTGTAAGGAGATGCCAATCCAACTGAATGAAAGGCATCTGGGGCACCTCTATGAACCTTGCCTGAGACAAGAATGGCACCAGTCGCTCGTCAACCTCTGTAGGCATGCCAGTTGGTCGCCTGAGCCTCGCTCTGCGCCGACAATGTAATATCTCATGCTCCTACGGTAAAGTTAACATATTTATTAAAAACCAATATCACTTTAACCATCAAATTTGCAATCACTAAAATACATAAATAAACTGACCTGCCCATCCCGGGCTAGAATCGACCTGTGTATAGGTTGTTGGGTGAGTAATGAGCTATCGATCGATCCTGGATCCATCTGTGAAGGAAAATAAAAGAGATGTTGTTATAATCGACATATGTTGATTCAAAACAAGCATAGCAAATATACGTTAAATCATGACTCATTAGTGCAGTAATAAAAACATATGAGAATAAATAATTACCACTACGACTCGACTGCCCCGTAACTAGTCTACTCGCCGATCCCGCATTTGGACAACTCCTTATGTTGTGGCCCTGCTGCCTACAACAATAGCATGAATAACCTCGGGGGCCCTCTCGAATGTCTATCTCATTCTGAAATCGTTTCTCCCTAGGCGACCCCTTTTGATAATAAGTCCTGGATTAGGGTGCCACTTTGCTAAGTCCAAACGAGTCCAATTTGCCTTATCGGCTGTAGGAATGAAGGAACGACCATACACTCTTAGTTGGCGGTCCCACCTGTACCACTGTCCTACGTAGGCAACACAATCCATGTGCATTGTGCCCATCACTGCCATCGCATGTGAGCATGGAATTCTGTGTGTCTGCCACTTGTTACACGTACATCTACATGATCTTAACTCCACTTTTTGTATATGGTCCCCCTTCTGACCATACATTGTTGGACGTGGTACATTATAATCTCGTATATCCGTTCTTGGTAATCGAAACATGTAACTCTGTGGGAACTAGATATGTTGTTCCATCTCTCAAACTTCTTTACAGCGTATTCTTGAGCAACTTACCCATACTCATGGCATCGTTGGTTTCACGCCTTTGCTTATTAAATATGGAGTTACAATTGTATAAGGTTTCTTTACCAATGCTGCCACAGGTAAGCACCCGGCATCTTTTATAACTGAATTGTAACTCTCTGCCATGTTTGTTGTGCCTTGGCAAAATCTAACACCTTCATCGAAAGATAAAATCCACATCCATGGAGGCAACTCGCGAAAATATCGTGTTGTCCAAGGATTGCTTTGAAGTGCTGCATTAAAGTATCCGTGGAACCTTCGACTCTAGGCTTGCTAGGCAACTTTTTTTACTATTTCCTTACATTCCTTGCTTTTGGCCTTCGAATTAAAGTTGCTAGCAACATGCCGGATACACCAGGGCCAAGGCCACCTCCTAGGCTACACCACATTCTCACCTTTAACTGCACTCCTGATACCGGCATGCTGGTCTGATATCAAGCAAATGTTGGATCTGTCTTTGATGACGTGTTCCAACACTTTTGCAAGGAACCAACTCCATGTTTTCGCCTTCTCCTCATCGGCAAGAGCATACGCCAATGAGATTATATGATTTGCATCATCTACTGCCACTGCAATAAGCAATTTGTGCTTGTACTCGCCATACAGGAAGGTACCATCAACTGTGATCACAGGTCTGCAATGGTTTAACGCATATAACTTAGGCAGTGAATATCAATCAGCTAAAACAAAATTTAACAATGATTACAATACATACCTGTAGTAGTGGAACGCCTCAATCAAGGACCAAATGCCCAAAGAAGCTTATCTAGGAATACGTGGCCGATGGTATTTGAATCTTGAGTTTGCCACTCAACCTTTGTTCATGGATTTGCAACGGTAATTGCATTAAGTAGATGCAGGAGCTCCGCATAAGACGCCTCCCAACTTCCATACACCTGTTCAATGGCCTTTCTCCTTGCCTCACGAATTCTCTTGATATGAACATTATACCCGAACTGCTTTAATATATTCGTTTGGAGATCCTTCGCCCTCACACTGGAGAATTACAGATCTCCAATATTATGACCCTAGACAAGCTGGTGGAGTCCAATTGAGAGTGATCATGTCTAGTGATTTCATCCAAGCAGGTGTGAGGTCCTTCATATTTAGTAATGTGAAACCACCCATGTTTCTTATAACTGCCTGTGAGTCTCCACTTACAACCTCTGTTATGGATATCAGTACATTTCACTGCCCATGCTCTTGGGTCCGAATCCACTACCTTGAAATTATAATGGTTCATTATGTGTCATATTTTAACTGCCCGTATGAGATGATCTTTGGTCTCAAAACGCATCCCGATCTTGAATTCATCACTGAAGCTCCAATTCCCAGCACTCATTTCCTACTCATCATCATATGCTGCGTAAGCACTACCAACTTCGGCATTGAAAAACGAAACTGGCGCTGAACTCCCTACTGTATCAACGTTAGTAGGAGCAATGAAACGATCTCAGTTATTTCCCCTTCGTTGTACTTCGGGCAAGGCATATTGTTGTCGAAAATACTTCGACATTAACATTTTCATTATCATCATAGTCATCACTAGATTCACTTGCCGATGAGTCTTGCACAACATCCATATCATCACCACCTACCGATGTAGGTCCACAAAATTCAAAGTGACCTATTTCCACTTGTGCACTGTCTATTGTTTGAACTGGAGTAGAGTTTGAGTCTACCAACCCCTGGCTCCCAATATTTCTATCAATGCCCATTTCCCCTGCAGGTGTCTGTGACAATTCAGTTTCCAATATCTGCACATAAACAACCACTGAGCCTTCTGTGTACACCAACATCTCTTGTGCTGCATCATCATCGGTCACTGGAATAATATCATAACGTAGCGTCATATCTCCAATAGCTACCCTATGATATAGCTCCACCCGATGTGTACACCAATTTACCTTTAGTCTATTGCAAATAATCTCCACTATCTACTCATATGTTGAATTCCTACTAATACTGACCATAGCAACAAGCCGCTTATCATAACCAAAACCATCATTCCCTTGCACAATATTACCATGAGCTTACAGTATGAACCTCGCCTTATCCATTTCCTCACAAATCCAACCATCTCATCAAAATTAGCTTCCATGCATCAAATTCACAAAATCACATTTATGAATTGCATTTCTTGTAATATTTAACATAATTCCTAAAGCTGCAGCTTCACTTTCAAAGTTCAAATTTAATTTTCTAATCTATTCTGCTTTCTTACAAATATTAGATTTTTTCATCGCAAATTTCCATGCCATACCAAAGCGCTATACCAAAGCTAAAGTACTAAATACACCCTGTTAACGATAATTGAAGTTATTTTTTATTTTTTTCCCGCACTAAAATTCCTAAAATAATTATCCAACAACAACTACTTATGACATGATTCTTTTTAATGAAAATATTATACATATATATATATATCTATATAACATATAAGAGGAAAAAAAAACGGCGTCGAAATCACGCAACAATAATATTCTAACAACACATACAATCGACATTCAACGATGTAGCATGAATGATTGAAAAAAAAATACGAAAATATGCGGAAATCCAACCTCAACGTTCCCATCGGTGGTTTCACACAAAATCTCTCGCTTTTGCTCCTCTTACCCACGAAATTGCAATACAATCAACTTGGGAGCAATTAAATAAGCCAAATGAGGACTAACTAGGGGTCGATTTAAGGATTGCGGCCGCAACAATCGGAAAAATCGCGCAATTGGGGTTTAGGGTTCTTGCTGGGGGAAATGGGAAATGGGGAAGAAGAAGATGGGCGCAGTGTTTAAATTCCGCTGACCTCGTCTCTTCAAGAGACGAGGTCACATGCGCTGCAACCTCATCTCTTCAAGAGATGGGATCCTTCTCAGAATGAGACCTTATCTCTTGAAGAGACGAGGTCAGGCACTTATGACCTCTTCTCTTGAAGAGACAAGGCAATGTTGCCTAAAATAGGGAATAATTTCTTCCCGATAGCATTTTCGTAATTTATTTTAAAAATAACAATATTTTATATCTTTTCCCATTAATTTGTTGATTTGTCTGAATTAAATATAAGGGAGAAATATTTTCAATATAACATAGGAATTCGATGTCTTTTGATCCAATGAAATATGAAATAATTTGTAATTGGAGTAAATGGATTGATTTGCCAAAATAAAAAAAATAATAGATAGATAGAGGAGCAGTTATTTTGGTGCAATAACACATATTTTGAGAAGCATTTTAATGCTTATATTTTTATTGAAGTACACCCAAAAATTGATGATTAAAAAAACATAAAAACACATTAGTAAGTACAAATTAAGGATGAATATAATGTAAATATCATGAATACCGTTTTACCCTTATGTAATAAAACAAAATTATATACCAAAGTTGCATGGCATTTGCTAATCTTGATACAAGTTAAAAATACATAGTACTTTCTCAATGCAATACAACACTAGTAACATTTATGTCTTCCTCCATTAAGCACCTCCTCCGCTTACTATCATCTGCATGGCAACGCTCATTTTTACTGTCAATGTCACCATGTCTAGCGTTATGAGCTTATGCTAGAGCCTTAATCCTGAAGTACGAAGTAGATTTGATTCTTCACTAAGGCTTGATTGGTTCAATTACCATAATATACTCTTCACAGTACAACTTGTCAAGTTGTAGAGAACAACAAGAAGATAAAGAGAATGAAGTTTTCCCACTTGAGAACGTTCCAGGTGGTGATCGAAAGCTTGTGTTCATTTTAATCCAAATATTGCATGTTTATATGTAGACTCAGGCACGATTTAGATCGATCTCGTAACCCAACTTGAATTGCACCAACGGGCTAGCACACATGATCTTATCTATCCATGTTAGTCAAGAATCATCAGCCAACCCGGCAGGTAGCCGGTCAACACTGCCAATCCGTAGGATCTGGCGAGTCACAATTGAAAATTAAAAAAAAAAGGAAATGTGTCAAATTTGAAGTGATAAGAATAAATCCAAGCCGATCTTCATTGACACGGATAAGCAAGCATTATCCCTATCAATGAAGATCGTCCCATGTACAATTGGGCTTGTTATGGGTCATGCCAACACCGACATACGAACTAGAAGTTTTGAGCCCGGTTAACATGATGCCTATGTTTATTTATATGGTTGTATATATATATATATATATATATATATCATAAATGGGTAATGGGATAAATTGTACTCATGCTAACTTTGTATCACATTCTGCAAATGTAATATAGCAGCAATATTTTTGTAATTTCTTTTATCTAATTAGTATTTATGTAAATTTTTTAGGAAATTGATTAAAAAAACATAATCTTTAATTATTAAATATTTTAAAATAGATAATAGAAAGTTAATGTAGTTCATGAATATTGATAACATAGGTTCAAAATATCTCCACACCCAATATATCACTTATTCTTTTTTTTTCTCCAATTTATCAATCCTTGGTATTAATTCGCGCATATGTTTGAGAAAAGTTGGTTTTAAAAAATCTAGAAATATAGCAACGAATATTAATAAAAACAAATTAAAAATTTTTATGGTCCCATCATGTTTTTTTATGAAAACAGTTAGGTCAATTATTTAATCGCTTAGATTTATATTTAATCGTTATTGTACCATAAAATATTTAATATATCACTTGGTACGTCATTTGGACTATATAGTTTGTCAATGAATTATCCCCAAAAGAATGTTTAACCTATTTTATAAAGGGTTAATTATAAAAACATGACCTATGTTTTTGGTCATTTGTAATAAGTGATCTGAATTTTGTTTTTAACAATCACATGACTTGAGTTTAATAATTTTATGCTAATTATAAAAGAGGGGCACACTCAACTCAATAAAATAAATAAGAGATGTGAAAAAATCCATAAAATTAAGAGGGTGAAAAAGAAAAAAACAAAGAAAATTGGTTTTTCTCATTGTCTCTATTAGGGGCCATGATAAATCTTGTTTCATTACTATAGGAATATGCGATATTTACCCACAATTCGTTGCAAATAATGTTCTTAGGATGATATTTCCACGGATTGTTAATTCACAAGCTCCGGTTTGTCGAAGACATTTCTGCAACTTCCATGTCTTAGATTTTTTTTTATTTCATGAGCTAAAAATTAAAACAAAAAAAAAAAATGAAAACTACTCCAGCCACACACCAATGGTTCAGTGAAATCCAGCGAATGAGTTGAAAGGTATGGCATCTTTATGGTGAAGTAATGAGCATAAGAAGAAAAATTTATCCTAAGCTTCAATGGATATGGTGCAGCTGTTTGTGTAGAAGGTTAATGGCGGCGTCTTTTTACGGTGAAAGTGATGAACGTTAGAAAGAGAGTACAGTTATGCTATAGAGTTTAGATAGAGAAAATAAGAGAAAGTTAAGAGAGAGAAGTTGACCCGTTGAAGAAGAAGAAGAAGAATTTATCTTAACTTCCATGCATCTAGACTCGAATTAAGTTTTGTTTGCTATTGATAAACTTAAATCAATGTCAAAACAATAAATGTAGATTTGGATTGCGGTCTTCTTCTCGAGGTTAAATGGTGAGGGTCATAAACAGTCTTCTTTTCTTTTCTTTTTTTTTCCTTCATTTTTTGTATGTCTTTTCTATTTCTGCCTTAATTTTTTTGGAATTTATTTATTTATTTTATTAAGTTGAGTTAATTAATAATAGGATTAGCCAATAAAAATGCCTCATGTGTCCCTCTTTTATAATTAGAACAAGATTACTAAACCTAGGTGAAGTGATTGTCAAAAAATAAAACTCAAATCACTTTATTACAATTGACTCAAAACACAAGTATCGCTTTTGTAATCAATCATCTTATAAGACACTTAATATAAAATATGACATATTTGACTAATTAGTATTAAAAATGCATCTAAAAATATACGATTGAAAATACCTTACAAACAATACAAAAAAAACTCAACCAATTCATTAAGAACAACTTTAAGCTTCCGCATATAGCAATATTATTCAACATATGAGATTATAATCAAAGCTTGTACCTTCTCTCTATTCTTCCTTTTTAAACTTCACGATTCTTGCTTTATACACCTGTTATCTTTCTCTTTTACTTTTGCTATAATAATGAGTGGTGCTTGTGTGGTTCCCTTCTACTTTCAAAGACCATTTCGATAACCATTAGTCTATAGCACACCAAGGTATCGTTTATTTCCATCACTTATAGGTTTTCATACTAATTCTTGATCACGTGAATGGAAGAGTATAAAGGTGCAATTTGTGTAGATAGTTTTATTGGTGCATGCCATATAAAATGAGTGGTTGATTACTAATATTTGAAATGTGCAAAGAAGAAAAGTTTAAAAAACAATTAAAACTTTAGTTGGTTTAATTCATAATTGCACCCCACATATTAAGAAATTGAGGGTAAAGGAAAAAGAAATGGTTATACCATATAAGGAGTAGAGTAGAGTTATTGAACTACCAATGGTGCCCCATAAATATTATTTCCACACATAATATTTATGGGTTTTTGGAAATAGGTACTATATTTTAAAGGGCAACACTTTGTCTTAAATAGTATAGATATGATGTGGATGGAAGTTTTTCTTTTTCCTCCTTGTTGGATGGTATGAATTTTTAGCTATATCTAATTATAATGCTTTGAGGTAAACTTTTATTATCTTTGGCAATTTGGGCTTAACCCGTGAACACAAATGCAATACAACACTATTATAAAAGGATTTATTTAAGTAAAAGTCAAAATGAATTCAAGTTTATGATCTAAATCCGTTTACAAACCCACGAACCTGTTAAAATATAATGTTTTGTTTTATATTCCTATTTTGTTAAAATATAATATTATTGTCCCTAATTATACGGGTGAAAAATAAGTCTACTCTTCATATAATAAATAATTGCCAGTATATAATTGATATGAAAAAAAATATCAAATTACTTCGGAAGATCGCGTTTACAAGTTAGGATGTACTTAATTTACATATAAATCCAGTAATAAGACGTGTTTAGGTATGGCACCTAAATCGCGTTTTCTTGACAGGATATACTGTGTTTAAAAAAGTTGCATTCTTTAATCGTGATATAGCTATAGTATAAGTTTTTTTTTTTTTTCCTTTTACTGTTTCGTCATCCTTATGTCTTTCTAAACATCATATCCCCCATCCTCTCTCTCACACATCACCGGTCTTTTACTTTTGTATTTTGTTTTCTTAACCATCTCTCTCCTTTCTCTGTTTCACATAATATATTATGGATTTATCGTGAATTATAATCGCAATTACAAGATTTATTTTCATGTGATTTTGATACTATATATTGATAATTATGTTCGATTTGATCTTATTTAAGTAATTATTTTTATATAAGGGTCAAGAACCTTAAACAAAAAAAAAATTATTTCATAATCATACTATAAAATGACAAAACCATTCACATAACAAGCACACTATACATATATAGTATTTTACAAGTTATATATAGGATATACATATGACATATATAAAATATATATCTTATTTGATAATGCATTAAATCACAAACTATAATATTTGCTTTTTTAATCATACATAAGTAATGTACCATATATTATTTGTTCACTATGTCAGCTTAGGATAGTAATGTTACAACACAAACAGCAAGACAGATGAATCCTTTTTCGTAGATGAAGGATTATTATGTTTCATAGGATTGATATTACCATTTTAGTTTTCAATTGTAACAAAAAGTTAGTTATTGTGAACTAGAGTAGCTAGCTTTTGTTAACTATCAACAGAAGCTACAACAATAAAACAAAGGAAATATAAATGCAAAGAAAGAAAGGGGAAAGGCATCAATGAAGGAACTAGAATGTGATTTAAGAGGCTAGCTTAAAAGGCTATCATTCATAGGTTTACATTCCATCAATACGTTGCAACAAATCACACGAATTAAAAATCAGATCACAAACCTTAATTTGTAAACAATACAAAATAGAGAGGGTTAGAGAATACAACTCAGGAATGATTGTGAAAAAGGAGCGTTAGTCTATAATTCTAGCCTTTTATAGCTAAGGTTAGTATGTGCTTATGGGCTAGGCCAAGAAAGGCAAGGAGGTCCTAACAAACAACTATTTTAAAATATTAACTTTACAGGATAATACAAAAATATTTAAATTATGATGAAATCTATATATTTTTATATGTTTTGTTAATTAATAAACAAGTGGACATGAGATAGATATAAACAAGTTGGGTTACGAGTTTAGGTTCTCATACACAATTAATAAACAAGCAGGGTCATGGGATAAGGTTTTTGAGATACAAATCTAGTTAGATATGGATACAAAACATAGCACTGCCAGTGCTTACAAGTGAAGGTCCTTTTTTCTATAATACAATTTTTCATTGAAATTCATGATTATAACTAGTAATTTAAAACATAGATAATTTCATTACATGATCTTCACCTATCAATACAAAAATCTCAATTTACAATATACAAAAACTTGAATTAAATCATCTATTACTTCTTTTATAATGGATAGAAACAAAAATTTTCATAAATTTACAAATCTATAAAAGAAAACCCTTGATTTTTTTTCTTTCATTACAACTTGGTAGGGATTTGTACCTAATTGACCCCATTTAGGAATCAATGTAAATGACACAAGGCTATCAATTACGGAACCTTAATTAGAGTATAGCATTATCCTACATTCTTAGCATTATAAGTAATGATTTTTGTATAATATTGATTATTTATGATACAAACATTCAAGATCTATATTAACAACGAAGGGGGTCTTCTTTAAGATTCAAAGTTGGACTTTATAGCTAAAAGAAATCATAGGGACCAGATGTTTATAAGAGTTGTACTAATTCGGTTTGCAGATTTATCAAATTTTCCAACATAGGCCAAAAACCAAGTCTTTCTTATTAACTTGATTACTTAGGTGTCACCTTTATATAGCCTTAATGGTTTGTGTAAGAACTTTTCTTTTGATTAATTATTTTACTTGTTATAGTTTTTATATTAGCTAATGGGTGTAATGACATACCATCATTTTGTATTTGTATTTTTTTGTCTTTAACAACCTTTATCACAATTAAGGTTACAAGCTTTATTATTTGGTTATATTACAAACAATTATCAACATTTGATTATTGAACTCTTTTGGAAGTGTTATCATCGTCTTGTCTAGAAAATCTTTAGGAAAATTGCGTTGAACATATATTTAATTTATTTGTGTGTTATATTATCTAGACTGCATACAATTTCATTCCTCTGAGTACATCATGTACAAATAGAATGTTCATATCTCTTTATAAAATCAAAAGGACTTACAAAAACTTAAATATATAATCTTTTTGATGTTTGTTGTTCTAGGAAAAACTATTTCGGTCGTACATATATGGATCAAGTCCATATCATCTTTGTGTTACAACTTGTGCTTGTAATGAAGGAGTTAAACTTTGTATACAGTATTTGAACTTGGGTCATGACCCATAATCATACTTTGTGTGCTGAGAGTTTTATTAGAGATGTATAAGTAACGCTGCTTATAATTTGTTAGGGTACATTTTGTGATGAAGAATGTGTTTAGGGGTGCTCATGGTCTGCTTGTGTTGTAATGGTAGAGGCTTGTTGGGGGCATATAGTGGGCATTGCTTGAGGTGGTTGGGTAGTGGTTTACATAATGAAACAAGTGTTGATGGCTTGTTGTGATTCATAAGTCTATTAATGAAGAATGATCGATCCATCTTCATTCTTAATTATTGAGCTTATAATGAAGGAGGTAACTTAAGGGAATTAATTAGAATTTGATGGATAACACATGAAGAAGGTAAGCTATTCACTTCAAGGCATCTTTAGAAACATCAATAAAAGATTTAATAGAAATCATGATAACGTATTGTAGAACAAAATAATAAATTAAAGACTTTAAAGGTTTTGTTGATAGGATGCAAAGAGTTTCACCTTAGGAGTTATCTATGGTGGTAATGAACATAGAGATGTGCAAGAAAGGTAGTAGACGACCTTGCTTAAGGTAAGAGAGATGATGATGGATATGAGCGAATCATGAAGAGGTTGAAATAGTTGAAAAGGTTGGAAACCTTTAAGCTTAACATTCATGCATTAGCTACAACTTACATTGTTAAAGGATTAATTTAAATGAAAGTATAAAATGAGGACATGAAACTAGCATTCCTAAAGTTTATAGGACATGTAGTGTTTGTGAAAAAAAAAATGCAATAGGTTGTACGGGACAAGCTAGGAGAACGTTGTGACTTCTTAGCAAAAGACAAAATGACCTACACACAATAGAATTATTATAAATCATCATCGCCAAGAATTATTTGTGAAGACGTTCATCACTAGACCATGACTCTACTATGCTCAAACTACCACAACTTGCCTAATTAGACTACATGCACCACCAAATGACAAATTTATTAAGTTCAACATAAGGGATTTAACTTTGGTTTAGTTTTTTGTTAAGATGATGACTGGGATACTGAGTATGGTGACCATGGTTTATATAAAGAGAGGGTATTTTTGTGATTTTAATTCCTTTTACCGTATTTTATATAAGATAACAGCATAATAGACTATTATAGTTTTATTCAAATTTTTATGAACAAAACTCCATAACCAGTCTATCACATTTGATGAAAGTGAATGGACTATTATGATATGACAACCACCATCTCCTTTATTTTCTTTATTGAGAGAAAGTAACTAAGGAAATATTTCAAACTGCTACAATTCCAGAAGAAGTAGATCATGCACAACTGGTTCTTATACCCAAGAAAAATGAAGCAAACAAGGTAAATTGCTTTAGACTAATTAATCTTTATATAAAATGTATAAAACAATCACAAAGATTATGGTCAATTGACTTAGGCTCCATCTATACTCTCTTATAAGCTTTAGGTAATTTCACACATAGATGTAAAGGTGACAATAATGATTATATAATACTGACACAATAAATTCTATACAATTACAGGAAAAAGAAGAATAAAACAAAATAAGTGATTCTTAAGGTAGATTTGAAGAAAGCTTTATGATAACATCGAATGAGATTTTAAGCCTTCAAAAGTTAAAATTTCCTAGATTGGTGGGCTAAATTGATCAGTTGTTAGACTTTTGCAACTTCCTTATAGAGTTTAATTAATAACAACACAAGGAAATGATTTATCCAAGTAGAGGAATAAAATTTGATGATCCATTATCTCCATATCTACCTATAATATATATGAATTTCTTAAGTCACATAATCCTAAGAGAGGTAAAAAGGAAAAACTTGCTGCCATTTAAAGTAAAGAGAGGGCTATTGCATATGTCTTTTTGGATCATATAATTCTTTTACCTAAAGTTGATGAGATGAGCTCTCATACCATTATGAGGGTAATAAAGGATTTTAAATCTACTTTGGTTATCTCTATAAGCATCGAGAAATCTACATTTTCGATCTTAGCTAATACAAATGTAGAGGAAAAAAGGAACTACGGAAAAGATAATTCCTTTTAGCGAAGTTGAAACTTTAGGGAAAATTTTGGATTTTCTATTAAGAAGTAGTATAAGCCGATAGGAGAAAAACTAAATTTCATACTTAGAGACAGTTAAAGTAGTTAAGTGGATGGGAAACGAGACATCAAAATATGGTAAGGAGATTTATCCTTTCTAAAACAGTAATAGAATCATTGGCATCATATTATATGCAAGTAGCTCCATTTCTTAAGAGCATCATTAATAAATTAGAGAAGATCATTAGAGAGTCTTATGCAATGAAAATATGGAAGACAAACAACCTACTGATTAAGTTGGTAGAAAGTGACAAAAGCAGTGAAAGTAAAAGAGAGTAATGGGTTAGGGTTAGCAAGTTTGCATGATCAAAATAAGGCATATACATTCGAAATGGATGATATGCATGGCTGGGGTTTGTAATGCAAAGTATAGGAATTTAAAGACTTAGGGTATACAAAAGCCCCAAACTTCATCTTTTTTCATGTGAGGAACTAGTGAAAGTTGCGGAATAAATTAATTCTCTATTTTAGGTGATGCTAGCCAAACTGGTTTTAAGACGATTTATGGATGGGTAAGTGTCACATTTTATACTTGAAGTCTATCTATTTTTATAATAAACTATTTAAAATTTAAAAGTGTCAATTTGATACCTAAGTTTTATAATTAACTACCTAAACTTTTCAAAATTTGCAATCGGTTACACGAATTTTATCTATTTTTACAATTAACAACTTCATTAGGCACCATTATTGTTCTCGAAAAGTTTGTAAGTAGCTTTGTGTATCCATTTTTTGCAATTAACTACTTCATCTAGGCATTATCACTTTTATTAAAAAGTTTGTAGGTAGCTTATTGATACTTTTAAACTTTAAGTAGTTAACTGTATAAATAAGTGAATTTAGGTCCCAAAAGTGACATCTACCCATTAGTGGACAAGAAGCATCACTATAAGGAATCTGCCAAAAGACCACTTAACAAAAATGTATTAAATCTATAGATCAAGGATGATTGGGTAAATATACTAAAGTAGGATGAAGAGGAATTAGGACTTCAAATTTCTAAAGTGTCTATATGCAATATTGCAAATGAACATAAGCTTTATGTATAAAGAATAGAGGATAGATATGCAAATCAATGTTCTCTCCAATTATATAGCTTTTTCCATGGAACGTCTTTTGTGATAGCCTCCTATAACAACAAATTCAAGAAGAAGAAATATAAACGATCTTGAAAATTGCCCATGATACAGAACACAAAGGGAAGACATTATACATCAAGCATGCTCTTTGTCATTGATACCATTTAGAGAAATTTCCCCAATTGTGAGACATAACAGAATAGATCCTTTAATGAACACTTCTATCATTAAGTAGACACTATTTGTATAATGTGATCAAATGCTCTACAACAACTTCAACCTTCTAAAGAATTCAATTTTGGTATAATGTTAATGAAAATATGGACCTTAAGAAATAATTTAATTTGTAAAAATACAGGTAGGGAAAATTTACTTTAGTTTATCAAAGCCTATGCAAATGAATAATGGGCTTACTCGAGGAAGAAGATACAAGTAGCATAGATAAAAAGGAAAAACTTGAAACAGCTTCATCCAATAAAGGGTTAAGTCAAAGTAAATACCAATGGGTTGATAATTTGAACCACAATCAAGTGACCATAGTAGTAATAATAAGAGACTCCATTGGAATATGGCTTTGTAGACTTTCAAAGAAAGTAGGATGTACTGAAATTCTAATGGCAAAGATATGGACTATCTTTTAGGGACTTGTTTTATGTATACAAGATAATTCGCTTACTGTGGAATTAAACAGTGGCTTAAGAGTTGCATCAATACTTCCAAGTCATAGGGAAAAAGACTAAATTGAATTATCTTGTGCACTTTCAACATTTAAAGAAAGGATCTTAGCATTGGGATGGATTAGGATCATACATTGCCTTATAAAACTTAATGCAGCTGTTGATAGATTAGTAAGCTCAGCAAAGATATGAGAAATGCAAAATAAGTTTTGTTTGTTCTCTTGCTTATGCGTTTAAACTTTTATAGCAAGATAAGTCTTCTTTTGGTTTGTACAAGGACTAAAAACATCAAGCTTTAACTGCAAATGCCCATAGTTAATGTTGGTTTGATAGTCCATTCCCAAGAAAGAAAAGATTAGTTCGGTAGAATCATGTAAAACTCCTTTTCCCCTATTCTCATAAAAGAAAGCATGAGTGAATGGTTGATCCTTAAAAAGTTTTATCCAAAGTCGAATCTAGATGATTTTTTAATCCATTTTTTTATTAAGATCTTAACATGCAAATCACGTGTAAATACTTTGTTAAATGCAATGGATCCAGTTCACTAAAAAATTTAAATAAATAAATAACAACCAACCAGCTTAAGAGTGGTGCAATGTGTCATCTCAAAAGTAAAGTGCACAAATTTTACTACTAGACAAAAATCATTGTGTTATGACTTATGATCAAGTAGTTATTGATAAGAACTTAATATGAAAAGAGGCAATATTTATTATTGATGATTCTAGCTTTACATATTATGTACATGCTTGAATTTACAATCGATTAATATAAAAAAGGAGTAAAATTTGCACATTTTAGCCTAAACAATAACATAATTAAGTATAATCATATGTCATTGCTATATATACACGACAAAATATGGGGAGCTTTAAATACATACAACGGAATATGGTAATATACCTCCTTGATATGTGGACTATTAATCGTAATCCATCCAAATAAAATTTAAAACCTGTATATACTCTATGATTAATTTTATGCAAGCATACCTATCAATTATAGTATAGATTAGCACATATATTGTTCCACTAAGACCTATAATTACCAGAAATTATCATAATTATACTATCTAGCTAGTATGATTCGAGTGATTATGTTATAATTAAACAACTAACTCATTAATTAATTAACACTATAACTATGAATATAACACTTATGATAATATCAATCACAAAACATACATCTAATCTTGATGTACAACTAATCCTATTTCAACTTCTTGTAAAACATTTCATTAAAGGGTTGTTTAAGTTATTGAACTGCAGGAATCCTTAATTTTATTAATATCTCTTTTAAGATAATTGAATTATAACTCTACGTGTCTAATGGAAATGTCTTTCGTCGTTAAATGCATACAAAATTACATCAGAGTTCATGATTCCTTAGAAATATGAAATCCTTATGTGGAAAATTCATGCAATTTATGTCTAGAGTCACATTCAAACTTCTCTATTCATGTTAGATTTATCTTATCAATCAATTCATCGATCAAATTAACAAAACCAGACAATGATCTAATACTGTACATATATTAAATAAATAAACAAATATAAACACACAAATAGATTCAAGAAAGCATAAGCTTCCATTAACAAAATAATCCAATCTCTACATTAGGGTTAAAGTTCCTCACGATCTAGGGTCTAGAGATTTATTTTTCTATAGGTAGATGATTATAATGAATGAACAAAGAAAAATAGTAAAGAGTCTTACGACCCTTAAAACAACATCTTGTAATCTTCAATAATCTTTTGCGTTTCTCCATTGAAAGTACTTATTTTTCTGTCTTAGGTTTTTGAGAATAAAGATACATATCATAAATGAGGAGTAAAGTAGCTATTTATAGATAAGGATAAAAAAAAAGTTCTACACAACCATCCTGCACTGCTGTAGAGGATAGTTGTGTAGGATGAAAATTTATGATTTTTGCCCAAAATGACTTTGTACGACATCGATAATAGCCTGTGCGAGGAGTTTGTGTAGGTTCAAAAACATTATGATCATTTTATAGCTTCTATACATGCATGATACATAGCTTATATAGCTCATTGTGTACTTCAAAATCGCTTATTGGTCAAATTTTGCTTCCTACACCAGTATTTTACACAACCTATGTATAAATGCCATGTATGTATAAATCTTCACTTTATCTAATTCTTCATCAAAATCTCTTTTAACTCATAAAAAATGTCTTCATTAAGATCTTTATATTCTTTTGTTCATGAAATTAACAATTTAACCAAAGAAATATCCTTTTCTTTGATAATTCACACGAATCTATATAATATAGTATCGATTAATGCATATAATAAGAAGTCTTTAGACATTCATCACTCCTCAAATTGCAGCATGAAGATCGCAATTACCTAACTTAAATAAGAGATGTTAAAATTCTTACTTGCTAAGTGCTTTCATAAGGATATCAATAGGTTCTTCAGAAGAAGAAATATAGGCAATAGCAATAAAGCAATCAAGAATCTTCTCACAAATGCAGTAGCAGTCAATTGCAATATGTTTGGTTCTTTTGTGGAAAACAGGATTGGCAGTAGCGTGTAATGTTGCTTGACCATCCTATAATAGTCGCATTAGGTTCACATGATCAACACCTAAGGATTTCAATAAAGATTTGAGCCAAATAAGTTCACATGAAGTATTAGCCATAGCTCTATACTTTGCTTCAATAGAAGATCGAGAAAATGTAACTTGTTTCTCCTGACAAGAACTTGATAGGAAAAGAGGCAATGTTTATCATGATGATTCCACCTATACATATAATGTACATGCCTATATCAACAATATCGAGTCAATATCAAATAAAATCAACCTTGCATGTTTTGTTTAGACTATAACATAATTAAGCCTAAACATATGCAACTACCAAATATATACAACATAACATGGTAAGTTTTAAATATATACAACATAATATGATAATAGTTATAATGGGTATGCATGGTTTCATTTCATGTCTTTATATCAAACCAAATCATATAATACAGGTTGATTTTTTATTAAAACATTGAATCAAATGATTTTATTTAAGAAATTTTCAAACCATAAAATTCCAATTTTAATCTTGTTTGGTTTACACATTAGACCATAGTTCAAGATCTTAAATAATTTACATATAATCTCATGTCTTATGTGATAAATCCGCTTAAGCATAACATGCACCAACAATATGTAAAATGCAAAGTCAAAATTTATACCATTTAAGAAAGGGGAGATAGCAAATTCTAAGCTTTTTGACCCCTTAAAATTTTAAAAATTGGCATAATTGAGGACAAGTTACATTTTTCGTTAAAACACAATGAGAGGTAGGGATGCAACTGGGCAGGTTTGGGACAGGTCATGCAAAACCTGAACCCGCCCTGGTTATATAAAGGTATTCCAGACCCGAAAAAAAACCCTATAGGGTTTTTTGACATGATCCTAGAACCCGACCCGATACGACAATCACAAACCCGATATTGACCCGATCCGACCCATTATATCTTTTTTTTTCATTGAAAATAATTTTTTTTGTTATTGTGTCTAAATAAAAATTTGTTTATTGTTGTGAAAATCAATGATAGATGAAATAAACAAGGTTCAAATTGTAGTAAACATTAATTATCATTACTAACAATTTGTTCAATCTTTTACAAGAGAGTGTTTATGTCAAAGTTGTCCCTAATGGTATATGTTGGAATATTGAAAATCATTAATCATGGTCATTAGAAGCATCAATAAAAGCAAAGTTGATGTCTAAGATAATTCTATCATATCACAAACATCCACTAAGGAACAAAAATATCAACCATGATTCATGTCCAAATAGCACATCCAAACCTAGTTCAAAGGAAAAAAAAAAAAGATGAGTTAGTTGACTTAAAGTCCCCACTCTCCCCCACTCCCAACAAACAAAAGCACACACCAACATTACAATTTTAGTCTTTCACAAATGTTTCCATAGAAGAAAAGAAAAAAAAAAACTTGCAGTCAATAGCTAAAGCTTTCACTGTTGTCTTCCTTCACAATAGCTAAGACTTCCTTCACCAAAATACAGATAGCAGAAAATCATCAAGGATGCCACCATCTCAAACCATAGGTCACCTAGTAAAGTAATAACCAAAATAAAATTATCTTATATGTTATTCAATTAATACAAAATAATATAAAAAGGAGAAATAACTTTATACACCACATAATATTTACTTACTTGATCTTAATCTTCAATATTTAAATTTTTCATCTCATTCTCTAGCTCAGTGATGTCAAAACCTACAAGAAAAATTGAGAAAGATTGTATAAAATGCAATGGAAGATATAGGAAATAAAAAAATTTTTCATTAATAAATATTATATAATGAAAATTCTTACTTTGTTTTTCCACGTGATAACCAACTCTGGCTACACATCAATGCCTCTATTATGTCTGCATTCAGTCGGCTTCTATGTGTGGTAATTACACGTCAACTTGTACTAAATGCGGATTCAGATGCAACTGTAGAGACAGGAATAGCTAATAGATCTCTAGTTAATGATTGTAGTGTAGGATACTTGCTTCCATTCAATTTCCACCATCCAAGGATATCAAAATCAGTACCCCAATTCCATGGCAATACAGGCTCTTCTAGGTAATGGTCCAACTCTGATTTTACTTGGCCATCAAAAGTAACAGTGGTCATGTATTGCACCAACTTTGACTTTTTGATACATTCATTGAGAGCTACATCACCAGTTGGTGAAGCCATTAAAGAAGAATTGCCTGTATTCTTATTTTGACGAGATCTAGCCTTTAGTTGATATTCCTGAAGTAGATCATAACAAGTCTTCCTAACAATTTCCCTCTCCACAGAAGCCCTCTCACCATAAACAATTGGAAATACAAAGTCAACAGCTTTCAACTTGAAACGTGGATCCAAAACAGTACAAACAGCCATGATAATATGCACATCACCCCAATATTTCTCAAACTTGTCAAACATCTTTCTAGCCATTGTGCTTATATTCAAATCAAAAGTCTTTCCAATCAATCAAGGCTTCCCTAATTTCAAACACTTTTCAAAGTAATAATTTGTAGTTGGATATTTTCTACCAGATAAAAGAGTAGTCACTTCATAAAAAATTTCCAACTTCTTACAAATTTCTTCAGCTAAATCCCAATCTTCATCAGTTGGAAGTGACTTGTAATGTTTATCCAAAAGCTGAGCTCTATAAAAAACATCCTTATATGCAAGGGCAGTAACAAGCATTTCATATGTAGAATTCCATCGTGTTTTACAATCTAAGCAAAGCATTCTACAATATGCCACATCTATCTGTTTACATGCCTCTCTAAATTTCTCCACTCGTGATGGTGTCGCTGACCAAAATACAACACTATCACGGATTCTTTCTATTGATTTTTCAATCACATTGACACCCTCTTTCACAATCAAATTTAAGATATGAGCACAACAACGCATATGGAGTACCTGTCCACGAAGAATCAGATCATCCTTTCGCAGCTTCATAAGTAAAGCTGTGATCATTGCATCGTTTGTTGAACAATTGTCTACAGTGATTGTAGACAATTTTCTATCCAAGCCCCATTTCATTAATGCATTGAATAAGCAATCACCAAGAGCTTCACTTGTATGTGGAGCTGGAACATACACAAAACTGAAAAAAAAAATGTAAATATAATTAAAGGGAAAGTTAATTTCAATGATATAAAGATAAGAGATATATAGTAAAAAAACTTACTCCAATAGTCGACTCTGAAGAATCCAATTGCTATCAATAAAATGTGCTGTGATGGTCATGTATCCTCTTTTTTGATTTGATGTCCACATGTCTGTTGTTATTGCCACTCGAGAATTAAGCCCCTTCAATAGGAGTCTCAACTTTTCCTTCTCTGTGTGATAGATGTCAATTATCTCTTTCCTCATGGTGGTGCGGCTGACATTATGAAAAAGTGGTTGAATGCAATGAATAAACTCCCTAAAGTACTCGTGCTCCACTATTGAGATTGGATATTCATGAGCAATAATTGCCATTGCAAGTTTTCTCCTTGCAGCTTCTTGATTAAATGTCCAATTTCCTAATGTACAACCACTTCCACCATCAATAGATTTCCTCTCAATCGATAAAAGACATTGCTTTATGTCTTTTTGCTTGGTCTTCTAGACACCTTTTTAAATGATTGTGCAAATGCTTTGTTCCATTTGTACTATTTGCTTTCAATTGTTTCTTACAGTGCCTACACTCAGCAACATCATCCCCATTAACAGTTTTCTTCACAATCTCATTCCATACAATAGAACTTACGTTTGTTGGGGTTATTGCTCTCATCAGCAGTACTTGCTACTTGAGAACCAGATGTGTTTGTTGGTCTTGCAGAACCCACATCCTCAGTTTTAATGGAGATGGAATTTTCTCAACATCATTATCATTCCCTTCAATGTTCACCTCAACTTCAACTGCATCCATGTTCTCTACATTACATAAAATGCAAAACTCATACACAATCTCAATCATACATGGTAAATGTAGAATCTATAACACAAACCAGATTGCTCAGGTTAATAAATACCATACTTATAATGTACAAAATAATTGATTGATTGAGAAACATTCAGTCAGGATCATACCTATAATTACAATCAACTCTCTGTAATTGATACTGGTTGTCATAAAATGATTAGCAAGAACAAAGTTGGCCCATAAAGATAAAAGCATAAGCATTACAGTGATCATCTCCAGACCCTTTTAGAGTGGGTTAACATACTAAGGAATAAGAGGTGGGCTAACGAACTCCCACAAAATGCAGTAGAGCTATTTTTTAGTTATTTTTGTAGCAAAACAAATATCACATTGTCTAAATTTCAGATTTACAGATTCTGAACTATTAATACCTAGAGATAGCTCAGGCTTTTAGTAGGGAGTAGGCATGCAGGTTTTTGGCCCATAGACAAGAGAGAAAAGAAATGAAAGGAACACATAAACTCAATTCATGCATCTCACCCAGCAAACCAGGTCTTGGCATTCAGCCAGACAACCGTGGGCAATCTTTCTGTCATGAGTCCCAAAAAAAAAAGTCCAATAATCATACACATCAGCAAAAAAATGGTTATATCGAGTTTGGGCGACTTGAAGAACCGGAGAGGCATATTAATAGATAGGCCACAAAGGCAATGAAGGGTAGAAACGATGAAAAGAGCATGTTTCATCACCCAATGGCAAGTAGTTGTTAGGTGTCTCATATTTTTGGCCTTTTATTTAAAAGTCAGCATGCATTCATCCAGTGTATCATATATTATGAGAGGGCATAGATTCATAAACACAATATAGCAATATAGCATGCTAAAAGAAATTGATTAAATCAGAAACAGAAAGAGCAGAACTCAGAAGCAAAAGCATACACAATCACTTAAACAAAGCAAGTTTATACCGATCATAACAGCATGTGTAAATCATGAAGGAAAGGACTTTAATTAAATCATGAATGCCATGATTTAATTAAATTTTCTGTTCACAGAAAGTCAATATAAATTAAAAGATAGCCATTTTTACAAGTTAAAAGTGTACCCCACATTTAACACACATTCACGTTATTTATTAGTTCTTGGAGTTGATTAACAAAAAGCATCACATGGGATGCTGCTCTGAGACAAGCTGTCCGGTTTGAAAACTGGAAAAGGAGGGTTGAGAGTTTAATAGAGATTCTTAATGCATTGTAGTAAAATCTATAACAACAATAACAACATCCTCCGGCTAAAATGTTCCAAAACTTTATAGTTTCATTATATAAATAAATTTGCTATATCCCACTATGAAGAACTATAAATCTAATTAATAGAGTCTATCAATGACAGAACATCTTAAATACTCAAAGAATAAATGACCTAAAATAAATGAATCAACATACGTACACATACTTATATATATACACACACTTTTGCACCTTTTATCCCAATCATTATTGATGAAATACACAATGGTCTTCCACTCATTCATTATTTTTTTTTTCTTTTTTCACTTTACTGAGATAAAAAAAATGATTTTGAATCATGGAGCTGTCGAGCTTGTATTCCAAAAATCCGAACAGATCAACAGAAACAAAATAAACAAATAACGAGAAAAAATGAAAATCCCAAAATACTAAAATAGCCCATTCAAATGTGGAATGCAGCAATTATTGGACCTGTGGTGGGGGATGATGTCGGTGTTGTCATCCGTTGGTAACCTCGTGCTCGTCCCGTCATCCGTCGGTGTTGTCTCCGATGCCGTCTTGTGACTCTCATCATTCGTCTGCCCGACTACCCCTGTCCTACAAGAACAATAGAAGAAGACAATCCATCAAGATGTGTGTGTGTGTGTGTGAGAGAGAGAGAGAGAGAGAGAGAGAGATTACAGGTGTGGCTAGGGTTGTAAATTTGAGTGGAGCCGTGGAGGACTGGAGGAAGGAAGGAGAAGAAGGAAGGTCCTGTCCTGCGTCCTGTTGTGTTTTGTCTAGTGTAGTGTGTAGTGCGTGTGTGTGTTCTGTGTAGAGTGTGCTGCGGCAGCAGTGCGTGTGTAGTTGTGGAGTGTGGAGAGTGTGAGTGTCATACAGCTGGAGGCCTGGAGCTCACTGCTCAAAAATTCCAAATTTGAAATTCGCAATGTCCCGTCCTATGTGATCGTGTCCTTTGCCGCTCGGCTGAGTCGGCTCTGTCCTGTCATGTGTTATGTTTTTTTTTTTTTTATTTCTCGGGTCGGGTTTTTATTGGGTCCATATTATTTACCCGAACCTGACCCAAAACCCGTCCCGAGACCCTATAAGGTTTGACCCTATAGGGTTAGCAGGTCGGGCGGATCGGGTACCCTATAACGACCCGTCCGGTTGCATCCCTAATGGGAGGAGGGAAGTTGTAAAATATCTCATTGAACTTTCGCATATGTACAGATTCACCTCTTAAACTTTTATTGATGCTATTTTTCAAAAGTTTAAGTTTAGGGGTTGAATTTGCAAATTCTCTTTAAAAAATGTAAGGAATTTCAATTGTGTTGTCACCCAGTCATCCTAAATATGCTAATAGAGGATTGCTAGATGGATAGGTTAAGATTGCCTTAAATTTCTCTTGGGAAATCTACAAACAAGGGTAAATTTTGGTGGGTCAAGATGTTATTTGATGCATATGCTCACTTCAATGCTTAAGTTAGTAAAGAGTTTAGGAGTGTAAAGTAGCAAAATGAGTGTAAAGAGAGTTCAAATGGTGTTTACCGAGGGTCTTGAGGACGATTTATTAATGAAGAGCATTTGCATTTATTACGACGATTATCTATAATTCTAATGTTTATTGTAGGTAGTTGTCCTGAGAGAGACAACTGTCTCTAAGAATTCAAGGGTTGTAACTTCTCACTAATTCATATTTTGAGATCTTTAAAGATATGTTACAAATGGTAAGTATGCTAGTTTTACCATGCTATCAAAAGCCGACTTGTTGAAGTAGGTTAGAGGTCGGCATGTGGTCTACTAAAATTACTTCAATCTTTTTCGAGATGTTAAATATAGGCCCAATAGGTTGTCTTATACTCTAACGTGGTTGAATCGAGTCTAAGAAGCCTATCCCAAACTTACTTGTCAACATCAACTAATTTGGTTCCTAATACTAAACATTATATAAACCTTGCATCAACATGTTTATATATATTTATTAATATTAAGTATTAAGTGAATCTACTCATTCATGTAAAATAAAATAAAATAAAATATGACAGTTATTTTTTGTGTTTACTGTTTATTTTATTAGATGATTACTCTTCTCTTTACTCTCCTATAACAAGCAATGTTACACCCCCCCCTCCTCCTTCCCCCCTTCCTTTTCACCCTTTGTAACAAAAACCGTTTTCAATTTTTTTCCGTTAATTTTTGCACACGCAATGCATGTATGTCATCTACTAGCAGGGCTATGAAAAAAAAAAAAACGATCGAATCAGACTGGACTAAACCGAAATTTTGATCTTTTTTAAACGGTTTGGTTCACGATTCGATTCAGTGAAGAGCAAATGGTTCATGATTCGTGATTCGATTTGGGATCATGAACCGAACCGTATGGTTTGAACTGAACCAGACCATTTTATATATTAAAAAAATTAAACATATTAATTTTACTCTTAATTGTTTTACTAATGACACATATCTAAGTCACATATCATAAAAACAATTAATTTTTTAAAAAATTAATTAAAATTAATTATTTTGATGATATATGACTTAGATATGTATCAATCATTAGAATAAAATTAGAAAAATTAATTGCTTTTAAGATTTGTGACTTAGATATGTATCATTCATTAGAATAAAATTAGATTTTTCATAATATGTTTTAATTGTTATGTTGTCTACAAATAAGATAAAATTTAGATTTTAGTCTCTAGTATTCTAACTCTTGTAGATTTTTTTTTTCTATTTGCCTTACTAATTAATCTACTTATATTATTTAGTTACTTATTGATTTATATAATTGGTAATATGTTAGTTAAAAGCATATAACAAATTAAATTTTATGCCTTATATTGAGATAAAGTCTAGTATACCATTATCGTTCAAGATGCTTTAAAAAAAATGAGACTAGTCACATTTATAATTTTATAATGGATGAAATCCCTTCCTTCTTGTAAGTTTTACATGTTTATTTGATTAATGCTTAATTTAAAATATGGTTATTTATATTTGCATTAGTGATAAGAAATATATAATAGAAGTTTTTCGATAGAATATATTTTTTATTTTATAAATAAAAACGGTTCAGACCATATACCAAACCGTAACGAACCTTTTTTTTTAGGGTTCGAATTTAAAAGAAAAACCGAACTATAAAATATGGTGCAGTTTAATTCAAGGTGCAAACCGAACCGAACTGTATCGTGTACATCTCTATCTACTAGTATATATTAGTTGAATGTGCATTTATTTCAACTAGTATTAATTAAAACAACTTTTAAATATTCTACCACATTAAAAGAACAATTTTAATGGCAAGTAAAAAAATCACCTTGTTGTTTAAAATAGCTCGATGTTCTTCTTTATTTATCCCTCAAACTAAGTAGTAAATTTCCAGTTTTAAAAACTCCAAAGCAAATTGAAATAAGAAACAAATTTTTTAAATAGTTTGCAACTTAATTATTCTACCCATTCCTTATTAATATATAAAGCTGTGCAAAAAAACCGATCGAACAATGAATCAAATTAGACCAGGCCAAATCGAACCGAAATTTCAGTTTTTTTTTAAATGGTTTGGTTCATGGTTCGGTTCGGTGATGAGCAAAAGGTTTGTGATTTGGTTCGAGACCTTGAACCGAACCATATAGTTTGAACCGAACCGAACCGTTTTATATATTTTTAAAAAAATTAAACAAATTACTTTTAACTCTTAATTGATTTATTAAAAAATTAATTGTTTTTAAAATTTGTGACTTAGATATGTATTATTCATAAGGATAAAATTAGATTTGTCATATTATGTTTTAATTATTATGTTGTCTACAAATAAGATAGATTTTAGATTTTAACCTCTAGTATTCTAACTCCTAAATATTTTTTTCCTTTTATCTTACTAATTAATCTACTTTTATTATTTAGTTACTTATTAATTTCTATAATTGATAAAATGCTAATTAAAAGCATACAACGAATTAAATTTTGTGTCTTATATTAAGATAAAGTTTAGTATACCATTATAATTCAAAATAATTAAAAAAAATGAAACTAGTCACAATTATAATTTTACAATGAATAAATTTCTTCCTTCTTATAAGTTTTACATATTTATTTGGTAAATGATTAATTTTAAATATTGTTGTTTATATTTGCATTAGTAATGAGAAATATTTAGTGAAAGTTTTTTAATAGAATATATATATTTTTATTTTATGAATAAAACAGTTCGAATTGCAAACCGAACTGTATCGAACAGAACGATTAAGTTCGAATTTAAAAGAAAAACTGAATCATAAATATGATATGATTCAATTCGAGGAGCAAACCAAACCAAACCGCCCCATGCACGCCCTGATCAATACACGTGCTAAGCAGATCATCAAGGGAAAATATTTGTCCAAAAAAGTATTCAAGGAAAAAAGAAGGGGGGAAGGCAAATTGAAAAGGCCTTTAAACTAATTGTTAGGTGCGGAAAGGTCTCATAAACTTTCAAAATATAACCCTATCCTTGCATAAGAAATGTGGATTACACTGCTCAAACCATCATTGGAGCCCCTAAAGTGTTGCTGTTTATCATCTTTCTAGTATCCACTTTCAAATTCGGGAAAGAGTAGGCTTATCTGCATTTCCTTACAAGATGCCAAGTATATTACGTTTTGAAGGTTTCAGAAACTATATCCGCACCTAACCAAAAGCTATTTATTATACAAAGAACCAATAAATTTATGGACGTTTCTGACTGTTTATATGGTGGTGTTGACTGATCTACTAGAAAAGGAGCAAGATTGACATACTAACAGAAATTGCCTTATTGCCTTGTTTCAGATTCTATTATAGCTCAAGAGCAATAAACCATTAGGAAATCCAGGTTCTCAAAAGGATGTTATGACTGCACTGACTAACTCGGAAGCAAAGATGAAGATAAAATTAATGGCCTTCAAGTACTTCTTTATAAATTTGGAACAGATGCTTCATCTTTGGCAGAAAGCCATCCTCTTTTTTTCTTAGTATTACATGAGTACTCACTTACAATAATCACTTCCGAAACAAACATCTAACTATTGATCGTAGAATGAAAATTGGAATTCTGCTGCTTTGAAGCTTTTACAACAATTTTTTAGGAAATCACTCCAAAATGCACAAGTCATTTGAAGAAATTGTAAGTACGCAGATTCCTTACTCTTGTATCAGCACTCCATGTAAAATTGTTACTTAATATGCAGAAGAACCGGAGCCAGTTGAAGAAATCTCCTTCATAGATCATCAAGACTCATTCTAACAGAGGCTGCTATTTCATGGAAAATTTGTGAGACAGCAAAACCAATTGCACGGAGCAACTATACCTATTGCTGTCTGACCATTGCATGCCAAATGCTCCGCAATAATTATTTACACGCATGGAAAGCTTTCCTCTGAATGAGGCTTCTAGGAAAATCGCAACTGGTAACTGATGGCAGTTCCTGACATCAATGTCCCCTATCTGAAAAGAGGCAGCTAGCAGGAGTAAGCAAATATCATAGACTGCTTTTTGGTAGCAGCAGTTAGCAATTACCCTAGCCTCCATGTTATATCTCAAACTCATGCAGCAATTCCTAGTAAACTTTATGACATTTACATGCACATTAACTAGTGCAATCTAGAATACTTTAGGACAGCATAACTATGCTTGTGCAAAAGTTAATGATCACCCAGGGGTAAAAGGAAGAGATATGTACATGTATGTTTATTGGTCCAATATTGTGAATTCAAGAGAACAGAACATCAAGAAATTTGCATAGCAGCATATTTTTATTACGTGCATTAATTGTGACCCTGATCCTGTCCCTTATGAGTAGGACACATAAAAGAGTCATTTGGTGCATAGAGTAGGAGGTGGTAGGTGAATAGTCTTACAATAATATGGATAGTTAGGAATTGGCTTTAGGAATGCCAACTAACTTCGACCATCTGATTGAACAAATTGTAGCTGTAATTCGCATAGAAACTTCTTTGTAAATAAGGATTTCTTTTGCCCTCATTTTTCATAAGTAATAAACAAAAAGCGAAGTTAGACCACATTAGTCAAATATAGATAGTTGCTTTCAAAACAAGCAGTTCATGACATGGTGTTAAAGGGAAGCAACATTGTCATTTTTATAGTGCCGCTGCCATTGCTACCAGATATCCAGCAAGTTCAAAATACCCAATCTCTGTTCACCTCCCAACAAGCTCATTCAAGTGACATGGCATTGACATTAGGGATTGGGCTAGGCAAAAGGTGACCATTGGTGACATGAGGAATAGGTTGAAGGATTTCAAGCTTACATGGAATAATTTGAGGAAGAGCTTTAAAAGGAGATACAAGAGGCATTGAACTGCGCAGTGGATAGCTTAGTGACAAGCCTAGAAATGATAATGTGTTTGGAGATGGAAGATTTAGGGAAACAGAGAAGCTTAAGGTCAATGGTGCTGTGGCCTTTTGGCTGGCCACTGAGATGGATGTACCAAAACTGAAGCACTTCAATGGCACACTGTGGAGGTTGGTGCTATACGGATAGAATAAAACCTTAAAACATCTACCAGGAAAAGAAATATTGTATACATATATATATATATATATATTCAGCCCCATAAATGATGAGGCTAAGGTGTGTAATTCATCATTATATCTTGACAATGTTGATACATTATAGCGGTGCAGAAAAGTAGATGAAGTCAAAATATGAGAAGCTTTTGTTCAAGATTTTGTCCTTAAGAGGGAAGTTTACTTACCTTTGTATGCGCAAACATTTGTAGAATTCTTTAGCAACTTGAAAAAGTCAGATAGAGTTGCTGAGTCACAGCAAGTATTTCTCTCGACCAGCCATTCTTCTTTAAGATGAACCTTGACATCCCTATGACAGGACATGGTAGAAATAACCATGGAAATTATATGACATATAAAGAAATAAACATGGGAAAACTTGGCAAGAGAGAAAAAAAGAACTACCTTCTCAGTGCAAGAACTTCATAATTCTTCCTAAGGTAATCCGCATGTTTTGTAAGGGCATCTTGTGCATACTGTTTGCCCACAGTTCTTATTGCTGCTGCATTCAATAAATTTTCCAATGAACCATGCTTCTTCAAAAGCTTAAGTGCAGTCTTGCGACCAAATGCCGGAGCCAAATGCTGGATACCAGGAACACCATCAACCTCATCACCCAAGATGCATCCTAAATCATTATCTTCCCATAAGTTGATCGAATGAGGTTGCATTGCATAATCTGGTATTATAAATTTAAATGCTATGCGTTGTAATATCACATATACATTATCCTTAAAGGATAGTATCAAAGTCGTTTGTTCGTTATATGATAGTTTCCTTATTTTTAGGAGGAGATAAACTTAGGATAGAGTCTAGCTTATTCTTCTCGGGTGGTTAGCTAGATATCAGTTCTTTTGTTATCTAATTCTGTGTATAAATAGTCTTGTAATACTCTTCTTTTCTAATCATCAGAGAAATAAAAATTCTTCTCTATTGTCTCTATTTCCTCATGGTATCAGAGCGTACCCTCTAATTTAAAAAAAAAAAACCTCCTTTTTTCCTTAGCCTTTGACAGTCGGAAAAGGCTAAGATCAATAAGACAAATATGACCGTTGTTACTCCCTTAAATCTTAAAAACCCATCCATGCAGATCACCATTCATAAGTTGAATGGGATTAATTTTCTATAATGGTAGAGATCTGTGACCTTGTACCTTAATGGCAAAGGACGCCTAAGTTATCTCACTAGGGAGATCAAGGCACCGGAGATCAATAGTCCCGAGTATCAAAAATGGGATTCGGAAAATTCCATGATAATTGCATGGTTAATTAACTCCATAGAAATTGAGATTGGGCGAACATATCTATTTTTGTCTACTGCTAAAGAGGTTTGGGATGCTGTAAAAGAAACTTTCTTTGATTTAGAAATTCCGCCCAAGTGCTTGAGCTCAAGTCAAAACTTCGGGATCAGAAGCAACTAAACCTGACCGTGACTCAATATTATAGTATTCTACACAATCTTTGGCAAGAGATTGACTTGTTTTATGATGTTGAGTGGAAATGCACTGAAGATGCACTCCTATACAAGAAAATGTTGAATAAGGAGAGGCTATTTGATTTTTTGTATGGCCTAAACAAAGAACTGGATGAGTTACGTGGACGAATCTTGGAAAAGTCTCCCTTAACATTCATTCGAGAAGGTTTCACTGGAGTCAGACTTGAAGAAAGCCGCAAGCGTGTCATGCTTGGATCCTCTCCGAATCGTGATGCAGATCATTCTGCTTGATAACACGTCAGAATAATGGTACTGATGATACTCGTATTAATAGACGAGAAAGACCTTGGTGTGAACATTATCATAAGAGAGGTCATATTAAGACACATACTGGAAACTAAATGGTAAACCAGTTGATTGGAAGCCTAGAAACTCGTCGAGTGCTCGCGGATATATTGCTGAAAAAACAGCTCATAATCCATTTACTCCTGAGCAAATAGAACAGCTCCAACACCTTCTAAGCTATGCCCAGAATTCAGCACCACATCCCATCACTTCTGCCTGTCCTGCCACCAATACAGGTACTTAGAATACTGCCCTCACTGCTGATGCTTCTCTCTGGATTATTGACACCGTAGCATTATAACACATGACAGGCCAACCCCAACAATTTACTACCTATAGGCCATGCTCAGGTAACATAAAAATAAAAATAGCTGATGGCTCTTTCTCCACGTTGCTGGTAAAGGCTCAATTCGATCTCACCTCACCCTACCCTACACAATGTCCTTCATGTTCCCAATCTCTCGTGTAACCTCCAAACTATAAGTAAACTTACCCATGACCAGAATTGTATTGCAAAATTCTCACCTTCTCATTGTGAATTTCAGGAGCTGCTCTTGGGGAGGATGATTGGGAGTGCGAGGGAATGTAATGGGCTGTACTATCTTAATGTTGAAGCTCTCATCCAAGCTCAAGATAATAAACTTTCTATTTCTAGTTGTATTGCTTCTAGTTGTAATGAAATTATGAAATGACACTATAGATTAGGTCATCCTAGTTTTCCTATTTAAAATATTTGTTTCCCTCTTTGTTTAGAAATAAAAACTTGAGCTCTTTTCACTGTAAACTGTGTCAGTTTGCAAAAACACACTCGTGCTGTTTTTGGATCCCGTCCTTATAAAGAATCACAACCTTTTTCATTAATTCATAGTGACATTTGGGTCCTTCTAGTTTTCAAAATATATCTAATACTAGATGATTCATTACTTTTATTGATGACCATACGAGAGTATGCTTGGTGTATCTTCTTAAAGATAAATCAAAGGTAGCAAATGCATTCAAAAACTTTCATGCCATGATCAAAACTCAATTTAATGCCACTCTAAAAGTCTTGCATACTGATAATGGCACAAAATATTTCAATACCATTTTGGGTGATTATCTAAAAACACATGGGATTATTCACAATAGTTCATGTGTAGAACACCTCAACAGAACAAAATTGCCAAAAGGAAAAATAGGCACTTTTAGAAGTAGCTCGAGCACTCATGTTCACTACCTTTGTTCCAAAACAATTCTGGGGGAAGCTATTTTAACAGCAGCCTATCTAATAAACCGTATGCCATCTCGTGTCCTACAGCATCTAACTCCCTTGTCTCTTCTTTTGAAAGCTTATCCTCACACTCATAACCCTGGATTTAGATAAAAACAAAGAGCAAATCATGGAACTAGAACTTCAAGTTTATTCACGACGATGGGGAGGTAAACAGGAGGTACAGCCTCCTACAGAGCCTTCTCCTCAAGAGTCTGAACCAGAGGTAATAAACCAAGTAAGTGAGCCTTTGGATAATCTGGAATATGTTTCTTTTAACCAAGATAACACTACAATATCAGAACCAGATCCTTCAGAACTTCCAATTGCAAGAAGAAAGGGAACCAAGAGCTGCACACTACATCCGATATCCAAATTCTTAGGCTTCAGTAAGCTGACTTCGAAATATAAAGCATTTGCAACTAAACTTGATGAGATAGCTATACCACACTGTATTGAGGAAGCACTTCAACAACCAGAATGAAAGCAAGCAGTAGACAAAGAGATGATGTCTTTAGAGAAAAATAAGACCTGGGAAATCATCACTCAACCAAAGGACAAACATATTATGGGATGCAAGTGGGTCTTCCATCTAAAGTTTAAGGCTGATGGAACGGTTGAACAGTATAAAGCACGATTGATGGCAAAGGGATTCACTCAAACATATGGAGTGGACTATATGGAAACATTTGCACCAGTGGCTAAACTCAACATTGTCAGGGTTATACGCTCAATTGCAGCCAATCTTGACTGGCCGCTACAACAGCTCGGCATCAAGAATGCTTTCTTGAATGGGTATTTGGAAGAAGAGGTATTTATGAGAATTCTTCCTGGTTTCGAAGAGAAGTATGGGAGAGGAACTGTCTATCATTTAAAGAAATCGTTATATAGGTTGAAGCAATCTCCACGGGTTTGGTTTGAGCGTTTCAACCAAATGATTAAAAGGCTTGGCTATACACAAGGACAATCTGATCATATTTGTTATTTAAACACTCTGAAAGTGGTAAGGTGCTATTTTAACTGTTTATGTTGATGATATAATTTTAACTGGTGATGATCTTGAAGAACTAGAGGGACTTAAGAAAGTCTTGGCTCAAGAATTTGAAGTGACAGATCTTGGTCAACTACGATATTTCCTAGGAATGAAAATAGCAAAGAAGCAAAGAAGGAATCTTGGTTTCACAAAGGAAGTATGTGATAGATTTGTTAAAAGAAACCGGGATGCTAGGTTGTAAACCAGCAGCAACACCGGTAGAGCCGAAGGTCAAATATAGGAATAGGGGCGACGAAACACTAGTGGACAAAGGAAGGTATCAAAGACTTGTTGGAAAATAATCTACTTATCTCATACCTGTCCGGATATTGCGTTTGTAGTTAGTTTGGTTAGCCAATATATGTATCATCCTCTTAAAGAACACTTAGAGGCAGCATATAGACTCCTTCGATACCTCAAGGGAACACCTGGAATTGGCTTATTCTTTAGAAAGGGTAAAGGAAGGAGTGTAAAAGCATTTACAGATGCTGATTGGGCAGGTTCAACTAAAGAACGAAGATCTACAACTAGGTATTGTACAAAAGTTTGGGATAATTTAGTAACTTGGAAAAGTAAGAAACAACCCGTGGTAGCTCGTAGTACTACCTATGCTGAATTTAGAGCCTTAGCTCAAGGTGTTTGTGAACTAATATGGATCAAACGGTTACTAGAAGAGCTACAACTTCACAAGACTAACCCAATGAAGCTGTATAGCGACAATAGGTCAGCTATAAGTATTGCACACAACCGGGTTCATCATGATAGAACCAAACATGTGGAGATAGATAGGCACTTTATGAAAGAGATGATTGAAGATGAGACTATCTGTATTGCTTATATACCGAGTAAGCAACAAGAAGCAGATTTATTAATGAAGGGCCTAGTCAAAGACCACTTTGAAGAGCTTATTAACAAGCTGGGCATGTGGAATCTGTATGCATTGACTTGAGGGGAGGGTGTCATAATTTCATGTATACATTATCCTTAAAGGATAGTATCAAAGTTGTTTGTTTGTTATATGATAGTTTCCTTATTTTTAGGAGGAGATAAACTTACGATAGAGTCTAGCTTATTCTTCTCGGGTTGTTAGTTAGATATTAGTTCTTTTGTTATCTAATTCTGTGTATAAATAGTCTTGTAATACTCTTCTTTTCTAATCATTAGAGAATAAAAAATTCTTCCCTATTTGTCTCTATTTCCACACTATGCAATAAACATAACTTAGTGTGAACAGTATAACACCATAGACATTTATTATAGCCAAATATTAAAAATAATAATAATAAGAAAGGTCCATATAACTTCAATAACTGGTCTACCATCTCTCTAATGAGAAAAGAGGTGAATCTCCTAAAGATCCAAATCAATTTCTGCTTTAGCCTTAGTTCTTCGAATTCCATCCAAGAAGCAAGATCTTATACTTTAGTAGTGAATGAATTGTTAGGGTGGTTCATATCTCAGAAGACAGCAAGTAAACTTGTGCCTTGCGTGCCCCAAAAAAGAGAGAGATTGCAAACAAACCCTCTAATCATAAGTGAGGTGCAGATAAATCTCCTAAGCTTTCAATTTTGACTTCACCTCACTATAATTTTGCAAATGTGCAAATATGCCACTAAGTATCACTAAAGCCCTAAATTCGTTGCTACATATGGTCATTTTAATGAAGGTACGGAGCTCCAACAAAAGTTTTGGAGGTATTTGTATATTTTCAAAAGTTCTGAGGAAGACAAGCCACATTTTAGTAGTTAATGAGATATATTACAATCTAAACAATAAGTTTAATGGTTGTATTTACATTTATCTCCTAAAAGAATTTCTTTTCTCCAGACAATTAAGACATAAAATTTAGCTTTAAGTCTTTGATAAGATTAAGCAAAAGGATGAAGCAGTCACAAATTTCAGGAATAAAGAGAACTTCAGCAATATTTAAGTTTCATTAATTTTATCTTTTTGTGTAGTCTTTCTTCCTAACTGGAAGCTAGCTTATATCCTTTTAAATTTAAAAAAACTACATACGCTTCTAAACTGTGCAAATCCTTAAAAAAGCCAAAGGTAATCAATTAATGGCTAACCTTTTTTTCCCACAAGAAAAAACTAAAAGGAAAAAAAATAAAATAAAATGTTGAGTCATTTAAATGGAAGCAAAAGCAGATGCTCTGTTGAGTAATTAACATCAATGACTTGTATGCAGTTTATGACATCTTTTGGCCAAATCAGAGAATGTACTTACTTAGACTCAAATCGGACTCTGGGTCACAGTGATGCTGGGAAATGTAATGCTTCAGTGTGTAGAAAGACCACCGCCCTAGGTCGGCCATAGGCATAACAATCTGGACATCCTCAGAGATCAGCTGCTTGAAATCTTTATCAGGAGAGGCAATGACCACTCTGTAACCCTTCTGTAGAACTTGATGTGCAAGTGTTGCCACCACATCATCTGCCTCATGGCCTTCAACTCTTATGACCTGGATGATTTTGTGCCCTCGATAATAGGATAAATGACATAATCTTTTTTGAAGAGAACGCCAATCATGTCCACTAGCATGCACAACAATTGTAAAAAACTCCACAGCTAGCATACACAAAGAAGTTTATCACAAATACCACCCGAGATTTAGAGAAAACAAACTTTTGAACTACAAATATCCAAAGGCTAGTGACTGACCGGCACATTGCATCCAATGAGGACATCTTGCGCAACTTGCTGGGTTCTACCAACATTAGCCTTGGGAAATCTCTGGATAGCAGAAACATTTCTCCAAAATTTCCTCCTATGTGCTTTGTACGAAGGCAGTAACCGTCTCCGGTGCTCGCTGCCCCTCTCCCCATCAAAAACCTGCAATCACGGAACAACCCAACAGCTCATACTCCATACACAAGCACGCACACTGGCTTTCCATGATTCCTACACCTCGTCACTTAACAAAATAATAAGTCCACTCATTGAATTTAGGACATGCACTTAAGATAATTACACTCTCAATCCACATAACAGAATAACAACTGAACTATCAAGTCATGTATAATCAACTCGGCAATTCCCACGTAACGATACAGTGAAATGTTAAAAACTTTGAAAGTAAATTTATATTTTAAAACCAACTTACAGCTATAACAGGATCATTATGGGAAACTTGAGAGAAGAAGAGAGATATCCAATAGGCGAAAGAGTGCAAACTGGGAGTGCTTCCATCATAACACAAAGGATTAACATCCAAAAGGAAAACCCTTTTCTTGCTATTCTTTACTTTCTCCTTGAAGCTGCCTGTCACACCTGTTTCTTGCTTACTCAAAGACTGCCCACCAAATGTTCGATCAAACGTCGCTGAAGAGCTAGTCCATGTTGAGGTAGGAGATACAGCATTGAGAATAGCAACTTTCCACTGGGGTCTTCGTTGGATACAAATTTTGAGAGTTGGACGATGACGAGAGGGTTTCAACTGCAGTAGATGTTGAGAATGAGGCCTTGTTGGTAGGATATGCATCCATGAACATAACTCTCCCATGTTAGTTCTGCGTGAAATTTAAAGAGCTCGTTCCCAATTCCGTTAAAAAATAGAATAGAATGATTGTTTGAAAAACAAGGAAGAGAAAATTTCCCCTTTTCCCTAAAAATCCCGAACACTATGCTCTGGTATTACAATGGAAAAGAGGATTCCATTCTTTCACATGTATTCTCAAGTTGATGTTATTTGGGAAAAAAAAAAAAATATTTGTATTTTTTTAAAAAATTATAAAATTACCATCAAATCAAAATAATCTCGGTTTTAGGGAACTTATTTTCGTCTCTTGAGCCAAGGTCAGGCCAAATTCTTTCATTCCCCTTCTATTCCTTGAATAATAGATTCATTTTTACATTTATAACAAAACCTGTAAAAAGCAAATATAAACAGTTATATAAGCAAATGACCATCCTCCCCCAAGGCTAAATAACTTTCAAACTTCAGTAGTATTTCAAAACTCAATCCAACCAAACGCAGTTCTCATCTTAAATCATTCAACCACAAATGTAGTATCAAACTTTTCATCACAAACATAAGATAAAACTCCGAGAAAACAAAATACGAAATCAATGACTGATTGTTTATTTTCATCAAATGTACAAGAGAAAAAGACTACAGTAATCGTAACAAAACTAAGAATCTATATCCAACAATAAAAAATATTGATAAAATCTCCTATCTACTGCTGGTGGTATCTGCCCCGCTGTAAAGACTCGACCCACCAATCCTTAAGATTTAGCAAGTCAAGTCCCCAACCACATATAATATTTTCATATTATATGAAAGGTTGTCCTAAATCTAACAATTTATGTGAATTGTTTGTTTAATCTCACTATGACTTAATATAAAGACTTTTACACATGGATTACTCACTTGAGTAATCCATTCATATAGAACTTTTAAAGAAAATAATTTACAATCTTGTGTCAAACATATGACACAACAAAACTTACATGAGTTTCACAAAATAAGAAAAATAGATTTTAAGTCTTTATATATAAACAGGGCTTAACTAACAAGCCTCTATTCAAATACAAAAATACAATACTTAAACCAACAACTTGATAAAAAATTTTCCTTCCTTGTCAACTTGCACTCGATCCTACTCACCCCATTCATCCATAAACTTCTCCCAATTCAACCCATAGCCCATATCATCATAACAATCGTCATCACCTGAAATATAGCATCAATGAGCCAAAGGCCCAGTACACAGCAACAACACTCAAAAGCGTAGTGACAGTCATACCTAAACTAATGGAATGCAACATTAATGTTTTATTTAACTTTCATTAGAAATCAGTGATCAAATCATCATTGGAGTATTCAAACTCCGGAACAAGCCATGGGATTCTGGGGATCCTGAGTAACGCTCACGCATGCAGGGGCGATATAGATAGCCCGAATATCTATATCTCCTAGATAACGTTACACTGAAAAGAATAATCTCATATAGGTTATATAGCCGTTGCCCGACTTCACTTAACTCAGTCCATAATATAAATTAATTCACATGCTCCCATAAACATTGAATTAAATTATACTATTTCTTTTCAAGAATAAGTAAATGTTGCTCAGTTACTACATTTTCTATCGATTATCCGCCAAGCTTAGTCATTGCATCATGACTATTGGCCTAAGCGCCTATACTAATATATCATTGCATCATGATAAGTTACCGCTCCTCGGACCGGATTCAACGGTGAAAACATAAACAATTCAAGCAATACTTAAGTCATTTAAAACTTATATCAAATTGGAGTATGCCTATCCTAACAAGCATACAAGCAAGTCACTGCGTACCTGTACTAGCTCGAGAATCAATGGAAATAATCGAAAGGGGATCACTCACGGTAAAAGAAGTAATTACAAACTCACACTTAGTTCAAACACTAATTAACTAATTGAAAATATAAATAAATCAAAGAAATCCAAATAAATTAATACAAAGTCATAATAAAGCATTTAAGCATCCTATTATATCATAGAACACTTAACAAATACGTAATTGATCATATGTCAAACTTCGGAAAATTTTGAAAAAAGTTTTTTAAATTCAAAAGCACAGTGGATACGCTGGTACCCAACGCCGGCGGCGTTGAGCCGGTGTTCAATACTCTGAAAATTAACACTGCCAACGCTGGTAGTGTTCAAGGGTACGCCGTCAGCCTTTTTATCCTACGCCGGCGGCCTTGAGCCGACGTAGAATCCAAAACAAAAAATTTTCAAAACGTCCAGAGAGGTCTAAGCCGTCCGCGTACCCAGATACACGGGCAGCTTTGACACATACGCCGGCGGCCTTGATTCCTGCTGCCAGTGTACAATATGAAGGGAAGAACGCCGGCTAACTTTTCCAGCGAAAGCCGGCGGCGTTCAGCCAGCCTTAAGAAATTTGAATCCAACGCTGCCTCTAAGCCGGCGACGTTGAATTCCCAGGTGCCGGCGTACGTTCAAAATCTAACCTATACAAAAATGATTTTTATTTTCCCTGTTTTATTACAACTTGTTCATTTCCCAAGAATTCCCAAACTTAATCCAAACTTTCTAGAGCTTGTTATATGATCATTACATTATTCAAACAACATAAATTCCAACTCACAACATCAAATTCTCTATCCTAAATCATCATTCACAATTCACACTTCAACCCCCAACTTACTACACCCAACACTTAGTCATCAACCATATGCATTTTTCAACACTTCCAATCCCTTATATTACATATACCACTAACTCCTATAGCAACATAACACTCCTCATACAACCAACAAGGTATATAAGCCATCAAACACAATTTAAGCTTAAAGTCTATTACTAAAAAAAAAAACAATAAACTTGCACATTTTGAAGACATAAGACACATACTTACCACTAGAACTTTAGACCTTGATTTTGTGGTCCTCTAGCATGCTTTTGATGGTAGAAAATGTAGAAAATGAGAGGCTTATCTATATAGATCAATGAGGAAGCTTTGGAGAAGAAGAAGATGGGGTTTTGAAACTTTTGGAGACTTGTTTTGGTGGTCTGAAATTTGTGCACGAATTTTGCAAGAATAAAGTTGATATTATCTTAAGGTTTGACTTTTGAGGCATAAGGAATTAAGGAAAATTAATGACTTATCAAAGGCTAATTAATAACTTTGTCTTTAGTTAATTAACCTTATTTTTAGCTCCTTTAAGGTATAAGAGTTATGCTACAATGAGGCTTATATGCATGGATCTATTTACTCATTTTAATGCATTCCAAATATAATTCTTACATGTTAATACGATTTAAATTTTATGAACTAAATATTTAATAAATTCTAGAGTATTTGAATATTTCACACAATAATAAAACACCTAATGCATCATGAACACAATTTACACTCAACATATATCAAAAACATATATATAAATTCTATAACATACATATAAAATATAAATGGGAAATTTTATGGTTATTTCACCCGCCTCTCTCGTCTCCGTCTCATAAAGGTACGGGCGAATGGTATACGCTAATGAGGATGCTATGTGGATGGATCAATCTGTGTAACTGTGCCATCCTCATCTCCACCAGCACACACTGTATGGATGAAACGGGACTGAGACTGGGTCTGGCTCAACTATGTGAGTCCTTCTCCCATATCATGTGATGGCGATGGTCGCCTCTTCTGTGGAGTTAGGAGGGTATGAAACTCACTATATGATGGGTTTGGCTTGGGTGTCCAACAAATGTGTATGTGGTCATGACGATGGGCCTCATGATGAAGGAACTGGAAAGAGCCAATTTGATCAAATGATGGTACGTGGGATGGCTTAGGCTCGTCCATGATCTGTATACCTTGGCCACGACCTTGCTCCTGACCCCGTCCCTATCCCCGCCCACGCCTCTCTCTATGTGGGAGTCGTCTTTGAACAGCCTATGTCTGTGGGCCATCAGATGCTAGTCCTGCTGTTGGTGCTGGTGGCAATGGATCATTTAAATTGAGCCCTATGAACTCTTCAACTACACGAGACATCTCGTGCGGTGGAAGAAGTAATCTCTGGATGCATGTCTGGGACTCTATAAATAAAATCTACCTGCGAGCAACAGAAAAAAATGTAGAGCAGCGAGTTATGAAAACAAAATACATTTCATTACTTCGGTTATCGAGTCAATGACCTTACCATATAGCATATGATAGCCCTGTGCGACTAATCCAACGTCGGGTGATAGCGTGGTACCACTGGAAGTAATCATCAGATGTACTGGTAGGCATATCTAGCATATCGACAATATGATCATACCGACCATCCCACTCAGCTATCAACCTAGCATACTCCGCCTGCCAATTCCACTCGGAACACCCCTGCATGTCAAAATTGTGCAGGGCTCTCATGTCGTCAGGTGGGTATGGGATCCCCTGGAATCCACCAAACTGTCGGAGCACTCTGTCTAGGTAGTAGTGCTCAACTATATGGAAGTACACCAGCGGGACCTGTGCACACCAAATGTCGCTGCCCGCCTGGCAGTATAGAGGATGGGAGTCTAGAATGGGACTGTAAGAGTCCCACACAACCTGTTGAAGGGGAAAAATTGCACAACCAATTAACAAAAATCTTAAAATGTTGCAATTTAAAGGGAATAACACATTGGAAATCAAATTGAAGGAATTAAGGCAAAGAAAATCATACCTGGTGCTTGGTCTGTCGATCGAAGGATGTACGATACTCAATCAGTAAGTGGGTGGATATACTGGTGACATCAAAAGTCGCATCCTAATGGCTAGTCAGTGGGCGGCCTGCTGTAACTACTGTAACCTGTCTGCGAATTGGGGCAATGTGGGGGAAGTGCTCCCATGCCCAAATTGCAAGACAACCAAGGACCCTGCAATATCCCTGTGTCCATGTGAGAAGCTAAGTATAGTTACCTATACAGCCATGCCAAACAGGCTGTTCACCACGCATACTGTCCCGCCCGCTCCAAGTCTTGGAGCAACTGCAGATACATCAAGTGGACGTAATTTGATGACTTGTCCACAAATATGAATCCACCCAACAACAACAAGATATATGCCCCAGAGTTGCGTCTGATCAACACATCATCTGCAAACTCTGGTAGCACTTTGAAGTGGTTGTCTAACCACAACATCTTCAAATGACTACCATCCATATCTATCTCGGGGACAGGTCGGATTCCTAACAGCTCCTCATAATGCAGGCCAATCCATCCGGGCCGTACCTGTAACAACGTCGCCATCTACAGGTAGGCCAGTAAGAACAACAACATCCTCCAATGTAACTAACTACTCTCCCGTGGTCATATGGAAGGTATGGGTCTTCGACCACCATCTCTCCACCAAGGCCGTGATGAGGTACCAATCCAATTGAATGAATGGCATATGAGCCGCCCCAATAAAGCCCCATTGTGACAGGAATGGCACTAAGCGATCGTCCACCTGTGTAGGGATGCTATACTGTCGCCTCAACTTTGCCTCTCTACAGCGACAATACAAAACAACATGCTCTTGCAGAGAAGTCAACAAAGCTATAAGAAACATAAATTACTTGTTATAAATTGTGAATTGCAAAAATAAACTTACCTGCCCCCCAGGCTAGTCTCGACCTATGAACAGGCTACTCTGTAAGTAATGAGCTATCTGTCGGTCCTGGATCCATTTGTATAGGAGAAAGAAATGGCTATTGCCAATGGAGACATAGGTAGGTTAAAACAAGCAGATAAAACATAAGATAAAAGCATGTCTCATTACTACAGTAGAATAAATTATATGATAACAAAGTATTACCACTACGACTGGATTGACCCATTACTGTTCTATTAACCAACCTCCTATTTGGACAACTTCGAATGTTATGCCCTGGCTACCCACATGAATCGCATGAGTAATCTCATGGGCCCTCTCGAATATCCATCTCATTTTGGAAGTGTTTTTCCTTAGGCCTTCCCCTTTTTTCTAATAAGTCCTAATATAGGTGCCATTTCACTATGTCCAAACGAGTCTAATTGGCCTTATCGGTTGTAGGTATGAAGGAACGACCATACACCCTAAGCTGGTTGTCTCACCTGTACCACTGTGCTACGTGGGTAAAACAATCCATGTACAGTGTACCAATTAATGCCATTGCATGTGAGCATGGAATTCTGTATGTCTGTCACTTGTTACACGTACATCTGCATGCTCTTAACTTCACTTTTTGTACATGGTCCCCCTTCTAATCATACATGGTAGGGCACGGAGCGGTTATAACCTCGAATATTCGTTCCTGATAGTCGAACAAGTAACTCTATGGCAACTTGAGATGTTGTTCCATCTCTCAAACTTCGTTGCAGCATATTCGGTAGCAACTTACTCGTACTCATTGCCTCGCTCGCTTATCTCATTTGCTTATTAAATATAGAGTTACAATTGTAAAAGGTTTTCTTCACCAATGCTGCCACGGGTAATCATCGAGCATTCTTTATAATTGAATTATAACTTTCAGCTATGTTCATTATACCAATTCCAAATCTTACGCCTTCGTCATACAATAAAGTCCACATGCACGGAGGCAAGTCACGAAAATATCGTGATGTCCAAGGACTGCTTTGATGTACTGCATTGAAGTATCCATGGAACTTTCTACTTTGGGTTTGATACGCTGCTTGTTTTACTATTTCCTTACATTCCTTACTTTTGGCCTTTGAATTGAAGTTGCTGGCAACATGCTGGATACACCAGCGCCAAGGCTAACCTTTAGGCCACACAACATTCTTACCTTCTACTGCACTTTTAATACCGACATGCCGGTCCGATATCAAACAAATGTTGGATTGGTCTTTGATAATGTGTTCTGACACCTTCGCAAGGAACCAACCCATGTGTCCGCTTTCTCTCATCTACAAGAGCATATGCCGGTGGGACTATATGATTTGCCCCATCTACCGCAATTGCAATAAGCAGTTTGTGCTTGTACTTGCCATATAGGAAAGTGCCATCAATGTAATCACGGGTTTGCAATGAGTTAACCGATATAAGTTAGTTAGTTGATATCAACCGTACATAAATGAATTAAATCACATTTAATGCACGTACCTGTAGTACTGGAAAGCTTCGATGCAAGGACCGAATGCCCAAAAAAGCTTATCTAAGAACATGTGTCCTGCGATATTTGAATCGGCGGTTCACACTCAAGCTTTGTTCCTGGATTTGCCCTTGTTATTGCATTAAGTAAGTGAGGGAGCTCCACATATGAATCTTCCCAACTTCTATACACCTGCTTAATTGCTTTTCTCTTCGCCTCGAATTCTCTTTATATGAACACGATACCCAAACTGTTTTAAGATATTCGGTTGGAGGTCTTAGCCCTCACATCTAGAGAATTACGGATCTCTAATATGATGCTTCTAGACATGCTGGTGGAATCCAACTGAGAGTGATCCTGTTCTATTATTTCATCCAAGCAAGTGTGGGGCCCTTCAAACTTAGTGATGCGAAACCACCCATCATGTTTCTTATAACTACCTCTGAGTCTCCACTTACAACCTCTGTTATGAGTATTAGTATATTTAATTGCCCATGATTTTGGGTATGAGTCCACCACCTTGAAATTGTAATGGTTTATTATATGCCACATTTTAACTGCTCGAATGAGATGATCTTTTGTCTCAAATCGCATCTCAACCTTAGTTCATCATTGAAACTCCAATTCCCGGTACTCATTTACTCATTATCATATGCTGCATAACCACTACCAACTTTAGCATTGAAAAAGGGAACTGACACTGAGCTCCCTACTACATCAACATTAGTAGGAGCAATGATGCGGGGCCAATCATTCCTCCTTGGTTCTACCGTAGGAGAAGCATACTGTTGGGGAAAAGCTTCGATATTATGATTTCCATTATCATTGTAGTCGTTACTTGATTCACTTGCCGATGAGTCTTGCATGGTATCTGTATCATGACCACTTATCAAGGTGGGTGCACATATTTCCACCCGTGCACTGCCTATTGTTTGAACTGGAGTGGAGTTTGAGTCTACCAACCCATCGCTCCAATACCTCTATCATTACCCATTTCTCTTGCAGGTGCTGTGACAATGTATTTTCTCATATCTGCACATAAACAGCCACTGACCCTTCCGTGTACACCAACATCTCCCGTGCATCATTATCATCCGTCATTGGTATAATATCATAACGCAGCGTCCTATCTCCAATAGCTACCCTATGATATAGATCCACCCATGTGTACACCTATTTACCTTCAGTCTATTAAATGATGTCCATAATTTGCTCATTCGTAGAGTTCCTACTAATACTGACCACAGCTACCGGCCACTTATCATAACTAAAACCATCTCCCCTTGCACAATGCAGCCATGAGCGTACAGTACAAACTTCGGCTTATCCATTTCCCTACAAACCTTGCCATCTCAACAAAAAATAATTTCATTTCATGAAATTTGCAACTTTACACTTATGAATTGAACTCCCCTTTTTATTTAACATAACTCTTAATGCTACTATATATAACCGATTTTCTAATTGTATATTGATATGGTGTATTAACAAAATCAGCAAAAGGAGTGAATGATATGGCTTTATTTATAAACTTAAATTAATATTACTAATTTCTAACCTACTTTATTTATATGACTTTATTTGAAGTTCATTTCTCCTTTCGAGTAAAATTTTAAATGTTGATTTCTATCACTAATTTATAATCTAATTCATATAAAATTGAAATTACTAATTTCTAATAAATTATAATTTTAAATGTTGATTTCTGTTATCAATTACTGGTCTAATAAATTATAAATTATAAAATTTCTAATAAATTATACAAAATTTGTATCGCTTTAATTGAATTATAATTTCTAATAAATTATATAAAAATTTCTAATTTCTAATTAATTTAACTTTGTGCACAACAACAAATATACGCACATTTCACACTACCAATATTCGATAATTTAACATCGACAATGCAAAAATTTTTTTTTTGAAAAAATTTGAATCTTACAACATACAATATTCCCACAATACTTACAACGAATATTCAACAATGTAGCATCAATAATTGAAAAAATAAAAAAATGCGGATTTATACCACAAATCATCGCCGTCATCGTCGTTCTTCGTTGTCCTCCGTTCTCATGCTACGCCACTCCTCTCCAACAAATTACTTATTCTTCAACACCGCTGATCCAAAAACACAAGTTGACGAAGCTAATTACGCTCAATCAATGACAAATTGGGAATTGGGGTTAGGGTTTCAATTTGGGGCTTAGGGTTTTACAAAGAATCGCCGCGGAGAAGAAGAGGAAATGGGGAAGAAGGAGGTATGAGGAGAATTTAGTCTCGCAGACCTCGTCTCTTGAAGAGGCAAGGTAGCACCCGACACAACCTCGTCTTTCAAGAGACAAGATATTAAAGGTATTAGGGAACTTGATCGTCGATGAGGTCAAGTTGCCTAAAATCGGGATTATTTTATCCCGATGGTAATTTTGTAATTAAAAAAAAAACACAAATATTTTTTTCCTTTTCCCGATGTTATTAGATAACAAATTATTAGCAATTTCATTATAATTTTACCTACTTAATTAAGTTAAGGGACCGAAAGTACTTAAGCCTCACTTTTATATTTATTCTTGTCCTAAGAATATTATTTTTATTTTAAATACAGTAAAGTTAGAAATATTTTTTAATTTTTAAGATTTTCTTTTTATTTCCTTTTTCTATTATTGTCTAATGTAATTATGAGATTTTGGGATAAAGTATAAAAACTCTCACCCTTAGCGAAACTTTTTGTTTACTTCTTTCTTTCTTTTTTCTTTTCGAAAAAAATTAAGTCCCAAGTCTTTTTTATTATTTCATTCTCAAAGTTTTTCAATACTTATAAATGAGAACTTTTTTTTAAGTCTGTTATATATATATATATATATATATATTTCATAATGACATGTATTAAATTTTTCTTTGATGCATAATAATTAATATATTAAAATAGAATTGTTAAATATACTTAATTAAGTAATGTAGTAAAAGATAATATGGAAATATACATAAAATTAATGAAAAAAGAACATCTTCTTAATTTTCTATATCGTGTTATTGGATCCTTGGTTCCACTATTATAGATCTTCGAAGACTGGGCATTGAGAGAGTTTTAGTGTAACCACATTAATATTTAAATCGGTAAGCTATGAGATTAAACATAAAAATATACACATAAGGATAATGACCAAGTTGTTTTGGACAAGAGATCATGTGGAACTTTATGAATGAGCTCGAGGAACATGGCAAGGGTTTTGCAAGTGCTTTGATCTTTTGAAATGCAACTAGACATGGAGTAATCAAGTAGGGAGTTATCTGGGTTGAGTGATCCATGCTAGGCAGGAAAAGAAGCTCTAGACAAGTTATAACGTGAGACCGAGTTGGTGGGCTAAGGGTTCATTATAGATACCTTATTTTTGCCTTCAATTGTTTCCACATTTCAGCAGGTTTTAAAAAATAAATAAACAAAAAAATGAAAAATGGAAAAACCTAAAAAGTAAGAAAATTGAAAAAAATTACAACGTTGAAAAAAGATTAAAAAAAGGGAAGAAGAAATGATAAAAGTGGATTAAGTTAATATTAATCTTTAAGCGTCGCCATAGCTTCAATCGGATTCTGATACATGTGTAATTTAATTGAATTAAAAAATTTCATATTACATGTGTATTAGATTATCTTAAGACAAATGGGACAATTTAGGCTGAATACTTTTTGGCTTATTTGACTTAAGTGGATTTGGCTCAAATATGTCAAGATGGATTTAAGGCCATGCGAGTGCACTAAATGGAGAAAAAGATCCTCGGTTCGAAACACGGCCGGCTCGTTTTTAATTTTCCATACGGTCTGATGTCATGTGCCAAGCACGTGTTCATCATGCTCCTCCACCAGCATGTATCAAACAAAAGAAAGAAACAAAGAAAGAAAGAGTGGGATAAACCGAAAGATAATTTTAAATCTATCAAAGTCTTATCATTTTGAACGATTTTTATATGAATCTTTGTAAACTTATCCGAATATATTAATAATATGAGAAGATTTATATGAAAACAAATATGTATAGGAAATAAGATTGAGATGGATCTCGAGTTTCTCTAAAATTTTGGCTGAAGCTAATCTGTTGCATTGAAGATAAGATCAAATAATTTTCTAGATAACAAGACGATAGATAAATGAATCTGATTCTAGAGGAGGCTAATTAATCTTTTTTCGGGACGACGCACAACATCATCATCTTCCCTAAGATCAAAATTCTCTTTAAAAACTCGTCATCTCCTTCCTCCTTCGACCTCCATGGCCGAACCCACCAATGCAACCAGCAGGCACCATTCACCAAACCCATCCACGAACAGTGAACCAAACCCACGCGTGACCAACACAACGTCACCAAGTCCTCCATCGTCAGCCACCGTCTACTGAAAACTCGGATTCAATCGCCGCGTTGTCTTCACCAGCTCCCTCCTCTATTCGCTATCACCATTGCCAAACTAAGCCAGCTCGTCCAATCAAGCTTCCAACTTCGTAGACCCATTGCCATCCATCTCCGCACACGCATGTGCTAGAACAATGACGCAGCAAGATAGCGTGGATAGAACAAGAACATTGGACGAGTGAATCTCAAACGTGAACTTAATTCACATAATTGTAAGATAATTATAATTTAAGAGAGAATTCTCCAAACTTGGATTTCAAATTGATAAAAAATGTTCTAAGAAAAATAAACTAGGGTTTATGGACTATTTATATGCATAATAAAGTCCTAAAAACAACAATAAAAAAATAGCTCAGATAATTAAAAGTTATAGTAAAAGCTGGTAGCTCAAAAGGCAAAACGTCGGGTGGCCTAAAAGTAGGCCGACACTTAGGCTGGCGGCCTATATCCCTAAGCCGGCGACTTATAGTTTGCTTTACTAGTTTCCATCAAGGCCGGCAACCTTCATTCTTATGCTTCCGGAGTCGCTTCTTGGCCGTTTCTTTGCTCATAAACGCATCGGCTATCTCATCTACATCATTCTCTTCCACCTGCCATATTGTTTGCTGCAGTACTGAGTTCAGAAGTTTTTGGAAGTTTGATCAAATCCAAAGCATGTTGAGGAGTCTTTGTATACACCATAGAGAAAGGGGATTTCCTTATTGTCCTATGAGCTGCACTGTTATGGGCAAACTCTGCTTGAGCCAATGCAACATCCCATTGCTTCGGCTTCTCTCCACAAATGCTTCTAATTAGGTTGCCCAAAGTTTTGTTGGTGACCTCAGTCTGTCCATCCATTAGTGGATGGGCTTTACTGCTATAGTTCAAGGATGAGTCGAACATCTGTCACAAAGGTGCTATCTTGATAAGACATTATGAATTTAGGCATTCTATGCAAACGAACCATTTCTCTGAAGAACAATTTTGCTATGGCTTAAGCATCAGCTACCTTCTTGCAAGGGAGAAAATGGGCTATCTTGGAAAACCTATCAACAACAACAAAAACAGAATCCATGCCTCGTTGAGTACGGGCAAACCTAATATAATATCCATAGACAAGTCTTCCCAGATGTTTTCTAGAACAAGCGGTGGCATCTATAAGGCAGGGTTTTGGGACTGCCCCCTTGCTTCTGATACACATAATAGCGTTCCACCAACTTACTCATACCTCTCCTCATATGGGGCCAGTAGAATCTTTCACTGACTGCTGCAATAGTTTTGTCTCATCCCAGATGACCAGCCAATCTGCCTCCATGTAAATCACGTATTAACTTCTCCCTAAGAGAAGATTCAGGCACATAAAGCTGATTCCCATGCATTAGGTACCCATCATGTATATGAAAATCTTCACTAAGTTGCTTGTTCATACACTTACTCCAAATCTCCTTAAAATCTGTATCATCTTCATATAACTCTTTCAGGTGTTCAAACCCTACTTTCTCAGCACTTAGGGTCACAAGCAAGCTGGGTATCAGCCACTTTGTTTTGTATTCTAGATTTATGTTTCAACCCAAAAGGAAACTTTTGTAAGAACTAAATCCACCTGGCATGCATATCTTTGCTTATCTTGGTTTGGCTACTCAAGTGTTGAAGGGCGTCACAATCTAAATATAACACAAATTCCCGCCCTACCAAGTAAAGTTCCCAAGTTCTCAAAGCACGCACAACAGCATAAAGTTCTTTATCATAGGTAGACCAACTCCACCTTGATCTACTCAGCTTCTCACTGAAAAAGGCAACATGCTTCTTCTCCTAGGATAAAATAGCCTCAACTACAACTCCACTCGCATCACAGTCTACCTCAAACAATTTATCAAAATTTGGTAATGCGAAAACGGGTGCACTACATAATTTCTCCTTCAGTACCACAAAACTACACTCAGCTTCATCATTCCATTGAAATTTACCTTTTTTCAAACATTTAGTCAAAGGAGTTGCAACAGTGTTAAAATGCCGAATAAACCTCCTATAAAAGTTAGCTAAGTTAAGGAAACTTAGCAGTTCAGTAACTGATTTTGGGATTGGCGACTCTCTAATTACCTTCACCTTCTCCTCATCTACTTGAATCCCATCACCACTAATAATGAAGCCTAAGAATAACAATTTCATATTCATGAATAAACACTTCTTCATATTTACATACAACTTACTCTCTTGTAAAGCTGTCAATACTTGCCTCAAATGCATAATATGCTCCCCTTCAGTCTTACTATACACCAGGATGCCATCAAAATAAACAACGACAAAACGACCAATGAATGGTTTCAATACCTGGTTCATGACGCGCATGAAAGTGCTCGGAGCATTGCTCAATTCGAAGGGCATGACCAGCCACTCATAAAAGCCTTCCTTGGTCTTGAAAGCTGTCTTCTACTCATCCCCTTGCCTGATCTTGATTTGATGATACCCGCTCCTCAAATCAATTTTCGAAAATACCATAGCTCCACTCAACCTATCAAGCATGTCCTCTAATCCAGGGATTGGAAATTTATACCTAATGGTAATCTTGTTGATCGCCCTACTATCTACACACATCCTCCAACTACCATCCTTATTGGGTATCAACAGGGCTGGCACAACACAAGGACTCATACTCTCCTTGATGAACCCTTTCTGAAGCAATTCCTGAACTTTCTCCTGCAAAATTTCACTATCCTTCGGGCTCATCCTATAGTGAGGTAGATTTGGCAAGCTTGCACCAGGAATCAGGTCAATGTGGTGCTGTATGTCTCTCGTAGGAGGCAATCCATCTGATAAATCATCTAACAATACATCACTGAAGTCCTCCAACAACTCTGTAACACCTTCCAACACTTCTTCAATCTTCTCATCCTCACCTATTGTCAATACCTCCTTCACAATTAGTGTATGTACTGTTCGAGTCTCTCTCATAGCATCCTCTATCTCTTTCTCAGACTGGGTAATGGTCAGGAAAGAACGCCCCTTCACTTTAGAAGCTTTGGAGCTGCTCATCTGTTTAGTGGGAGAAGAGTAAATTTCACTCCATCTTTCTCCAACCTATACATGTTCTCTTTGCCTGCATGTTGGGCATTGACATTGAACTGCCAAGGCCTTCTAAACAAAAGATGACAAGCATCCATGTCCACCACATCACTATAGACTTCATCCCTATACTTCCTAATGGAGAATGGTACCTTACAGCGCTCTTTAACCTCAATCTTTTCTGCTGCTTTGATCCAACCAATAGTATAAGGGCTTGGGTGCTTCTTAACTAGTAATTTTAAGACTTGAACTACTGTTCTTCCTATGATATTCTCGCAATTGCCACTGCCTATAATCAAATCAAAGACACGACCATCAATCATACACCTGGTACGAAACAACTGATGTCGTTGGTTATCTTCCTCCTCCTTGGGTGCTGACATTAACTTCCTGATCACATAAGTCCCGTCTTCATCTCCATCATAGTCCTCATATTCATACCTTCATCAGGTTCACAGCAAATCCCATCCTCTTCATCTCTCTCCACTATGTTTACTTCCCTTCTGTTTGGGCACTCCTTAGATCGATGTCCCGGTTGATTGCACCGGTAACACTTCCCTAATATGGGCTTTCCATAAGGATTGGTTTGTTTCTGCACTTCCTTTAATTCTACAACTTTCTTGCCTACCGATTTATCTTCTTTTTGCTCAGCAGTACCTCCTTGTATCTCCTGAATAGTTTTAGTTTTCTCAATAGATGTCTTACTATAACTTTCACCCCATAGCGCTTATTGTTATCAAATTGATTGCTCTTCTCCTGTAACATCAATTTTGCTTTTATAGCCATGTTCTTGGCCTTGTTCAAGATACGTAACACATGGACCCCAATTCAATCACGGTCCTAGGGTTTCAAACCCTCTAAATACCTAGCTACCTGTTGGCCTTCGCTCTCCCGCAGATTATTCCTATCTGCTAACTGCATAAAGTCTGCAGTATATTCATGTATCGGTCTCTGCCTCTGTCGACATTTCTAATATTATCGAAATAAAATTTGCTTGTAATCTGGGGGTGGAAAATCTCGCTGCAATAGTTGTTTCATCTGGTACCATGTCCTCACTGGCTGTCTAACTTCTCTCTATCTCTTACTTTGTAGCCTCTCCTCCTACCAGGGAGAAGCGCCTCCTTTCAGACGGCACGCAACTAACTTTACCCTCTTCCCCTCTAAGATTTCCATATACTCAAAGAACCGATCAATATCGGCTATCCAATCAATAAAATCTTCAATACTTAGGTTCTCGTTGAAACTGGAATGTCAACCTTCAATTTGAAATCTCCTCCATCACCATAACCATACCCATAATTATCTCGCCTATCTCTACCACCATAACCACCTCTACCATCATAATCACCTCTACCAACATAACCACCTCTGCCGTCATAATCACTTATACTACCATAACCACCTCCCTTGCGGGGTTATTCATCTTCGATTAGAATATCATCTTCTTCCTCTGAATCATTATCGGGTACCTGTAATCTCTAATTTGGAGCTATAGGCCTGCCAATAGGATCACCGTGCGCATCTGCTGCCCTTGTTTATCTTCTACCAACATTCTTGTCTCTGTTGGCATCGGGTCCCATCAAGCCAAATTGCGTAACCAGGTCATCAAGGTGCTGTTCGAAACGCTGGAATATCTGGTGCATGTCACCCAACACCGCCCTTTGATCCTGTAATTCAGTTTGTAGGGCTTCCACATCCCTCACAATGTTTGGAACGTGACTACTTTCTGAGCTATCATCTCCTGACATCTTCGCAAGAATCTTTTCTCGCTCTGGTACCAATCTGATGCAGCGAGATAGCATGGATAGAACAAGAACACTCAACGAGTGAATCTCAAATGTGAAATTAATTCACACAATTGTAAGACAATTGCAATTTCGGAGAGAATTCTCCAAACTTGGATTTCAAATTGATAAAAAATGTTCTAAGAAACACAAACTAGGGTTTCTGGACTATTTATATTTATAACAAAGTCCTAAAAACGACAATAAAAAAAAACTCGGATAATTAAAAACTAAAGTAAAAGCTGTTAGCTTAAAAGGCGAAACGTCGGGCGACCTAAAAGTAGGCCGGCGACTTATAACCGACTTTGCTGGTTCCCATCAAGGCCGGCCTTTTAAGGCTGGCAGCCTTCATTCCTATGCTTCTGGGGTCACTTCTTGGCCGCTTCTTTACTCATAAACGCATCAGCTATCTCATCTAGATCAAACAACAAACAACAAACCAACATGACCTTCCCACCACCTCTGTCATTGTGAAACTCAATCATCTATCATCTCATCCAAGACCTTGACTGGCACCATATTCCTCGACTATAACAGCCATTGAACACTAACTCCATAACAGACCTAATCATCTCCGAACACATAGCTTTCTCCTCTGAACCCATCGGAGCTTGAATCATGAACCAACCAAAACCAGGCACTTCATTATACATGCTAACCGCCCCGGGCAAGACCTACTTAGGTCATCATCTCCATGCTACACTATCCCAAACATACCATTGTAATATACTCCCATGTACTTCAACTTGGCATCGATTGTACTCCGGGTGATTGGGGATTAGTATTGCATTTGCTTATAATTCGAGAACTAGAAAAGTTAATTATCTGTCGGAGCTTTGAGTATATTCTATCTGTACATCCCATTGGCTTATTTCGCACATCATGTTTGATGGGCTTTACTACTTTCCATGTTTCATTTGTTATTTACTTGTTTTATTAATGTTTTTTTTTCGGTAGAATGAAAGAAATATATTGAAAACAAAGAAGAGTAGATAGCCCTAAAGATCTAAAACAAAGCAAAACAAAAAAGGTTAAAAGGCAACAACCCACAAAAGCTTAACCTTAAAGGATCGTTGGAGTCTATCTCCAGGATTCATCCCATGATGTCTTAAGTCTTCGTACAAGCCATAAGAAGATACATCAGAGGCATCCGAAGGCGCATCATAGATCATGATATCAAGTATGATTAAGTAAGCTTTGTTAGCTAGGGCATCTGCAACTCCATTTATTTCCCTAAGCTAGTGAAGCACTCTGCTCCGCATCAGCTTCGATAGGTTTTCCCTCCAAAAGGAAATAACATTAGCATATTTAAGATTTTATTTCACTTGATCGTTTGTCAATTGCATGGCAATTTTGGAATCAGAGTTGAATTCCAAATTTGTAATGTCTTTTTATAGACTCAGCTGAATTTCCCAAGCTATAACCCAAAGTTCAGCCATGAGAATATCAACTTTTCCAATTTTCCTTATGATAGCAGAGATCCATCTGCCATGGGAGTCACGAATGATTGCTGCAATTGTTGCTATTTCCAAGGAGGGATGTATAGACGCGTCTGCGTTTAATTTGCTCTGGTTTGATTTAGGAGGATTCCAACAATGTTTAGTCCTTTTCAATCTGAAAAATTATTTTCTTCCTTCTAAGATGTGCCCAAAATTCGTTTGGTGTGGTGCTGATGTCTTCTTGAAGGTCCTGTGAAGAGCTCATAGGGTTGAAGAGGAGATTGTTTTTGGAAAGGACAAATTTCCAAAGGGTAATTATGAAAAGGAAGTGGTTATCATTTTGGATTGTGCCGAAGAGGGAAAGTTGCAATTGTTTCATGAGAAACTACACACACACATACACAATTAATGATTATTTGCATCTTAGGTGCAGTAATGTCCTATCATATAAAACCCTTGTGCGACGCAGATTGTTTTCATAAATAAAAAACATTAAATAGGTACCTTTTGAAATTAGGAGTTTGTTTGTTTGTTGGCAAATACAGACATTTTTTTTAATTTTTTCTAACTTTCTTCTAATAAATTATTCATAAAGAATTAGATAAAGATAAAAAAAAGTTGATAGTTCTCAATAAAAGATCAAATATAGATAAAATATAAATGTAAATCGGATATATTTACACATATCATTTTGAAAAAGGATATGGATATAGATAAAAAACAAACCATCCAAACGGGCTTGCATTTGGGTATTTTCTAAAAATTGGACCTTTAAATTTAGGCATCCTAGAATTTTTCATGAATTAAAATTAATTTGATAAAAAATTGTAAGCTTGACATTTTTTGAGTTTAAAAATCTATCCAACAAACTAAAGTTTTATAAAATCAAATGAGCGATAAGGGTTTGGTTATGGCATAATGGATTCGTAGGCACCTACGAGGCCACCATAAAAAAAATATATATTTTTACTTATGACTGCATTTTTACATTTATCACATATTATTAGCACACTTGTGAATATTTCCGAATTTCTTTTTTCTTTCTTTTTATGATTGTTCACTAACTTGGTCCATTTTTGTGTTTTTACAGGACTTTAGTTATTTTTCTCTAATTTTACATTATTCAAGTGGTTAGGATCTTAGTAGAGTTTAAGTAATTTTCACTATTTTATGGTCTTCTTTATTTTTGCTATTATTGTAAATGTTAATATATATATATACGTAATATTTTAATTAAGGCCCATTTAATTTTATAAGCCCATAAAGTGGTATTTTTTTTAAGGTGTAATAGGCTAGTCCTAATCTAGATCTTTTGGTTAAATGTTTTTCTAAAAAACTATTTTTAGAAAAAATTGTGGATCAATAGCTAAATTAGGGTTGGCCTGCCTAGCTGACCCTAATTTTATTATTTTTCCAACTTATATCAGTGGCGGCTCCAGAGTTTTAAAATTAAATATTTTTAAATTTTTTTTTCAAAACTTTCTTTAATTGTATTGACCATCCATATTAAGTGGGCCAGGCTTAATGAGGATCCAATTAAAAAAGAAGGAAATTTTCAAGCTCGACATCTACCATAATAAAGAGTGCCTAAACCATTGTGATGTTTTGACCCTCAACTATTTTTTCTTTTTAAGTTGAACTAATTGGAGAGAGACCAAGTTGCATAGATTAAGGCTTTGAGTTATTGACACGTGGTGTGTCTTGAATTGACCAGAGGGTTGAGGATTCAAGGTGAAAATGACTTCTTGAGGAAGATTTGTGCCTAAGTATAGGTTGCTTGTTGAGGAAGCTTCAAATTTGAATTCTCACCAAGAAGGAAAGTACAAGTGTCAAGGTCATATTGGGTGTGTTTATGTGTCACAAACATGATGTTATCGACCTCTGAGGGAGGTGGTTTCAAAGTACCAATGATGAATTTACATCGCCTAATGAGTTCCATCACAAGTTTCTGTCCCTTACTTTTGTTTACTTAGGGAATGGGAATGTCTTCCTAATTCGTGCTTCACATGGTTTATGTTATAGTTGTGCCTGTCAAAGTACTTAAGTACTAATTCTTTTTTTTTTCCCCTTCTATTTTGTGGGGAAAGCTCAATGTACCCTCCTTGGGAAACCTATCAAACCAGGGCATTGACAAGATGATCTGCTGCAAATGTATATATAAAAATTAAGTGAATTCTACCAGTAAGTATACTGGATCAAATCAAGTAATACAACGATGAGCAAAGTATCGTTCCCACGAGGATTACTTGACTACTAAATAGGTATTAGATTCTACTATTATGCAGGTAGTCGATTTTGAAACAATTAAATAATCAACTATAACTAAACCTAGACTATATTTACTAATGAGAGTAGTGAGAGCGTTTTTAAGAGAAATATATCGATTGAATGTAGGAAAAATAGAATCCACCCTAGTTTCACTAATTAGATTACTACCATGTTATAATAACCATTAGCTTTGTGGATATTCATACGAAATTATCAAAGATCTTAATCCTTTTCCAAGTTTTAAAATCTAAACAACCACTAATTAATCCCTTAGCTTTTAGCCTTTTGCCACATAAATTAACAGTAGAATCGAAATTACAATTATGAATCTTCCAATTCTATAATTGGCTAATGCCTTAGACTAATTTTTCCTAATTCCTTAGTGAGAAACTAATTTAAAACATTGCATTAGTCTGAAAAGATAATCTCTAAATCAGACTAAATTACGCCGCTTCCGCAATTGTAATTTAACCCAAATTTAAGAATTCCTATTGAACCCTAATTTCCCTTCCAAGTTGTTAAGATTCCTATAATCCTAGTTTAACAAGAAACATGATTTATAGTTGGAATTGCAATATGAATATTCCACAGATCTAATAGTCCCATTACAAGATTACAATAACCATCTTAGCTATCTAGGGCCTCATCATATTCCCAAAATAAAAACTTAAAAACTCATGGATCGAATCAAACAATCATAAAACAAATTATTTACAACAATAGAATTCATCATTACAATCACAATCAATGATTGAAATTGCATAAATAAGAAAAGGTCAGAATCCACCAAATTCAATCATAAAGATCTTGTTCCAAAACTTCAAACAAACTCTTCAATCCAGTTTTCAATTGATTACAAAGCTTCAATTGATAATAGAATTTGATCCAAAACAACTCTCTGACAATTCTAATATAGGGCTTTTATTCTAATCTAAATCTGGAGGAATCTTGAAGGAAATTTTGTGTCTATTTCAAAGTGAACAAACCCTCGGAATTTATAAGCAAAAACCAAGAAATTTGAAAAGTTGCAACTATACACCAGAAGTTACAGTTCAAAGTCGACGGCGTAGAGGCGGTGTTCGATTTTACACTAATTGAGCTCTGGCAATATAGCATCGATGTTATAAAATTACAAGCTATGGATGATCAGCATTGCTTCAACACTGGCGGTGTAAGGTTTCCTATTGCCGGCATATGATCAAAATTGTAAGGCCGAAGGAATTCCTCTTCAAGGCTGGAAATGTTGATGCCGGCTTAAAATTTTGCAATCTGTTCTTGAGCTAGGTCAACTCAATGTTGGCGGTGTAGACTTGACTTTTGTCGGTGTTCATTCAAAGTTCCAATGCTGGTGTTTTCCTCTGTTCAAAGCCGATGGCACACTACTTTGATTGGCCGGTGTACATTGTATTCTTCTCTAAATTCGCACAAAACTCCTTCAATTTTTGTATATTTGCAATCCTAATCCTTTTATGACTTGAAATATCATAATATAACACAATTAAGTACCGTTTCCTATAGATTTCTATAAAATCAATAATAATTTATCATGATTTGTTCAATGAAAAGTATATGAAATATGACTTTATAACAAGACTAGATCACAAAGAAGAGTTTGATGCCTCTAAGCCATAAAGAAATAAGGATTGTGATTAAATAGGCATTGAACAACTCCTAAAGGTCGCCAATGATCTTGGCCATAAGTAGAAGATGGACGAAAAGGTTTAGGAGGCTTGTTGAAGAAAATCAAAGAAGAAACCCGATATTGATGCCTTTCTCAATTAGTGCAAGCTTTGTAGCTAATATGCAAGTTGAACAACTAAAGCTACCAACTTTACCTCTTTCTCTACCATTCTAAATCCTGGAGACAACTACTATAGGCACTATTGAAGAGCACGTTGTAGTGGTTGAATTTTGAGATGCAATGGTGTTGGAGGATTCTACCCTTACTGCAATTATATAAGGTATAACATCAAGTCAGCCAGCTCCTGAAGCAACTCATGAGGGTGAAGGTCAAGGTAAGTGCTTCAAACTAGATTAGGTTGTTAAGATTTCTGATGTTGCTTCATAATATCTCGACCTTAGCAAAGAGTTGATGTCCCATTGCTTATTACTGGAGGACGTGGAGTAAGTGGATTAAGAATATTCCAACGTGTAGGGGACTAAAGAGGCTATAATGATTGGCAACATAATAATTTTTTAGGAAAGTCATACTTGTTTAGTTATACTTTCGTTATGTCTTTTCTAACATTTTATGCTTTCATGGCATAGTTCATCTTGCATTATGTCAAGGTGGTTAACTACACACATTATGAGGTGGTGTTTTCACGAAAGAGAGTGAAGAAGTTAGAGAAGATAAACTCTAACTTAAAGAAGGTAGAATCTTTGTAGGCCGAGTTAAATAGCCTATTATTCAGGTATAATAATGTGCTTGGTAGAAATGACAGTCTCCATTCTAACATGAGATTTTTCCTATAGAGGGCTCAAAAATTTGAAAATGAGGTATATAATCTTAGATGACAATCCACTTATGCATGACAACAAACTAAGGAAGAGGTTTCCAAGTTGCAGAAGCAATTAAAGGAAAAGGATAGGTGTTGCTCCCTCATCGCTCCTTAAAGGTATACAATAAACTCGATTGCCTTTTCCATATTCATTCCCTTTTTTATGTTTTTTGATTCTTTCATCATTAGCTTATGTTGCTTTGATCTATTCTACTAGTGTAGGTAAGATCCTCAAGTTAGCTAACCTTCCCCCCACCTCTCTTGTCACAAATTTCAACTCAAACCTATACATATCTTCCGCCATCAGTCATTGTGAAGTTATCAAGAACATTTGCAACAACATTAGCCTTAATTCTCAGGATGATACTAAATGTCAGGATCGTAACTTTTTATACTCTAATCAATACCACTGTCTCATATTTAGTCCATTATGTGTAAATATGTACTTTAAGCTTTTATGATCTGTAAATATCTTGGACATCTCTCCATATAAGCAGTGCCTTCATAGTTTTAGAGCCAACACCATTGTAGCCAACTCCAAGTCATGGGGAGTGTAATTATTATCATAGGACTTCAATTATCGTAAAACATAAGCAATAATTCTCTCATTTTGCATCAATACACATCCTAAGAATTGATGCATCACTACATATAGTAAATTCCTCTCTACATACTTATAAAGCCAAAATTAATGATTATAGACACCTCATTTTACCTCTATTTACTTTTTCACTTTTTTACTAAGATTGCCAGAAAAATATAAAAAAAGAATAATAAAAAGAAGGAGAAGAAAGCTAATAAATAGAAGGAAAAAAAAAGAAAGAAAAAAATATTTTTTAGACTCTTCGTATAAACAAGTAGTTTTGAGTCCCATTATGTGGAGAATGGGCTAAGTTTTATTTTCTTCTTTTGGGATAGCTAATGGTTAGAGATTGAGTTTATGGGTTGCAATGTCAGAGATTCGAATCCTATTGTTCACTCTTTTTATCTGTTTACTAGCAAGGGTCACATGCATGGCACACGTTTGTCTTCCTCTATGCTGTGACATGAATAGAGAACGTAAGGAAAAGATGGAGATCAAGGAAAATTTGGATAAGCTTAAATCTAATCACATCTCAACAAATTTATCATATTTTTTAGATAAATCAAGGAAGATTATGGAAAAGATTTATACAGATTTTTATGAAAAATGTATAAGCTCGAATCTTTTCTGAGGATTAGGTAGTTTTCGAGGGATCATCATTTATCCTCATCTTAAACTTCAGCCTTTTTCTTTCTAATTTCCCTATAAAAAGCCATGACCTGTATCCCGAAAGAGGCAAATAACTCTCTTAAATACTCTTCTCTTCCTATACTAAAAGTAGGTTATCTTTGCTATCCTGCCCAGTCTGACTAGAGCTCAATTATAGTGCCATCGCCTGAACCATTGGAGCTCTGAGCAATTTCCTTCTCTGTGCATACGTCGTCTCCAGGTTCGAACAGGTTAAATTCTCCTCTTTTGTTTGTTTTTTAATGTAATAGTCGTATGTATTGATAATTTTTATTTTGACAACATTATTTTAACAGCCAAAAATAAACAAATAAGAAGAAGTTTAAAAATATGAGCATGTGCAACTAATAATAATAACATATTGATAAAAAAGAAATATAAATATATTTTTTCCATAAAATAATTTTTTTATGCTATATATATTGTTAATGTAATATCCCTATAGCCGATGTACGGCTAATATAGTTATTAACTTTTGTGATTACAGATTATATGTACAATTAAAAGTTGCATGGTTACATGTACTTTACTAATAAAAATGTCATGCTTACATTATAAAGAACCATAACTAGAGATATTTGATCGAGTCTTATATTTGTATACGGTAAAGGCATCTCTTCATAATAAAATAATAATATTTTCTATTGTTTGTCTTTCTACTGCAGTATGTATGTATATATATATATATATTGTTTCATGTTAGATATGATATAAAAGTTCTTTTGCCACGTAGATATGAGGTTTCATGAGCAAAGATCACCTTCGGGGATTAATTTATATATTTATATAACTTTGTCCGTTGTGACATGTGTGGGAATATTTGGTGCATCATAAATTCTTGAGTAGTTTTAATTTAATGTTCAGTAACATGATTCTCGTTAACATTCATCCCACCCTCAAGAATATGTATATTAATACAATACTAAAATAAATAAATAAAAATCTTTTACGCTATTCTGTTAGTATAAGTCCTTAATTTGTATCTTGTTAGTATAGATTTTATGAATTTTGAAGTATCTATATGCATGAATGGGTTCCCACTGTAATTTAATATTTGTTCACCATAACATGAGATTTCTCATTCAAAAATTTTGGCACTTAGAAAACCGATTTTCATAAAAATTGTTGATAAATTAATTTGATAGATTTAGAAGTCACCATCTAAAAATTCAATTTTTAAAATTATTGAAACTTAATTAATTTAAAGAGATAAGATGTCAAGTATCTAAAATTAATCCACAAACTAAAATTTTCATCAAATACAAAGAACTACATATTATTTGATCCCGAATAGTACGTACATAGGCACCTGATGGGTGACTTAAAAAATGTAAAAAAAAAAAATATTTTTGTGAAATTAACATGACTTTTTAAATAGATATTCTTATATAGTTTAGTCAATGTTTGTATATAACAATTAGTTTTTTTTATTGATTTATAAATATTGATAAGATAGGTGAATCCTTCTTTGTAAATATCATATAGGAATATATTTTAGGAAATTTTGGGAAAATTTACAATTAATGGATTAAAAGGTGGCAACTAATTAGTTTTAGTAGGATAGCCCACAGACTCATGAATTTCTGGTTTTTTTTTTTAAATTAGCATATTAGTAGTTAAATTAGGATTCAACCTACCTAATAGTCCTAATCTAGTTTTTTCCCTCGACTTTAGTCGGGTAGCGACTCCAAAATATTTTTAAAATTAGAAATTTTCTTTAATTCTTAGTCAAAGATTTATATTAAACGGGTTAGGGTTTGATATAAATTGGATTAAAGGAAATCGAGCCATAAATTAAAATCTAGGCTCGACAGCTTAGTGACTCCACTAGGGACGCTTTTAAGAGGGCTAGCCGCCTTATACTTTTTAATTATAAATTTTTCCCTTAATATGTATTTTTTAAAATTAATTATATAGTTTGTTTGATATTTATTTGTCAATAGTTGTATTAATTTTTGTTTTGAAGTGATGCAGATATTTGACAAAATATACATATGGGAGATTTTAGAGGATTTTATTTTAAGTGTTATCTGATGTGTGCTAGATGTGGTCAGACCCAGACTACCTTAGGAACCTCGGATAGGGGGCCCCAATAGGCATCGGGTGCTATGGCAATCCACCTCTTGAGGCACGAATTAGCTTCCACTTCATTTAATGCGGCCCATGGCTCATTAAGTCGGGGAACCTTTAGAACCCACCTAGTTTTGCATTCACCACATGAGGGGTAATGATGAAGTGTTGTAGCACATGAAAAATGTTTTTGAAAAATTTTAGAGAAAATAAAGCTGAATTTGTTCCGAGAGTTTCGAATTTCCCTTGTAAATGTCCGTTGTGAAAAAAAAATGTTATATATACCCCTTTGTACATACATATAAAGATATAGTAGATAAACGTATAGTTTCCTTACAAATTTAGTCATGTAGATTTCCTTGTAACACTCTTGCTTTGTAATAAACAAATTAAGAAATGACAAGCAATTCATACAACATCAATTTGTGGGCCAGACTTGTCCCTGTGATCCATGTCATGGAACCAACCAATCCGATGCTTGTGCTGAACCAATGGTTGGAAACTTTCAAGCCGAACCAAAAGGAGTTTATCAAGAGTCGTTTAGGCCTAATACTTTCATTGCCCAAGGTCCAAATTAACCCCAATCTCTTTAGGGCCTTGGTGCATCATTAGATACCCGATGAGACCGCCTTCTGTCTAGGTGAACATACTCTAAGTCCACAATTGAGGAATATACCAAGCTCTTGTTGACTCCCCCAACCTATGTAGGCTCATACTATCCTGAACTCAACAAAAGCCCAGTTCACATATTCAAAGGTACTTTGGGTGTTAAGAAGAAGGAAGTATCTAAGGCCTTTTTGGACTCTAATTTGTACTCAATAAAACTTTTAGTTTTGGCTGACTGGTTTGGGCCCCCAAAGAATTACAAAGAGAAAAGAGACCTTTTCTGTAGAGACATGGAAATATCTAAACAAAACCGTATCACTGCTTTCTTAGTTGCCGTATTTGGTACCATTTTCTTTCCCAGTGGGAGCCTACTTATCCATTGTCGGGGAGTAGTGGCTTAGTCCATGAAAAGAAAATCTTACATCCCGGCTCTGCTCGCAGAACATATCCGATCTCTAAATCACTTGAAGGCCCAAATTTATGGGAGATTCAAAGCCAACATGGCCCTCTTGATAGTTTGGTTTAATAGCCACACTACTGATTATAGAAACCGTCTAAACTCGGCTCGCTATGCTAGCAACAACTATGACTTAATAGAATGCTTCAACAAAAGGGTTCACATTTCGGATTCAACATTAGTAAACCAATGGGTTCACATCCTTGAAGACATTCCAGCTGACGGGATCCTTTGGATAGCTAAATGGTTCTACTGCGAAGCCACAATTATTGGATGTCAAGCATATGTTGCAGTTCCTTTGATCGGCATAACTGGTTGCACGGGATATTATCTAGCCCATGTGCTTAGGCAATTGGAACCGCTACAAGATATAACTAGCAAGCCCCCGTTGGATGAAGTTACTTTGAATGACAATGATCCAGACATGTCGTATGCTGAAAAAGAAGGAAATCTCAAGTCTGTTTTTTCTAAATGGAGGACTCGAGAGATAATAAGGATTTATGAAGTGGAGCCCAACAACCCCTATACCAAGAGATATCGAGCCACTAGTGAATACATTATTGACCAATTAAGGAAATAAGGGGAGATCTAGTTTCAAGCTCCAAATGTGCTGAGCCCAACACCAATAAATCCTAACCCGGAGATGAAGGCTTACATGGAGCTGACGTGTGCCTGAGTGGAAGTCCAGTTCCAAGACATGAAGAAGAAGGAACAAGAGATAGGGGAGAAAATGGAATGTTCTCAAAACAAAGTCCAAGCCTGGAAACAGAATTGAAGATGGCAAAAAAAATGAATGAAGAACTAAAGGGCCAACTCACATGTCCCAACAAGATTAGAAGACTAGTCTAAGGTGTTAGAAAATTGATGTTTTATTTTAAGAAATATTGAAGCATAGTTTATGATACGAACCTCTAGGAATAAATTAAGCTTTAATGAAATAAATTAGTTTTTGCCATAATGCTTCTTCATTGCCTTGATTTGCATGCGTATGTGCCTTCCTTTCTATTGTATATATGATCTTTTTTTATACATATTCTTTTTGTATATATTATTTTTGTGATCACTAACCCCATTTGTTAATAAAAAAGAATAAATGGGAATTATTGCAAAAAAGAAAAGAAAAATAATTACTAAATTATTGAGCTTGTGGTTTTTTTAACAGGTTTTAAAAGAATAGTGCTTAAATGATTTGACCCTGTCAGAAGTCCAATCATCACTAGGTCAAAGTCCAAGATGGCTACTACCAACGACAGTAACATTAGCGATCCTAATGTGGCTACTGAACAAAGGTTCATTGTATTGGAACAAACAACGCTTAAGATGGTCGAACAAATGCAACTTCTCACTCAAAACCTTGGGCTTCTCAAAACCCCTCAACCAATAACCGAAGGGCATTCGAGAACCAAGAAAGGGATTGATGGCCAACCAATTGAGGGGCAAGAGGTCAACCTTGTGCCTCAACCCACAACTGATCCTAACTCTGCTAAGCTAAAAAAAGAACTCGAGGCTCAACGTAAGGAGATGGAGAAAAGGCTTTTTACCCAATGAGAGTTGAAAGCCTTTGAAAAAGTGGATGGATTTGATCAAGATGGAATCACAAGCCTACCCACAATTGAAGCTGAGACCTTCTTTGAGAAGTTTGAGACTCTCGACTTCGAAAAGTATGATGACAACGGTTGCCCCAAGCTCCATACTAGACTTTACATTAGAAAAATGAGCTAGTACACTCAATATGAGCAGTTTATGGTCCAAACTTTCCAAGATAGCCTCACCGGCCTGGCTTTAACCCGGTATGCTTAATCGGACCTTGATGAAATAAATACTTGGGATAAGTTGGCTAAAGCTTTCTATAATCAGTACAAGTTCAATATCGAAGTAGCCCTGTCTTTGTGGGATTTGAGTAACTTAAGGAAAAAGAAGGATGAATCTTTCAAAGAATATGCTCAGTGATGGAGGGCCATGGCAGCTATGATAGCTGCCCCTATTCCAGAAAAAGACTTAGCCTTCACCTCATAAGCACTTTGGAAGAGCCTTTCTTCACCCACCTCATTAGGCATACTACCGCCAATTTCTTTGAAATAGTGATGGATGGATGTAGGATCGAGAGTGCCATCACCCTGGAAATCTCCAGGTACACAAAAACCCACAACCACCAAATTCAACAATAAAGGGAAAGATACCATTGTTAGTGTGGTTAACTTCGTTTCCTATGCCAAGCCCATTAAAACTTTCACTATTCAAGCAACCCCCAACACCAACCAACCACTTGCCCAACAACAATAGCAGCAATAACCTCAATCAACCAATTGGTTCACCAAAAGACAGTTCATCAGAATTCCAGTGCCTCTAAGCCAAGTGCTAGCCCGACTTAGGGCTGACAACCTGATCAACTTTAAGACTCCTAAGGAAAACTATAAGCCAAGGAATTACAACCCTGAGGTCAAGTGTGACTGTCATTTGGGATAAGTAGGCCACTCTACTGATCATTGATGGAGGCTCAAGTACAAAATTCAAGACCTTATTGATGCAAAACTAATCCAACTAGAATTTGCCGAAGCACCAACTCCCAATGTCAACACAAATCCTCTTCCAAATCACGGGCCTACGATCAACATGATCATGGTCGAAGAGTCCAATCTTGGCATTAACTTATACGAACTACCCATCCCTATTGAACAAGTTGCATGGCTCATTTGCTAAAAGGGGTACTTTGCCCAAATGAACCTAAGAGATCGCACCAAAACAAGGCTTACCATATATAACTTGCTCAAAACCGACGAATTACTAAGGAATATATTGAAGAAATGCCAATCCCAAAGCCCCAAAAACCTTGTACTAAATCAAAATTATGGGCTAGTCGTTGAGCAGGAGATCTTACTGTTGGTCTCATTGAATCTGTAGGAGGATCAATACCTAGTGGGTTTATGGGTTGAGCCCAAGGCTTACAGCAACACCTCAGCTACTGGATAGGGCCCGGAATTCGAAGAAGAAGGCAAAGTTCAGCCATAGCAAACCCCCGATCACCTCATAGGAATGATTAGGTCCGATCCGAAGAGGATAGTTATGTAATATCGAGTGGGATAGAATAAAGTACCATTTGAGACAAGTAAAAAAATTACACGTTCCATGTGCCTATAGCACCATCCGATTACAAGGCTACCCCATTTAACTATCGGGCATCAATCAAGCAATCGGGCTCATGATAGGAAAACTGGGGAAAATCCAAAAACAGAGAGAAGAAGACTTTAGCTGAGGATTTTTTCCTGCAAAAAAAGAAAATAAGGTAGAAGAGCCTGATGAAAAATTCGTACTCACTAAAGTCATGAAAACAAGTGAGTACAAGGTTGTTGATCAATTTGTTAAAGTTTCTGCTCAAATCTCTCTATTAGGCCTTTTGCTAACGTTTGAAACCCATCGAGAACCCTCTTCAATATACTTCAACAAATCAAAGTTCCTGAAGGTATTGCTACTAATACCTTGGGGCATTCAACTTGGTGTTCATTTTGGATAAGATCTCGTTCTCGCTTAAATAATTAAGAAAAGAAGGCACTCAGTATATGAAGCCCCTATTTATAGTGGTTAAATGCAATGGACCAATTGTGGCCCGAGTCCTCATCGATAATGGATCTTCCTTTAATGTTTGCCCATTAGCCACTTTAAGCTATTGACACATCAAACATCAAGCTAGTTCCACAGTTGTTAGAGCCTTTGATGGATCCAAAAGAGCATAGCGGGAGCGGGAGAGATAGACCTGAACCTTACCATTGGTCCACAAGACTTCACTATTCCATTCCAGGTCTTAGACATACCTAGATCCTTCAATCCGTTACTCGAGAGGCCTTGGATCCACTCAGCTGGGGCAATACCATCTAGCCTACACTAGATGGTCAAGTTCATTGCTAATGAGAAGATCGTCACTGTATTGGGTGAACAAGATCACACCATCTTCAAAGATATAACCATACCCTACATAAGAGATGAGGGATCTAAAGATCTTAGCCTACAAATGTTTGAAGAGATCAACATGATGAATGAAGAACATAAGGAAGGACAATTGGGGACATTCGGGTTGGAGTATGTCCTTAGCATGGTTGAGACGCAAGAAATGAAGAAAAAGATCAGGAAGACGAGAGGCGAAGAATGGTATGATACCCCCATTGAATCTTTAGATATTAAGGTGACATTTCCGAAGCCAAATCATGTCCAAATGCCAGATGCTGCAACAGTAATTGAAGATAGATGACCATTGAAGCCATCTTGTGGCTCCGAGTTAGCTCAACAACTTAATAATTGGTTTTTAATTCCCTTTAGTAACTCAAGGTTTACCTTTAAGTAAGGGCTGAATTAACAGAGTATTTTCATGTTTTATTTCCTTTATTAGTTTGCTCAATTAGGAATAAAGTATACTCAATGAGTCACATCAATTAAGAAATTTAGCTTTCTCTCTTTTGTCATTTCTTTGCGTCATCTATTACTCTTTCCCTTACATTTCTTTCTTTCTTTTTTTATTTCTTTATCTTACCTTATTCAAATCCAATGATAACGATGAAAGCAATGCATATCTTGCATTGAATGATAACGAAAATACATGTATCACTTTCGACCTTAGTGAAAGTGATGTATAGGGATAGAGAAAATTTGGCAAAGATATGAACAAGGTAGGATTAAATCGATAAACCCACTAAGGTAGTTAATTTTGGGATTGAAGATAGTCCAAAGAATTTTAAAATAGGAACCACTTTATCTAACGAACAAAGGAAGAAATTGATAAGTTTGCTGACTGACGATTTAAATGTTTTTGCATGGTCTTACGAAGACATGCTTGGGTTAGATACCTCTATAGTGGTTCATAAGCTACACACTAAAGTGGATATCAAAACAAAGAAACAAAAGTTGAGGCGATTTAGACTAGATATCTTGCTGAAAATCAAAGAGGAAGTGAAGAAATTATTGAAAGTCGGTTTTATTGAGGTATCCGATTATCCTAAGTGGGTAGCCAATATAGTTTCTGTACTTAAGAAAAACGCAAGGTCAGGGTATGTGTGGATTTTCGTGATCTAAATCAAGTTACACCCAAAGATAATTTCCCTTTACCCCACATAGATGTCTTAGTAGATAACACGGGTGGGAATCATCTCTTCTTATTCATGGATGGTTTTTTGGGGTACAACCAAATCAAAATGGTGAAAGAAGACAAGACCAAGACAACTTTCATCACGACTTGGGGTACCTATTGCTATAAGGTCATGCCATTTGGCCTCAAAAATGCTAGAGAACCGTATCAAAGGGCCATAGTTGCATTACTGCACGACATGATGCATCGTGAAGTTGAGGTACATGTTGATGATATGATTGCAAAGTCAAAATAAAAGAAGGATCATGTGGAGATTGTGAAGAAACTATTTGATGGGTTACAAAACTTCCAACTCAAGTTGAATCCCGAAAAATGCACGTTTGGAGTAACTTTAGGAAAATTACTAGGATTTTTCGTTTGTCAACGAGGGATAGAAGTTGATCTTGATAAAGTCAAGGCCATACTTGAGTTACCTCCCCTTAAGACACTCAAGGAAGTTAGGGGCATTTTAGGGCGTCCCACTTCATCCTTAGTGGTAACACATTATACAAAAAGTCATTTGACATTACTCTCCTGAGATGTGTAGATGAAATGGAAGCCAATATGTTAATGAGGGAAGTTCATGAAGGAATATGTAGACCGCATATGAATGGGTACATGCTCACCAAAAAGATCATGAGGTTGGGTTACTTCTGGATAACAATGGAATCAGATGCATCAAACACTTAAGGCATTGCTACTTATGCTAGATCTGTTCTAATAAGATGAATGCATTACCTAATGAATTACAACTATTATCCTCACCTTAGCCTTTCTCCATGTGGGGTATGGACATGATAGGGCTAATATCTCCGAAAGCATCAAATGGTCATCAATTCATACTAGTAATGATCGACTACTTTACTAAGTGGGTCGAAGCATTCTCATACACGTACATCACCAAAGGAGTAGTCGTTAAATTCATCAAGAGAGATATCATGGCCAGATATGGAGTTCCCGATACAATCATTATAGATAATGGTACGAATCTAAACAACAAGCTAATGTCTTAGTTGTGCTAACATTTTGGGATCAAACCTCAGAACTCTACTCCATATCAACCTTAAATGAGTGGGGCAGTTGAAGCAACAAACAAAAATATAAGAAAAATAATTGATAAAATGGCTGTTACTTAAAAAGACTAGCATGAGATGTTACCTTTTGCATTAATGGTATACCGAACATCCATAAGAGTCTCGTTAAGGGTAACCCAATACTCTTTGGTCTACGGTACGGAAGCGGTTTTGCTAGTCGAGGTGGAGATCCCATCCTTTATAATACTGGCAGATATAGAGTTAGATGAAGCAGAATGGATCAGAAAAAGGATCGACTAGTTAAATCTCATTGATGAAAAAGAGAATCACTACCTTGTATCATGATAAGTTGTACCAGCAAAGGGTCGTTCGGGCGTTCAACAAGAAGATTCGTCCAAGGAATTTCAAGGAAGGAGACTTGATATTGAGAAAAGTGTTGCCAAACACACAGGATCCAAGAGGAAAGTTTACCCCTAACTATGAGGGTCCATATATAATAAAGAAGGTGTTACTTGGTGGAGCATTGATTTCAACACGTATGGATGGTCCGGATGTAAAGGACCCTGTAAACTCTGATGCAGTCAAGTTGTATTATGTTTGAGAAATTAATGAAAATTCTATCAAGTTTAGAAATTTGCTAATTACTTTGCCTATGCGTGATCTAATTTTGGTTATCTGTCAACACAACGATATCCCTAGCCATCATCAATTGTTGGAGTGGTCATCGACCAATCACCCCAATCAATAAGTTCTCCTTCATTCTCATCTCTCCCATACACTGTAAAACAAAAGCACGTGAATTGAGCAATTGATAAAGTTATAAAACATATTGTTACTGTCACGCTCCGATGATACCCTAGTAGTAGTACATAAGCCATACTTGTACACTATTACTAGTTAACCTTCAGAGAATGATATATTTTTAAACAACAGGATCTTTTAGTCGTATCGATAAGAAATGATAAATACATATAAGACATAAATTAGTAAATATCTGCCATCACAAGTAATGATTATCATATTAGTATTACAAACCATAATTCTATTCTAAAAGTCTCCAAATACATAACTATTAACACTTGTACCAACTATCTTATGATCAGAAATAAAAATAGATAACATAACCCAAAGATCCCACAATCTTCTAGCTTCTCGGAGCCATGCTCTTGGAAGTAAACAGCCAAGGTCATAGAGTTACCTTGAAAGCTCTTTAGGAGTGTGAGCGAAACCATGGGCACAGTGAATAACTAAACATATTACACATCAAGCAAGTTTATTAACAAATCATATGTAATGCAATCAATCAAACGTATGCTCAGATACAAGCTTGGATGATCTAGAATCTAAACAGAAAAAAGATTTATGCCCTCTTTTTAAGGTTGAAGAACAATTACTTTATGACCTAGCTACCTAGGAGAGACTAAGTTTACATGAAAATCAATAATTTCTCGTCTTAGGGTTATCACTTTTAGCTTAATGGTATTTTAATTGACTATTTCTTGCATTAATCCTTAGAAAGACCCTAAGTATTAATCATTTCAAAGTGACACTACGGGCGACGTTCTTTGTTGCCACTTGGTTCTTGTAGAACCGATGGAACAAAGAAAACCTTAAAAGAACTAACACTTAGAAAATCCAAGCATCAACAGAGAATCGAAATATTAATACGTAGCAGGCTGTCACCCTTTTGAATATGCAATAATGCAGTTCTTGTAATGCATGATTGTTTTAATTATAAAGCCAATAATTTTTAATCAGGCTTATGGTGTCCATACATTACACACACAACACATAACATGCTTATCTCAGTCATCAATCAATTTATATTGTCACTTTTGTTACCATGGATTAACAACCATACAATCAGATTACAACACATTTCCAATGTAATACCATAACAATCATATTAATATCTTTGCTTTACATATTTAACTAATTGCAAGAACAAACAATATAATAGATCTAAGTTACTCATCTGCTCATATTAGTCAGTCGTAGTAGTCAGCTGAAAAATCCTCTATAGTATCAAGGTCACCTATTGAGATGAATAAAAATATTCATCAATAAGACATGAATTATATATCTAACTCCTATGAGTGTTTAAGTATCCTATATTAGTATTTGATTTTATTCCTATTATTTGTATTGATCTTTTAGGGGTCTTATGGTAACAAATATTATTTAATATTTTATTTTCATTTTGCTTTTCTTGATCTTATTTGATATTATATTTTTATCGAGTAGATGTAAAATTTGTATTTAGTAGATCAATATTTAATCATTACTATTATTGTTACTTTTGTACCATTTCTTAGTTAACCTATTATGGTAACTAGTTATTTTTTATTATTTAATTTCATCGTGATTTTCTTAATCTACTTTATATGATTATCTTGTTATTTTTTGAAATCACATTATTTATAATTTTAGCTTATTTAGATTTCCATTCTTATATATTTATCCATATAAATCAAGTATTAAACAATTATCATATCCTGTAATAATAATATTTTCTAATAGTTTTTAGAGTTTAATACTTCATAATAATAATAATAAATAATAATAATAATAATAATAATAATAATTATTATTTATTTAGTAAATATGTTCTGGTTTATATATATACGTATAATATGTTTTGCTTAAAACAGACTTCATTTAGGGAAATTATGCATGTACACCGACATTCTATGCCGCCAGTGTTTATTCCCAATATGTTGGAGTTTGTTTCACTTTTATACGTCTTAAGTCCCAGTGTACATGGCTTTGAAGGCAGCCGGTATACAACGTACGCCGGCTCTAACGCCGCCAGTATAGAGTTTGGATTGCTAGTATTCATTCATTTTACGTAAAAAAAATTATTACGTAGCTTCTGTTTCTAGTTTAAGCCATCTCAACATCGCCAGCTAATCCGTATACGTTGTCGACGTTGAGTACTTTTGTTGTTGGCGTTGAGTACTTACATTGCTAGCATAGGGGTAGTGTTGTTACCGTTCATCTTCTTCTCCGATTTTCTTCAATTCGAAACTTAACTTTTGTATAATATATGTGTATTATACTTATATTGAAACTTCTTCTAAGTGTTCTTACATGCTGAACAAGTATTTTTCGTCATATAACAGGAGATGTAACATCATAGAATTTTCATATCATATGATTTCCTAGCTCTTACATATTGTAATACATATGTAGAGTGTTAAAGTTGGATTTTACCTTGTATAAGCTGATATGAGGATGTTGAACTCTCTCCCCAGAGCTTGATATGAACCTAGAGTTTACAATAACATTATTTAGAACAATGTTTAACACTCAATTCAACTAAAACAAATTTTCATTTACCTTGTTGTTCCTTTTCCAAAACTTGAAGCTTGCTAATGGAGTTAGAATGGAAGGATTGTATTGTTAACTATATTAGTGATTTATAGGGCTAAGGGAAGACAAATTTGAGCTGATTTTTAGGTGGTTTAATGGCTTTGTTTTGGTGCAAATTAAGTGGCTTGTTTCTTGCTAATTAAGACTATATATATAAGGGAAAAGAGGAAGACAACAACTTAGCATATTTTAGCTAAGAGGATGAAGTTTGTTCCAAAAAAGCTTGCCAGAATTCCTTAGCATTTAATGGTTTGTTGATTTGGATGAATTTTATTGGCTCTCAACTCATTTTCTTTCACTTTGTTAATCCAACTTGACTCAAATTGTTGCAAATTTTCGGCTGATGAAAATCAAGAATATCACTAACATAGATCAAATCGATTTTTACAAATTTTTGTACAAAAAAATGATTATTTATTTATTTAAGTAATTATTTTAGTTTTAGGATAGTTTATTAAGTTAAACAGGTAAAAATGTGACAGTTATTTTGGATTTCTCTCTTCTAAAATTTATTTAAAGCTTCCACAAATTTTCTAAATTATTATCGAGTTCAACTTTGGGTTTAAACTTTACGTGATTAATTATTTTTAGGATTTTATCTCACCCGATTAGAGTTTTCTAATCTTAATTGGCCAATTTTTATTTCAGCCCTAATAGCTTTAGAATTTAATAACTAGATAAATAGTGTGATCTAAATATTTATTTAGAGTCTAGATTGTGGGTTATAGATCTGTTTTTGTTCTTATTGTGTATTTATAACTCTAATGGTTCATTCTTAAATTACAGTTTTCTAACCATAAGTTTATTAATTATTTACTTTCTAATACATTTGAAATCTTATTTAAATTATTTCTATACTTTGGATATTCGATACTGGCTATGAAATCTTAACTTTGATATCTGTTACTATCTATGGAACTTTGTTTTAGGATTTGAAGATACATATAGGTTCATAACTACTTGTGAATTTATTCTAAAATCTTGGTTGAGTCCTATATTAACTTTCTATCTTCTATATTTGTATTTCTATTCATTTCTACTGGTATGAAAAATCTTAGGGTTTACAATTACTCTGTAATTTAGTCTTTTCTTGAAGAAATATACATTTTAGGGGAATAGTCAAAGGGCTCAATGAAGCTAAGGCATGGACTAATGGAGACTTTGAAAATATTTTGAGATGTCGTTTCATGATCAAGACATTCATGAGACAAGATTACCATCTTAGAATGAAGATAAGTTACCACTTTAAAGATAGCCTAACCAGACAAAATGAACCTAGTGATGGATGGACTTCGGTAGACGGTCTAACAATGTAGGGACTTCTATAAGAACTTGGTAAGACATTTAATAAACATACTCTTGCAATAAATCATTTTTTTAGGTAAACAATAAAATGATAGCTCAAGAAGCACACAAGTTGTTAGCTCAAGAAGCACCCAAGTTGTTAGCCCAAGCTGCATCCAAGTTGTTAGCTCAAGAAGCACCTAAATTGTTAGCTGAAAAAGCACCTCGAATCATTAGCTCAAGAAGCGCTCAAATTGTTACCTGAAGAAGCACCTGGAATCATTAGCTCAAGAAGCACCCAAAGTGTTACCTTAAGAAGCACCCCGAATCATTAGCCTAGAAAGTAATCGAATTTCTTAGAAGCACCCGGATCAAGAAATCATTGGCTCAAGAAGCACTCAAAAGAGGCATCGACTCAATTTAGGAGTCAGATTGGATCCAATGCCAGCCTAAGTGCTACAATCGAGTTCTACACCAACCGGTTGAAGAAGTGCCCACCAAAGAGGACGGTAGACTCCAATGGATCAAGACCTCCAGATAAGTTGATCTGATTGAAGCAAAATGGGGTCTACTTAGTCTTTGTTGTAAAGTTTTGTTTAAAATTCACTACAAAGAGGGGCAGCTGTAGACATCCTATTTTTGCCTCTATTTACTTTTTCATTTTTTTATTAGGATTGCCAGAAAAATAAAAAAAAAAGAATAATAATAAGAAGGAGAAGAAAGTTGAATAAATAAAAGAAAAAAAAAAAGAAATATATATTTTTTGGACTCTTCGTATAAACGAGTAGTTTTGAGTCCCATTATGTGGAGAATGGGCTTAGGTTTTTCTTTTATTTTTTGGGATAGTTAGTGGTTAGAGATTGAGTTTACAGGCTGTAAGGTCAGAGATTCGAATCCTATTGTTAGCTCTTTTTATCTGTTCACTAGCAAGAGTCATATGCAGGGCACATGTTTGTCTTTCTTTATGCTATGACATGAATAGGAAACGTAAGGAAAAGATGTAGATCAAAGAAAAATTGGATAAGCTTAAATCTGGTCACATCTCAATAAATCTTATCATATTTTCGGGATAAATCAAGGAAGATTATGGAAAAGATTTAGGCAGATTTTTATAAAAAATGTATAAGGTCAAATCTTTTATGAGGATTAGGTAGTTTCTGGAGGACTTTATCTTTATTTTAAACCCCAGCCTTTTCCTTTCTAATTTTCCTATAAAAAGCCATGACCTGTATCCCGAAAGAGGCGTACAACTCTCTCAAATACTTCTCTCTCTATACTAAAAACATGTTATCTTTGCTATCCTGGCTAGTCAGACCAGAGCTCAGTTGTAGTGTCGTCGCTTGAACCACCGAAGCTCTGAGTAATTTCCTTCCCAGTGCGCATGTCGTCCCTATGCTCGAACAGGTAAAAATCTCCTACTTTGTCTGTTTTTAAATGTAATAGTTATATGTATTGATAATTTTTTATTTAGACAACATTATTTTAACAAAAAAAAAAAAAAAAGAATAAGAAGCTTTTGTCTTTATTAGTTGTGATAATGATGGTAAGAGGTGTTGTTTTGTTTCAGAAGTTTAAAAATATGAGCATGTGCAATTAATGATAATAACATATTGATAAAAAGGAAATATATATATTTTTCCATAAAATAAATTTTTTTATACTATATATATTGTCAATGTAATATTCCTATAGTTAATGTACGACTAATATAGTTATTAACTTTTGTGATTACAGATTATATGTATAATTAAAAAAGTTGCACAATTATATGTACTTTACTAATAACAATGTCATGCTTACATGATAAAGAACCGTAACTAGAGATATTTGATCAAGTCTTATATTTATATACAGTAAAGGCATCTCTTCGTAATAAAATAATAATATTTTCTATTGTTTGTCTTTCTGTTGTAGTATGTATATATTATATTGTTTCATGTTATATATGATATAAAAGTTCTTTTGCCACGTAGATATGAGGTTTCATGAGCAAAAATCACCTTCGGGAATTAATTTATATATATATATATATATAACTCTGCCCGTTGTGATATGTGTGGGAATATTTGATGCATCATAAATTCTTGAGTAGTTTTAATTTAATGTTCAGTAACATGATTAATACAATACTAAAATAAATAAATAAAAAAACCTTTTATGGTATTCTGGTAGTATAAGTCCTTCATTGGTATCTTGTCAGTATAGATTTTATGAATGTTAAAGTAACTATATGCATGAATGGGTGCCTATAGTAATTAAATATTTGCTCACCATAACATGAGATTTCTCGTTCAATATTTTTGACGCATAGAAAACCGATTTTCATAAAGATTGTTGATAAACTAATTTGATAGATTTAGGAATCACCATAAAAAAATTCAATTTTTTAAATTGTTGAAACTTATTGAATTTGAAGAGATAAGATTTCAAGTATCTAGAATTAATCCACAAACTAAATTTTTACATCAAATACAAAGAATTACCTATTGTCTGATTCTGAATAACAGGTACATTGGCACCTAATGAGCAACTTAAAACATGTAAGAAAAAAAAATTGTTTTTGTGAAATTAACATGACTTTGAAAATAGATATTCTTTTATAGTTTATTCAATGTTTGTATATAACAATTAGTTGTTTTTTTTTAATGATTTGTAAACATTGATAAGATTGGTGAATCCTTTTTTTGTAAATATCATATAGGAATATATTTTAGGAAATTTTGGGAACAATTTATAATTAATGGATTAAAAGGTGGTAACTGATTTGTTTTAATAGGATAGCCCTCGAACTCATGAATTTTTGTTTTTTTTTTTAAATTAGCATATCAGTAGTTAAATTAAGATTCGACTTACCCAGTGGTCCTAATTTAATTTTTTTCCGGCTTTAGTTGGGTGGCGACTCTAAAATATTTTAATAATTAAAAATTTTCTTTAATTCTTAGTCGATGATTTATATTAAACGGGTTAGGATTTGATTAAATCGGATTAAAGAAAATCGAACAAGAAATCAAAATCTAGGCTCGATAATGATGACACTAATTTCTTCTTTAGTTTTTGAAAATGACTTCCACACTTGTTGTCTTAAGCAAGCCTTATACCTTGCTAGGTTAACCTAGTCAAAAGACCCATAGTCTAGGAAAAACCATTCAGAAACTTCTTATAATATCTTGCCAAACCCTAAAAACTTCAAATCTTTGAGACATTTTTAAGTGTTATTCATCTACTATATCTCTTGTCTTCTTAAGATCTACTGAGATGGCATTCTTTATTAATGATATGACTTAAGAAGGATGCCTATTCTAGATGCAATTCACACTTCTAAAACTTTGCTTACAACTTCTCTTCTTTACCTATAACCTAGTTAATACCAACCTCAAATACTCTTCATGTTTCTTTGCTTTTAGAGCATAAAAGTATATCATCATTAAAAACTACTATAAGTAGATTGAAGTAGTCCTTGAAGGCCCCATTTATTAAATCCATAAATGTTGCCAACACATTAGTAAAATCCAATGGCATCTCCAGAAACTCATAATGTTTATATCTTATCTTAAAGACTGTTTTTTGCACATATAAAGCCCTTATCTAACAACTTCTATAATTGCTTCTTTAGCTCCACTAATTTTATGGGTGTCATTTTAGGAGTCTTCAATATAAGAGTTATCAAGTCCCATAAGGAACTAATACACATGGTCCTTTTTTTCATTATTCCAACACGTGTTTAGTCATGGGACAATTATCCTTGCTTAGACAGCATGGAATACAACAATACCTTCCCAGTTCATCCCAAATTGCACGCAACTTGGTGTAATATGCACCAAGAGTAATGCCTTATTACTTCACATATAGCAATCTAGATTTTAATTGGTATCACCTAGATATGTTTTTATTGAGCATTCTCTTTAAGCTCGTCCCTTAATTCCTTAGTAGATTGAAAATATGGAATGAAAGGTTAAAAATTTTGACTGATTGTATTATGAATGTCACGACCCTAAAGGGGGCTTAATAAAATTGCTGTAAAGTTATCATATTACGTGTGTATCCGTAATACGAGAACCGTCTTTCAAGTCAAAGTTTGCAATACTCTAATCAACTAAACACTCATTGTGTTGTACATATATATTTACGAAAATAGTTAAGGATTTTCACAGACTATGAGGATAGTAGAGAGTCGGATACCTTACCAAACAATAAGATAAGGTAAACTTAGGTTTAAGAGAAATAACCGTTCAAGTAATAACACACAAGTTATTAAAAAAACATATACGATGCAGATAAGCAAATGAGCAAATACATCTGGTCTAACAGTAACCCCATGTAGAACGGATTTGTGCCTTCCGTGATAGAGGTTAGGGGGAAGTCCATTACCGTCAACTCTCGGGAAACCTGACTTCAAGACCTAGACCATATATATATATATATATATATAAACTTGTTTAACCATATATATAAAAGATTTTATGTATATATTCAGTTCCAAAGTGAGTAACCTCAAGTAATGATCCCGGCGCGGCCACGAACAACAAGCTGCACCCTAAATACAATTAGTTCTTTGACATGTCAAGGACAGGGCCCATGGTTCGCAATTGCACTCCATGATTGCAGCGTACCTAGTACATTACATGGCGATGACAACCTTCGACAATGCAGTATGTTATGCTATGCATGATTCATTTGTCATTTTTAGGCAAATATAGTTTAAGTTTAGTTTGGTTTTGTGATCATACAATTTCACAGACATTCACAATATTGCTATATTACTTAATCACACATTTAACTTGTTTAGATAAGTTATGGTATCTTGGCATTGCAATTCAAACATGAAGCAGGCATAAGCATAACCCACCCTCACATGCATATCAGGTTATTAGTATAATAACAAATGCACTACATTACAAGTAAAAGCAGATTAGAGATCATAGGATGTATACTCGCTTGTCCATTTCTCTCGGGTGTCATAATAGTATTTAGGTAGGTCATTGTTAAAGTCAGATTCACCTAAATGCAGTAGAAAATCCAAAGATCATACTAGGAAATAGCTTTAGAGGCTATTTGAGTAACTAAGCTGTAAAAGCTTTAAGTTTTCATAAATTCTAAAGCCTAAACTTTAATCGCGTAGAACTTTTTCATTTCTACTTTGTTTTACGCAAATGAATAGTTAGTTCCACTCAGTTTTTCGATTATTTTTCGATGGTAATATTGGTTTTTCGAAATTAAAATTTCATCAAATCAAGTCAGGTGTTTGTAATTACAAATTTCACAAACCTATGTTGTAGATGACATTCTAGGTAATAGATTACTTACCTACAAGAGATTTTGAAATAATTCAATCTTCCTTCTACTCTCTTATGATGTGTCGCTGGTTGTTCAGTGGCGGTGACCAAATGAAATGAGAGCCTTGATTGCAGAATAGAAAATAGGTAGAGTGGTAGGGGACGTAGTGGCAACATCAATGTGTGCGTGTGTTTCTTGTTGCTTGGCATAGTAGGGGAAAAGGGAAGACAAAAGAGTAGTCGAGTGGACTAATGAAGCTTGTTGTTGTGTGTGTGCCATTATTGCTTGCTTGGTGAGGAAAGTAGAATAGCAGCGGCGGCATGAGCTAGGTGTTCAACATGGTATTGCTATTGCTAATTCCATGAATACCGCTTGATGGCGTTTGTCTCATTCCGCTCTTTACTCAATCTGGTGGATGGCAACAAGTAGAATTTAAAAGCAACATTCTCCAAAGATCGTGGATAGGGTTTGGGGATTTATGTCTAAGGGAGATGAAAGGAAATTTTATTTAGTATAAGGTGATGGAAGCCATATGAAGGGGAATTACGTGTTGATCAGTGTGGTCTATATCTTTCCATATATTGACATCTAGTAAGCTACTTACTTTTTTCTTCTCCTTCCAAATTTAATAGGACAGCATTAGCCTTAACCAAGATTGGGCATCTTAGAAGTTTCTAAAATAAGGAGCTTATTAAATGAGAGGGAAAGTGACACCTATGAATCTATATAGGAGAATGACTTTGCCTTGTTGTCGCAGGCACACTTAGACAATTGTCCACGTTCCATGATGAAATGAATAGAGGTCAAATCGTCCATCCTTTGGTGTTGTGTCGAGTAGGGAAAGAATTATATGAGAGCAATGGTTATGAGTTGTATCGTTTTGTTATTGTGGCTGATCGATAGGACAAATATTAGATGGTAGCAGTGGTCTGTTGTTTTAATTGTGGCAGTAAAGGAAGGAAAGGAAAGGAACGAGACAGCTAGAGCGGCAAATTGTGAAGAAGCAACAATCCATTTATTCAACATCATCAACATGTTGTCGTGTTAAGTCGGAGGACAGTCAAAATTAACAGAGGTGGCTGGTTGTGGAAACTTGTGATGTGAAGTGGTTGTAGCTATAGCTGAGCATGGGAATCTTAAGGTTGAGTTGTCACTTGCATTCCTTGGTTTGTTACATATTTCTACACCTTTCAAGTGGCTGAGATTTCCTTAAATTGGCTAAACCTGCTAGAGATAGGAAGTGTAACACACGGATTATGAAGGCTAGAGTTCATATGTACAAAACTAAACTAGGTCGGTATGTGCAGCTAAAAGGAAGAAAAGATAACTTGCTATCATCAATGTTGATGGACAGCTATTGGCATGAACAACAGCAGTGATAGGAATTAACCGCTTGTGATTTGCATGCTAGTGATGTGTTCTAGGCCATATGGATACTATTTAATTATCTATTAATCTTAATAAGATTAAGATTAATAAATAATTATTAATATAATCGTTATTTTATAAAGTGTGTCATTTAGAATTCTTAATAACTTATGTGTGTCTTTTGAAATTCCTAATAACCTTTAAAATCCCTAATTAGATTAGGGTAGTTGATTATGATATAGTTTCTTATAAATAGAACACAGTGATCTCCTCTAGGGTTTTCAACAGACGCTTGCCGTCACATTACAATTACAGAGAAACTCTATAACTCAAAAGAAGAGAGACCCTATTGAGAGAGATTCCCAAAGATTTGAAATTGGTCCAACATGCTAGCACACAATCAGAGATCTGATTGGAAATTTATTTGTGTGGATACAGTAAAGGGTGTTCGCATTTGCAACATCTCAAATCCGAATTTCCAAATTCTAAAGCATCAAAAAGATAATTCGATCCGCTCTAATTTGATTGAATCGCATGGATCCGCTTGGTAATTTAAGTTTTTAAAATAAAATAATTTGTATTTCGCTGCTAGATCAGTTTTTAGATCTTTAAATTCCCAATGGTGAAAAGATTCATAGGAAAGAAATCGGTATTTATCATGTTAGTTGAGTTGGTGCAATACAAAAGCTTGCTGCACGTCCATGGCTTGGCACCTGTCTGTTCTTATTTTCGATGGGTGAAACAGTGGTGGGTTCTGTCGACCAAAGAATTGATATTTTGTTATAACATCTGAGAATCTTGATTTAGGGAATTGTGATGGTGCGGCTGGCTAGTTGTTTGAATGAAGGGAAAAAGTTCTTGAGTTATTGCCACTTGAACAGCTGCTACTAACTCTCCTCCTCCGGTTACACCCATCGTGATAGCTCAAGTGATACATGTGAAGGTGTTGGATGGCTAATCAAAAGCTTGACAGCTGCTCAATTGGTTGTAGAGCTAAGTTGGCGGTAATGAAGGAGGGTTATTGATGGTTGTGGTGTTTTGGCTCAGCTTGGGTGAACCATAATTTTGTTATCCACTACTGCACCTAACATAGCCCCTTAGCAGGTCTAAAATGATGCTATACCAGCTACGGCTAGTTCTAGTTAGGGGGCTCCTAGGTGTTCCATTGATGATTCTAACAAGCGCACGATGTTGACTTTACTAGGGTATGCAATAGGCTCTCTTCATGGACCATGCTAGCTCTTATGCTGCCCTGTTGCAACTCTAAAGTTGGCTCACCTAAGGTTGCCTCCATGGTGGCTGCTTAGATGTGGTTGTTGGTTTTAGTGTATGTTCGTCCAACAATCCCAACTTCCCAAATCATGTGAAGTTCTAATAACTTGTTGAAATAAAATTAAGGACGGAGGAAAATAACTGGATTAAACCAAGTGAGTTTGATTTGGAATAAAAGACTTGATATACCGTTTTCATATAGGAATTTTAGAAGATAGAATTGGGAAGAGAAAGGAAAAAATAGATTAAATTAATCTAATTAAATAATAATTGAAAGCTTTAAGTTTTACTCAAGTTTTTAGTTACTCAATTCATAATTGTTGTCTAAATAAACTAATATTCCTAACTAATTGGGTCAAAGGTTGCCTTTGGTACAACACTTGTTTCTAAATGTCCAATTCGGCACTCAACATGATTCATGGAATCATTGTGTAAATAAATTGAATCGGAGTCTAGTGGTTCCAGTTTAGAAGCACCAACTAAATTTTCAATTAAGTTAACTTCATAGATTGGCGATCGAAAATTTAAGGGTTCCCATGTTAGAATACGCATTATATATATTTTATTCATTTTCAATATATCTACACTTACTTATATGAGTAATAATTATTATCTAGGTTTGGGAAAAAAATTTGGGGTTGTTTTTCAGAGATGTTATGTTACTTTCTCAGGATCTTGTTATTAATTTAATAACTATTACAAATTACAATTACGTAAAATTCAGGGAATTACAATGAATCCATCCATTGATCATGGAATTACATGCCTCTCATATGTATAATTAATTAGATTCACTGTATTAAGGTTTTTGAATTTCGTCATAAGGGTAAATTATACAAGAAGGACTCAGCATTTGGCAATAAGTTTATAATATAACATTTGTTAACATGATCCCAAGACTATCTAAAGCATTAGCATAATAAATCAAATGTAGATTGATGAATTTTGGGTTCTCATTTTTGCCACTTCTGTGATGAACAATTTTCAAGAAGAAGAATAAGAAGGCTTCATGCAAAAGGCAAAGAATCGTGATTATAGTCTTTTTGTCCCAAGATGTTGCTTTTATACCATAGTAAAAAGATGAAGAAAACATCGTCTTATATTTTTATTAATAAAATTAGCTTATATATAGGTAAATACAATGTGTAAATGTAATATATATACAAAATATTTATAAGATAATATCATGGCCAAAATATTGCTATTATATGTACCTTACTTTCAAATAATAAAGTTCCTCTTTCCCATCAACATAAGTAGACGCAAATATTCTAGTGTTTATCTAGTGTGTGTGTGTGTTTGGGTTGTCATGTTGGAGTTGACATATTACCTATGTAAGTGTTGCTATCATGATGAATCTTAGATATTTATTTACAGCTTTAACGACTGATTTGATATATCTTTATATATGTTAATGTTGTGTTATTTATTATTGATGTTTCAGACAACATGAAAATCAATGGGATTCTATGGAAATAGATGAAAACTAAGGAAAATATGATATTTGGACATTTAAAATGGAAGTGGAAAATGGTGGAAATCTGTGAGAACTTTTCACATTTAATCCATCAAGTTTGTATCCACTTTTGGAGAGAAAAGTGGTGGAAATAGGTGAAAATGAAACGAAGTTATCAAAATAGTACCAAAAAAGTAAAGCTTGAAAGGAAAAGTCCATGAAATATTTAATTTCTCTTAATTTCTTTTGTTATCCAAACCAATCATCAAAAGAAAGATTTCATTCTATTTCCTCATTTTTCATCTTATAAATTTAAATAAGAAATGAAAACAATATTTTCTTTTTGTTTCCTTTTCTTTTCACTCTTTTCCTTTCTGTCAATTTCCACTTCTTTTAGAATTGTCAAGTACAATGTAGAAGTAAATAGTCTTAGACATTAATTAACCTATATAGTTTTTAATTCGTTAAGAACGAGGTTGTGCTATCTTGTAGTGTAAGAAATATGGCTTAATGTCCTGGCCCATATTTAAATTAGCCCATATTAGATTTGGTCTAGGATTTCTTATATTTAATAATATGTCAAATCTTAACCATTAAGATAGGTACTTAATGGACGTACCAGATTCAATTATATATATATATATATATATATGTATATAAACTGGTCTTTTCTGCACCTAAGACGGTAAGCAGTTATTTTTTATTCATCAAGCCATCTGCTACGAAAAGAAGGGATAAGGGAGAGAAATCAGTTTATCAAAGATTGAAAACAAGAATTATCTCCATCATGTCATATTCCGCTCAAGGTATGCAAATTTTATTTTCTTGCTATATCCAAGTGATTATTATGATATTCAAGATCCGTATGGGAATGATGATTTAATATTAATAGTGTTGAATCCTTAAGAGAATTGAGTTTACATGTAGATCCAATTCTAAGGTATTTTGATATGAAATATTCCAATCTCTTTCATTTATCTCTCTCTCTCTCTCCTCTCTCTCTCTCTCTAGATTCTCATAAGAAAAACAAAGACTGTTGGTCCCAAAAGAATAACCAAAAAGGGGGGGGGGGGAGGGGTGAATTGGTTATAAAAATTTATTCAAAAAAATTTAGAAACGCTCCTACTTAGTTAATCAAGTTTGAAATGGCTTTAAGACACACTTTAAAATGATTGAATTTGTTTTAAGATCGCAATAAAAAAAATAACTCAAATGAACTTGTGCAAAAACAAATTCACAAGATAAAAAAATTGTTTCCAGTTACTCTTAAACTGACTCTCTGAGTTTAATCCATAGCAAAAATAATTAAATAAAAATGCACGAAATTAAAAGATAGGGTAGAGAAGATTGCAAAGTCGATTTATAGAGGTTTCGTCTTGAGTGCCAATCCTTTCTTCCAGCATCAAGCCAGGGACCCTATCTTCCTCACTGGTATGTTCCACTATATCAAAAAACAATTAAGTTACAAGTTGTCCTTACCAATACTGTCAGAAAATGTCATGAAAATTTTCCTCATTACTTTTTATTATACATGAAGGAAGTATATATACACATTGTACAAGATCAAAAAAGAGGAAAGAAAATCCTATTCCTAGTCAAATCTCCTTATCTTGAAATTAATGCTCCTAAATTAATGTTATTAGTCAAATCATTAATGACTCCTAAATTAATGCTATTGGTCAACATTCTTGACTCCTAAATTAATGCTATTGGTCAAAACTTTTCTAAATTAATGTAGTCGGTTTTCCAACACTCCCCCTCAAGCTGGTGAATAGATATCAATCATTCCCAGCTTGGATATAATTGTTGAGAAGTTATGAGAACTTAGTCCTTTTGTGAACACATCTGCCAGTTGTTCCTTGGTAGGCACATAGGGAGTACAAATCAACTTGCTATCCAATTTCTCTTTTATGAAATGTCTATCGATCTCCACATGTTTTGTCCTGTCATGCTGTACTGGATTGTGCGCAATGCTGATGGCTGATTTATTATCGCAATATAATCTCATCGGTTCGTCCCACTTTATCTTAAGATCTTCAAGAATAATCTTTAACCACAAAAGCTCACAAACCCCTTGAGCCATAGCCCTGAACTCTGCTTCTGCACTTGATCGAGCCACCACATTTTGTTTCTTGCTCCTCCACGTGACTAAATTACCTCCTAAGAAAGTGCAATAGCCTGTTGTGGACCGTCGATCAACTGGAGAGCCTGCATAGTCCGCATCCGTATAAGCTTCAAGCGTTAACCCTTCACCTTTCTTAAATAAAATTCCCTTTCCTGGACTGGCTTTCAGGTAGTGAAGTATACGGTTTACAGCTTGTAGATGAATCTCCTTAGGATTGTGCATGAACTGACTCACAACACTCACAGCATAAGCAATGTCTGGCCGTGTGTGTGCCAAGTATATTAGCTTTCCAACCAATTTTTGGAACCTTTCCTTATCAACAACCTTATCATCTTTTGCCTCTCTCAGTTTATGATTAGGCTCAATCGGAGTTGAAGCTGGTTTACAGGCTACTTGCCTGTTTCTTTCAGAAGATCAACCACATACTTCTGTTGGGAAATGAAAATACCTTGTCGAGATCTAGCTACTTCTATCCCAAGGAAATATTTCAATTTCCCTAAGACTTTAATCTCAAACTCCTTTGCCAAGTAGTTTTTTAGGATCTCCTTCTCTTTCTCGTCATTTCCAGTAACAATTATGTCATCAACATACACCAAAAGTGCAGTCACTCCCCCTGAAGTTGTATGCTTGATGAATAGGGTATGATCACCCTGACTTTGTTTATACCCATTATTGAGCATTACCTTACTAAACCGGCCAAACCAAGCCCTTGGGGACTGTTTGAGTCCATATAATGCCTTTTTTAATCTGCAGACCTTGTTCCCTTTCATCTCCCTTCCAAAGCCCGGTGGAATCTCCATGTATATTTCTTCCTCTAAGTCTCCATGAAGAAAGGCATTTTTTACATCAAACTGATGTAAATCCCAATCAAAATTTGCAGCCAATGACAAGAGAATTCTCACTGTATTCATCTTAGCTACTGGTGCAAAGGTCTCTTCATAGTCTACTCCATAAGTTTGTGTGTATCCCTTAGCCACCAACCTCGCCTTGTATCTCTCTAGAGACCCATCTGATTTGTACTTTAAGGTAAACACCCACTTGCATCCTACTACCTTTTTATTTTCTGGCAGTTCTACAACTTCCCAAGTTCTATTTTTCTCAAGTGCCTCCATTTCTATTCTCATAGCCTCTCTCCACTTCTCATTGGATAAAGCCTCAGATAAATTGTTGGGAATCGAGATGGTATTTAAGTTGGCTAAGAAACTCCTGTGAGATGGAGAAAATCTATGAAAAGACACTGATTCGGCCAACGGATATTTTGGGTGCTTAGTACATTCTCGAGTTCCTTTTCGTAAGGCAATAGGTAAGTCAAGATTAGAGGGAACATCTGAAGGAATTGAATCTATGCATACCTCATTCCCAAGAGTAGAGTTTGAGTTTTGGAGTTGCACAAGGTCTGGTGCCAGAACTTCTCTCCTTGAGTTCACTTGTCCATACCTCCTAGTATTAAGTTCTTCATTGAGAGGGACTCTGGTTGTTTCAACAATTTTAGGATTTGGTTCTTGTGGGGGCAATTCAGGTTCTTGTTGTAGGATTATTTTCTCCTGTAGAGGTGACCTAGAAGGAGGCACTGAAGGTAAATCAAGAAAGGATATATCTTCTACCTTATTTTCCCCAATAGAACCAGACTCCCCCTGAAGATAAGGTTGAGAGAAAAAAGATTGGCCCTCCTCAAAAGTGGTATCAATAGAAACATAAAGTTTCCGTGTAGGTGGGTGATAACACTTATAGCCTTTCTGTGTTGGAGAATACCCAACAAACACACACTTGATTGCTCGTGGATCAAGTTTACCTCTGTTGTGACTAGATACATGAACAAAGACTGGACAACCAAAAACCCGAGGGCTTAGATTATTTGTGATTCTGACATTAGGGTAAAACTCAGAGAGAAGTTGCATTGGTGTTTTATTCCCCAAGGCTTTAGAAGGTAGGCGGTTGATCATATGTGCGGCGGCAGTGAGGACAGCTTCTCCCCAATATGATTTTGGAACATTGTTTTGGAAAAGCAAAGCACGTGTTGTGGTGAGTAAATGGCCATTTCTCCTCTCAGCCACCCCATTTTGTTGGGGAGTATCTACACACGAAGACTCATGAATTATCCCTTCTCGTTGGAAATATGATGAAAGAACTTGGTTAAAATAATCTCTGGCATTATCAGACCTAAACCTTTTTATTTTTACGCCAAATTGATTATTCACCATGGCAATGAAGTTTGGAAGGATCGTGGTCACATCTGATTTATGTTTGAGAAGAAAAATCCAAGAGACTCTAGTACAATCGTCTATAAAAGACACAAACCATTGAGCTCCTGTAACATTGGGAATTCTAGATGGTCCCCATATATCAGAGTGAATCAAATCAAATGGCAAGGAACTTCTATTATTACTTATTGGAAAAGAGGTCCTTTTATGTTTGGCAAACTCACATACATCACAATGAAGGTCTTCAACATTGACATTCTTAAACAAAGAAGGAAACATTGTCTTTAAAACAGTAAACGAAGGATGACCATAACGAAAATGTTGACGCCAAATGATATCATAATTTGAACCAGAAAAACAAGACCTTAAGGAGACATGCTTGACAGTTGGTGTGTGTATGGTAGATGTATCAAGATAGTAGAGACCACCTTTTTCCTTAGCTACTCCAATCCTCTTCCCTGACATCTGGTCTTGGAATACACAATGAGAGGAATAAAATAAGACATTACAATTCAAGTCATGAGTTACTTTATGAATGGATAGGAGACTAGTGGACAATTGCGGAACATGAAGCACATCCTTAAGTAACAAGGTTGGACTCAACTGAACATGTCCAATACCAGCAACTGTAGTGACTGAGCCATTGGCAACAACAATTTTCCTATTGCTAGGACAAGGTGTATAGGTTGTAAAATGAACAGATAAAGGTGTCATGTGATCTGTGGCTCCTGAGTCAATAATCCAATGGTCTTGTATAAATTGATCAAAGGTATGTAATCCATAAGGAGAAGGGTTATCTGTTTTAATGCGAGACATGATGTAATCCATAAGGAGAAGAGTGTATGTAAAAAAAAAAAAAGAGGTGTATATAGAAAAATGAGAAGAATGTTGGCAATGAAGGCCAAAAAAAAAAAAAAAATCCCAGAATTTTGGAACCCTAAGGCTCTGATACCATGTCAGAAAATGTCATGAAAATTTTCCTCATTACTTTTTATTATACATGAAGGAAGTATATATACACATTGTACAAGATCAAAAAAGAGGAAAGAAAATCCTATTCCTAGTCAAATCTCCTTATCTTGAAATTAATGCTCCTAAATTAATGTTATTAGTCAAATCATTAATGACTCCTAAATTAATGCTATTGGTCAACATTCTTGACTCTTAAATTAATGCTATTGGTCAAAACTTTTCTAAATTAATGTAGTCGGTTTTCCAACAAATACACTTGGCTTATAATGCATTTAACTTGATTCTCTAAGCTTCTCCTACCAATCTATTGAGCTTACTTGTAACTCTCTATCTCACACTAATTGTGTAAAATCAAATCAAAGGAAAAAGAATAAGTATCCTCAAAATTTTGATCAAATAAGAACAATTGAAATTGACAGTGATTTGCGCAAGTAAAGAAGGAGTATTTTTATTCTCTGTTTACTGGATCTTTTTCTCATGAATGTTGTTGATTCTTTCTGTCTTGGACTGGTATGATTTATTCTTTTTTCTTCCAACGGCTAGAAGATGAATTGGATAAACTTTGTTCCGGATTTTGTGCGTGATATCAGCTTGTTTTTATCTTCAAAATCTGCAATTTTGAATCACTTGATATCTGGTTGTAGTTATCTCAAAATTTTTGCTTCAATAGATATGTTTGGATATCTAACAACTGTTATAATAATCTTGAACTTGAAATTTGAATTGATTTCACCCGTTGTTGATAGATTCTTCATAATTCACCTTCTGATCCCGTATCCCTTAAGAATAGAATCGTCTTCTTTGTGAACAAATTCCTCTTGCTTCGACTCTATTCTTCAGACACATACTTCATAAAAATCTAGACCGTGTCTAAACTTTGTAAGTACTTCATATTATGCACACTAACTTTCTCTTCAAATATAATTCATTGTGCAATCTTAAATGAAATGTCAACCTCATTAGCTCTCTTATAAGCATAACACTAGTGAATAAATTCCTCTTAATAAATAATGTCCACATTTTCTCTAACCATGCCTTAATATCATAATCAGAGAACTCCTTTGCAATCTCAGAGCGTGAAACAACATCTTGGACTTTGTTGTCAAAAACATGATTTCCCCAAAAATTGAAATTTGATTCCCTATGGATATTTGAACCAATTTTGTGGAACACATTTGAATGTATTATCCAAATACATTCAACTTTGGTGCTAGGTCTTCAATTTGATAAAACAAAATTTTGTTCATTAATTCTTCAAATCATAAAATTGTATGACCTTCTAATTTAGTCTCTGAGTAAAATCTTTGTTTGCTTATCACGAGTAACAGTCTGAGTTAGTCTCTGACTTCAAAACTTTATTAATTCCTTTGAATATGTTACTTCATAAAATATTGCAAAACTTAACTTATTAGAAATGCTTGATCTTTTTGTTATCATCAAAACATATTTTAGGAGATCTTAACAAAGACAAAAACAAAAACAAAAGTTTTGAATGAATTGCTAAAAAAAAAAAAACAATATTTCAATTTATATCAAAGGTATCTGCCTCTCCTTTCTTTTGCCCAAATATTCTTCTCTCTAGGTATGTCCTCTTGGAGTTACTTTTTGGTTTGTCATTTGTATGAATGTCTACTACAATAATGGGTTTTCCATTTATGCATTTGCAGCTCTAATGAGTCATTTGACATGATTTCACATGTACTAATGTTGTGTTATTTGTTATTAATTACTCACTTGATTTGAATATGAACTAAGATGTTATTAATCTCAAGTTATCATTTATGATATTAATTCAGCCGGTTGTAAAGTTAAGTAGTTTTAGAAATAGTGTATGGAATCGGACTACATTGTCATTCTCATGCTTAAATACAAGAAATGTCTCATTCTCAACGTTGAATGGCACAATTGTATTGTTTTCAAAGCTCCAAGTATAAGAGAAAGGAGTACTGTTAAATTGGTACCTAAAATTTGGTTGATTACTATTTGTATTTTTAGATCGTCAATTTTGGTACACAATTAGACTTTTCAAGGTCATTTACCTTACATTATTAAACTTTGTATTGAGTTTCCTATCAATTATTTTTTATTATTAATTATGGATGACTATGTATCTCAAATAATTATTTTGATGAAAATATTTCACTTAGAGTATATTATTTTTTGACAATTGTGGACTATCACCTATGTTTATTCTATTTATCAAGATGTCATTGCCACTACTTACATATATCTTATGTAGAATCTTTTTATTAAAATTTTCATTTAAGAAACATGGTAGTTTATGATTGGTTAAAAAGAAAAGCCACATGAGTAGACGATTTTGAATGAAGTTATGGGTAAGTCATGGGTGAGTTTCACTAATGATAATTGTTTTTTTTTCGATTGTAATTAAAATGTACCTAAAGAAAATTTTGTACCAAGAATATAACTGAACTTTTCTAAAATTTCACTAAAAGTACCTAAACTTTTGAAAGTTTCACTTAAAATATATTTGGATGAACCGTCCATTTTTTCTATTTCTTCGTTGACGTGATAAGCAGACTAAAATATTATTTTTTTTCCTGTCATTGGCTTTTTTTTTTTTTTTTACTTTTCTCTTTTCTTCTTCTTCTCTCTCCTCCTCTCCTCCTCTCTTTATCTTTTAGTTAAAAAAAAAAATGCAATACATATTTTTTTAAGAAAAGTTATTATTTTTTCTTTGGTTTCTCTTTTTCTCTTCTCTCTCTACTTCTTTTTCTTCTTCTTCCTTCTTCTTCTTCCTTCTTCTTCTTCAAATGAAAAAAAAAATCATAAAACATATTTGAAAAAAGGGGTTCTTTTTTTACCCCTTTCCTTTTTCTATCTCAGTCTCTGTCATTCTCATCCCCCCATTCTTCTTTAAATAAACAAAAAATAATAATAATAATAATAATCAGAATATACTTTTTATAAAAGTTCTTTGTTTTTTTTTTTTTTGTTTACTTTCTCTTCTCTCTCTCCTCTCCCTTCTTCTTTTCTTCTTCAAATAAAAAAAATCATTGAACATATAAAAAAAGTGTGCTTTTTTTTTTTTTTTACTTTCCTTGCTCTCTCTCTCTCTCCCCACTCTCTCTTCTTAAAAAAAAAAATTGTAGAACATATTTTAAAAAAAATATTTGTTTTCTCTCATTCTCTTTCCCCCCAATCTTCTTCTTCTTCTTTAAATTAAAGAAAAAAAGCAAAATTCACAAACATATTTTGAAAAAAAGTTTTTTTCTGAACTTTCACTTCTCTCTCTCTCTCTTTCAACTTTGATTCGCATTCCATGAAGATTTTAAGCGTTGTTAATGGTGGGTTTTTTTTTATGATTTAGATTTTTTTTGTATCTCATCATGATAAATTATGTGTATGTTTGTGGTTTCCAAATGTGGAAGTTTTAGTACACAAACTAGAGCTTTTAGTTCCATTAATGGCGTCTTTATTCTATAGATGAGGAAGGAGAAGAAGGAGAGGAGAGAGAGAAGGGAAAGTGAAAGAAAAAAGTAGAAATTTCTAATGTGGACTGAAAAATAGTTTTTTAATCAAGTTCGGTATCCACGTCAGCTTTTAGTGGAAAAATGGACGGTTTCCATCCAAAGCTACTTTATGAATTTTAAAAAGTTTAGGTATTTCTTGGTACAAAATTTTCTTTATATACATTTCATTACAATCGAAAAAGTATATGTATTGTTACTGAAACCTACCCATGAAGTTATTATAGATGGTACTACTAATTTTGTAAAGTTCAATTGGATACTAAAATTAGTAATCATAAAATTTAAGTAATTAATTGAGTGATCAGCCAAAGTTCAGATTAGTGTAACATTATTCCTAAGTGAAAACTTTAGGAGGTAAAGTGCTATAAGAAAGGAGGTGATGGTGGCTGTAAGACTCCCTGTGTTTACAAACCGATATTGTCAAATTTGGCCTGAAAGTTGACCTAGACATGTAAGAGAGTCAAGGATTATGGGGTTGAATCGGAATTAACAAAAAAAAATAAAAGAAATATAAGTCGTATTTTAATTATAAAAAATAGATAAATATGGTATTCTACAATAAGTCCACAATTTAGTTAAACATATCCATTGCATTAAATCAAGATAAAACATGTTTCAAAAAAGAATTGTTATTTGTTTGATGGTTGCCTAGATAATGTATGAAAATATATATCAATTTTCCTCTAGTCTCCTTTTTAATTCAATATATATCATTTTAGGTGAAGATATCTTTTCTTCTTCTTCTTTTTTTTTTTTCAATTTCATATCTCTCCTTTTCTTTTTCAAGAATAAAACATTATTGGATATGATACAAAATATAATTTTAAATGTATGAATATGCCTAAAATTATTAAAGTTGTATGTCAGTCTAATTATTATCTCAAATTTGTTTAAAATGATTGATTTGGAAACTATATCATTTTTTACTTTTTACTCTTTCTCTTAATTGAAAGTTACTAAGTAGAATGTAGGCGTTTTTTCCTTTGCCTTAGTTACACTTGTTTCTTGATCCTTGTAGACCTTCAAGCTAGTTTTTTCTTCAAACTTTCATCTGCAGAGAGGGTGTTTTATTTGCATCAAAGCTAATACTGTCACATATAAGATGTTTACTTATTAGCATGTGCGTACGCTTACACATATCTCAATCTCTATAAAAAAAAATCTTCATCTTCTTGATAGGCATGATTTATCCTTATTCTTATCAACTAATTAAGTCCAATTTATAGTTTATTGACACGATTCATAGTGGAATTGATACTTGGGATATATATTCATTTCAGGTCAAGTTGGAGCACATTGGAGATACTAGAAGGAATTAGAGAAGAATTTTATCAAGAATGAAGCAAAAAAGCAAAAAGTATGATGAAAAATGTAAATCACGTCCGTGATTCTAGTTGAAGTAAAGAAAAATTAAAGTCAATGTCTACTAGGGAAGAAATCAGGGCGTGGATTGAAGGAAATTCAAATCCAAAGCTTTTAAGGGGTGAATCATGGGGGTGACTCGTGAAAACTTCAAGACCAGAGCCTATAAGGCACTGTTACCTATGATTTATGAGATCAAGAAAAAAGGTTAACTCCAGAGGCTTATAAGGATATCTTCATGCCTGTGATTTTTGAGGAAGTCATGATCAGTATCTTGTAAAGGTTGCGTCACGCCTGTGATTCTTAGTTTGCTAGGACGATGCACTTTTCCGACTTTTCTCTAAACAGTATAATAATTAGATTACATGTAAATAATCATACGATTTCATTTGTAACCTTTAGGAAAATGTCCTGGGTATATGATAGGTGTCCTAAGACTCTTAATAATTGTACCTTATGATCATATTTTATATGATATTTTGTTGATCAACTAAAGAAAATGATACTTATTGAATGAATTGTCCATTTCAGGGTTAAATGAGGAGTAATTGAGCTTTTTAAAGATTGATGATGAAATGAGCAAAGATTTGATGAAGTTCGGAGCTTTTATTACAAAGTTAGAAGTACATTACTAGGAGTACACAACTAGTCTACAATTATTGGAGCAAAAGGTAAGGAAAAGTGGATTTCTAGGGTACATGACCTAAGTACACAAGCAGTGTAAGTCAGGGTTGTGTACAATTAATAAGCAAAGAAATTCCACGTTGTTCTAGTGTATACAACCCATGTACACGGGTAGTGTAGGGGGTCGTGTACCTTTGATAGATTATAAATAGTCCTAAGCCCTAAAGGATGAATTTCGAAGAGCTTTTCAAGAGGAAATTCATAGCTCAACATTGGGAATCATAAACATCACTACAAGAGTTTTATTATCATGATCTCTCCCTTTCTTCCCTTATGATTATTGTTGTTAATTTCTCATGGAATAGTAGTTTTGTTATGTCTTAAGTTATGAGAACCCTAGCCTTATGTTCAATTTTACTTTTTATTTAATAAAGTTTTGGTCTTAAATTTACTTCATGATTTATTTTATTGTTTATGATGGTTTTAGGCCTAAATCATTATAAACTTGACTTCTGTTAATTAGAAAGAAGATTTTAATTAATGAATAGATCTATCATGAGTAAAGAAGATGCGTAATTCACCTAAAATAGGGTTTTTCCAACTTTTTGCCAATGAAGATTAGCTTTCTTCAATTAGGGTTCATGAATTTTATGTGGTTTTAAATTGACATTAGTGAAGGAAGAAATTATCACTTCTTTCATTTGGACTAGGAGTTAATTGACTTGGAGAGAGTAATTAATTCAGCTAAGTAACCTGATAGTTAAAGGCTAAAAAATTATTCTATTGAATTTATATTTTAAAGATAAAAAGGCTAGGGTGGATCAAAGCTAGGAACATAGTTTGTAAATTGGTTAAACTTAAGCAAAGCCATCACATCATTAATTAGGCTTTTTGGAATTAATTTTAGTTAGAGTTAGCACACAAATTGTAATAGATTCGACTAGATAATAGTAAAAAGGTTAGTACTAGTAGCTGCATATAGATCCTTAGGTGATATCTGAATTAATTTCTATACTATATGATAGATGCACTGCCTTATGTGGATCTAAGATTAATAGGATTATAAATTGTAAACTTGTGACCACACATCAACATACCCATTCAGATAAGAGATTGAATCATTGCATTAGTATACATCCCTAGTTGTTCATCCTTTGTAACTTTTGTTGAAAAAACAAGTGTTCTTGAATAATTTTTGGTATTCAAGTTCTGCATTATTGGATTTTCCGAAGAACTCAAGAGAGAAGATGGGAGTTTGTCGTTTGTTCGTTGTAAAGACTTCTACCATTGTAAATTAATAAAAGGGGTTTCCTTCTTTTTCCTATTATGATGTTGTACTCTGTTTTGTTTCTACAATTTACATGTTTTTGTTCGTATTCCATCATGTGTGGATCGTGAACCAGGGCTTGCAAAATCATATTAGCATGAATATGTGCTTGAACTTGTTAATCTTTTGACGATTTTTAGTTTTTGTTGAATCAAATTAACGGATGTAGGGCTGGTGTAGTTCAAGACTAACAGATTTCAATAGAATATGTCGAGAGACAATTCTATCAAATAGATCTAATTCACTAATACAACTTACTCTTGATAATAGAGATATTATTAGGAAAGTTGTTGCATTTTCTTGGAATTCAATAAATTGTTATGATGTTAATGTGATCTTAACTGGCTGTTAAAATTAGGAGAGATTCTAATAGACGTAATTAAGATTCGGATTTTGAGAAGAATTCTTACAGCTAGTAATTCCTTGCACATAATGATTATGAGGATAAACACTTACTGATTCGTATTGATATGATGGAGTGAGCCTACTTTGTAGTGACATTGTTGTTGTTTTACTGTCTTAATTATTGTGTTGATTTGGTGTAATTGTATCTTAGTGTAATTTAGCCATTAGAATTAGACTCGTTTTTATTCAATTAAATCAATTATTCGGACCGCTAGATAATAGGAAGATTAATAAGTACTAGTGTTGAGACCATTCCCTTGGGAGACGACCTTATACTCATGAAGGGAGAGACATGTTAAAGTGTTGAATGGATGAAAGAGACGTATTGAATGCATAAATTATCTGCTCACTAGTGCTTAGTGTTGTTTATCTGTCCAAAAGGGGTTAATTGTGCATGATTGTCCTCATAAAAAAAGGGAGATTATTGAACTTATATGTTCAATATGAATTTTTATGAGACAATAAGTTGCATAATTAACTATTCAATTATGGAAAACTACACTTAGTTAGTCAAACAATATGATGAATAATATGCTAGTATGTATGTGTATGTATGTATGTATGTATGTATGTATGTATGTATGTTGTATGTTTTTGTGGAGTTGTAGGTTTTTTAGCAGGAACAGATTAGTGTTGAATATCTTTGTCGAGGGTCATGTTACGGGCTCGACGAGTCCACTTATAAAGGCGTGACAAACTCAAAGTCTAAAGCTCAAAAAATTAAAAAATGCATAGTCTTAGTCGGAGGTCACGTCGAGAGCTCGATGTGTTGATTAGTCAGGGTGCAACAAGTTCAAGACCAACACTTGACAAGCTTAACATACATAGCTTTGATCGAGGGTCAAAACAAGACACGATGAATATAAGGCGTGACAAGTTTAAATTTAAGGCTCGATGGATTCCACGTGAGTAAAGACTTGGTTTAGGGTTAAAATGAACGGCACGATAGTGTAAATGAATGAGCTGATATCACAAAAAGAGCCGTTGAGGTGTGTTTAATACTTAGCAACTTAAAGACGTTATCTCTAATGGAAATTTGAATTTTTGAAAGCTATAAATACTTTGTCCTTGGGAGATTCAAAAGAGAGAAGTGTGGAAGTGAAAAAGTATCTTTATTTGTGAAAAAACAAAATTATTAATTTTCTTGTTCTCTTACTCATTAACTTGTAAATATCCGGAGAGAGAGAGAAATGTTAAAGTACTCTATTCTTGTATTTGCTATCTATCAGTAAGTATCTAGAGAGAAAAAGAAAATGTTTTATTTCCTAAGTGTTGTAAAAGTAGTGTACTGCTCAGCTTGAACGTGTTAATTTGATGATAAATAAAGTGGTGGTGAAGTTCTCTATTAGAGGCATTGGTGGAACGTGGACAGTAGGAAGTAGACGAATTTTACATTAAATTTGGACTTAAATTTTCTATCTTTATCTCTTTTATCTTTTTCATATTTCATATTATAATATGCTATGTATTATCAGCTGCTATTAAAGTTAAATTTGATTTATTGAATTAAAATTACTTATTCGAGCCTTTTAGGGAAAGTACTCAATTCACCCAACCCCCTTCCTCCCCTCTTAAGTATTCTCTAGTGCGATTTTATGTTTTCACTCCATATTACTAAAACGATAGGTACACTTGCCTATAAAGAAGGAGTTAGAGTAGATGATTAGGTTTATAAATTTTAAGACTCGGTGGCTCTAAAAGGAGGCCATCACTTCTCAAAGGATAATCTAAACCCGATGGAAACGTGAAACATGGAATGACAGCACCACTTGAGAAAGTGAAGCAACTACACATGTGTCCAATTAATCATGTATATAGCTACTAATCTTATCCTAACATAATAGTGAAAAATTGAAATTATATTTTGCCCTAATTACACTACAATGCCATAAAATTAGAGACATTAAAACTATCAACTTTCTACAAAACACAACTAATGTTATATTTAATAATTCTTCAAACCATACATGTATGCTTTGGTAATTCCAATAGTGGTACAAGGAGTCTACACAAACTAATATATATCCATACACATTAAAGTATTAAACACGACAATTAAAAGATGGCTCAAATAAGAGTCCATTAAATACACCATAAATCATCTACACATATATTAACTAGGTTGCTACCCCACACTAACATCTTAGTATAAAATCATCTAAACCACGGTCATATGTATATAAGGAGTCTTTGTCTCAAAAACATTAGTAAGACAATCAAGCCATCAATTGGATGGTTCTCTTTACCATCGTTATTCCTATAATCAACTACAATTCGTAACCAAAGAGGTCAAATATCATTAGACTATCACTTAAACCTAAAAAAGGAAAAAGGAGTTGATTGAAGCCTAGTACACATATACCATAACCATATGCACATGATTATATAGTAGTTAGCTCAAATATGTGCATACACATGCAATAAACATCAAATCAATCATCTTTCCATTTAAGCCAGTGTCAGACAAACAATAATGGGATAACCCAGTACCTCGAATACAACTTAATATATTTAATGTACATATATGATGTTAGATACTGCCCGACATTTAAGAGGTTCATGGTTTTACCTAATTTTACCCACAATCATCTCCATGCATGACTTTATGCAAAGACAACATTACACAAGAATTACTATGGTACCGTGTTAATATTACCAGTACTTCTAGCCTACTAACCACAACTAAACACATACAATAAACTTTTTTTTTGTTGAGTATTTATTGAGTCCGATTGAAATCTTATACTAATCAAGTGTAAGGAATAAACATGGTATACATGTACTTGAGAGGTTGACCTAAACAATGCACAACACTCTATTATTTCTATCACTTGGTGTTAAGACTACGTAAACATATTTAGAGTCTTATTTTAAGTAAGACAATTTAGATTTATTTGGTTGTGTGATATATAATCTTTTGAAATCTAAAGGATTTAAAAAAATGAAAATATATTGTTGAAAGCTAGCTTAGATTATTCAAATGCAATTATAGCCAAGTTTACAAAAGGAAAAGGAATTTGAACACACTTCTTGGAAATCAAAGGTGTGATTCAAATAAATATGGAATTAGTTATAGTAGAGAAATTAGCTACAAGTCTCGCAAAACTCATTTTGTAAAAGCCACCCATGGGACATGCAACTACTATGGGAATCTGGTCATATTGCACACAATTGTGCAATAAGAAAACTTATGCATTTTCTTGTTATATCTAACCAAAAAGGACCAAAACTCAAATGAGTACAAAAAAAGAAATAATCCATTTGTAGCGATCCTCAAGTGGGAACAACAAATAGTACTTGGATAGTGGTTGCTCTAGACACATCACTAGAGATGCATCCAAGTTCATATCTTTAGACTTAAAAGATCAAAGGAATGTTACCTTTGGAGACAATCACATATCAACTGTTCTTGGTGAAGATAATATTCTAGTTAATAGAGATTTAATTATTAAAGATGTGCTGTTAGTTAATGGATTAAAACATAATCTGCTTAATGTAAATCAATTATGTTATAATGGTTTTAGAGTGACATTTCTTGCCAACAAATATTCTATTGAAAGAATTGACAAAGAAATATTTACAAAATTAATTTAGATTATTTCAAATCATCAAATGAAACTTGGCTATACTCTCAAAATGACAATAGTTAGGTATGGTATAGAAAATTAGGACATACTAGCATAGATGTAATTTAAAACTTGTTAAAAAGAATATTGTCAAAGGCTTACCAAATTTTTTTTTTTTCAAAAGGACAAGATTTGTCAAGCATGTTAATAAGGAAAAAAATAGACTTCTTTTAAGTATAAGGATATTATTTCCACTACTAGGCCATTAGAACAATTGTATATAGACTTATTTGGTCCTATTCAAACTCTAAGTTTGCTAGGTAAAAAATATACCTTGATTATTACTGATGATTTCAATAGATATACATGGACTTTTTTCCTTGCATCTAAAGATAAAACAAATCATGTCTTTTTTAGATATTATAAGAAAGTCCAAAATAAAAAATATCGTAATATTATATCTATTCTAAGTGATCATAAGGGAGAATTTGAAATTATGAAATTGATGATTTTTGCAGTAAATATGATACTGAACATACCTTTCAACACCTAGAACTCCACAACAAAATGGTATAATCGAGAGAAAAAAAAACAAATCTTAATTGAAATGGCTAGAATTATGTTGTGTTCAAACATTTTACCAAAGTATTTTTGGGCTGAAGCTGTAAATACTATTTGTTATATATCAAATAGGGTTTTCATAAGACCAATTCTAGAGAAAATCCTCTATGAGCTTTGGAAAGAAAAAGGACCTAACATTTCTTATTTTCATCCTTTCGGCCTAAACGTTATATCTTAAATAATGAAAAGAACAATTATTTAAGTTTCATGCTAAAAATGATGAAGGAATCTTTCTACGTTATTCTTTAACTAGTAAAGACAATGGGGTGTTTAATAAGAAAACATCAGTTGTGGAACAATCCATTCATGCTGCCTTTGATGATTCTTTGCCTTATTCATGTTCAAATGATGATGTGGATATTGTTTGTAATGATTTAGATAAGTTTTCTCTTGAAAATACTAATAAAGAAGAAAATGAACATAATAAGAATGATGCAATAATGATCTTCTTAAAAAATGAAAATATGCAAGATCATATCCAAAAGATTAATAATCGATGAACCTTCTAATAAAGTAAACAAGATCATCTTTAAGAAATATAAGTAATATTTTTTTTCTATCTCAAACCGAGTTTAAAAATATTAAAGAAGCCTTAAAATATGAATTTTAGATACATGCAGTGGAAGATGAATTAAACCAGTTCATAAGAAATGAAGTTTGGATATTAGTTTCTAGACTTGATAATAGACTTGTTATTAGAATCAAATGGGTTTATAGAAACAAGCTTGATGAATTTGGAATAATAACAAGAAATAAAGCTAGATTAGGTGCTTAAGGACATAATCAAGAAGAAGACATAGATTTTGATGAGACTTTGCCTCAGTTGCTAGACTAGAAGCAATTAGAATACTTTTGGCATTTGCTGCTTTAAAATTTTTTACTCTTTTTCAAATGGATGTCAAAAGTGCTTTTTTTAAATGGTTTTATAAAAGAAGAAGCCTATGTAGAGTAACCATCGGGTTTTGAGAATGATGAATTCTTCGATCATGTCTTTAAATTAAATAAAGCTCTTTGTGGTCTCAAGTAAGCTCCTAGAGTTTGATATGAAAGACTTAGTAGCTTTCTTTTAAACTGTGGGTTTTTTAGAGGAAAAAATTGATGCAACTCTATTTATCAAAAATCATAAGTTAGACACATTGATTGTGTAAATCTCTGTGGATGTTATTGTGTTTTGAGCTACTAATATGAGTCTTATAAATGAATTTGTTGAATCTATGAAGAATGAGTTTGAAACGAGCACGATGAGAGAACTCATTTATTTTCTAGGTCTTCAAATAAAACAATATGAAAATGGAACCTTTATCTAAAGAATTCTTGAAAAGTTTTAAAATCAATAATTGCAAATCTAGATCTACACCTATGTGCACAAATGTAAAACTTGACAAAGATGAAAATGAGAAAAATGTTTGTAAAAAGCTTTATAGAGGCATGATAGGTAGCTTGTTATATTTAATAGCTTCTAGACCTAATATCATGTTCTTGGTGTGTGTGTATGCACGACTTCCGTCTTGCCCAAAAGAAACACACTTGAATGCAATAAAACGCATATTCAAGTATCTTGCATGCATGATTGAAATTGGTTTATGGTATCTCAAGTTTACCTCTTTTGATCTTGTTGGATACTCTAATGCTGACTTTGTTGGATGCAAAGTAGATTGAAAAAGCATAAGCGGTACATGCCACTTTCTTGGAAACTCTCAAACATCATGGCATTCAAAAAGCAAAACTCAGTTGCACGTTCAACTGCCGAAGCTGAGTATATAGCTGTCGGTAGCTGTTATGCACAAGTTTTATAGATGAAACAAACTTTGTTTGATTATGGTCTAAAATATGAAAATATTCCAATTCATTGTAATAACATAAGTGTTATAAACATAACAAAAAAATCTGATTCAACAATCTAGGACCAGTTATATTGAAATTGGACATCATTTCATTAGAAATCATGTTCTAAATAGAGATATCAGCTTGGAATTTGTTGAAACAAATAATAAGATTGCTGATATTTTTATAAAGTCCTTGAGTGAGGATCGTTTTTGCACTTTATGAAGAGAATTGGGTACGATAAAGCAAGATGGGTGCTAAATATCATGTAGACAAGATAATGTAGAACTTGATCTAAGGATTTTAGAAGCTATTAGATATGGTTGTAATCTGTTCTATTTGCAAAAATCTATTATATGTGTGCTTGCTCAAACCGAAGTTTTGGTCAAATTTGATTTTTAATGTTTGAACATGCTCTATGATACTCTTTGGACCTTCTTGCATATTTAAGAATAGTTAGACTTTGGAGCTGAAAACTTGTATGTTATCTGTGCATATCTCCTTATTTGCAATATCACAAGTCTATCATCTTTTTTTATGAGTACAAAGAGGGAGGAGTGTAAAATGCACAATTGTCATGCATGTAGTATGTTTTTAATGAGTTCAAAGGGAGAGAGACATGTTAAAGTGTTGAATGGAGGAAAGAGATGTGTTGAATGCATAAGATAACTATTGACTAGTGCTTAATGTTTTTCATCTTTCCAAAAGGGGAGCTAAATATTGAATCAAATGTAGTTTGTATTCTACTAAAATTAAGCATCAAGTCTTTGAATTAAATTTGAGAAAAAATTTTGAAACCCAGATGCTTATTAGAGGGGGAGTATACTGCATTAACAGGGGGTTAATTATGCATAATTGTCCTCATCAAAAAGGGGAAGATTTTGAACTTATATGTTCAATATGGATTTGGATGAGACAATATAATGCATAATTAACTATTCAATTGTGGAAAACTGCACTTAATTAGTCAAATAGTATGATGAATAATATGCTAGAATATATATGTGTATGTTGTGTGTTTTTGTGGAGATTGTGCAGGTTTTAGTATGAACAAATTACTGATGAACAGTCTCGATCAAGGGTTAAGTCAAGAGCTGGACTGCTTCATTCATTAAGGCACGCCAAACTTAAGACCAAAGCTTAACAAGTTAAAAAATGCAAAGTCATTAGTTGAGGGCTTGATGAGTCCACTCCTCAAGGCGCAACAAGGTAAAAGTCTAAAGCTTGCCAAATTAAAAAAAAAATGCACAATATTGGTCGAGGTTCACATTGAGGGCTCAGCGTGTTAAATGGTTAGAGCGTGAGAAACTCAAAACCAATACTCGACAAACTAAAAATACACAGCTTTGGTCAAAGGTCAAAAGTAAGACATGATGAATGTAGGGTGCGACAAGTTTGAATTCAAGAGTCGGTGGACTTCACATGAGCAAAGACCTAGTTAAGGGCTAAAATAAGGCCTTGATACTTTGTGGTACGATAAGATTTAGACGTGATAGTTTAAAAGCATGAGCCGATGTGGCAAAAAAAGCCATTGAAGGACATTTAATAATTGACGACTTAAAGATGTTTCCCCTAATGAACATTTGAATTTTAAAGGCCATAAATAATCTGTCCTTAGGAGATTCAAAAGAACAGAAGTATAGAAGTAACAAAGAGCCTTTATTTATGAACAAACAAATCATTAATTTTCTTGTTCTCTTATTCATTAACTTGTAAATATCCAAAAAGAGAGAGAAAGATATTCTATGGCTCTGTTCTTATCTTTACTATCTATCAGTAAGCATCTAGAGAGAAAAAGAAAATATTTTCTTTCCTAAATGTTGCAAAAGTGAGGCATTGGTGGATTATGGAGAGTAGAAAGGGGGCCGAACTCCACGTTGAATCTGGACTCAAATTTTCTATCTCTATTGCTTTCATATTTCATATTTTAATCTGTTGTGTGTTATATGCTACTATTAAAGTTAAATTTAATTTGCATTAAAATTAGTTGTTTGATCCTTCTAGGGAAAATACCTAATTCACACCCATGGGGTCCGTAAGTATTCTCTAGTGCGGTTTCACATTTTTCAATAAAGGTATAATACCTCCCTTTGGAGCGAGGTCATCAACAAGGGAGATTTTGTTAGGAATTTCTTATGTTTGTCGAAAGCTTGTTATGACTATTTCGTCCATTCGAACTGATCAGGTTTTTTTGAGGATTTTGAAGGATTCCGACCACCTATCGACAATCCTAGGAAGGAATCTGATTAGCACAATTTTCCTACTAGTGAGCTGTTTCATTTCTTTGATCGATGTGGGTGGCATCATTGTCAAGATTGTTTCAATCTTATCAGGGTTAGCTTCAATTCCCCTTCGGGACACTACATAACCTAAGAATTTTCTTGATGAGGTGCTAAACGTGCTTCTCTATGGATTGGGCTTTAGATTGTAGAAGTAGAGTCGATAAAAGGTCTCTTGGAGGTCATGCAGGTGATTCTCTACTCATTTACTTTTCGCATTCATGTCATTGATATAAACTTCCAAGTCTCTACATATCTGAGGTTTGAACACCTTGGTAACCAGCTGATGGAAGGTGGCACCAGCATTTTTAAGTCCAGATGGCATCATTTTGTAACAGTATGTGCCGAAAGTTGTGATGAAGGAGGTATAGACCTCATTGATTTCTTTCATTTTAACTTGGTTGTAATCGGAGAAGGCGTTCATCAAGCTCAACAACTTATGACCTGAGGTATTATCAACGAGCTGGTCAATCCGTGGTTGCAGGAAGCAAAGCTTTGTTTAGGTCAAAGTAATCAACACACATTTTTCATTTCTCACTAGGTTGCTTGACTAGGATTACATTGGCTAGCTAAGTGGGGTATTTTTCTTCCCTAATGAATCCTGCTTGGTGTAGTTTATAGACCTCCTTTCCAATGGCAGCTTGTCCCTTAGGGGTAAATTATTTGATTTTTTGGCGATCTGGGTTCTGAGTCTTGTTGATGTTCAAGTGATGTGTGATCACACTCGGGCTTATGTCTATCATGCCAGAGGGCGATCATGCAAAAATATCTTTGTTTGCTTGTAAGAACATGAACATGCTCTCCTTTATTTCGGGAGAAATCGATTTTCCCACCTTTATGGTATGCTCGAGGCTATCATCCAAGGTGACCTCTTCTATGAGCTTGGATGGCTCACCTTGATGTTTAGATTTGTCTCCTGGCTCTATTTCCACAATACATACATGGTCCCTTTTTAGGGCTCTGATGTATAATTTTTGGGATTGTTCTTAATCTCCTTGACATATCTTTATCCTAGTTGGGATTGGGAACTTCGCTTTGAGGTAGGGCTGGGAAACGATCATGTCAAAGATCAGCGTGGCCCTTCCCAATATGGCATTATAAGAGGACCAACAGTCTACCACAAGGAAATCTATTTAGTGCATGACATTACATGACTCTTCATTGAGCTCAAGGGGTAACATAATGATCCCATAAGGTCGGATAGCCTAGTTATTAAACCCATATAGCTTGTGATCATAAGACATCAACCTTAGTCTCATCTCATGTTTCATTTGCTCGTATGCCTAATTAAAGAGAATGCCAGTGCTATTCGCTATATCGATCAACACTCTTTTGACTGTCTAGCCCAAATGCGGGCAAAGATTACTAGGGTGTCTTGGTCAGGGGTTTGTATCCCTTCATAATCTTCATTTGAAAGGGAAATGGTTACGTCAACCTTAGTCTTTTTAGGTTTTAGTTTCATTACCTATCGGGACAAGCTCGGGGCTAGTGGTAGCCTCGCTCATGTCCAAGTTAGGGGTCCGCCTATGATGGTAATAATCTCTCCATGGCATTGCTGGTGGAGTTGGGGCTGATTCGAGTGGTCTTGGATGTTAGCAGCTTTCTCTTGTTCATCGGTCCTATGTTTCTATAAGGGTGGCTTAGGCTTTAGGTCATGATCAATATACTGTTTAAGCTAGCTACGCCGTATAGTGTCCTCTATGGTGCTCTTAAGCTACCAACAATTCTTTGTATCATACCTGCGGTTGCAGTGATACTTGCAATATTCCATTAAGTCTTTTCTTCTCAAGTTGGACCTCATTGGAGGCAACGAGCAGGAGGCCCTGATTCCTTATTTGGAGGAATACGTCGTGGACCGGTAATTTTAGAGGCGTGAACTTATCATACATCAGGAAAAGCTTCTGCTTATCATCGTCTCTATGACCTTGGTGCATCAATTCAATTGAAGTTGTGATGGTATTTTTTCATCCTTTTTCTTGAGGTGGATTGCTTTTAGTTTAAGGGGGTTCGATCCTAGCTTCAACTTCCATCCTGGTGTTTTAGGTGTCCTTCTGACGAATACATTTCAATGTCTTTTCTCTCATTTGCTCAAGTGTAGTGAACTAACATTTCGAAAAAGAATCAAAGAATAAGTTGTCTGCAAGGACTCTTCGCTTGATAGCCTTTAAAGATACTCCTTCGTTGAGGTTTGGGACCTCTGGGCATGCTTTATTAAACCTTGCTAGGTAGTCCCTCAAGGGCATGCCTTGCCTCAGTCGTATTGTGTAAAGGTATGAGGCATTTTTCTTCGGTGGCTTGCTTGCCATGAAGTGTGTTACAAAAAGGTTACTGAGATGGGCGAACAAGCCTATCGTGTTTAGCTGAAGTTTGTTTAACCATACCTGGGCTGCTCCTCAAAAGGTAAAAGGAAAGGTTTAGCATTATATTGCATATAAGAAATTGTGTATTGCTATAGTAGATTGGAACAGTGCGATGTGGTCCTTCGGATTAGTCTATCCATCGTACGATTCGAGGGTAGGTAGCCCAGCTCTGGTCGGGAGCACCTTGGATTGAACCTTAGCCACAAAAGGTGTCTTATCCGGGAGTGTTTTAGATGTGGGTTCATCCCTGAAACCTCCTTTGATGATCGATAACCTTCTCATCATATCTTGGATTGCTTCGAGCACGCGTTCTTTGTTGGAACCGAACTAGGTGTCCTTTGTAGCAAAGGTTAGTGCATTGTCCCTGCAAGCTTGGGTTAAGCCGAGACGCGCAACCCCTGCCTTAACATGTTACTTCTCCTCTATTTGGTGCCTTGAGGTGACTTGAGCTGAGCGTTGGTATGCTATGTGTCCTCTCAGGATGCTTTAAGTAGTCCTCACTGGGCTTTTGGGGGCCTGGGGTCTTTGGTATTCACTTGAAAGTAAGTTTAAACTATAGGACAGTTCCCTGGTGGAGGTGCTAGCTTGTGGCGATGTCACAATATACTTGTGGTACCTTTCGATTTATTCCACTTTGGGCCTAGATGGTGGTTAGGTTAAGAAGTTGCTTTATCATGCGCTGGAGACGTGTTATTCCAAATGCAGGTCTTTCAAGCCCTTCAACTCTATGATCCTAGCTTGGAGGAGTGCGTTGGAATGCTCATTTTCCGTATTCTTGTGGAAAATTTACCTGCACAAGTTTTCTAACTCCAGAATGCACCTCAAGTCCAAAGGGTCATCATCTATGGCCACCAACCGGTCAGCATGCGATGGTTCAGGAGCTCCTTCGTCGATTATTAAGGTGGTTCTAAGTTGTGTGGGAGTAGGGTTAGTTTTATTGTTGATTCGCTATGTCCTCGACATCATATTGAAAAAAAATGTATTATTGCAACAATGGTTTATGGGTTTTAGAAGAGCTTGAGCAAAGAAAGCAATAGGACAAAAGGAAGGGTTTCAGAGAGATGGAGATGGTTTCAAACAAAGTTTCAGACAACAATTTCCTACAGACAGTGCCAAATGTTGCATGAGTTGATTCGGCTGGTAAAGTTAGCTCTTGCAAACACAGAAAAAGTGACTAGAAGGCTACTGAGGGGTTGCCCGACGCAGCTACTCCAATGCTTAAGTTTGTCCGTGGGTAAGAGTAATATGTCTGTGATAAGGCAAAAAACCGACCTCCTCCTCTGCTAAGGTAATAGGGGTATTTATAGTGTTTAGGGTCATAACGAGATAGATTTCTTCCCAATAGCTGACCTCATATTCGATCTTGCAAGGATACCCGATTTAAGGAGTTCTGCTTCTCGGAATACAGCTGAGCTGATTCCTGATTTTACCCCCCTTTCCCCTTCCTGATTACGAGGTATGACTAGAGCACTTGCTTTGATTGGAGAATATGAGATCGTAAGGTTGAGTTTGCTGGTTAGTCAAGCTAAGTAGCTCGACTGGCCTTCCTGAGGTGAGGATTCCTGGGAGATCTTATGCTATGTCCCGTAATGGAGCCATGGGTTTTGTTACCTTTCTGGGAGGTTAGGATGTCACAAGTAGAGGTCCCTTCCTAGGCCTATCAACGTTATAGGGTTTCAAGTCCCATGAGACCGAGTGGACCAATGATGATATTGTGTTGTCAACAGCGACGTTTGTAGATTTTACAAACGTCACGTTTTCTTTATGATTTAGTCGTCTTTATTAAGCATAGTGAATATACACCATTAGTTACATTTGTGAACAAAATTACATTACATCGAACAGTTATTAGATTTGTAACCCTTTTTTTAAAAATAAATATTATCGATTCTCATTATCAAATAAAATAAAAAATAAAGTTTACCTTTTTGTTTTCAAATTCAATATACATATAAAAATAAATAAATGGCACTAAATTTGAAAAGAAAAAGTAATTATTCCTTCGAAAAAAAATTTTCCTCTCATTAACAATCTTTTCTTAATCCATTGATTATAAAGTAAAAAAATAAAGAAATCTTGTCCCTTGAATTTTTCCTAAACCAAAATTTCGATAGTTACTAAAATAGGTATTGAGAATTTAAGGAACTTTGAGAAATTGTTAGAAAAACCACTCTTAATTTTCGAGAATCTAAATTTTTAGTTATTGTTAAAGTAGTAAAAGAAAATTTTTTTTTCAGATATTAAGAAAAAAGAAATAGATATAGTGTAAGGACTTGACCAGCTAAATCCCGAGATTTAGTGTACCGAGTCCCCAACCATATATAATATTTTCACATTATACATAAGGTTGTCCTATAACTAACATTTTATGAAAATTATTTGATTAATTCTACCAACACTTTATAAACAATTTTTAAACAAAAGAAGATTGCTAATAAAAGCAATCCATACACATATACATTATATGTACAAAGATTAATGTCAATATAAGACACTATAAAATTACAAGTTGTTCTTGGTACAAAAGATAAACTAAAGAAATCTTTAAGTCTTTTACAACTTAGGCTTATTTAACAAGCCTCATATACAGGGAAATATACTTTAAACAAAAGCTTCTGCCAAAAACCAAAGGCAATCAAGTCCTACTTGTAAACCCCGAAAACTTCCACCATACGATACGACTCTAGATTAGAATTATGGACTGACTAGTAACCCTAGGAGTTAATCAGAAACTCTAGATTAGATAGATATTTTAAATTTGATCGGTTTGGGACTCATAAACTTCATAAAAGAACTTCTTTGACCCCAATTGATTCCAAAAACGAGATTTCGTATCTAGAATTGATAATTCAAGGTATGATGAAAGGAAACTTTAAATTTCAAAACCGAATCCTTGTCAAACAAATAGATTAAATGGAGAAAACCTAAATATAGATATTAAGTGATTACTTTAGTATTCAATAGAAACCTGGAATTAAAACAAGGTATAGTAACAAACCTATATTTGCATTGGAACCCTAAAATTTGAGATAACTAGTCAGTAATAAACTACATTGATAAGATTTCATACTGAGTATCCAAATCTAATACATATAACTAATTTAGCCTATATATTAGTAGTAATATTACGTAAATGACTCAATAGGGTTTTAGTTAGAAAATTGTGATCTTAAGATAAACTATTAGGATTATAAATACCTAATAAAAACATAAACTGATGTATAACTTGGGATCTAGACCTCAAATACAGGATTGAATCATACCAATATTCGAATTAGGGTTTTCTAAAGCTCTTGGAGCTTGAAACAAAAATTGACCCGAAAAGCTAACAAAACCTAAATCGCGTAGGATAAACTTTTCTTAAGTAAATAGATACGTACTATTAAAACTTAATTTTGTACTTTTTGTTAAACTAGACATCTTGTAGGATCCATTAAAGGCATTTGTATATATATATTTACATATATAAGCTAAAATATACCCTAATAGTGTAATAAACTACCCGAAAACTCAACCAAATAAAATCTAACTAATATATAATTAATATATATGAAATCATAACTTGCAGGAGACGTTTTTGTTTCATTTTAAGGGCTTGGATTTTCTAAAAATTGATGAGCCGAAACTTCTACAATTATTTGCATCAAAGTCAATATAAATCCACCTTAAGCCAATCTAAAGGTGACAACTCACTCTTGCTTTAATGACAATCAAACAAGGGAATGAATGAGCCACAAACAGGAGCAATTTGTTTCAAATTTGAGGAAGAAACACGGCCGAAACTTTGCGCTTCGTTATACATATATATATATACCTTAACGAATTTAAATGGACAGGCAAACGAACTTCAAACCTTCTCAAACTTTCCAGAATCCACCTACACCTTATTAGGAGTCGCACCAACCCAGAAAACGATTTTTAAACACTCACATCAACCCAGTTCGAAAATTCGAACAAAAACTGGGAAAAAACCGCGTGGAAACGAGCTGAGGTAAGTTGATTTCATTCCGCGAGTTTTCTTTCAATTCTAAGGATTGATACTGACTTCTAAACATCTTAGGAAGCTAACCAAGTCCATTAGGAGCTTCGGATTTCACCGAGAAGTCACAACGAAGGTGATTTTCCCAAACCCTAACCGAGCTTGATGATTCAAAACAGTGGGTAACATGTTGTTTTTATGTTGTTTTTCTTACATATTCAAGTGGATTAGGTTCTTAGGAGTCTATAGGATCCAAAATCCCGACGTTTTAACGTCGGGATTGATCGGAAATGGCCGCGGCTCATCGGAGAAGAAGGTGAACAGTGATCCCCGATAAGCACGGGTTGGGTACACGGGCGTGTTTAACCGTGTACCTCTCGGCCAGATTTAAAAAAAAAAAAGAAAAAAAAAGAAAAGAAAAACGAAACTAAATAAATGTAATTATATAATAAATAATAATATAAGTAATTTTAGAATTATTATTATTATTTCTGCATTTATTTATTTTTCTGGAAATAGTAATAGTAATATTATAATATAATAATACAAAATCAGAAATTTATTTATTTATTTAAATTTAAAAATAAAATTATTTTCTGACCTTATTAAATATATGATGATTAAGTGTTTAATCGATTAATATTAATCCAAAAAGAATTTTTAGAAATATAAATTACTTCTAATAAGTAATTTAAGTATAATGGATTTTCTAACTACAATTATTAATATTTTTAATATTATTAAAAGAATTTTGTTAAAATTTTCGAAAGTATTATTTCTGAAATAATATAAATATAAGACTAAAATTATTTTAGTAATAATATGAATTAGAGTGTAAGACAATTATTATAATTACTAATGGGATGAAATATAATTATTCTATCTTATCTATTTTGGAAATTTTATTATTATTATTACTATTATTAGTATTATTATTGTAATTGTTATTATTATTGTTATCAATGTTATTAGTACTATTGATGTTATAATTACTTTTAGTATTATTATTGATATTAATTATGAATATCCTTATTATTTACGGAAAAGAAGAATAATTTCGAAAATAATTATAATTAAATTAATAAATTCTTTTATTAGTGAGTATATTTTCATAAAGATGATATTTAACTAATTTATAGAAAAATATATATGTATAATTTATGAGTTTAGTAAATACTAAGTAGATATTTAAATATTTGTACATAAATAGATAACAATGGAAATTTAAATAATCCAAAATTGTGAATATAGGAATATTTATACTCTATAAGAAAAATTTATTAAGTAATTAAAAAGAAAACTAATAGTTTTGGACAATAAAAATGAATTAACTTAGTTATTAAACTTTCCAAATACCCAATCAAAAGATTCAAGTATCCAACCAGAATCAATAAAATAAAACTGTAAGTACAATGATTTAGAACTTAGGGCTATTTCGAAAGAACTAGTTAAGCATAAAACAGAAACCCAACAAACCATTAGGACACTTAAATATTCATAGGAACTAAATTGTATAATCTGGAAATTTTAATAATTATATTATTTATCTCAATAGGTGACTCGGGTATTGGGGAGGACCAACCTGAAGATTACTACGATTAAATAGGATGGGCAAATGAGTAACCCAGTCTTATTACATTGGTTGTGCTTGTACTAGTAGTGACTCTTAAATAAAAAGATAATGAAAATTGGTGAACTGTTTGAAATATGAAAGTTGTGTATTGTATTCCATTGATTGCCATGTCACTCTAAAATAAGTGATAACACAAATGCATGTATCTTGATAATGTATACAATATCTGATTGAGTGTCTGTAATGCTTGATCACCCCCAAATTGACTAAAAACTACTGGTAACATAATGAAAAATAATCATGCATTACATAGTATGCATAAAAAGCATTTGAGTAAGTGGTAGCCTACTACGTGTTAGTTTCTCGGATCTCTGGTGATGCTTGAATAATCTAGGCCAAAGAGCTATTAGTTAATTGCAAGATTACCTTTGTTCTGTTAATACCATAGGAACTAAAATGGTAAACGAAGGACGCCGCTTATGGTATTACATGGGAATAACTAACACTTAGTGGAGTTTCTAAAGCTAAAACAGGAAATGAATATTGAAACATGATAAGCTTAAAGAGATAATTAAATTAATATTATTATTTCCTGAAAGCTTAAGTCTCCTGGGTAGGTGGACCATAGATTGTGATCCTTCAACCCGATGGGAGGGCGTAAATCTTCATCCTGTTTGGATTCCGGGTTATCCAAGCTTGTAATGTTCATTTGTGTGATTGATGCATTTCATATGATTAAATAACTTGTATGTTATATGTAATAAGTTCTGGTTATTCACTGAGCTTGTGTTTTAGCTCACACTCCCACAGTCCTTTCAGGTTCACTTTGCGACCCTGGCTCATTACTAGCAGGAGCATGGTCCCGGTAAGAGATTAGAAGCCAGAAGTTTAAAGTTTAGTATAGGGTTAGAATATCTATATCTGTAATAGAATTGTGATGCATTTAAAGTGCATTAGAATCATCAGCTATAGTTGTAAGGACTTATAAAGCATATGATCTGTAATATTGTAGTTTATAATAGTTGTTTACTAATTTACATCTTATATATGTTTGTTTATTCCATCCAAGCAACTAAAAGATCCTGTTTTTGAAAATCATGTCATTCCTAGAAGGTAAACTAATAATGGTAATCAAGTGGTTCTTGATTATCATTATTAGAATACCCTCGGGGCGTGACACTACTCGTCTCACTCATCCATGAACCTCTCAAAATCTGACCCGTATCCCAAATCATCATACAAGTCATCTTTAATACCTGCAATGCAGTAAAAGTGAGCCAAAGGCCCAGTACGCAATAACAAATACAAAAATAAATTGTCAAGCAAACTTAATTCGAATAAAATGCATTAACGATCAAGTCATTATCTTGTTAAGTTTTCTTTTAACAAAACAGTAGTAGGATATTCAAACCCCGGAATCATGCTCTGGGAATTTAGGGGTCCCAAGTAACAGCAGCTGCTCAGGGGGTTGATATAAGTAGTCCGAATATTTATATCTTCTATATCTATTCCATAAAGAAATAGCTTCATTTAGAGCTCCAAAGCCGTTGCCTGATTCTACTTAAACTCAGTCCACAACATGAATCTAGTTCACAAGTCTCCATAAACTTTGAACTAAACCATGGCATTTCTCCCTAAGTTTAAGCAAACGTTACTCAGATACTATTTTCCCCATCAGCTATCCGCTTAACCATAAAGGAATCGCTATTGCATCATAGCGTACCATTGCATCATGGTAAAGTCATTACATCATGACTTAGGTTAGCGCCTAGCTAACATGTCATTGCATCATGACAAGTTTGCTGCTCCTCGGACAAGATTAAATAGCGTAATAGACATTCAATTCATCAAAGTATTAAATCGAATTGAATTAGGTCAAATTTAATAATGCCTATTCCTAGTATACAACAAGCAAGCTATTGCATACCTGTACCCACTAGTATATTACTATATTCACTTAGAGGGGAATCAACTGAATAATCTTTAACTGAAATAAGGAATATAAAAACAAATCAATAATCGAAGTTAGAATATATATATATAACACTATTCTAAGTTAACTATACAAGAAGATTCAATGAACTTAACATATAGTTTTAACATTTAATTCATACATAAAACATGTTTATATAACTTATAGATTCATTAGAAGACCATATAAGAAGCAAAGAAGGATAATTTAAGAAGTTTGAAATTGTAAAAACTCAGGGGATACACGGGTAACTTACACTGGCAAATTGAAGCTCAACGCCGGTAGCGTTGGAATCATACGCCAGTGGCGTTAAGCTTGGCGTTAAGAAAATCAATTCTGCTTGCATTCAACACCGATCAAAGGCTGGTAGCGTTGAAGCCCTAGTGGCCGGCGTAGGATTTGAAAAATAAATGCTGGCCAATTTCTTCACAAAAGCTGGCGGCGTTATAAGCAACATTAGGAAAATCGGTTCCGATCACATTTAACACCGCCTCTACCCCAGCGGCATTGAAGTACCAGATGCCGACGTAAACGCAAAAATAGACCTATTCGAAAAGTTTTTGTTTCCCATGTTTTGCACTTCAAAAATTTATAACATAAAGCACTTTTAATCCTTCTTCAAATACATATTTAGCTTCATACACTATATTCTATCTACATTAACCATTCCTAACAACTTTGAACATCATTTTAACACATCAAACTACTTCATTTATATCAAACCCTCTCCTACGCTTCACCTTAAACTTAACTACTCAAAATCAACTTCAATCCTCACCAACACTTCTTACTACTTTCATAACACAATTAACAAGTTCATATAATAACAAAACACAACCTAACATTTATTAATACATAAAGCCATTCAAACTCATATAACATTAAAACTCATTCTAACATGGATTCTATATCTATATCATAAGAAAGAATAAACAAAGAGTTTATACTTGCATTGACTTACATGAAGAAGCTTTAGCTTAGAGAAAATTGTTGAATCCAAGAGCTTGTTCTTGCTAAGGTTTGGAGCTTATGGTTTGAAGAAAGAAGAACAAAAGAAAGAAAAGAAAAGTGAAAAATTCAGATGGATTTTGTTGGCTGCCAAAAGAGGGTCTATTTGATCAAAATATGGACTCATATTTATCTTAACTTTGACTTTTGGGGTACATATGGATTAGGCTTAATTTGGACTTAATTTGAGCTTAAAAAATAGGCTTAACTTATTGTAAAATTCTGTCGGCACATTTTCAAACATTTCAAAAGTTGTTTTAATAATTTTAAATATAACACATACATATTAATTCATAAGAGACACAAACATTAATTATACTATACACACATTAATATACATAAAACAATAGCATTAATCTCATCACACATATACACATACATCAATAACATATATTAATAAACATAATATCTCAAACCTATTTCTACACATTTATTTTCATATATCAAATTTACTTCAAACTTAATATTTAAATGAATATTATATTTACATGAAAATTAAACTATTAAATAAATTAGGTTATTTCATATAATATTTAGTTGCAAAAATTTAGAAGTCAAAACTTTAAAGTGCACATCAAAATTTTTGAACTTTGAAGTATTCTAGGTGATGATTCCTTAATTGATAAAATGTTCAATAGGACCCAAAATAACTTCTTAATTCAAATATAAAAACATGTTGTATAAAATAATAAATTTTTATGATAATTTTTTTTATAAACTTCAATAGACTATAATTAACGAAACTATATGGGCTTACGATAATATATATATAATATATATAATACATAATAAAATCAAATCAAATCAAATTGAACAATCAAAATTTTTAAATACATGACAGACCATAACCCTTATTCATGTTTAGCTTGTTTATTTTAGTTTCCTACGACGTGATATTTGCTATAAAACTTGTTGGTCCCACTTTTATAAACAAAAAGGAGCGGTTGAATTGATTATAATAAAAAACTGAAGTTTTGAACCTTTCAAATCAAAATATCCTTTTAATTAAATAATTGAGAACAAGATTAACAATTAAAATGAAACTGAAATTGAAAATGTAGGAATTAAAGAGAGTAGGGAGAGGAAAATTAGGCAGCGGTGTATGGTGGTTCCACCTTGTGCATTAGTCCACTCCTCCAACTCTACACTGAGGATCCGATTATGTTTCACGATATCAAAACAAATTGAGAGTAAAACAAGCCTTTTTAAGGCAAAGTCTCACTGGCTTCTACACTAAGCTAATCACTCAACTACAGTGATTTGTAGCTCTTAACAGAATCTTTAACAAGAATAGAAGGAAATGAGGAGAATGGTAACTCTCTATAAATTTGATCAATGGAATGATATAAAGATTATGAGATCTGCAACTTTTGTTTTTTGAAAGCAATAACTAAATAGTATCTCATCTCTCGTGTGTTGTTTTCTTGTAATTATATTGAGCCTCTTTCACTTGTTGCTTTGTTCTTCAATGTCTAGATGGCAAGAAAATTAGGATTTCTTTTTTTATTTGAATTCAAAATTCAAACTTGATATCTTGGATAATCATCCGTGATCTTCTCTTGATATTATCTTGATCTTCAAGATATCTTACCCCTGATGTTATCTTGATGTTGTCGAGATCTTCTTGATGATACATGTTGTGATTTTAAATTGAAAAATCTGGATAAACTTAATAACAAATTCTTGTAAATCTCGTGGTCTTCGACTAAATATTTGTTAGATAATGTTTGTTGTGATATCCCTTAATTTATGAAGACTTATCTTCTTGTAACATCCTTATCTTTATCTTGAATAATATCTATACTTGTAACAACTTATCCTTATCTTCCTCAACCGTATCTTGAAGATAAAATATTGAAAAGATTCGAAAAATTTGTTGGAAAAATATCTTGCGTACCAGCAACAAAAAGATTTGTACAAACAATTTGAATTTAAATAAATCATTAAGAAAAACTTGATGTGATGCAATTGCCATGAAATTAAATCTTTTTAGTGAAACACATCAGGTATACTACCCAAATATATTTTGACAAGTGGAGTTAGGTCTTAAAATATGATAAAAATCCAATTTTGAAAAACTTTATTCAAATCTGTAAAATTTCGTCTAACACTTTAAGGTTCTAAAATAGCTTCCGAGAAAATATTATGTATAAACCTTGAAGGTTCTGAAACAGCTTCTATCAAGATTATGTTTCTCTCGTTGAAGGTTCTGACATAACTTCTGATACTTTATACATTCTTCTCTAGAAACTTCTGAAAATGCTTTTGACTTTCCAATCTCTATTTTATCTTTACTTTTAAAGGTTTTGAACTAAGTTCTATCATGTCTTACTTATTGAAAATTCTCTTTACCATAGTTCTGGAACACCTTCTAACTGATTCTAAAACCATTTTACAACTTTTTATTTTATTTAACAACTTGTACTTCATGAACAAACTCATTGGAAACTTTAATCCTTTTGTTATCATCAAAATAATATTTAGAGAATTTAATATTTTCTCCCTTTTTGATGATAACAAAACACCTTTCTAATCATAAATCATATCACATAAACATATTAATCATCATTCGAACATGCATTCATCAAATCATCTTAGATTTTTTTTTTCATCTTATCGTTTTATCTTTAATTCTAAATTTTTTTATTATCATCAAGAAATGAAGCTACCCCTGGGGTGATGCATAAAAACAAAAGTAAATAGAACACAATCAAATGAGCGAAGAAAAAAAATTTACAAAGCAGAAAAAAATTAAGTCTTGGAATGTTTTCAAAGAACAGAAACATGGAGAGTCTAATTTTTTCTTTGTCGAAAGGATTTTAGGGATGATTTAGGAACGGAATCAGAGAAGATGGTTTGCAAGGAGGAGAATCCAAATCAATAATATGGGATCCTATCTGAACATCTAGGAAGTATGTTGATAGAAACATTTGTATTTCTCCTTGCAAATTCTTGGCGGCATTGATGCCTTGATCAATCTTTGAGTCTAAATTTTTAAACCAAGATATAACAAAGTCTCCAATTTTTCTGATACGTGTAACTAACCTGTCAAAGTTAGTAGCATTGTGATTCAAATCCATCTTGACCCTATTGCTGATCATCATATAAAATTCTATAATTCTTAATTTCCGTAAGATTTTTTCCAGATTCTCCTTTCACTTGCTTACATAACTCATCTGTTTTCTTATTGTCTTCTTCTTTAAAAGAATTGAATTCTTCCCTTATGGTGTGCTGGACCATTTCTATCAGCTTAGATGCGATAACAGCTTGGATCATTTTTTTATTTCTTCTAAATTTGTAAGTCTAAGTTCAGTTCTAGTACTACTTTCACTGATATCTCTTTCTTCTAATTTTCTTTTCTTATTTCCCTCAGCTTCTCTATGAGGTTCTGAATCTCCTTCTATGGTCTGAGCAGTAAGAGTTGAGATTCCAAAAGGAATTTCTCTTCGTTTATGTTTTTCATGCACATAATGTGATTCATCATTAGCATACCACAAACAATCTTTAACATATATAGACATGTGATAGAACACTTCCTTTCCAATTATTTTCAATCTTATAGGCTCAAACGAACTAGAGGACAGATTGATCTTTTTGAATTCAAATAACTTCATCAAGACACTCCCAAAAATTAAGCTGTCATGCAATATCAAGCTTCTTCTTTTTCATCATGGCCAAAATAATTTGTGCAAGATCAATAGACATGGAGGTTGAACTTCCCTTTCTTAGACATATGCACTCAATAATAATTTTGTGCAATATCCTAGTAAATAACTCAAAGTTTATGATCATGGCTTCTTTACCGTGATCCATTTCTAATCCTCCATTCACAGAAGCAAAAATTTCATTCTTAACCATATTAATAATTTCCACATCATCATTGACATCAATCATCTCAAAACATTTGATCACCTCTTCTCTAGAAATCATAATATCTTGATTACAGACTCTAGAGACTAACACATTCTCACTTGATATACTCAAATTCTAATAAAATTCTTTCACACATTTGCCACATGTCAGAATTTGTAAAGACAAAAAATTCATACACCCTATTGGTTTGAGTAACTCATTCTAATAAAAGCCATCATTTGTGAAGAAATTAAAATCTATAAAACGCATGCACACACCTCATTCCTTTTCTTGCCCAAAGATTTGTCCACTAATGATTTCAAGAGACTTCTTTTTATCAGTCTTAGTTGTCTTCTTCCATGTTTAGGAACAAAGGGTTGACCTTGCTCGATTTTTTCTTTTCCTTTGTTTTGACCCTGCACACCCGTTCTTTGCCATTTTTTGCTTTAGATACAGGAGTTCTCTTTGTTCAAACATTTTGAATCAAAGTTCATAGAACCTATGGTTTCTTCGATTGAAGGTTCTTTGCGAGATGGTAGAGTATGTTCTGACGAATGTAAAGATCATCATGTATGATTAAGGGTTCGTTGGATGGCTTTGATTTGAAAGATATTTTTTGAGTCTTTCGGATTTCTTGGAGCCATTTTTGCCCAAAAAAAAAAAAAAAGAAAGAGCTTGAACGATGAACGGTTGAAACTTAGAAAGAGAGAGAAGAGTAAAAGCGTTGTAATAAAAAAAATATGATCGTTAAAAATGTAGATTTTGAAAAGAAAAAATATTTTATTAAAGAAAGTGGGCAAAGATTAATAAAATGGGGAGATTTAAAGACTTAGCAAAATGGATTACAAATTCCAATTTCATTTCTGATAAATTCAAATTTTATTTTTCAAGAGGTTTAGTAAAAATGTCTGCTATTGATTTTCGGTTGGCACAAATTCAAAATTAATATTTCCACAATTCACATGATCTCGAATAAAATAATGTCTGATTTCAATATGTTTTGATCCAGAATGATGTATAAGATTCTTTGTTAAATTTATTGCACTCGTGTTATCACATTTAATAGATACATTTTTAAAATTGATTTTATAATCATTTAATTGTTGTTTTATCCATAAAATATGTGTACAACAATTACCAATAGAAACATATTTTGCTTCAGCTGTAGATAAGGCAATAGATTTTTTTCCTTAGATGACCAAGAAACTAATTTGTCACCCAAAAATTGACAGGTACCCGTTGTGTTTTTTCTATCAATTTTACAACCAACATAATCTGCATTAGAGTATCCTATTAAATCAAAATTTTGATTTTTAGGATATTAGATGCTGAATTTTAAAGTACTTATTAAGTACTTGAAAATTCGTTTAACAGTTGATAAATGTGTTTTTGTGGTGCACTTTGGAATCTTGCACACAAACATACACTAAAAAAATATCAGGTCTATATGCAGTCAAATACAATATATATCCTATAAGATTTTATAAAGTTTTTCGTTTACCTTCTTTCCATTTGAGTCAAGATCTAACCTTGTTGAAGTATTCATAGATATTGCAGCCCATTTACATCATTCATATCCAAATTTCTTAAGAATTTCTCTAGTATACTTCTCTTGACGAATAAAAATTCCTTCTTTAAGTTTGTTTAATTTGTAGCCCAAGAAAGAATGTCAATTCATCCATCATTGACATTTCAAATTCTGCCTGCATAATCTTAGCAAGCTCTTGACAATACAATTCATTAGTAGAACAAAAAATGATATCATCTACATAAATTTGCACAATCAAGATATCATTGTCAAAAGGTTTTAAAAACAAAATTATATCAACTTTTCCTCTTTGAAAATCTTTTGAAATTAAAAACATACTTAGCCTTATATACCATACCCTTGGGATTTGTTTTAAACCATAAAAAGCTTTGTTTAATTTGAAAACATAATCAATTTAAAAAGATCTTCAAAACTGAGGGGTTGTTTAACATATACTTCCTCTTTTGTAAAAATTTCAAAAACGCTTTTTATATGCATTTGAAAAACTTTAAAATTTTAAAACATGCATATACAAGCATCAAATGAATTGCTTCCAATCTAGCAAAAGGTGTATATGTTTTATTAAAGTCAATTCCGTCCTTGTGAATAACCTTTAGCTACAAGTCTAGCCTTATTTCTAATAAGTTTACCATTTTCATCCAATTTATTTTTAAACACCCATTTAGTTCCAATTATATATTTTTCTTTAGGTCTAAGCACAAGATTCCATACCTTATTTTTTTGAAATTCATTTAACTCATCTTGTATGACATCTATCCAATCATTATCATTCAAAGCTTCATCAATATTACTAGGTTCAAGTTCAGATAACAAAGCGAAATGATTTTCAAAATCTTCTAAACTAGATCTTGTTTTAACACCAGATTGTATATTACCAATTATTTGAATAGAAGGATGAGCAGACTTATATTTCCAAGCCTTAGAAGTTTCTGGTTTAGATTTAACTTCTGAAGTACCTTTTGTTTATGCCTCTGGAATAGTTTTAGATGACCAGATTCTTGAGTACTTACAATGGGCACTTTAGATTTAGGTTCTCTACCAACTTCTTCTTAGAATTGAATCCTTTTCTTCATTAGACTCATCATTCTTTAGATCTTCAACAAACTTACTATTTATTGATTCTTTTATAGTTTTAAATGTTTTATTAAAAACACGATAAGCACGACTATTCAAGGAGTATCCAAAAAATGTAGCTTCTTCAAATCTTTCATCAAACTTATTAATACTAAGAACATTCTTTTTCACAAAACATTTAGAATAAAATATATGAGAATAAGAAACGATAGGCTTCTTGCCTCGAAAGAGCTCATAAGTGGTCTTCGATGTTATGGGCCAAATATAAACTCTGTTGATGATATAGCAAGCCGTAGATATGGCTTTTGCCAAAAATACTCAACAATACCACTTTTATTTAACAAAGATCTTGTCATTTCTTGTATTGTTCTGTTCTTGCGTTCCACAACTCCATTTTGTTGAGGAGTATATGGAGCTGATAAATTATGAGATATACCATGTTCTTTACAAAAATTTATAAATTTTGCATTTTTAAATTCTGTTCTATGATTAATTCGAATACTAATTATGGAAACTCTCTTTTCATTTTGAATTTGTTTTGCAAATTTTTGAAAAGAATCAAAGATATCTCTTTTATAACGTAAGCATATAACCCAAGTATATGTTGAAAAATCATTAATAGTAACAAGTCCATATTTACTTCCACCCATGCTTAAAACTCTTGTAGGTCCAAACAAATCAAGATGCAGCAATTCAAGAGGTCTTTTGGATGATATAGCATTTTTGCTTTTATGAAAAACAAAAACCATTTTATTCTTTAGATATGTATCACATTTCACATCTTGTTTAATATTAATTATAGGCAATCCTTTTATAATATTCTTTTTGAAAAAATTTTCTAATTGATTGAAATTAACATTTCCTAAATGTTTATGCCAAGCAAAAATATGATCATTCATAAATAGCAAATAACAAGCATCTTCAACTTTAGCAGGTTTTATAAGATATATATCTTTCTTTCTAAACCCTTCAAATAATTTTACATCATCTTTGTTAAGAGCATAGCATTTATCTTGTTCAAAAACCATTTTATATCCTTTATTGCAAAACTAACTAATACTTAATAAATTATGTTTCAACCCTTTCACAAGATAAACATTTTCTATGATGCAAGAAGTCATACCCATATCTCTAGTTGCAATAATTTTACCTCTACTGTTTCTCCAAATTTTACGTATTCTTTTTCTTCCCATTTTATGCTATTGAATAATGAAGCATCTCCGGTCATATGTCTAGAACATGCACTATCCAAATACCATGTTCCTTTGATTTTAGCTTCATGTTCTTACATAAATAAAAAATTATCAAACCTTTTTAGGATCCTAAACAAGTTTGAGTCTACTAAAGGATAAGCTCATTTGATTTCCTTGATTTACTTATTGATTACTGAGCTTATTCTTTTTATAATAGCAAAACTTTTCTATATGACCAGGTTTGTTACAAAAGAAATAAGAATAAGAATTATAATTCTAATACCTGTCATGTACCTGCTTCTTGTAATTTTGATTTATATACCTTTGGTATACCTTATGATTTTGCTTTTGTAGTACCCATTACATGGATACCTTCCTTTAGATTAACTTCTATTGTAACTTATGTTGTTTCTAGCATAACTTCGTTTCACATAATTGTTACTTGGTTCATTCTTTTTAATGTTAGACTCAGTATTCAAAATTTGTTTAGCTTTCATAAACATAGTTTTCTTAGATGCATTTGAATTAGAACCATGCTCAAATCCTAAACCATGTTTTTCATTAGTTAATCTTTGTGAAGAAATCAGCATGCCCAATTTTTTATCACTTTCATTAAACTTATTGAATGTGCTTTTGATTGTATTAGACAAATCATCTATTTTTACTTTTAAGTTACCGGTTTCTTCTTTAAGCACATTATTTTCTTTTTTTAGCCTTTCATTATCAACGTGCAACTTTCCATTATCATGCTTTAAAATGTCATTTCATCAACAAGTAAGGGAATTTTTTTGTCTTAGAGCTTCTTTTTCATTTTTGAGAGCCTTAATCCTATTATCAAACTTAGCTAATTTTATATAAGCCTTTTTGAGAGCCTTCAAAAGTTTTTTCATTTCAGCAAGCATGCCATCTTTAGTTAATTCATCTTCAGTTTTAGTATTTACCTCAAAAGTAGCCATAAGATTGGGTCGGTTTGGATGGTTGTTTTTCATCTATATCTATATTTTTTTCAAAATGATATATATAAATATGTCCGATTTGCATATATATATATATATATTTTATCTATATTTGATCTATTTGATCTTTTGATGAGAACTACCAACTTTTTTTTTTCTATATCTATTTCTTGATAAATAATTTGTTAGAAAAATTTTGAAAAAAGTGTCTGTATCTACCGGAAAAAGCTAAACAAACAGACCCATAGATTAGCTTCTTCTTCAACTGTATTTTTTGTATCATCCAAATCACTCAAAGTAGTTAACATTGCTTGACTTTTCTTCTTATATCTTTTCATCTTCTTGATCAGTGTAGGACATTCCTCCTTTAGGTGTCCTGGTTTCTTGCATTCATAGCATTAGATCTCTCTCCTTTCTTTTTTCTCTTTTTTCTTTATAAGCCTTTCCTGCATCATTTTTCTTAAATTTGGTAGTTTTCTTAAACATACTAAATTTCTTACCTCTTTGCTTTTTGAGAAATTGATTAACCTATAGAGTTAGGAGAGTTATATCATCTTTCTCTTTATTATCAGCGCCATCAGATTCATCTTCATTAGCAGCAACATTCTTGGCCTTGAACGCAATTCCTTTGATACTATTTTCAGCTCCTTGCGTAGTCTTTATATGAGATTCATATGCCATTAACTTTTCTCTTAGTTGGCTAAGAGGAAGTTTATTTAGATCTTAAGCTTCTTCTATGGCTGTTTTCTTTGCATCCCAAGAAGATGGCAGTATCCTCAGGATTTTCCTTACTAGATTTGGATCAGGAAGCCTCTTTCAAGTGATGCAAGCTCATTTGTTATTGTTGTAAACCTGTTACAAGCATCTTTGACAATTCCATTAGTTTTAAATTTAATTAATTCATACCATTGAATAAGAGCATTTATCTTAGTCTCTTTGATGGTGTTGGTTCCCTCATATGTTTTTGATAATGTATCCGAAATTTCCTTCGCAGTTCCACAAGAAGATATCAAAAAGAATTCCGATGCAACAATGGTAGTTAGCAACAAATTCTTTACTTTGTTATTCTTCTCAACGATCTTCTTCTCAGAATCTGATAAAGTTGAATTTTAATTCAAAGAGATTATATTATCTCCTATGGAAATAATTTGCTATGAATCATAATCACTAGCCTTAATGTATGTTTCCATAAGCATTTTTCAATATAAAAAATTTGAACCATTAAAAAAGGAGCACGATTGATTGTAACATTGTTCTCAGTAATAGCTTTGGATCACACAATTTGATAAAAGAGCCTGCTCTAATATCAATTGTTATTCCCACTTTTATAATCAAGAAAGGGGAGGGGGGGGGGGGGGGGGGGGGGGGGTGTGTGCGCTTTGAATTGATTATAATTAAAAACTGAAATTTTAAACCTTTCAAGTCAAAATCCCCTTTTAATTAAATAATTGAGAACAAGATTAGCAATTAAAATAAAATTGAAAATGTAGGAATTAATGAGAGTAGGGAGAGGAAAATCAGGCAGTGATGTATAGTGGTGTCGCCTTATATGTCAGTCCACTCTTCCAGCTCTACGCTGGGAACCTGGTTGTCTTTACTAGTAGTGTTTCATGATATCAAAACAAATTGAGAGTACAAACAAGCCTCTTTAAGGCAAAGTTTCACTGCTGAGTCTCTCTAGCTTCTACACTAAGCTAATCACTAAACTATAGTAATTTGCAGCTCTTAAAGAATAGAAGGAAATGAGAAGAATGATAATCCTCTACAAATTTGATCAATGGAATGCTATAAAGATTATGAGATATGCAACTTTTGTTTTTCGAAAGCAATAACTAAATAGTATCTCTTCTTTCGTGTGTTGTTTTCTTGTAATTATATTGAGCCTTTTCACTTGCTGCTTTGTTCTTCAACATCTAGATGGCAAGAAAATTGAGATTTCTTTTTTGATTTGAATTCGAAATTCAAACTTGATATCTTGGATAATCATCCATGATCTTCTCTTGATGTTGTCTTAATCTTCGAGATATCTTACCCTTGCTGTTACCAAGTTCTTCTTGTTGATATATGTTATGATTTTAAATTCAAAAATCTGGATAAACTTAATAACAAATCCTTGCAAATCTCGTGTAACACTTAAAGTTTTGAAATAGCTTACGAGAACATACTATGTATAAACCTTGAGAGTTCTGAAATAGCTTCTAAGCTTATGTTTCTCTCGTTGAAGGTTCTGACATAACTTCTGCTACTTTATACATTCTTCTCTCGAAACTTCTGAAAATGCTTATGACTTTCAATCTCTATTTAATCTTTCCTTTTAAATGTTTTGAACTAAGTTCTATCATGTCATACTTATTGAAATTCTCTTTAGCAAAGTTTTGAAACACCTTCTGACTAATTCTTAAACCATTTTACAACTTTTCATTTTATTTAACAACCTATACTTCATGAATAAACTCATTAGGAACTTTAATTTCCTTTTGTTATCATCAAAACAATATTTAGAGAACTTAACAAAACTGATATATTCTAGTAGCATCCTTCGTTGAAAGTATATTGTATATGCCACATTGGAAATTTCTGAGTGACGTAGGCGTTATTCCTATGTTTTTGTATAATGTATGAAAGGATTGTCCAGTATAAGGTACCCTCTAGAGAGTGTGACTGTTTTTGGTTGGTATCAAAGCATGATATTAAGTATTGGAACTTAACATTTTCCTTAAAACCTAGAGTTAAAAAAACCTACCAAATCAGTTATAAGCCAAGAATGGGTAGAATTATGTCAGGACATTTAATTTAAAAGCTTAATTAAATCATGCATGTGAAAATTTAAGGAAAAAAATGGTTATTATAGAGTATCAAGCTTAGAGCCTTTTATTAGTGGTTTAGTTTTCACCTACTAAAGGGGAAGAGCCCATCTATGATTCATACTTATAAAACTCTAATTTTTGGATCTATAGAAATTTCAAATAAATTTTATGGTTTGTTTTCCATAACTTGTTGTCCCTATATTGTTTTTATTTTGTTTTATGTTATTTATATTTTTTGGCATTTAATAAGGGTTATTTGCTCTACAAAATTAGGGCTAAATTATGTTTAATTATGCTTAGAGCATGCTTAAAGTTTAGAGATCTAGTACTTAATCATTACATATGTTCATTTCAAGTGACCAAGGACAAAATATCAACACCTGGGTAAATATAAATCATTTGGAGTTAAAAATATCTCATCAATATCTTCATAACATCCGTGACAATGATGGTGATCTACTTACGTGCTTAGTCGAAGACTGTTATGGCATGAAAGAGGGGAAATCTTAAGGATAGAGGAGATAATGGCCCCCATGCCAGTCGTGATGAGGATGTGATCTCCATTGTTTATTATATGAAGCTTTATTCGGCTGTGACATGCAAAATTCTAGTGGCTTATCATGCCTGTGATGGTGCCCTTAATGTAGTAGCTACAAAAGTTCCTTTATTGGTCATCGTCAGTACACGGCTTGTAATCTCTTGGCTTCAATTCCATACACCAATCATGTTCGCGATGGCCCGGATGGTAGTTACTATTTGCTTAATTTTTATGTCAAATCTCATATAAATGCTTCTTAAAAGGGAATGAAGGCTAAGTGAGATGATGATTCGCCATTTAGACATGTTTGGTTAGATGAAACATATAAATAGGAGATCTAAATACTATAAAGAACGATCTGAATCATTAATGTAAAAGTTGAACCATTGTAATTAGCCTTGGTAAGTGTATTCGTATTGGTTCATATATTTCTCTGAGATCGTGTCAATACTATGAGGAGCTCCTAGAGATTTTCAAGAGAGAACAAGAGGAAGTTCTAGTGTTGTAATCCGTGTAAGCGAGGATCCACATTGTGTAATACATAAAAGAGTTATCCTTATGTTTATTTCTTGTTGTTTTTGTTACAATATCTATTATGTTCATGTCTTGTATGATGTGTGAGTAGCGTATATTAGATTTGCAATGCCATTATTAGCATGTCACAGACTTATTGTTAATTGTTGTTCATTTTCCTTGATTCTTGCAGTTATTCTTCATGTACACTAGTTCTATAGAGTGCACGATATAGAATTAGATCAAATTCCTTCAGGAACATATTGAGAAATAGTCTCGTTGAATAGATTTAAGTTATAGGAGAGGTTGCTTATAGTCCTAGAGATAGGATCATGAAACCTTTTGCATGAAAATTAAGTTAACATTGAATTCATGGTCTTAACGCAATCTTAGTCGGCTATTAACTAGGAAGAGATTCATGTGAATAAGGCTAGGGTTAGATGTCAATAATCTTGAAAAAGACATTGACTTATTAACTAAATTCAGTAGTTAGGGAAAATAATTATGACATTTTGGTAATTTAATGTACATGTTTAATCAATAGTGAAGCAAGTCTAAATCGTGTAATGTGTTGCATTAATAAAGAAGTTTGGTAATTGCATTAGTGAAGTTAGTTACGTAATTTAAGTAGTGTAATGGATAATCCATAATTCACTTAATTTGAATTGTAGGATAGATAATAGTTAAGTAGGCGATTATTAGTATTTTTCGATCTCTACAGAGATGATCCTATATCCCACTCCTATACCATATGCGATAGTGCACTTACTTAACGTTGACTAGATAATACGAACGAGACAATAAGACTTAGTTTATTAAAACTAGGTCAAAATTCACTCACTAGGTTTTATTCTTTATAAATCATCCACATTGTAGTATCATCATATCTTTGTAGAATATCAATTACAACTTCACGAGATTTTAGTGCATTAATGATTAAAATTCTTCAATTTAGTGGGAGTTGTAACATTAAAAGTTTCCAAATTAAGTCTTATATAAACCTGTGCCCCATCTTGAATTTATAGATTTAGATCCAGTATTTCAATTGTCTTCTCAAATTTTTAGTGTTCTCGATATTAACTAAAATGAATATCTTAAAGGATTTAATTAAATTCCAAAACCGTGGTGTGGAGGATTTGGGTTGAAGTTGCTTACTTGTTAACGGGCATTTCTTGTCTTCTCCTCTTCTGATTATAATGAAAGGTTAGGGTTTATCTTTAGATTTTGGTGGGGTTGCCTCCCAGAGTTGTTCTCTATTTTAGGAAAAATACCCGGCTTAATTGTATTTTTGCAAATCTCTATTTATAATGACTTTATCTTTTCTTTTTTATGAATTTTTTTTATTTATTTTGAAAATGATAAGTTTTATTCTATATTAAAAAATTTTCACTTTCGGGTATTTCAAATTAAATAAATGCGAAGTACCGTATCAGCCTCCCATGGCTTGGCAGCATCCCTAGAGATGCTTAAAACTAAAAAGGCGAGGATGTTGACAAAAGAAAGGTTATCTGAGTGGCTTGTAATGCTATTCAAACTTTCCAATGTCCCCATCACGTTTCTACTTTTGATGAATAAAAAACCCATGACGGTCCATTGAAAAATATAATATGTCATAATGGTGTACTTGGATGACATTTTGCTTATAGTGAGATAGAAGAAGAGCATGCCAAAAACACCTACGGGATTTATTAAAGTTGGCCAAACAAAATACTTCTCTTGGATACTATGATCAACGTGCTGCTGCTATATATATATATATAATATTATTTTTGGATGAAGAAAAAGTTCATCAATGGCCACAACTAAGGACAATAAGAGATGTCAATAATTTCCATGAATTGCTTAATTTTTATCGTCGGTTCATCTAAAATATTTAGCAATATGATGGCTTCCATCACTAAGCGCATGAAAAGGACAAGTTTCACTAGATTGTTAATGCATTGAATAAAATGATTTTTCTATTGGTTATTGGCTAAATTATACTGGAAGGTACGAAGATTTTGAAATGTATTTATTTACAGTATCAATATTTTTGAAGATTATAAAAAGGTAATAATTTTTAAAAAAATATCAATATTTTGTGATGTGAGTTAAATAGGATATACTAAATGATCTGTTACTATTTTTGTCCAACACTGTTAAACATCGTCCAACATCATCGATATGTGCCATGTTGACACAGAAAGTCACATTAAATATTGCTTATATTGTTAAACCCAACCTGATGTGGGAAAAAAAAAAGAGATCTGGCTAAAACCATGCGTGATAAGGACAACAAGAACCCAAAAATCAAACACTAAAATAACTTAAGAACCCTAATTTCAAAAGTCCAGATTAAAATCCCCAAATCGCTTTTGAAGACAATGTAATCCCCATCCTATGCACGGACCGTAATCCATGAACATCTGTTGGAAATCTTAAGGGAAGCAATTGTGGGTCATGCAAGTGAGTCAAGCTCTCCATTGTGAAAGTGATGGTTTTGCATGTTCGCGTGAGTGGCGATAGAGAAGAAGGTCTCGATTTTGTGGTTTCTGGTTCGTTTGGAATTGGTAGATTGCAATGTGTTGGGGGAGTTGACTCAGCAAAGGAGATGGTTCGAGTTACGGACTCAGTGAGTTTTGTGTTTGGTGTTGAGTTGAAACTCGAGTGGTGGAAGATGGGTTGAACGGGTCTGCTATGGGTTTTGGTTTGACTGTGAAGGAGGCAGTCGCGAGTTTGGGTTTTGGCTTAGTCTAATGGTAGATTCGGCTTGCCGTGACGAGCTCAGAGGTTTGGTAGGTTACTGTGTGAGTTGGCTCAATGGTGTTGCCAAGTTCAGTTGGGTTGGTGATTGTGATGTTAGCATTCCATGGCTCGATTTAGATATCTGGCAACGATGGAATGGTTGTTCGCGAAGAAGGTGATTGGTGGTGTGAAGCTCTTAGCATCTTGCGGTGGTTTAGTGATGACGTGTTGGTGAGCTAAATTGGTTTTGGAGTTAAGCTTTTAGAGAGAGGGGTTAGAGAAAGAGGAGTTGAGAGGTATGGGTCGTAAATGGTGGTGTTTGGTTAGAGAGAAAAACATGAATATTTTGCCAGCAAGGCACATAACAAGTGATGTTTGACAGTGTTTGACGTTATTGCACAGAAATAGTAATGGACAGTTTGATATATCTTATTTTACCAACTTTTAAAATATTGCCACATTTTTTTTAATCATTATAAATATTGATATTTTAAATAAATTTACTCACAAATGTTGATACTTTCTAGCGTGATTTACTTATTAATTATCGTGATGTTCAAAGTAGTAGGCTTTGATTAATGCTGCAAATGAGTCAAGTTGTGACGATGTAATGTTGAGCTTGATCTCAACCTCAACTCAAAATTTCAAAACTTGAATTTGACTCGAAGTAACACTATATAAGCTCAAGCTAACACTACATAAGCTTAAGCTTGACTCGATTGGGCTTGTTTAAGTTTGGTTTATTAAAAAATATCTTTAATTCTAATTTGGATAATATTAAAAGTCAAACTCGATGTAAATTTGATTAATATTTATACTTGATTCGAGCTCAATAGAGTTTGATTATATTCACGAGCTAATCAATAAACATTTGAAACTGAAGCTTAGCTTGATAAAATTACTAGAGTAACTCGAGCTCGCTTGATTTGATTATTCTTGAATTGAATTCGAAAAAACATTAAATCGAGCTTTAATAGCTTGTGAATTGACTAAGTTTATTTGCACCTCTAGCTTTGATTATAGAGGAATTTTATCAAGAAGATGAAGACATGAATGGAATATGAAAGAAGACTGATGACTATTAAGGTTAAAGATTTCTTTTCTTTTTTAATCTTAGATGAGTTTTTTATTCTTTATGAATCGTATATGCACTCTGAGAGGATTTATACAAGAGAAACTGATTCGAGAGCTCATACTTTGGATAAATGAGACAAATAACCTTGGGGAAAGAAAGGGGGAAAATTTTTATACACACTATATGAAGTATTAAATGTCACTTGTTATATCCGTGAAGTATAAGGAGTGAATGTTTTAAACTATTCATTCCACTATCATATATATTAAATCTTATATATATGTAGATATATATTTATTAGTATAGATTGTGATTGTTTAATTTCCACTACCATATGTATTATTATTATTATTATTATTTTATTATTATGTGATACAGGTAATAATAACAAATGAATCATAACAAAAATATTATTGGCTACAAATAAAGGGAGCAAAACCATTATGTGGGGAGAAAAATAAAAGGTTGCAATTTGTAAGTCTTATGAGCACAACATAACCCATAATATTGGACTTTATGGACCGTTACTAGTCCATGGAAAGACCTCTCAATGGATATTGTCCTTGGAAACCCACGTACTCAATTAAGTGCAGATTTGGTTTTCGTGGTTGTTGAAAGTTTTTCAATGATGGTCCACTTTGTACCATGTAAGAAAACACCATATGGAACTTCTGTAGGTGAACTGTTTTTTTCTTGAAGTTATCCGCTTCTATGGAGCTTTTAGGTCATTGATTTGTAATATGATGAGAAGTTTTTAACTGGCTAATTATTTTACTGAATGGAATAAAATCATAAAATATTTGGAATGAGTGGAAATTTGGTTTTACTTCACATTTGGTTTTTACTTCACCATCCCATCTTGATGTTATAATAATAAGATCGATTTAACAACAAAAGTAACTACTGAATTTGGGGTATTAATGATTAAATTCATTTATCTATCTCTATCAGCAATATAAGTAATGGAAGCACCAAAACAACTAGAAAAGCACGCTTGATCACAAAGCACCAAACCATAATCCCACATGGAAAATGGACATTGTAGACTAGTAGACACTGACATAGCTATAAATAACATTGGTAGAGAGGATAGGGTTTTTCTTTTTAACGAAAGTGACATTGACGATCTCTTCTCTCTTTCTCTCTCTCCCCCATCTCTCTCTATCTTCTGCAGTCAAAGTAGTGTCCTTGTCTAGGGTTTGCCCCAAAGCCACGCGGAAGCTGAGGTGTGATTGCATTACATGAATCTTCCCGGAAGATGTCGCTACCAAGTCATTTAAAGGACCACAAACAACCTTTTTCTCTGCCTCGTGTGTATGTCTGTAGACCATAATTTAGCTTTGTTCGTGCCCGTCCATCATCTATCTCATTGCTCGAATTATAAGTTTGTGGAATTTATGTAATCCTTCTTGTCCAATAAATTGACAGTTATACACAGGCACCAATGTTCTTCGGCACCATACATGTGAAGTATTATAAAGTGCATCCTTTATTCCCTAGCTCATATTCGACATATATATCAAAATGCTGTTCAATGTTGGATCAGACATTATATATTTCAAAATTCCATAAAAAGAATGATGGGTGCAAAGGTGGGGATTGCTGTTTTGGTAGAAAACCTTTGCACTAATTGGTTATTTCTTTCATCAAATTTGAAGACCATCCACTCTTTTTTTCCCCTTTATATTGCTAAAGTCCAAAAATAACTAGATGAAACCATGCAATTGAGACCCATTTATTTTAAGAAAAAATTCCAGTTAAATAAAAATATCTTTTATTAAATATGCTTATATTTTGATATGTTTGGTTAGACATTTCAATGTTTGAAATTATTTTTATGGATAACATAATGTAAGGTGTAAATAAAATACTATTTATTGTAGAAAGTATGTAGAAGACGGGTTCTCTTGTAAGTCGTTTTCCTACAAAGTGTTAGTGTCAATATTTTCCCTTTTATGAGAAAATGTTTTCCATTTAAATGATGTTTTCAGCCTACCAAACAAATGAAAATAAGAGAAATATTTTCTTCAAAATGTCATAATAATAATAATAATAATTAATAATAATAATAATAATAATAATAAATTATTCACTTAATATATATTAGTAAATTATTATAAACATGGTGTTGATATTATTATTTATATATATTGTATATATACAAGGAGTATGCAATCCTTTTAAGATATTTCTCTTTATAATAAGTCATATCTTATAGTTTTATGGAAACTTTTTATGGTTTCATTAATGGATCATCGGATATAGTAATTAATATATTAAGTATTTAAGTTATGAGATCATACTCTAGTATAAATTTGAGCTATTAAATAATTAATAGGACTGTTGTGTTAAAAAAAACATAACAAGATCCTAAAATTTTCCACAGTCTTATACAATACTAGATGATATGTACACTAATTATATATATATATATATATTTATCATTACAATAGGAAGAGAAGAATTGAACCTAATATCTTCCACTTAAGAGATTAAAGGTGAGGCTACTAGGCTATAAAACCATTGATATAAAGTAATATATAACACTATAATTTTGGTTGATAGGCGATCTAATTGAAAGTTATCACTGATCAATAAATTTCATTTTATTATTTTATTTTAAATTAAGTGGCAACACTTGTCATATGTGTCGCCGCTTAAGTATTAATTATTACAAGAAGACTACAATTTATAAACCGAATGTTTGTTACAAAAAATCATTGTGTCTGATTTCATCTACAGAAATATATCTTCTCTTATTAGTTTCCATTGCAAAATTTCTGTTTTTAAAAGCCAGTTTTTTATAGCTAATGTAACTTTGCCCGATCTTCTTCCTCCTTATGTTCAATCTCCTAATCTCCCATGTCTAAGAATTCTCTCCTCTCTATCTCTCGTTCGTAAAGCCATTTTTAGCCATCAATAATTGTTAAAATCACGAGCCAGATAAACACTTTTACAAATTTATGATTTTATACATATTTTTTAATTGAACATTTGAAATGGATGCAAAATTGATTAGGTGCAAACTTTAGATTGAATTATGAATTTAGGTGTTTGATTTATACATTTACGATTTTACTGGTCTTACATGAATTTATGTGATTCTATTGATTTTGTGCATTCTAGTGAGTAGTAAAATTATGATTTTGATAGCCATGCCATATTATTTTTATTTTCTTTCCTTTCAAACATCGAGAAACCAATGGATCTTCATTTGTTGTTGTAGGGGCAACTATAATCGGCGTTCGCGGGATTTTCGAGAAGTTTTTGTGGTCTTATTTGAGAAGGTAAGTGTTTTTTCTTCCCACTTCAGGTAGATGTTGGTTTTTATTGTTGTCTGGGTGTTTTGATTACTGCGTTTTTGCATATGTTGTTCTTAATGCTTTTTTTTTTTTTTCTTTTGGGTTGGATTGAATATTTTAATATGTAGTTAATGTGTTGTAAGTTGAGTGAATTTTCTTTTAATTTTAGTGTAGTCTTATGTAGAAAAATAAATCATAGGACCTAGTTATTTTATTTTTGCCTTGATTTGTTTCATTAAAATTAGAAATTGAAGATTTTGAATAATTTTTTTCAACTTCTTTATTCATCATTAATTAACTTATTTAAAATTTTAATAATTTTCTATATTTTAAATATTTTTTTAGAGATTTTTTTCCCTATTACAATAGGAAAGGGAGAATCGAACCCGGGGGGGAGAGGGGGGGATCGAACCTAATAACTCTCACTTGAAAAATCAGGAAAGATGCCACTAGATTACAACGTTATTAACTTCAGAGATTACAAAATCCATCTAAAAAGGTTAATACAACTATATACATATAATGCAACTTTTAGTAAAATTAAATGTTTTAATTTTCATAAAAATATGTTCTTTCTTTTAATTGGAATTTTGAACTTTTTCAAAACCATGTTCAGTTTTGTCCGACTATTTATTTTAAAATAATTACAAACTAAGTGGCCATGTTCATTGCTTAAGTCCATAAATGAGGCAAAACACAATCAGGGGGCTAAATATTGAAACTCCATGTAAGATACATATTTTGCACGTGTATGTATATATATAGGATAGATTATGTTAGAAGGTATTAGTATTTAATGTTAAATTTATTTAAGTTATCAATATTTCAGGTTGTTAAAAAAAGAATTCAATATTTGTGGTTAAATTTATTTAAGATGTCAACATTGAAGTAGTTAAAAATAAAAATTAACATTTCATAATGTTAGTCAAATAAAGGTATCCATAATTGATTATTGAAGAAAATCAATTGAAAATTAATCTAGGTATTGATATTGTATATAAACTTTGTGAAACATCAATAACTTGTTTGATTAACTTTGTATAACTTTGATTCCTATTTTCGATTTCTCAAAATATTGATAACTTAAATGAATATATCATCAAACCTTAATACTTAGCAGTGTAACTTATTATATATGTAATATACAAACACATATTTCATTGATAAAACAAAAGCACTAAATATCAAATACAGTCTCAATTAAAAAAAAAGTGTTATGCTGAATTTTATGTTACAAACAAAAACATAAAATATCTGAATCGATCTCATCAAAGTACACGTATTATGCACAAGGTATTGACGCCTCATGGTCCAATATACAACCTGCACATAAACAAGAAATTTTCTTTAACTTATGGATACTTTGTTACTACTCCATTTTGCTTATCAAAGGGCAAAGGGTTTCGATGTAATATAACTTGTTTGGATAATCGTTTTGGTGTTGTTTTAGAAATATTTTCGAATGGAACAAATATTGAATCGATACATATTTGATATCAGTGAAAAATTGATAATTTTACTTATAAATTGAGCTAATATCGATATTGAATTGATATCGATCCGATACAGATAAAAATCTGAAAACCTTTTCTAAAGTTTTCACTAGTGTACTTATTACATGTAAGGCATGAAGCCTTTTGAGTGCAAATATCTGGCCTAAACTTTTTATCAAGTAAAGATAAGACTCCTAAACTCCTAGAACATGCATAGGCATTAAAAAACAAAATGCACTTTGCAAGTACAAATTTAGATATTAATAATTGCTACCCTTGCTGAATTACAATAGGAACTCTGCATTCGATATATATTTGCTGTATCAGTCTTTTGGCATATTGTATAATAGCTAGTATTTTGGAAATTATCAATAATTTTGCAATATAAATATAGAAAAATATCAATTTTGGCATCTGAACTTTGCATAAAAATTAAATATTTATCTAAATTTTAAAGTGGTTAATTTAATATTGAATTAAAATTTTATGACTATTTTTACTAACTTAATAACATCATTAGCTTTGTTTTCTAATATGGAAGAAGCAGTCTACTAATGCCTAGACAATGTTAGGAGCATTAGTAAAAAAATTAATAATATGTTGCATTGCCTATATTTGTAAATAGAGTAAATTTTACTAAAAAGGTATTAAAAATAGCTATAAAAAGTTTGATTGAATATTAAATTCACCACTTTAAAATTTTGGTTCTAAATTGAATTTTTATGCAAAATTTAAGTACCAAATTTGACATTTACCCCTTAAATAACTACTTCAATACACCTTGCTATTGTATTATGTCCAATACTTTTGAAACAGGAGCAAGTAGTGATAATTTAAAACTTTTATGTATTTTGTAAGGTACATTTTTTTTTTTCCTTTTCCTTTTTCAATTTAAAAAGTTCTAAAAGCATTTCCTATGTACCAACTGCCGCTACAAGATAAAAAAACAAATGTTATAGTAAGCACTTACTATAAAGGGGAAAAAAAAACATCGTTATTCCTTAATATTTACCTACTTTTTCTATGGCATTTCTCAATTCCATTTTGTAAGATTTGAAAATATTTAGGTTTCAAATTATAGAGAGAAAAAAAAGTTTCAGGATTCAGAAAGAAAAGTTAATAAACGTTAAGAGATAAAGGTGTAATTTTTCCTACTAGATATAAAGGATGCAATAAGGGTCTTGAATTTACCTCTTAACAGAACTCATAAAGCCGATTCCTTGGTGTGGCCGCATACGAGAGAAGGGGTACGCACGGTCAAATCAGCATATCACAACCTGAAAGCAAACAAAAATGCCCTTTAGCAGCCATAGCCTCTACATCAGATAGCATATCAAGATCGAGCTGGAATAGAGTCTGGAGAATTAAAACCCTCCCCAAAATCAAACACTTTCTATGGCGTATAGGCACTAATTCCCTCCCAACGGCAGATTTGCTACATAAAAGAAGAGCTTTACCTGATCCCATGTGCTCAATTTGCGGAGAGAGAGAATCGATCGAGCATGCCATTCTGACATGCGATTGGACTCAACCAATATGGTTTGGGTGCTTGGGAATCCGAGTAGATAAGCAGCAAGTCAAGTCGGCCTTCGATTGGATCCTTCAAGTCTTAGGCAAGGGAGGGAAGCAATCTGCAGATGCGGAGGCCAAGGTCAGCATAGTAGCGTGGTGCATCTGGACCTCTAGATGCAAAGCGGTGATGGAAGGTGGAAGAATTGAGGTAATGAAGGTGGTAGCCCAGGCGCGAGCAATGATGGAAGCGGTAGCCTCGATAGCAGTGAAAGAAAAGGAGAACAGAGAAGACCAGGAAGCCATGGTGAAAGTCTGGAGAAGACCACAGCTGGGACAAATTAAGATAAACGTGGATGCATCATGGAAATCGAAATGGGAAAGAGCAGGAGTGGGTGTTGTGGCTCGTGATGATGAAGGCAAGCTGGTAGGAGGCCGAACCTTGTCTTGTTTCGGACATAACGTGGAGGAGGTGGAATGTAGGGCTGTCCAGCTGGGACTTAGTTTGGCAGTTGATAATGGGTGGTCCAACTTCACGGTTGAGTCCGATTGCCTCTCTGTGGTCCAGAGCTGTGTAGAACAGGAAGGAAAAGCCCATTGGGCTACCAGGCCTATTCTGCAAAACATAAAAGGGATCCTTGATAGTTTTGATGACAAGCCCATTATCTCTTTTGTTTCCAGAAAAGCAAATAGAGTTGCTGATTGGGTAGCTACTTGTACTAGGAAAGGGATGTGTCTGATGGATTGGTGGTATAACCCCTCTTCCCTACTCCTAAAGCTAGCCCTATTAGATATCAACTTATGTATGTTGGGTATTAATCCCCCGGATGGTGTATTTGATACTGGTTAAGTATTTATAAAATGTTTCTTATGGCCAAAAAAAAAAAAAAGATATAAAATTATGATTACAAATATGTATATACATAAAAGTCATCCTACTGTTCAACTCATTGCTGCATGTCCTTTACGCTAGTTTTGTATGTCATGGAATCAACGCAGCAACAACACGCTAATCCATTGATTTTATTGGCTCTCCTTGATTGGGCGTGCCTCCTCCGTCGACAGCTGCATCAACTAAAGTGAGCTTTTAGTCGGTGTCAAGCCCATCCAACAGTAGCAATGTTAAAGGCCAAGGACTGTCCCGCTCGGTTTTGATCACAATGCCCAGGATCGCCAGAATTTTGACAATTCCTATTAGTCAACTCCTCATGGTATGTTTAATGAATTGAATTCGGATGCTTCCTTTGATTCTTTGACTGCATCAGTTGCTATTGAATTCATTGCCAGAATTATGAAGGAGTAACTTCTCCATATTTAGATTTTTATGAACCTTGGGATTCCTATTTGATTTTTCACATGATTTGTGCTTTTCTTGATAAAATTATGAAGGAGTAACTTCTCTATATTTAGATTTGTATGAATCTCAGGATTGCTATGTAATTGAATTTGTTTGATTTTGATATTTTATTAATTTCTTAAATCCAACTATGCATTTTAAATAGATCTTAGATAAATATCACATGCGTATTGATAGGGCAACAAATAAGTTGAGCCAAGCCAAGCCAAGCCAAGTTTGAGGGTTCAGACTCGATTCATTTAAAAATTACGAGTTTAAGCTCAAGCTGAGTTTTTTATTGAGTTTAACCAAGCTTTTATTGAACCTCAAATTCAAGGTTGAGTTTGGCTCATTTAGACAACCTATCTACTTTAATTTTTAATATTATTTTTTCCAAACTTAAAAAATAATATACAAGAGCTTCTAAATATATATACATATACATTAAATAGAAAGTTGTTTGTATTATTTTAATTATATATATTCATATATGACAAATCATAAATATAAAACTTATATGTACGCGAGCAAACTTGTTCACAAGATTGTAAAAAAGTTAGCTCACGAGCTTAAATCAAATTGAAGATGGAGCTCAATTCCTTTAATAAATGAACGTTACTTTAAGCTCAAGTTAAGCTCATTCACTAATTGAGCGCTAGCCGAGTTAAGATAAGCCGGAGTAGCTCACGAGCAGCTTAACTCGTTTATAGCCCCATACGCGTATTAATTCAATATTATATTTCATGCTTGTTGATTAAGACATAGGTTGTGTGAATAAATCTACGTAATTAGAAAGAGTTGCATGTAATCCTAAAGACAAAACAATGCAAATCTTTTGGATTTAGGTCAAACATAATAGCAAAATTTATAGATTTTAATGCAATTTTAGAGGTATTAACTAAGAGGAGATTTTGGGTAACCAATCTAGTACTATAAATTAATATTCTTGAAAAGGATTTTGGTTAGTTGTAGAATTTTCCACAATTCAAGAAATTGGTAATTACATTGATTGGTCTTTAAGATTATATAATTTATTCTAGGGGATACAAAATTTGGGTATGCTTACAATCTTGATATTTTAGTTGAAATCTTGATTTGTAAATCTTGCTCACTTTAATTGTTTCATTGGTTGAGTTTGTTTGATTTTTTCAGTTAAATAATAATGGAATAATAATTACTAGTATTTGTGATTTTTCATGGGAATAATAACCGTATTTAATTGCTATACTAGAATATCATAGATATATTTGCCTAAATCATCATAGTATAATATTGGGAACAATTTAAAACTTCCTTCACTTGTAGAAGCTCTGGGTACCCTTAAGGCGATACGTTTTGCTGTTGAAAAGGGTTGGGATGAGGTGATTTTAGAAATGGACGGAACAATAGTTTTTCAAAAATATATATGTTTTACCTTCCCAACCGTGTGAAAAAGCTCCCATGACCATCATAAGGACCATCATAAGGCCAATGGAGAGTGATCTTTTTTAGCGCTTTTAGAAATGGTTTAGGAGGTGATTGTATCTTTTCAAAAATATGGACGTTAGAGACTTGGATAAGAAGGAAATCGGATGAAAGCATATGAAGTCAAGTAAAACGCATTGAAATTTGTGTGTTTGGCTATTTCGTTGGGAATGAAATTGGATGAAATCAAACAAAGTGAAAAGAAGTTAGAAGTGATATTATTTCTCTCGAATTGTGGGATGAAATGGAGTGAAATGAAAAGAAGTTGATTTTCTATCGTTTCTTTTTACTTTATTACCATTTATTTTCTGTGTGAGTTCTACTTCGCCAAACATAATGTCAATCACATTCACACATGGAGAACAGATTTAAGGTACATTTGCAATTATTTCCAATATTTATTTTTGTGATTTTATTACAATTTCATGTGTACTTCCCATTTAATCTTCTTTTTTAATGTTATGTCTATAATTATGCCTACATATGTAGTATAGGAAAAAGGAAAAAAATTATTAAAATAAAAAAAAATTACTAAAATGCCACGGGGACGAAATTAATCCCAGAAATAGGCAACACGGCCTCGACTCTTGAAGAGACGAAGTCGTAAGTGTGTGACCTCGTCTCTTGAAGAGGCGAGGTTGCTCCGTGTGTGACCTCGTCTCTTGAAGAGACGAGGTCATTAGTTAGTAACCTCGTCTATTCAAGAGAGGAGGTCTGCGCGCTAAAACCACCAGCCGCGCCTTCTTCCCCCATTTCTCCCTATTTCAATTTCGGCTGAAACCCTAATTTAAATTTTCTTCCAATCGCCCAACTCCATTTCTCCGCAGTTTGTTCAATTTTTTTTGTCATTGGGCAATCTCGAGAGCCTCCAAACGGTGTCTACATTGTAATTTATGGGTAGGAGGAGCGATACGCGAGAGAATTCATTGAAATCCGTCGGCGAATTTTGAGATAAGATTTTCGTGATTTTTGATTTTTTTTGTTAATGAATGTTGCTACATTATTGAATGACGATAGTATGTGCTGTTAGAATCATTTTATTGTGCGATTAGGACGTGGAAGGATTTTTTCTGATTATTGTATGTTATATAGATAGATACATACGTATATATATGTAATTATTGGGAAAAAAATTAATATTGTGATTAGTTGGGATAATTATTTTAGGAAGTGTAGATGGGAAAATAATTAAAAATAACTTGTAATGTCGTCAACGGGTATTGTTGTGCGATTCCAATACGGGAGAAATTTTTCTAATTATATGGATACATATATATATATATGTAAATTCTAGGAAAAAAATTAATATAGTAATTAGTTGTTGGATAATTATTTTAGGAAATGTGGTTGGGAAAAAAAATTAAAAAATAATTGTTATGTCGTGAAGGGGGTATATTCGGTACTGTAGTGTTGGTTTAGCCTGGTCCTTCCCAGGTCATTCATGATGAGGCTGGCCCGTCATCCACTTCTTATGATATGGGGGACAGTCCCATGCCAGACCCGTCATCCAGTGACTTACACATTCCCCTGGCTCCACAGAAGAGGCGACCATCGCCATCTCATGATATGGGGGAGGGCCTTACACAGGTCGAGCTAGACCCTGTCCCATTCCATCAGTATAGTACTGCTATGGGAGAGGAGCCAGCTCCAGTTATAGAGACTGGCCCATATTCACCGCATCATCATCATCAGCGTACCCCATTCTCGAGGATATACGTGAGGCGGGATAGAGGCCAAGGATGAGGGAGGAGGGACACAGCAGCAGCAGCAGTAGTAGACGATAGATAGATTTTCTTCTTTTTATTTTTATTTTTTTGTATGTAGCTTCTTATTTCCTTGTATTATTCTTGAATGTATAGATCGTACTCATTTTCTCTATACTTTTTATTAGAACAATCACTCTACATTTCATTCTATTTCAATTCTTATTATGTATTATGACTTTACGAATACTCATATTTTCATTGTACTATGCATGATTGGGATTGAGAATATGTGTTTCGATTGGGCTTGGAAACACTGTAGTTTGTTAGTTTTTTAGCCATGGTGGAGGATGGTTAATGGCTTCTATGGCTGTTTATATTTGTATTTGACAGGTTTTTACAGGTTTTTGATGTAAATTTTTGCTTTTTCAAGAAATATGATAGGATTTGGTTGATTTTAGCTTGACCTTGTCTTTTGAAGAGACGAGGCCACTCCTTGGCCTGACCTCGTCTCTTCAAGAGACGAGGTCAAACAACATGACACGCCTCGTCTCTTGAAGAGACGAGGTCAGGCATTTACGATCTCGTCTTTCAAGAGACGAGACCGTATTGCCTATTTCTGGGATTAATTTCGTTCTAGTGGCATTTTCGTAATTTTTTTATTTTAATAATATTTTTTTCTTTTCCCACGTAGTATAAGTAAAAATTGTGCTCGAGGCTAGCTGATTTTGTATACATACATGACATGTTTTTCAACCATCAGAACCAGTCAGACATTTTTCAGTAAAAACGCTCTAAATAATAATAATATAAGTACAGTGCATTTAATATAGAATTGGATAGGTGCAAGGGGCATGCTATTGGTGAATGAATAAGTAAAATCATGTCGGAGGGGCACTGTCTTATCACTAAAAAGATGGCAATTTTGTCTTGGTGAGTCAAGTACCATTTTTATTTTGTAATAAATTCTTATTAAAATAAAAGAAAAACATAAATATGAAAAAGTCACAAACGACTAGATATATTCTAATTATATCTATTCATATTGTCATAACTATTTGGACAAAATTATAGAATCTTTTGATAAATAAGTTGATTAATATGTAGATATAGATGAATATTTGCTATCTTCAATATTGATTCAACCAATCATGATTAAATATTTGATAATTTTAATAAATAATATTTGTATTAGATTATTCAATCCGTTTATATATCTTATTTTAATCAATGGGGATATTAATTTTAAGACAATAAATATTCATCTCGCAAATACCAATTGAGCCCTTTACTTTATTGCTCATTGGTGTTGGTGCTACTCTTTCAGTACCATAATAAATGTAGAAATTCCCTTTATGAATTTAACTCATAGTAAATTAGTAAAAGATATAAATAAAAAATAAAAACCTCTTTGAAGGTACTCTCCTCTCCTCATTTAAGGCTACATGTTTAGTATTATCATGCCCATTATCTAAATGGAATGACATGATTATTCTTTCTTTTTCTTGCTTTAATATCTTGAAATAGCACAATAATCAAATTATTCTCTCCAAGGAAAAAGACCAAATTTGAAAAGATGTCTCCCTTTCTTTGTCTGCAATCACTAACCCCCACCTCCCCTACTGAACTTCTCTCTCTCTCTCTATCTATCTCTATCTCTCTCTTGTTTCTGTGAACAGACATATTTAGCCTTGCATGTGTCCTTCTCAAGCCTCTATTTAGGAGTACCAGTCCTTCCTTATTGCAAATTGACAAATTAAGCCAGCTTTCTTTGACACAGTCCTAAGTTTGGCAGCTTAAAGCAGCATAATACCATCTTTATGGTTTTCCTAGCTACTCGTTCTACACTAAAGAAAAAGAAAGGTCTCATTAAAAGCAAAAACAATACAACTCTCTCAGTCTTTTTCTCAATACAAAAACCCATGCTTTTCCTGTTCTTTGCACAGACAAAAAAAACTTTGAATCCATCCTCAGCTATGCATTGAAACACAAGTTTGTTTTTATGAAAGGTACAACTGAAAATAATCTCACATGTGCACGTGTCTAAGCCCAAGCAGCCTAGGGTTGTCAATTTAATTACATTACAATATTAGCTCAAAGATGTTTACTTTTGGTCATGACCCTTTAGCATCCCTTGATCAAACTCTTATCCAAAAAATACCCTTTTACAATGACATCAATATCTTCCCTTCATCACAATATTTTGATAGTTTTCAACCTTATAAAGAAAACTATGATGACCCTTCTTCTTTTCTACAAGAATTGCTACAGCACCACCAACAAGAACACGGTGTAACCCTTGAAGGAGATGGTGTTTTAGCTACTAAAGATCATGTTCTTGTGAATGAAATGGTGGAGAAGAGCGAAACTAGGAATAGCGACAAGCTTCTTGAAAGTAATCAAAGAAACAAGTCTAGATCTTGTAAGAAAGATAGGCATAGCAAGATTGATACTGCTCATGGTCCAAGAGATCGTAGAATGCGGCTGTCCCTCGAGGTTGCACGGAAATTTTTCGGCCTACAAGATATGCTCAAGTTTGATAAGGCTAGCAAAACGGTTGAATGGTTACTCACAAAATCAAAATCAGCCATTGAAGAGGTTGAAAGCGCTCGAGGCCACATAATTTTCAAGAAAAACAGCAGCACCAACACTAGCAACAGCAGCTGCAGCAACAACAACAAAAAAAACAACACCAACGATGACGATGACGACAACGACAACAGCAACAGCAGTGTGGTGATGAGGAGTACTACTGCATATTCTACTACATCTGAGTGTGAAGTGGTTTCAGACAATAAGATGAAAAGGAAGAAGGAGAAGGGGAGGACTAGAAACACTAATACTAGAAAGTGCAGGAGTCAATATTCTTCCTCATCTCATTCCATAGTTGCAAAGGAGGCAAGGGAAAAAGCAAGAGAAAGAGCAAAGCAGAGAACAAGGGAGAAACATTGGCATAAGGTGGTGATGAAGATGATGATGACGACGACAATGTCAGGATCTACTTATAAGGATTCATACAATGAAAACTGTGAAGAATCTGGCACACAATCAGGGCAAAATAGTGATAACATGAGGAACCCTCATTCTCTAAAAATAAGCTGTGAAGATCAATTAAGGGCAAACCAGGAAATGGTTAGGAATGATGATTCTGCTCCTCTAGGAAAATGGAGTTCATGTCCAGCTTCTTCCAATTTCACTTGTGATCTGCAGAGAACCGGAATCAATCATTTTTCTTCAGAGGTAAATCCAATTTGCCAAATCTGATTAATATTATGTGTTTATATTTACAGTATAAATTATTCCTATAAGTCTGAAAAAAAAAATCCCAAAAGAAGCCAAGTAAGAAGCCCTATTGATCAATCCTTAAGGGATCACATTTTGCGTATACTCAGAATCAATTCTAGGGATAAATAAATAAGAAAGCAATATCAAATGTCAATATAGGCATGGAGATACAAAGACAGGTTAGGTTTCTAATAGATAAATGTACCATGATCACTCCATGTTTTTAAAATCAAATTGTCTATAATCAGAATTAATTTTGAACAAATAAAAATACATGTTGATATCGGCATTCAGATGATTAAAAAAAATTTAAATATAAGTTTTAAATAGGAAAACTCTAATTATTATTCTTTTATTATATTGTAACAACAAGAATAAATTAATTTTTTGCAGCAACATGATCATTTCCATGAGTTTCCATTTTATAACAAATCGTGGGAGGCTACCCCAACCAATTTCTGTGCTGACATTACAATTGGAGATGGTTTCCTTTGAGACTTTAAATAATTGTCAAGCAGAAGAAGCCACTCTCAGGAATGCTTAAGTGTGTTTGTTCTTCCTCTTCTTCTTCTTCTTCTTTTTTTTTTTGCTCTCTTATTTTATCTGATATAATCAATAAAAAAAATAGTGTTAATAATTTTCTTGATTATGTCATATGATTGTGTGGAGAAAAATTTCTCTTTGGGTATTAAGTTTGTATTGAAGTGTATATCTACGTTTCTTCCAATTGCATTTTAAATTTTGGGTGCATATTCCTCTAGCTATTATTTAGGTTGTTTTTTTTTTCTTTTTATACTTTTTATTTCACATATTCGGATAAAAAAATATTATAATAGGTGTTTTATTATGTATTCCAATTCCCGCGAACCAAACAAATTAACCTCTAGGTGGGAAGAAAAAAGATTAAATGATATGCTTATGCACATATTAACAAATTGATTCTTGAACTTAAACATCACGCTCGATAATTAAGACTTGTTTATTTTGTCATTACAATGAAAAAGAGAATGCGAATTTAATACATCTTTATTGAGAGATCAGGAATTTTGCTGATAATTAATCAAGACCATATCCGATGGCAAAAAAAAAAAGTAAAAAATTCAAGACTATATCCTGTTTCCTTAGCAATGGACTTTTTTTTTTTCATTAATCTTTTACAACAGGTAAGGGTGGTCATTTTCATCCTAAAAGTATTCCTCATTAAAACTTTTGAGGAATATAATGACCGATGAGTGGATGCTTGAGCAGATCCACTAACATTATCTTCAAGCTAATCTAAGGTTGAGAGAACCTATTGACTATAAAAAAGGGAACTCATCATTGAGTCAACTTTATGTTTTTTTCTTTTTTCCCCTCTTATGTTTTTGCCTATAGCATGATGGCTGGGAATTTCCTTGGCACTTGTACGATTGGATTATAATCCTCTATGTAATTCATTCCATCTGGCCTCTCCCTTTGAAGTTAATCCTAATTACTTCATCTAAAGTCCATACCATAGGTATATACATGCAATGCAAACGAAGTTCTTTCACATAGCTTGACACTCCATTGCGTGCTTGAGCATCTTTGTACGATGTTCATGAGCATGCTCAAAAAGTGTTTTTACTTTTCCCATCTTATCTAGAAAATCTTCTAACATAATAATTTCCTAAAAGGTTTGGTCGATCAATTAAATTTATCAATGCGCAATACTATAATTTTGAACCACTTAAAACGCGCATAATAATAAAAATCTCATTTAAATTGTTTAGAAGTCATATTAGCTTCCTAAAATCTCGCTCTAATATATTTTCTTTTAAGGACATTCTTTCTTTGTTGAAAAATAATTCATTTATAATCTTTAGATGTCATATCAACTTTTTTTTTTTCATTAGTGTGTTGTGGCATATGTGGGAATTTAAAGGAAAAAAAAAGTACATAAATAAGGGAAAGCTCTAGTTTTGCAAGACCCAATTATAATACTAATGGATGGTTAGTATGGAAAAAGTGCCAAACGCCTCGCACATGCTCGAGGCAGTACCTTCTCAATCATGGGATGAAGATTTTTAAAGAACTGAGGTGGTGGAATACGTGGACGAAGTACCATCAATTAGGATATTGCTTGCTCTAACATGGCGAAGGTGAGCGAAGTAAATTGAGCTAGACTCGAAGGTTATAGCCTAAATAGAACTCCGTCTGTACAAGCCTTTTTGGAAGAAAGTAGACATCTTGAAGAAACCCCTAATAAAGAAGATATATAAAAAGTGATATATTATATGCAAATAATGAAAATGACACAAAAGAGGACCTATGTTTGGAGTGATTGATTCTCCCTCATATCCAATGGCTTAAGTATTTAAATTAGTCATGTTTAAATGAGTTTTATTTGTTAAAAGGTATTTTATGCAGTTGGAATTAAACAAACAAGTTTTTTTATTTATCTATTTTTCATCTTCTATATATACTTGTTTTGAATCAAAGTCATGCCTATACTATATCTGGTGCTGTGTCATCTAACTGCATAGAGATTGCCACTAGTTCTATCTTGTTTTTCCCTACTTCTACTACTTGAATGGTAGAAAAAGATTAGATGCTTAAGCAAAAGGATTCACATATCTGCAAATTATATTTAGGTGATAAAGAAAAATGAATACAGATGTAAAATAAGAATATAGAATAAATATCATTGTTATGCCCTTAAATTAAAAGACATAAAATAGTTCATCATGTACTTGTATCACAATATGAGTGTGCAAAGCCTTATGACCCTACTAAGAAAATTAATAGTAGATAGCTCATTTAAACCATATTTCAAATAACAATTCATATCTAGGGACCAACCATATCAAGGAAACATAAACTAACACAAGCTACTATAAAAGTCGTCATAAACTATAGCTAAATCTATCACTAATAACAATCTTGATTGGTCTTTCATCTGAATATCATAATAGTAAGTGCTGCTATCGTTTTACACGCTCCCATAAGGGGCGAGTCAAAGCCTTGCTCATAATCATCTTGCACACATAGACATGCCGTATAAACTAATCATAATAACACAACTGAACTCTAATGGACATTTACATGTTGCTATCTTTACTTTGTCATGGAATATATAACATAGTCGTGAAATCCTGAGATGTACGCTGCGTTTGGAACTTAGGAAACTATGGGGAAGGAAAAGATACGGCGAGAAATGAAGAGAAAAGTGTGTATTTGGATATGTTTAGTGAGTGAGAAATGAAGTGATTTGAAGAGAAATCAAGAGAAAAATGGGATGTGTACATTTCCCTTAAAAAATGGGATTAAATCAAGAGAAATCAAGTGAAAGTGATTAAAATAACTTAAATATCCTTATTTATCTTCTTTAACTAATATTTTATAAAAATAATATAAACGTAATTCAAATCACTAACTCTTTTCTCCTCTTTTCCTTTCATTTCCTTTATCATTTACTAAATATAAAATAAACATTCTACTTATTTTCATTTCTCTTGATTTTCATTTCCCTTCATTTTTTTTCCCTTGATTTCCCTTGATTTCCTATTTCAAAAATCTAGCCAAACACAGTGGTAAAGTAGCTCATGACTTTTTAGCATATACATATACATATATATGAACTTGCTAAGGTTAACTTAACATCACCCAAATCAGAGTCGTCACTAGACCAACTATCAGTATATAACTGATCCATTTTAACCCTCTGTATAATCATCCAATAATATTAGTATGACCCAATTATAGTTTTCTCCATACAGAACATCGTATCTCAAATGACTCACTAATCAACAATCTACTAACTTGAAATGCACACACACAACATCATCAGTACCTAATCTATACCATCACTTTATTTTATAGATTGTTGTCCCTTTTAGGACAACAAAGCTGCAGGTCTACGACCACCACATATTTTGTACGCCATTCTTCTTACTCTTGACCTAAGTGCAAGCACAATCAGCAAATAGTTAAAATTTTGATACTTCGAAGTTTTATTTAATTCTACTCTAATGTGCACAATCATTAGACAAGGTAATCACATATCTAGGTTGTGCTTGATGAGTTAATCGACTAAGTAACTAAACAATTCCTAATAACAATTATAACGCAACTTACGAAACTCTTACCTATATTGTAGATTTATAAACACAGCAAGTCCAACTTAATGAGGTGATTGGAGACAATCTACTTGAGGGGTTATTGAAGTCGATCAAACGCACATAAAGAGGGAGTAATTGGTTGAATCGATAGGTTAATTAACCGGTTCGTGGGAAGGGGAAGTATATGGTAAGTTGATCGGGTCCTAATGGCAACTTCCCTCAACATTCTTTGATTTCATTGATCTCTCGATAGAACTCTAAGAATTAACATTACATCAACTAACAACTACAAACAAAGGAAGTAATTGATAAACTCCTTAAGTTATTTTTCTTTATCCATGATCACAAGGCGTCCTACACAAGCCCGTACATTAATTGATTAAACCTAAAAAATTAAGATACAAACCTTTTATTAATTTAATCCCAATTATCGAGGGTTAAAGGGAAAACAAAAAGGTAAAAGTAGAGTGCACGTGACCTTTTGTTGCATACAACAAATACCTTTGAAACCCTAGAAGACTTTTCCTTCTATAACTTTTTATATCCATACAAAGCAAAATGTCAAATTTGATACTTGAATTTTACAAAAAACTTTCAATAGGGACTTGAATTTTGAACCATCACTCATCCAATCAAACTTTTTGTAACTATTTTTATTAACTCATTGATATAACTTACTTTGTTTTCTAACGTAGAAAAAAACAGTAAAAAATGAATGATTTACTGTCTCTTTTAAGTTCGCAAACAATGTTAAGAGAGACGGTAAAAAATGAATGATTTACTATCTCTTTTAAGTTCGCAAACAAAGAAAATGGTATTAAGAAGATAGTGAAAATAATCATAAAAGTTTGATTGGATATTAAATTATCACTTTAAACTTTAAAGTTTAGGTATTAAATTAAATTTATGTGTAAAATTCATAAACCAAGTTTATTATTTACCCTCCATATAGTAAAAGAGACTTGCTTGGTTGTTTGGAATACATAACCTTTATTGAAAGCAAATATTTACGTAACTCCTATGAAAAAAATTGATTTTTAGATATAGAAACTTTGGGATAGAAAATAAGCAAAATAGTTTATATCTCTGTACATAAAATCAATAATGATGATTTTTATGATAGAAATTGATGTTTAGAAACAAAAATTTTGCTTCTAAACTCCAATTCTCTCGCAGTGTTACATGGTTTTTGTTTTTGCTTTTTTTTTTTTTTTAAACCCCATGCATCAACTTATTTTCTTTGAAAAAGAAGCAACCTATTGAAGGTTTGCCAACACTTACAGCTTATTTACTTCATTGAAAGAATAAGATTGTAATAGAATTCATATTACAAAGAATGGAATAGAGTTGTAATAGAATTTTTTTATTTAAATGGTGGTTTTTCTGGGAAAAAAAAAAACAGTTTCGGTATTGAATTGGTATTCATAGATTTACATAAAGAGTGACTATTCAATGTTTTATGTAATAAATCTTCATTGTGGAATCACTATTCAATGGACTAAAGCTATAATAACTATTCATAAAAAATAAGATTGTAATGAAATTGCAATTACAACAAACTAAATGAGCAGATAATGATTTACAAAAAATGAAACAATATACAATACCTTATTATGCCCGAAGGGATGTGTGAAACCCTTTGTATACTTAAGAGGCTAAGGCTAGAGAGAGGGGCAAAGAGGAAGTGGTATCTTTATGTTTTATTTTTTATTTAAATTTTTTTCCTTCAAATAAATTATGAAAAGAAAATTAAGATTGTGCTTATTTAATGGCTGCTTATTTTCCTTCAAGTTAATTACTACTATGCCCTTAATTTTTTTCAATTGTTTCTTAGTTGCCATTTCGAAAAAGTATTAAAGTAGTCCAAATTTAAAGAACGCATTAACCATGACTTATTAATCATTGCATTAAGATGTATAACAATTATATTATTTTTATTATACACATATATAATTTATACACAACGCAAATAAATTTTTTCCTTCAGTGATGAGATAAATAAACTATACCCATTTTACATTAATAATCGTCATAAAGTTCTAGTATGTAATCTAATAATTAATGAAACACTCAAAACTTATTATCCAATCGAAATACCCCGCATAACTAATTTTCTTTATATGGAAAAAAATTATCACCATTCTTTCAATATCAAGATCTCCATATTTTGCATAAGGTAGAGTACTAGAGTACATTGGTAGCACTATAGTTGGCTAGTTGCGGATTGAATTTTCTCTCCTGCTTTCCATTTAAAAGTGCCGTCTTTTCTTATCTAAAAATCATTTCACCCCGTACCCTAAATTGTCTGCCTTTGTCCCTCCCCAAGGCGCACACACACACTCTTTCAAAAGTACACACATACCTTTAATTAGGGCATGGTTGCAACTTGCAAGGACCACTGTGGTCGACCACATGGTGTGGGTGGACTAGCCTGCCTGTAGGTTTGTAGTGTTCTCCTTCTTTGCTCTTTCATGGAGTTAGATAACTACTGAAAAGAAATGGAAAAAAAAAAAAAAAAAAAGAGCCTATGAAAAATATACCTTGTGGGAATGGGATTTCTAAAGTCTAAAATGGGCATATCCTTGTTACATGTGCTTGAACAGTAGACTTTGTGTATCTCTTGGAATTTTTTTTTTTTCTAGTTTGAAATTAGCAAACTTTATATCAGATGTCCATAAGTATATAATAGAAAAGATTAGTTATTTGCAATAGTTATATATAGATATATATAAAAATAATTATTTTAAGGTGGAGTAGTGAAGGTTGTGTGAAGGTATCTATTTGCATTTCCATTATTTTAGCAGGAGGGTGTAGAGTTTTCTAGTCCTTTTCGTACCTGTACGGTCCATTTATTGATGTCCCTGGCCGGATCATTGCTGCATAGATCTTACTGTTTTTATTTAACTTAATGTTGTCGTTTTCTGCTTTTGATGATAATCTCTAATTTCGATGATGTATAATGAAATCAGCATAAAATAATTGTTGTAGTTTAAAAATAATAGTTGTAGCGACCGGTTCAATCCAGCGATTATGTTTTAAACAAGTATTTACTACAACAATTTTTATATTATAATTATAACTTAAATATATCAAATGTATTTTTTTTAAGTTTGCATAGAAGAGTACGTGAAATATACTTTAGCAGTTTATTTGGTAAGAAACGAGCCCAACACAAATCAAATATAAATAATAATAAATAATTTTATTTATAAAAAAATGAAAGAAAACAGATACAATAAAAAAACAGACAACTCAGACAAGCCTTCATCCAAGGTGATAATGGTTCGAGACTTGATATACAACAAAAGCATAAAACTGTTGCAACGATATTTATATTATATAAAATTTGAAAATTATCTCTAATATACATGTTATTATGATGAAGGGAAAAAGTTTATTATAATAAATATACCAACAATAGAATTGCCACTGTAAATTAGTATCTTTAATAGCTGCTCACGAACCATGGCTAATTTTCATTCTATGCTTCAACTTCTCCTTACCATTGTCAGATTTAAATACTGAAACAATAAAAATAAGAAGGGAATTCAAGGGTTCATTGCAAGCACACCTAAAACAATGGATTAAGTGTTACTAAACCATCAGGTTCTCAAAGACTCCATACTTTGAAAAATATTTATATACTGTGTAGTTGATGCTAGAACCAAAGAATGTAATGGAATGACTCATTTTAGGTTTGTTTGTTTTATCATATTTTGTTTATTTTGATATCATATTTTTATTATTTTCAAATAAATATATGTAAAAAATAAATATCGATAAAAAGCTAACAATTTTACTCATAAATTAATTAAATAGATATAATACAAATAAGTTATAAATATAAATCTAATACGAATATAACATACATAATTTTTTTTTTTTTGGCCATCTAAAAATTTTAGAGTTTTTTGGCCTTCGGCTCAGTCAGCCACCCAGGGAAACCCAACTATCCTCCCATTTTTTTACTGGGAGATCATCAGGACACTCCTACCCTAAATTGGGTGGGACAAACCCAACAATTTCCATATAATATAGTTTCTTATAAGATTTTAGGATGAACTTTGTGTTGACTTTTAAAATCGCATAAAGTTTTGGTTTAGATTTTAGAATTAAAATAAAACTCAATGATAAACCCGAGCCCAATTTAAAATAATTGTATTATATAATATTAATGTTTATATAATACCACATGATATAAAAATAATATGATGACTACTCATTCATTTGTTAAAAATTCCCTCACATGCTGCAATTCTTTTATCTCCCTCTTATATTCACCTTCAAGTATCATCATCTATTTACTATCTCGCCTCATAATTCATCTTGATAATTTAACCTATATGATAATTCTCTATAGAGATTTGGGATGAGTTCTGAGTTTGTTTTGAAAACCACATAGGGAGTTTTTAGAATATCTTATAAGATATTGGAATGGATTTTGGTTTTATAAAATTAGTTTTGAACTTGCCCCAATTGCATCATGCAGAAAGAGTTATAATATCAATTTTCGGGGTCCTATTTGTATAAAGAAGTAAAGTTGCATTTAAAAGTTTAGATTATACTGCATCTTCCCAATAGTTTAGGAGGGTATTGTTGCAATTTGCCCCAAAATAAGCTACGATTTAATTTGAGATCTCTCAGATGACTATTTAGATACTTTCATTTCCGTATGGCTTGATTTTAGCCTGTCCTTGCAAGGATTAGGTTTAACGTTATAAATGATATCTAAATTTTGATAAAATATGTAATTAGATACTTAAACTTAAAAATTGATCAAACGGATGCTAAAACTTTGATGTTATTCAATTTATTACCTAAAAAACTTTTTTACATATGCTTATAGTGCCTTTGTAAAATTCTTTTAAATACTAAATTGATCAATTTTAAAATTTTTTTAGTATTAAATTGATCAATTTTTAAATTCAAGTACTCAATTAATTAATTTCAAAATTCATATATCTAATTACATATTTCATCAAAATTTAAATATCATCCCTGATATTATCACTACGTACTAATATGTCTAAATATGCCTGTACCGCACCAAAGACCATTGTTATGGTTGACAACAAAAAAGAGGGTCTCTATATCTACTTTTTCTTTATGGACTTTCTTGCATGAATCCCCGGGGGTTCACCAAGTTATAGGGGACGAATCGTTTTCCATGGAAGGTAAAAGCATCTTTATGGCTTGTAAGGCTTACCTGTTGAGCAGTGCCTATATATGTAGCTTCTTTGCTTTCCGTCATTATGGAAATGCTCTTGTGCTCTTTCTCATACTTATCCTTATTTCAGCTTTTCTAGGATTATTGATGAATAGGAGGGATTGGTTCGGGCCACGTATACGTTGATTGCATCACGTTCTTTGTGTGACAAAGACCTATTGATGAATAGGAGGGATTGGTTCGGGCCACGTATATGTTGATTGCATCACGTTCTTTGTGTGACAAAGACAAGTAGGGTACTTAAGATGTTTGTCAAAGCCAAACAATAAAATAGGGAGCGGTTAAAGGGGAGGAATAGACGGACTATCATATTTCTATAATGGGTGCGGAGACAGAGATGAGTGAAAATTTGAGTTCCCGAGCACTTTTTTACCCTCGCGGGATCAAGTCGTCGGTATTTATGGGAAGAATTGGTAAACAGCTAATCTTAGACTGCTTTCGGTATCAACGGATAGATTAACTAGGAGATACAACAGTAAGAGTGCGCTTTAGATATGGTGTAATGTGCTCAGAAGTCCAAAAAAAAAAAAAAAAGAAAAACCCTAGTGAATAGGGATTGGGACAAGGAGTTAACAAATTTGTCGGTTAATATATATAAGTATGCCGAATAACATTAGAACTAAGCATGCTACTAATAACAAACACTAGTGCAAGTCTACTAATTTTGAACTCTCTGAAGTATTTCAAATTAGATCAAATTCTTAAGATGCAATCAACTATCCTAGTAACAAGAAATTTATTGACCTAATTGAGTTAGTGTAGTGCATCTTTTAGGTTTATATTTAAAAAAACAAAGTATGGGGATCATAAACGAGGGTTTTGTTATAATTGTTACCTAAAATTTACTTAATTATGTAATTAACTATATGGAGTTTAAAAATGATACTTTAATACTTGAACTTTGTCTGTTTTTACATTTAGTTACCTAAACCTTTTCAAGTTTTATGATTAGCTATCTAAACTTTACTTGTTTTTATAACCAGCTATCTCTTTTGGATACTATAAATGAACTTAAAAAGTTTACAAGTTGTAGATTGACATTTTCATACTTTAGATGATTGATTATATAAATTAGTAAAGTTCAAATACCAAATATAACATTTACTCTAAAAACATCTACATATCATCAATTGTTAATAGATAAGTTTTGTTGCAAATGTTAAATTTAACATCTAAAATAATCATAAATAAATAAAAGACAAAGTGGAGGTTAAAAGCTGAAGAAACATAATTATATTGAGAGAAATGAGAGAACATCATAAAATTATTGAAAATGTAAAAGTTGTTGCCAAACTAAAACATGAGTGCTTTTATGCATTTGAGATAATTTCATGACAATTATTTAGCTAGTCATACTTTATTTTCACTTGTTTTCATGAATGTCTTATAATGATATTTAAAATGTTGATCATATCAATATTTGAGGCCAAACATTATATCATAATCTAAATACGACCCACTATTAAATAATACAACAAGATTTAAAGCGAAAACATATAGAACTAACTTGGTGCAATACATATACACCCATTCCCTAAATCTTGCGTTGGAGCACCTCGAATAGAGAAAATATATGCATATTAACCTTCAAGTACCTGTGGATAATGTATGTTTTAGATGGTCAAATTGAACATCAACATAACAATTATTTAATATATCCAAAAAAAAAAAAATGTTATCAATTCTTTGTTATGATGATATTAATGCAAGGTATACATACAGCTAGAATGTTTAACCTCAAATATAAACAGAAAAAAAAAAAGAAGATATTTTTTTTTTGTGTTGTAATATGAATATATATTTACTGATATATTGCAAATAAAGGACATAGATACAATGGAATTATCATAGGACGTTTAAAATATTCTTTATATGAACCAGGCCATGACACTTATTCGAATTTCCATCATATAATATATACAAACGCCGAATTTACTCTTTAAAAAAATTATTTTACCATGTCATACGTTATATTATTAAAATCGCAAATCAAATATACGTTTTTATCAATTTATGGTTTTATATATTTTTTCTTAATTAAAATAAATGCAAAATAGATTAGATGCAAACTTTAGGTCGAATTATGAATTTAGGTATACAATTCTACAAGCTTAAGATTTTATCAGTCTTGCACGACTTTGGATGGTGTTACCGATATTACACATTTTGATGAATAGTAAAATCATGATTTTGATAACCATGCCATATGTTGTGTAACGATGGAAAAATATTCAATGGATTATGTGCACCACGTATATATTAACACATGAATGAAATAGTTGATAGTTTTTACAATAATCATACTCATATACGAATGCAAGGGTTCGGGATGGGTATACTAAAACCCAAACCTGAACCCGATACCTAAGAGGATTCTAAAACCCGTCCCAAACCCTATAAGATTTTTGTCCATGAACCCAAAACCCACTAGACAAACCTATAGGATACCCAAACCCGAACCCGAAACTTGATATAAAATTAAAATCATTACACAATAGAATATTTAAAAACGTCATTATAAATGTTTTTTTCATCTTTTTTCTATTTCCGATCGATTCTCACTTTATAGGCCAAGAAAAAACCTCTTATCATTACTCATACAATCCTCTTTATAAAATCTCAACCATTTTCATGGGAAGAAAATCATTGAATGAAATAGTATGGCAAGAGGAGTGAGAGGCTTGAATTTGAGGAGAGTGAGCCAAGACCAAGACTGAAAGTGGCGACCATAGAGTATTAATCTACTGTCCTAGGGTTTTTTACTCATTCTAAATTATTTAATAAAAAAAAAAAAAAAGTAGATTTATAATTAATGAAGCACAGTTGGTTAATTTCAGAAACTGAGGCTAAACATAATATATATATATATTTATATATTTAAACGGATTCGGGTTTTCCAATTGGTTTTGTGCTTATCATAAAACCCATCCCAAAACCTTATAGGGTTTTATTATTGATTCCAAAACCCATCCCAAACCCTGTAGGGTATTATTTTATAAGGTATTTATCGGCCGGATGGATCGGGCACCCTATAAAGACCTACCCGTTTACATCCCTATCCTCATACGGTCATTTATTAAAAAATTATTGATAGCTAGATACTATGTGTAATTGACAGCTAATATCCACCGAATTTTGTAAAGGTGATCTTCTTTTTCTCTCTCTATTTTTTTTTTCTCTTTTCCCCCGTTCTTTCCTTGACCTAATTGATGAGTAAAGTTGCGCGACGGGGAATAAAGCTGATTGAGCTTAATCGTTCTTCATAGTTGCTTTCCACTGAAAGAGAAATCAATAACTATTATATTATTAAACCAAAGTACAACCAGAAGAATCAGGCGCGCCTTTGATCATTTAGGTCCACATTCCACCTTGGATTTTTTTCCAGGTACCGCCAAATTTGTTACCTCAATTTCTGGTAAAATTTTTATTTAATACTTGAATTTTAATATTATTAATTTTATATTCAATCAAAATTTTTATAATTTTTTAATTATTTTTACTATTTTACTAATATTATTTACTCTAATTCCTGATATAGGAGATACAACTTGGCAATACTAAACAATATTAGGTGCATCAATAAAAAATGAATGATATGGATGCTTTCATTTTTATGTTTATAAATAGAGCAAACGGTATTAAAAATATAGTGAATATAACAATAAAAGAGTTTGATTGAAGATTAAACTAACTACTTTAATATTTTGGTACTAAATTTTAATTTTTGTGTAAAGTGTAGTTATCAAATTTGACATTTACCATTTATTATATTGATAAAAAGAAGCAACAATAAGGCCGTTGTTTTTCGAAAAATATCCTCCTTATTATCATTTGTTTATCAGATTGAAATTGAAATGTAAAGAAATGCTTTTTCTTTATGGGGAAAACCTTAAATTTAAAAATACAAAATAAAAAAAAAAACAATTTACTCCTTTTAAAATGAGCAGCCATTTTCCAAACGACTCTCCTTAAATAATACATTATTTATTTATTTATTTACTATATATACTATATTTTATGTAATATTCATTTGAAATAATGTTTTGTATATGTCGTCTTTACAAAATGCAATCAAATGCATAAAAACATAATAGTTTTTTTTTTTTTTTTTTGTTCCTGAAAACTATTGGGGTTCAAATTTAATGATTGTATAACATTATTGAGATAGCTACAGGACAACGGAAATTCTGCCAAGCGCTAGCATATATTTTAGAGGACCAGCAAGTTCCAAAGTAATCCATCCCGTCAAGCTAGTTTTGTCTCCGCTAGAAAGGTAGCAGACAATATTGTTTTAACTAATCAAGTCCTTTATTGCTACCGAAAAATGAGATCCAGATAAAAACAAATGATATAATAGAGTGGGAAATTGGGAACCGTTTGTAAAATTAGAGGTGAGGAAAGCTCATTATGAGTCTCTCATGCTACCTTTGGGTTTTGCGGATGACAATGTGTTAATCGCAAAACCATCATCAGAACAAAGCATGGAAAATTAGAGGAATTTCGAAAAATCATTTATAATTCTTTTGCTCCCATTACATAAAGATATTATACATCTGTTTGTTTCATCATATTATGCTAATTTCAAAATCATATTTTTGTAGTCTATATATGGATGTTTGTCAAGAAATAAATCTCAATGAAAAAATGATAGTTTTACTCGTAAATTAATCAAATAAATACGATATATATATGATACTGATAAAAACCTAACAATCCAAACACACCTTAAACCGAAAGCTTTGAAATTTCTTGTATAATTGAGAAAAAGTAGACACACATTACTAATATAGATATAGTGGATGGAAAGCTAGGTTAGACATCTAAGCAAGGTGGAAAGGATCATATTAGCTAAATCTATCCTTCAAGCACTCTCGACATAATACATAGATAAGTAAATTGCCACAAAAAGTCATAATATAAAGGTGGGACAAGTATTTTCGTTGAATGCTATTAGTGAGAAAGAATTCATTGGGTAAACTAGGGAATGATAGGTACTCTTAAAGTCCATGGAGACCTTGGACTTGCTGTTGGGGATATCCCACATCAGTTGTGGAAGGGGTTGTGTGTTACTTTATAAGTGTGAGGGAAGAGATTTTAGGGTGCAAATATGAGAATCCCACATGGAAAATATGGAGCTTGTGTGAATAGTTTATAAGAAGGAAGACCCATTAACCCATTACCTTAAGGTTTTTTATTATAGATGTGTCTAAAACCCATTTATACAATCCTTCACAAAGCCCATTGCATTTCTCCCCATTGAAGGCATACTCCAGATCTCTAACACTTACTAACTTAGAAAGAGGAAAGTGGTACGAGAACTCAACTCCTCAAAGCAATATATAAAAAGGTCCTCAAAGGAGATCAAATAAGTGGGTCAAGAACATCTTCAAGTTTTTATAAAGAGTTACGTGAGGTCTTGTACCAACTTTTTTAATATATAGAAATAAGGTTTGTATAATAAAGTAGTTGTGGGATTTAAATAGAGGAAAGTTGTGCCGACTTAACCCTTAATGCAATCTATAAAAGGTCATTAAGGAGGATTAAGTAAGTCGATTCAAAAACTCTTCAAGTTTTTATAAATTGTTACATGATAGATACGAGCATGTAAACAATTAGGGGATTTGTACTCTAGGAAATGGAAGGAACATAAATTATTAGATTAATTAGTGAGAGAAAAGTATCAAGTATAGCATGGATAGGGTATGATGATTCCATCCAATGAGGTATAGAGTCTTAAATTTTGTACCCGAAACTTATCTTATGGCACATTATATCCATCTTGTACCATGTACCTTATATGGTAGAAGGTATTCTACGGATCATGTAGATTTTTTTATTTATTTATGAAATCTCTATATTTTTTTTTGTTTCTTTCTTTAGCTATATATTATTTGATATGGTTTCATGTAATATGTAATACTATTTTATTTTCATATATTCAATACAAAAAAATATGTGGATAGAAATTTAAAAATTAAATTTTAAATATCACAAGTTTTACAATATATAAATCTATTTATGTGTGAAAATTAAAACTTGCAACAAATACTTATAGAAGTTTTTTATGTAATATTAAACAAAATTATAAAACTTGTTGCAAATTCCAAAATTAAAAATTTTGGAGCTACTTAAATATTAATTGGTTGTAGAAGACATCTCTATATAATCTGGGAGTTCAAGTATGTACATACAACCATAGTTCTTCTAATATAAATATAATAAGTCATTCCAAAATAAAATAGTACTACAAGTCTTTCTACAATAAAATTTTTCCAAAGGTAGGCTATAAAAATAATTTAGAATAAAAGTGGTCGAAAAAAAAAAAGGAGTATTTTTATTTAATTCTTATATTTAACATTATTTTTTTAGTATTTAATCAGGCAAATACATAATACCCTAAAACTTATATTCTCTTCATTAGAATATAGATTACAAGGCAGGTATAGGGTATGAAGACCTCATACTCATATCCTATCATGTAAGTACAGGTTTCATAAAATATATACCCGTACCTACCTTATGAACCTTAATACTTGTTCAGGCCTTATCCAGTCGAGTAGGGTATGGGTTGGTACCCTCTATGATAGGGTCCCACTCACCCTTACCTGAGCGAAATGATTGAGGGAGCTATACATATCAATGCAATCAATCTAACATTTAGGGACTGTTGGATAGTTGAATCCAAATGAAATGAATATAAATTGGGTTTGGCTTACGGAAAACTTAGACCTTGTAGTATTAAAAGACTTAATATTTGATCAAATGGATTATGGATGCTCTCAAAATGCTTACTTTATCCTACTATAAAGAGATAGTTACTGTTGATTAATTTTATGTTAATTAACACATAGAGAAGTGGGAATGGATCTAATAATCTATTTTCCCTCCAAAGATCAAATTACTATTGTGAACAATACAATATGATAGCATGATAGTAGTTATTGTGTTTGGATTGGAGGAAATTGGGCGAAAGCAAATGAAATAGGGTAAAGTTGTGTGTTTAGCTATCTTTAATGGGGATGAAATTGGATGAAATCAAGAGAAGTGAAACAAAATTTGGGGTGATATTCTTTCCTTCCATTTATGGCATGAAATTGAGGAAAATAAAGAGAAGTTAGTTTCATATCAGTTCCCTTCCCTTTTCTTTACTTCACTTCTCTTTATTTCCATGGACTTCGACTTTGCCAAACACGGTGAAGATTTTTTTTTTTTTTTTTTTTGTTCTTTTGAAGACTGTTCAGTGGTTTGTACAAGTTAAGGGAATCAATTGATGTAAAGTAGCAAGGGAATAGGTATTGTAGGTGGACTTCTTCCCGAAGCGAAGCTAAAGCGCTTTTTAGTTAGAGAGAGGGGAAAGCTTAATTAAAAAAATAGAGTGGCCGAGCCAAAAGGCAAGGCAAGAGAGGAGTAGCCTTCTTTAAGCTTGGAATAAAATAAACTCAAAAGATGGCGCATGGCAAAACCCTATCATTAAGTCAGTGCTTCAATGTCCTATCATCATCACCTCATATGGCATGGAAATGGGAAAAAAATAAATATTAAAAAAAATTACAATTAAAAAAATCCTCTGCATCAAAATACTTTAAAAATTCATGAGAAATATGGATAAAACAAAATAATAAATATATAAATAATTGTTATTACTTAATTAATAAAAGCTAATAAAATTTTAAGAAGGATTATATAACTACAATGAATAGTTTTCAAAACTATTATCACTCACTACTATATATGATCAAATTTGGTTACTTCTATATATACATATAATGTCTAATAAGTCTTTTGTCATCTATAAAACTACTAAGTAGAATAATTCTCAAGAACAGACATTTGACATAACATCAATTCCAAACATCAAAGCCTCAAATGAAAGAATAGCTACATTATAAACATAAAATACCAAACTGAGGTATCTGAAATGAAAAAAATTGACAACCACTTTCTATCAATACACATACGTCTAAACTACTCAAGTATGGCTAGATTTGAGAAGGTAAAAATCTCCATAGCATGATCATTCAATACAATTCAAACTAAAGAAACAAAATATTTGGCTTCAATAATCATAATTTAACATAATTTCCAAGTCCTAATAGCAATTAATTCTTACAAATGTAATCCTATGTCTCTCTCTCTCTCATATATATATATATATGTGTGTGTGTGTGTGTGTCGCAACTATTTATTTAATTGTTCAGTTAATACAAAAAAATCCCATACATATAGTTTATAGATTATTTGAGTCTACTTTTACTTGATGAAAATGATTTGTTGCAAGAACTCTAAACTTACATAATTAAAAGGGTTGTTACAGTGAAGTGAACAAGGTATATGGAAGTGTTTACATGGAAAAAGTCTCATTACAAATATTAGTTAAAGAAAGACACGCGATGAACAAGCATGGGGGGAGGTGCTATAGACAATATTCCCACCATTTGGGACCTCAAAATTGGAACATTAGATAATGCAATAAAGAAACAAATTGTGAGGTGTAAATCAAGATGACAATTTATCCTCTACTTAATTTCCAAAGAGCAAACCATACAACATACTTTACAGAGAAAATTAAATTCCTCAATTTATTTATAAACTTTGGACCCCACTAACATTTTGTATAGAAAAGGGTCCCTTAAACACTCACAAGCATATACAAACGAACTAAGAACATAATTTGTTACAATTCCCATGTCCACCCATTCCATGACAATTAAAATTTCAAGAAACCATGGCAATAAAAATGAAAACAAAGTTTGGGAAAAAAGAAGGAAAAAGAAAAAAAGGAAAATTATCCAAAAGGAAAATTAACCTTAATAAGCATTTTTAAAAATAATTTGTCTACTTGCAATATTTGTAACTCCTAGGTCCTATATTTATTTACGTAATCTTGGTGAAACACGTGTCTAATATTGATTAAAAAAAATACAATTACAAATTATACATAAATAATTATGACAGTAGTATTGCTATATCGCATCTTGGAATAAATATATCGTTAATTTTACTTGTATCTCATGGAACATCAACAATACAACCATCTACTTGTGCCAACTTTTAAAAGTTTGTGTATCACATTTGTAATAGGTGATATTTATATTGTATATGGGTAAGGCGATAATTGTATCGCATATGAGTTGGCCTAATGAAACACACCGTACACATCCCTTGTATTGCATATAGGTCAGGCAATGCTTGCTTGTTATTTTAAAAACGTACCGTATCATTAATATATCACCGTAGGTTGTGCGATACACATATGTGTAGTTCAATTTTATCTTCATCTACATGACTAGATTCCACATTGTTGAGAAAACAAAACTCTTAAACACTCTTACAATGTGCTAAATTTGACGAATTAAGGTTTGAATTTGTTGTTGATTTCTTTGTTGCAAATCGAAGCATGTGTCTCCTACAATCATCTGGTAATTCATCAATCCTCATTATGCTTGTGTTTTCTTAAATTTCAAACAAAACCTTTACATCCGCCAACTATTTGATGAAATTCCACAATCAGTTTTCTTTAATTTTTAATACATGTTTTGTTACAATGATGAGGAGGAGGCTCATTCACTATGCTTCATACTATGATTCTTAGATTTTTTTTGTTTCATCGATATAAATCATGGGTTAATTAACTTTCTAAGCTTTAAGCTGAGTTGTGCTTGCCGTGATAATAATGTATCAATTTTTAGCCAACATGAGTACTGTTTTAACTGGTTTTGAAACAACTTCAATATCAATTTGCTACGATCTTTTTTCGAATGATTCTATTGTTGCTTGAGCATTTTTTTAAAACATAGATACAACGAAGCTCCCCCTTCTATTATTATATTCATTTTCTCCACAAATGTATCTAAGCTGTGCTTGTTGTTCTTCTTAATAGAGATTATTACATTCACTTGGGACCTGGGCTTATTAATGAAAAATAATATCACACAACCTCAGGCTTGAATTCCCATGATATGTTTAATTATGAATTATGGTTGATGGGCTTGATGACCTTAACCGTTTGTCATCATAACTAAGGAATGAAGCATGTGAATTTTGGTACTTAAATAGAGTCACGTTCAAAGGAGTCATGTTATATACAGTTGATACTTGTTGCGATCATACTTTCTAAGCACAATCCTTTTTTATCTATATTGGGTAGGACCAATAGGGAGATTCAAAGGAGGTTGGTTGTAGTTTGCATCCTATAGGAGATCTCTTCTACAACTTCATTAATGGAGGTATTTAACTAATCATATCCATCTTACAAGAATAACTATATAGCTTTCATAGAAATACATGTTGATTGCTAAATTCCCACAATATCTTTAACTACAAATTATGGTTGATAAACTTGATGACCTAGATTGTTTGCTGGCGTTACTAATTTATGGGATTGGAGTGTTTTTTTAAATGATGCACTATCTATTCTAGTCTTTGGTGATTTCAGACTTTTCCATGAAGCTTGCTATAATTGATATTCTAGGAAAATATATGGGACTGTTATATGAATTTTGGTACTTAATTGGCTTTATTTTTTGGCATGAATGAAACTTGTGATGATTGGCTTAAAGTTCAATGATGTGGTGATGTTTGTGAGGTTTAATGAAGATAGCTTAGTTGATAGTTTATTGGTTAGAGAGGATATCAATCTATGATGTTTTAGAGTAATGTCTAGTTCATTGAACTTTAGGTCATTATTTCTTGAGGAAAGAAAAACTCTTAAGTCAATATTGCAAATAATAAGAAACCATCTCCTTGACATAGAAACAATATGGAACTTAGCAGATATGAAAGTCCTAATATGAAGCCGCCATTTGGTATTGAATGTTTGAGCTGCTATTTAATTTATTAATTTGACCTATATAAGGTCAATATTCCATTAATTTGAGCCACATAAGGTCAATAGTCCATGGTCTCCATATCTATACTATTATAGATTGCCATAATACAAACTCAAAAATTCAAGCCAAGTTTCAGTTAGTTAGATTTAAATGATTATAGCCATTTATGTCGATGTTAGAAATACAATAGCAACTAGGAAATGTAGTGTCGTTATCCATTATGTTTATACGAAATGAAACAATCATGCATATCATATATGCACTTTGATTATTTAACATTACACACTAACATGAATGATATATCTTATGCTATTGTTTGTCTAAATGAACAATAGCGATGACATATTATGTTAGAATTTCTATTTTTGCTAATGGCAAGATTTTGTAAGGTCAAGATGGACCATATTATGATAGGGGCCACTGAGGAATATAAAAGTAAGGACAAATATCGATTACAACGGTCTCTTGAACATGTTATGTGAAGAGTTGGGAATTGATCCTCGAGAAAGCAAAGTTAAAATATACCACAAGTAGGTATCAGTCTATAGTCAAACTTATAAAGAAGTCATGGTGAAAAAATATTAGTACTGATGTGGATGTTGAAGCTCTTATTGTTATTGCAAAGGCATTTGGTATGACATGCCTTCAACAACTGTATGTTGAAGTTAAAAATATCTCAACCATGCTTGTGGAGTAAAATATAGTGGGTCAAATGGCTGTACCAAAAAGACAAGTGACACAAGAGTCTACAAATGTTCAAATAAATATAGAAAGGAGCAACAGTTTAATGTCAAAAGTTGAAGAAAATGTTTTCATTGCAAATGATATTAAGGATGAGAAGAAGGAGGCTTTATAAGAAACTAATTTAGAATATGAAGTAATATTTGAGGAGAACGAGATGCCATTTGAGATCGACACGGACTGATGAAAAGAAGTCTCTAGGTAAAAATGAAATTCTTCAGGAAGACATAGTAGAAAGTGCTCAAGCAGACTGATAAACTAATAAAAGTTCAATCCAAGATCCTATTCCATTCCTAAGTAATATGGATGTTGGTGATGGTTATGCATCTTATGAGGAAGAATTCCCTAAATTTGAAGACCTGTGTTTAGGTAATGAAAGACTGAAATGAGGTTTAAAACTAAAGTTGATTTTGTTTATGTGGTGAAAATGTGGCACATAATGAATCACTATAACTTTATGACAGAATCAAATAAAAAGATATGGAATGTTGTTTGTGAAGCTAAGACGACTTATAATTGTGAATGGTGACTTCGTGGGCACTAAAAACATCGAGATGTCGACTTTGTCATTACCATTGCTGATGGTCCACACACATGCACATATAGGAGCTTCAAACAGGATCATCCACAGCTTGACCAGACATTCATGAGCCAATGTTTTTTGGATCAAGTGAAGAATAACTTTGATGTTAAAATCTCGACTCTTAGACATCAGATTAAAGACACGTATGGGTATGTGATGTCGACGAGGAAAGTTAGGGGGAAAAAGGGATAGCAATTGAAGATGTGTATAGAGATTAGGATGAATCATATAATGAATTGCTAAAACTGATGTTTGCTATCAAAAGAACTAACTTACATACACACATTGCATAGAAAGCGCAATCAATCGAAAGTGATAATGATGTGGTATTTGCTAGATTATTTTGGGCATTTGGGCCTTGCTTAGAAGCCTTTAGACATTGCAAGCCTGCTGTCAGTGTTGATGGGACATTTTTGTACAGCAAATATCCTTATAGTTTATTGATTGCATGTTGTGTAGATGGAGCGAATCATATCATTCTACTGGCAATTGCATTGGTGGATAAGGAATGAAGTGACACGTGATCATGTTTCCTAAAAAGGCTTAAAAGATGCATTAAAGTATCGCGCAGTAATGATCACACATTGTGTCTTATATCGGATTGACACAAAGGTATAATAAAAGCATTTAAGGATATGATGTTAGATGGTAGCCCCCTTTTACATAATGGAGGACATGCGTAAGACATATTGCTAGCAATTTCAACACAAAATACAAAAATCAATATTAGAAGAAGCTAGTAATAGTAGTAGGATTTCAAACACAGGAAATAAAATATGAATTCTATATAGAGGAGATAAGGAAGAGACATAACTACTCTAAACTACTTTGAAAACACACCACTTGAGCAGTGGACAGGGCATATGATGGGGATTTCAGGTATGGTTAGATGACAATAAACTTTAGTGAAAGTTACAATGCAGTTTTGAAAGGTGCAAGATCATTACCTGTATCAACTTGATTTTAAAAATTTTCTACATTTGTGTTGGCTATTTTGACTAAAGGTGTAATAAAGCACACAAGGCTATAAGGAAAGGAAAAACTTACTTTAAATGGGTTAAAACTAAAATAGAAAGATGGAGAGGAGTAGCTACTCGACATAATGTGGTTACATTTAGTAGAATGGCTACCATTTTTGAGGTGCAAACAAGAGTCTATTTTACATATTATGGAATAAAGGATGGCCATTGTCATATGGTAAATATTCTCAATAACACATGTAGCTGTAACAAGTAGCAAATATTCAAAATACCATGCTCCCACTCCTTTGCAGCCATGGCACATGTGAAAATAGATCCCATGAAAAAAATTGAAAAATGGTTTTATTAGGAGAATCAACTAGCTTGCTACACAAGCAATTTTCAGCCTCTAGGATATAGGTGGACATGGATAGATGTGGATAATATGCCATGAATGCATCCACACTATGAAAAGGCCAGAGGAAATGGAAGACCAAGAACAAGCAAATTCCATAATGAATTGAACCTGAAGGAGAAACCTACGAAGAATATTTGTGTTTATATTATATGACTGATTACTTCAAATTGAGACAATTTTTATTGTAAAACTAATAAGTCTTACTTTACTTTATACAAATGGATTCAGGACTAGCTGATAGATCATTATTGACCCAGTAGCAGACACATAGGTCACAAATAGTATGGGATGGAGAGGTATAAAACTGGGCTAAATTATGTATAATCAATCTATTTATTTTTTCAATCTATTTATGATTTATTCAATTCTTGCAAGAGCATAGACTTGTGATACGCAAGCGGGTGAGGCATCATTGAAGAATTTGAAGGAGATAAGAGTTGCATATGATGCTCATATAGACCCTTACCTTGAGCTGACTGGATTTTCTAGTAGTTCGTCTACCATATATAATGTTAGATTGGGTTTTGATTACCACATTGGTAGAGGGGTGGAGACTAGAGACCCACACCTTCCATATGCCACATAGAGAGATTACACTTACATTATAGGACATTGTTGTGCAGTTTCGATTACCCATTGATGGGCAGGTAGTAATGGGAAGTACTGCACACACATGGTCTAATGCAGGTAAGTGCTTACTGGAAGTTAGACTGGATAGCAAGATGTTCAATGGTTAGAGGTTAAGGATGATATGGTTGAAGGAGATGCTACTGCAAGGTCTACTAGAGCAGGTGGATGAGATTGTTATCCAGTGACATGAGGGGCATCAACCTATTTCCCCATACATCATCCAACCCAATATATTTTATGTTCCTACCACTATTAGAGGATTTCGAGACAATTAGGGCATACAGTTGGGCATCGGTCTACTTGGCTTTTTTATACAGATATTTGTGTAGAGCTGCATGGACAGGTGCCTATGAGATAAGAGGTGCTTGCATTCTTTACATATATGGTCATGGGATAGATTCCCCCATACGATCCCTCGTAGGACCCTCATGCGTGTACCAGATCAAGGACGACCTCTTACGTTCAGATAGGATGACGTCTTTGATGTCAGACAGACCTCTACACATATATTGCATTGATACCACGAGGAGTTTGATGTCCAAACTCCCTTATAGGTATGTCATACTCCTAATATTTAATTTTCCAAAAGTTATATATAATATAGTTTTCATATACTAAGATGATTTTATATCTTTATACAATTATGTTGGACATCTTACACTTTGGAGATGACACATTCTTTGCCAAATATCTGTAGAGAGGGGAGTGATATCTGGCTAGCTAGAGTACCCCTGATTTGCTTCCACATTGTCTAGATGCACCTACCAGACAGGGTTATGAGATAGTTTGGTGGGATTCATAGTTTTTATAAAACTATGAGATGGATCCCAACAATATACATGGTATTGATCTTAAAGGCAAACTAAGGGAGGACTGGTTGATAAAACATGCTAGTTTTATTACCTAATGGGATGATAGATGACAAAGATTGGTATGGTTATAGCATGATGACACACTACCATCTATAGTCTCTGTCAACTATTATAACAGATATCTTAGGATCACCCGGAGATATATCAATCGCTCAAAAGAATTATTGGCTGCACTTTTAAATTTCATATCTAAAATCAATGGTTAAATATTAATATTTCAATATAACTTATTATTAATACATATGGATGTGTAGACAAACACAATTTTTTAGGATATGAGGATCCATAGATATACAGAAGATGCAAGCTCTAGCAGACTTGAGGATTAGTAGATTACAGGGATATGGAAGAGTTAAATTGTTACACCTAGATTAGCAAAAGTAGAATGAAGAGTTTGTACAGAGATAGGGCTAGAGGGATGAAGACAGGCATGGGATCATGATTAGTTGATGGATGAGGATATGGATATACCTCGACATGCTGATGCAGTTCCATATCTACATCCCCCTGCAGTTGATGCTCCAGACATTCCTGTACATCCACTAGTAGAGCCTGATGCAAATCCTTCTCCTCATCTTCTTATTTATTCTGATCCTATTTGGCCTCTACATATAGATACATCGACTACTATAGATGATCAATCTCACAGTATCACTCTAGCTGAGTGATATAGATCAAGTAGATGAATTGTTTAGAGTAGAGCTTTCAGATCGATTAAGCTATTTGATCATTTTGATGGTAATATGTTTTTGCTAAACAATTTTCCTTTAAGGTTTTACGCTTTATATGATTTATCTGATATCTTAGGGTGACTGAATCTTTATCTGATCCTATTTAAGGTTTCTGGGATTCCAAATTTTTGGGGATCGAGTTTAATTAATTCATATGATATTCTAGAGTTATAAGATTTATTTGATTCGATCTAAGATTTCTAAGATTTTGGTCCGATCTGACACGGTTTAGGATTTTTGCTCTAATGCGAATTCTAGGGTTCTTGATATGTTTGATTTATTTTACTAAAATTATTATTAATTTTCTAATATGATTTCAACCTACAATATTTAATTAATATCATACTTTTTTTTATTTGTGTGTTTGCTTGTTTGCTCTTATAATTATCTTGATATAGTATTTTATTGTACCAAATGATTTGCCAAATAAGTAGTTTGTTCTAATAATTGTAAGCTTTCCTAAGTAAGTAGCCCTAAGTTCCCATTATATTATAAGTTATATTAATATGATGATTACATTTATATTATTTAAATTATAATGATACTTATTACAATAGTTCATTAATATTATGATATTGGTTATAATATATTTATAAAGCATGTGGCATTGTTATAAGTCGGTAAGTTATCGGACTAATATAATATTAGTAATATAATAGTTATTTACAAAATAATTTTGTTTATTTTTATTACAATGTATATTGTTAATTACAATACACTTTTGATACTATTAATATTACTACTACTACTATTGTAAATTGTAGTAATAGTTTATCATGTATTTATTATGTATCAGGTACCCAAAATAACCACGTGATTAAATCGGCAATGGGTATTAATTTTTTAGCTTCTAAATTTTATTTTATTATAATTACTTGTTTCATATTTTGAATATTTTCTTAATTAATAAATCATTTACATGATTTGAGTGACTTCCAAGAGGTGTTGCTTACTAAAGGAGGTGATGTTGTTAGTTTCTTCAAAAGGTTTATTCTTTAGAAATTATTTCCTTAAGAGGTTACTACCTTATGAATAGCTTCTTTAAGGGTTACGATCATCTTTAATTATAAGTTCATAAAATATTTATTTGTGAAGATTATTGGAAATTTACTCGTTAGACATTATTTTAATATTTGATGATATGGAGATATATTTATCTTTATTTGCCAAAGTTAAGGTTTTGCTTGGCGATTAAATAAACTATTTTTATTTGAGAATTTTTTGGGCATATTTATTTTTTTATTTTTTTGAAAATTAATTGATAATTCTTTTAAATTTATATGAGTCTTAATAATTGCTTCTTTAATTCTTTGATTTATTGTTGCTCATCGATTACAAAGAGTTAAGGGAAATTTTTGTTAATGACGATTCGAATTTCTTAAACTATAATTAAAGTATTTATATTTTAATATTCTTAAATTGGGAAAAATTGAAAGTGATCTTTGCAACTTTTCGTGAAACTTCTTTGAGACTTTATATCTTATTCTTGCCAATTATTAAAGTCTAGTTATGTAAAATAAGGGAGTTTACAGTTTGTCAGGGTCGTAATCAAAGCTTGATGTTGGTTAGCCGACAGATGTTAGTTTGTGGCAGTGTTTGTTTGTGGTTAAGGCATTGGAAATTTTTAAAGGTAGCAATGATGGTTTGAGCGATGAGGGTGTGGTGGAGTTATGCGTCATGTGTTGAAGCTTAGTTAAGAGTTAGTGGTAATTGGTCGATGAAAGGCAATCTAGGTGGTAAGGGGTTGTCATTTTGCTTTGAGGCGGTGTTGCATGGTGTTTTGTGATGGTTTGGTTATGGAGGACTTGAGCAGTAGCAATGTGAGTATTAGAAGGCAATTGTTGTCTTTGTTTGGTTTTCTATGTGTGTGTGAGTGGTGGTGATAGGATTTGATTGTTAGGGGTCACAGTGGTGACTGCTGTTTAGAGAGGAAGAGAGGTTAGAGAGAGATTAAGTAGACATGCGAGGGAAGAAAAAGGGGAAACTGTGGTAGAGAGAGAAGTACGCGTTAGAGATGAAGATGGAGAGAGAGTAGAGAGAGAAAGTGAGGGAAAGAAGGAGAACTAGGCGGAGAAAAGCAACAGAGAGTAGAGAGAGAAAAGAGAATTGGAGAGAGAAAAGGAAAAACGAGAGAGAATGTGACTTTTTTTTTCTTTAATTAATTTATAGGTGTCAAACAATTATTGATTAATTTATCCACATAGGATAACATTACTAACGGTGTCAATAGGAGTAGTAAAAATGGGTACAAAATTTTTTTTAGGTACGAAATTGGTCTTCTTAAAAGTTTAAGTACCTAATTATCCACTTTGTCAAAATTCAAGTATCAAAAGGATTTTTTTTTTGCCTTTTTTTTTTTATCAATTGGTTATGAATAAGTTTCCCTTTCTCAACGAATGGTAGAAAACAATTCAATCCAATGATGATAATGCATTATGTAAAAGGTTACACCCACCATATGGAACATCTCATCAAAATATATCAACTAATTGGTTCTAGAGATTGCACCTAATGCATCTTCTAGAATATAGAATTCTTAGGTACAATATCTAGAACCTATTAGTTGAGAGATTTCATATTTTAAACCAATTCGAAGTACGGCTCATAATATCTTAAACTTTTAATGTTACAGTGTATTGATAAACATGTCTACTATATGACCTTTGGTCTTGTAATACTTTATGTTGAGTTGCTTATTCATTGGAGGGTCATGCTTTTGTCTTTGGAGTTATAAAGTTGCTCCTTGCATATATAAGTTTTGTCCTTCTTGGTGGTAATTATTGAGATAAATGTTCTCCTATAGTTGAACTTAATGTTATTGCTAGTTATGTTAATGTAGTAGGAGAACTTTCTGTTTGATTAATACATTTTGCTAAGCTCTCTCGATTCCAAATAGAATTCTCATTAAACTTCGCATTCCTATTAATGATATTTTTCTTAGTCTTTAAATTGTAGATGGTATAGACTTTGGATTGTGCATTATAACCAAGGGAAGTTAGGCTTTGTGTTTTCCTCCAATTTATGCCTTTTAATTGTACTGGACATAACAACTGCTTCCATATATGTAAAGATGTGGCATTGAAGGTTTTCTTCCACTCTAAACTGTAGTTAGTGTCTTATCTTATACATCTTCAACCTAGGATATCTTTGGTGTCTTTCTTCTCTTCTAGCATAGATCTTGCCATTTCCATCACTACTTCATTTTTCCTTTTTTTTCTAGTGTGTATCAAACTATGAGCTAATTTTTTACACCTTTATCTTCACACAATTTGTTGAACATTTTCTTAAACGCATTTCTCCCATATCACTTCTTATTGTTTTAATATAATAGTCATTTTGTTTCTTTAAAATTTTTTTTGAGTTTCTTGAAAATCTCATATACTTTTGACCTTTCATGTACAAGATAGACTTACATCATCCGAGTGTAGTCATCAACAAAAAGGATGAAGTCTTTGCATTTCTTAAAGTATGGTATTCTCATGGGTCTGCACATGTTTGTATTTATAAGCTTTAGTAGTGTTTTAGCACTTCATACCTAACTTGAAGGAAATGATCTCCTATGTTGATTTCCATGCAAGCAACCTTCATAGACATTCACAACTTCTTTTATGATTGATAGCTTTGACATTATGTCTTGTTGAAGTATCTATAACCCTTAGAAATTTAAATCGTCAAGTTGCCTATGCCAATGTAATTACTCTTCCTAATATGCCTTCATAGCCACTTTTTGTTTTATTATGCCATTAGGTTGGGGAATTTCTTCATTGTTGCATCTTAACTTTTACAATCTCCTTAATTATCCTTGTTTTCTTTGTCATATACCTAGTATAGGAGCATCCTATAAAAAATTAGGAGTATTCTCTATCCATTATTTATCTAATGTTGAGCAAATTTGTCTCTAAACTTGGTATCAAGAAGACATTTTTAATTAGATTGTATCTTTCTTTGTCTCAATGGATGTAGTAGCATTTCCTTCAATAATCAATATCTTACCAATGCTAAGCCTAACTTCAGGATCAACCAACATGTCTATGTCTTGAGATATATTTTTATCACTTGTGATGTGGTTACTACAACTATTATCAAAATACAAAATGCATCTTCTTTTCTTTCAGAAATAATATAACAATTATAAAATGGATATTCATTTTTTCTTCAAAATACTTGACATGATTCTTCTCCTTAGAATTGATGATCCTTTGTATGATGGCCACATCTACTATAATTTTGGCACTGCGGTTCTGCTTTTTACCTATATTCTTTTCCATCGTGATTGGTTTCGTCACAAAAATGATATGGTGGATCTTTTCTTATATCTCCTCCATTTTCTTTATTTCCAAACTTTCTATCTTCATATATCCTTTTCCCCATTTTTGAAGTTCAAAGACTTACATATTCATTTAGACTGAAGTGCATTCTTCAGTATAGTGTCATCTTACCCATTCACACTCATTTCATATGCATCCAATTAATCCAATAACTAATGGGGTGCCTAAAATTTTCATTTTCTTGATAGTGTGATTAATATTTTTTTTTTTCAATTACCCTCTAGTTAATAACACATTCTCCATTAACTATCATTTAAAGACACTATTTTATTGATTTTAGTACAATAATCTTTACAGCATCAAATTTCCAAAATTCTAATATTTCAAAATCTTGTCTAGAAAAATGAAATTTTACAAGGCATGCCTGCTCACTTAAAACTCCTCATTCAATGTTGCCTGCTTCACGTGCGTAGCTCCACTAATTTTGAAAAGTTAGATCTGTCAGTGCCAATTAATTGGACATCTTATAACGACTTCTAATCTTTTTCTTTAGTGAGTTTGAATTCAACTAACTCTAACTTTGATACGAAGAGATGCCTTTTAACATGGTAACTCCATCTCATAGACTAGCATAAATCCTCGTTTGATTGACAATAATTATAATTTTCTACTAAGATATCTGAAATGGCACTTGGTTAGTTGATCTGATAGAAAGCATGATATAAGTCATCGGAGTGGGACTAAGTAAAAAATGAAAAGCTTACTTGACTTTTCCTGGAAGCGGCTCTTTGTCAAATATTTTACACTGCAATCATGATCCGAAAAGAAAAAAGAAGAGTTTATCTATCAAGAACTGACTTCTTTCATATATCTTTTTTCATTTTTCTTTTCTAAAAACATATCCTAATTGTACACAAATTGTGGGATGTAATCATGACAGCATTCCTATTTAAAATCCGACCACATTTTTTTTTTCGTATCCCTATGCCAAATTAGCATTTATTTTACTTTATTTTAAAAATTCATTTTGATTATAAACAAAATGTGATTCTATAAATATGGAAGGATCATGATAGGTATTTTCCTTTTTTTTCTTTTTCCTTTTTGGCCAGAAGGTAGTTTCCTGTTTAAAGCTCACTTATTGTAATTGCATATCTATATATTTATATTTATTTCAGAAACTTCTAGTTATGCCTAACTTGTGATCCTATAAATATAGAAAAGGGCTTATTATTCAACTTATTCATTATTTATTTTTTATTTTATTTTCAGACAATATCATGGTTTATATATTAACTTTATGTCTTTTTGCAATTACACACCTAAAGTTTTAAATTGTTAATTTGTACACATCTAAAGTTTTAAATTATTAATTTGTACATTTGATTGAATGTTTAATTTAAAACTTTGGATGTATAATTACAAAACAGCATAAAGTTGATATGTAAACTACAACATCGACCCTATTATTTTTCTTATCATAGTTATAAGTATTGCTGTATATTTGCATATAAACAACATTTATTTTTTTTTGAAAAAAAGTTACCTTTGAAGAAAAGCAATCAAAGATAGAAGTAGGACATGGACTTAGTTTTCCTAAAGAAGCAGATTCACCATTCGCACTCATCTCTTGATTTTCCCTTGGTTAATCTCCATAACCCATTTTTAGAGAATGAGGGTGTCTCATGTAGTTGTTACTATCTTACTCTAATTGAGTATTGAATTCTTTACAGGTCTCATGATATATGAATCCTTAATATTATATCTTGACATTGTTGTCATCATCATCTTTCTCCTAAATTTCTCCCTTATACTTCTCTTGCTTTTTCCCTTGACTTCTTTGCAATTATGCAATGGGATGATGAAGATTGAAACCTACACTTTCTAGTTATATTGTTTCTAGTACACTCTTTCTCTTTCTTTCTCTTTATCTTATTTCTTAATACCATTTCACACTCGGATATAGTTGAATGTTGAATATTTTTGGAATTTTTGCCTCTCTTATATATATACATATATGGAAAAACCCAAGTTTTCAGAAAAGTGAGACTCAAAAACACTTTTATGAGATTTCTTCTATCGGGTTTAGATTGCTGGTTTGGAAACACTTAAGATTTTGACAGATTAGGCAATTTTGATTATCTCTCATCTTTGTACACTTTTCTTCAATAGTGATCGTTTTCTTTGCTTGCTCGTGAGTTTTTTCATCTCCTATTGGAGTTTTTCTTAAGTAAATCTCTAATGTTGTTTTCTTTGTCTCTATACTTTTTATTTAATTGTTTTATGCTATTAAATGTTGTCAATCTTCAACTATATAGATCCTAATGTAGAAGATGCAGTAGTACTCCTCATCAATAGACTGTTGTTGTTATTATCGTCATCGTCGTTATTATTGACATTATTGTTGATGTTGCTGTTGTTATTGAAATTTATGTGGCCTTGTGCTACTTCAACTTCTTCAATGGCGGATTTTGATTTTGTAAGTAACCCTTCAACTATTTTACTAGCCTTATCAAATTTTAGCATAAATTGTATGCTAAAGAATTTATGTGCAACCTCAAGGGATTATCACATTCTACGATCTCTTGGATCACAAGCGATGTCAATCTTTTTATGCCTGTTTTTCTTAATAGATCCACACTTATTTCTTTGATTACTTTCAAACATCCCATTTCTATTATCAATATTCTCCACCATTTTATTTATAAGAACATGTTCATTAGTAGCCAAAACAACTTTTTCTTCTTCAAAGGGTTACACAGTGTCCTTGTTCATGTTCTAGTATTTCTTAAAGAAAAAGGCCATCATAATTTTCTTTATAGGGCTAAAAATTACTAAAAGATGTTTAATGGAAAAAAAATATCAAGTCATTAGATAGAGGTATTCTTTGGAGAAGAGTTTGATCAAGTGATGCTAAAGGGTGATGATCAAAAGTAGACATATTTAAAAATTATATTGTAATGTAATTAAATTAACATGGACCTTTGGTCGGTTGTACTTAGAAACGTGCACCAATAGATGTGTTTTGAGTTCCAAGTGAGACTTGTTTTAAATTATACTTTTTATGGAAACAAAAGCTTGTGTTTCAATACAACTAAGGATGAACTCACTATGTTTTTCTATGTGAAAGAATAAAAACATAGGAAAAGATTGATAGCTGCATTGTTTTTTTTTCCCAAATGAGATTATTTCTCTTTAGAACTAGGAAAACCTTAAGATTGTAAGCTTAAAGCTAATAAGCATAGTACTGTTTTCAAGGAAAGCTAGCTTGATTTGTCAATTTGAAGCAGCTATGTCTAGTACTTCTAAATAGAAGGCTTCAAAAGAACACATATAAGGTTAGATATGTCTGTTCATAAAAACAAGACAAAGAAAAAGAGATGACGGGGGCCAAGGGAAGGAAAGGAGGTCCAATAGGTGAGAAGGTCATTGATTGCAGACACGAAAAGGGAGACAACTTTTTTAATTTGGTGTTTTTCCTTGGAGAGAATAATTAGGTCTATTGTGCTATTTCAAAAAAATAAGGGAAAGAAGAAGAACCATGTTATTCCATTTACTTAATGGGCATAAAAATAAGCAAAATTGCAAATTACCCCGTTAACTTTTATTTAAGTATGGATTCACCCACTGAACTTTCACAATGAGCTATTTGACGTCCTTAAATTTTTAAAAACTAGCACAGTTAAGGACACTTAACATTTTTTATTACAAACAAAATGAGTGAAATGCAAAATACCTCCTTAAATATTCACCTATGTATAGATTTACCCCATAAACTTTCATTTACATGTAGATTTACCTCTCAAATTCATTAAGAAATGTTAATTGCCCTTAATTGTGCTAATTTTTGAAAGTTTAAGTGGTAAAAATGCTCACTTTGAAAGTTAAGGAGAGTAAATCCATACCTTAGTAGAAGTTCAAGGGATAATTTGCAAATTCCCTTAAAAATAATAATGTATTCTTAATAGAGTATGAATAAAGGAATAAAGAATATACTTTAGCCACAATCAACTTTATCAATAAGAAAAATAGCATGCATCCACAATCTTATTGGAATATAGAGATGGCACAATGTGAGGCACAAACCAAACATAAGTATGGTCTATAGACAATACACATATAGAGGAAAAAGATAAATTAAAAGATTGTTTGTGTGGTCATCTAGATTAACATGCCTTGTAGTTGTACTAATATCTTATGGGATTATTTATATACAATCCAATCACATTTTATCTTAACCTACACATAGCATTCAGGTAAACCCTCCATAGGGACACCCCTTTGACTAGTATCACACAATGACAGAAAGAGTATCAATGTCGCTTTCATCAAAAAAGAAAACCCTATTGCTTTTTAATGTTTATATCTATTTTATTGTCTACTAGTCTACATTGTCCATTTTCCATGTGGGATTATATTGGGTGCCTTATGATCATGCATGGTTTTGTAATTGTTTTGGTGTCTCCATTATATAATTAGAATTGACAGAGATAGAAATGTGTTTCATGCCCTAAACTAATTAAGTTGTACTTTGTTGGTATATATATATACATACATGTATATATATGAGATAGTGCAACCCATTTCTACTCATTTCAAATAAAGTGGTTTACTAGTTCCAAAAGACAAAAAAAAAAAAAAACTACTTGCTAGTTTGTTTTGTCTGATTTTAATTTCTAATAGAAGGATTCTATAGCTTTTTTTAATGTTTGGTATGCAAAACCTGTAGACTTTTGGTTGGCTATCTAACTAGCTACTCATCTTACTGATATAGTTATATTATCATGTAGTGGGCAAATAAAATAAATCGAATCAAGGGACTATATCTTACAGTAATGTAGGGGTTGAGTAGGTAATTTAATATATTGTATTCAAGATTGTTCATCAAACTAAATCGAATGCCAAATAAAATCAAATTGAATCACAAAATGCATATCATTAATATTTTAGTTCAATTCATGGTTCCATTTTTAGAGAGCTCAAAAGGTTCATAGTTTGTTTAAGTAACCAAACTATTTAAATCTAAACCTAATTGTTTCTCATTGAAAATTAAAATAAGGTAAATTACACCATAAGATCATAACGTTTGAAGATAAGTTTATTTGAGGCCACAATGTCTGGTGAAGTGTGTTAATTGAGGTCACTATTGACACGGGTTACAATGTGGCGGATCTTCTAAGTTTTAATTAAAATTTTCTCTTGTTAACGAGTGTCAGTGATGATCTTAATTGACCCACTTTTTTAAACATCGTAACCTCAATTGAACTTACTGTGAAATGTTGTTACTTTCCAGTGTAATTTGCCCAATAAAAATATAAGTGACACTATTAAATTTAGACCCTCTAGAGATTTTAATTTAACCTTATTTACCTTTTGCTTTTTTTTCTCCCTTCATCTTACTTTTAATATTCTCAGTCCACTTTTTTTTTTCACTTTTAGTTCTCATTTCTTAAGCAAAATTGCTCATTTTCACTATCACAAAAAATGCAATGTCACTTGATTTAATGTTACATGTAAATTCATGCATAATGTTCCTCAATTTGAATAGGGTAATTGTCACATTTGAAATTTAATCTTTGCCAATTTATGCAATCGGCTATCAAAGTTAAAAGTATAAGTTTACTACCTACTAACTTTTTAAGTTCATTCATAGTACCTAGATGAGATAGTCGATTGCAAAAATAAGTAAAGTTCAAGTAGCTAATTATAAAATTTGAAAAACTTCATATAGTTAATTGCAAAAATGGATAAATTCAATAATAAATTAACACTTTTGAATTTTAGGAAATTAATTGCACAAATTAGTAAAGTTTAAGTGGATATGAATGTAACATTTCCATGCTTAATATAAATATAAAACCTATACTTTAATATATTATATAGGATATAAATTTTTTAGAATACATGTACTCAACAAATAAAATTTATGAAGTAAATCATTTAGAGATGTATTTCATGCCTCAAATTCATACACTTTTGTTGCTATGATCAGGATGGAATAAAGCAACCAAATTTCTACCCATTTGAGATAAAGGGACCAGAGTTGAGTTCATTCCAAAATGTTGGGAAATAATAGTTATTATTTTATTCTGTTTGGTTTTAAATTAGATGAATTTTATTATATTTTTTCATAAACCTCAAGATTACATACAACCAGAGAGTGGGGATTTAAATCTAGTCCATCCTACTTGGAAGACAAGTATTAATACTACTAAACCACAACATCAGTATCTTCCTAAAAATAATGGTGGTTGAATGGACTCAACGCTTTGGGCTATTATGGACAAGGGAGACACTAGCTTGTTATTTTTTCATTGATGGAAGTAAAGGTCTTCATTACCCTACGAACCTATTCTCATGCAATTCCCTCCACGCCACAACCCACGAGGTCTAGATTTTTGTCTAAGCCCCATGTTTCAACTCTTAGTTTGGAACAAACAAGCCAATAAATGTCAAACAGTTTTTAGCCTAAGCTGATAAAGGTCCATGTTGCATCACGCATAAGCCCCCACTTGGTCATAAGCTTATGCTACCAAGCTTAGCATGTAAGGACTGACATAGGGGTATATATGCACATATAAACTACTTGTTATCCATATGAATCTATGACATATTCTCAATATATACATTATATAAATTATGTTAGGGGAAAGGGAAAGAAATACTATTTTAATAAAAAATAAAAAACTATCACCCAAACCAAAATAATCCTAACTTTAGAAAACTTAAAATCATATTTTCAAGAGATGAGTTTGTTAGTAGTTGAATTCATATCTTGAAAGGAATTGTTGAACTTGTGTGTTTCACGTGTGTTTTGATAAGAAAATGAAATACAAAATTAACCACTAAATCATCTTTAAGTTACACTTTATTAGTAAAACAAGTGCTTAATTTGATTTGGATATGTCTCTACTTGTTTCGCCTTGATTTTTTTTTTTTTTGTGCTTTTTATTACAGTTTGATTCAAACATATTTTAAGCCTTATTTTATTTAGAATTTCTTAAGGCTTAAAACATGAAAGTTGTATAACTCTTTCTAAGCTTTCCGCAGCATCTTGAATCACCTTCATTAGATTCAAGATGAGAGAGATTTGACTAATATACAAAACAATGTCGGAGTTGGTAAGACCTAGTGCTCGGATGCTAGATGACCTAGCGTTTGGATGCTAGAACTAGAGATGTCTAGATACTAGAACCTAAAAACTAGCCATTGAAGTCATTAATATTTCACCAAAAATTACAGAAATGTGGGTAAAGACTACAGGACTTGACAATGATATAATGTGGGAGTTGTCCTAAGTTAGTTGAGCTTATTTATTTCATATCAATCTTGTATACACTCTCAAAAGCTTATTTTTTTAATTTGTATTATTTGTAGTAAAAGAGAGGTTTAAGTACTAGTATAGATTTATTATCTTACTATCTATTGTAAAGCACTACTCAATTGTTTATGAGTGTATTAGTAGAATCTTGAGTTGTGCTAGGGTATTTGAGAGATTACTATAAAGGCATAACTCAAGTAATTGCGCTCGTGTTGTTTGTAGCTCTGATAGAGCATTGTGGCTCTTGTGTTGAAAAAAGTGTGAAATCCGCCTTGAGTGAGACATTGCTGTGGACCATAGAGGCTACGAGATGGACGAAACTCCATGTTAAACCCAGTGTTATCTCTTCTATCCCTCACTTTTTTATTATTGTACTTGTTGAAAAATATGACCTAAAATTCACCTAAGCTGTCAGCTTTGATGGGAAGCTACAAGTATCTTAGCCTTCTAAAGTAATGCCCTCTTTAATGTCCTTTAATTTAATGTCCAATAGACGTTTCTTTTTAAATAGAAGGTTACTTTTTCGTTAAAAAGACATTTCTTAAAATAATTTCCTGTTAGTTACATATTCTTTGCATTCTAAATAAGAGTCACCAGCCTTTCTCACAGCCTATTACACACATACATATATGTTGTTGCAGTTAGGGTTTTATATAAAAAAATTTGTATTGAGAGATTTAGAGAGTTTTGATCATATTTGAGTTGTACTCTCTCAATCTTGTACTCCAACTTAAATTATAGTGGATTTCTCCTCCTTTGCTTATGGTTTTTTTCCCGATATGGGTTTTCCACGAAAAATCTTGTGTGTTCTTTATTTTATTGCTTCATTTTTCATTTACTGCCATTATTTTGTCATATCCGATCATAACAAGTGGTATTAGAGCCATCGATTTGATTTTTTATCTTCTCTACAATGGCAACCATCAAGTACGATATTCTTTTGTTGGATCGAAGCATAAGATTTTCGTTGTGGTGGGTTAAGATGCGAGCGGTTCTTACACAGATGGATTTGGATGATGTTTTGCTAGGGTTTGATAAAATGCCTACATCTTGGACATCAGAAGCAAAACAACGTAAAGATCATAAAGCCTTTTCACAAATTCATTTGCATCTATCCAATCAGATTCTACAAGATGTGTTGAAGGAGAAAACTACAGCGGGATTATGGTTGAAATTGGAGCAATTATGTATGACAAAGAGTCTTACTAGTAAATTACATCTAAAGCAACAGCTATACTCTCACCGTTTGACAGAAGGCGAGTCGTTAGAAGATCATTCGACCACCCTTAAAGAGATTGTATCATATCTAGAATCTATGGAGGTGAAGTATGATGAGGAAGATTTGGCTTTAATTCTGTTGTGTTCGTTATCTCTATCATATTCAAATTTTAGGGATACAATCTTCTATAGCTATGATTTCTTACCATGAAAGAAGTTTATGATGTGTTGGCTTCTTTTGAGAAGATGAAACATCTTGTTATAGGATCTGAGCCTAAAGTTAAGGGCCTAGTTACCCGTAGTAGGAGTCAAGATCACCATTCCTGTAGCAATTCAAGAGGAAGATCGAAGTCTTCTAATAGGGATAAACTCTATAAGTATTGTAAGAAGAAGAGACACATAAAGTCTAAGTGTTACAAATTACAAAACAAGAATAAGAGAGATGCTAATAATCAAAAGGGGAAACAACTAGAGAAGCTTGGTGAAGCTGATGTTGTTGAAGATCACAGTAATGGGGATCTTCTTGTTGCTTCTGATGATCCATAGACCAGCCAGGAGTGAATCTTAGATTATGATTGTACTTTTCATATGTGTCCCAATAGGGACTGGTTTTCAACATATGAAAAGGTATCTAAGGGTGTTGTTCTGTTAAGAAATAATGCTTCTTGCAGAGTTGCAGGCATTGGTACAATAAAGTTTAAAATGTTTGATGGCATAGCTAGGATGCGTGGAAATGTAAGACATATTCTTGATTTGAAAAGAAATTTGATTTTTCTCAGTACTCTTGATTCTAAAGGGTACAAATACACAGTTGAAGGTGGAGTTTTGAAGATCAGTAAGAGATCTTTGGTGGTGATGAAAGGATAAAGAAAGACAGCTAACTTGTATGTTTTGTAGGGTTCAGTTGTTGCAGTGATGCTACCATCACTTCTTCATTTTTATCAGATGAAGATTCTACTAAAATTTGGCATATGCGTTTAGGGCATATGAGTGAAGCCGGGATGGCTGAGTTGAGTAAAAGATGTCTTATTGATGGACAAAGTATCAGTAAGACGAAATTCTGTGAACACTACGTGTTTGGAAAGCAGAAAAGAGTCAGATTCACCACAGGTACTCATAAAACAAAGGGCATACTTGAGTACATCCATTCTGATCTTTGGGGACCGTCTAGACTACCATCTAACAAAGGTGTTGTTTATATGATGACGATCATAGATGAGTTCTCCAGAAAAGTTTAGGTATTTTTCTTGAAGCAAAAGAATGATGCTCTACCCACTTTCAAGGAGTGGAAGATAATAAACAAACTGAAAAACAAGTAAATTGGCTTCGCACAGATATTAGTCTTGAGTTTTGTTCTAATGATTTTAATGTTCTGTGTAAGTCTGAGGGAATTTTGAGACATTTAATAGTTCCTGGAACACCTCAACAAAATGGGGTAGCATGACGGATGAACAGAACTATTATAGAGAAGGTCGGGTGTATGCTTTCAAATGCTAAATTACCAAAGTCATTATGGCAGAAGCAACCTCTACAACATATTATTCGATAAATAGGTCTCCTTCAACAACCATTGAGAAGAAGACTCCACTAGAGGTATGGTCTGATACTCCTGCTAATTATTTAGAGTTGAGAATTTTTTGCTGTCTTATATATGCTCATGTAGACAATGGAAAGCTTGAGCCTAGGTCTCTAAGTTGCATATTCCTTAGTTTTAAACTTGGTGTCAAGGGATATAAGTTATGGTGCCTTAATTTGAAGAAGGTTTTTATTAGTAGAGATGTGATTTTCGATGAGAAAGTGATGTTATCTGAGTTGTCTTCAAATACTTCATCTAATGAAGTTTAGTAGAAATCATCTACGCAAGTAAAGTTCTAGATTGATTCATGATCTACTTCAGAGACTACTTCTCATACTAGATTTCAGTCATAGGGTAGTTCTGCCTCTACACTAACATAAGAACAGTATTCCATTGCTAGAGACAAACCTAGAAGAGAATTTAGGCCTCCTTAGAGATATACAGAGGTAGATCTTGTTGCATATGCTCTTAATGTTGTAGAAGATATTGATTCAAATTTAGAATCATCTACTTATTCAGAAGCTGTGAATTGTAATGATTCTGGTAAGTAGATGATTGCAATGTAAGAGGAAGTGGAATCCCTTCAAAAGAATGGAACTTGGGATTTAGTAAAGCTTCCTAAAGGGAAGAAGACTGTTTGATGTAAATGGGCTTATAAGAAGAAAGAAGGAATACCAGGTGTTGAAGAACCCAGATACAAGGCAAAACTTGTTGCAAAGGGCTACCGTTAGATACTAGGTATTGATTTCACTTATGTGTTTTCTCCTATTGTAAAACACAGTTCAATTAGAGCATTGCTAGGTATTGTAGCTTTACATGATCTCAAGCTGGAACAGTTAGAGGTGAAGATTGCTTTTCTGCATAGAGAGCCTGATGAAATTATTTACATGTAACAGCTAGAAGACTTTGTGGTCTCAGGAAAGGAGAACCATGTGTACATGTTGAAGAAATCTCTATATGGCTTAAAGCAATCACCAAGACAATGGCACAAGAGGTTTGATTCATTCATGACTTCTCTTGATTTTAGGAGAAATAATTTTGACAGTTGTGTATATTTCAAGAAATGTGAATGTGGACTTTTTGTTTATCTATTCTTGTACGTTGATGACATGCTGATAGCAGCAAAGAATAGATGAGAGATTGAGAAAGTTAAACTTCAGTTAAGCAGGGGTTTGAAATGAAAGACTTAGGAGCAACAAAGAAGATACTCAGGATGGAGATTATAAGAAATAGAACAAAAGGTACATTGCATCTAAGTTAGAAAGAGTATTTTGAGAAGATTCTTTCCGGGTTCAATATGATGAGTTCTAAGCCTGTCAATACACCTTTAGTAGCTCATTTCAGAGTTTCATCTGCTCTATCTCCAAAGTCAGATGAAGAAATTGATTATATGTCAAAAGTTCTGTATTCTAATGCTGTAGGACCTCTCATGTATGTCATGGTTTGTACACGCCCAGATTTGTCTCATGATATAAGTATCGTTGGTAGGTATATGACAAATCCTGGTAAGGAACATTGGAAAGCAGTTCGGTGGATTTTCAAGTACTTAAGATGCACTACTAATGTTTGTCTACAGTTTGGTAGAGCTAGAGATGGGCTTATCGGTTTTGTGGATTCTGATTTCACTAGAGATTTAGACAAGTGAAAATCTCTCACTGAGTAAATTTTTACCCTTGGTGGCTATGCTATCGATTGGAAAGCCACATATCAGGCTACATTAGCACTATCCACTACTGAAGCCGAATACATAGCTGTTACAGAAGCTTTTAAGGAAGCTATTTGGTTGCAGGGATTATTTGGAGAACTTAATGATGATCTGAAGACTATTAAAGTCAATTGTGATAGTCAAAGTACGATCTATCTCACCAAAGATCAGATGTTTCATAAGAGGACGAAGCACATTAATATATGGTATCACTTTGTATGTGATATTATTGCTCGTGGTGATATTACTGTTAGCAAACTTTGTACTAAAGATAATCCTGCAGATATGTTGACAAAGGCCCTTCCTATAGCCAAGTTTGAGCATAGCTTGGACTTGGTTAATGTTCATTGCTGATTGATACCCTTTAAGGGTTTTGTGGAAGAGATGGAGAATGTTTGGTTTTGATGTTGAAGATTGGAGTTTCTATTGTTTGATTCTGAACTTTTTGTCAAGATAGAGATTGTTGAAAAATATGATCCAAAATTGACCTAAGCTGTTGGCTTTGATAGGAAGTTATAAGTCTCTTAGCCTTCCAAAGTAACGCCCCTTTTAATGTCCAATAGATGTTTCTTCATTAAATAGGAGGTTACTTTTTCATTAAAAAGGCGTTTCTTAAAATAATGCTCTGTCTATTACATATTCTTTGCATTCTAAATAAAAGTCACCAGCCTTTCCCACAGCCTATTACACACACACACATATATATATGTTGTTTAAGTTAGGGTTTTATATACAAAAATTTGTATTGAGAGCTTTAGAGAGTTTTGATCAGATTTAAGTTGTACTCTCTCAATCTTGTACTCCAACTTCAATTATAGTGGATTTCTCCTTCTTTGCCCGTGGTTTTTTTCCCAATTTGGGTTTTCCACATAAAAATATTGTGTGTTCTTTATTTTATTGCTTCATTTTTCATTTACTAACATTGTTTTGTCATATCCGATCATAACAACACTTTATATTATTGTTGTTTACTTGTTATTATGCTTGAATTAGGCATTATGTTCTTAAAAAGATAAAAATTAATGCATAATCCACATTCCTTAGGTGTCACTAGATTCCTTCAATTGGTATAAAAAATAATACTCTAGGATATAGTGCTTAACCACATTTCAAGTTTGTAAAATCACTAGTAACATACTTGAGTTCATGGCAGGACAACCCATAAATAGGTAATCCATATTAATCGGCACTAATTATGCATATTGGAAGTGTAGAATGACAATTTTTATAAAAATACAAAATTTATCTCTATAGAGAATAGTTGAAAATGGTCTTATAGTTATAAAGGGTAAAGATGAAAATAGCTATACAAAGGTGGAAAAAGAGAAAGATCAATTAAATGAAATTGCAATGGATATATTGTATTGTGGTTTAAATCAAAGTGATTTTAGTAGGATTTGTAGATGTAGATTCACAAAAGAAATTTGGGATAACTTGGAAAATACTTATGAATGTTTTACTATGGTGAAAGATACAGAAATTAGTCTTTTGTGTGGAGAATCTGAAAATTTTAAAATGAAGGATAATGAATCTATTGATGATATGCATGATAGATTTGTGAATATTTTGAATCAATTATCAATCATTAGTAAGAATCTCACTAACTTGGAAATTAACTTTAAACTTCTTAGGTCACTATACCAAAGGATTGGGAGGCTAAAAGGACTGCCATTGAAGATGCGCATGACTTTTGAGAAAAATGAGCAAAAAAGTACTTCTTGGAACCCTCAAGACTCATGAATTAATTAAGAAGTAAAGAAAAGAGTCAACCAAAAAGGAAGTTGCACTAAAAACCTCTTTCACAAGCTCAAGTGAAGAAGAGGGAAGCGAGAAAGATGATGAGGAGTTGGATAAGCCCACCAAAAAGTTCACCATGTTATTGAAGGTGAACAAAAAGATGAAAAAAATGATGCCGGTTCTCAAAATCCAAGAAGAAAACGATCATATACTTAAATGCAACCAACCGAGACATATTCAACAGTATTGCCCAAATGCTAAGAAGGGAAGCAAAGGTGGAAAGAACAAAGCATATATGGCCATATGGAGTGATGAAGACTCATCCAACTTGGATGAGGATGTTTGTCTAATGGCCGTAGACGATGAGATATGTCCTACTTCCTCTCAAGTTCCTTATAATGAGATAGTTGATATGTATGATAAAGCATGCAATGAGTTAATTAAGACGAAAAAGAAGAATAGCATGCTTAAGTCCTTAATAAGGAAAGTGAGAGATGAAATGGATATTTTTAGAAATTAGCATGAGGAAATTAAAATAGAAAATGAGAATTGCATGAAGAAATTGAATTTTTGAAATTGGAAAATAATAAGTTGAATGATAAAAATAAAAAGTTAAAAGGAAAGAATGATGAGTTAAGCAAAGTGAATGAAAAATTAAAAATTGAAAATGATTTACTTGATCTTGAAGTTAAAACCGCTTGAAAAGGCAAAATGAAAATTTAAAAGCTAACTTGGATGAAACAAATGCAATTATAGCCAATTGCTCCAAGGGTGAGATGAGGTTGACTACTCTCATTGGAAAGCAAAGAGTTGACTTTAATAGGCATGGGATTGATTACAATGGAAATAATAGTTGCAAACCTCGTGAAGCTCGGTTTATGAAGGCAACTTATGGAACTGATGGCCTCTTTTATAGGTTGCCGAGTTTTAATAATTTATAATCCTATAGTTCTATTCCCAACTTGGTTTGTATAAGTAAATGCACCTATCATCTCCTCAGGGAACTTTAGAAACACTAATACTCTCCAATCCTCCTATTACTTAGCTGATTGATTTATAAATTGGTTATGAGTTATTATTTCTAAATTACGAAAGATTACTCCAATTGACATAAATGGATACAGAAAAAATACACAATACAAGATTCAATAATAGACTTGCTCATCTCCTTAACATGATCTAACAATAATTAGTATTCTAACAATTAATTACCTACAGGAATTCATTAAGTATGTGAATGTTCTTCTCAGAATCATTCAAATCTAATTTTAATTGAATCTACTAGAATCTCTTCTAAGTTAAATGCCTACTAAAATTGCTTTTAAGTCTAGTAATAATCAAGTTCTCATAAAGAAATGCAGAAATTCCCACCATAACATCTCTATTATTTTGAAAAACTGCCGAGTAAATCATATCTATTTAATGGAGCCATCTCTCAATGTTTTCATTGAAATCTATTCAAGAAAGGTGTTGCACGCTTACACTACTCCCTGAATTTGTTAAGTTTAATTTACTGAATCTAAATAATTATTAGACAATTGATAGATTTAAGACCAATTTCATGTTAAGGTGATAAAATAAGTCCTACTTCTCTACTCCTACATGATATAACAATGGTAAACACAAACAACTAACAAAAGAAAAAACATAATTACAAGGAATAAGAAAAGTGGAGAAGAAAATCCCCTTTAAATGAATTTGAATTGAGATATGGAATCTTTTCGATCGAACAACATGAACAACACTTCTTGGACTCTCTCAAGTTCTCCAGGACAACAACTACGAATTGAAGACTTGGATAAACATAATACTCAGTACGAACACACTCTCTCCTTCTTAGAGATTCTATAAGATGTCAGCATCCTAAAATGATACAATGGACATATGAAAAGGTGTGATAATACGTCCCTCTCTTTTTTCTAAATGGGTATGTTGTCTTTTATACCTAAGTTACTTCTTTAAAAGTTACAAGTGAATTAAAGTGGCTATTCACATGTGGCACCCATTAATTACACTGTTTAAAGAAAAGCCAAGAAAGTGCATTTTCAAGTCACATCGAAGTTCACGGCCTTGAAAGAGACCTTAGTAGAGTCCAATCTTCTAAAATTCATGAGTCATGCTTGTGAAACTAACCTTGATGGCTGCTAATCTTACCTAGTTCATGAATCATGCCCATGATAATGACCATAGTAGCCTCTGCACTTCAAAATACCTTCACTCACTAATGTCACGGGTGTGAGATTGGGCTTGGAAACTTATGATCTCCTTAACTTGGTAAATCACATATATGACTTTAGTTCCTACTACCCTGACTTCAGTTTTTTGTACGAATCTTTTTCAATTCCTTCTTTAATCCATCTAAACGTCTTCAATATGTCTCATTGTTACTTGAAATGAAAAAAAAAATATATATATATATATATATATGTATCGATTCTTGCATAAAACATATTAATAAGTTCTAAATTATACTTAATTTTCTAGTATAATCCATGGATAATTTATGCCTATCTGGAACTTGCATCTGGTGTGAAAAAGCTTGGTCAGATTACACACAATCATGCAATAAGAAAAGCAATGCATTTTTGCTTAAAAAAGCAAGTTTGCGTGGGTACTTGAGAGAGAAATTCTTGCTTTACCTAACCCCAAAGGACCTAAACAAAAATGGGTATCAAAATAGTGATTATATGTTTGTAGATATCAAAGTAGGGTTTTCAAGGGTGATGATGAGGTATAATCTCAACTTGCTTGAGTTTGATTTGTAACGTCCTTGATTGTTGAGTTCATAAAGTCTTGATATGTTTAAATGCACATATTTTTATGTTGTAGTGTTTCGGTGCATGTTTCAAGCAAAGTATGCCAAAGTTTGAGCTTGACATGCATGAATTTGGTTTTTCCTGAGTTTTGTGCATAAAAATGGCTTTTCATGGTTAATGGAGCTAAATAAACATGTATAAATGCTTAAGTTAGCATGAAGATGTTTTTAGAAAATTTTGTACACATATTTGAGAAAATCCATATCTTTTAAAATCTTAGCATACACAAGTTTGAGATATATTAATACAGATGAGATGAAATGCATGAAAATGTTTTGAACTAATTTGTGCACTTTTGAAAAATCTCTCATGATAGTTTCTTGTGAATATTTCCCTTTGATAATATGTTTTGTAATTGTCCTTTTTATGAGTCCATAGGAAGAGCAATGTTAATATGCAATTAATGTGTTTGGGAATGAATATGAGGTTATTTTAAAAATTGGGTGTAACTTTTGTTTTCTTATAGTTAAGTATCAAAGTTTTCGAACTTATTTAACAAAATTCTTTTAAATCACAAATGCTTAATTGATTGGGAGTGTTAAATTGAGGAGAAGTTAATTGTGCAAGGGTTATCCTTATCAAAAAGAGGGAGATTGTTGAACTCGTGTGTTCAACGTGTGCTTTGATAAGGAAATAGAATACACAATTAGCCACTCAATCATATTTTTAGTAAAACAAGTGCTCAATTTGATATGAATATATTTGAACTTATTTTGCTTTGATTTTGTTTATGCTCGTTGTCATAATTTGATTCAAATATATTTTAGGCCTTATTTTATTTAGAATTTTTCAAAGCTGAAAATATGAAGTTGTAGATTTCTCTCTAGGTTTTCCGTAGCATCTTGAATCACCTCAATCGAAATCTAAATGAGAGAAATATGATTAAAATATGAAACCATGTTGGAGTTGGTGAGACCTAGGATCGGGACGCTAGAACCTAAAAACTAGTCATTGAAGTCAATGACACTTGACTGAAAATTGGAGAAATGTGGGTAATGGTTACAAGACTTGACAAGGCTATAAATATATGTTGTTTAGGAGTTATACTAAGTTAGTTGAGTTTATTTATTACATATTAAATCATGTATACACTCTTAAAAGTTTATTCTTGTAATTTGTATTATTTGTAGTGAAAGAGAGACTTGAGTAGTACTATAGGTTCAATGTCTTACTATCTATTGTAAAGCACTATTCAATTGTTTATGAGTGAATTAGTAGAATCTTGAGTTATGTCTAGTGTATTTGAGAGATCGTTGTAAAGAAACAACTCAAGTAATTATGTTGTGTTGTTTATAACTCCGATGGAACATTGTGGTTGTTGTGTTGAATAAAGTGTGAAGTCTTCCTTGAGTGAAGTATTGTTGTGAACCGTAGAAACTCGGAGGCAAACCGAACTCTACATTAAATCTAGTATTATCTCTTCTATCCCTTACTCTCTTGTTATTGCACTTTATATTATTGCTATCTATCATTGTAGTGCTTGAACTAGGCATTAAGTTCTTAAAAAAGATAAAAATTAGTACATAATTTGCATTCCTTATGTGTTACTAGATTTTTTCAAGAAGAGACTAATAGAAATCATTCGAACATGTCTTTTAAAGAGATAAGGTCAATGCCATCACATTGAACTTATCTCTTAGAGAGACAGGATTAATCCTCTCCCCAAGAGTCAAATTTGATATTTTTAGACTAACTTGTCTCATTAAAAGATGAGTATATTGTTTTTTGGTCAAACTTTTCTCTTGGAGAGATAGGGTCGACCTACAATTTTTTGCAACACCTGCTCCATTTGTTTCTTGCCCCGAATTACATTATCTTTACAAGTACCAACCAAAACAAGATGAAAAATATTTAAAAAAAAAGTACAATATCTACATCTACTCCAGACATTAATCTTAGCTACCCGATCCGGTCTCCATCAAATACCAACAACTTAAAAACATGTTTCCTCTTTATCATTCAACCATACCTCATCTTTCAGTAATAGAACAAGTAAATCTAAAAAAATAATGTAATGAATATTTCACTAAACCTTCAATGTGTACAAGTATAAAAAAGAAAAGGAAACATCGACAAAGTTGTACATGGGATTGTTAATTGGAAAAAGAAATGAAATATAAGAAGCTACTGCTTATGCCTTCTCCCCCTCCTCCTTTGAAAGAACGTCTGCACCTTCTCTAGCCATGGGTGAGGCTGAACATGCTCCATCGACAAAGTTATACAATGTGGTGTATAGATTAAGGAAATCAAAACAAAAGAAAAAAAATTAAGGAAATTAACACAAAACGGCAATGCATTTGGTAGTTTAAAAAATCACAACATAAGGTAAAGATTAACTTACTTGATTGGAATGGCAAGTGGTTAAATTCATGTGAAATAAGGTGAAAATTGTGCAATTTAAGCTACAAATGCTGCATAATCTCGATTTTTAGAATAGGATTAAAAGAAATAAGGCAAAAATTCGTGTTGATTTGATCGAAATTAGGAAGGGGTAAAATGGATTTAAGGTTAAGTTTATTAGGAAATAAACTTGAATTAATTAATCAATTATTAATATTTATGTTGCTTTTTTAATAGAGAAAATGAAAAGTTGTTTTCCGTTTTGTTTTTGAATATTAAGAGTCAAATATTTCTCTAAATAGAATTCTACTATAAAGATGTGGCACCATTATAATCATTTTGCAAATTTATATTTTCTTATTTTTCCTCTTCCCAACAAAGGTTAGATTTTTGAAAAATCTGGGATGATAGTGTGCTGTTGACATGAAGATGAAGAGGGCTAGGTGTCAGGTATAGCACATCAAACTCCACTTTTGAATAAATGAGTTTCTTAGTAGTTAGATTTATCAGTTCAAGAAATGATGTTAATATCCCTATAGTAATCTTATTTTTTGAACATATGAGTTATTTTATACAATTCGAACTCATCTTTTGAAAAGATAGATTTGAGTTACTTATAGTTAAGGTTATTTGGTTTGAGTCACATTTTCGTAATCTTTTGTTAAAATATTAATTTTTCCCTTTCCCCCATTATGTTATCCATATTATATATAAGCACCTACAATTGTGTTATCCATGTAAATGAGAGTAATAAAATGTAGGGGTTAGTTACAAAAATATAATTTGTATTTTGACTAATTTGTTATTATTATTTTTTTTATAAACAGGTGATCCTGTTTTTACACAAAAGTCTTATTATAATTAATTACTATTGAAGGGATATATGTTAGAGTCTTATTGGTCTAAAAAAAATTAACTTAATAAGGAATATTACTAAATAAAAATAAATAAAATATTAAAATTTATTTTTTAATGAAGAAATTGGAAAAATGTAAAATTTATTTTTATGATCAATAAAATATTGACATTTTCCATTCTAAAAGTATTAAATAATATTGACACTTTTATATGAAACTCGAAGCATCTATTTGTCAAAAAAATAACACAAGTAAAGTATTTGCAAATTGATCAAAACACATATCATGTTTTTATAATTAATCCTAAAATATTTAAAAATCATGTTATCCATATCATCGTATAAGTAGATATAATTTGTATGTAACACAAAATTCTCGCTTTAATGATGAGATAAAGTATATATTTTCCAGTAGAAGTGCATTTATTTTGCGTTGATAGCTTCGATAAAGTTCAATTTATAATCTAAATAACAAAGAAACTCTGAAAAGTTTAAATCATAATAACTAAGTTTTTTTTTCTTTTTTTCCTCTCAATATGGAAATAAATTATCACACTCCTTTCGCTATCAGGAACTCTCAACTTGCATACGGTAAGAGTACACACTACACTGAGAAGCACTAGACACTGGTCACACTACTAGTCGCAGATTCATTTTATTTTCATCTTTCCATTTAAAAGTGCCGTCCTTTCTTATCTATAAATCATTCCAGCTTGTACCCTAAATTGTCTGTCTGTCTTTGTCACTCCTCAATATATCTCTCCAAACTGTACGAATATCTTTAATTAGGGCATGGATGCAAGGACCAACTGTGGTCGGATCACATGGTGTGGGTGGACTAGACTGTTGTAGGCTTTGTAGTCTTATACTACTAGTGGTGCTTTCAAGTTTCGAGGAGGAGATCACTACCGGAAAAAAAGGAAAGAAAATGGCAGTTGAATGATAAAATGATTTGATATTACTAACTTGGATTAACAGGGGATAGGTATAAAGTTATTTTGACCAACAGTAACTGTAATAATGTTGGCATATTAAAAACCAATTACTATTTATAAGTTATTAATCACTTTATATAGTATGCTAATACTATTAAAATTTTCATTATTTTAAAACCATTGTATTTGCATTGCATTCCTTTTGTTCCGGGTTTCTATTATTTATTTATTTATGTTAGGATCCACTATATTTGCTGGTTGAAAATTTATTATCAATTATTTTATGATCTAGTAGTATCATATGAATAACTAGTTCCATTACAAAAAGTAAAAAAGGAAAAAATAAAAATACTGCCTGCCTTTTTTGCTTTTTGGCCAGTACTGTCATACTTGCTGACGCATTTATTTCGCATGCATTTATGGTTTTATACCACCCATTCATTAATGGGCTGCGCCTTGCAATCTACTTATAGTAGAACATACAGAATTTTTAGTTTATTTGCTACCATTTTTGGTTGATAATAATATGCAATTTCCATGCTGCATGATGAGATCAGTAATTCCTCTTTTTGGACCCAAAATATGACGGGATTTGTACAATAATTCGGGTTAAAATCACAAATGCCAGATTAACTTCGTTTAAATTATTTTCAGTAGCATAGGTGCATTTGGTTTATTGGTTTGGTATTAATTTAGCATCTATTTTATGTCTGTTTTAATTAGATTATTTATCAAAAATAAAATATATAAAAAATAGATATTTTTATTTATAAATAGATTTTATAAATTAAATACAAATCAAATATAAATAAAATACTAATAAAATAACTCACTAGAATGATAAACTTTTTATTATCCGCTAACACTGTCAAGTATTGGTTACATAATTATAAATATTTACTGCTCGTTCACTTGATCGTAAATGCATTTTTATTACAGTCTTATTCCTTACAGATAGCTATTACAACGTTTAGTTCATTGAATAGCAATTCCACGATGAATCTTTATTACATAAAATATTGAATAACCATTTTTTATTCAAACTTATGAATACCAATTCAATGTTAAAATTATATATTTTTTAAATATCATAATTTAAATAAAAAATTAACAAAGAAAAATTTTATTATAACTCTATTTTATTTTTTCATAATAAAATTTTATTACAATCTTATCTATTTAACGAAGTGAACAAACCGTTAAAGTGGCTGTTCAAGTAAGTTATGATTGAAAAAGCGTAAGTTTCAAGAAAGGCGTAAATCAGATAGGTTACGGTTTCTACGGTCATGATATGACGATAAAGATATAAAATTGAAAATAACAGCAGCAACATTGATTAGTAATAGCAGTGGAAATAACCAAAATGAAAATTGGATCTAAAAACTAAAAGGAAAAAAAAGGATAATTATAAATGTGTATCCTAAAATTATTAGTTAAATGTAAATAAACTATATATATATAATTTAAAATTCCTTATGATTTTTGAAATTATGTATGTTCCTATTAAGTTGTTGCTGAAACCTAAGATCAATGACCATAAATAACTATTTCTGGATTATTAGAAAAAAATTAAGGGTAGATGGATATGGAAAAGTAAAACTTAAGGTATAACGACACTTTGGTATGTCAAGCTTGATAAATTATTTGATCAATTAACTATTTAAAATTTACAATTGTTAACTTCACTATCTAATTAAACTTTTTAATTCAAATCAACAAGACAACCTATGCTAATTCCATTTAAAACCTTTTGTGTCATATATAAATAAATGATTTATAACAAAGACAAAAGTATCATATATTAAAAAATAAGACGGTTTTATGATTCCGCATAATATACATGTATATATGATATCAAATGACAAACAAGTGATTGAAGACAAGAAGATCACTCAAAGCCACTTAGGAGAGCTGCCGGTCTTCATGGCTACGCCGCCGGCAATAGGCTAGCCTTTATGGTCACAAAATTGTCCGATTAGATTTAGGCTGCTAGTTTATGTTTTACGCGCCCGCCTTCCTATACAAAAATTGAAAGGTTTCCACGTTTTTTTTATAACTAGGCTCTATTTCCTTCTTCTCCAAACCCCTTCCTAAGCTAGAAAACTTTGAAAATTTTCTATCTCAAACTTTTAGAGATGTTAAGAAGTCTATCTATAGTGAACTTGCTTCAAGGAGGACCAAGATTGAAAATCTATGGAGCAATTTAGAGGAGTTTTGAAGATGATCCTAAGTTCTTGTTGAGGATTTAGCATTTTGCAATCAGAAAGGAAGAAAAATCATGATAACAGGTAGGATTGATCATTTTCAATCCTTTTTAGTAATTTAAAAGTGACATCCTTTTTTAAATTTCTTTAATTATAGTAAAGGGAATCAAATTTTAGGAGAAATTTGAAGAAAACCCTAAGATTGGTGATTTTGTGGGTTTACAATCAAAGGAGAATGGTGTGTATAAACTTAGGGTTTGTTTTCTTTTCATTTTAAGGCTTTCGATGATGATAAGGTTAGGTTTACCTTATGAAAACGAGTTTTGAAACAGTTTTGCTTATGTGATCAAGTGTTTTGTGAAATTAAGGTTTTTATTCCTAAAGTTGATTCAGATACGACCTTTCCTTGTTTGCTACTTGTGATTATGGGTTTAGACTCTACAAATGAATCTAGTGCTATGTAGTTTTTAAATTGATCCACTACTTGTCTTTAGCTGGGACTAGTAGATGAAGAGTACCGTTGCTACTAGGATGGTGCCCTAATGATCTGTATGTGTCGTTGTCCCGAGTGGAGTCATGCACAGAGATGATTCCAGTAGCCTAGAAGTGGTACAAGTACGATACCTAGGGTGTGCGGGAAGTACCAAATACCAATATATATATATCAGCGTATTTTATATGTATGACTTGTTTTCATTGAGTCATTAGTTACTTCAGGTTTAAGACCAATTGCAAATGGTTCTAAACTATGATGGTTATTGTCTAATCAAAGATAATAATATGTGTTTGCTGCATTAGTTATTAGGTTGTATGTGAAATTGTATAATGCCTGCTCATGTGCATGTATTTGTGGTTGTAAGCCTTTAAATTTTTTGATATTTTTATTAACCTTCATTGACAAAGAATCAAACAAAATTTCTAATAGCCATATAAGTCAAAACAATGTCTTTAGATCCAGCAATCCCATGCTCCTAATCCTAGAACAATAAAATCAAGATAATCATGAATCATGGTCCGTAGTCATATAGCGAAATATAAAAAATCATATTCGGGAAAATTAAGTTCGTTTCGTATTCGAACAGGATCAGTCTCCAAAATTTGAGTATGGATCCATGGAGTAGTAAAAATATTCTAATAATACTGTTAGACTAGTAATTATATGATAATTCATAATATAACAGTTTTAGAATTTTTCAATAACTAAAAAAATCAGATATAGTCTTTTTACGTGTATTTTTATTACTACTGGTAATTTAATTGTCTTATTTACTATTCATTACTATTCTCTACTATTCATTTATCTCTACTTTTCCTCACAACCTGTGCTTACAGCCTATACACTATTTTCTTACAATTTTCATTTCCAATATAACTTCACATCTCTCACATCTTACTTTTCATTAACAAAAATACAAAAAAATAATTTTTTCTCTCTCCTTCTTCAAGAAGTGGCGCCGGCCCCACCCTCTTTCGCTCTCCATTTATTTTAATTTTTTAAAATTAATTATCACAAATTATCCTCCACTTTTTCCTATAAATATCACCCCTTTCTTTCATTTCTTTCACATCTTTCTTACACTACCATTACTATCCCAAAGTCTCTCCAAAAGTTCTTTCTAGTTTCTTTTTCTTCTATAGGTAATAATCAAAGCTTTCTTTATGTTCATTTGCTTAGTATGAATATAGTGTGTGTTTTCTAAACCCATGAATGTTAGGAAAGTAAAATATATTCATACTTTGTTTTTGTTCATAAATCTATATATTTTTCTTTTATGTTTTCATATTTACATCTAACTAAATATATCTTTGTAGTGATATATCTTTTAGAGCATAAAAGCTTACTTGTTATTACAATTTATTTACTTTCATGTTATTTTAAGATTAGTCTTTCTAGTCTTATACTTGTCCCTATCAAGTCAAAACAATTTTTTTTTCTTTTGGGACTAGTCTATTCTTAGTCTCGGGAAGCCTTGAAGAAGGTAAGGCTTCCAATACTTGACAATTATTATTATGCCTATTTGTTTCTTATATCATTTATTATCTTATCTTGTGATATTCTTATCTTTTTATAAACTACACAATCATATTCATGCATGGCTAATGAGATGTTGTCCAAATAAAAAGAGATCTTTTTATGAAAGACTAAACTCTTAAAATTTTGTCACTTAACAAATATTTTTCACCAAGACTTAGAATGATGTTTTTAACAAATTCAAAATTCCTTTCATTTCAAAAATTTATATAAGCCCACCATGAAATTTCAAACTATTGGTAAAGAAATTTCTTCAAAGTCTAAAATACTTCCTTTTTAAAAACTGACATAGAAATCTTGATATATAGATGATAACTTGATACTATGCCAAATTTTTATCAACTTTCTAAACTAAGAGCTAAATAAGTTTTCAAGAAAAATAAACTTACAAGTCTTAAGAAATCCACTTAGAAAAATAAAATTTATGAACAATCTAAGCAAAATAAATATTCAAAGAATAAACTCATCAAGTACTACTAAAGAAAACTTTCGAAACTCTATTTTTCAATTCCTATAAATAAAGTTAGTAGATAACTTAAAAAGGACCAAACTTTATTTCAACTCACTATTGATAAATTAAAGAATAAAAATATAGAGCACTAAATTATGATCACCCAAGAATTTATAAGTTATTTCAACCACATAAAGAAAAGTTTAACAAATCTAATTTTTCAAAACCTAGGAAAAGGTTGTTTTATGGAAATTAATTAAATGAGGGAATATCTATAGCATCATGCATAAATTATGAGTCTATTTATGTACCAAAGAAATCCTTTTCAAATATATACATATTTGAGTTTTGCTTAACAAGCTTTAGTGAATGAAGGATTAGAAAATGTTATTTTTAAAAGAGGAAATTTTCGTGGTAAATTTGTACCCCTTTGATCCGTAACCCAAAATACTTCTTAAAGTAAAAATAACCTTAGAAATGAATAGATCTTTTCGAGTAGGTAGAAAACAACATATAATATGGGAAATTCCGAGTTAAAATGAGCAAGTTATGGCCATTTTATGTTCGAATTTCCACCAATCCGATTTTTACCGCTATTAGAAGATAGATTTAGAATATATAAGTAGAAATTCTATAAAATGCTCATTTTTCGTATTTCATCTTGTTAGGTGAAGGAGGAACAGATATCGTTTTCCCAGAGGACTACTTCGATTAAGAGCGATCAACATGGAGTGAGATAATCCCTTACTAATTTTATTTACTTAAATGTGTTTGTAAGTAGTGCCACTAGATATTAATGAAAGATAAAAAAAATAAATGTTGTGTGTGAATTAGATGCATGTTGAATGAAGTGGTTGGTAAATAAGAAGCTAAGTATATCGAAAGAAGATTTGATGAATAATTTATGTTCTCTTTCAATGGTATGATGAATATTGGCTTGGTCACCTCTAACTCAAAATTAACAATAATTGGATAAACCGTTATTAAAAACGATTCATGCATGACATATTGTGAGTCGCATCTATTTTTTCGCTATTATTTTTCTAGTGGGAAAACGAGGAGTTGTAGTGGTGGCTAGTATTAGCCGGGAAGTCTATATGGGCAAGTAGGAGCCAATAAGTCTACAAATATTGATGGTCGAATGGGCCATAACCACCCAACCCCCGACACGGAAGGCGTAAAATCCATGCTACACATAGTTTCCGGTTAATCATGTGTATTTTGATTGCTCATGTGAATGTTGCATACACATATGATTGTCTCAAATACTTGTATGATTTATGGAAATATTTTGAAGAAGGGAGTTATCCCACTAAGTTAGTTTTGCTTATACTCCTATAGCTTTTTGTTACGGTTTGATTACTTGTGGTTGGCACTAAGGAGCCCCTTTTGTCAGGTACGAGCCAAAGTTACTAGGAGTCTTTAGAAGAAGTTTGCATATTAAGTTATTAGGTGTAGACTTTTAAGAAAAATCTCTATAGTAGGCTTTTGATATATTTATGTATGTTTTTAAGTTGGCTTAGAATAGCAAGACTTTAAGAATGGGGGAATGCCCCTAAGAAGTTGTAAGAATTTTGAACTTAATGATTATTACATGTTTATCTTTATAAATTCTTGCATGCTTTTATTATCTGTTTAAACATAATACCTCTTTGAGTCTCCTACTATCTTGGAAGCATGCCTTGCACGTAATATCAAAGCTCCTACTTGGCTAAGGTTGTTATTCATCAGTTTTAATATTATGTGTGGCGGACTGCCCATTTATGATATCCTTCGGGTCATGACAATGGTATGATGTACTGGATAATTGGGCTCATTCCTTTTTATTGTTCAAGAATAGGTGATGATCCAGTAGTTTTTTATCTATCGGGCTATGATGTCTATACGAACTATTGGAAAGATGATAGTAAACCTGAATTTCGTGCTAATGTTTAGATATTCTTGTTTGAAGATGATCAGAGTTGAAAATCTTAAGAAGTTTTATATGTTTTTATAAATCTAAAGTTTTATAAGACTTTTTACAATATTATAAGTTTGATTTAAGTTGGCTTTGGTTTATGCCAACTAGGTTATCCATCTGTTATGTGGTTATAAGATTTTTTTTTTTTAACAGGTACCCTTATATACGAGTAATTAGAGTTATATGTTTCATCTTTATGGATTAGTGAAATAATAACCTTAGTGTTTCCTTATTTAGCGAGGATACGTGGCGGGTCATAATGACTTTAGATTAAAGCGTTACATTTTGCCTAGTTAGTTTTTTTAAATAAAATAATTATTTTAATGAAGATATTTACTAATATTATATGTAAATAGTGGAAGTGATATTTCACAAAACTAGCAATTTAAAATTGTCAAAATTTATAATTTTAAGTGGAATATTTTTATTAAAATAATTGCTCCATATACATGATTATATATAATTGATTAGAAAAGCCAATTGGACACATAATTCAATATAGAGTTAAAACAGGTAAGTTGAATAGTCTCAAGAAGTTTAATTGAATAGTAAAATTGAAATTTTAAAAGTATAGGTTGTTAAATGAATAACTAGCCAACTTTAAATAGTACATGCAATAGTAGCTGAACTTAAAACCATGCTTGAGGATTTACACTATGTTTGCATTAAAAGAAGAAAAGGGAATGGAAAAACAAAAGAGGAAAATGCCTTAGTTGCAAACAATGGAAAAGGGGAGGGGAGGGAAGAATTTAAAGGAAAAAAATCTATAAGGAAAATTTTGTCTTTTCATTATTCGAAAAAAAAAGAGAAACGAGAAGTGGAGTCGAGATTACTTGTAAGTTATACAATTTCAACTTCATGATAACTCGAATTCAACTCAACTGCAATTGAGTTGAGTTTAAATTTTTAAATACACGATTTGAGCAACTCATGATCATATCCAGGTTTTAATAATATTTATAATAGAAATTTATAAAACTTATGTTTTTTTCATTTTTAAAGCCTATTTCCATACCTTTTTTCTGCTTCATGTTTAATGGCCTACATCTATTATATTTAAGATCAAATCAACTAAAAATCTTATTATATTCCTAAAACCCAATTTATTTTTTAGTCTAATCCATTTCTCTAGGTTAGTTGAGTCAAATTCGAATTTATTAAGTATTAATTTGCGTTAAGTTTAAGTTTAAAATTAAAAAAAATAAAGCTCGATCAAGTACGAATCGAGCTTAAGCTTCAAAATTTCATTCAAGTTGAGTTTGAATTTGACACCATATAATCTTGACTCGACTTAACTTGATTCGTTTATAGCTCTAAAAAGAATTTAGAAAAGAAAATTTTCATTTGATCCCACTAAAAATAACTACCAACAACAATTTTACCTCTAAAACAAATGTAGATTTCTAAAATATAAGGAATTTTATGGTATTTTAACAAAATGAAAAATCATGTCATTACTAACTTTTATTTCATGGCTCATCCACTTCACTGAATGAATAAAGACTATAATAAAATTCTTATTATGGAGGAATATAACAAAGCTGTAATAGAATTTTTATTCATTAATTTTTTATTTAAATATGATGGTATTTTGAAATAAAAAACAGTACCAATATTGAATTGATATTTATAGATTTGAATAAAGAATGACTATTTAATATTTTATGTAATAGAGATTTATTGTAAAATCGATATTCAGTGAACTAAACGCCGTAATAGCTATTCGTAAAAAATAATACTATAATAAAATTACAATTATAATGAAATAAATAAGTCACAAGTATTTTTCTACATTTCATTATTCTCCGAATAATGGTATTATAAATTTTCGATTATTTTCTTTGTTTATCCACTCTAATCTTTTCTTCCTCCTCATTATCCTCCAACACTTTCTTTCTTTCTTTTCAAATACAGTATGTTCTGATGGTACGTGATCAATAATTTAAAAGGTATAATTACACTTGGTCCGAAATTCAAACGAACATAAACTATAATTTTAATGACTGTCGGGTGGCTTTTTTAGGTGCTTTCATTTCCATACGGCTTGAACTCGGCCTATGCTTGTACTATGTCTGTAGTATAGCAAAGACCAGATTTGTGGTTGAAATCAAATCGAGGGTCTGTTTACATCTACTTTTGCTTTTGTGGACTCCCTTGGGTGCGCATTTTCGATTGAGGGGAGATGAATCTGCTCCCAGAGAAGGTAAAAAAGCATTGTCATTACTTGAAAGGGGTTACCGCTTGGGCAGTGCCTTTTTTTATGGTTTCTTTTCTTTGCATGTGCCATCTTTTTTATTCTTATCCTTAATTGCAACTTTTCCTTGGACTGTGAAGGACGAAAGGTATTGATTCCTCGTGTGGGATTCCAAAAAATTGGAATATCGTGTTGTTAGGTTTATTGACTTGGGGATCGACCATATCTAGTTTGGTATTTATTGAAGCATGTCTGGAATAAAATATTTTATCAAAAAAGATTATAAATAGCGGAAAAAATAACTATATCTATCGATAATTAGGTTATATTTAGTTAGTGGAAATTTAACCGAATCAACTGCTGGGTTGTTTAAGCCATCATCGCGGAAAGTTTACACCCACACCACCCCACCCCACCCACCCACCCCCGCCCGCGCGACACAGACAATGGTAAAGAAGAAAAAAAAAAAAAAGAAAAGAAAAGGAGAGACCTCTCTCTATATCTTAGCTTTTGAGGGACGGCCAAGCACCTTCAACCACTCCTCCTCTCCGATCCTTCATTATTATTTTACTATCTTAAAAACCATAAATTCATTTTTGTTTACTTTAATAGCCATAGATTTCTATTCGAGTGAAAATTTTCAGATTTATCATTTTTTTTTCCTACCATTTGGCTGTCATTAGTTTATCACAATTGATTACCGTACGTCTACTTCGATAGATCTAATAAACATGAAGTGATTATAGCAATTCGGATTTTGGATATCAATGACATTTTAATAAGTGGTTTAATTTTAATTTCGAATTTTGTATTCATAAATATAATTATTATTGTCATCCCCTATTGGATTATGTAATGCCTATCATGGATTTTTTCTATTTGCCAGTATGATGGATTTTGCTCATGTGGATATACTCATCCCTAGGTAGGACACTTCAACTTTAGAAGGGATTAGGGATGTCTCGATTTATCCAATTGAGTTTTAATATTCTAACCGTTTGTTTACGGATTTTTTTACATCGATGAATTTGATTGATGTATTTTAATATTAAATGAAATCCAACATATTGATAGGAAAAAAAAAAAACAAGAAGAAAAAACTATGGTTATTTTAATGGTTCAAATCAGATTGCATAGAACTTAGAAGTGGGGCAAAAAAAAAAATCAACTCAGATAACCAAACTAAACTAAACCAAAATGAGATAACCAAGCTAAAGTAAACCAAAAGAGTTTTTTCTAGCTATTCAGTTTGTAAAATTTTCAAATTGAATTTATGTGTTTATTTAACTTTTCCCTCCATAATTTATAAATTACATAAAGAGATTGGCTTAAATATATGTGCTAATTTTTTAATAAAATTAGCTGTGAATGAACATTTTAAATTTTTTAAATGTATTAAGATTGAATTGAATTATCTCTATATGACCCAATACTTGTTATTATTAAATAAATTTAAAGAGTATTTTTTATATGCTAGTAATGTTATATAAAGGTATTATTCATAAGTTATAAATTATAATTTAATCCATAATCCAAATCTAATCATACCATTGTTAAGGTTTTGAAAAATTTTCTAATCCAAACAGTATGATTTAACATGGAAAGAGGGAAAAAAAGGCTATATTATGATTTGGTGAGAAAATAGAAAAAAGAAAATTATATCGATTCAAGATACTAAAACTATTACTGTAGAGCATTTGGATTAATTTCTTGATAATCTCTTAATCTTTGGAATAAGTTGTATTTCCTTCGTTCTGATTAGCATTTCTCTCTCTTCTCTCTTTTCATTTCATGACTATTTCAATAACAAGTTTACATTGCAAAAAAAAAAAAAAAGGTAAGATTAACTACAACGTTTGCTATATATACCCTTATCCAAATCTTTCAAGGGAATAACTACAACGGAACTGACATTCATTAAACTCCAAGCATCCATGTAGTATATATTTATTCGTGCTGTATATTTGGGATCAATGTTACAGTTGCATGGTGTATGATTTAAAGGATATTGTTAATTCCTTTATACGAGGAGGTTCATAGATGGTACATATGGACTTTAGAAAGAGAGGACCCTTCTTTGTCCTCATATGAATTTCTTTTTTTTTCTTGCCAATGTCCTCATTTGGAATTAGATGAAACATTTGCATGTAAGTGTAAATAAAAGATTTAAATATGACAAAGTTAATACATGATAAGGAGAAATGTGGACAATTTTTTCTATGAATCATATAGGATTATAACAAATCGAGTAAAAAAGATATGGTTTGGGTTTTAGCTCAAATCAAATTTAAAATTTCAAAATTAGCTATAATTTTTTGGATGAAGATTAGAATTTTAAATTCGAACTCAACTTGAAATATCATTTAAGCTTGGATAATTTAAACTAATTTAGAACTTATCTAAATGTTTTTATTCTAATTAAAAAAATATTAGTTAAACTCAATTAAAATTCTAGTATTATTTAAGCAGAAAAATATTAAATTTGATACATAATTTTATATGAAAATTTAATTTGATATTTGAACTTTAAATTAGTCAATCTTTTCATAGCCATTTTGACTATTTTATTAATATCGTTAATTCTATTTATTTACTTGGAAGAGACAACCTGTCAATTTTAAACAAGTTTAAGTGGCTACCTATCATTTAAAGAGATGGTAAAAATATTCAAAAAAATTGATTAGGTATTAAATTAGTTATTTTAAAATTTAAGTACAAAACTGAAGAAGTTCAGATACTAAATTTGACATTTATCCTATTTAAGCTTGTTATAAACTTGATTAAAAATGCAACTTGAAACTTGAAGCTTGACTTAGTTACTCAAATTAAATATCATGAAGTTGAAGGTTGAATCAGTAACTATCCAAATAGCGTACATGTAGGTTCATGGAGAACATGACAAAATTTATGTTTTTAGTTTACATTATTTAAACCATTTATACCGTGCATGTTGTTATTAAACTCACAATTTTACGTAGAATTGTTAGGGGATCAATAGTTTTGAAAAATTTAGAAATGTAAATCAAAACTTAGAAACGTAAGTCTCTACGATTTTTGCAAAATAGTTTTGAAAAATTATAGAAATGCATATAGAAGTTGTAGAAAACTTAGAACACATAATGATGTGAAAAAAAAAAAAAATTAAGTTATTGTTTTTATAATAATTTTTAATTCATGATATAACATATATAAAAAAGAGTGAATGGAGTCAAAATTAATTTATTTTCTATTGTTTTGTTTGAAATAAGTGAATAAATTGAAGAGAATCAAATTTTCAACTTATTAAATGCTTAATTATATAAATGAAATAAATAAATTTTCTTGTAAACTTTACAATTATAACTTGACTTTAATAAATTCTATAAATATAGAACAGGGTTTTCGGGGGAAGGAGGGAGCGAAAAGATTGAGAGAGTGTGTGGAAATCAAGTAGAAATGACAACAAGAAAATACATCATCCTAATTTTAATAGTTGACAAGCTTGCAAATACACAGTTGTATTTTTTATGTTTTAGTTTATTTGACTCAAATAGATAGAATCGGTAAATTTGGTGAAAATCGTAAGATTCTAAAAAAAACAATTCTACTCACTAATCAACTCGGTAGCATCTCCTAAAATTATAAACTCGTAGAATCATATGAGTAAAATCACAATTTTGACAACTTTACTTGTATACACTTGATGACAAACACATATCTCCGCAAACTATGAGTAAAGCTTGTGGTGGGAAATAGATTACGGTCCTATTTGTTATAATGAAATTTTTTTTTTGAAAATAACTTTTCATTTTTCGATATTTGTTTAAAGAAAAATGGGATATTTTTTGAAAATATTTTTCTTTATTTTGAAAAATATAGAATTATTCATAGCTTTTTAAAACAAATAATTTACAAACTATAAAAGCGTAAATCATTTTCTTATTAATCTATAAGCTCTATTTACCAATCGTTTAGTATCTAGTGACATTTTTTATTATTTTTCCTTTAAATAAATTATTTTTCATTGTAAAATAGGTATTTTTTTATATTTAATACATGTGAGTTCCCTTAAAGTATTATACAAATAAAGAAAAATTGTTTTCATAACATTAGCTAGATATTTAAAAATATACTACTTTTTAAAAAAAATATTTTCTATTAACAAATGACTTTTCTCAAAATAAGGACCTGATAAGGTTTCATCATCTCTTCATAGTGGCTTTTGATTGAAAAAGAAATTATCAACTATTATATTATCAAATCAATGCACAAGTAGAGTAAAAATCGCGGGCGCCTTTGGTTAAAGTCAAATAGCCCCACATTGGAGTTCGGACCAGAATTTTCTATAGCAAGAAGGCAAGAACCTCTCCCAATTTTGCCCTTACTAATCAATACTTATCATATATAATGAAGTAGTAATCATCATTTGTTTTATTTAAGAAAATTCATCACTTTATAATACCTTACAAGTATTGATTGGTGGGGACAAAACTGAAACATCAATTTAAAAATAGCAAATTTTAATCATGAACTCCAATATTATTCACAAAAAAGAAACAATTTTAAGTTGCATCTCAGGCAGGTTTCCCCAAGTTAGCATCAATATTCCGTAGAGTCTTATAAATCCTGTATAAACCCATTAGGGTTTTCTTTTTCCTTTTTGTTTTTGTTTGTTTCTAGTGGTCCATATAGGGATTATAACAACCCGAACTTGCCCCATCTGATATGAGAATTTGTAATTTGTAATTTGCAATGATCAAGTAGTTGTAAACGTTGTCAACAAATTGATAGTAACGGAAATTTGCTAAGGAATAGTTACAGAAGAACTTTGTTTTCGAAAAATGAAGTTTGCTACTTTTTCTTTGTTTTAATACAACTATTAAAATATATAAAAAAATGCTACACAATTATTTTAATTAAATGAAGCACGTATAAAAGATGATATCTATGAAGGCATAGATAGGTGTAGACTTTCAAAATTTAGAAAGATAAACCTATTTCATGGACGGTAAGAAAGCACTTCAAAATCTATATTTCTAAGAATACCGTATATTGAAAATATTATATGAAACCAATAAATTTCTTATTCGTTGTCTATAATTAAATAAGCACACGTATATGTATTATTCTATGCTTGTTAATACAACTATAATTACAAAAAATACAAAAACTGAAAATTCCAAAAATTATTATTATTATTATACAAAAAGGTGGTGCAACACAGCAATATAAAAAGGCATATTTGAAACCACTATACATATCGTTAAAACTGACCTCCTTTTTACATTATTAACACCCAACGTTATTTATTTATTTTTAGTTTTTTGGCCGTAACAGCTAACGTTATGATAACTTTGAAGATTTATTTATTATTATTATTTTTTTTTTTTTAAGATAACTTTGAAGATGGAGCTTATCATCTTTGCAGTATTAAAAGACAAACGCTAGGCACAGAACATGTGGAAATTTGAAGAGTCAAAGCTAAAAGAATATAACGGAATTATAGCTTAACAGATGGAAAGCTAAACTTACGAATAATACCTGTGTACGTATTTGACTCGTTCTGAAGGCAGCGAAGAAAAAGACGTAACGGGTGTCATAAAGCTAAAACCGGTGGTTTTGCAGGTCAGGTCGGTATTTGTCTGTTCTTTAAATTTTTTTAATATATATGTCAAATCAATTCATTTTTCATCAGTAGTATTAATAGGTGGTGGTATCTGTAGGTCAAGTATTAAAACGCCCAGACCTAGTCCTAGTAAAGAGTTTCAGAACCTATATAAGACAGTTTTTTTCTTTTTCTTTCTTTTTTTCCTTTGGGCAGCCTATATATACCTAGCTAGTCGTCACCTTTAAAAGTAAATTCAGAGCGATTCTCGAAGTAGAATAGATTGTGAATAGAGTTTTTATTTTTAAAAATTAATTTTTATCATAAAAATTATTATTATAGATTTTATTTATAAAGATAAAAGTTATTTGTCTCGTTAATTTTTTATCATAAAATTTTTATCTTTAGAACTTAATTTTCTTATAAAAGCAAATTTTGAGTTTTGTACAAAAATTTAATTTATTACCAAACTTTAAAAAAATCAATTTAATACATAATCAAACTTATTATAACTATTTTTAATACTTTTTTAATATTTTATTCTGTTTTTAAATATAGAAAAGACAACACATTATTGTATTTTTATTAATACTCCTAGCACTATTTAGTGTGATAAGCTACTTCATCAACTTCGGAAAACTGGTAAATAGAGTTAAATAAAATAATAAAAATAATTAAGAAAACTTTGATTCTGTATTTAATTGAGTTCTTTAAAACTCAGGCACATTTTTTTAATCAAATTTGACCATTTCTCATATGAGATAAACTGGTTATGAAGTCTAGGATGCTTCTATACTTATTACTTGTATTTCTGCGGTGTAGCTACACGAAAAAGGATATGAATGTTCATCTTATACCATATTATATGAGTATGGATTCAAAAAAATTGAAATGAGCACCTATTATATAGTGCTTTTATATCACCTTAGAAATTAGAATGAATATTTGAGAAAATCTTGTAGAAAGCTTCAGTTGCATTTGTAGCATTTATTTTACACGCGTGCTCGTTTTACACGTGTACATTTTTCCCTATATATACAGAGACACACATATTAGCTGTGCAACGGAGTTAGTTGTAGAGTCTATTAAAGGAATTCACAAAATCTCTTTTCTTTTCTTTTTTTTTTTTCCCTCCCTCTTTCGTCTCTATATGCTCTGATTTCATGGGAATTCAACTTGATATAATATGTAGTTAATTTTAAAACATTTAAATAGTTTAAATGAATGAAAAAAAAGTAAATAATGGAATATATTAGATAATATGATAAAATTAATTTAGTAAATATATTAAATTAAAATTTAGTACTTCAAATATCATTTCATATTCCAATTCTTATATTCCCATAAGTTTTGAATTCGTTTTCTTATCTAAAAATATCAATTCTTAAGCCCAAACACAAACCCAAACTAAATATCAATTTTAATAAACTAAACTCTTAAACTAAATCCTATTTCAAGTTATTAATTCATGAAATATAGATTCTTAAATTATTTCCTAATTATCTTTAGTACTTCAAATAATTATCAAAAAGTTTTAAACATAATATCCAAATCTTAAAAACTTTATCCTTTCCTTTCTCTTTTATTTTTTCCTCTGTCGCTTCTCTTCTCTTCTCTTCTCTTCTTTTCTTTTCTTTCTCCTCCCAAAAACAACTCCAAATCTCAAATTTTAAGAAGACTAGAAGAGAAATCAAGGCTAGAAAAGAAGATAGAATGTGAGAATCATGCTATGAGAAGTTTCAACAACTTAAAAGTAATAGTAGTAGAGTAGATCAAGATGCTTGAGTTGACAAACAAGTAAGTTATTGTTTTTCTTTGTTTTGATTGTTGTTTATACATGTATACGACTTTCTCTATCCAACCGTGCTTCTCTTTAATCCTTAAGTGCTTTAAGTGTTAAGTGAAATATGAGTGGAATACGACTAACCTTATCTCGTCATGCTTCTCTCTATTCTTTAACCCAAAAATAAAACACGATGGGAACACAGTTGAATGTATTTGGTCATGCTTCCCATATGCTTAAACACGAGAGGAACACAGAGAGATCTATTTGCCCGTGCTCTACATAAAAATAAATAAAAATAATATAAATATATATAGTATATAGAAGTACATGTAAATGTTAAATTGAGTATTTGCATAACGTTTTACTAAAAAGATAATTAATGAATGAGAGGATATATAGGTTTGCTTTAGTGTAATAATTGAATATGACCTAGTAACTAGATTAAATGATTAATTCTATACAACTTAACTAAGATTAAGTTATGTTATATTAAATATAACATGAAATATAATAGGCTTAACAACTTTTAAACATAGTTTTTAAGTATAAAATGAACTTAGTTAATAAATTTAACTTCGAATTGACTAAATAGACTTTAATGAGCAAAAATGAGTTATAATGGTTAAGTCTCATCAACTTAACTTAGTAATTGAATTAAATGATTAATTCTAATCACTTTGGCTAAGATTAAGTTAAAATAGGCTCAGTAACTATTAATTGGCTTAGACTAATATTGTTAAGATAAACTATGAATAATCAATTAAGTATGTTGTTTAAAACAATTGCTTGTTAAGAAATATGAGTATTTTTTTAAATGAATGATATGATGATGTTTTTATAATAAATGACCATAAATAAAGAGAAAATAAATAATTTGATAGACAATGGAGAATTTTTCTTATTTTGGTAGGATAATTTTCAGTCACGGCGAGGTTCCTACTTAGTATTTGATCAAATAGATTTTTAAAATAAGTTCGATGTGAATGGACAATTAGTTTAAATGCTTATACGAGATTAATTCTTAAACTAATATGGATATCTAATTTATTTTTTGAGATGACTTCTAATATACCCTCTATCTTTGTTTAGAATTTGGATAGTATAATATATGTAGTGATGTACTTGTTATTTGTTTAGGATATGCATCATAAATCAACTAATATTTAAAGACAACTCAATAATTGAGTGTTGCTTGTGCTTGTGTTGTTTGGAAAGCGACAACTTTGTCCGTAGCTGGGCATGCTTGTTAGGCGCTTAAGCCACCTCCTACCATGATGCGATGAAAATTCATAAGTAGCTTAACGAGTAGCTAATGGGGCTAGTGGTATTAGTGTAACGTTTATCTATATCACTGAGAGGTAATATAATAGGGCTAACGTTTATGGGACTGGTTGAGCCTTACTATATCATGGACTATGATGGGTAAAGTGTATATAACACATGTGGACCCTAGATGAGGCTATTTTCCTTTTTAATTAAATACATGAGATATAAATATTTGAGCTGCTTATATCAACCCTTTAAGTAGCTACTAGTACTCAGGACTCCCAGATATAACACCTGTGAACCCTAGATGAGGCTGTTTTCCTGTTTAATTAAATATATGTGATATAAATAATTGAGCTGCTTATATCAATCCCTTGAGTAGCTACTGGTACTCAGGACTCCCAAATTCTTAGAGATTATTATAGAGCGTGAATGCTCCGATGTTGCTTATTTCACTTTAATTTATAGATAATAAATCGTTATTGCTACATTGCATTAGTTTAAGCATATGTGACATCTTGTGTATACTTGTGTTACTGTTGTACTGGGTTTCGACTCATTATTCTTTTCTTTCCAGGTGATGATTTGATGATGATGGCGGTGACGTTGATGATGATGATTGAATAGGGAGTATGAGATGACTCATGAAGAGTTTGTTGAAGAACAAGATGAGTTAGGATCATTGGCTTTTATTTATTTTGTTTTAGAATTGAATTTGTCTTTTAAAGTATGCATGTTCTTTAAGGGCTTCGTTAAGAAGCCTATATGTTTTGTAATGATCTTTCAACTTTTGTTTTACAATAAAAAAGGGTATATAAGATACTTGATGGTATGATTTTGTTTTATAAAAGTTGAAGTACTCGAGTGAATAGAAGTTATAATTATTTTTATAAAGTTTATTTGTCACTACTGTTAAATCTAGTTGTCTCAAGAATCTAATTAAATAATTCCATAATTTAAAACTAACTAGCAAATGTTCATGATAAACATGTTTTTTAAGGAAGTTTGTACTTGTAATACCTAAGATATTATACGTGGTTGAAGACTAGATATGCCTGAATTTAAATTTGGGACATATCGGGTCTTTATAGTATTTCTAATGGATGCGTATGTGGATTAACTTCAAAAATGGTAGGATTGGAAAATAGAAATAGGTTGCTACAGTTTCTAATGGGGCTTAATGATGCTTTTGAACGCGTGAGAAAGCAATATCTTCCCATGGAACCGTTGCCAACAGTTGAGAAAGCATATTATTCGGTACATATCATATTCAAAAACAAAAGCAGTTAAGTGGGTGGATGAATGATGTTGGTAATAATGTTGCTTGTGTTGTCCAAAATAAGCACGTGTGGAAAAAATGCAAAGAAGAATTATCAATAAAATATATCTATTTATAATATATATATCGATGGTGTAGATTTAAGCTTCCGGAATTAGCCGAAAAATATAGATGCGCACCATTAAGCCATATCTCACTTTTCAAATATAATTTAGATTCTTCTCCATAATTTCACCTTTTATACAATTCAATGAAATGGTCATGAGCGAATCCAATTTGTTATTGAGATAGAATAATTTCAAAATTATTACCTAAATTTTAATTACTTTAAATTTATTTCGATTTATTTTTCCAGTGGCATAGTTTTTTGGCTTTACCTATTTAAAAGACAAAACCTCTTTAAAAGAAATATTAGTTATTTAACTGTTTTAAAAATAGTACCTCTTCAAGAATAGTATACTTTTAATAAACTCATGACGTTAGGTACCATTATGGTTTGACCTATTTTAAAACAATAATACTTCCCATGGAAAAAGCATTAGTTACTTTTTTTTTTTTTAATGGCACCCTTTAGAAATAGTATCTCTTTGAAGAAATGCATTTGTTGTTTGAAATCCTTATATCATTGACAGTATCCATGAATGAAAAAACGGGGAAAAAGGGGAAGGGAGAGGAAAAAAAAAAAACATACATAGGAGGGAAGTTGTTGTTTGTATTCTATATATCATCTGAATTGATTGCTATAAATAAAAAAAAAAAAAAAAACATTAAAGATGAAAAGAGAGAAGAGGCCCTTTAGGCTTTACGATACTATGTGTTTGAATCTTTCAAAACCGACGATAATGAATAGCCATGCTTGCCCTTGATTTATTTTTGAATTTTTCTTTATTTTTCTAACAGTAGAATACACACATAATAGCAATGGCTGATGTTGATCGATTTGATGCTTAACCTTTATATAACCATGTTAAAAGCTACATGTAGAGACGGGTCCGACCAAAGAAGATAACAAGAGAGTATCCGAAGTTGTCCCCAGAAAACGAGAAGAGGAGACAATCGAATCAAATATCATAGGAATGGTTTATTTCTCCCGTTAATCCTTTTTCATTTTGGCGGTATCTTTAGACCTTATGATAACCAAAACTGGGTCCCAAATAAAGGGCATTTGTTGTTATGCAGAGTTGAGTTTAGCTTTTTTCATGTCTAATAACAGATGCTGGCTTTTGAATCCTATCAAGACGTCCAAATTCACGTGTACACAAATAGGGGTAAGCAGAGAGTGGGTCTCGGTTGTTGATTGTGTTTGTGTCCGTAACCCCATAATTATAGGTTCTAAAATTTTAAAATCAACTTGTTCTGTATATTGTAGAATTTGTAAGGTAAAGAACTACTGTCAAAACCAACGCACTCTTTCATTGTATTTATATTATATAGAATTTCTAGAATAAGTTACTAGATAAATCTTGAATCAAACTTATTATAAATATATCATAATAACTTGTAATCGTAAAAGTTCAATACATATATATTTCAGTAAGCATCAACTTATATTTTCAATGGCCTAAAGGAAAAAAAAAAAAAAAAAAAGAAGAAGTAAGCATCAGCTTCAATTTCTTTTGAATAGTTTATTAGAATCAGCAGAATTTTTTCAACCACAAATAAATTAATAAGTAGTTTGTTTGTTTTTTTTTTTTTTTGAAACAGTTTAGTTTAGTTTTTCCTTTTTTTTTTTTAATTTGGTTTATCACTCCAATCCAATTATAAATTTTTTTGCCCAGTTCACATTGAAAATTTCCAAGCCAAATTAAGAAGGGCCATACTTTTGGAATGATATGATGCATTATACAATTTGATTCGGTTTTTCCCATCTTGGTGAGTATAAAATCTTAAATTTTGAAAATGAAACCAATACCACGACACAAAAGAGCCATCATATACCTATAATTTATATAAGGTAAATTATATCAAAAGGTATCAACATTTGTGGGTAAGTCTATTTAAGGTATCAATATTTTGAGTGGTTAAAACGAAGAATCAATGTTTAAAGATAAATTTAATTAATGTATTGATAAGTCGTTTATACTCTATTCAATTTGTAAGAATTCACACTTTATCTGATTCATTATTAGATAAATTCATGTAAAATTGTGATGTTGTTTTTCAGCTCCTTAGATCATGAAAAGAAGAAATAATGTGATTTGAACCTGATCTGAAGCAAAACAATAGAGCTTTTTTAAGACAAACTCAAACCATGCCTTGAACCAAAGAACTGAGAACAAGAATACAAGGCAAAAGTACGAATCGCGCCAACGATTATACCTATGATTCAAGCTAAGACAAATTGTGCCTTTGACCAAAATAACACAACTTTTCTACGACCAACATTCAAGGCCACGATCCTTACCTTGAAAAGTGACTTTGTCCTAAAATAGCGTGTGTGAAGATATGCACAAATTTGTTAAAAAGAATATATCATATCAGTGAATCAAATCTTTACATTTTATGTGCGTTCATGCCTATAAATAAATATGTGTAGATGTTGTAACAGTATTGTACCATATATAACAAATTTCTTATGTTGAATAGAGTAAAAGAGCATTTCTAGTGAGAGAAACTTTTCTTTCGTAAGAAATTCAAGTTTTCTGGGTAAATTCATATTAGCTTAGCTTTTGTTGTTGTAACACTTTATACTTAATCAGTAATATTGTTATCTATTATTTCATATTGTTGCTCCTTAATTTGTGTTTAATGTTCATATCCATTGAGATATAATCATTTTAACTTAGGGTTTGTGAATTCAAGACCTATTCATGTGATTTTAACACGTTTTAATTGAATAATGTCTAGGCACTTGAAATTAGTAGCTTGAACCTTAATTCATGAGTTATTGTAGGTGTACCATGTTGATTCATGTTTGATTTTAACTGAACAGATTGAAAATTGTTCTTTTGAATATATTTAGGCTACTAATGAATTGCTCATAATCACTTAGAGATAGGGATGGTAAAACTTTTTATCACTTAATTTTAAATTCATTAAAATAGGTTTTAATCAAAGGATCCTTAATCTTTATGCAGATTTAGATTGTTGATAGCTTGTAAAGGATCTGGTAGTATAATAAGCTAGAGCTCTTGACCTTGAGAGAGACTTTAACTTACCTTAGTGAATCTGATAGTACAAGTATATCCAGCGAACCACTCATTGAGTTTGTCAAGAAACGACATGATAAGGACTTGAAGAAACAAATCCTAAGCTCATTCTTACGTTAATAAACTCATCTTCTAAATTTGCATTGAAAACGTGTATATAATTATAATTAAACTTAGCTTAGTTTTTTTTTTCTTTCAGTTCATATATTTTGCTAAGTTTTTCTTTGGCTTGGTAATAGATTAAAAGTGAGTAAGGTAAATGCTAATGATCCCCAAGGAATATAACCTAATACTTTCTATGTTGCTTTAGTAGGTGTGCTTACCTATACATAGTTGTGTGACCAAAGTTGATAAACAGAATTTATTCCTATTTTATGAGGCTAAAATACACATTTATTGGTCATTTTGTCGATTATTATCATGAATTTAGCACTTAAAATCATTAATTTATGATTTTAAAAAACAAAATAGGTCAAAAATACAAAGTTCAAATGTAAAATGCGGATTGATGGAGTTTACGCTTGCGGATGAGGATCCGAGCCATAAATCGCTCCCGCGAATGAAACTTCATGTTTTTGCATGACACGATTGTGACTCGACCTATCACTAGTTGTGTTAAGATGGAGAATTTGCTTAAGAAGGGACATGACCACAACATGATCTGTTGCTAGTTGTGTCAATTCAAAGAATTGGCCACCAAAAGTTACATTAGAGTCATGTCCCAGTCGTATCGTTCCCACGTCATAAAAAACCCGAACATAATTGAAAGAAATGACTTTTCACTAGTCATGTCAATACAACAGAAAGTTATTTTTGGGAAAGACTTAAAAAGGAAAGTTAGCTTCTTGAGATTCCAAATAAAGATATCTACACTTAAAATTAGAAGGTTGAGAGGCTCCACTTCCAATAAGAAAGAAACCCAACAATTTTCCATTCCAAATAAAGATGTCTTGCTCATCAAGTGCATGCAATTTTCCTAATCTTCAAGATTTTGACTTTCCTCTTTTATGCAAAGGATATTTCCTCTTTTGGGGCTTGAAGAACTTCTATAAGAAAGCAAGATCTAAGGGTAGCAAAGCATAGGTCTACTTATACGAATTTGTATAGGTTATCTTAGTAAGTCGATTCATGTTTAATTTTCTAAATTGTAATTGTAGCATTGTGCTTGATTATCCTTCTTTTTTAATGATGAATACTTCTCCCATGGAGGAGTAAAATTTTTGTTTAGATTTTGATGAACTCTAGGTTGAGTACGTGATTTGTTCATTATTATTTTCAATATGTTGCTTGAATTCTTGAATTAAATATCATTGTACTTTCTTATTATCTTGAATTAATAGTCTAGAATTAGTTCTTGTTTTGATATTCATGCAAATTAATTAAGAAACTGTTTGTGTGATGGATCTACACAATTGAAAGGAGTTGAATGCAATCTTATAATAAGACGACATGATTCTTTAGGATTAGAGTGAAACCTAATAAAGGGATTCTAGATCTATAATTGTTGTCCTGGGAGCTTTAATTAGAAAGAAATTCCAATTAATTAACTAAGGATAGAATTTTAATAATCTTCATAAAGATATTGAATTGCCTTGGAATTCTCTACCATTCAAGAAATTCAACAATAATATTAGAATTATCTTTATGAAATCACATATCACCTAGTGGGGATTCAAGATCTAAACAACCTATACAATTTGGATTATCTTTTATTGACTTGCGTTGTTCTAAATCTATTGCTATTATATCTTGCTGAATCACTCTCTTTTATAGGTTGAATAATAAAATAATAGTAAGTATAAGTACTCATTAGTCCTTGTAGGATCGACACTTGTACTCTAAATTTATACTATTGTCATCAATAGGTACATTTACCTTAAGTATGGTCATAGTAAGACTTGGGTGTAAGTTTTAAACTTGTTATTGATTTTGTTCGCTATCTATAAGTTGAACAAGATTTATTAGCACATGTTTATAAAACTTTTAAAAACCCAACTTCGAGTCCACCAAACCCAAACCAAAGTTGTGTGGTACCGTTGCCAGGGATTGGTGTTGAATTCAATTATTTGAAGCTCAATGAAGCACTATATGAAACCTTCAACTCTATTATTCTAGCCACTATTGCGTAATTTTTTTAACTATTTTAATTTTTGCCTTTAATATTTTTTTATTTGCTCTTTGGTTGTTATTTTTGTTATTTTTTATATATGGAGATTGCATAAATAAGAACTTGAGGAACTTTCTTGGAAGAACCATGGGAAGGCAGATAGGAATCTTCGGCCACACTATTTTGGTCATCACAGAGACTCTTATGGGGTCCCTGATTAGAATTTTCCACCATCCTATCCAAATAAAGCATGGAGTCGTCAATAAAACTGATGCTATTATCATCCAAACCTAACGTTGCAACAAAGATACTTTTATTCTGGATCACATCAGCAAAAGTCCTATGTGGAGAAGTTGTTCCTATCATTCATCGAGAACTCCGAACTCCTTTATAAATAAATAGAAATGGTGATGCAGAGTCATGATAATTCTCTCAAGAATTCAGAGAGATAAACGAACCATGTTATTGAAATGCTCAAAGAAAAAGTTCAAGAAGTGGTTCATGCAGTTACTTTGAGAAGGAGGAAACAATTACAAAAAATGGCAAAGGAAAAGAAAACTAAAGAGAAGGAGAAGGAAAATATTAGTGATGGAAACCAAACTAATAGACCTGAGGATGTAGTGGAATAAAGAAGTGAAGTGGAAGAAAGGAAGAAGGAAGAGGAAAAAAGAAGCATCCCTTATCAAGCCTCATAGCTAAAAGGAGGCGAGATGAAGAACAGTTTAAAAATTCATGGAACTCTTCAAGCAGCTTCACGTAAATCTTCCTTTGGTAGATGCTCTCTCGCAAATGCCCAAGTACGCACAATTTTTTAAGGAACTCTTATCAAACAAGAGGAAGTTAGAAGAGGTTTCCATGGTATAACTTGGGAACGAATGCTCTGCCATGTTTCTTAACAAGCTAGCATTAAAGATGAAGGATCTAGGTAGCTTTGTTATCCCATGCTTAATTGGTAACATGTCTATTGAAAGATCCCTAATTGACCTTAGTGCCAGTGTTAATTTATTATCGTATAGCATGTTAAAGAGGTTAAATTTAAGGGATCCAAAATCAACTAGGATGAGCCTTTAGCTGGGAAATAGGTCCACTAAGTACCCAAGAGACATTATTGAAGATGCATTAGCGAAAGTTAAGGATTTCATTTTTCCAACTGATTTTGGCATCTTGGATATGGATGAAGTGTAAAGGTACCTTTGATCATAGGATGACCATTTGATGCTGTGATAGATGTAAAAGATAGGAAGTTGACTCTACATATAGGAGTAGATGAGATGGTCATTAAACTCTTCGAATGTGCTAAGAAGTCATTGAACACTGATGATGAATGTTTCTCTTTGCATCAGAAGGTTGTTGCTAAGGATGCTTTAGGATTGTGTTTGCAGGGAAGTGATATGAGTAATACAATTTTAGAGGTAGTTATGGAGGTTGAAGCTCATCTTGAGGTTAGAAATGAAGCTAAGAAAGAAGTTGAAAGTAAAGGCGTGAATAGGGAAGAAACAACTCAACATTGAAGATCCATTAGAATCGAGGTTAAAACAACTACCAAGTTTCTTAGAACATGATTTTCTAGAAGCTGATTCGAAGGTCTTGAAGAAGAGTAAGCGAGCTATAGCTTGGAAAATTTTAGACATCCGGGAATCAATCCTTCATATTGCACTCATAAAATTTTCATGGTGGAAGATTATAGGGCTGTAATTCAACCTCAAAGAAGATTGAACCCCAACCTGAAGGAAGTAGTTAAACTTTTGGATGCTGGTTTGATTTATCCAATCTCTAAGAGTGCATGGGTAAATCCTATCCAAGTTATCCTAAATAAACGGGGAATGACAGTAGTACCTAATGAGGAAAATTAGTTAGTCCTAGTGAGAACAGTTAGTGGTTGGTGGGTTTGCATAAATTATCGAAAACTCAACGATGCCACAAGGAAGGATCATTTCCCTCTGCCTTTTATTGATCAAATGCTTGAGAGATTAGCTAGTCATGACTACTATTATTTCCTTAATAGTATTTCTAGTTATTTCCAAATTTCTATAGCTCTGAAGACTAGAAAAGACGTATTTATATGCATATACAAAATATTTGCCTATAGAAGGATGCCTTCTAGTCTTTGCAATGCTCCAGCAACATTTCAAAGGTGTATGATGTGATTTTTTATGAATATATCAAGAATTATGGACGTGTTTATGAATGATCTTTTTATTTTTGGAGATTCTTTTGATACATGTCTCCAAAATTAGGATAAAGTTCTTTAGAGATGTCAAGATACAAATATGGTTTTGAGCTGGGAGAAATGCCATTTTAGTTCGTGGCCATAAAATTTCCAAGAAAGGGATAGAGATGGATGCAACCAAGACTGGTGTCATTGTAAAACTTTCTCCACCAACAATAGTTAAGGCAATTAGAAGTTTTCTTAGTCATGCTGGTTGTAATACCTTGAATTGCAACTAGGTATTGACCTAAACCAAATTTAGCCAATTCTAATACTTGAAAATAATAACTAGTAAAAGTGACAAACCAATGTCAATCACAAAAACTCAGTAATTAGAATAGGGATTAGCAGCTAGAACCTAAATAAGATTAATAGGCTATGAAAAAATCAAACCAAATTAAGGAAAGATACATAAAAATTGAGTAAACCCTCAGAAAAACCATATAAATGTCGCACCTATACCTTAAGAATAAAAGAAATCTCCTAATAAATTTGAAACAAGGACTAATGAAAAAAAATTAACTCAAAAATATGAAAATTGATATAATAAAATTCAAAGAAGTACTTCAGGTAAATGGAAATAAAAGGATCTTAAGAAAAAGAGAACTAAAAATAATAGTAAATAGTAAATGGTAAATTGTAACTAGAAATTAGTATATAGTACATAGTAAGAAGTAAATGGTTAAGAGACATTAGAAATAACATGTAAATACAAAAAGCGAATACAAAAGGTAGAAATAACATATAATATAATAATTTGTGAAGATTTTTACCAATAAAGTTACTATAACCTAGGAAATTACAAAAATTACAAAACTAAATACATATTTCGGTGTGAAACAAACCCTCAAATGCTATGAAAAAAATCAGAAAGAATGTGGAAAACACTGGAAATTTTGGAACATGTAACTAATCCCGATGTTGTGAGACTCGAATAAGGGATTGACCCAGACATGTTAGGGGGTTAAGGGTCGAGGGGTTAAACCAGGGTCAATGGAAAATGATTTTTTATATTATTCATAATTATAAAAAACAAATAAATGAGGTTTGTATAATCTAATTCAAATAATTAAAAAATTTAAACATCAAATTGTTAAAAATTTAGACATATTATATTATTATTATTATATTATGTTAATAAATTATCAATTCATTAAATTAATATTAAGTAAATTTATTATGATAAATCAATTCATGAAAACTTATGCTAACTATTAAACTAAAACAAATAAAAATCTAATAAATTATATATAAATAATAAAATTTGAATGTATAAACATGTATTTTATAAAGCTAAAATAGCTAATGAAAATTTCAATCTAAATAGTGTCATACCAATTTCCTAATCTCAACTACTCTAAATGCAAAATCAACCGTTAGAACTAGGCTTCTCAAAGTGCCTAACTTGATATATGTGCTCCTGCTCTGTCTTATATTTTTGTCTCTTCTTCTTCAGGTCTAAGACCCCAACAGAAATTTAATATAATATAATAGATACTATGATGTAGTCTCCGCATCCAATAGAAACTTGTAGTACATATCCACATAATGAAACCACACTTAGTGTAAATGTAGACCAGAATAGTTCCAATTTCCAAATTCAAATCCCACCTATTCTTCACACCAAAACCGCAAAAGGATTTCATCACAAGTAGGCCAACCAATCCTGTGCGTGCACATCTCGATAGGACCGTATATAAGGTGACCTAGTTCGGCTTCGCATCGACACCCATCATCCATCGAAAAGGAGCCAAGCCGCCATCCCAATCACCAACATCGAAAAGTGCAGCCATCATGGTAGAATACGCGACGACATCTCTGATTGGCATTTCATTGAACACTTTATAAGCATGTCTTATGTTGCTAAGGGAGCTGGCGTATCCAACGATCATGATGTTCTAAGTAACGCTGCTCTTGGGGGATTTTTTTTTCCTTTTAAGCAAGTGGTGCATTCTGACTCGAATGATCCGCACCAGGTCGTCCAAGTATAGCCGATTCAACTAAAAAAGCTTATTTGGTAGGATTAGCCCACTTTTAAGGCCAATTCTGATTGAACCGGATCAAATTGACTTGTCTGATATAATTTTGACTACATTGATTAATCCAAGAAATTTATCTAGATATTTACCAAATATATGTCAAACTATGTGCAAAATTCACCAAAAATCAACCAGCTATTATAAAATTACAAAAAATTTACATAACACCTGTAAACATGTGGAGAACATACAATAAATAATTTTACTATATGATATTCATACTACCATTACCATAAGTTACAATTTTTTAAATATTTTTCTTATTATTTAGTTAATTATAACCAACATTTGCTAAACCACTATTGTAAATACCATATAAGTGTAATATATCTTAATAATCCCTTAACTAACTTTGGATATCTATAACCACATAGATATATTATATAAGCAACAATGTAAGTTACCAATTCGTTATCTCACAAAGCTTGGCCCAAGTTAATAAAGTTTCCTATGGTATAATTACAAAATTAAGTAATACTATAACATAATTAAATTTACCTCATGAACACCAGTTCAACAAATTCTTCAATTTTTTTCCTATAAGTACCTCTCATAAAAATTTCATAACTTTCCTTAGTCATTTACTATTTTCAATAATTAATAAAAGATTATACCAATATTAGGTAATATAAATTAGTATATACTTGACATATTAAAATATAGTAAAATGGTTCTATTTTACATAAAACCATTTAATCATTTTCTAATTTTTTATTATAAAGCTTAGATACTAGCTTGATCAAAGTACAACATATTCTTCTATTTTTCTATAATTACACTATAAATTATAAATTAATTACCTTATATAATACTATATATAACTTAAATCTACATTTATAACTAAAATTATCCTAGCTATTTACTATCAGTGTATTGTCAAAAGAACTTATAGCAAATACTTAAGAAATAATCAACCCCTATGATTAGCTTAAACTAATTTTTACAATTATCTCCTTTAGGATTTATCAATCTAGTCAAGTCTATTATATGGAAAATGGTAAGATCAATCGTATTGCCAAAATCAAACATTTACAAGCCTTTTTAAACTTTTTTTTACTCATTAGGTGCTTCCAAGGAAGGGATCAATTTAAACTGCGATTTCGTAAGTGGTTCATTTATATGGCGATTATAAAAAGGGTATTTACATTAGAATATATTGAAAGTAATAGCTGGTCATGCATAACATATCACATTTCGCATTCTTACTTCCATTAGATATCGACCATCAAGGAAAGAAACTAGATATGTTTCTTCTCGTAACTCATATTAAACTATGTGACTAGAGAGGAGGTCGCAGTATGTCACAAGGAATCAATGGATAGTCCAATATGGTTTTTAGGAGGACAATGGTCCACAACATATTCTTGAATTTGATGAAAGACGTATTCGTGCCAAACCCTTCAAAAACCATATTACAATGGGATTAATTTCTTTAATCTTGATGTACCAGTCAACATCATGCAGATTACATCTTGATTAACTACACAATTCACTCTTAATAACAATAACAATTATTGTGATTTGTCATATAATGTTTATAATTACCCTTTTTTATCAACTTAATGAGCTATGGTTATATGCACATATCCCTGTAGATCTTTTTGCAGAGATACAAAATTCATTATGAAGTATCAATATTGGTTCTAGAAATGGAAGATGAGAATATTAAAGATTATGTGAGGAAAGTTGGAATTATATTACTATAAAGGTATAAATAAAGTATATTTCTTCAGATTATTTGTATTTCTGTCTATTGAGCATCATTTGAAAATTATCAGTTGATTGGTTTAATGAAACAAGCCTTATATATTATACTTGCTAATGATAATTAAGGCTACTAACTATCATTTTTACTTAAAATGTACAATGGGACTGTCTTGATTAAGCTAATAGGATGCGACTATGGTTTATATAGAAGATTTATAAATATTTTTCTCAAAGATAGCTCGAACCTTAAAAAGCTCTTGGAGAAAGATGCACCATTCGAATTTGATAGGGAGCGCTGGATGCTTTAATTTGCTAAAAGATAAACTCAAGCAAGCCCTAATTATGGTTGTACCTTATTGGAGTTTACCTTTTGAGTTAATGTGTGATGCCATCGATTCAACTATTGGAGCTGTGTTAGGGTAAAGAAGAGAGCAACATTTCCAACTAGTTCATTATGCTACCAAAACATTGACTTCAACACAAGCAAATTATACCACAACAGAGAAGGAAATATTAGCTTTCATCTTTTCCTTTGACATATTCAAGTCTTATCTTATCTTTTCTGAAGTCATTGCTTATTTTGATCAGTCTACTTTGAAGTACTTGTTAGTAAAAACTGATGTTGAGTCTCGTTTCATCTGTTGGATTTTATTGCTTCAAGAGTTTGACTTAGAAATTAAAGATAAGAAGGGTTATGAAAACCTTGCTACAAATCATTTTATCTAGACTTGATAACCTTTTTGTAGACTAGTTATAAAAAGAGGAGATTGATGATGAGTTCCCTAAGGAAAGGCTTTATTCGGTTCGCACTATAGATAATAACACTGAACCTTAGTTTGTTGACATAGATATGTATTTGATCGATAAGGAGCTTCCCATAGAACTTGATTACAATCAAAAGAAAAAGTTCTTTTTAGAGTTAAAACACAAATTTTGGAAAAATCCATTTCTTTTTTATACCTACTCTAGCCAAATGATTAGAAGATGTATTTTACATGAGTAACGTCGAAAAAATTTACACCACTTTCATAATGGATAGACAGGTGTCATTATAGTGTAAACAAAATAGCTCACAAGGTTATAGAAGCAGGGTTTTATTGGTCATCAATTTTTAAAGATGTAAAATCATTGGTTGCAAATCGTGATAGTTGTCAAATGATAGGAAACATTTCAAAAAGGAATGAGATGGCCTAAAAATTTATTCTAGCATGTGAAATCTTTGATGTTTGGGGTATTGTTTTGATGGGACAATTTCCTAATTCTTTCGGTAACAAGTGCATTTTAGTAACAGTAAATTGTGTTTCAAAATGGATGGAAGCTCAAGCTTTACCTACTAATGATGTCAGAGTTGTCACTGACCTTTTGAAAAAAGTATTTTCAAGATTCGGATGCTTAAGAGCTATAATTAGTGATAAAGGTACCCACTTTTGCAATGCAAAAATTGAAAAAATTTTAAAAAATTATGGAGTGCATCATAGGGCATCTACCTCTTATCATCCTCAAACAAATGGGAAAGCCAAGGTCTTTAGTAGAGAGCTCAAGCAAATCTTAGTAAAGATAGTTGCAACCAATAGAAAAGAATGGGCAAAGAAATTGAGTGATGCACTTTAGGCCTATAGAACCGCTTTCACGACTCCTCTAGGAAAAATGCTTTATAGATTAACCCATGAGAAGGCATGCCACTTACAAGTGGAGATTGAACATAAAGCATATTGAGCTATCAAGTTGCTTAACTATGATCTCAAGACTGCTAGCAAACAAAGGTTCTCTCGGTTGAATGAATTGGACGAACTACACTTGAATGCTTTTGAAAATAATAGGATATATAAGGAAAAATTTAAAAATGGCATGATGCAAAAATTAGAAACCCAGATGAATTTAAGGAAAGAGACTTAGTTCTGTTGTTCAACTCTAGGTTTAAACTTTTGCCTAGAAAATTCAAGTCAAGATGGTCAGGTCCTTTTAGAGTGAAGAAAGTCCATCACCTTAGTACTATAGAGGTTGAAAACTCTGATAAAGGAACATTTAAGGTCAATAGGTAGAGACTTAAACTCTATCAACAATAATTACAAGATTCAGGAAAGATGAAGGAGTTACACTTGGTGCAAGCTCATTGAGCTTTTGGAGGAGGTTTTGTCAAGTTAATGACATTAAACAAGCACTTAATGGGAGGCAACTGATGTTTAACTTGTCTTTTTCTAAGTAAATTTTCCTTATGTTAGTAAATAAGTTTTTAGATCAAAAGTTGGTCTTAATCATGGTATGATGTTTGGGGTAGAATAAAATCAACTTTCGAGACTGCGAGTAGAAATGCAATTGAAGCTGTGCATAAAAGATTGACAGAAGAACCTTAACCCACTTAATAATTTTAGGTGTTATTCAACCTGTGATTAACTTGCTATGAGTTTCTGATTTTGTCATACCTTTAACCACGGCTCTAACCAAGCCCATAATTGCTACTAATGTTATGGCTCTGTTTGCCTTAATTGAAACAGCTTTAACCAAGGTTCATAAGTAAGGTCACGATTCACAAATGTTCTCAACCCGTGATTCCAAATAGAGAAATTTTCTAAACTTTTGATTCTTGAATCTTGCTTTGCACTTTCATTTATTGTTTTTCCCTATCTGTTTCATCATATTTTAAATATTGAGGGCAATGTTTAGATTAAGTGTAGGGGAAGGGATTAAACAAGATTAAATGAAGGGTTGATGAAAAATTTTAAATAGAGTAAATGCACTTCGTTATCAATTTTTCTATCCACAATCATAGGAAAATAATGAAGTGGTCAAATTTGACCAATTTTTTTCAATTTTTTTTATGAAATCACAAAGTAACTCAGTTGAGCTTAGTATTAAACATCATCATCTCATGAGTTAGCTTTACCTAGTTAAAATCACTCCCTGATATCCATGTGGAGTAGTTTTATATGTTATTTAATTTAAGAATTTAGAACTAAAATTAACTTAATGTCCCTAGTAAGGGTACGCAATTAATTATTAAAAACTTAAATGATTTGTATCCATTCCAATTAGTCATTTTAAGAGCCTTATAGTCTCTAATTAAGGTTTAAATGATGTTTTTAACTTGATGAATTTTCCTTATGCTATCTCTAAAAGTAAAATCAAAATGAAAATGGTCATGAGCGATTGACATAAGTAAGGATTGGTCCCTCAAAGAGCAATTTCTTGACCCCTCTATTAATTTTAAATAAGCCATGAAAGAAATAAAAATATGTTCTATTAATATGAGTAGGACTTCGTCCCTTAGAAGAGTAAGGCTTGACTCATCTATTAATTGAATCATGAAAGCAAGGAAAAGAAAAAAAAAAGTTGTTAGTATGAGCAGGACTTAGTTCCTTGGAAGAGCAAGACTTAACTCTAACAACTAATCAAATCAAATGAAATTGAAAGGTACTTAAAAGGCTAGTTGATATGGGTATCTTGGTCTCTTAGAAGAGCAATGGTTCATCGCCTTTGTCAATCAAGCTTTACTAAAGAAAGAAAAGACACTGTTTGAAAGCACAGATAAGGAAAGTGATTTATAGGATGAGCCAATGTGTATGCCTTCACTTTCGAGTGTAATACCTGGAGAGATGATTAAAGGATGTATACTTATAAATATAAATGGATAAAGTTGATTGAGTCTCTCTTACTTTTCTTTGATCTTTTGAATAATTTCTACTTTAGATTTTGACTTAATCAGTAAAGGTAAAGATTGATTTGATAGGATTTTATGGAGTTATTTGAGTAATAGAATGCTAAGTTTATTGGTGATTGGGTTGACACGAATGAGAAACTTAAGTTCAATTTTGTCAAATTCCATCCATGATTTATTTTTCCTATTCAACGAGCTTTGCCGTTTGGTTTTCACATGATGATTTGCTTGAAGATAAACAAAAGCTTAAGTGTAGGGAATTTAATAAGTTATTTATACTCTATTCAATTTATAGGAATTCATGTTTTATTTGATTCATTATTACATAAATTCCTGCAAAATTTGTGCTTTTATTGTTTAAATGTTGTTTCCTAGCTCCTGAGATCATAAAAAAGAAGAAATAAAGTGATTTAAATTAGATTGGAGCAAAACAACAAAGTTTTTTTAAGACAACTCGAACTGCAACTTCAAGTAATGAACCGACGGAAATAGTACAAGGTAGAAGTGTGAATCACGCTCACAATTATACTCATAGTTCTAGCTGAGACAAATATAAATTTTTAAACTTATTGAATAATATATCTCTATATGTTGTAATATCTCTTTAGATTTTTTTTTTCTTTTGCACTATCATTAAAAACTCTTATGAAATTGTTCAAAAAGTTTTCAATTGATCTTAGGATTGAAAGATTTATATTGACTAACTCATGTACCTAGATTGAGGGATGATTTTTTCAACAATCTTGAAGGATTTTTTTGGGGATGTTACAAAAGAAAATCTAAACAAATGTTATAATATATAAAGGTGTATTATATTCAATAAATCTGAAAATTTATGTCATAAGACAAATGACACTTTTTGACAAAAGTTATTTACAATCAAACTTATGATATATAAATATTTTTTGTTTTATTTCTAAAAATAATATATTGGTTAAAAATCTAAAATTAATTTTCAATAAATTAATACATAGCTTTGTTTTAAATTTTAAACTATTATATCACTTAAAAAAGTAAAATATTAATTTTACATAAATTGATTTGTGAATAGATACTAAAATGCATCAAAATTAGAATATGGACACCAAAATGTAAATAAAACTAGAGTACAGGTACCAAAATATAACACCATTATTTTTCTCGTTAACAGAAAAACTAATTTGATATTAAATTGTAACTATAGGTATTATTGCTAAAATTGAAAGTTTAAAAATAAAATTGCTAAAAATCAAAATTACTAGCACTTCTGGCATCCTTATCGCACTTTCGATTGATTTTACTCTTTAAACTAGCTAATATGTACACTCAGTCTTGTACTTTGAAATTCTAGTATTATTCACAAATCCATTTGATTTACTAAATAATTTCTTATGTACTTAATGAAGTCATTAGTAATTTTTGAGACAATTGTTATCATCAACCCTAGCTGTAGGGAATCCATAAAAAAAAGAAAAAGAAAAAGAAAAAGAAAGCTAGAGTTGTGATTGTTTAATCAAAATGCACTATTTCATTTAATAAAGCCAATTGCATTTTGGTCACGTGACTCTTCCTAAATTTCGCCTCTGGCATTAGGAGTGAGCAAAAAGACCAAATGAACTGAACCAATCCAAATCGAAAAATATGATTTTTTTTTTCTAATGGTTTGGTTTAAAAATTTTTCAATCTGTAAATTTATGGTTTGGTTTGAAAGGAAAACCAAACCAATCCATAAAACCAAACCAAACTGTTTTAGAAAAATATAATAATATTTTACTATATGTTCATATGATTTCATCTAATATTTATTATTTGATAAAAATTGATTAAAATTAACTTGTTCGTTTTTAATTTTTTTTTTAGGCTTGTGATATACATTTTTTCTTGATTATGAACTATTATTTTTTAAATAGGTTTTAACTTTATAAAGTATGAAATTTATTTATTTAGTTATAAACTCTTATTATGTATTAATTGTTTAATATATTTTGTCAGCGGATCATTTTATTCGTTGATGAATTTTGTTGATAGATGATTTTTTATTTTAGCTAAATTTATTGGTAAATAATTGACTTGATGGTTCTATTAAAAATTAAAAATTATGACTTATTATTTGTTGGTTGGTGAATGTATTTTATTAATGGATATGATTTTATGATTAAAAGTATAATGAATTTATAAAGTATTTTTTGTGGTTTATAATATAAACTTTGTAAAATGATATAAATATTTAAGTATCTACACAAATGTAAAAAAACTAGAACAAAGAATTTTTTAAGTTAAAGTTTTGATTTAATCCGTAATCCAAACCAAACCAAACAGTTATTTAATGGTTTAAAAAATTTATTATTCGAACCAAATCGTTACTTAATGGTTTGGTTTGAGATGGAAAAAACAAATAAAAACCAAACATAAATTATAGTTTTGTTTGATTTTAGAAAAAATTGAATCAAACCGATCCATATCTACCCCTATCTGACTCCTATTGCGAAATCGCACATCTATGGTTGCGATTTTTCAGCCATACTTCATAAATTCGTTTCAATAGAAAGGTTTTTTTAAACATTAAAAGAGAGGAGAGGCTGATGTTTTCCTCATATTATTAAACAACAATCCTATCTAATGAATCGCGCACAAGTTAGGTTTTCCTATTTATTTATTTATTTTCAAACTAGTGATATAATTATCGCATGTCATGATTGAATATCTTTTTTTTTTTAAATAATCATTTAAAACTTATGTCGGGCATTCATCATCAAATTAACAACTTCACTGCGTCTATGTACAATTTTATATATTAGGGTACTTGATTGTGGTTAATCCAATGAAAATTCCACTGGAATCAAAGTGGAAATGCTTTATTTCAGCATCGTATCTTTAGTATGATGAAATAAATTAGTTGATAATCATAATTGATTTTCTTCTCTCTCTCTCTCTTTTTCCTTTCCTTTTTGGTATTTTTGATTTTATATATTTTTAAATTTTTAATCCTTGCATAGAACGGGTTTCGAGCAACGCACAGGCAGCACAGATTCTCTCCCTGGTGAATTTGACATAAAAGTTCTTTAAGATTTTCCAGAAATCATACGCATGCAAGAAGAGAATTATTACGAATAAAAAGTGTACGGTAGAATGCCACCATGAAGTTCTTTCCAAGAAAATCTTGAGTTAATGCCTTGAAGAAGTAATAATGATTTTAATTAATGTCATTGAGCTTTGAGCATATGAACCACACAGTGATTAAAAACTGAGAAGTTATTGAAGGGATGTATGATGAGCAGAGTTAAGAAAATTATTTTAGGGTTTTTAATAAATTTTAATTTACTCAATAACAAGATCAAGATGATAAGAGTTTTATACAATCATGATTAATTTAAAGGTTAAAACATGATATATCATGATAATTTGTATGAGATCTTAATCTCAAGTTCGAAACCTAATACTATGAATGTTTTTTTGGGTATTTACATAGCACAAGGTATTATTACCTAGCATATGGGTTTTGTCGGATGGTTCATATGCGCAAGGTTGCCGATCCTAATTCGGCCGTGCTCGTCTGTCATAAGAAAAAGAAAAAAATTGTAAGAATTTTATTTATTTATTTTTATTTTCATTAGAACCTTTTTGTTTTATGCCGCCCTTATATTTCAAACCAACCAAATCTAACGCAAGGAAAATCGAGAGAAGGCTGGGTTTTGAAAATGTATGTTCTCTCCTGGATGTCTTAAAAGAGCCCCGAAAAGTATCTCTAATAGTACGAGTAGGTATATCTACTGTACCCTGTTTGAAATGTACAACTTTCTAAATTTGAGTATATGCGAAACCATCATATGGCAATTGGCATCATTAAAGAAGTACCCTGTTGAACTTAAACGATATATACTGTAAAAAAGACAAGTAAAATTTTCAATTGCATTATTACGTATATTTTATTCAAAATTTTAAAATTTTAATAAGCTATGTACATTTTTTACCACAATGAAGGAGGATCCTTTTCATTTCGACTTCACACTTAAATGATATTTTAAGTTTGTTTGCTTTCTACTACAGTATTTGTTATTACTTTGGACCATTTATATATTTATTTGTTTTCTATTTGGTGGAACATAAAATTTAAAATTTAAAATTTAAAATATCTAATCTATTTTTCATTTATTCATCCGCTATTATTAGCCCACTTTGTGAAAACAACCATATGAAAAACTTATTACTTGGAGCCAACTCTATGGCTTTTAATACCTATATAAAGCACATATAATAAAATAGGATATAAAGTGCAACCGTTGTTTTCTAATACGTGAGCTATGTGAGAATAAGGAAAAAGTAACGTAACAGTAGCAAAGAAACCAGCATGATGAAGTTGAGGAAGAGTTGAAGTAAAGTGAGATAAGTCTCTGCTATACTCTGAATTCTATTATAAGGACCTTATATACAAGGAAAAAAAATGTAACTAGCTAGTAGAACATCAACTGTATACTTGTCAAGCTATCTACTATTCACATGTCCTATGAATAAGAAGAAACAATACATCTCTACAGCCCCCTTTTAGGTTGGAGCTTCTCGGATGCTAACTTGGAAAAAAAAATTAAATATGCTCAATTGATGGCAATTTGGTAAAAAGGTCAGCAAGTTGAGAAGAAAAAGACACAAAATAAGGTTCAAGAAAAGCATCATTAATATGATGTCGAACAAAATAGACATCGATATCAATATGCCTTGTTTTCCCATGCAAACACAAATCCTGAGCAATAAGAATAGCAAATTTGTTGTCACTATTCAAAGGAATGGGCAAAGTAATAGGAATGTGAAGATCATAAAGAATATATGAAGTTCATAAAATCTCTTTAGTAGTGAAAGCTAAAGTACAATGCTCAGCTCTAGTTGTTGATTACTTCTTGCATCTTCAAGAAATCAAATTGGAGCCAAGCAAGAGTCAAAAACCAGGTAAGGAATGATGATCAAAGGAAGAAGAATCCCAGTCTGCATCGCAAAAGGCATAAAGGTCTAAAGAGGAATTAGCCGAATAAAACAAGCCAACACTAGAAGTTCTTTAAGGTAGTGAATAAGATGCAATGTCGCCTGGTAATGATCATGATAAGGACGAGATAAAAATTAGCTAAGATTATGCACAACTTAACAAATATTAGTTCTTGAGAGTGTCAAGTAAAGAAACCATCTAATAAGATGTCTATAAGGCAAATGATCATCAAGAAATTAGACCGGAATCCTTTGTTAAACACAAACCATAAGGTAAAGGAAGAGATGTAAGCTTGTAAACCTATTGTGCCAAGATCTGAAAGATAACGAAAAATGAACTTGTGCTGATTAAACACGGTATCTGTACTATTCAGACAGATTTCCAATCCAAGGAAGAATCCTGCTAATCTCAAATCTTTAATAGTGAATTCCTTTTCTAAGGCAACTTTTAGGGAAGCAATTGAATCATCATTGTTGCCTGTAATCAACATATCATTCAAATAAAGAAGAATGACACAACGAGTTAGCATGGATAGAACTAGAACACTCAATGAGTGAATCTCAAATACACAACAATTGCACTTAATGCAATGACTAGAGAATTCTCCTAAATTTACGGTTTCAAAGTGAATATGATATGAATTATTTGTAATAAATCTAAAAGACCTATTTATACTATTACATAAAACCCTAAAACATAAATAACAAATGCAATATTTTAAAAGGAAAATCCTAAAAAGGTAAATAATAAATAAGATATTTACTATAATAAATACAAATAAATCGTTTGACAAATCAATAAACAAAATTGAACTAAAACAACGTGGAATCTACGTGATGCAAAGCTGCAGCTTTGTCTTCAACACTAGCGTGCCAGCAGCCTTTGGTTTCAACATCGATGGCCTTAGGCCGGCTTTAGCTGGGTTGTGTTGTACTGCATCATTCTCTCCCACCTGCAAAGAACTCAACCTCAAGTTCTCTTATGGATATAAAGGTTTCTTCAACCCCGGATGATGGGAATACATCATGAATTATAAGTAAGTATCCTCCATATAAAAAAAAATGAACCTCTAGCTCCTTGAACCATCTACAAATGCCCTTTGAATTGCTGGAAGTTTTCCATGATGATAAATGAGAGCATTACATAGCTTTTCTTTTAGAACAACAAAGTTGCTTCAGCTCCAGCTACTAATTCTACCAACTTCTTCAATTCACTACCTTCTCCTCACCTATTTTCCCCTTGTTTTTCAATTTCAATCGGTTTACTTTCTAGCTCATCCTTTGCTTCTTTTATAGCCACTCTCACTTTTGGTTTCTCCTCTTGCATGGATATTTCCACAGGCTTACTTTTAACGACTCGGAGTCTCAGTATCTCTTGTGAGAATTCTAGGTGGTACATCAAGAATTGATCCCTTTTTATTAAGTTCAATAGAAATAATTGGTGGATTGTCAACCTTTTCATCAATACGTTTTTTATTTTTCCTGCTTTATGAGGGAAAGTTTCTGAAAATTTGGATGGGGTTGTTTATGAGTCTCTTCAACGTGCTTTTCTCATTTTCTTTTGGAGTAGGAACTTCTTCTACCCCTTTCAATTCATTACCGTGCGCCGACGTCATAAACTCTATAGGATAATCATGCATCAATTTCTTTTCAAGTTGACGTCTTTGGTCCTATTGAAATATGATTACTTCATAATTAAGAGGAATAAATTTACCCTAATAATAGCTTTAGCCTAAACCACATTCTAACAGTATTTTTCCTTCACAACTTAACTTTTTTCATAACCTCTTCCATCGAAAAGATGCATAACTTTTAAGCATACATGTTACTAATCTTACTATCTTTTTCTCTAGCAACATCATAATATCAAAAAGCTATTCAACCTTAGCAATCCAATTCACAAAATCCTTAATCCCTAATCTCTCTAAAATGTGGAATTTCTTACCTCTTGCTTGAAATCATTGCTTCCATGTCCATTCTTACCTTCATAATAATAATCTTCATAAGCATGTAACCTACAATTCGCAGCAATAGGACTGACAACATGATCACCGTGCGCATACTCTGACCTTGGTCATCTCCATAATCGTTCATGTTCCTGCTGGTATAGGATCAATCAATCATGTCATCAAAGCATTGTTCCATACGCTAGAATCTTGACCCATGCTATCTAATACTGCCCTAGAACCATGTGTTTAGTTCCTCTGACTCCCACATCCTTATCACCGTCAACACTGTCATTGGTTGCCATCTACGCAGGATCTCACCTTGCTCCGATACCAATATGATGCAATGAGTTGACGTGGATAAAATAAGAACACTCAACAAGTGAATCTCAAACACACAGCAATTGCACTTATATGCAATGACTGAGAGAATTCTCCCAAATTTTCGGTTTCAAAGTGAAATATGATATGAGTTTTTTGTAACAAGTTTAAAAGACCTATTTATACTATTACATAAAACCTAAAGGCAATAATAAATACAATATGTTAAAAGGCAAAATCCTAAAAAGGTAAATAATAATACAATATTGACTATTAATAAATACAAATAAAACGTTTGATAAAATAACTAACAAAATTGAACTAAAACAACGTGGAATCTGTGTTGGCGCAAAACTGCCAGCTTTGTCTTCAACACCAGTACGCCGACAGCCTTTGGTTTCAATGTCAGCAACCTTAGGGTCGGCTTTGGCTGGGCTGTGTTCTACTGCATCAAAGAACCACAAGAGAAAAACCATCCTTATACAAGTGAAAAGTGAATGATCACTAGCTAATTGAGTAAAACCATAAGTAAGTAAAAACATTAATATCTTAATGTTTTACTATCAAGATTTTTGTTTCAAGTGATAAAGAAATGTTTTAAAAGACAACTTGATTAGGGTCCGCTTTAAGATAACCTCAAGGAGGAACCATATCAATTTCTTCATCTAAGTATCTATGTAAAATGACATTATTGATGAAAAATTATATATAAGCCAATTATAACATGTAGCTATAGTAACAAGAATTCTAACAGTACCTAACTTAGCAATAGAAGAAAAAGTGTCATGATAATCAACCCTTCTATCTATGTAAAATCCTTAGTAACCAATCTAACCTTATATCTCTCAACACTATCATCGGGTCTATATTTAATTTAATAAACCCATTTACACTCTATAGCCTTTTTACTAGGTAGTAAAGTTGTCACTTCCCATGTATTATTCAACTCTATAACATATACCCATTCTTTATGTTTAGAAGCTTGTGAATAATAATATGGTTCTTTAACTGTAAAAACATGTGCCAAAGAACTATATAGTCAGGTTTGTAAGAAGAGAAAGTATTGGCATGAAAAAGTGGATAAAGAGTAAAAGAAACAACGTGTGAAACATTATACTCACCTTGTAAAGTATGAACATAATCCTTCAACCAATTGGGAAGATGTGTGTTCTAATAGATTTCCAAATAGTAATATCAAAAGATGAAATAGGCAATTAGACTAGTTTGTATATCAGTAAACGAAACAGGAATAGAAGTCTGCCGATCACAAGATAAAGAAGGACTTGAAGAATTAACAGCATCAGAATTTTTGAAGACTAAAAGAAACGGGGAAATAGTTGGACCAAAGTCAATGAGACATGATGACTTGTAAGGAAATAAATGTTCATAGAAAATCACATTTTGATTAAAAGTTTTTCTTGGAATGAAGATCATAAACCTTTTATGCTATCTGCCTAGGAACATATCCCAAAAAACAAACATTTAAGACCTCTTGCATCAAACTTTGTCTTTGAAAGGTGCATTATCAGCAATAAAAGATAAACAAGCCATCATTCTCAAATGTTCATATGTTTGCTGCTCTTGATGTAAAGCCTCATAAAGAATTTTCCAATTAAGCTTTGAAGTAGGCATCAAATTGAGCAAAAAAGTGTTTATCAAAATGCATTCAGCCTAAAAACATTTAGGAAGATTCACACGATCCTTAAAGCTCTAGCCATATGCAAAAGATGCTTATTTTTTCTTTCCACCCTTTCATTTTGTTGAGGCGTATATACCACAGATTTTTGGCTTATAATTCTTAACTTGAGAAACAATGATTAGCACATACAAGAAATAAACTCACCTCAGTTATTAGATCGAACAAAGCAAGGTTTGGCCAAGAAATGATTGATGATCACGGTAAAGAAAGACTCAAGATGAGTGACAACTAGAGACTTATTTTGGAGTAAATAAGTCAAAGTACAAAAAGTACAATCATCTAGAATAGTGAGCAAATAATGAGCTCCGAAGATAAAAGGAACAGAAAATGACCCCAAACATCAACATAAATTAAATGAAAAGGAAAATAGATTGTGTATGACTTCTTTGAAAAGTAAGTCGATGAAATTTAGCCTCAAGGCAAGTATTACAAATGAAATCATCAATGTTTATTTGCTTACAAATGAAGGAAAGGTGTTTTCTTACAAGTAACTTTAGCTTCTATACTAGGAAAGAAATCATCTAAAATACTAGATTTCCCAATGTAGCTTGAAGTAAGAACATACAATCCATTATGAGCTCATGCACAAGCAACCTCAGCTTTGCTTTGTCGGTCTTAGAAAGTAAATTTGGTTGGATCAATGGTAGCAACAAGGTTGTTAACAAGAAACTTTTTTGAACATAAAGTACATTATAACGAAAGTGAGGTACAAGTAAAACATCATGTAGGATAAATTTTAGGTGGAAAAGACAAAACCAGCCAATTGCACATATTTGGATTGTCCATCTGGTAATCAAATGCTAATAGGAATAGATGGTGTAAGTTTTCGTTAAAAGGATTGAAAGGGTATCATCTGATCGGTAGCACCTATAACTACCATCCAAAAATCAATATGGTTATTCAAGACACTAAAACAAGAAGAATAAGCAATAGTACCTACAAAGTTATGTCCTATACCTCCATCATCCACATGCTTATGTTCGAGTATCTTATGCAATTCTTAGCAAGCTGAGGAAACTAATAAAGAGTTCACTAGTTGTGTTTCCCTACTTTCCATAACTTCTACCATATCAAGAGGATTAAAAGCCATAGGTCTATCAAAGTTACCAATCCTTGTCACCATATCAATTATACAATCAACAATCAACAATCAACGATTGTTGCTATCCTCTTCCTATCTTTTTTCCCTTTATACCAATTGGGAAACTAATCAAGTGAAAAAAAAAAAATTATCAGTTGAATGCACTTCCCTTTTGCAATGCTTATAAATCAACTTATCCAAACTTTTATTTCTCCTTCTATCATTAGTGAAACTATTCGAATATGATCTTCTAGTGAGGAATGCAGATGCATGTAGATTTGAAGAACTATTCAAGGTCAAATGTTTTTGTTTCTCAACTTGTTGAACTAAATAATAAGCCTTAATCATGGTGGGGAGGGGATCCATGGATAAAATTTGATTTCTCTCATATTTCTAACCTTCATTGAAGCCCATTATAAATTGAATTAATTGAGATTGCAATTCAAATTCTTGAACCCTCTCTTTCATTCGACATGTACAATATTCTATCCTACCATACTCACAAGTAGGATAAGAATGTAGAACTTGTAATTTCCCGAACTCATTTCAATTTATTATAATATGTTCCCACAAATTGATTCATTTGTTGAATGATTGCTTGACTCACTTTGCAATTGAAAAATTAAAGACCATTTCCTTGCCCATATTGCTTTGAAATTTTGATGCATAGTGGGGCAGTTTTTAGACAAATTAAACAGGTCTAAAGGGTCCAAGAAGAAGTAGGTGCATAACCCCCATTTTAATTCGTCATAATAATATTATTATTCATCAAATTGAGAATTTGTCCAAATTCATGTATGCTTTTAAGACTAATCGTTGATTGGTCTTTGTTAATTACACTACTTGGTACATCAGTTTGGTATCAAAGTAGATAAATTACATTCCGATGTTAGGAGAAGACAATCTAGGAGGCGGTCGCATTCATAGCAATGCTCAAAATGTGGAAGCCCTGTGGACGAAAGTGTAGGTTCAAACGGAAGCATTGAAAGACCTAAAGCAAAACCTTGACCAATGATTCTAGCATTTAGATCAGTACTTTGATAAGCTGATCAATCGTTTTGATTCTTTAGGGGTTGATGGCAACAGGAATAGGAATGGTATTGGGTTACAACCAAGGGCAGAGGATGCGTGAAGTAAACCCGTTGCCATAGTTGTTGCTATGAATCGTAGGATGCAAACCTACGATGACAATTCTAAAGAGGAGGAGGATTTGTTGTTGGAGGAAGAGTAGCCATGGAGATGAGGCAATGGTAGCAATTATGGAAGGAATAATTTTGGGTTTGACTATAAAGACAATGACAATTTTAAGTTGAAGGTGGATATTCCCAATTTTAGCAGGAATTTAAATATTGAGGACTTCATCGACTGGATTGCGAAAATTGATTGATTTTTCGAATACATGGGAATTCCATATGAGAAGAGAGAGTGAGATTAGTTGCTTGCAAATTAAAAGAAAGCTCTTCTGCCTAGTAGGAGAGGTTTTAGAATAGGAGATATTGAGAAGGGAAGCAACCTGTAGAATGCGATATTGGATGAAATAGCTGTTGCAGCAAGATTTTCTACGCTCTAATTATGAACAAATCTTATTTTAGCAATACCAAAGGTGTCGTCAAGGGAGAGGACAGTGCACAACTATACTGTTGAATTTATGCTATTAGCTTAGAGAAATAATCTGAGAGAGAGTGAGGGTCAGCAGGTGGCGATGTACTTGAAGGGGTTAATGCCACAAATTCGTGATAAAATTGGAGTCCATGTTCTGCGTAATTTGAATGAAGATAAGAACACGACCATTAAAGCGAAGTTGATGTTTCAAGAAAAAAAATGCAGTTATTTTGATGGTAATAGACATTATGGGGGTTAAAGTTCTAGCAAAATTCCTATCGAGAAGACTAAGACTACTCAGGAGATACAATAGTGTATTGTTGAGCAGAAAGAAGATAAATCAGCAAGGAAGAAGGCCGGGGAGTTGAAGGAGGTGCAAAATAATCCCTGTGCAAAACTAATATTAGGGAAGAGTAACGGATGCAATCAACCTGGCTACCAATCAAATGAGTACCTGAATAAGAGGGCAACGAATATAGTAGAGAGAGATGAGGAGAACAAGATTTGTTATGAACTTGATAGAGATGATGATTACGAAGAATATGATGAGGAAGATGAGCAAGCTTATGTGATCAGGAAGTTAATGTTAGCACCCAAGAAGGAAGAAAGGAACCAACGACATCAGTTATTTCACACTAGGTATACAATTGATTTAATTGTGATAGTGGCAGCTGCAAAAAAATCATAGGAAGAGAGGTAGTACGAGCCTTTCAGCTACTAGTAGAGAAGCATCAAACCAATATTCCATTTGGTGGATCAAGGTAGTAGAGAAAATTGAAGTTAAAGAGCACTGTAAGGTACCTTTCTCCATTTAGCAAATACAAAGATGAGGTGTACTATGATGTAGTGGACATGGATGCTGCCACCTCTTGTTTGGGAGGCTATGGTAGTATGACGTTAATGCCCAGCATGTAGGTAGGGAGATTGTATACTGATTGGAGAAGGATGTAGTGAAGTTTATCTTTCTTCCTTTGAAGTCAACTAACCATCCAAAGGCTTCTAAAGTAGAGGGACGTTCCTTTTCACCACTATACTATTAGAAAAGGAGATAAAGGATGTTGTGAAGGAGTCCTAGATGGTGCATGCGAGGATTATGAAGCAAACTTTAACAGTTGATGGGGATGAGTGAACTGAAGAATTGCCAATAACTATCAAGGAGTTACTAGAAGAGTTCAGTGAGGTACTACCAGATGAGTTACTAGACGGCTTACCTCTTATGAGGGATATGTAACACCACATTGACTTAATATATGGTGCTATTTTGCAAAATCTCCTTCATTACAGAATAAGCTTGAAGGAGAGTAAAGCTTTTCAGGAGTTGCTACAGAAGGAATTCATAAGAAGAGCATAAGTCCTTACGCTATACCATCCTTATCGAAGCCTAAGAAAGATGGTTATTGGAGGATGTGTATGAACAGCAGGCAATCAACAAGATTACCATTAAGTATATGTTCCCGATCCCTAGGCTAGAAGACATGTTGATAGATTAAGTGGATTTTTAATGTTCTTGAAAATCGATATGAGGAGCGAGTATCGCCAGATCAGGATTAGGCTAGGAGATGAATGGAAGACAGCCTTCAAAACTAAAGAAGGGTTTTATAAGTGGCTGGCCATGCCTTTCAGATTAAGCAATGCTCCAAATACCTTCATGTGTATCATGAACTAGGTATTAAAACCTTTCATTGGTTGTTTTGTTGTGGTTAATTTCAACGATAAACTGGTGTATAGTAAGTCAAAAGGAGAGCATATTGTGCATTTGAGGGAGGTGCTAACAATTTTGCAGGAGAATAAGCTTTATGTAAACTTGAAGAAGTGCATCTTTATGTTTAAAAGTCGTTGTTTATAGGCTTTGTTGTCAATGGTAATGGAATTCAAGTGGATAAAAAGAATCTGAAGGCAATTAGAGAGTGGCCAATCCTAAGAATAGTTACTACATTGAGGAGTTTCCTCAGGTTGACTAGCTTTTATAGAAGGTTTATCAAACACTTTAGCACAGTTTAAGCCCCTCCCCCCCAGCTGAATGTTTGAAGAAGGGCAAGTTTTGATGGGGTGATGAGACTGAATAGTTTTGAAATTTTCAAATAAAATTTGTGTAGTGCACCGGTTTTGGCATTACTAGATTTTGATAAAGTTTTTGAAATAAATTGTGATACCAGTGGGGTTGGTACCGGGGGCATTCTGTCCCAGGAGAAGAAGCCTGTTACTTTTTTTAGTGAGAAATTATGTGATTCTAGATGGAATTGCTCCACATATGACAAGGAATTTTATTTTGTTGTCCGTTCTCTAAGAACTTGGGAGCATTACTTAGAGGGCAAGGAGTTTATGTTGTACTCAAATTGTGATGCCTTGAAGCACCTAGACAATCAGACTAAGATCAGCAAAGATATGGATGCAAGGTGGATTCGGTTTTTGGAAAAATTCCCTTTTAAGTTGAGGCATAAAGTAGGAGTACAAAACAAAGTGGCCGATGCATTGAGTAGGAGGGCTAATCTTTTGGTGACTTCAAGTGCTGAGGTAGTAGGTTTTGAGCACTTAATAGAGCTATATGAGAGAGATATGGAATTCAAAGAGGTTTAGGAAAAGTGTGTTAGTAGGCAAGCTTATGCAAATTATCATATACATGATGGTTATTTGATGCGTAGAAATTAATTGTGTGTTTCTAAATCTTCTCTCAAAGAGAACTTGATTCGTGATCTATTGAAGGTGGCTTAGCCGATCATCTGGGGCTAGATAAGACGATTAGTGTAGTTAGTGAAAGATTTTATTTGACTCATTTAAGGAGGGATGTGAAAAGGTTGGTGCAAAGATGCTATGTGTGCCAAGTAGCTAAAGGGAAATCTCTAAATAGTGGCTTATGTATGTCCTTAGTTGTTCCTAAGAATATTTGAGAAGACTTGTCTATGGATTTTGTTCTTAGATTGCCTCGTACACAAAGGGGAATGGATTTTTTTATTGTAGTTGTTGATAGGTTTTCCAAGATGACTCACTTCATTCCTTGTTGCAAGGTAGCAAACATGCAAGCCATAGTCAAACTATTTTTCAAAGACGTTGTGTGATTGCATGAGGTATTGAAGTCCATAACATATGATAGAGATAACAACTTTCTCAGTCATTTCTGGAGGACTTTTGTGGCAGATGTTCGACTTATCTTTGAATTACAACAGCACAACCCATCCTCAAATTGATGCAAAACTGAAGTCATAAATAGAACCTTAGGCAATCTTTCTATAAGCATCTGTGGGGAGAAGCCAAAGCAATGGGATGTTGCATTGGCACAAGTAGAGTTTGCTTACAATAATACTGTTCACAAGGCGACAGGAAAGTCTCGATTCTCTATGGTTTATACCATAACACCTCAACATGCCTTAGACTTGATAAAGCTTCCTAAAAATCCTAAGTTTAATGTTGTAACGAAGAGTATGGTAGAACATTAGTAGTCCATGATAGTAAAGGTTTGGGAGAAGAATGAGCAATCCAATGTTAAGTACAAGGAAGCAATGGGCAAACATCGTAGGAAGCATATTTGTAGTAGGGAATCAAGTGATGGTGTTCCTACAAAGGGAGAGGTTTCCGGTTATGAGATATAGCAAGCTGCAACCCAAGAAGTATGGGCTATCTCAAATTGTGAAGAAGATCAATGATAATGCTTATGTAGTTGGGCTACCCAATAGTATGGGAATATCCAAAACATTTAATGTGATGGATATCTTTCCTTTTTATCCAAATGACAAGCCATTGTATCCAGAAGAGAACTTATGATCGAGTTCTTCTTAAGTAGGAGAGAATGATGCAAAGCAGATAGCAGGCCGATTTTTAGACAAATTAGACAAGTCCAAAGGGTCCAAGAGAAGTAAACATGTAACCCACATTCAATTAGTCATAACTTTCAATATATAATTCAGAATCCTTATTATTATATATGCAGATGAAGTTCGTTTAGAGAATTATTCTGACTATTGGGGTTCTACCCCATAATCGCTAGCATGGGGCTCGAAAAACACCGTTTAGGACCTGAAGTCGGCCTTTTAATAATTTTCCCGTGTTTTTTTAGAATTATTTCGTGTTTGGGGTTTTTGAGTGACAACATATATATTTGTTTTATTCTGTTCTTTAGACATCATGTCATAACAATGTTATTATTCATCAGATTGAGAATTTATCAAAATTCATGTTTGCCTTTGAGATTAATTGTTGATTAGTCTTTGTTAACTATGCTACTGGTTGTATCATACTTCATTCTGCAATTCATATGTTGATTGCATACAAATAATTTTGCGAAGATTCACTTGACATGGAATTAAGGATCCAACACCTAACCATATGGTCTTATCTTAACCAACGAATCAAATCAGAAGAATCAGTATTAGGTTTTGCTATGCTACTGTTAATGAATCCTAACTTTAACTTTGCTCCCCGTCTTATTTTGATTGATGAACTCCATACAAGAAAATTCAAACCATTGAAAACAATGTTCCCTATCACATACTCGGATTATTAGATCCTTATATGTAAAGTAGATCGATATTCATTAATTCAACTTGTCCACGATTCGAACCATTAAAGTCACCTACGGTTCTATTTAACTAATTTTCATCCATCTTAGAACAAATCAATTCAAGAAAGTAATGATGTTACTTAAAATCATGTGCTCTGATACCATGTGAGCTGTATGAGATTGAGGAAGAAGAAGTAGCATAGTAGTAGATGAGAAACAAACATAATAAAGTTGATGAAGGGATGAAGTAAAGTGAGTGAAGTCTCCGTTGTGCTATACTTTGAATTCCATTACAAGGACCTTAGGAAAGAAATGTAACTAACTGCTACAACATCAACCATACACTTGTCAAGCTATTTACTGTAAATGTGTCCTATAAATAAGAAGAAATAATACATCTCTACACGGTATGGAATGTCATGCTGTCATAGTACTGTACACAACAGATTCCTGACTTTCCACCCGCTGCCATCCTTTGTATCTTGATTTTTTTCAATGGGAATATTGACCCTTGGAAGTAGTTAGAAATAAAAATTCATACTTTCCTACACATTCAATTTTTAAAGAAATATATATGGCTCTGTTTGGATGGTCTGTTTTTTATTTGTATTTGTATTTTTTTCAAAATAATATGTATAAATATATTCGATTTGCATCTATATTTTATTTATATTTAACCTATTTGATTTTTTGATATGAACTATCAATATTTTTTTTATCTATATCTATTTCTTGATAAATAATTTGTTAAAAAAAAGTTTTAAAAAGTATCTGTATCTATTGAAAAAAGCCAAACAAACAGACCCATAACCAGCCTTGGAAAGAAATATTCATTTTTTCTTCTAAACTTATTAATTATTGTTTTGGACTTTCAGGTTACAGTACACCCTTTATAATTTTATAATTATAGATAGAATGATCTGTTTAGAAGGTATGTTTTTCATCTATATTTGTATATGTATCTATATCAAAATAATATGTGTAAATATATCCAACTTATATTTATATTTTATCTATATTTGATATGTTCTTGAGAACTGCCAGCTTTTTTTCTATATATATATATATATATTTCTTGGTAAATGATTTGTTGAAAAAAAGTTTAAAAATATATGTATTTCTCTAAAAAGGCTAAACAAACACACCTAAACGCCCATGGAATTCTAGTTTTCCATAATGAACTACACGCCCGGCTTATGCAAAGTCATTGGCGAAATGAAGAAAAAGTTTAGGCACTGCTGCTTCTTAGTGTGTGAGCTTAAGATGCCGGTTTTCAGTTTCGACATGTGACCTATCTAGACGTCGTCACAGTTCAGTTCGGATCTAGAACCAAACTCAAATTGTCGGCTTTTGATTCTAAAAATGATGGAACCGGAACCGGAACCGGATCTGTAGGAGCCGGTCGGGTTCCCGGTTCCCATGGTTCGGTTCCGGTTCTAGAGGAACCGGAACCATGAAAAAAAATAAAAAATCAATTAAATAATTTACCTAATTTAACTAAGAAAAAATGCAAAATAAATTTTTAATTTGAAATAAGATTGAGCCTGACAATAATTATTCATAGCATTAGTTAAAAGAAATTCTATAATTATGTATTTATTTATATAGAACCACTTGTACTTTTTTAGTTGTTATATTAGCAATGTGACACTATAAAATATGCATGATACAAATGATTCCAAAAACAAAAAACGAATCACACATTGTTAAAAAAGAAAGTCTACTTTGGTTAGAAGTCTGCATAAATTTAACAATAGATGATTTCAAATGTATTTATTACTTGTCTTGCTAATAATAACACATTAAATATTGTGAATAGGAAATAAAATTTATATTATTTATGTGAAAGTAGCTTTAAATATTTGTTTTATAATTACAATTTTTTATATTTTTTCTTTTTTTTTATAATTTTTATGGTGTAGAACTACCGATTCTGCTGGTTCTTGAACCACTGGATCATGCGGTTTTTAGGAATTAAATCGTAAGGACCCACCAGAACCGCGCAGGTTCTTTACCGATTCATACTTGCCTTTCTCGGGCCAGTTCTCGGTTCAGAAATTACCAGTGACGGGTCAGGTCAGTTTCTGGTTCAAAACCAACCCGTGATGATATCTAGATCCAACCCTATTTTTGAGGTTTTCTTCTTAGAAACTAGCAAAATTATTAAAAAAAATGTTTTTCTTTTTCCTTTTAATTTTTTTATTTTATTAAAGTAAACAAGTATTTACAAATATTTAATTAATTTAGAAGTAATCATAAAAGGAGACCTAAAAAGTAGAAAAAGTTCTAAGGATCTAGAAAATTCAAGACCTCTTAACATCATTAATTAGTATTTACGGTTTTGAACATTTGCTTAATAGATCAAAATGAAAAAAAAAAAAAACATTTAAAACGGAGCGTATGTTTTACTAAAAAATAATTATGCAAGAAAATATAAGTATTATTAAATCTCTTAATAATTGCTGATTTAACGATGTTGGTTAACGATTGCTCTCTCACTGTTGTGACATCCATGAGCATTTCTCTTATTTTTAAAATAATTATGCGTATATAACTTAATACTACATCTCCACTGTTAAACTTCATCGACATTGTATCGTTGTGCCATGGAAACGTATTATAAGATTTAGCATATACAGATGCTTACTGGGGGAAAAAACCCCACATGTACAAATATCTCTGCAAGTTCAGTATACATGATTGAGTATTTTCAGCCACAAAATATGTTTATCGCATTTTATATGGATCATAGATACAAATAAAGTCAATTATATCATAAGATATAAATATATTTTAATAAATTTATTTAAAATATGAATGTTTTAAATAATTAAAAAATTAATCTACATTAAGCCAAGCGACATATTAAGCTAGGAATGTTTGGATATGTTTCTATTAATATTCATCAGTTTTTCTGAAGGAAAAAAAAAAAACACGCATATACAAATGCATCTATAAGTTGAGAATACGTACATGATTGAGTATTTTAAGCCATAAGATATGTTTGTTGCATTTTATATGAATGATAGATATAAATAAGGTAAAGTATATCATAAGATAATAATGTTTTTTAATAAGTTTATTTAAAGTATCGATGTTTTGACTTGTTAAAAAAAGAATTAACGTTTCATAAAATGAGTTAAACAATATAATAACATTAAGAATGTTTGGATGTGTTTTTACTATTATTCATCAATTTTTTTAATGGATAATTTGTTTGACTCACTTAGCTTAACAATTATTTTTTATTTTTATTCATATAAAATATTGACACTTTAAATAAACTTTATTATAAACACCAATACCTTCTACTGCTTGACATTTTCGATTGCATAAATAAGTCACAACAATATCAGCACTTATAGTTTATATATCATATATAGCACCCATTTGTCTGTTACTCGATAGGATAGAGTCTGAATGATTATTAAGGATTACAAATTAATGTAGGGGTACAAATTTTTTAGGACTTGCTTTCTTAAGGTAAGACACATATTTAAGGTTTCATGCTACATGCTCATTTTGAAACCTATACTCTAATTTATAAAATGTATAAGTTTCCAAGAAACCCTATACTTATAAAATAATATTAATAAAAAAATAAATAATAATACTTAAAACTTTTAATACAAACTTAAAAAAAAAAAGACCTCAAGTCCATTTATTATAGCAAACTTTAAAGGAAGTACCACATCACCTAAAGCTTTGCTTTTCTTTTGCCTTTCATCTTATATCAATGTTTTTCTTTTATCTCCTTACCTTACTTTCGCTTTTTTCCCTGTAATTTCAAACTCTATCTTTCTATGATTTTCAAATTGGAATCATACAAGAAAATGCATTCATTAACTTTATTTTTAAATTTTGCATCTTGATTTTTTTTCATAGAATTAGGTGTGAAACATGGGTTAAAAAAATCTGGTAAAAGAAATTAGTGTGTGGTCCTATGGATGATGTTACCCTTTTTCTTAGCATAGAGATATTTCTACGTTCACATAACAAATTATATGTATTGCGTAACTTATAATAATATTGCATTTAAAATATTAATTAGAAATTACTTTTTACATTTCTTTGCATAGGTTATTTATAGAACTCAAATTAAAAAAAAAATTCCAGCTCGATGGAAAAAATCATAGGTTTCATAGTACGCTTTGGACTCTATTAATTATAAGATATAGGATGGATGTAGAGGGTTTATTTGCTTTGTTGTATTAAATAAAAAGAGAATTGAAGTCTAATTCAACATTAATATAATATATTTATAATGGTTATAATAGCATCCACTTAGTATAAATAAATAAACAAATAATTATTAGAGTAAAAAGTATAATATCTATAAAATTTATTATCTTTATTAAAAATAATTAAATAAATGATATTTTTAAGATAAAAATATTTATAATAAAATTATAAAATAAATTATTTAATAATAATTTATAGATATATAAATATAATTTATTATTTATTATTTTATATAAAATAATAATAAGCTATTTATGTGGTGAGTAACATATAAATAAATAAGACGTTGTTCAACCTACGAGGGCTTATCCTAGGTTACTAGCTTAAAAAAAAAAAAAAAAAGGAAAACATCTTTTGTCGTTTCTATAAATCTTAATGCCTACAAAAGCTTTTGGATGTTTCGTATGAAGTCACGAAACTCAGATTTTTGTGGCGTATAATGGAAAACAGACCCTGTCAACTCAGCATCGGATGACGACGAGGGGTCTTCCGAGAAGGACGATGTCGCATCATTTAGAAATAGACATCTTATCCTCATAAGGTGGTTTCAAATCCCAGGCCACGTGAAATTAGAAAAATAAGAAGAGGCGTGAAACACAAAGTCCACACAGGGATATTTTATAATTCATCGAGGAAAGCATAGGGATATTTAGGACGCTGAAAAAATCGTGAATCAAACCGAATTAAATCGGACAGGATCAAAAATTTAATTTTTTTAAATGGTTTAATTAGTGATTCGATTAGGTGAATAGCAAATGGTTCGCAGTTCAGTTTAAGATCTTAAATCGAGCCGAATAATTTTATATATTTAAAAAATTTAAATATATTATTTTTACTCTTAGCTATTTCATTAAAAAAATTAATTGTATTTAAAGTTTGTTACTTAGATATGTATCATTCATGAGAATAAAATTAAATTTATCATATTATGTTTTAATTGTTATTTTGTTTACAAAGAAGATAGATTTAGATTTTAATCTCTAGTATCCTAACTCCTGAATATTTTTTCCCTTTATCTTACTAATTAATCTACTTTTATTATTTAGTTATTTATTGATTTATATAATTGATAATATGTTAGTTAGAAGCATACAAAAAATTAAATTTTGTATCTTATATTAGGATAAAGTCTAGTATACTATTATAGTTCAAGATAATGCAAAAAATGAGACTAGTCATAATTATGATATTATAATGAATAAAACTCTTTCTTTCCTATAAGTTTTACATATTTATTTGATAAATGATTAATTTCAAATATTATTGTTTATATTTGTATTAGTGATAAGAAATATATAATTGAAGTTTTTTGATAGAATATATTTTTTATTTTATGAATAAAAACAGTTCGAACCGCAAACCGAACTGTTCTGAGCCTTTTTTTTTGTTCGAGAAAATTACAAACCGAACCGTATGGTTAGGTTTAAATTAAAAAAAAAAACAAACCGTACCATGCACACCCTTAGGGATATTAACGTGGAAGATCTGCATTTGCGTTTTAAATATAAGTTAGTATGGATTTGGTATTTGAACTTTTTCAAAAAGTATAATTATATAATCGAATTTTTAAAAGTTTAGTTTTAGCATCAAATTGAACTATTTAAAGCTATATTTTTGTACCCCACATAATGGCATCAACTCCATTACCTGAGATGGTACACTCCATCTATAATAACACGCAGCATGTTAATTGAGTAGGCAACAAATTATACTTTTTTTATTGCTAATTATTATTTCATGTTTTTAATTATATAAATATAATTACTATCATTACTAAATATTAATTTCATTTAAAAACCCATGGTTTATGAAGACAAAGCCCAATCCAAGTTTGTCTTCTTGATTTTAATGTTTCATATATATGTTTACCAAGTTGTGCATTATATGCAAGCCCCTTTATAAAATCTTACCAATGTCGACAATCTAAAACATGAGTCAGATTGAGTTGACAAAGGAAATAAGTAATGGTGGATCGTTCCTCTCTCTCTTTCTCTCTCTCTCTCTCTTGAATTGAATGAGTTGATGGAGGTTAGAAGTTTGGTGTTGGTGGTCGGCATTGTGGAAGTGATAGAGATGGCAATAAATGGTGGTTGACGGTAGGTTTTAGCTTTGGGTGTTTTGTGTTTTCATCTGAGGTGGAGTTAGCGGCGATCGTGGGTTAAAAGTGATGATGGTAGAGGGTTGTTTCTAAGTTGTTTTTATTGTATTTTGGCGACAACTATGGTATTGGTGTCTAGGGCTCTTGTAGGTCATGTTTTGGAGGTTAGGGGTGGTTGTTACAAGCAATGGTAGCGCATATGGTTGTTGAAATGGTGGTTGCATGTTTTACTTATGGTGTTTTTGTGAAAGTGGTTAGATGGTCTTTTAGTGGTTTTGGGTTTGTGTTGATTGGTTTGTTCGTGTTGGTGTGCAGTGGCGTGGTGGTTTGCTTTAGTTTATGTTAAAACTATTTTACATATTACATGGTGAAACTGAACCCAGTTTATTTGTAAGATACCAGTACCATGAACTATCCCTCTCTCTAATACTCTCTCTCTCTTCTCTCTAAAGCACCAAACAGAACAATAGCAAGAGTTCGAACCGATCCCAAAATCAGAATCAAGTCATTCAACCACTAAACTTGGTCGCACAACACCACAAGCCAAAACCAATTTACCTAAGCTAGTGGACTAACCATAAGATACCTTAACTCCCCTACTTAAATAAAATTTTCTTTGCATATATATATTGATTTATTTAAATTATGAAAATTTGTTAAATGTTTAGTTGAATAAAATGCAATGTATTAATATGATTTGTATTAGTAGTGTATTGTATGATTAGTGTATCATATTATATATATATATATATAAATAGTGATTATAGTTGCTGTTAAAATAAATAAATAACATGTATATATTTGAGTAGTGTAGAATGATTATGTTTGCATTAGTATAATAAATACTTAATGTTAATTTACATATTGAGTTGTATATGAAATGAGTAATATAGATATATATAGATATCTCAAATATAGTGTACAGATTTTTTTTTTTAGAAAATCAAAAGCTAAATAAATGCTTTATTTTACTTAAATTAATAACATTAATTAACTTTAATTAGGAGGCTACTTTATGACTTTTGTCTGCCTTAAAAGTCAATTTTGGATAAACATTAAGCCAAAAATACCCTATTTTCGTCCAAAATCATACCACCCCCAAAAAAACCTCCCAAACAAACCCAAAACCCATTATTTTCTCTCCCAAAGCCACCCTAACTTCAAGACCAAGATCCACATCCAATTCTTGCATGTTGGCCACTAAAAGATCATTCTAAAGCCTTGAAAACCAAGCCCAAAGATTTGAGGTAAGCATGTGTTCTTGTTTTGAATTTATGCATGTGTGAACTTCATAATGATAGGGTTGAGCTTGGATTTGTGTTTGATGATCTTATGTTGTGATTGGTGTATGAGAAGTGTTATGGGGATAATGAAGTTAGTATATATCAGTTAGTGAGTTTGGAAGTGTTGAGGAATGCATATGGTTAATGACTAAGTGTTGGGTGTAGTGAATTGGGGTTTGAAGTTGTTTGTGAGATTATAGTAATGTCTGATGGATTGAAGTGAGAGTTTGTGTTTTAGATTGTAGTAAGATCAAATAACAATTTTAAGAAGTTTGAAATGAATTTGGAGGAGTTTGAAACAATTGGAACAAATGGTTTTTGAAAAATGAAAACAGGGGAAAATTTGACAGCAGCGTAATGCATGTACGCCGGCATTCAACGCTGCCGGTGTTGAATCCTACCCTGCCGGTGTACGTTGTGAAATTTTCGGTGTTGAAGATGCACTCGGGACCAGAATCGTCGACCCTTAACGCTGGCAAAATTTTCAATTTACGCCGCCGGCGTTGAACACCGGCGTTCGTTTTGCAACTTTTCCCAGTTTCGCAGTCCTTTCGTATTTTAGCCATAACTTTTTCATCCGACCTCGATTGAGGTGATTCAAGTTGTTGGAAAGATCAAAAAGAGATCTACAACTTTCATGTTTTAAGATTTTACAAATTACAAAAGTATCAGTGCTTAAATTTCAATTCTTTCACTGATACACTTTCAACAAAGTTTAAAACTTATTGTTGTTGTAAAAGTTGTCCAAAGCTTGATAAATGATCATTTAAGTATTTGTTGAGTATTGTATGATAATATATGATATCTAAATGCTATGTGATGATGTTGTAATGATTTATTTGAATTTCTTTGGATGATTATACTTGAGATTTGATATATATACTGAACTAAGTGTGAGTTTGTAATTTCTTTTTTACAGTGAGTGATTCCCTTTCGGTTATTCCATTGACTCTCGAGCTAGTACAGGTACGCAGTAACGTGTTTGTTCTTTGCTTAGGATAGGCATATCTTTAATAAATTTTAATATAGAAAAACTTAAACCTTTGTTTGAATTGGATGTCTCTTACGCTATTTAAATCCGTATCTGGCCTAGATGGCAGATCGGTATCCGGTTGGGGTGAGTAGCACCTTGCTCAGATTGGGGGCACGGTAGATTAGGCGCTTAGGCCACCCCTGTCTTTTGATAAGACTTTCCTAAGTGGTACGGCGGGTAACTGATGGGGAAAATGGTATCGGGTAACGTTTGCTTAAGCTTAGAATGAAATAATGATTTAGTTCAAATGTTTATGGGAACAGTTGGACTAAGTGATGTTATGGACTAAGATAAGTGAAGTTGTGTAACGGCTGTTAACCCTAGATGAAGTTATTTTCTCTTTTATGGATATATCATTTAGGAGATATAAGTATCCGAGCTGCTTATATCAACCCCCTGAGCGTCGTGATCGTTACTCAGGACCCCAAATATCCTTATTGTTCGGAGTTTGAATACTCCAGTGATATTTGACTAATTAAAGATTATCTAATAAATGAATGATTGTCACATTGCATTATAGTTTAAGATCGTGTGAGCCATTACGCATTTGTTTTTGTTACTGTGTACTGGGCCTCTGGCTCATATTTTATCTTTTCAGGTATGGATGATGAATTCTATACAAGTATGGGATTGGATCGGATTTTGAGGAGTTCTTAGATGATTGGAGGAGTAGAGACGACCTTGACGTTGATGGAACCCTTATGTAATAGAATAGTTATATGTACTATATGCTTTGAAAACTTATGTATTAGTTAATAGGTTTTTGTTATCTTTTGATGTATTTTGTAAATGGCTTGTTTACGAGCCTTGTTTGTAATGTATGTGTATGTATGTATATATATATGGTTGTATTATATACTATTAGTAATAAAGTTTATTCTTATAAGACATTGAGGCAAATAACTATCCAAATTGATCCTGGATTACAACCTTACATATAATACTGCAGATTATATGTGGTTGGGGAACTGGGTTTGCCTATTTTAAATACAAGGGTAAATCCGGGGCCTTACAGTTGGTATCAGAGCCTAATTTGAATAGTTGTTTGCTTAAGATGTTATGGTTTAGACATGACTTGACCCTGGACACAAATAGTTAGACTAGAAAAGAGTTAAGTTTTGTTTAAATGTTTATGTTTGCTTGATTTGTTTATTGCTTGTTCTTTACTTGCTTGTTTATTTATTTTGTCTATATTGTTGTTTGCTTAATTGTTTGCTTATTTGTTTACTTCTTAATTGTTTGTTATTGCTTGTGAATGTGAATGTGAATGTAAATGTAATGATGATTTAATTTTTATAAATGTGTGTTATAAATGTGTTGTATGTATATTTAAGATGGATAGGTTGAGTGGATCTTCTCGTCAGCAATCAGATAGAGAGAATATGCCTCCACCGCCTCAATCATCTTTTATAGCAGCTCCTACTTCTTCTCCTATTGCTAGTACTGAAGCTAATCCATCACCAGCATCAGCCTCAGCTTCACAAGTTCCTCCACGAATCAGTTTCCCCCGCCTCCTCCAATCCCGACCTTTCCACCGGTGTCTCAAGAGACTATGGACAACCCGGCATCAATGTATGGCATATTTAGGGATATGATGGCTATGATGCAACAATGTCAAGTGATGATGTATCAACACAGCAACAATTCATGCAACAAAGCAATCAGCAAGGAATGAGACAAAATGAAAACTTACCAGCTAATGATCAAGCTACTCAGATGAAGTTACATGATTTCAGCAAATTGGTTCCCGATTTTGATGGAACAAGTACCGACCCGACTATAGCCGAAAGTTGGATCGAAGAGTTAGAGAAGACTTTTTCTGCCTGTGATACTCCCGAAGAGAAGAAAGTGGATTTGGCTGTATTTATGATGAAAAAGGAAGCCTACAATTGGTGGAGATTAGCTAGCGGGAATTTGCAAGTGCCTATCTCTTGGACAACTTTCAAGAATACTTTCTTTGCTAAGTATTTTCGAATTCAGTAAGAGAAAGAATGATAGCCGATTGGTTGAACCTTAGGCAAGGAAGTAAATCAGTTGATGAATATTATGCTGAGTTTTGTCGACTACTACGCTTTGCAGGAGGAGATTATAGAGACGAAAGAATGAAGATTCAAAAGTTTCAAAATGGGTTGAATGAGAGATACAAGGGGAGGTTCGAAAGTTTGAATTGATTACTCTAGCCAATACTGTTGCCAAGGCTTTGTTAGTAGAACAGATTCAAAATGATAGTCAAGTCAGGAGAGCCAAAAGAGCTGCATTTCTAGGAAAAAGGCCTTCACCGACTTCTTCTTATAGTAGTTATCAAGGCATGGGCAGAGGATCAAACTACCAAGGAAAAGGAAAGAAACCATATTTGGGAAAGAAGACATTCAAAGCTCCAACTCCTATATTTGAGAAAAAGTGCTTTCGGTGCTATGGACCCCATGATATATCTGAATGTAAGTGGACACCTGGTGCATGTTTCACATGTGGACAAGTGGGACATATATCTTCTGAGTGCAAGAATCCGAAGTTGCCACCAATATTTTGTGCCTATTGCAAGCAAAGGGGTCATCACATCTCTAATTGTAAGGACCGCCCCAACAAACAAGGTGGAATTAATTTAGAGAAGGGAAAGGTGAATGCTCGAGTCTTTGCCTTGCAAAAAGTTGAAGATACTCCCTCTGTAGACACTTTGGCAGGTACTTTGAATGTTTCCAATAGAAATGCATATGTATTGATTGATACGGGAGCAACACATGCATGCATATCTGAGAATTTCATGAATGAATGTAAGCTTGTTCCTAAGATCTTGAATGATCGCGTGATGTGTATAAATACTCCTTTGATGGTTGAGACTAGACACCATGTATATGTAGAAATGTGAATGTTTTAATTTCCAGTGTAAGCATGCCTGTAGACATGATTGTGCTACCTTTATCTGATTTTGATGTGATTTTGGGAATGAATTGGCTGAATCGATATAAGGTCACAATTGATTGTAGCAAGGCGGAGTTAAGTTTTTCTTTGAAAAGGGAAGGTTTACTTATGTGTTGGAAAGACAAAGGCCTAGGAGTATAAGTTCCATGGAATTGTGGGAAGGATCAGTGGTAGCTACAATGAGTAATGAGGAAGGAGATATCAAGTTAATGCCAGTAGTGAATGAGTTCAATGATGTATTTCCCGAGAAGTTACCGGTTTGCCTCCGGATAGGGAGATTGAGTTCAGAATTGAAGTTCTACCTGGAACAGTTCCTATCTCCAAAGCTCCATATAGAATGGCACCTACTGAGTTAAGGGAATTGAAGTTACAGTTGCAAGAATTACAAGATATCGGTTTTATTAGACCAAGTATATCTCCGTGGGGCGCACCTGTGTTATTTGTGAAGAAAAAGGATGGGAGTTTGCGAATGTGTATTGATTATAGAGAGTTGAATCAAGTCACAATCAAGAATAAATACCCTTTGCCAAGGATTGATGATTTATTTGATCAATTGAAAGGAGCTACAGTGTTTTCAAAAATTGATTTGAGATCAGGATACCATCAGTTGAGAATCAAGCCTGAAGACATACCAAAGACGGCATTTCGTACAAGATATGGTCATTTCGAATTCCTTGTTATGCCATTTGGGTTGACGAACGCCCCAGCAGCATTCATGGACTTGATGAACCGGATATTCAAGGATTATTTGGATTCATTTGTAATTGTGTTCATTGATGACATTCTGATCTATTCACGGAATCATGAGGAACATAAAGAACATCTTAAGCTTGTCTTGCAAAGACTCCGAGGAAAGAAACTTTATGCCAAATTCAATAAATGTAGTTTCTGGCTTGAGGAAATATCTTTCCTAGGGCATATCATATCTAGAGAAGGTGTAACGGTAGATCCTGAAAAGATTGAAGCTGTGTTGAAGTGGCCAAGGCCAACTAATGTGTCTGAGATAAGAAGTTTTCTAGGTTTAGCAGGATACTATCGAAGATTTGTAGAGGGATTCTCAAAGATAGCATCTCCTTTAACCAAATTGACTCGAAAGCATGCTAAATTTGATTGGAATGACAGTTGTGAACAGAGTTTTCAAGAACTTAAAGAGAGATTGGTATCTGCTCCAATCCTAGCCTTACCTGTTAGTGGGAAGGAGTTTGTGGTGTTTAGTGATGCATCTATTCAAGGGTTAGGTTGTGTACTCATGCAAGATGGGAAAGTTATAGCATATGCCTCAAGACAATTGAAACCACATGAAGAGAACTATCCCGTTCACGATTTGGAATTAGCAGCAGTGATACTAGCATTGAAATTGTGGCGACATTATCTTTTTGGAGAAAAATGTAAGATATACACCGACCACAAAAGCCTTAAGTACATATTCACTCAGAAGGAACTCAATATGAGACAGAGGAGATGGCTTGAGTTAATAAAGGACTATGATGTAGAGATCTTGTATCATCCTGGTAAAGCGAATGTGGTAGCAGGCGCTCAGTAGGAAGAAGCAAATTGATATTGCAACCCTGGTTATAAGTCAAAGGAAATTCGTGAAGAGTTGAGAAAGATGGAAATTGAAGTGACAGTGGAAAACGTTGATTTGATGCTTGCTCAATTGTCTTTACAGCCTACAATCTTGGAAAGAATTAAACAGAGTCAGAAAGAGGATCCAGAAAGTGAGAAGTTGACATTAGCTATAAAAGGAGGAAAGAGAAAAGAGTTGAGATTAGATGAAGAGATGTGATAAGACATGGAAATAGGATCTTTGTGCCAAGGATACATGGTTTGAGAGAAGATATTCTGAAAGAAGCACATTCCTCATTATATTCTGTTCATCCCGGGAGTACGAAAATGTACAAGGACTTGAAGAAGTGTTATTGGTGGGAAGGAATAAAGAGAAATGTAGCTGATTATGTTTCAAAGTGTCTAACCTGTCAGCAAGTTAAGATAGAGCATCAAAGGCCGGGAGGAGAACTGCAACCCTTACCTATTCCCGAGTGGAAATGGGAAGATATCACTATGGATTTTGTATCGGCTCTACCAAGAACCATTGCAAAGCATGAGGTCATATGGGTAATTGTGGACAGATTAACGAAGTCGGCTCATTTCATACCTTTACGAGTCGGGGATTCCTTAGAGAAAATGGCACATGTGTATATCAAGGAAATCGTAAGGCTTCACGGTATACCAAGAACAATCACTTCTGATCGAGATACGAGATTTGTTAGTAGATTTTGGAAGAGCTTACACATAGCACTTGGTACCCAGCTTCAGTTCAGTACTGCTTTTCATCCTCAAACAGATGGGCAATCTGAGAGAACAATCCAGATATTAGAAGACATGTTAAGAGCTTGTGTATTAGATTTTGGAGGGCGATGGGACGATCACTTGCCATTGATTGAATTCGCCTATAACAAGTTATCAGTCTTCTATTCAGATGGCACCATATGAAGCTCTGTATGGAAGGAAATGCCGATCACCTTTACATTGGGACGATGTAGGAGAAAGAGCATTAATTGGTCCGGAATTGGTTCAACAAGCTATTGACAAGATTCAAGTGGTTAAGCAAAGAATGAAAGTTGCACAAGATAGATACAAAAGTTATATGGATAAGAGACGAAGACCTCTCGAGTTTGAAGTGGGTGAGCACGTATTTCTCCGGATATCACCAACAAAAGGAGTGTTTCGGTTTGGAGTCAAAGGGAAGTTAAACCCGAGATATATCGGTCCTTATGAAGTGTTGGAAAGGATTGGTCCTCTAGCTTACAGATTAGCACTACCACCGCATTTATCCGAAGTACATGATGTATTCCATGTTTCTCAATTGCGAAAATGTGTCTCGAATCCGAATGCAATTATCAGTGTTAATCAGCCACAAGTCTTGCCAAATTTAACAACAAGTGAGAAGCCGATTAAAATCTTGGGTAGAGTTGATAAAGTGTTAAGAAGAAAGGTGATTCCAATGGTGAAAGTGCAATGGAGTGGACAAGAAGATAGAGAAGCTACTTGGGAAGTGGAGAGTGAGATGAGAATATTGTATCCCGAGCTTTTGAGTAGTAAGGTAAGCTAAGTTTCGAGGACGAAACTTCTTGAAGGAGGGAAGGATGTAATAGCCATGCTTTTATTCCCAATATCATATTATATATATATATTAGTATAGTTGCTTATTAAAATAAATAAATAACATGTATATATTTGAGTAGTGTAGAATAATTATGTTTGCATTAGTATAATAAATACTTAATATTAATTTACATATTGATGTTGTATATGAATGAGTAATATTAGATATATATATATATATTTCAAATAGTGTAGCAGATTTTTTTTTTAGGAAACCAAAAGCTAAATAAATGCTTTTATTTTACTTAAATTAATAACATTAATTAAAAGCTACTTTATGACTTTTGTGGCTGCCTTAAAAGTCAATTGGATAAACATTAAGCCAAAATACCCAAATTTCGTCCAAAATCATACCACCCCAAAACAACCTCCCAAACAAGCCAAAACCCATTATTTTCTCTCCCAAAGCCACCCCAACTTCAAGACCAAGATCCACATCCAAATTCTTGCAAGTTGGCCACCAAAAGATCATTCTAAAGCCTTGAAAACCAAGCCCAAAGATTTGAGGTAAGCATGTGTTCTTGTTTTGAATTTATGCATGTGTGAACTTCATAATGATAGGGTTGAGCTTGGATTTGTGTTTGATGATTCTTATGTTGTGATTGGTGTATGAGAAGTGTTATGGGGATAATGAAGTTAGTATATGTCTAGTTATGAGTTTGGAAGTGTTAAGGAATGCATATGGTTAACGACTAAGTGTTGGGTGTAGTGAATTGGGGTTTGAAGTTGTTTGTGAGGATTATAGTAATGTTTGATGGACTGAAGTGAGAGTTTGTGTTTATTAGATTGTAGTAAGATCAAATAACAAGTTTTAAGAAGTTTGAAATGAATTTGGAGGAGTTTGAAACAATTGGAACAAATGGTTTTTGCAAAATGAAAACAGGGGAAAATTTGACAGCAGCGTAATGCATGTACGCCGGCATTCAACGCTGCCGGTGTTGAATCCTATGCTGCCGGTGTACGTTGGAAATTTTCCGGTGTTGAAGATGCACTCGGGGACCAGAATCGTCGACCCTTAACGCTGGCAAATTTTCAATTTACGCCGCCGGCGTTGAACACCGGCGTTCGTTTTGCAACTTTTCCCAGTTTCGCAGTCCTTTCGTATTTTAGCCATAACTTTTTCATTAGACCTTTGATTGAGGTGATTTAAGTTGCGTTGGAAAGATTAAAAAGAGAGCAACAACTATCATGTTTTAAGATTTTACAAATTACAAAAGTATCAGTGCTTAAATTTCAATTCTTTCCAGCTGATACACTTTCCAACAAAGTTTAAAACTTGTTGTTGTTTACTAAAAGTTGTCCAAAGCTTGATAAATGGTCATTTAAGTATTTGTTGAGTATTGTATGATAATATATGATATCTAAATGCTATGTGATGATGTTATAATGATTTATTTGAATTTCTTTAGATGAATATACTTGAGCTTTGATGAATATATATACTTGAACTAAGTGTGAGTTTGTAATTACTTCTTTTTACAGTGATTGATTCCCTTTCGGTTATTCCCATTAACTCTCGATCTAGTACAGGTACGCAGTAACGTGTTTGTTCTTTGCTTAGGATAGGCATATCTTTAATAAATTTTAATATAGAAAAACTTAAACCTTTGTTTGAATTGGATGTCTCTTACGCTATTTAAATCCGTATCTGGCCTAGATGGCAGATCGGTATCCGGTTCGGGGAGTAGCACCTTGCTCAGATTGGGGGCACGGTAGATTAGGCGCTTAGGCCACCCCTGTCTTTTAATAAGACTTTCCTAAGTGGTACGGCGGGTAACTGATGGGGGAGATGGTATCGGCGTAACGTTTGCTTAAGCTTAGAATGAAATAACATGATTTAGTTCAAATGTTTATGGGAACAGTTGGATTAAGTGATGTTATGGACTAAGATAAGTGAAGTTGTGTAACGGCTGTTAACCCTAGATGAAGTTATTTTCTTTTTTATGGACATATCATTTAGGAGATATGAGTATCCGAGCTGCTTACATCAACCCCCTGAGCGTCGTGATCGTTACTCAGGACCCCAAAATATCCTTATTGTTCGGAGTTTGAATACTCCAGTGATTTTTGACTAATTAAAGACTATCTAATAAATGAATGATTGTCACATTGCATTATAGTTTAAGATCGTGTGAGCCATTACGCATTTGTTTTTGTTACTGTGTACTGGGCCTCTGGCTTATATTTTATCTTTTTCAGGTATGGATGATGAATTCTATACAAGTATGGGATTTGGATCAGATTTTGAGGAGTTCTTAGATGATTGGGAGGAGTAGAGACGACCTTGACGTTGATGGAACCCTTATGTAATAGAATAGTTATATGTACGTATATGCTTTGAAAACTTATGTATTAGTTTATAGCGTTTTTGTTATCTTTTGATGTATTTTGTAAATGGCTTTTTTACGAGCCTTGTTTGTAATGTATGTGTGTATGTATGTATATATATATGGTTGTATTATATACTATTAGTAATAAAGTTTATTCTTATAAGACATCGAGGCAAATAACTATCCAAATTGACCCTGTATTACAACCTTACATATAATACTGCAGATTATATGTGGTTGGGGAACTGGGTTTGCCTATTTTAAATACAAGGGTAAATCCGGGGTCTTACAATTAGTGTGTGTGAATGTGTTAGTGTAATTTTAGTTTTGGATTTATGTTGTTTGCATTTTGAAAAAGCAAATCCAACCTAAACTAAACCCAAGCCCAAGCCCGTGTCTTATCTCCTCCAAAAATCAAAAGCAGATTCAAGATAATTGTAAAGCTTATTTTAACATATATCACAATCCAAAATCAGACCACCAAACCAACACTTCCAACAACAAAAACAAACCCTAAATTTTCTTCTCGAATTTTCACAAACAATATGATCGTTTATGTATTTTTTTTTCATAAAAATGAAATTTCTATTTTAATGCTCTCCTAATAAGTTGTATGTAGTGTTGATGATCTAAGTTAGTATATAGAGCTAAATAGACTCTTGAAGTTGTGAAAAATGAGCTGTTGAAAGTGTTGAAACAGTTTTAAAGAGTGAACGAATTGGTGATATTTGTGAAGTGTTGAAATGTTGATTAGGAAGTTGTTTGTGCTGAAGATGTGAAGTTTATGCATATTTGGAGTTAATAAGTGTATGTGTTGGGTGTATGTAGGCTGGTGAAAGTTAAACTTGATGTTTAGGTTTCAAAAAATATATGCCTTGTTTTCGAAGGAGTATGCGAGGGAAACACAGGATGATGTATTAGGTGTGTATCTTGTCGAGCCCTAAAAATAATACTACTCGAGGAGAAACAGGGGGGAAACACAACCATACGTATTCAACTGTGCTTCTCGTTGTGCATTGATCTAAGCAGAAAAATAAAATAGCACGGATGGAACACGGGCTCGTGCACCTCGCCATGCTTCTTTCTGTTTTTGAAAGGAAATAACTTATATAGGATACACAGCTAAGGGTGGGCAAAAAAACCGACCGAACCAAACCAATCCGTAACCGAACCAATCCAAACCGAAAATATGGTTTTTTTCATGGTTTGGTTTGAAAATTTTCAAATCTGAACCGCTCCGTAAATTTATGGTTTGGTTTGGAAGGTAAACCGAACCAATCTGTAAAACCAAACTAAAACGTTTTAGAAAAATATAATAATATTTTACTATATGTTTATATGATTTCATTTTATATTTATTATTTGGTGAATATTAATTAAAATCAACTTGTTCTTTTTAAATTTTTTTTAAGCTCATGATATGTAATTTTGTTATGATGAACTATTGTTTTTTTTAATAGTTTTTAACTTTGTAAATTATGAAATTTATTTATTCAGTTATAAACTTTCATTATGTATTAATTATTTAATATATTTTGTCAGTTGGTCATTTTATTCATTGATGAATTTTGTTGATAGATGATTTTTTATTATAGCTAAATTATTGGTAGATAATTGACATGATGGTTATATTAAAAATCATAAATTATGACTTACTATGTAGTGGTTAGTGAATGTATTTTATTGATGGATAATTGATTTTATAGAGAACTATAGATTAGAAGTATGATGAATTTATAAAGTATTTTATCGTGGTTTATAATATCAACTTTGTAAAATGATATAAATATTTAAGAATCTACCCAAATGTAAAAAAAACTATAACAAGAAAAATTTTTAGTTAGAATTTTGATTTAAACCGTAATCCAAACCGAACCAAACTGTTATTTAATGGTTTAAAAAATTTATAATTCGAACTAAACCGTTACTTAATGGTTTTGTTTGGAATGGAAAAAAAAAAAAAAACAAACCGTAAATTACGGTTTGGTTTGGTTTTAGGAAAAACCGAACCAAATCGATCCGTGCCCACCCCTATACACAGTTGAACATGACCTCTTTGTATCAAATCATGTTTCTTTCTGTTTGTGATTATGTTTTGTTTAATGAAGAAACACGAGTGAAACACGGTCTCTTGTTTTGAGTCGTGCTTCTCTCTAAGTTGCCTTTCAAAATTAAAACATGGATTTTGTATTTCATTGTTTTTTTCTTATGGAAGGAACTCGGGGATGTGCACAGTCATATATCTTTAAAAAATAATTATTATTATTATTCAAAATTCAAAATAATGGAATGTTATATGAATATATGTGTAAATGTTATGTCATGATTAAATATGAGTTCTATTGAAGTTTTGTATTAGATAAAGAACTTAGTTTAGATTGTTATTAATATTGAAAGTTATATGAATTGAATTTATTTATTTATTTATTTTACAGATTCTACTATGAATTTGAATTTGTCTATTGGCCATGTGCCCATTATAACGTCTGGTACATGCATGCAGTTGCTTGATTGTTGGTTAATAAGATAAGCATAACTAAATGGACTTTAATGAAAGATGGATTCAAATTGTTTGAATTGGTTGTACGTGTGTCGTTGAATCTGGTTCGAGGAGTGACAACCCTATTAACAAGGCTAACATGGTAGTTAAGTGCTTAGACCACCATTGTAATGACGCAATGATGTTTATAAGTGGCTCAGTAAGTAGCTAATAAGGCAAATGATATCGAAAGATCATCTACTTAGGCTTGGGATGAAGTAACATGATTTAGTTCATGTTTATGGGACCGGTTGAACCAAATGATATTATGGACCGAGATGAGCAGAGATGCGTAATGGTTGTGAACTCTGGATGATGTTATTCTCTTTTTCGATTAGATATAAAAGATATAGGTATCAGGGCTGCCTATATCAACCCCTCAAATAGCTACTGTTACTCAGGACCCCCAAGTTCCCAAGATTGCAATCTGAGTTTGAACACTCTAATGTTGATTTGTTTACTTAATAAAAAATAATTAAACTTTTAGGTGCTGCATTACATTAGTTTAAGTGTGCTTATCACTTCACATTTGTTTGTATTGCTATGTACTAGACCTTTATCTCATGTTATCGCTTTGCATATGTTATTAATGATGAACATTATGATGATTTGGGATATGAAACTGATTAGGAAGCTTTTATGGATGAATGAGACGACTAGGGATCCCATTTGATTTGCAAACAAGGATGTTTTAATTAATTTTCTAAAAGACAAATGAAGATGAAATTTAATTTTTGTTATAGGCATGTTAGTTAAGCCTTTGGTTGTAATATAAGATTTTTAAGTTTTCTTTCATGTTTTGTTTTGATCAAAACCTTGTAATCTTTTGAATTGTCATTTGATTGACACTAAAGCTATGTATATATAAGTAAAGATGATCAAATCATGATGAGTAGTTTTGATATAAGTTTTTGTAACAATATGATAATTTTAAACAAACAGTTGTTATAAAACATTATCTTTATAGATAACCTTAGGTATAATACTTAAGTATTATATGTCATTGGGGACTGGGCATGCCTAATTATAAGATTAGATAAATCGGGTCCTTACAAACCATTGGCAACTGCTACATTGCAAACCCTATAAGCTCGTCTCCAACTCTAACTCTGACCACCTTCACCAAACACTAAGACCATGTACACAAACTTGCGAACTCGTAAAACACCAAACCAAGTCATCTAAAGCTCGCAGCCTCCATACCTATCAACACTAAAGGGTTGAACTTCTCCATAGAATTCTCTACACTCAAATAAAACTCGCGTTGTAGCAAAGACACATCTTTAAATATAACCCCATGCAAAGAAGGTGAACCAAATCTATGGAGGATCTTGCGACCTACATCCCTTGGAACCCATGGCTTGTAATTACACTAAACCGATTTGAAGAGTTTGACCCATATGCATCAATCACTGGTCAAATTTGATTTTATTTATGTGGATGACTCTATTTGATTCCCTTTGAGTTTTTAGTAATCTGGGTGTGTGTGGATGAGTCTAAAGCCACCTCATGAGAGACGAGGAGGAGCTAGAGAGACAAAGAAAGTTGACAGAGAGAGGATTGACTCTAGTAGGAAAGCGAAAGAAGGGAGTTCTAGGGAGCTTCACTGAGAGACTTCGCGAGACCCACATTGTTAAATCAGTATCCATTGGTCTTTTATATATCGACCAACTAGATAGAAGATGATTGAAGTAGAAAACCAAACAAGATAAGAATGGGCGAAAGGCTTGGAGATAAAATTGGGCTTAAGTGGTCTTTTTTATGGCCAGCAACTTTTATTCTTATAAGCTAAAACTAATTCTATAATTATAACTATAATATGTAAAAAAAATAAAATGGATATTAGTAAAATATAAATAATAAATAACAAATTGACATGGTTTAATGAAAATATAATAGAAAGTATGGAATTGTCATGTTGGTTGACACGAGGCAAGTAATTAGGTTGAAAGAACGTGACACGTGGCTAGCAATTATAGGTTGAAAGTGCCACATCAGTTAATGAAGCTGATGGTATTTACTTATGTACCAAAAATGGTTGCAAAAAGTTGACTCAAGTACTAAAATCGTGCTTTTAAACGGCTTAGCTACCTAATTAAATTTTTCAGCAAAGTTTAGGTATCAAATTTGGCATTAACCCTAAATGTAAATGGAGTATAAGTTTAAAATGATATAAATTGAGAACAAACATTTTAATGTATAATTATATAAATATTATATGTTTTGTAAAAACCATTTTATTTTACTTGTATGAATTATGGTTTCCTAATAGGATGAACCAAGTTTAATTTTATTTGGCATGGAAAAAAAAAAAGAAAGAACACATTATCAACATGTTCACATAGGGGAAATAGAAATTCAATTCTTCTTACACCATGTAAGTTCTATTTCATTGTTTAGTCAATTAATAATACACAAAATAATGAATAGCAATTCATGTTCTGATCATTGTCAAGTTTTGAAGTTTTTTGTCCAATAATTTATTCGATGTTCTCTCATAAAAACCCTTTATCTTAGAGATACTACCTCTAGAACCATTATCCCTTTGTCTTAAATACAATACAAGGGGAGAATAATAGGTATTTTACATTTATTTTAACAATTACTTCCTCTCTTTTTTGTTCTTTTTATTCTAAGTATATAATGTAATACATATGTAATGGTTATTACAAATCAATTAAATTCACACTGAATTACAATTCAAATCCTTCTTTACTCCATATGGTGATACTACCGTATATGTATCCATGTTGTCTATGAAGAAGGCTAAAAATGGCCTTTGTACCTTAAGTCTAGTAATGATTTAAGCTTGATTCCTTAGGTTAAGAGATAGGATCTAGAAAGTCAAACCCATATAAACTTGATATGACATGAATGAAATTTGGCATGCAAAGTTTAAGGTGGAGTGATCATTGAACTAATCCATCTGCTCTCAACCTTTTTAATGGGAATTGATGCACTCAGAAATACTTCTACTCATAATCAGCTTGAACCTAAAAGAAACACTTAGAGAAATCCATCAATGATAGGAAAATCATCTCAAAAGTCGATCGTCAATGCAAGAACAAGTGTACATCACAGTATCACAAGAGATTAACAAGTATGAGTTTTGTCACACCAAGTTAGAATGATTATAAGAATAAGAATTAAACTAAGAAAATCCATCTTATAACATAGAGTCCTAGACAAAGTAGGAAATAAAATTAAAAAGCAAATATCCATTATAATCAAGAAAATCAAATCAAAACAAAAATCCAATGCCCAAACATTCATCAACATATATAAATCTCCACCAAAATTCAAACCGATACCCATTATCTTCAATGACTTCAGAGTTTATTTACTAGAGTATGACAAAATAATTAAGGTTCTTGATTTACCCTACTACTACTTGGGTTGACAAAATAAACAAGATTCTTGATTCACCCTACTACTACCACTTGAGTTGAAATTTGAGGATGCTTGTACTACTCTTCTTCTACAAAGTCTCTAACTTGTTCTTCAACTTTTCATATGGATTAGAGATTAGGTTAGTAAGTGATTTAGAGAAAGTAAATGAATTGGATTAGATTTTGATTAGGTAATATTTTACCTAGTTGTTGTTGTTAGATCCGATGTAGAAATCTAGAGAGAAATACGTGATTTTTAGGAATGGGTTAGATATACAGGTTTTCGGAGAAAGTCACTTATAGAGCTATATATATATATATATATATAAAGTGAGAGAGAGAGAGAGAGTCTAATAGTGTTATGTTTTCTTGAGGAAGAAAAATAAGAAAGGAGAGAGAAAATTAATTTTAAGAAGTGTTAGTTAGGACATTTGAGAGACATAAAGGACATGAATATCTTTATGTTGCATTTGGTACACGGGAGTCATTTGAAATGAATGGTTAGAATGTAATGAAATGAGAAGCGGAATAATAAATACACTCCTTTATTTGGATATATTATCGAATGAAATGGAATTTACATGTTATTTGTCAAAAATATTATTAAGAATTAATGTGAATAATAAATAAGTAATTTAATAGTAATCATTTATGAGAAAGGAATGAAACTGTGATTCCGCCTTCTTAATGGTGGAATCAAATTCCTCCTCAAAGTCGGAATCATCGATTCTTGAAAATCGTGATTCTAGCTTTTAAAAATGTGACCAAACATAGGAATGAAAAACCCAGAATTGTGATTTCATTCCGGATTTATTCTCATATACCAAACATGATATAGATATTTGTAGAAAGTATATGGAATAAGAGTAAATAGGTAGATACTTAAAGTTTGATAGAGGTGGTGACACTTAGTTACTTACTTAGATATTTTGTAGATGTAGCTTGTTATTAATTATAACAATGTCATCAAGTTAACATGTGAAAGATAATGGCTTTAATTGAATCTTTGCTCTCAATTTAATTCCTTACTAATTTAATTTAACTTATTCTTTTAATTTATCTAAACTAAATTATACACTCAAATTTTACATTTATTTATTTAACAGAGTTATCTAACTTAGAATTTATTATTTAAATAAAATTTGAAGTTCAGCTTTACACATATCCGCATGTTAATCTATATTACTTTCCTGATTTAACTTATTAAAAATTTGAGGTATTTCAATTTTTCTCTACACATAAATTTACTTGATACTTCTCTTTAGAATGATAATCTTTTGTAAAATGGCCAAATTTTCTACAAGTTTGACATTGTGTTTTCCTTTGCACCCACAATCTTTTTCATTTCCTCTACCATGGTCTTTATTTCTAAATATTCTAGCTTCATATCATTTTTCACCATTTTGAAGTGTTGAGACCTAAAACTTAGTTTGGAGTGAATGTATTATCCAATGTAGTGTCATCTTACCTATTCAATCTCTGTTTGTATGCTTGTAAAGAGTCAATTAATTTAGTAACCGATAAAGTTTGTGTCCTTTATAATAGTTGTAGCTGAGTCATATTCTCTTAGGGGTGTTATTAATATATTTCCATTATCTTTCAATCAATGATAGTTCCTCCATAAGCTCTCATTTCAATCATATTGATTCCAGTATAAAAAACTTTTACGATCTCAAAATTCCATGTTCTAATATTTCGTCTAGGAAATTGAATATTTATGAGGTGTAACTTTTCACTTTGTTAAACTTCCTCTTTCAATGTATCATATGCCAGCTTTGCACTAACAACTCCACTAATTTTGGAAAGTTTGGATCCACCACTACCAGCTGAATAATATATAAGGCCCTATAATCTTTTTTTTTTCTCTTCTTTAGAGGCTTTGAATTTAGCAAACCCTAACTTTGACAGGGAAGAGATATATTTTAGCATTGTAACTCTATTTTCAATGATGTCCCATAGTCCTTCTGGTACAAAATAAGTACTAATTTTGATGGACCACTAATCGTAATTCTCTTCAAAAAAACATTGGAAGTTTTATTTAATTATTTGATTTGATGGTAACCATAATATATTTGAATGAAGTAGGTTTAAAAAATAGTTCATAAAATTACACTCCTTAGATGACCAAACAAGGTTTTGATACGAATGTTAGTGAAGATGGTATTTGTTTGGAATATTATTGAAGTAGAAATGTTACACAGGAGATGATAGAATATAATAAAAAGTGCATAAGGTTACAACTTACAGGCTCCTAGAGATTGCACTTAGCATGTCTTCTCAAAAGAGGAAGTTACAATGCATTTCGAGTAAAATATGAATCAAAATAGATAAATTTTAACTCATCTTAAATAAGTAATTTAAAGAATCATGTTGCACCTGTTAACTAAACTCTCAACCCCTTGACAAATGACTACTGAATTTGTTGACAAGTTTCCTTCTTTTTAAATAATAGTTACCAACTTCAAATTAGTCTTGAGCCTTATAAAGGTAGACATGTGGAGGGCTATAAATGACCATATATTAAGGCATTACATTGTATATTATATATAATAATGCTTAACTTATTTATAAATTATAATATATTATTAATGACGTTTGATAATTATTTATATAATGATATATATTATGTTGATTAATTTTAATTTTAAATAGAAAAATTATAGGAGATATAAATAATAAATATATCACTAAATTATTGAAATAAAAAGCAATTAATAAAAAAAAAACTAAATCAATGCTAGAGAAAAAAGAGAGAACTTTAAAAGAGGTTAAGAGAGAGAGACCTAAAGTATGTAAAGTGAATGCAAGAGACAAAAAGAGGAGGTAATGGGGTATATATATAGGTCAAAGAGGTGAGACTCGCCTATTTTAAATTGAAAAAAAGGTAGGACATTCTCTATTTTCTTTGTTTGAGTGAGTCCCGTTGTTGACTGGTGTTAAGACGCATCTCTTTAGCCTAGTCAATAGTAAAAGTTGTCTCTTTTGCTTATGAATATGTAGACAAGGTTGAAGAGATAAGCCTCGTTATTAACTAGGATATAGCGAAGCAAAACTCGTGCTTTAACTTAATTAGCAACAAGACTCACCTCTTTAACCTTATCTATATATTTGTAGACAAAAGACAAGTTTTGCATCACTGTGATGTCTCCCCTTTTTTTAATTAGTGATTTTACTATCATAGAAACTTTTGTACTACTCTTGATGTGATTTATATCAGAAAACCATTTTATGGTAGTGATGCGGCGAAAATAATTAGGGTTATCATGGTTTGTTAAATTGGCCATGGTTACTGGAAAGTGATCCTCAATTGCTCATTGACTCAAGAATACTTAGATAATTGGTGTCAAAATTCGAATAAACACTGTAGTAATTCAAAAATTTAGGGGGGAAAAAACAGAAAAAGACGACTCAAATTCTATAATACTAATGTTTTTGCCCTAAAGTGTATATTTACATAAAGCTTAAAAGCTGCTAAAAATAAAACTATAAAATTGCCAAAAATAGAAAGTTCTAAAACTTAAGGACACAAAGTACAAAAAATAACAAATAAAATGTCCAAGAATGGTGTTAAAATAGAGGTATCTTTAAGAAGTTATAACGAAGCTAAAACCCACTAAAAATATAAAAATTGCTCATTTCAGGGGTTTAAACAAAGAAATTTGCCCTAAAACGACGTAGCTTATAGCCGACAGCGATGATCTTTTCCTATTGGCTAGTTTCCTTAGAGATAAAGACCTAAAATCAAGAAGTTGTGACAGATCTGTTACAATTATATATGGTTAAGTACATGTTTGTTACTATTGCCACTTCATCAAGTAGCAAGATGAACATGGGCCATCAAACTATGTAAAGATAGATGAGAAAAAAGAGATATTCTTTTAACGATATTGCTTAATGATGTAGAGGAAGTGGCTGAATCGTTTTTAAAGAAATTGGAGTCCAAGAAGCCGAAGAGAGGCGAGAAGAAGAAAGCTGTCGACCTTGAAAAAAATTGATCAAAAGCCGCCGGCCTTTGGCCGGTGCACAATGTCTCCCGAGAGCAAAACATTAACGCTGACCTTGATACCACCGATGTAGACTTATAGGCCGCTGGTGTACTTGTTCTGCACTACCAGCGTTGGGCCAGTGCACTTTTAACCGACTTAGTTTTCTTTATTTTGTTTCAGGATTTCTTGTTAGAGTATCAATAACCAAGTTTCATACGTTTTCATCAGATTTGATATTTTTACATTTATGACATTTTTTTTAGAGATTTTCTCATAAAGTTTGCATCTTTAGTGCAATTTTTAATTCTTGATTCATCCGTTGTGATTAAATATGTATTTTTACGCTTTTCGTGCTGCATTAGAAGAGGTATTAGAGCTTGGTAAAATCCTACAAAGATGTCTGCCAATGATGGTATTAATAACAATCATACTCATGATAGTGCTCAAGATACAGGAGTCTGTGCAAGCGATCAGATGGTTCCTAAGATGGTAGTTGATTCCATGATAGGAGATTATGGTGATTGCCGGTAGAGTAGCTTGTCAAAGATTTGGTCGAGCATTTTGACGCCATGGCAGCCGATACCAACAGAGGCAGTAATGATGGTGGGAGACAACCTAAGGCAAAAGAAGCCTACGGAAATCCAGACAATCAACTTATCGCTTTGAATAGATTAGCACAAATTTCAAATGATGATTCTAAAGAGGAGGAAGAGTTTTTATTTGATGCTAAACAACCACACAGATGAGGCGGTGAAGGTTAGGATAGATATCGACAGAATTATTATGGTTATGATCAGGAGATGGTGGTGAATTTCATTTGAAGGTAGATATTCCATGTTTTAATGACAATTTGAATATTGAGGAATTCCCAGATTAGTTGGTGAGGATCATAGAGTACGATTAGTTACATGTAGATTGAAAGTGGAGCCTTTACTTGGTGGGAGAGATTGCAGAATCGTAGGTAAAGATAGGGTAGATAACTTATATGGACTTGGTTTTGCATGAAGCAATTGCTACGGAGAGACTTTTTACTAACTGATTACGTTCAGATCATGTTCTAATAATATCAACAATGCTAATAAGGAACACATTCCGTCCATGATCACACCACAGAATTCATGATGCTTGCTGGAGAAACAACTTAAGAGAAAGTGAGGGTCAACAGGTGGCAAGGTATGTGGATGGTTCGAAGTTGCAGATTTGTGATAAATTGGTATTAATGTAATGAGGAATCTGAATAAGGCTAAGAACATGGCCTTGAGGGCAGAGATGAAGTTACAGGAGAAAAATATCAGGTTTGATGGGAGTAGTCGGAGATATGGTGTCGAGGGATCTAATAGTAGCAAATCAGTAGTTGAAAAGATTAAGAGTGTCAAGGAGAAACAAGGTTGGAATAATGAGAAGAAGGAGGAGAAAGCGACTGGCAGGAAACCTATTGAGGGTAAAAATTCACAGAGGCAAAATAACTCTTATGTCAGGCCTATTCTAGGCAAATGTTATCATTGTAATTAACCGGGTCATCGGTCGAATGAATGCCCTAATAGGAAAGGTGTAACATTGTGGAGAAGGATGAGGAGATTTGTGAGCCTGATGGGGAGGACAACTATTATATGAGGATGGAGAGGAGGTTAAGCCGACTTATATGATTAGCAAATTGATGTTGACACCAAAGCAAGAAGATAACTCTCAGCGACACTAGTTTGTTTCGTACCCGTTGTATAATTGGAGGAAAGGTGTTTGATTTCATAGTTGATAGTAGGAGTTGTGAGAATATTATTGGAAGGGATGTGGTAAATCAATTGAAGTTGCCAGGAGAGAGACATCATAATCCATACACTATTGGATGGATCAAGGAAGTTTAGAAGATTAAGGTTAATGAGCGATCTAGAGTGCCTTTCTCCATAAGAAAATACCAGGATGATATCTACCGTGACATTGTAGACATGGATGCTTGCCACTTGCTCTTTAGCAGACCATGGCAATATGATGTGAATACTCAACACGCAGGGAAGGATAATATATATAAGGTAGAGAAGGGTGGTGTGAAGTACATCTTATTGCCATTGAAAGTGGCGAATCGCACTAAAGCTTAGAAGATGGAGGGGCGTTCTTTTCCAATAACCACTCACTCTGGCAGAGAGATAGAAGAGGCCATGAAAGAGTCTAGAGTGGTCCATGCCCTTATTGTGAAGAATGTTATGACTGCAGAGGAAAAGAATAGTAGTGAAGTGTCAGTGCCTATAAAAGAAGCGTTAGAGGAATCTAGAGATGTACTACCGGATGATATACCTGAGGCTATCTTCATTGAGGGATATCCAGCATCAGATTGATCTAGTACCTAGGGCGAGTTTGCCTAACTCGCCACACTGCAGGATAAGCCCAAAAGAAACTAAAATTTTATGGGAAAAAGTCTAGGAATTGTTAAATTAGGGATTCATCGGGGATAGTATGAGCCCATGTATTGTGCCAGCACTATTGACACCAAAGAAGGATGGCAGTTGGAGGATGTGTGTAGATAGTAGGGCCATGAATTATATTACCGTTGGCTACAAATTCCTAATTCATCGCTTGGAGGATATGTTTGATAGTCTGAGTGAAGTTGATGTGTTTTCTAAGGTTGATTTGAAGAGCGGGTATCACCAAAAAGAATCAAACTTGGAGATGAGTGGAAGACTACGGTTAAGACAAAGAAGGGGCTTTATGAATGGTTAGTGATATCGTTTGGGCTTAGCAATGCTCCTAGCACTTTTATGCGTATCATGAACTAGGTACTCAAAACCTTTATCGATAAATTTGTAGTAGTCTATTTTGATGATATATTGATTTATAGCAAATCAGAGGATGAGCATGTAGATCACTTGAAGAGTGTATTAGTGTAATAGCTCTATTGAATGAGAACAAATTGGTAAGCCAATATGAAGAAATGCATCTTTTTGTCAAAGAGACTATTGTTTCTAGGGTTTGTGGTTAGTAGGGAGGGGATCACTATGGATAATAAGAAGGTGATGACCATTACAGAATGGCTTACTCCAAAAAGAGTGTCTGAATTGAGGAGTTTCCTCGACTTAGCTAGTTTTTACAAGCAATTCATTAGACATTTCAATACCATTGCCACTCCATTGACTAAGTGTCTAAAGAAATAAAAAATTTAGTAGGGAGATAGGGTTAAGACTAGCTTTGCATTATTGAAAGAGAGAAGTTATCCTGTATTGTCACTTCCTAACTTTGACAAATTGTTTGAAGTTTATTGTGATGCTATTGGAGTTGGAGTAGAGGCAGCGTTATCCAAGGAGAGCCGACTAGTGGCTTTTTATAATGAGAAACTGTGTGATGCTAGAAAAAAATGGTTAACATACGACAAAGAGTTATACTCTCTGGTGAGAGCTCTAAAGGTTTAGGAACACTATCTGGTAGGGAAGGAATTTGTGTTTTATTTTGATTGTGGGGCTCTGAAACATTTGAGTAATTAAACTAGAATTAGTAAGGATATGCATGCCATATGGATCCAATTTCTGCAAAAGTTTCCATTTAAATTGATGCACAAATCTAGGACACAGAATGGAGTATTTGATACCTTAAGCAGGAGGGTAGATATATTAGCAACGATGAGCGCTGAGATTGTGAGGTTTGAGCAAATGAAAGAACTCTATGAAGTGATGTTGATTTTGGAGATATTTGGCGAAAGTGTATTACTAGAGAACCAGTGATGACTATCACATCTTTGATAGATATTTAATGAAGGGGAACCAGCTATGCATTCCTGAGTCTTCTCTGAGGGAGAAACTGATTGGAGATTTATATGGAGGAGGATTGGCTAGATATATAAGGAGAGATAAGACTATTGCAGCAGTAGCCGATCGATATTACTAACCTCAGTTGAGAAAGGTTGGGGGAAAGATTGTGCAGAGGTGTTATGTGTGCCAGACATCCAAGGAACAGTCTCAGAACACTGGGGTATATACAACACCACTAGTACCTGAAAACATCTGGGAAGATTTGTCCATGCATTTTATATTAGGTTTGCCTCGTACCCAACGAAGTACTGACTCTGTTTTTGTTATTATAGATAGGTTTTCCAAGATGGTCCATTTCATTCCTTGTAGGAAGACTGTTGATGCTCAATCTATTACCATATTGTTTTTTAGAGAGATTGTGCGACCTCATGGAGTTACAAAATCTATTACATCATACAGGGACACTAAATTCTTGAGCAATTCTTGGAAGACACTCTGGCACATGTTCGACTCATAGTTGAACTATAGCAGTACAACTCACCCATAGATAGACGACCGGATAAAGGTGACAAATAGAACTTTTGGCAACTTAATAAGGAGCATATGTAGAGAGAAGCCAAGACAGTGGGATATGGCGTTGTCTCAGGCTGAGTTTGCCTATAACAGTTTTGTCCATAAAATTATAGGCAAATCACCTTTTTCTATGGTTTACACTAGCATTCTTAGACATGCCTTCGATTTGATTAAATTACCCAGGGAGTTGATTTCAGTCAAGCTACTAAGAATATGGCTGAAAACTATCATACTATTACAGCTGAGATCAAGGACAAGATTGAGAAGATAAATGCAAAGTACAAAGAAGCTGCAAATAAACACAGAACGAAACATTTGTTCCAGGTAGGGGACCAAGTGATGGTTTTTCTAAAGAATGAGCAGTTTCCTGTAGGCACATACAACAAATTACAACCTATGAAGTATGGTCTGTATCAGGTCATAAAGAAAATTAACGATAATGCCTATGTTGTTGAGCTTCCTGATAGCATGAATATATTAAAGACTTTCAATGTTGCTCATTTGTTCCCATTCCATCCAGATGATTCATCGTTGTATCCAAATGAGAACTCGAGGTCGAGTTCTTTGCAAGTGGAGGAGAATGATGTAAAGGAAGTGGCTAGGTCGTTTATGAAGAAATTGGGGTCCAAGAAGTCAAAGAGAGGTGGAAAGAAGAAAGCTGCTGACCTTGAAGGCCGGCCTTCAAAAAAAAAATTTGTTCGAACGCTGGCTATACACCATAGGAGTTGAAAGGAAAGCTGTCGGCCTTGGATGTGCATCGCCAGCCTTTGACAGGTGCACAATATCTCCCGAGAGTAAAACTTTAACGTCGATCTCAACACTGTCGACATAGACTTGTAGGCTATCGATGTACATGTTTTGCACTATCAGCGTTGGGCCAATGCATTTTTAATTGACTTAGTTTTCTTTATTTCATTTTAGGGTTTCTTATTAGAGTATAAATAACCAAGTTTCATATTTTTTCATTAGACTTTGATATATTTGCATGGTATAAAATTTTTTTGAGAGATTTTCTTGTAAAATTTGCATCCTTAATATAATATTTAATTCTTAATCCATCGATTATGATTGAATCTGTGTTTTTTGTGCTCCGTGTTTTGTGTCACCTAAAGTAGAATTAGTAACCTTTGTATATCAAAAAAATGAACATTAAAAGAATTAGAAGACTCATCATTAGACCATATGTGCCAATGCCACGACAAGCAAACTTATACGCAAGCAAGCATTACGTTGAGCATTCGAAGTGTGCTCAGACGCGTCATTTCAAGACCGGGAATAAGTCCTGGAAATATCGGAATTAATCCTCCATGCAAGTGGACTAATGAACCCTGATCATGATTGTGAGAATGAATGTAATTCTATCGATGAACTGAGTGACGTGACGGCATGTACTACAGTGACAACGAAGTAGCGAAAGGTCGCAAGTTTTGGTTATCTCCTCTAACATCACTGTGATCATGTCGATTTTTAATTGGATTTGCAGCAATTGATGGGACAAGGTGGAACTGTAACAACAAGGCAAAAGAAGCTTTAGATATCTTCTCCTTTGATCTTGTGATGCTTTAATTTCTGCACCACATGTAAATGAATGTTGAACAGACTTTGAAATTCTGTGATTCCATTACCCACACGTGTTGATAATTCATTGAATTCATAACAATATGCTTGTTAATTTCTTAAAATAATTCAAATAAAAATATGTGCTAATTATGATCTGTTTGGATTATTTAATTTTTTTTATTATATCTAGGTTTTTTATGAGTAAAATTATTAATTTTTTATTAATATTTATTTTTAATAAAAATTTATTTAAAAATAATCAAAATATAATATAAAAATAAATCAAAATACAATCAAACCAATATACCATACTTTAAATAATTGATTTCTATATATTTAACATAATCATCACATCATCTGAGAAAGACATATGCTTTCTTCATACGGCACGTAGTGATAGCCAACCTCAGCTGCAAGGCTCAAAAAAAGGCTGCAGAGCATAATCGGAGTGCTTAAGCTTCTGCCACCTTCTCTAGGACATTTTTTAATATTATAACTTGTTCTTAAAAGCTTGCTTTAACTGTACTCCAAAACTTGTTCTTAAGATTCCATTTTCTCCCATTAAGTAAATTGTCTATGCTATATTCGATTATCATAATTCTGTTTTAAACTTCTAAGGATGCTTATGTAATTCTACTTCATATCAATAATTATAAAGCCAAACCCTGTTTTAATTAGACTCCATAATTTTTTTAAAAAATTCTATTTTCTTTTTTCATTAAGTAAATCATCTATATTATTTACTATAAACTTCTAAGAATATTATTGTAATTTTGCTTTATAGAAGCCGTGGGAAGCAAAGGCATCGATAAATGGCTACATGGGTCGCATAGAAGCTTTTATCACACCCAAAATAGAATTTAAAATGTCAATAGTTTTACCACGTATGACCCTTACACATTATACATAATATTACTATTAACTAAATAAGTTTTTAGATTAATAAAACCTTATTCAAGTTTTGTAAATAATAATGTATAATCAAATCATCATAAGTCTCTCATCAATACATAGAAACTCTCATAATACAAATATTATATTCTCAAAAACTTAACAGCACAATATTCAACATATTTAAACGTCCATCTCATCAACTCTCTCTCCAATTTCCATCTCATAGCCTATGTAATCATATCAGATCAAATCATATTCATAACTTGAAAAAAGAAGAGAGTAAGCTGAAGCCCAATTCAACTGCTTTAATAGCACACACAATATGAATACAAACATTTATTTTAATGTAAATGCAATAACCAATAATTTGGATCTTTAATTTAGCAAAAAAAAAAAAAAATTGTGGAGCTCACAATTTAGCAACACGCTATGGGAATCCAAGGGTCTTGAGTAGTGGTAATAACGCAGCGTAAAGCGTAGATAAACAAGATTTGCAATAAAAATGCAAACTTCGTGAGAAAAAGTTCTCAAAGAGGGTTTTAAAGTATATCAAATGTTCTCATTAACAATACAAGCCTAAATGCCTATATATACTATTACATGAGAAATCCTAAAAGACAAGATCTAAAAAAAGCAAATAATAAATACAATAAATAGTATAACTGATAACTAACGTTGGAAATAAAAATCAACGGCCTCTAATTGATATAGGCAGTTTCAAAACTTAAAAGATGAAACCGTCAATAATAATGACTGGTTTTCAATGCCGGTAGAAGCGGTTTCAAAACTCAAAAGATGAAACCGTCAACAATAAAGGCTGGTTTCAATATCGGCGATGTAATGTCCAACATTGGCAACTTACAGTTCAAAGCTGCTAGCATACATCGTTGTCCGTCATCCGCATCATTCTCCTCCACTTGGAAAAAAAAACTCGTCCTCGAGTTTATGATTGAATTTGGTTATAGGAGTTCTTCAACCTCGGGAAAACAAAGATACACTTAGAATCATAAGTATCCTTCAAGATCAAATATGAACCTCCTTTGGAGCCATTCTTGTACTTTCTCTTGAATCAACCCCTTCCTTAACAGCTCATCTACCTTCTCTTTCAAAATCTCACTTTCCTTCGGGTTCATTCTATAAAGAGGTAAATTCAGAAGGCTAACTATAGGAATAAGATCAATATGGTGAGTGATGTCTCTCATCGGCGGTAACTTATTTGGAATATTATAAGGCATCAATTCTTTTAATTCCTACAATAAAGGGCAAACCAACTTTGGTTGCTCCTCCACTTGCAATTCAACATTGTTCATCACAACCTGCTTCACAATCCAAGCATGTACTTGCCTCGTTGCCTTAATCTCTGCCTCAAAATCCTCTTTATCTTGGCACTCATTCTCAGGGCGTTTTCCTATACCTCTATCTTCTGGAGGCCGCCTATTATCACTGTGACCATGGGTTTGCTGTTCTGTAACACCTTTGGTCCTCTCTTTTGAACCAACATCATCCTTGTACCCCTCATAATTCTTCCTCTCATGTTCTTGTTGCATCAACTCAACCTTTAGGGCCAGATTCTTTGCCACACTCAAATTACGAATGACCTGCACTCTAATTCTATCCCAAAAAACTAGCTTCAATCCCTCTAAATACCGAGCTACCTGCTATCCCTTATATTCAAAAAGGCTATTCCATTCTACCAACCTCATAAACTCAGCAGTAAATTCATGCACTGATTTATCTCCCTGCTGGCACCACTGATATTGTTGGAATAAAATATGCTCTTAATTTGGTGGTAAAAATTCCGACTTCATCAAGTATTTCATCTGATACCAAGTACGAATAGGACCCTTTCCTTCCCCCTCTCTCTTGTATTGGATCCATTCCTACCATGCTGAAGCCATCCCCTTCAAGCGACAAGCTGCCAACCTAACTCGTCTTTTAGGAGGAGTCTCCACATAATCGAAGAATCTATCAACATCTGCAATCCAATCCAAGAATTCCTCAATCCCCAGGTTTCCATTAAAATATGGGATATTAACCTTCAACTGAAAATCTCCAATATCGCTATCATCACATCCATCTCTTCTGTGACCAGTATATCGTTGATAGTTAAAATTCTCGGCATGTCTATCCTCATAATCATGCCTTCTCTAACCACCATATTGTTGGTAATGAAAATTTCTAACATCTCTATCCTTATTATCATACCTTCTCTGACATCCATACTGTTGGTAACGAAAATTTATATCATCTCTATCCTTATAATCATGCATTCTCTGACCACCATATGGCAGATTGAGAGCGACCCGAGATGGTTCCACATTGCTCTATTCTAAATCCTCTTTGTAGATTGGTTGTCTACGAGCAAGGACAAGTTTGTCAATAGGGTCACCACAAGCTACCTAGACCCATGGCCTTCTATTGTCATTCTATCTCTTGTGTACATTATTACCATAAGCATTCAGACGTTCCACAATCTCCTCAAAACGTTCCTTCAAACGTTGGGATATGTGATCCATCCGTTGCAACGCCTCGTCCCCCTGAGGGGCTTCACTCCCCTGAACACCGTCATGGAGAGCACCGCTATCGCTGTCAGTAGCCATCCTACTCTGATACCACATGACGCAGCGTAAAGCGTAGATAAAAAAGATTTGCAACAAAAATGCAAACTTCATGAGAAAAAATTCTCAATTAGGGTTTTAAAGTATATCAAGTGTTCTCATTAACAAAGACAAACCTAAAGGCCTATATATACTATTATATGGCGAATCCTAGAAGACAAGATTTAAAAAAGGCAAATAATAAATGCAAATAAATAGTGTAACCGATAATTAATGTTGAAAATAAAAACAGGCGGCATCTAATTGATATAAGCATTTTCAAAACTCAAAAGATGAAACCGTCAATAATAATGACTGGTTTTCAATGCCGGTAGAAGCAGTTTCAAAACTCAAAAGATGAAAGTGTCAGCAATAAAGGTTGGTTTCAATATCGGTGATGTAATGTCTAAGGTTGGCGGCTTATGGTTCAAAGCTGGTGGCGTACGTAGTTGTTCGTCGTCCGCACAGGTAATTAGAGTTGTGTAAAAAAACTGACCGAACCTGAATCGAACCGAACCAAACCGAACTGAAATTTTGATTCTTTTTTTAAACAGTTAGGTTCAATGAATAGCAAACAATATGATGTTCGGTTTGGGACATTGAATCAAACCTTATGGTTCGAACCGAACTAAACAGTCTTATATATTTTAAAAAAAAAATTAAACATATTATTTTTATTCTTAATTGTTTCATTAAAAAATTAATTGTTTTTTAAAATTTGTGACTTAGATATATATCATTTACGAGAATAAAATTAGATTTTTCATATTATGTTTTAATTGTTATGTTGTCCACAAATAAGATATATTTTAAATTTTAACATCTAGTATTCTAACTCCTGAATATTTTTTCCCTTTGCCTTACAAATTAATCTACTTCTATCATTTAATTATTTATTGATTTATATAATTAATAATATGTTAGTTAGAAGCATACAAAGAATTAAATTTTTCATCTTATATTAGGATAAAGTCTAGTGTAACATTATAGTTTAAGATAATTGAAAAAAAATGAGCTTAGTCACAATTATAATTTTATAATGGACGAAATTATTTCATTCCTATAAGTTTTATATGTTTATTTGGTAAATAATTAATTTTAAAAATTGTTGTTTATATTTACTATCACAACCTGCCACCCAAGGCTCCACCTCGGTGGAAGGGCGCCCCTAGGCCCTCCTAATATATTCTTAGGCACAATCAGGACACTAGATGCATTGTATAATGACTTGAAACACTAGCCACTAAGGTATTGTCCGCTTTGGCCATACGCCACACAATTTTGTCCTTTTGGCATCAGCGTTTCCCAGGGGGTCACCCATCCTGGGATTCCTCTATCCAAAGTATGCTTAACTTTGATGTTTTAACAAACTCTAAGCCATTACACCGAAAATACACCTCTATGATTAAAGTTCCACCATTTATATTTGAGGAGTATCACATTTGTATTAGTGATAAGAAATATATGATTGATATTTTATGATAGAATATATATTTTATTTTATGAATAAAAATAGTGCGAACCGCAAATCGAACTGTTTTTTTATAATTCAAAAAAATTATAAACCGAACATATTGTTAGGTTCGAATTCAAAAGAAAAACCAAACTGTAAAATATAGTATGATTTGGTTCGAGGACCAAACCGAATCGAACTGTTCCATGCACACCCCTAATAGTAATTGCTAAGAAAATTAACATTAACAATTCAAATAATTACGCTCTCTATAAGAAATTCTAAGTAATTAAGTAGCCCCATATACAAAAATACTATCAATCATTAAATTGCACCAATCATATCATTGAAGTTAAGATTACTTACCTAGTTATAATAATAAGCAAAAATCCAAACTACAACTATGATACTTTTCATGGAAGGTGTTTATGCTCCACCTTTTTCCAAACTACAACTATGATACTTTGCATGTAAGTTGTTTATGCTCCACCCTTTTGCCAAACTACAACTATGATACTTTGCATGGAAGTTGTTTATGCTCCACCCTTTTACCATCCCCTCTTATTCTATATTTTCTTTTTCTTTATTTTATTGTTAGTTTTGATGCAGGATTCTAGAGAGATAAATATGTTTAGTGTTTAGTTTTCCAGGAAGAGAAATGAAATTTGTAGAAAGTGATTGGAAGTAACTTGTAGGAGAAGTTTAAGATAAAGGGTTTTTGGTTTATCTTAAAGATGAAAAATGAGAGAGGAGAGGCGAGAGAGAGGTTTTGCAAACGTAGTATATATGCTTGAAAGGAGTAAACCCTTGTTTATTACACTTATTACATATGTTATTATTTATTTAATTTAACTTCTAATTAATTTAACCAAACTTATAATCCATTTAATTTTATGTAATTATTTTTATTATTACCTTAAGAATTTAATATCTTGTAATTAAGTAAAACGATATTTATTAATTAAACAATTTCTTGTTATAAATTTGACAATTATAATTATATAACTTGCTATTTAATATAACTGCTTATCTAAAATTAATGCTTCAAATTTTTCTTATATTTTTTCATATCATTTATTATTTAATTAAACCTTAGGGAAATTTGGGATGCCTCTTTACCTCCCTATCCTACATTCCATAACTTTTAATTTTCCTTACAGAGTTTTTCTTTTCTTCACAAAATAGTTTCTAAATTTAGGTTACCATTTTATTCGCTGAAAAATTTTAAATTTCCTTGGATAGAAGAGTTTTAATTTTCCTTACAGACATTTTGTAAATTATTAATTAAATAGAAAAATAGAATGATTTTTTATTTTTGAGTTATGATTTTCTTCACTAGAATTTTTTTTTTAAAAAAGAAGGTTTTTATTTTCCTTAGAGAGATATTTTGTTACGCTATATAAATTTGAGGTATTTTTTCGCCAAAGAGTTTCTAAATATGGTTTACGGTATTCTTCACTGGAAATTTTAATTTTTTTTTTCTAAAATATAGAAGGCATCTGATTTTCCTCACAGAGATTTTTTGTATTTTTTTTCTTTTAGTTAATTAATTAAAATGCAATAGAATTTTTTTAAATCAGTTATGATTTTCTTTGCTTTTTTTTTTTTTAAGAAATAAAAGGGTTTTGATTTTCCTCATAGAGATTTTTTTGTTTTCTCTTCCATTTTCTAATCAATTGGACAAAATAAAAATGTTTGAGTCTTTTTCATAGTTTAGATGCTAAAAGTTTACTTGATTTTGTGATTGATGTTTCTGGAGATGATCTAAGTGTTTATATTTGTTAGTTTCGTAACCGGATTCAAATAGAGACTTAACGAGTGAAGTGAATAATAACAGGCTTTGCGTTTTGATTTTTCATAGAAATGTTAGAAAAGGGCAGAAAGCTGGAAGAAACTTTTAGTGTAACAACTAACAGCATTACCATCATGCCTCAATGCCAAACTTGATTTTGTTTCCCCACTAATTTATATTGTATTGATTGTTATTCTATAAAGATGAAGTGTTCATGTTTTAGGGCTCATATTCTGATTCTCCGATTAAAATTCACCACACAACGTTCTATTCCAGCTCTTTTAAATAGTTAAAATATTTACAAATTCAATTTATGCACATAATTCTCTTTCGAAAAAATAAAAATTGTCATATACACAACAATGATTAATGTAAAAGGCAATTATGCATTATGTAAATAAATATATATATTGTGTGATTATAGTAATACATTATTATACGGACACCTATATAATATTGAAGATATTAGGAATAAATGTACAAAGTTCTCTTCGATGAGATGAAAGACAAGGCAATAAAAAAAAAAAAAGAAACATAGAAATGTTTTTATTTTTTATTAAAATCACTTTTTATCCATGAACACTTTTACCTAAGGTTGAAGTAAGTAGATCATAACATTGAAATTGAATTAAAAAAAATACTATGTTTAAGAAAAACTAAAAGAAAAACAATTATATATATAATATATTAATATCCCATGTTATTGTAAGGACCCGCTATCACCCCTATAATTAAAATAGGCGATAACAGATCTCCAACCACATATAACCTACAAAATTATATGTAAGGTTGTCCAAAAAGAAGTATTTGAGGAATTGTTTGCCTAATTCCACATAATTAACACAATTGAAACCACAGTTTTTCAAAACTTTTAGCAAGACATAACTACACCATCAAGATATTTCACAAAAGAAACAAATACACGTCATACATAGCTAAGTACGTATATATTATATATATATATTACAACCAAAGGCTTCTTATAAAAATCATCAAGAAAATCCTCGAAATTGGTTCTATATCCCATATTCGTATAAAAATCGTTTGATTCATCACCTGAAATGGTTAAAATATGAGCCAAAGGCCTAGTACACAAGTAACGAATACAAATGCAAAGTGATTTACACATGCTTAAGCTAAATGCAAAATGCAACAACCGATTATTTATTATTCAATCTTTAGTTAGTCATACATCATGGGAGTATTCAAACTCCAGGCAACAAAGATTTCTGGGGGAACCTGAGTAACAATCACGATGCTCAGGGGGTTGATATAAGTAGCTCGAATACTCATACCATCCTAGATAAATTTATCCATAACGATTAAGTAATCTCATCTAGGGTTTCTAGCCATTTCTCGACTTTACTTAACTCAATCCATAATATCACCTAATTCGAGTGTTTCCATAAACATTGAATTAAATCATATTACATCCTTTCAATAATAAGAAAATGTTATATCGATACCAAATTCCCCATCGATTACCCGCTGAACCACTTATGAAAGTCATTAAAATGACAAGGATGATCTAAGTGCCTAAAACTACTATGCCTCCAATCTGAGCAGGGTTACCGCTCTCCGAACCAGATTCAACGATAAAATAAATGCTCAACAAACAATTATTAAATTTCTTAATTTATAGTAACTTTAAATAATGCTTATCCTAGCAAAGAAACAAGCAAGTTACCCGGTATCTGTGCTAGCTCCGGAATTAATTAGGGTAACCGAGCTAGGATCAATAACTGTTCAATCAAATTATCACAATTTCACAATTAGTTCAAGCTCGATATCAACTAATCTCATACATAACCATTCAAAGAAATTCAAATAAGTTATCACAAGATCTTAAAACAAGCAAAAGAAATCATATATACAATATAACTAGTTTTAGCCTAACACTCATAGAAAATCAATAATTTGTTAAATCTACAAATATACTTAAATCATGCATAATTATATCAATCAATCATCATTACATATCAAATATCATTAATCTATATCATTTTAGCTTAAAAAGATTCATTTCATAAATTAAAACACACATAACATTCAAAAATGAGCTTTTAAACTTTGTTTGGAAAATGTTTGAGATGCAAAGAATCGAAATTTAGGCATTGATAGTGTTAAAATTTATAAAAACTCAAAACATAAAGTTGTAGATCTCATTTCAAGCTTTCCAACACAACTTGAATCACCTAAATCCGAGGTCGGATGAAAAAGTTATGATTAAAATACGAAATAGTATTGCGTTAGGGAAAACACGAGTCACGGCCGTGATTTTTGGAAAGCTGTCATAAAATGGTTTTTGAGCTAAGAATCATAACCAAGATTTTTTAGTTTCAAAGTTTTTTATCAACCCAAGGCTACCAAGGGATGGATCACAACCGTGACTTATGAAAACTTCCCAAAACAGAGCTTTTTCTTTCAAAATCACGTCTGTGCTTCATGAAATTTGTCCAACCCGAGCTTACCAAGGCTTGAATCACGCCCGTGATTCATGATTTCCCCTGAGTTACGAATTTCCTTTTGTTTTCAAACTTCATTTTATTAAACGTTTACACATTCTACTTCAATCAAAACTTCATAAAAGCTACGTACTACTCATATCAAGTCTAAACAACACGTCTACACTCATTCAAGTCATCAACAAAGCATAAGAACCATCAATCACAAATTTAGGATACAACCCTAATATCATGAAACAATAAACTCTAATATATGTAAAGCTAAAAGAAAAATCTTACCAAGAGAACTTTACACTCTTGTTTTGGGGTCCTAAAATAACCTTTTGATGGTGAAAAAGTATGGGAAAAGATGGCCTTAACCTTATACTACCATAGGAGGACTTTTGAGAGAGTGAAGAGAGTGTTTTAAAGCTTAGAGGATGGTTTACTTTAGTTTGAAAATTTTTGGCCGAAAATTGCACTATTTGGGTTTGATATTATCTTTTCCCTTGACTTTTAAGGCAGCTCCAATTAAGGCTTTTAATGATTTAGCATTTGGTTAATTAATTAGGCTTGTTTTTAGCTAATAACTTGTGGTTAATGACTAATGCAATTAAAATTTTATGAACTCATCATATAATTAATTCTAGGATATTTAAATATCTTCAGCACATTAGCACAACATATAACTCATCAAATATAACAATCACACTCAACATATATCAAAGCATGCATAATATCAATAATACACATATAAATATGATTTAGGAATTTATGGCTATTTCACTTATCATATGCATACCAAATATAATTTTGTCTAATAGTTATGCTTTGATGAAACAATTATCAATCCTTTTTTCCTTTCATCATATTACCGTTATAATTTGGGATTAAGATTTGATTTTCAATATACAACGTTCGATTCAAAAATGTAATTTATATTTAAGTAATATGAGTAAGAAAGAATAAATTCAATTAAATCACTAACTTAGCAAATGAGGTAAAACCTTTTGATAGATATGTTAATAAACTAAGTATAAAAACCAATTTCTTACTTAATTTAATGCAGCAGCAGAATCTCAATTAAAGTCAACATTTATTACTGATAGTTTCAACTTTTGGGTTTAGAAATCGCCAACATTAATGATAGGCTGTTAACTTTTATTTCCAGCATTAATTATCGGTTTTGACTCTTAGGATTCCATCTTTTAGGTTTCCTTTAGTCATTATTTGCATTTATTATTTTGTTTTTTAGGATTCTGTCTTTTGGGTTTTCTTTGTAATGCTATAAATAGTCTTTACGGCTTTTGTAAAAAGATAAAATTTTTTATATATGACAAGACTTTTGAAATATGATATTTTGACATATTTGATATTGAATTGAGAAGATTTTCTCTAGGTTTGCAATTATTTAGCAATTGTGTGATTAAGTTTACGTTTTGAAATCAATTGCTGAATTGGTTTCTATTATTTATCACTTCCACGCTACATCAGATTGGTATCAGAGCAAGGTGAGTTCCTGCAAGATGTCTTCTGGCAACGACGTTGATAGTGGTCGCACTCATGACGATGTTCATGATGCCGGAGTCCAAGAGGCTGGCCAACTGGTTCTAAGGACAGAGGTAGATGATATGGATCGAAGGCCGAGACAGGTAGAGCAACTCGTCAAAACTTTGGTTGACCGGTTTGACGCCATGGAGGTCGCTAATAATAGGGGTTGGATTGATGGTGGTAGAAGACCTAGGGCGAGAGATGATTATGAGAACCCAATCAATCAACCCATCCGTGCAGATCGAAGGGCACAACTTTTTGATCATGATTCAGAGGAAGAAGATTTGATGTATGAGAGGAGGCAACCACCTGTGAGGGATGGCCATGGTGGAGGAAGGAACCGAAGGGGTTACTGGGACTATGATGATGATCATTCCGATGGAGGGGATTTCTACTTAAAGGTAGATCTACCCTATTTCAATGGTACTTTCAATATCGAAGATGTCCTTGATTGGCTAGGGGAGGTGGAGAGATTCTTTGACTATAAGGATGTCCCAGAAGAGCATAGGGTGAAGATGGTGGCATGTAGATTGAAGGGTGGTGCTTCCGCCTAGTGGGAGAGAGTACAGGGTAAACGATTGAGAGAAGGAAGACATCTTGTACGTTCATGGATTCGCATGAAACAATTAATGAAAGGTGAATTTCTTCCCCCTGATTATGAACAGATACTTTTCCAGCAGTATCAAAGGTGTCACCAAGGGTTGTGATCTGTCCATGAATACATTGTTGAATTTATGAGATTAGCAGAGTGCAATGATTGAAGAGAGAGTGAAGGGCAATAGGTGGCAAGATATGTTGATGGCCTAAAGTTGCAAATCAGGTACAAAATTGGGGTAATGGTGTTGAGGAGTATGAGTGAAGCGAAGAACATGGCATTGAAGGCTGAACTCATGCTAAATGATAAAAACACTAGATTTGATGGTGGTGGGCGTAGGTATGGAATGGATAGGGCTTAGCGTAGTGGAACGAGTAAGGCGGTTGAAGATAAAAAGAAGGGTGTTGTAGAGAAGCCAAGTAGTAGTGGTGAGAAAAAGGGTAAAAAGGCTATGGAAAAACGGCCTATAGAATCCAGAGAAGGTCAGAAACAATCCAACCCATATGCCAAACCCATCTTGGGCAAATGCTATCGCTGTAATCAACCAAGGCATAGATCCAATAAATGCCCAAATAGAAGAACTGTGAACATCGTAGAGCGTGAAGGAGATGATGAAATATGTTGTGATCCTGATAGGGAAGAAGAGTACTATGACAAGGAGCATGAAGGGCATGAGCTCTCATATGTTATTAGGAGGCTCACGTTAACACCTAAGCAAGAGGGGAATACTCAACGCCATCAGCTATTTCGTACCAGGTGCATGATTGGTGGAAGAGTATTTGACCTAATTATGGATAGTGGGAGCAGTGAGAACATTATTAGCAGGCAGGTGGTTAAGGATTTGCAGTTGCTAGTTGAGAAGCATCCTAATCCATATATCATTGGATGGATTAAGGCGGCGGAGCGGATTGATGTAGTGGAGAGATGTAGAATCCTTTTTTCCATTGGAAAGTATAGAGACGAGGTCTACTGTGACATAGTAGACATGGATGCTTGTCATCTCCTCTTTGGGCGACCATGGCAGTTTGATGTGGATGCCCAACACTCGGGAAAAGAGAATCTCTGCAGGTTAGAGAAGGATGGAAAAAGGTATACTTTGCTACCTCTTAAGGTAATGCCACGCCCTAAAGGCTCTAAGCTAGAAGGGGCGATCTTTCCTAACCCTTGTGAACTCAGAGAGAGAGATGGATGAGGTTATGAAGGAGACCAAGGTGGTACATGCTTTGGTGGTGAAAAGTGTGCTGAAAGTAGAAGAGGAGAGTGTTAGCGATATCCCTAAAGCAATGAAGGAGGTCTTAGAGGATTTCAAAGAGGTGGTTCTAGATGACTTTCCTAAGGGGCTTCCACCCTTAAGGGATATCCAGCATCAAATTGACTTAGTACCTGGGGCTAGTCTTCCTAACTTGCCTCATTATAGGATGAGTCCCAAGGAAATGGAAACCCTCCAAGAGAAGGTCCAAGAATTGCTAGAGAAAGGCTTCATCAGAGATAGCCTTAGTCCATGTGCTGTACCAGCACTGCTCATTCCTAAGAAAGATGGGAGTTGGAGGATGTGCGTTGATAGCCAGGCTATCAATAGGATCACCATTGGTTATAAGTTCCCTATACCCTGCATAGAAGACATGCTAGACCATTTGAGTGGATCTACTATCTTCTCCAAGATTAACCTGCGAAGCGGCTATCACCAGATTAGGGTAAGGCCAAGGGATGAATGGAAGACTGCCTTCAAGACAAAGGAGGGATTGTATGAGTGGTTGGTGATGCCATTCGGCCTTAGCAATGCCCCTAGCACATTTATGTGAGTCATGAATCAGGTACTCAAACCTTTCATTGGCAAGTTTGTAGTAGTGTACTTTGATGACATCTTAATTTATAGCAAGTCCGAAGGGGAGCATATAGATCATTTGAGGATTGTATTGAAGGTGTTGAAGGAGAATAAACTATATGCTAATCTGAAAATGTGCATTTTTATGTCAAAAAAGTTGCTAATTTTAGTATTTGTGGTTAGTGGTGAGGGGATCACAGTGGATGATGGGAAAGTAAAGGCCATTAGAGAGTGGCCTATTCCTAAGACTGTGACAGAGTTGAGGAGTTTCTTGAAGCTTGCCAGTTTTTATAGATGCTTCATCAGGCACTTTAGTACCATTGCTGCTCCATTGACTGAGTGCCTGAAGAAGGAGAAATTTAGTTGGAGTGAGGAGGCTAAGGTTGCGTTTGCCCTATTGAAAGAAAAATTATGTGGTGCTCCATTACTAGCACTGCCTGATTTTGACAAATTATTTGAGGTGGATTGTGATGCTAGTGGAATAGGCATTGGGGCAATACTTTCACAAGAGAAGAGACCAATAGCTTTCTTCAGTGAGAAACTTTGTGATGCTAGAAAGAATTAGTCTACATATGACAAAGAGTTTTACTCGGTGGTGAGAGCTTTAAGGGTGTGGGAACATTACTTTATAGGGAAAGAGTTTGTGTTGTATTCCAATTGTGGAGTGCTAAAACACTTGAGTGGTCAAACCAGGATTAGGAAAGACATGCATGCTAGATGGATCCAGTTTTTACAGAGATTTCCTCTCAAACTCATGCATAAATCTGGAGTCCAAAACAAAGTGGCAGATGCCTTGAGCAAGAGAGCTGAAGTCTTAGCTATGATTAGTGCTGAAGTTGTGGGTTTTGAACAGGTGAAAGAACTTTATGCTGACGATAAGGATTTCAGTGAGGTATGGGGCATGTGTAATAGTCAAGGACCTGTGATGATTACCATGTGCATGATGGGTATCTCATGAAGGGTAATCAACTATGTATCCCACGATCCTCTTTGAGGGAAAAGTTGATTAGGGATCTTCATGGAAGGGGTTTAGCAGGACACCTGGGGAGAGATAAGATCATGGCTGTTGTCGCTGAGCTTTATTTTTGGCTCCAACTCAAAAAGGATGTAGGGAAGATTGTTAAAAGATGCTACACGTGTCAGACATCTAAGGGTCAGTCTCAGAGTACTAGGTTATACACACCCCTACCAGTACCTGAGAATATCTGAGAGGATCTCTTCATGGATTCTGTTATTGGTTTACCTCGTATCCAATGAGGTGCTGACTCAATTTTTGTAGTTGTGGACAGGTTCTCCAAGATCGCGCATTTCATCCCTTGTAAGAAGACCTCAGATGCCCATGCCATTGCCAAACTGTTTTTCAGGGAGGTAGTGAGACTACATGGAGTGCCTAAATCCATAACATCTGACAGAGACAGCAAATTTCTCAGTTACTTCTGGAAAACTTTGTGGTACATGTTTGACTCCACTCTGAACTATAGCAGCACTGCCCATCCACAGACAAATAGCCAAACAGAAGTTACCAATCGGACTCTAGGAAATCTCATCAAGAGTATTTGTGGAGAGACGCCTCGCCAATGGGATGTGTGTTTGGCTCAAGCGGAGTTTGCCTATAACAACTCCATCCATCGAACCACTGGGAGAACTCCATTTTCTATTGTATATACCAAAGTTCCCCAACATGCTTTGGATCTTGTAAAGCTCCCGAAGATGGCTGAGTATAGCATTCCGGCAAAGCACATGGCGGAGCACTAGCAGAATACTGCAGAGGAGGTCAAAGCAAAGATTGAGAAGGCTGACGCCAAGTATAAGGAGACCACGGATAGGCGACGGAAGCAACAACTCTTTGAGGTTAGAGATCAGGTGATGATTTTTCTCGGGATGGAGAGAATTCCTATGGGTTCTTACAACAAGTTGCAGCCAAGAAAATATGGACCTTACAAGATTCTACAAAAGATCAATGACAACGCTTATGTTGTTGATCTCTCAGTAACCATGGCTATTTCAAAGACTTTTAATGTGGCCGACTTATATCCTTTCCATCCAGATGATGCGCCACTATATCCAGAAGAGAACTCGAGGTCAAGTTCTTTGCAGGTGGGAGAGAATAATGTAACAGCAGAATCTCAATTAAAGTCAGCATTTATTACTGAAAGTTTCAACTTTTGGGTTTAGAAACTGCCAATATTAATGATAGGCTGCTAACTTTTATTTCCAGCATTAATTATCGATTTTGACTCTTAGGATTCTATCTTTTAGGTTTTCTTTAATCATTATTTTGATTTATTATTTTATTTTTTAAGATTCTGTCTTTTGGGTTTCCTTTATAATGCTACAAATAGTCTTTAGAGCTTTTGTAAAAAGATAAGACTTTTGATATATGATATTTTGACATATTTGATATTAAATTGAGAAAATTTTCTCTAGATTTGTAATTGTTTAGCAATTGTATGATTAAGTTCACGTTTTGAAATCAATCGTTGAATTGATTTCTGTTATTTAATGCTTCCACGCTGCATCATAATTAGATGATTGAGAACCAAAAGAAATTATTTATGACATTCTAAGGGATAACTTGGTCAACCAAAGGGTTAATATGGTTGATTGAACACACATAAAGGGAAAGCAATTGATCAAATAAGAAAGTAGGCTGGCTAGCTCGTGAGAAAGGGGCATAGGGCTAACTGGCCCACCCCTATTTTATTATTATTTTCTTTCACCCCTCCATAAATCACAAGTCCCTACTCCCTTAATCATAACATTGAGAATCAACAATATAATACCTAACGACCATAATGGATGAATTACAACATATTTATAAATGGAATCAATCAATCAACAAACTCTATGAGATATTTTTCTCAATCTATGGTCAAATCCGACAACAAGCTCAACATAATTAATCAAGCCTTGAAAATCAAGATGCAAATCTTTTATTGATTCAATCCTCTTTATCAAGGGTTAAAAGGGAGAGCAAAACGGTAAGAAGGAGTGCGTCTTACCTTACTTTGTTGTTGTTGTTTTTTTTTTTTTTTTTAAAGTTAACTCCATAATTTCATTTACTAGAAGGTAAATGGATAAATGTCCTCGAGTTTCATGCATCTTGCCCTGATTTCTAGAGGGCATAAAAAGAAAATTCATCTGGTTCCACAAAGACATACAGCAAGGAGTTCTAAGACTCTGAGTACCTATTGAATATCACCACCTCAAATATCTTTGTATATTCCAAAAAATTGTAAATTAAAAGCTAGCAATTTCGAAAGATAATCAAAAGGGGCACTAACAAGCGTGCCTTTTGTTCCCAAGATAAACACCCTTTATATTTTTCTTCATGCTACTTGCTTTGATCGCAGCTCTTCACAATTGCAGGGTAAAAGAGATGATCACTTGATTGCTTTAAGACATAAAAACCTCTATTGAAAGAAAGTACTTACCAATTTTTGTTAGTAAAAAGACCATCCGCTCAAAACTTTGTTTACATTAAACAATTTGTAGAAATTGAAACAAAACACAATTATTTAGTAGGGAACAAGGGGCACACTAAACCTTGTGCATGGCTGCGAGATGCCCGGCTAAGAGAAAAAAAGGAAAGAAAAGGTTCAATTTCTTCTCTTCCTTTTCAACACTTGTGAAAAGAATATTAGAATTGTGGATTATTATAAGGGGTAAAATATGATGCTGGAGTCGATTCAATTGCAGTAAAAAAAATGGCTTAAATATTTTTCAAGACAAAAGAAAAAAAAAAAAAGAAGAGGAAGAAATTACTTGCTCCTATGCTCTCATTATTTGCTGTGGGAAACTTCAATAATAAAAAAATGTAGTCTAAATTCGAAGAATGCATGACCTCATTTTGCCGATTTCTTTTTTTTTTTCCTGGCCATTATAATAGAGAAAAAAGTATTCAAACTTGGTCCATGTAACTTTAAAACTACTAGTAATACTATTAAACTGAAAATAGTGAAGGCTCAATGTACTCAAAGCATTGAGCCATTGCCGAATTTGGTGGCACCGCCGCACCGGCTTGTTGACCTTTTATTGTTGGGAGCATGAGGTCTTTTATACTCTGTGAGCCTAATGTCATGCAATCCCCTATTTTCTGGGAGCCACGTGGGCCAAATCTTTGTTAGGCCCTATGATTCAACTCCTAGCTTAAAATAGGCATGCTAGTAAACATCAACCCAAGTCCCGCCCAGCAGGTCTGGGTCCATGACATCATCATCATAATACACTCAAGTGGGTCACAAGCTTGAGCTGCCAAACTTGGCATGTAAGCCCTATGAAAGTTGTATATAAAAACATATTAATAATATGGGAGAAGTTTTTGGGATTTATATGTAATTTAATGATTTTAATAAATATCCAATCATATAATTGATCATTAAAATATTTAATATATCAATTAATAAATTTATTTTAATAATCAGATGATTGACTAAACAATCTCATTGATGAACTATAAAAGTTTTCTAATTATATGTTATCCATATTATACAAGCACATATAATTATGTTATCTATATTATATGAGCTTGACATATATATATATTAAAATAAATTATGTTATACATAATAAAAATAAGCACATATAATTGTGATATCCATGTTATGAAGAGTATTAAAATGTATGCCAATTATGTTATCCATGCTATATAAACGCATAGAATTTGTATATAACACATAATTATCACTTTAAAGATGAGATAAACTCTATTTTATTTTACATTTTTTCCCGGTAGAGCTGCATAAATTTTACGTTGATAGGTTTGATAAAGTTGGAGTTTTTAATCAAATAAATGAAGAACCTCCTAAAAGTTATTAACCATGAGAAATCTCTTAATAAATCATAATAACCATTTTTTTTCCCCTCAATATGGAAATAAAATATCACACTCCTTTCACTATCAGGAGCTTTCTATTTGCAACTTGCAAATGGTAAGAGTACAATGCACTGATGGGCACTAGACACCAGTACCAGTCCCAGTCCCAGTCCCAGATTGATTTTATTTCCATCTTTCCATTTAAAAGTGCCGTCCTTTCTCATCTAAAAATCATTTCAACTTGAACCCTAAATTGTCTGTCCGTCTTTGTCACTCCTCAAGATATCTCTCTAAACAGTACGCATATCTTTAGTTAGGGCATGGATGTAAGGGCCATTGTTGTCCAATCACATGGCCTAGGTAGATTAAACTGTTGTAGGCTCGTAGTGTTTCTAAAACTAGTGTTGCTTTCAAGGAGTAGATAAGTAGGGGGGCAAAGGGGAAAGAAAAAAAAAAAAAAAAAAAAAAAATGCCCTGTGAAATGTATCTTATGATGGCTGTGGAGTAAGAATATGGTAAACAATTGGATGATCAAAGATATTTTAAGAAATAGTAATGATTACGATGCTCATATGACAGAAGTTTAGTACTTATAAAGATATTAATCAGTTTATTCGGTGTGTGAGTCCGAGAACATGATTAATTACTTTTTGTCGTGTCTAAACTGTTGTATTTGCAATCTTTCTGTCTCGGGTTTTGATTTTTTTTTTTTCGTTGAAATCAGGTCAGTTTGTTTTCTTTCCATTTTAATTATTTTAATATTATATTTTTATTATTTATAAATAAATATTTATTAAAAAAATATTGATGAAACGAATAATTTTATTTATAAATTGATTAAACAAATATGATATAAATATGATACAGATAATTATACATGTAGATCAAATTAGATCAGATCAGATACAATACAAATAAAAATTTAATAATCCGAATATGAACATATTAGATCCGCGTTATAATCACTAGGAGATCACATACATACATACATAATGCATTTTACAGAATTTCTAATTTATTTGCTACCATTTTGGGTTGATAATATCCAATTTCGATTTTGTATGATTAATTACAGTTTGGGTTATTATCACAAAAAGCAGATGAACTTTGTCTAGATTACATTCAGCAGCATATATAAATATTTTTGTATTCTGCTTTAAAATTGTCAAGTATTGGTTGCAAAGTTATAAATATTAAAAATGACCAGTTCAATTAAGTTATGATGACTGAAGCGTTAGTTTGAAGGAAGCTAAGATATATTGCGGTTTCTCCAATCATAAAACATAAAGTATGACGATAAAGGTATAAAAATTGAATATAGCAGTAGCAGCATGGATCGGTAATAGTTGATATACCCTAAATAACTAATCCATATGTAATAGTATGGAAGTAATTTAATATTTTAAAATAGGGTAGAGTTGTCCATCTACTTTCAAATTTAAAGATACATAGTTTACCCAACACATGAAACCACCAAGAAGTACCCGTCATTTTTCCTTTCCCGCATCCCTCTCAGCTTTTTACACAAAATCCTTCTTTTATTTTCCAACATAAAAAATTTTTGAAGAAATTTTTGAAACAACCTATGATGCCGTGATGGAACTCCTTCTCTTTATTGTAATTTTTGATATAACAAATACTTGAAAGCAAAGATTTGATACTTTTATGTTAATATTAAGATTTGATGAGAGATCAAACATTTGTTAGAAAGGTTTTGAAGGATTTTTATTGGCAAAAAGAGAATTGGGAAGTGGGAATGTAATAGTACATAATCAAAATTGGATATTATCAATCCCACATCCATGAGTCTAAAAGCTGTGTAGGAACTCCGAAGTCGTGTATGATGATATTTACATTCTATCCTCAATTCACTTTTTATATGACCTCCTTATATAGCTTGTATTGAAGATCATGTACATTGAAAAATGTTTTCTATCTCTAAATAACTTTTAACATAACCTTCCTATAAAGTTTGTCTTGAAGGTCGTATACAATAAGCTTGTGCACAACATTGTACACAGCTTGTGTTGAAGCTTATATACAACAACATAATATTTTAAAAACTAGATTTATCATTCTAAAAAACACTTAAAACTTGTTCAACTTACTTATTTAACACTTATTACTGCTTTAAAAACCTAAGACCTTATTATTGCTGAGTCAATTACTAATCCTTATATTATTACAATTACCTTTAACATATATATATATATATATATATATATATAAACAAATATCTTATACAAAATCCACACTGACAATAGAGTAAAAGTGAGGATTTTAGGAAATGTTATCCACGAATGAGTTGGAAAATGTAACAAATTTCAATACTTTTTATATGTTGTAACCCAAATTAACGTGTTTTATCAGTTGAATTAAGTCGAGTCAACAATACAGGTACATGTATACTATGTTTATGCTTGTACTTCTTTAGGATAGAAATTAAAACGGACTAAATAACTATTTGACATCAATGATGTGTTTATTGCCTGTGTGTGACTGCTTAGAATAGGTGCAGAGTATCCATGTTATTATCGTGATATCTCAATCATTCATGTGTAGCATTGTCCGATAGTGGAGTTGCACGTGAAAATGATCTGGACAGATATAGGTGTTTCAATTTTGAGAATATTAGAGAGTACCTACTATTCAATTTTTAGACTCATGGATGTTAAGGAGTATCCAATATCATATATATGTATATAAATATTTTCGTGTGTTTTGAGATATTGAGTTAGCCCATTGTTAGTTGCTAGGCTGAGAAGATACAAATAATCAAATGGTTACCTATTGCATTTGTATGAAGATGCATGTGAGTTTGCCACTGTTTGTGCATAAACATGTGTTTATTGGTATACCGTATTAGGTTTCGACTCACCTTTTTTATCTTTTTCAGGTACAGATGGTGAACATGTTGATTATTTTATCACTAGATGCAATGCAACTAGTTGGTGGGTTAGGAAGGTCGCTAGTTTTAAAGTCCTCCTAGATTATGGATAGAGAACGTGTGGAGATTAATGAAAAACAGATACTTAATTATGTGTAGTTAGTCTAAATGATACTATTTGCTTATAGTTGACAATAGAGTGACTTGTCATAATAATTTATATTTCTTCTTATAATAGTAATATTGATGCCAATTAACCTCTTAAAGATTTTAAGATGATGCTTGTGTAGTTATTTTAGAAATTCGATAAAATTTGGAGTCATTAATATATGAGAGATTTTGGGAGATATTTATTGCATAAATTATAGATCTTTAACAAATTTTAAGCCTTTACGTGTCCATATTAAATATGACCACATGGCAGGTTGTAAAATGCCTTCAAATTTAGGGTGTTACAATAGTGGTGTAAATAACCAAAATGAAAATGGTTCTAAAAACTAAAAGGGCAAAAATTAGTAGTTACAAATGTAATCTAGAACCATTAATTGAATGTAATAAACTAGATAAATTCCAAAAATCCTTATGATTTTTAAAAATATGAACAAACCTATCAACTTGTTGAAACTCTAAGATCAATGGCCATAAATAACTTCTTTTTAAGGATTGACAAAATATTATGGACGCACATGTGATGGTAGAACTTAAAGGATAATATTACATTTGGTATATAAACTTTGATAAATTACTCAATCAATTAACTCCCTGAAGCTTATTAATTTTAGTACCTAATTGAATTTTCAATGTCAAGATGATGACATTTGCGAATTCCATCTAAAACCATTTGCCTAGTTAGTTTTTTCTTTTCACTTTTAACTAATAATGGACTATTATGTGCCCTAAAAAATTATTTTAATGATGATATTCCATTAAGGATACATGTCAATAGATGAAGTGATATTTCACATGAATGAGTTGATACGCATGCCAAAGTAAAATTGTAAAAATTATATATTTTAAGTCGAATATGTTCATAAAAACAATTGCTTTAGATATATGAAAATCTATAATTGGTTAGAAAAGCCAATTGGACATATAATTCAATATAGAGTTAACACGAGTCATTTAAATGATCTCAAAAAGTCTAATTGGGTACTAAAATTGAAATTCTAACTGTAAAGATTTTTAGTTGAATAATTTGTCAAATTTGGGTACCAAATGCAACATTGCCTAAACTTAAAAGCATGCTTTAGGATTTATACTAAGTTTGCATTGAAAGAAGAAAAGAGGAGGAAAAATTCTAAAGGATTTGTTTTTCCTTTGTTTAGAATAGAAAAGGATTAGAGGAGGTGAGTTTAATGGGAAAAATCTATAGGGAAAATTTTATTTTCCCCTTATTTAGAAAATGAAAAGAAAGAAGGGGGAGAATTTAAGAAAGAAAAACTTTCATGTGAGTCTACCAAAAATAATTATCCGTAAGAGATTTGGAAAGGAATTCAATAATGTGATAAGTTTATCTTTAAAATAAATGTAGATTTCTAAAATACGAAGATGGCGTTTTAACAAAACAAAAATTATTTTATTACTAAATAATGAAATTTATAATTGTTATCGCCTTAATTTTGTTAGTTGAGTGTATTAGATCTAAACCTATTTAATATATGGCCTAGAAAATAATAATGGGTCAGTGGGCAACTGGAGGTTCTTAACATAAAGTGTAGTAGAGTGTAAAATTAGCAATGTATATAGTGTCATAATTAAATGAAGGAGCAAAGTTTGGGCTAAATGCTACTAGATGATTTGTTCATTCTAAGGGATATTTATAGAAGAATGGAGGTTAGTGGTTACTTAAAGAGGATGCATATTTGTGGAGTGTATGGCATTTATCAAAGAAGTAGGTGCAAAGTGTCATAGTCTAAGAGTTAAGAGCTTGGTGGAGTGTTCAACTCAAACATGTGGTGTTGCGAGTAGCATTAGCAAGGTGGTTTGTTCAAAGAGTAGGTTAATACCGAAGATGAGTCTAACTTCTCGTAAGCAAACTGGTTAGGAGCTAATGCCCCTCTCTTGATGAGGCCATGGCATGCCGAAACTAGTTAGTACAAATTGAGCCTCTTAAACATGGAGAACTGTGGCAAAATCAAAAGGGTGCTTCTTATAAGAATGTTAGGCCCAAAACAGATCTAGGAAAATTAGGAAAGAGAAGGTTTTTCACCATCTAGAATAACTGTAAACAATGATACGATGGATGATTGAGCGTTGCACAAACACTTCAGGAAGGGAGATTTATATCCCATGACAAGTGGTATCAAAGCTACGTTTCGGCTCCATCGTGTTACCTAAATGCTAGCCAATGTACTTTATGAGTGGATAGTTCTTGTTGTTGGTGTGGCTCATGCGAATGAAGCTTGAGGAGAGGAGCGGTCACCAAAGAGAGGAAATCGCTATTAGAGGAAAGCTATGTCACGAGTCGTGATTAAAACAAGAATCTAACCTAATATTGTTGTAAATTTAGCTTGTGTAGATGAACCTTAAGATAAGGAGTAGCCACCAGAGAAGAACATTGTTGCCAAAGGACAACTGTGTCATGAATTAGGGTTGAAGGAAGAATATGTTAATGAACCTTAGCGGGCAAACCACTCAGTTAGGCAACTCAACAAGAAGCGATATTAAAGGATTGAGGAATAGGTGAGAGTGAGAGGAAGCTTATGTAAGCTAAATGTACCAGTAGGATAATCTTGTGTGAGGTTGACAATAGATAGAGAAAGGTTGGTCATCTTGTGGGAGTAGGTAGTGATAACAAATTTGCCTCGTGACAAAGACATCATGAATTTAGGTAGAGAGAGAAAGTCACAATCCGAGAGTTAAGAGATGTAGTGTTGTGGGTAGCATCAATAAGATAGTTTATTTGAGTAGGTTAACTTTGAAAGTAGGTTTGACCTCCAATGAGTAAACTGGCCGGGAGCTAATGTTGCTCTCTTGATAAAGCCATAGGAATTCGAAACTAATTGGTACATTTAAGCCTTCCAAACATATGGAGGATCATGGCAAACCTAAACGGATGTTCCTTATGAGAACGTTGGGTCTGGAGAAGACTTAGGAGAATCAAGAAAGAGAAGGCCGACCGGCCATCTAGAATAACAGAAAAAGATGATATGAGAGATGGTTGAGCATCGCATGGGCACTCTCATCCCATGACACTAAGCCACTAGGCCACTTCCCAAAATTTTTAGAAGCAGGGTGATTGAATTTGAGCGAAGTGACTATCTTCTAAGAGGGATAATCACATTTGAGTAGATCAAGCACTCGTTTAGTTTGCCCCACCTTATCGTGGAAAACTAAGTCTAGCTCAAATCTCAACTTATGGGCTATCAAATTGACTCATCTTTTAATTAGGTTAAGTTGAGCTTGAGAAGACCTAAGTCTAAATTTACTCATAAAGAATTGTCCCCCTCTATACTTTTGGTGAAGAGTTCGTAAATAAAGTAAGTTTTGAGAAGGAATTCTTAAGTTCTACATCTCACTGTTTGAGATAGACAGACGTGTGGAATAGTTTACCAATGGCTTAGGAGTGCCTTGACGTGGGCAACATATGTTCAGTGAATGTAAATGGGTGCCTGGGTATTCAACGAAAAATTATCTTACATTCCTCTTTCTCCTAGCTAAGCATTTCAACGACTAACCAAGCATGAAGGTGTTGAATTTTCCATGGAGGTAAATCATGGGAAAAAACTGATAAGTTTTTGTGGAATCATATAACTTCTCTTGTGGAGTCTGACTAGAAATGCCTCTATTGGAAGGGTTAACCTATGGAAGAGTTTTTCCTTTAAAAATTCTAGAATGAAAATTCAGGGGATGGCATATGTTGAACATGAATGGTTACCCCGTATGTCACATCCATACACATCTACTATGCACTGTATCATGTTAAGGATCCTTAGCCATAGAATACGACATCAAGTATCTAACGACTGGGGGATGTTGTCAATCATAATCCTTCAAATCGTGAAATCATTGTCTAAATTTTTATAAATTCATTCTCCATTTCTAGATTTTTTTTTCAAGTTTTCTTATTTAAGTATTCTCAAACACTTCTTCTTCTTTTCAATCAACCAATCAATCAATTCTTCAATCTTAGCAGGTAAAAGTCATAGTTCATTTTCAACTCAATTAAGTAAGCTGGTTTTATGGCATAAGGTTGTCCCCCTAACAACACTGGGGAGATTTGAAGCCTATCCCCTGTAGAGTGAAGGCCTCAAAGGGCAGGGGATTAGCCAGTTTTAGCGACTTTAATGGGTCCAAGACTGGTTGAGTTGTTGCTTCTGGAAACCCTAACAAGTTTACTCGATTTTGGGACATAAATAGAAAGTAGTCAATGAGGTTTCTTCCTAGTGCATATTCAAGTGTTCCCTATTCTATAGATCCGTCTTTAAGGGACCATGTACACACAAAGGCTCTAACCAAAGTAGGAAACCTCCTACACTAGCTCTGCAACTCCTTCATAAATTACTTTCTCTATGATCCATAAAGTATCTTAGAATTGTATTTTTATTTTTTTCTCTATTACTAGGAATGTAGTTAAAATGTGAGAGTTTAATAATGAGATTGAACGGAGGAGAACATGCTACATAAGTATAGTATCTTTTTTCATGAGGACACATTTGGGTTAGGTGGCCACATTAAAGAACCATCTTAGTCAACTCAACAAGTATTGTAGTAGGGTCAATAGTCTAAACATCTAGATCTGCGGTGTAGATCACTTGATGTAACTTGACTAGCATGCTTATCAAAACTATTGTAATGCTACTTCAAATTTAATAAAGTGATGCTATCATTTTCATTACACTTCTACTTTACTTTTACATATACAATTTTTCTGTAACTTGTCTTTCAAATCCTATCAGGAAAAAAAGATTAAACATTAAGAATTAGCCTATTTGGCAGCCAAATAAAGCAAGTGTGGGGATTCATTCGAGTATGTAGGCTTAATCTTATTGCCTAAGTTTTTGAGTCTACCTAGCTTGTTGTTGTCTAGTAAGAACGCGACTGCAGTGGCCCAAAATCTAGCTTATTAATTATCTTCTTTATTATCATGCCTATTTCCTTTAGATTTGCATGTGCCTTCAACAAGGCAACACTCACACTCCAACTTTTTGATTCAAGCGTTAAGCCTATGGACTTCATCTTTAAAAGTCACCAACTTGTAGCATCTTCTTTTTAGTTCTTTGAAATGTTATGGATTAACAACATGGGTTGTCAAATCGAAAGTTGTAGCTTGCTCACTTGCATGGGAGGTGTTAGGTTTTTCATTGTCAATACACTTCAAACTTCTTGCCATTATCACTAAAATAGCACATATGCTTCATGAAATAATGAGGAAAGTTAAATTTTCCTTGTTTCCTATAAACAGCGCCAGAATATTGCCACCTTGTTATGTTGATAGAGTATACTGGATTTAGGCCTACTTGAAATAAGGCCCTTAAAATAATAATGAGCTAGCAGGCATCGAGGTTATGTGATACGCTCACTCTGATGATCAAGTGGGATGGACAAGCTACTAAGCCACTTTTCGAGGTTATTTGAAGTGGGATGGACGAGCTTAAGCTAAGTGGCTATTTGTGCCAACCTTAACATGGTATCAAAGCTTGGAATCACATCCTAAATCTCATCACATGCAATGATCATAAATTCTTCATCCTCGTGTAAACAAGTAGACATATGGATCAGCAATTGAAGGAAAAGTAGTCCCCAAAGGAAGTTTTAAGTCCCAATCTCCTAGTGCGCAAGTTACTAAGAGAACACCATTTAGATAGCCATCTGTGATAAAAAAGCACCAACGTCCTCCGCACGTTTATGCTCTAGTTAAAAGGAAGGTTGATGATCTTGGGACATCTCAACGGCTTTCCCCTTCCTACACAAAATAGCATGGCAATCACTAGCATTTGCCACCAAGAGATGATTTCCAAGAACTATTGCAATCAAATTACAGATATTTTTACTAAAGCTCATTCTCTTGGTCGATTTCATGATCTAGTTTCCAAATTCCAATTAGCCGATGTTTTGCCACCATGAGTTTGTGGGGGGATGTTAAAGAATATTTTCTATAATCAAATTAAATATTCTTCTTTCTATGTTAGGATATGTGTTCTTCTCCTTTCAATACGTGATTGTACTTAGTTTCTTCTTAGTTTTCTTCAAAAACAAAAACAAAAAGTTAACAATTATATTGTATCAAAGTAGGAGCTGTTAAGTTCAAATTTATATGCACTCATTATAACTTTATTAAAATTAAATTATCAATTTGATGGACCTTAGTCAAAAATAAAAATCTCAATTCATAAATGAGAAGGAGTTTTATGATATAAATATAATAACTCACAATACATCCCAAAGCTTAAACTTTTAAATTAAACCAAGTGTTCTAAGTGAGATTATCATATTCAAGTAGACTAAGTAGCCATTTAATTTGTTCAGCTTCGTCGCGGGCAATTGAGTCTAGCCCAGAGATCAGCTTTTGGGCAATTTAATTTGCTCATATTTTGCTCCAGTTAATCTGGATTTGAGGAATTGGCAAAATAAATAAAAACTGGATTTGAGGAGACTTGATATAAATCAATTTATTAACAATAATATTTTCTTTATTTTTTTTATCCACTCTAATTATTTTTCCCCCTTCCTTCACGTTATGCTCCAATTCTTTCTTTTCAAATACACTAGTGCTTTGATCGTAATTGATCAATATTGGTATAATCACTGTCAGGTAGCTTTTCAGGTGCTTTCATGTCCATACGGCTTGACCTCGGCCTATGCTTGTACTATGTCTGTAGCATGGAGAAGACCGTATTTGTGGCTGAAAACAAATAGGGTCTATGTTCGTCTAATCTACTTTTGCTTTGTGGAATCCAGGGTGTGCATTTTGGACTAAGGGAAGATGAATCTTTTTCCACAGATGGTGAAAAGGATTGTCATAACTCACAACTTGCAAGGCTTCCCTCTTAGGCAATGCCTATTTATGATTTCTTTGTATGTCACCTTTCTTATTCTTGTCTTTAAGTGCAACTTTCCTTACATGAGATATTGGTTCATCGTGTGGGATTCCAAAAAAATTGAAATACCGTGTTGTTGGGAAAAAATATTAAGTAAGTGATATACGCTATATAGATGTATATATAGCATAAAACTTTTAATTATTTTTTAACACATGAATAATATAGTGGGTAGATTTCATAATAATCACCTCTCATAAACCCACTTGCTAGAAAATCATTAAAAGTTACACATGGCGTTTAATATTCAATGAATCTTTTCTCATCGTTAGGTTTATCGACTTGGAATAGACTGTAATTTGGTATTGCAACATGTTTGGAATAAAATGTTGATTAAAAAAGATGAATGGTATACAAATAGTGGAAAAATTAATTATATCTATCCAATTCAATATTAAGATTATATTTAATCGGTATAGACTTATTTAATTCATCATGCAACTGTTGAAATAATTATAAGAGTTGGAATAATAACTATGTTAATGACTAATCATGGATTCACTATGGTTGTGTATATGTGGAGAGAAAATTTGATTAAATTAGATCAATCCATAAACAAAACCAGCTAAATTAACGATATGGCAGAAGTTGTATTTCCTATATTCTCATTAGCAATTTTTTGCAACCCTTGAATCATGACTATTTCAACAACAAGATTTAAAGTGAAAAGAGGTAAATTTAACCACGTTTTTTCCATCAATAACTAAATGAAATTAACTACGTTGGATGCAAATTGCAATATATACACCCTCTCCCCAAATCTTGCAAGGAAAATAACTACAACGGAACTAGCATTCACCGAACCCCAAGCATCTATAAAGGATATATTTGTTTCTGCTGTATATTTGGGACATGGTGTATGATTTAAAGGATGATGCAAATTCGTTATTACGACGACATTTACAAAGAGTGCATATGGAATATGGAGGACGAGGTCACTTCTTTTATCCTCATATCAAAATAGATGAAGGGTATAATTATAGCGCATATAAGTGTAAATAAAAGTTTTAAATATGAAAGAATAATTATAAAGAGAAATAAGGATATATATATAATATAATATATATTATGAACTGATGATATAGTATTGAGTTGGACTATAATAAGCTTAATTTGAAATTTCAAATTTAGCTCTATTTGATTAGAGCAAAATCAGAATTTTAAATTCAAACTTGACTAGAAGTATGTCTTAAGCTCAAATTATTTAGACTAGTTTGGGTTCGATATATCTAAATGTTTCCTTTTTAATTAAAACAGTTGTTTATAAGTTGTATAAGTTGTTTATTCCAAGAATGAATTAGACGAAAGTAGTTGCACTTTTTTTTTTCTAAAAAAAAAAAAGTAAATAAAGATGTATCATCCCACGAATTACTTTCGAATAAACTCAAAATCATATTTTAGAACCATAGCATTTCATGATTCAATAGCAGCTTTACATTCATTCTCTTTAGTCAAGCTAAATATCAGGAAGTTGAATTTGACTTGATACCTTATCCAAAGGGTTAATAACATGAATGACAATTTAACTTGAATGAAATATGCAATAAAGTACTTATACTTTGAAATTAATTAATTTAGTACCTAAAATAACTTTTCATACATGTTAATAATGTTTCCGTTAAATAGTTTAACATTACCAGCCCATATGATATTTTTAACTAATATAAGAGAGATATAGTTAGCGTATGTAAAAGTTTTTTTAGACACTATTGATCAATTTTAAAATTCAAGTCCTAAATTAACTAATTTCAAAATTTAAGTATTTAATTACATATTTTGTTAATATTCAGATACTATTCGCAACATTTACCTTTATCTAAGTAGCTCAACTTCATGCTTGATTTACTTGTTTATAATTTAAACTCCAACAATTATCAAATTTAATTTACCTAACTTGCAAATAGGTTTAATCCATCTATATCTATAGAAGCACATGACATGATTTTATATCATTAGTTTACATTATTTAAGCCATACATGCTAATATATGCACTTGAAGACAAACATATATCTCCGCAAACTATGAGTAAAGTTGTGTGATGATAGAGAAATAAATTAAGCTGATACAACCTCATCGTCTCTTCGAAATTGCTTTAAAGAAATCATCAATTATGATATCATCAAATCAAAGTCCGCGTGCGCGTGAAATTAAATAGCTTCACGTCCTTGTTGGACTTCAATATCATTTTAAAGAAAAAAACGACAATTTTAAATTTAATAATTATCCAACAATGTTGACATGGAGGACAACAAAAGTTATTCCATACATATATATTTGAGAGGATAACATGTATAAGCAGCATATAGACCAGCCATTTTTCTTGTACACAATTTCGTCCAAATTTTTTTTAATTTACACCCAAATAAAGATATTTTTCACTTTTATCATCAAGTCCGAGAAAATTAATTAATTTTTTCGATTGATAATGTTTCATTTAAAACTTAAACTTTTAGAATATATAGAAAGATACTACCGATCAAAAAAGTTATCTTGGTTATCTGTAGTTAATGAAATAAAAAAGAGACAATATAGCTTATTTGAAAAGTCTAATAGGATTGTGGAATTTGCAATGTCAAAATTTAGATAATTAGTTAAAAAAATGATTAAATTTCATATATTAATTAAATGCAATATTTTCCTATTTTTTGGACCATTTATTCAAATGCTTATTGTTCTAAGAGCATCCTTGTCAATATTGTCAGGCATGGAAATCCAAAAAATGAAATATAACTTCGTATGCACGTCTATGGTCGTCAAAATCGTGATTTTAGTATTCATTGAAATGCATAGAATCGGTAAAATAATACAAAATCATGCAAAACTGATAAAATCTTAAACATGTATAATCATACACCTATATTAATAATTAGACCTAAAGCTGCACCTAATCAATTTTGCATCCATTTCAATTAAAAAATATATATAAAATGACAAACTAATGGAAACATATGTTTGACTCGCTATTTTGATAACTATGTGTCCAGATAACTGATCTAGATGACCCTAATAGTGTTGAAAGCCTAGAGAGGATAAGTGTCACTATGTCAAGATATTTAGTTCACCTAAGCTTTTCCTATGCATTTATTCTAAGCTCTATCTCCACTAGCCTAAGACTTCTTGGGAGCTACTGGCTTTTGCTCTTCACCTTCCAATCCTAATTTTTCTTTTTTGTGTAAAGAACTAGATTAGCTATTCTTTGTTCTTGGACTACGTATGGCTAGTGCTTGAGCATGTTGATTATTGAATGATTTATTCCCACCGAAAAAAAAAAAGACATGGAAATCAATACAAAGCACTCACTAATAAAGTGAGTTTTCCTTCCCTAGCTAGATGTCCTTTATAGGAACATTGCTTGGCAAAATTGTTTTTTCCCTAATTAAAGTTTGACTTGTAATAATAATAGGGACCATAAAATTAAAAAAAAAATTAGGGAATTTGCTTGAAAGGCTTTGGAAATAAAGTTTAGACTTCCTTCATCGACACATTTCTTTAAGATACAAATGTGATATTTCAAGAAATTCAATAAGTTCCTCACCATAAAGAACATGATAATGCAAATTGATGAGGAGCGTTGGACAAGGATTTAAGTTCATATGACTAACTTAATTTAAAGAAAGAATTGTTTTACCAATTTGATGATGGCATAAGGCAGTCAATGCAACCAAGATGGGTTTAAAACAGGTCTTATAGAATCCAAATTTACACCAATACTCCGTAACGTCTCATAAAACTTAATGAAAACCATATAAGATTTTTTTACTTGACCCATGACCCATCCTTAGAGGGATTTTGACAAGTAGAACATAACCTTACCTCGACATAAGAATCCATAATTTGCTATTATCAAGTAGTTGTATAATGTTAAAATCAAATAGGTAGTAATAGAAACGAGTTAAGGAAAAAAATATTTTAATAAAATATTACAAAAGTGCCACTCAGGCCAAAATAATCCAAAAAGTATGTAACTTGAACTCGTATATTGAAAAGACGCATATGTTAGTGGCTATACCTATCTCTTCAAGAAATGAGGTTAATACAATTAGAATGACCTCACCTCGTGAAATGACGAGTGCAATATTTTTTTGTTGAACTCGTCTATTCAAGAGCTGAATTTATTTTTTTTAACAAACTTGAATCTTAGTTCACTTTGTAATAAACTTATCTCTTGAAGAGGTAAGTTTAATCTACAAAATACTATAGCAATAGTTGCATTCTTTTATTATCCCAACAACATATATACAAATACCTGCATTTACAAGATCAAGAACACAACGTACAACTCTCTAGCTACTCTAGACACCAATTTCAACTAATGTACCCAATCTCCATCGAAAACCAAAAAAATTAATCTCATTCAACCAATTTTTGAGCAATAGAATAATTAAATCAAGGAACCCAAATAATAAATGTTTCATTAGTATCATTCAATTTGTGCAAATTTAAAAATACACATATAACAACAAAGTTATACGTTGTTTTGATGAAATGCATAAAGAAACAAATAACCAACAAAAATCTACTGCCTCTTCCTTCTTCTCTCCTTCCTTTGTGTGAATGTCTACAATACTTAAGAAGAAGCTAGCTATAGATATGACTAAAGATGCACCAAAGGTATCATTCAATTTGTGCAAATTTAAAAATACACATATATCAACAAAGTTATACGTTGTTTTGACAAATGCATAAAGAAACAAATAACCAACAAAAATCTACTGCCTCTTCCTTCTTCTCTCCTTCCTTTGTGTGAATGTCTACAATACCTAAGAAGAAGCTAGCTATAGATATGACTAAAGATGCACCAAAGGTGATGCATCCAATTGAGTAATCTACGTGTCCTCCCAATCTACACCCAAGTAGCATAGTGAGCGCTTTGATGCATTAGGATGGGTCTATCTCTACTTAAGTCAGACCATCACCCATACCATATGGCGCTAGTATCGATCGCCTCTTATGTAAAGTTAGAGGAGTTGCAATGGCTACACTAGAGCTGTTAGATAAGGGTGTCTCTAGTGGAGTCGAATATATGGATGAAGGATCTAACTCTTTAGTGTGAATTGGTGTAGATGATGCCTCATTCCTTATGTCTTTTACATGCTCATGACTATGCCCTTCGTGGCCTATGTTGACCTCTCTGTGCCTCTTACATAAAAAAAGAATGATCATTATCATTACCTAAATAAGCAACTGGTGGTGGTGACTCCTAAAGGTTGAAGCCTTTAAACCATTACACTACCCTTGTAACTACTAGTACCCTAAGTAATATATCAACGTGTGGCATATGTGGCAACCAATCGATGAATTTAGCCTGTAATGTATCAAAAACATCAAGATAAGAATATAACGTACAATAAGTTGGGGGGAAAAACTTAATAGCAAGATACTAGGCTTACTACATAGTTTAGCATGGCACTGGTGTAGCCGACCAATATATCATTATGCAATCCTTGATACCATGGTTGGTACTCAACAGAAGTGTTATCTAGAATATCCTACATGTCCATAGCATTGTCTCTCTAGGCACCCACTTTATAATCCACTTTGCTTGTTCCATCACTAAATTTCACTCCATGCGTCCATGCAAGTCGTACTCATGCAAGGCTCTCATATCCAACATGGGAGAGGGCATACCTTAGAACTTGCTAAATTATCAAAGTATGCGGTCATGATAGTAGTGTTCAACAACATGGAAGCATATGAGAGGCACAAAGGTGTGCCATATATCATTACCTACTTGGCAATGAGTTGATAGGGTATCCAAATGACATGTGTATAGTTCTTAAACAATTTTCTTATCAAAGAGTTAGTAACTATACAACTGAATAAGACATGTACAAGTGAAAGATATATTAAAATAAGAGACCTATACTTTCTTAGTAGCACGATCAAAGGCATTGCGATACTAAAAGATGGCATACATGTCATGCTCAATCACATTAAATCTGCTTCCTAATGACATCTCAGTAGCAAGCCAAGTATGTTACTTTCACCCCTATCGGCCAATTGATTGGAAGTCTTATAACAATGGAGATACATGAGATGCACTAGAATCTACGATTTGTTTGTGAAAAAAACACCCTCCCCCACGCCTCACCCCACCACAACCCACACCACCCCCACCCACCCCACTACCACCCAAAAGAGACGTAAGATATAGGTTATGGCATGTTGTTGGATGGTATCATCGGCCACATTATCCTTTGATGGTCCAAAATGTGCATCTAGCCAAGACGTCCTTAGACAACTACTTGACAATGAGGCTCCTATCACTCCTTCTCTTCAAGCCATGAGGCTATGGAAGATTTTGGAGCCAACTACCACCATCATCACTAAACTCATCACCTGTATCATGAATCGGTGACTCATTACCTACGTCGTTACTAACGTCACTATACCTACTAGATCTATTAGGTTCTAAGTTAAACATCTGAGGCTGGCTACTACTTGCTTCTTGGGCCATAGGAATTCATTGGGATTCAACGACCTAGCTTTCAACATGGTTCTCATACTCAATAACTCAATATCTATTAGGTTCTAAGTTAAACATCTGAGGCTGGCTACTACTTGCTTCTTGGGCCATAGGAATTCATTGGGATTCAACGACCTAGCTTTCAACATGGTTCTCATACTCAATAACTCAATATCCTAACAAAAACCACCTTGAGTCACAACTAAGTACTCCTTTTCATTTATCTCCACATACACCACCACTAAACTTTGCATGTTCACCCATTCCTACATAATGCCATCATCATCAATGTGAACGATATTGTAATACACATTTGCATCTCTAATGGAAACTTTATGGATCAACTCATAGCTTGCATCCCTTGAAACATTAACAATTGCCAATAGAGTTGGGTGTATAGGCCGTGACCTGCCCATTTAAAAGTGGGCTGGATCGGCTTGGCCTGTTGACCAGGAAAAGAAGAAGAATAAGAAGTTTAAAAATAAAAATAACGTAATAACATATTAATAATTATTTATGTATGTTATGAAAAAAAGATAGATTAATACATGAACCATAAGTATTATTACATTTTTTTAAATATATATCCTATTGATTTAAACATAATATGATATCTAATAAATTATTTTAAAAACTTGTTTTTATATATAAGTAATCAAAATAGTAATAAAATTAGTCGTTAACATATATAAAACCTTAAAATATATAAATATTATAATTTTCACACAAACTAACCTTAAAAAATAAAAATCTAAAATTAAAAAAAATTAATTTTGGCCCTCGAGTTAGCCCGTTTAACTCACGGGCTTGGCCGATAAAAATTGGCTCTTTTAAAAGCAGGCCGAATTAGCCTGGCCCATTTAATTTGCTGGTCGAAACGAGCCTAGCCGACCCGTTTACCCACGTTGTCCGCCTCTAATTGCCACCGGTTGTCAATCATAACTCTCCCCATCATTCCCTTGCACTCTATTTCCATGAACATAGAGGACAATTCTAGCCTTCTCCAGTTTCTACCCTTATCATGCTAGCTCAATATATCAACATCAATCATAATCATTCAAAAACATTTGTAACCCACTTACAAGAAGAAGATAAGATTTCTTTTTAATAAAAAAGATAAAAAAAGAGCAAAAATAAGTAATAAAGTAGTTTATTTATGCTTTATCTTAAGCTTCTTTTCATCGTGTCTTCATGAAAAAAAAATCAATTTGGCTCAAAACCTAAATACAAAAGCAGGAATCTCATATGTTATATTGAATTTCCTATGGCATCACCATAAACCCTATTAAACCCCGATATTTTCTTTTTTCGTTTTTTTCTTTTTTCAATTTGTTATTTGAAACCGACAACTAAAATCAAGGCTTCTAAGTTTTACAAAATGTACAATTACTTTTGAACGTTATCTTTGTGCAGTTCAGGCCATTTCTTTGACCTTTTTTTCTATAAACCCTAAACAATTGTATAAAAAATAACTAAAGAGTTTTTGTAAATAATGTACCTAATTAAGCTCTAATTTCCAAAAATAGAAGCTAGAAAAATCACATAAAGCATAAACCAAAACAATTTCAAAACTCAATTGCAAGGAGTATTTCAATTTGTTACATAATGAGAAAAGCAAAAGTTTAAGCACTAATTTGTGTGCATTGTACTTAAATCAATTAAAGAGAAAGAGAGTAAAGGAAGAAGAGAATGGCTAAAAACGTCAATAAGAGTAGAGAGAAGGAGTTCTTGAGAGCAAAATTTGGACTAAATTGTGTCTTTGGAAGCTAAAGCCTTGAACCTATTACTGAGACTGAATTTGGTTATTTTTTCATATGAATGTAGGTTAAATTGCACAAACTAAACTCTAAAGAAGTTCTAAAAAGCAATTTTATTGATAGGCAACTTCAGAATTGGAGATAGGGTTAGAGAAATTGTAGAGAAAAATTTGAAAGTCTAAATGAAGGAGAAAAGCTAGCTGTCCAGAGATTGCTTATCGAAATTGTCTCTTGAAGAGTTGTAGTCTTTCTAATTGCATTAGCCTCATCTCTTGAAAAGATAAACCTGTAAACTCATCTTTACAAGAGACTTCATATTATTTATTTTTTAGACTATTTTGATTTGTGTGGCACTTTCGTAATTTTTTATTAAAATATTATTTTTTCTTAATCCTAACAAATAGTTGTGGAAAAAGTTTGCATTTGCTTTCCCATATATCCCTATAACCCCTTAAATATGTAGAAAATGATGTGCAGCTAATTTAACTAAATAAAGCATGTATAGATGATGAAATCTTCGAAGGTATAGATAAGTATGCAATTTTAAAATTTATGGGAAAAAAACATATTTAATTGAAACGGTACTTTCAATATATAATGTGAAACCAATTAATTTCTTATTCATTATCCATAATTAAATAAACATATGTATATTGTTATATGCTTATTGATAATCACAATATCAAAACTAACATCTCTCAATGCTAGGATACAACTCTAGTTGCTGAATTAGAAGAAAGTGCAGCACAACAATATCATTAAAGGGTAAATTATACCGAAAGGTCGCAATGTTTAAAGATTAAGTTTATTTAAGATCTTAACTTTTCAAGTGGTTCAAAAAAGTCTCAATATTTGGAGAAGTTGATCAATTAAGTGTCAATAGAAAAATATTTAATTAAAACTTAAAATACCTAACATATTGTAATACGTGTTAATAAGAACCTCAATTGACTCATTTTTTAAAACATTGTAATATCTTTTGAACCATTTTGTTAGGATGCAAGTGTGAGGTTGAAAAAATCCTATATGAGAAATATGAAACTTATGCAAAAGGTTTATAAGAGGGAAAACCCATTAACCCAATATCTTAAGGTTTTTTGTTATAGATGATGTCAAGCCCATTAATGTATTCCCTCATAAAGTCTCCCTATTGAAGGTTTCCTTCTCTTTTAACAATTGGTACTAGAGCCGATGATTCGGCTGAAAAACTCTCATGGTTAGCCCTTCATGTGAAAAGAAGAGTTTTGTGATGTGACTTATTTGTGAAGCCCTTTATATATGATGAATAGGCGGGGAGTTGACTACTTACCAAAAGGTGGTTTAATTGAGTTAATTTGACAAGCTCTTATTAAGGGGAAGCTCTTATTAAGGAGAAGCATGACCTAACCCATTATAGAGATTCACACTCGATTGGGAGATTTGTTAAAATATAAGTATGAGGTTGGAAAAATCTCACATAGGAAATATGAGATTTATGTGAAGAGTTTAAAAGATGGAAGACCCATTAACTTAATACTTTAAGGTTTTTTATCATAGATAGTATCAAACCCATTAATATATTTCTTCATAAAGTTCGTTTAAAAAAAATTTTTTCATTAAAAGCTTTCTTTTTTTCTAGCATACTCTAAATATTGAGATCTTGAATAAATTTACCTTAAAACATTATCACTTCAAATATAGGTTATTATATGATAAGACGGGTAGACCTGAAATCCTTTAACTTTATTGACACCAACTATTATAATAACTTTGATAATGGAGATTATCTTTGCAATATTGGAAGGCAAAAGCACTGACATAAAACATGTCGAATATTCAAGCTAAAACAATATAGCGGAATTACAGCTTTACAATTTAAAACCTAAATATATGACTTTCATGTCCGTATTTGACTCTCTCTGACGGCTGGGAAGAAAAAGACTTCGCATGACCGTGTGTCATAAAAGCCAAAACCGGTTGTTTGGCAGGTCAGGCCTGTGTTGTTGGTTCTTTAAATTTTTTAATATATGTGTCAAATCAACTCATTTTTATTAATAATATATTAGTAGGAGGTACATGTGGGATAGTACTAAAATAACTAGACCTTGTAAAGAGTTTCAGAACCTATATATGTAGTTGGTCGTTAGATTTAAAACCCGTTGCATTTAATTTTAAAACCAATCTGGGAGTAGAATCTACCATTGGTATAAGATAGACTGGCTATAAAGTCAGCACATTCAATTGTTACTTTTATCTCCCTCGGGTTACGGCCTATTTTGAATTGGCTTTTATCTCTATTAGATGGATTTCGATTTTGTTTCAATTTGGCATCAATCTCAATTTAATATTTATTTAATTTAATTAGTTTATAAATAAAATTATTTATTTTTTATCGATATCATATCCGTATTAATTTAGTATCGATTCAATTTTAAAACGATACTAAAACCACAATCCAAACAGAGATATAAATAATGATCTTATACCACATTTCTTAAGTGTAGATTCAAAAATTTTGAAATAAGAACCAAGAATACCATACTTCTAAATCACCTTAGAATGTGTATTTTACAAAATTTATAGGTTCTAGATATCTTATAAACACGTAAGTTTTTCTTTGACATTAAGTATAAAACAAAACAAAAAAAAAAGGAAAATTGGAGATAAATTTAAATATTTTACACAAGATTGGTCAATATCAACGGGTAATAAGTCAGATCAACTTAGCTGAATTTTTATTATAATTTTCAATATCATGTACAGTGTAGATAAACATTGCCTTGTACATTTTTAGCTGTTATAAAGCATCTTCGATCCGAACATTTTAACGAAGAGTTTAGGTTTCAAGTTGGATAGTAATGTTAACTCTTTGCTGTAATTATGCATAATGCGCAAGGCACTTTTTAATGTAGTTTTTAATACCATTAATAAATGGTAAGTATTTATTATTTTTGTATACTTTTCTGTTCGTATATAATTTACAATAAAGTTTAATAGATAATTATAAAATATCTTGAATAGTAATGATATATACTATCATTAGGAATTCCAAGACATTGTATTATCTAAAATTTGCTCTTGGTTAGACAACTATTTAGATATGACATAGATATTTAGACCAATATGTTATATGGCTAAAGATCATTCTCGCTAGACAAAGAAAGAGACATCCAAGTTATACAAGTGGGTACTCAAAGGTTAGATGGGTATACTGGACATATGACGTAGCATAAGGCGTAAATAAACAAGATTTGCAATAAAAATGCAAACTTTGAGAGAAAAAGTTCTCAATTAGAGTTTTAAAGTTTGTCAAATGTTATCATTAACAAATATAAGCCTAAAGGCCTATATATACTATTACACGAGGAGTTCTAAAAGATAAAATCTAAAAAAGGCAAATAATGAATATAATAAATACAAATAAATAGTATCACCAATAATTAACATTGGAAATAAAAACCGGTAGCCTCTAATTAATATAGGTGGTTTCAGAACTCAAAAGATGAAATCATCAGTAACAAAGACTAGTTTTCAATGCCGGCGGAGGCGGTTTTAAGAACTCAAAAGATGGAACCGTCAACAATAAAGGCTGGTTTCAATACCAGCGACGTATTGTCTAAGGCTAGTGGTTTATGGTTCAAAGCTAAAAATCGTCCTCGAGTTTATGGTTGAAACTGGTTAGAGTTCTTCAACCTTGGGACAACAAAGATAGGCTTAGAATCATAAGTATCATTTAGGATCAAATATGAACCTCCTTTGGAGCCACTTTTGTACTTTCTCTTGAATCAACCCCTTCCTCAACAGCTCTTCTAACTTCTCGTTCAAAATCTCACTTTCCTTCGGGTTCATTCTATAAGGAGGTAAATTCGAAAGGCTAGCCTCAGGAATAAGGTCAATATGATGTTGGATGTCTCTTATTGGTGGTAACTTACTTGGAATATCCTTAGGCATCAATTCTTTTAATTCCTGCAATAAAGAACGAACCAACTTTGGTTGCTCATCCACTTGAGATTCAGCATTATTCATCACAACCTGCTTCACAATCAAAGCATGTACTTGCCTGGTCTCCTTAATCTCTGCCTCAAAATCCTTTTTATCTTGGTCCTCATTCTCAGGGCGTTTTCCTATAGCTATATCCTTTGGAGGCTACCTGTTATCACTATAACCATGGGTTTCTTGTTCTATAACACCCTTGGTCCTCTCTTTTGAACCAGCATCATCCTTGTATCCCTCATAATTCTTCCTTTCATGTTCTTGTTGCTTCAACTCAACCTTCAGGGCTAGATTATTTGCCTCACTCAAAGTACGAATGACTTGCACTCCAATTCTATCCTGCAAAGCTAGCTTCAATACCTCTAAATACCGAGCTACCTGTTGTCCCTCATATTCTAAAAAGTTATTTCATTATGCCAACCTCATAAACTCAGTAGTAAATTCATGCACTGATTTGTATCCCTGTTGGCACCACTGATATTGTTGGAATAAAATCTACTCATAATCTGATGGTAAAAATTCCAACTTCATCAAGTAATTCATCCAATACCCAATACGAACGGGATCCTTTCCCTCCCGTTTTCTCTTAGATTGAATCCATTCCCACCATGCAGAAGCCATCCCTTTTAAACGACAAGCCACTAATCTCACTTGCCTTTCTGGAGGAGTCCCCGCATAATCGAAGAATCAGTCAACATCTAAATCCAATCTAAAAATTCCTCAATTCCCAGATTCCCATTAAAGTATGGGATATCATCTTCAATCGAAAGTCTCCAACCATCCCTATCATCATAACCACTCTTCTATACCCACCATATTGTCGATAGCGAAAATTCGCAGTGTCTCTATCACCACAATCATTACTTCTTCAACCACCATGAGGTGGATTGTGAGGGAATCAAGATGGTTCCACATCGCTTTCTTCAGAGTCCTCTCCATAGACTGGTTGTCTACGTATAGGAATTGGTCTATCAATAGTTTTACCACGAGCTACATCATCCCCTGGCCTTCTGTTGTCATTCCTTCTCCTATTTGGATCGATCCTGCAAGCATTCAGACGATCCACAATCTCCTCAAAACGTTCCTCGAAATGCTGAAACATGTGATCCTTCCGTTGCTCTAGACATCGCTCCAATTATTGCAACGCCTCATCCCCCTAAGGGGCTCCACTCCCCTTAACACCGTCACGGAGAGCACCGCTATCGCTGTCAATAGCCATCCTACTCTGATACCACCCAACGCAGCATAAAGTATAAATAAACAAGATTTGCAATAAAAATGCAAACTTTGTGCGAAAAAGTTCTTGATTAGGGTTTTTAAGTATATCAAATATTCTCATTAACAAAGGCAAGCGTAAAGGCCTATATATACTATTATATGAGGAATTTTAAAAAACAAGATCTAAAAAAGGCAAATAAAAAATACAATAAATACAAATAAATAGTGTAACCAACAATTAATATTGAAAATAACAACTGGCAGCCTCTAATTAATGTAGGCGGTTTTCAAAACTCAAAAGATGAAACGGTCAGTAATAAAGATTGGTTTTCAATGCCCGCGGAGGTGGTTTTAGAATGCAAAAGATGAAACATTCAGAAATAAAGGCTGGTTTCAATACCGACGGTATACTGACAAAGGCTGGCGACTTACGGCTCAAAGCTAGTAGCGTACGTCGCTGTTCATCATCCGCATAAACATAACCCCTAATAGAGGATACTGCATGTTTAATGCCATTGATCGTTCCTCTATATAAATGAACGTATATAATCTCTAGACTTGAGACTTTTATATATCCCGTATTTAATATGTTGCACTTTAATATCGTTAAACACGATCTTAATATAATTAAATCGCAAATAGTACGGTTATTTGGTGCGATATGAAATATAAAGAGGATAATAATGAGTCAAGATAAAATTTATCACTCTTTTGGATTATGAAAACAATATACGTTGGTCGTTTGGTTAAGATACAAGTGACTCGTAGCCACTGGCCACAATAATTTTTATTGAGTGTAATTTATCTCGGAAATCAAGTAAAATGATTAAACATTGATAACATTACATGCAATGGTTTAATTAGAATATTTTGATAAAGAGATTTAATTATACAATAATTGGTTCATAGTGGTTAAGGTTCACAACCTTTTTATATCACATAGGATGACCAATAACTATTGCTAGATGGTTATATTGGTTTATGCATAAAATATAAAACCGATGAGTATAAAAACCTAGAGGGTCGCACACAATAACACGATTAATAGGAACAACATTTATTTCATAAATAGAATAAATTGGATTATTTATTTATTCTAAAATAAATTAACTAATATGAAGAGTATTTTATTGTCAAGTGGATATTACGTAATGTAAGTTTTTTTTTTATAATACTTACTAATTCAAAATATTTGATTTTAAATCTAGTTTTTTTTTTTCTATAAGAAAAAAGATTCTCTTGTATATATGTGTGTGCGTGTGTAAAAAATATAAAAAGAAAGGAGAGAAAGATATGGAGATATATTTTCTTTATTGAACGTAATACATAAATTCTAATCTAAGTCACCTACTAGTATAGGGATTCAAAATTAGTTTCTATTATCGTGTGTGTGGATACCGCTATAAAGATAACACTTGGTGTCCTTATGGTGAATAAAATATAGATTTTGTAATCAATGCTGTGAGTTTTAGATCTCGCATAAACTTTATTCCTACGAGGAGAACGTATATCTTGTGCAAAAAAAACATATAATTCCTCTAAAATGTGTCAACAAATAATTTTATTATATATATTATTTTACATGCATAAATAAATCCTGCAAAATAGGTTTTATTATTTAAGAAAAAAAATTGCTGCGCTTTCTAAGATTACAAAATCTAACAATCTTATGATCACAAATTTCAAATATTTGGATTCGTACCTACCAAGAGATCCTTGATGACCACTCCATAAACAATCCTTTTAAGATCAAGCATTACTTTCTTACAAATATTTAAAAAAACGAAAAAAAAAACTTTCAGAAATAAGTTTTTTTTTCCCGTTTTGTATTTTAACTATTCAATATAAGCATCAATTTTTTTTTTTTAAATTGTTTAAACATTTTTAAATAAAACCAAATTGATTATTTTCATGAATATAGGTCATTTAATTAAAATTTCTTCTAAATAATGATGTTCTATCATCGTAACTGATTAAAGGATTATAACTTTTAAAATATTTTATATTATTTTTTACAACCGTGAATAACTATGAAAATTACAATATGTAATATACCATTATGCGTTTTTTTTTTCCTCTAAATAGTGCTCATGCACCCTTTCAGATATCAATTTATTATCGTATATATTAAACATGCTAATTTGTATAAATATACTATGTTCATTAATAGATATAAATATAATTTTTAAACATAGGTTAAAAATATAGGCTCACCCGATACTCCTTATCCTAATCTTCAAATATGTTTTGGTTCTTCTCCATGATTTCACCTTTTAATCTTTTATACAATACAATGAAATGGTAATGAGCAGATCGAAGTTACCGCTAAGAAAAAATAATGTCAAAATTACTGTCCAAATTTCGATATTTTAAAATTTTATAATTAATGCCCAAACTTACTAACTATTGGATTTAATTTAAATTTAAACTTAAACATTCATTATATGAAATTTAATGATTTCAAATTTCATGCCATTGACAAGGATGCACATAAAATGCTTGACGTTGATCGATTTGATGCTTAACCTTTGAGTTATGTCAAAAGCTACATGTAGAGACGGGTCCCGACCAAAGAAGATAACAAGAGACTAGAGAGTCTCGGATGTTGTCCCCAGAAAACGAAATGAAAAAGCATTCAAATCAATATCATGGGATGGATTACATCTCCGTCAATCTTTTCCATTTTGGCTCTTTCTTTAGACCTTATGTTGATCAAAATTGGGTCCCAAATAAAGGAAATTTGTTGGCATGCAAAGTTCAACTTTGCTCTTTTGTCCAAATAGCAGATGCTCTCTTTTAAGTCTCAAAAAATGTCAAAATTCAATGTGTTAGAAAAATAGGGTTAACCAGATGGCAGATACTAGCTGAGGTCTTAAACCTTTGCAATAATCCTATAGTTACAAGTGGTGGGCCAATAAATATGTCCGGCCCATTAACTTTAAAATTTAACCTAAACGGAAAATTTATAAAAACTAATGTTTGTGGTTTTTGCTACATAAGATATACAAAACAACAAAAGAATAAGAAAGGGAAACAGTGATGTATTGGTAAATATGGCGATGGAAAAAAAATCCAAGAGAGAAGCTAACGAATTGGAAAGTGGATGTAGTTTCCTGGTTCGTGATCTCAACTATAAGAGCAATAGTTTTATATTGAAATTTTTTCTAGTTTGTGGGTATTTGAATTTTGTTACAAAGAATTGCAATATTCATAGAGGAGAAATTTATTGTGGAGTTGGTTTAAGAATAAACCAAGGTATTACGATAAAAATTCATATCTACTAGAGATGTTGAATTTAATTGATTTCAGTTGATTTTTTTTTTTTTTTTGGTTTGGGCAATCAACCAAGAAAGACATTGTATTGTTCTTTTTTGATGGAGGATTTTTTCCAAAACTTGTAAGTGGTTTTTTCCCTCTACACTTGAGAGTTTTCCATGCAAATTTAGTGTTCTCTTCTTCTTTTTTTTATTTGTTTTGTGTTTATTTATTTGTTTGGTGCATTACTGGTTAGCTTGACTTGATTGAATCAATACTTATTAATACTATAATATTGTCTCTTTGAATTTTAATTGGCACGTTTGTTTAATCTATTATATTCCCTTATAAGTAGGGGTGTGCAAAAAAACCAGATGTTTAGGATAATCGAACCGAAACCGGAAAACCAATATGAAAAAACGGTTAACAGATCCATCGGTTTCAGTTTAGGATTATCATTTTTAATTTTTTCGATTTTCGGATACAGTTTAGAATCATAGAATTAGAAACCGATGGATTTAGTTAACCTATTCGTATTTATAAATATATATAATTTATAATATAATTATTTTTTTAAAATATAAATACTAAATAAAAATAGGCTAAATAGTTAGGTGTACATTCGCGATTCTTGATCAAATAATTTTTGTCTTTTCTGTTGATAATTGATGATAACATATTTTTATTTTTTTTTTCTTTTAATTATTGCCCAAAAGAACATCTTAACAAATTCAATACTAGATAATTTTTTCTAGTTAAAAAAGAGAGAGAGAAAGATAATTCATAATGTGAAAAATTTGAAGGTCGTACATCTTTTTTGTATATAATGATTTTAACCATAGTCAAGCAGTGGAAGTGGAAAATCCCCATGAAGCATGAAACAATGATGTCAGTATTAACAAAACTTTGTATATTAAAAACATAGGAATCTTAAAAACAAAACATACATGAACATAAATTTAAAATAATAATAAGAAGGAGAAGAAGAATGGTTAAAAAAAAACTGAAAAATACAATTAATTACGAATTTTGTTTGATCGTTATGTTAAATGGTTAAAAATTGAAAACCGAAAAAAATTAACAAAAAAAATAATGGTTAATCATTAAGGAGGTTAACTGTTCATAATTGACCGGTTTTGGATCAGGATATTAAAAATTCGAACATTATGGATAGAATAAAAAAATATGATCACAAACCGGTTAACCGATCCGTGAACACCCCTATTATAAGTGGTATTAAAGCAAGATTTGTTTAAGATATGATTGTGCAAATTACAAGGAGCATAATAGTTTTTGTGGCACGATTAAATTGACGACATCCAATTACTCAATGTGGAAGTCGAAGATAGAGGATCTTCTTTATTATAAGGAATTGTATGATCCTGTGGTGTTGGACGATGATAACCAATTGCAATTAGTGATGATAATTGGAAAAGGATGCATGCAAAATCATGAGTTTTTATCTACATAGCAGTGTAGGTTGGCCATGTAGAAAATATTTTACTATTTTCTATAAATAACAGCTTTTACTCGTCTTTTTACATACCCATATTCATTCCTACAAACCTTAGAGAGAAAAATAAATACTTTAGAGTGGATAAATGCAAGAGCTTATTGGAGATCATAAGATTTCATCTTTAATGGCATGTTTGGTACATAGGAATGGGCCAGAATGAAATCGCAATTCCAGCTTTCATTCTCTTACTTAGTGTTTGGAAGCATCTTTAGAAGCCGAAATTGCGATTCCTTGGAATCAATGATTCCATCTTGGAAAGGGAATTTGATTCCGCTTTTGAGAAGGCGGGATTTCGATTTTATTCCACTCTTATTAATTATATTAATGTAATTACTTTTTTGTCCCACCATACATTGATATTTTGCATTTATTACTAAGGGCATTCCCAACAATTACACTTTTAGCCATTCCATTCATATAATCTTCCAAAAATAGGAATGGATTTGTCATTCCCCAACTCATTCCATTCCAAATCATTCTTGTGTACCAAACGTGATATAAATTATAAGGGTTGTAATCATGACTCCTTACTATTTTTCCTTCTTCTAACATGTAATTCCTATTTTATAGAAAAATAGATTTTCAATTCCTAGATTTTGAGAAACCTTAACCCTAATGTAAAGCTTGGATTATGTTGTTAATGGAAGTTTGTGCTTTTCTTGAATCTATTCATGTGCTTTGATTATGATTATTCTTTGAATTAATATGTGCGCACCATTACATTCATTGCATGAATCGTGTTAATTTGATTGATAAATTGATTGATAGGATAGATTTAACATGAATAGAGAAGTTTGAATGTGACTCTACATGTAGATCGCATGAATTTTTTGCATAAAAATCGAGTACTTTTAAGGAATCGTGAATTCTAAGGTAATTTTGTATGCATCTAATGACAAAAGATATTTCCATTAGACATATAAGGTTATAACTCAATTATCTTGAAAGAGAGATTGATGATATTAAGTATTCCTGCAGTTTAAGAACTTGAACAACCCATTAACGAATGTTTTATAGGGAATTGCAAATAAGGTTAGTGGTAAATCAAGATTAAAGATAGTTTGTGATTTGATATTGTTAAAAGTGCTGACACTCTCTTTTACTAGGGTTAATTAATTGAATGTGGACTTTTTGAATTGCAACAAATTGAATTAAGTTATAACTCTATTCTCAATATACGATTAATCTAAGGCAAGCGTACCTATCGGTACCAATGTAAGTATGGGGACCATTCCACCAAGACCTATAACTACTAGTGCTTACCATAATTCTACAATTTAGCTGGTCTATTCAAGTGATCTTAATACATCTAAGTAACTAATTAAGACCCTATTCTTACCATGTGGCAACTCTTATGCAAGCATATCTATTGATTGTAGTACCGATGTAAGCACAGGAGTTATTCTTCCAGAACCTATAACTACTAGTACTCACCGTAATTCTACTATTTAGCAGGTATAATTTGAGTATCTTAATATATCTAAGTAATTAATTAATTAATTTATTAACCCTAATAAAGCGAGTGTCAATGCTTTTAAGAATATTAGATCATAAAACTATCCTTAATCTTGATTTACAACTAACTCTATGTCCAATTCCTTATAAAACATTCATTAATGGGTTCTTTACGTTCTTGAATTGTAGGAATCCTTAGTTTCATCAATCTCTCTTTCAAGATAATTGAATTCTAAACCTATATGTCTAATGGAAATGTCTTTCGTTATTAGATGCATATGAAATTGCATTAGAGCTCATGATTCCTTAGAAAGATTCAATCTTTATAGAGAAAGTTCATGCGATCTAAATCTAGAATCATATTCAAACCTCTATATTCATACTAGATCTATCTTATCAATCAATCCGTCGAATAAATCAACAAGAATCATGCAATGCATGTAATAGTGCGTACATATTAATTCAAAGAACAATCAAAGTACATGAATAGATTCACGAAAAGCACAAACTTCCATTAACAAAATAATCCAATCTCTACATTAGCATTAGGGTTTCTCAAGATCTAGGGAATGGAAATCTATTTTTCTATAAAATAAGAATTACAATGATAGAATAAGGAAAAATAGTAAGGAGTCGTGATTACAACCCTTAAATATGAAGTCTTATGATCTCCAATAAGCTCTCGTGTTTCTCTACTTTAAAATACCTATTTTTCTCTCTAGAGTTCATAGAAATCAGGATGGATATCTCAAAAGAAGAGTAAATGCCACTATTTATAGGAAAAGACAAAATATTTTCTATACAACTATCCTACACAACCATACAAGATGGTCGTGTAAGATAAAAACTCATGATTTTTACCCAAAATGGCTCTGCATGATCTCGATCATAACTTATGCAGGGAGCCTGTGTAGGTTCAAAAACGTCCTAATTATTTTCCATCTTCTACACATGCATGATACATGACTTGTGTAGCTCCTTGTGCACTTAAAAAATGCTTGTTGTTCGCTTTTTGTTTCCTACACCAATGTTCTGTACAAATCTAATTATGTTATAAATCTTTACTTTGCCTATTTATTCATTGAAATCTCCTTTAACTCATCCAATTATCTTTAGAAAGCTCAACATCTTCCTTTATTTCTAAAATTAACATTTTACTCCAAATAAGTATCATTTCCTTTACTAATTCACATAAAATCTATATAATATAATATCAAAACAATGTGAATAATTAGGGTATTTTGACACTTACGAATTACCCCACACTTAACTATTTGCTTGTCCTCAAGCAAATAATTAAGAACAAAGAAAGCTATCCTTAGCTGTACTTGAAAACTCAATGGAAATTCAAATCACACAATAGCATTCAACCTTTCAACTAAGAACATATCAACTTCAAACCTTAGTATCTTCAGCTCAAACCTACCATACATGCACTTAACATACCAAAATTGAAATTCTAAAACTAATCGAGGTAATTCAAACTTTACCATCACTATTAATAACAGCTTCTAAAGTTACAAAGTAAACACAAAGTCAAACAGAGCAAAAGAGACCCAATTACACTTCAACTACCTATTTAAGAACATACAGTCCCTTCAACCACTTCTCTAAGAACATTAATCAAAAGTGAAAGTATTTTGCATCTATTTTTCCACTAGACCTTTCTTTTTAAATCTCTTCAAAATTTTCAACTCTTTTTTTTTTCAGAGGGGGAGGTTTTTTATCTCCATCTTTTCTTTTTTCTCTGGACGGGTTTTTGCCCGCTTCTTTTAAGCTCTCTCTCTCTCTCTGTTAGCTTCTGTCTGCAATGGGGTCAGACTTGACTCTTCTAAGAGATCAAAGCCCGCCCATACTAACTAAGCTTTTTATCCTATCAATTAAGTATATCAACTAATCAAATGATTTTCAAAGAGATTATTGTAAGAAGAATCATCAAGTAATAAACTTCATTTGCCCTTCACTAGAGATTAAATGAACTCTCAATTTTTTTTAAAAGAAAATATATAACCTAATAAGCTTAGAAACATAACCAATTAACTTTTACTAAAGACTTTGATCCACTTATAAACTATATATTCCATTATTAGATAGCAAGTAAGTTTGCCTCACATAGATTTCATCATACAATTTTGACTAGGTATGCTAGATTCAAAGTGAGTGAGTAAAACACAAAGTTGCTTTTAATTCTCGAATGCTAAATTCAATAAAGAACTAATGAGTATAATTTTAGGATTTTCAAAATTCTTCACAATTCAATTCATTTAAGCAAGGGACTTTTGAATAAAAGTGCATAAGAACATTAAAGCATGATATAATGCCACTTAAATTAAACTAATCTTCCTAAATTATCCCTTTCTCACACTTAGAGTGAGATTTGCCCTCAATGTCTACTAAAACAATTAAAGCTTGGAAAGAATAAAAGAAAGAAAACTAAAAGAAAAGGAAAAGGAACTAAAACTTTCCCATTTGAGATTGTCAACGTAACTACATAGTGAGAAAGTCATGCAAGTAGAGCAATTTATAGCAGCAAGTCGATAGATGAGAACATAATTGAAGTTTATGCTGCATAAAATCATAGAAAAAGAAAAGCAAAAAAGATAGATAGAATTTAGTTTATCCTACATGTCTTGCATCATCATTAGAATAATAATAAAAAGTCTGCTCACTAGGAGCACTCATTAAAATACTTGTCAAAAATAGAGAATAAATCATAAGTCTATTATGAGCAGAGTAAAATGAGGGAGTGTAGGAAAATTAGGTGTTTATATGGGGGGTGGTTAAGGCATACATGACCACTCGAACACAAATTGTGTTCAAAGATGGTGTATATTGAGAAAACTTACCTTGTATACCTTGAATACTTGACTTAAAACCAATGTATACATCTGTTATTCCTCACACTTTAAGCTGGAAAATAACTCCTGTTCTTGAATTTTAGTGCATACATTTGTAATATGCAAAGCAAAGACTAAGGACAGTGATGAAATAATTAAGAAAAAGGAATCAAACATACCTATGTTAAACATGGGCTATCTCCCATGAAGCGCTTTGTTTTAATATCCTCAGCATGACATAACCTTTTACCTGGATCCTATGGGAATGTGTCCTACTCCTATATTTCTAAAGTTAACTCAATAGATGGAGAGAAATTTATATCCTTGATTTTTATCTCTTGTTCAATCTCTCCAAATATCTTTTCTTTTAGGATAAATCAAGGAATGCCCTCTTGATTCGTGTTCACAAGGATTCAAGCATTAGCGAAAGAATTAAGATATAACACATTAGTTTTCTCATATTCTTCTCTTTCCTTCAACTCATTTTCATAACTATTTAGATCTACCTTATGTTTCACAAATTCATTTTCCTTCTTCATCAAATCATCCTTCACTTTTATTTTCTCCTCAAGTTGTATATCTAGATCATTTTCTCTCGATGCATCAAAAGGACTTGTAATTATCTCCTTACTACTCTCTTATGTCTCTTAAGAGTTTCTAAAGATTTAATTAATCTAGATACCCACTCTTAAGACAGTCTTAGAAAAGTGGCTAATTCTTTTAAGCTTATGAGTTTATAAGGAATAGAAGCACAAGATTGCCACAAGTTCGCTTCAAAAAGTGCTTGCATCTTCCTAACAAATAAGTCTAAGTTATCATATCTTGAATCAATGATCCTTTCCAAAATAGATTTTTCCTAAAGATCTTTTTCAATACAGCTTAAGGAAGAAGATGATCTGGTCAACGTGACTGGAGTATGGTCATAATGTAACTGTTGAGAAAAATGCGGGATGACTCTCTCACTTTGACATTCAAAATTCGAATGTCTATCACCACACACCATACAAGTCATATTATCGAGAGTCATAAGGTTGGTATCTGCAAACTCTTGATAAGGAGCCATAAGGGAGAATGCATTTGTATAAAATGAGTTAGAGGGATGATTCTATGGATTAGGACATTCATAGTACTCATGATCACCTCCATAATGCAAACACATAAATCCCATGCAATTCAGAGTTCACACAGTTAAGAAAACTCAATAACACATTCAATAAAGTGAATAACCTTAAAAATACATATAAGGATATATAAAATAAAATTTAGCTAAACTAGTAAGACTTTAGGCTTTCCTAATATTGCCAGGTCCTCGGTAATGACATCAAAAACTTAATGTAGACTTTTTCAATCACAACAACTCAAATTAAATTAAAACCCTATTCTTACTATGTGACTAATCCTAAGTAAGCGTATTTATTGATTGTAGTACCAATATAACCATAGCGGTCGTTCCTCCAAGACCTATAACCACTAGTACTCACCCTAATTCTACTATTTAGCTTGTCTAATTCAAGTGATCTTAATATATCTAAGTAACTAATTAATTAATTAACCCTAGCAAAAGTGAGTGGCAATGCTTTTAAAATTATCATATAACAAAACCATCCCTAATCTTGAACTGCAAGAGTCCTTAGTTTCATCAATATCTCTTTCAAGATAATTGAATTCTAAACCTATATGTCTAATGAAAATGTCTTTCGTCATTAGATGCATACAAAATTGCATTAGAGCTTATGATTCCTTAGAAATATTCAATCTTTATAGAGAAAGTTCATGCGATCTAAATCTAGAATCATATTCAAACCTCTATATTCATGCTAGATCTATCTTATCAATCAATTCATCGAATAAATCAACAAGAATCATGCAATGCATGTAATAGTGCGTACATATTAATTCAAAGAACAATCAAAGGACATGAATAGATTTAAGAAAAGCACAAACTTCCATTAACAAAATAATCCAATCTCTACATTAGCATTAGGGTTTCTCAAGATCTAGGGAATGGAAATCTATTTTTCTATAAAATAAGAATTACAATGATAGAATAAGGAAAAATAGTAAGGAGTCGTGATTACAACCCTTAAATATGAAGTCTTATGATCTCCAATAAGCTCTCGCCATTTTCCACTCTAAAATACCTATTTTTCTCTCTAGAGTTCATAGCAATAAGGATAGATATCCCAAAAGAAGAGTAAAGGCTGCTATTTATAGGAAAAGACAAAATATTTTCTATACGGTATGGTCGTGTAGGATAAAAACTCACGATTTTTGCCCAAAATGGCTCTACACAGCCCCGATCACAACCTATGTAGGGAGCCTGTGTAGCTTCAAAAACGTCCTAATCATTTTCCATCTTCTACACATGCATGATACATGACTTGTGTAGCTCCTTGTCCAATTCAAAAATGCTCGTTGTTCGCTTTTTGTTTCCTACACCAATGTTATGCACAAGCTATGTTATAAATCTTTACTTTGCCTATTTATTCATTGAAATCTTCTTTAACTCATCCAATTATCTTCATAAAGCGCAGCATCTTCCTTTATTTCTAAAATTAACATTTTACTCCAAATAAGCATCCTTTTATTTAATAAATCATATAGAATCTATATAATATAATATCAAAATAATGTGAATAATTAGGGTCTTTTGACACCTATCAAAGCACCAAGAGGTTACCATCGTTATTAGAAACTGGGTTGGTAATAGTGTTTTTCACCATATTGGAATAGAGATGAATGTACGGGTTCTTTGGAAAGAATTAAAAAAAAATGCATGAAAGGAAGATGGCACAAAATAAAACCTTTGTCATTATTAAACTTATGAATTTGAAATACAAGGATAGAAAATATATTATAGAGCACTTGTATGACTTAAAGGACTTGGTAAACCAATTGGCTACTGTCAATCTAGTTATAGATGATGAGATGCAAGCTCTATTGCTTTTGATTCCTTGCTTAATGGGAGACCTTGGTAGTTTCACTTAGTAATTATGCTTTAAATGTTGTTATGACTCTTTCTATGGAAAAAGAAAGCTTGTTTAATTAAGAAACAAGGAAAAAAGAGATGGGTAGATATAATGCATGGGCTCTTGCCACTGAGAACAGGGGTAGAAGCAAGAGTAGAGGTCCTAAGGGATGTGATGAATCAAAAGAGAGATCTCATTCGAATGTTACTAATATCATGAAAAGGGTCATATAAAGAGAAATTCTAAGTCCTAGAAGAAAGCGCAGAAAGAAGTGAAAAAAGGTAGATGATTGTAATGTTACTGTATCATTAGATAGAGAGATAGCATTGCTTTCTTTTATGGATGTAGAGTGAAATGTTGCAGATCCTTATGTTGAATAGGTAATTGACTCGGCAGCTTCTTATCATGCAACTACCAATTGGGAATTCTTTACTACTTACAAAGCATGAGACTTTAGCAAAGTGAAGATGGGTAATAGCAGCATGCTAGTATTGTGGGGGCTGGTGATGTATGCACAAAAGCGTTTTGATACTCCTCAATAAATATGGATTGGACGTGATATCTCATACTCACATTTGAAGATTTTTGGTTGCAAAGTTTTTGCACAAGTATTGAAGAAGCAAAGACAAAAACTTGATGGCAAAGCTATTCAATGTATTTTTCTAAGATATGAAGATGTAGATTTTGGGTACAGATTATGGGATCCAGAACAAAAGAAAATCATCAAAATTAGAGATGTGATTTTTCATGAACATTAAATTTTGACAAAGAGTAATGCATCAAACAAACCTAACAAATTTGGTGATTTTACTATTCTTACACCAGAAATTCCTCCAGTCGATGCCATAGATGAGGAAGAATTATAAGAAGAGCATGGATAGATGACCAACAGACTAAAGACAATGATGAAGATCCGCCTAAAAATGTAAATGTTCAGCCCTTGATATCATCTAGGAAATGAGTAATTATTCCTTCTATTATATGTCCTCCTTCTAAATGGTCATTGCTTACCAAGAGGGGGAGTCAAAAAGCTTCCAAGAAGTTTTTAATTAGGAAACGAAAAATTAGTAGATGTGGGCAATACAAGAAGAGATGACGTCGTCAAAAAAGAATAACCTTTGAACTTGTGGAACTTCTTAGGGGAAGAAAGGCCTTGAAGAATAAATGGGTGTTCAAGTTAAAGAAAGGTATTGACAAGCTAGGGAAGTATACGACTTGATTGGCGATGAAAGGATTTAGTCAAAAGAAAGGGATTAACTTTCATGAAATATTTTTCACCTGTTATGATGATGAATTCCATTCGAGTGGTGTTAGGATTAGTAGCTGGTTTAGATTTGAATCTTGAATAGTTATATGTAAGGACTACTTTTCTTCATGGTAACTTGAAGGAAGAAATCTACATGATACAACTAAAAGGATTTGAGGTGAAGGGAAAGGAGCACATGGTCTACAGATTGAAGAAGAGTTTGTATGGGTTAAAACAAGCTCCTTAGTAGTGGTGTAAGAAATTTGACTCGTCTGTGGAAAATCATGGCTACTCAAAAATTGAGGAAGATCATTGTGTTTATTTTAGAGTTTTTGCTAGAGGTAATTTGTAATTCTTTTGCTTTATGTGGATAATATGTTGATTATGGGACATGATAGAGAGATTATTAATACTTGAAAAAGGATTTATTCAAAACCTTTGATATGAAATATTAGGGATCAACAAAAAATATATTGAGTATGCAAATCACTCATGACAGGAAAACTAGAGTGCTATGGTTGTAACAAGAAAAATATGTTGAGTAGGTCCTAAAAAGGTTCTATGTGGCAAAGTGCAAAGTTGATTAATGCACCGTTTACCAATCATATTAAGTTTGGCAAATCTTCTTGTCTTATCACAAAAGAAGAAAAGAACACAATAATTGTTGTTCCATACTCCTCTATAGTTGGGAGTTTAATATACACTATGGTTTTTACTCGGCCTGATATAACTAATGTTGTTGGTGTTGTTAGTAGGTTTCTTGTAAATCTTTGTAAAGATCATTGGGAGGTAGTGAAATGGATCTTCAATTACTTGTGAGGTAAATCTGGAATGTGTTTATTCTCCGGTCGTTTGAAACCAACTTTAGAGGGATATATAGATGCAAATATGGCAGGCAACCTTGATGGTAGGAAGTCTACTTCGAGATATTTATTTACTTTTATAAGGGAGCTGTTTCATGGCAATTTAGGTTGTGGAAATGTGTTGCTTTATCTACAACTGAAATAAAGTATATTGCAATGACTAAAGCATGTAAAGAAATGCTTTGGTTACAAAAGTTTCTCTAAGAATTGGGTTTGAAGCAAGATAAATATGTAGTACATTGTGATACTTAAAGTGCTCTAGAATTGAGCAAGAATGCTACATATCATGCATGCACAAAGCATATTGATGTGAGATACCATTGGCTTCAGTTAACTATTGAGAAGCATTTTATGCAATTGAAAAAGATTCACACAAATAATAATGTTGCTGATATGTTGACAAAAGTGTTGCATAGCAAGAAACTTGAGCTGTGTGCCAGAGTAGCCACCATGAAGTTTCCTTGGTGATTTGGTAGAAAATATCCCATTCTCATGGTTTAAAGGGGGGGATTGTTTAAGCCAATAAATAAGTCTAGCCCATTAACTTTAAAAATTTAACCTAAAAATAAAACCTATAAAACTAATATTTTTGGCTTTTGCTATAGAAGATACACAAAACAACAAAAGAAAAAGAAGGAGAAACAATGAAGCATTTGTGGAATAAGACACTAAGAAAAAAAAATTAAAGGGAGAAGCTCGCGAATTGAAAAGCAGTATCGACGATTTCTTGGTTCATGATCTTAGCTATAAGAGCAATAGTTTTACTTTGGAATTTTTCTTAGTTTTTGGGTATTTTAATTTTGTATTCATAGAGAATTACAATATTCAAGGAGTTGGTTTAAGAGTAAACCAAGGTATAATGGTAAAAATTCATAGTTATTAAATAGGTTAAGTTTAGTTGATTTTAGTTTATTGTAATTTTTTGGGTTTAGACAATTAATCTAAAAAGACATTGTATTGCTCTTGATTGATAATGGATTTTTTTCATATTGTTTTTTTCTTTTGTGTTTATTTATTTTTATGGTACATTATTGGTAATCTTGGATTGATTGAATCAATACTAGTTAAGAGTATTGTCTCTTTCAATTTTAATTGGCATGTTTATAATCCGTTGTATATTCATGACAACAAGTATAAGACAGGAACTAACACAATAAAACTTGTATATTGTAGAATTTGTAAGGTATAGGATACTTAGAGAAACCTAGACAATCTTTTAATGCACATTTATTATATGATATAGCTAAAATAAGTTGTCATATAAATCTTGAGTCAAGTTTAACAACATATTATAATAGGTTGTCATTATAAAAAGACAAATACATATACATTTCAATAAGTATAAACTTAAATTTCTTTTGAATACTTTGTCGGAATCAAAAGAATCTTTCTAATAAAAAGTAAAATATTATTATTGTGTTTTTTAAAACAATTTAATTTGATTTACCACTCCCTGCTAATTATAATTTTTTTTAGTTTCGATCAAATTAATAATTTTCCTCGAATTAGAAAAAAGAAAACAAAATATTTTTTTGATTTGATTTAGATTGAAATTTGATTTGATTTTTTTCCACCCCTAGTGGATATAGATCTCAAATTATGAAACCAAAACATATTCCATAACATATGAAAATCATCTAGAAACAGTGAATCTTATGTCATATATAACCTACAAGTAAAAAGTACCTATGTTGAACCTGTGAATTTTTTGCTACACCATCTAGCGACATCATATATTTTTGTGGTAATAAATTCCATTTGGAAAGCATGCATCATAAAACTAACAATGTAACTAAAAATTTTATCACAAAAAAATTGCAAAATTGTAATATATCGTAAGGTTTACATTGATATATATATATATATATAATAAAATATAGGGTGAAAATCAAATTTGCTACTTAAACTTTGTGGATTTGTACAATTTGCTATCTAAAGATTAAAAATGTCAATTTACTATCTAAACTTTATCAAATTTTGCAATTAATTATTTGAACTTTAATAAATAAACAATCATACAACGTAACATAACATATATAGAAATAATGCATTGTTCCCGTTAATTTAATTTTAGATATCAAAAAGAATAAATTTAGGCCAAATTAATTAATTTAATGTAGTCAACAAATTTTATTTTGTTTCTACTTAAAATAAGTGAAAACACAAAGCACAACGTTCAAACAAAATCCAAGTTTCCCCTACACTCAACTCGCCGCATTTAACGTCAGTCATTTCCTAATTTATTATGCTTAAGCAAATGGTCTAGCAAATGTTTGCTGTGATACTATTTAAAACCATCACACCCCGAAATGAAGACAAGGCGTATTCAGCCTAGCCAAAAATAATACTTAAGCATTATGCACAAGGTTATCAGAAAAAAAAAAAAACATTTATTATGATCGTTTGCTAACAAATTGTAACTTTTTAAATAATATTATAAGATTTAGAAAACAAATGAGCAAACAGTAGAAATTAAACTTTTGCTAATATTTGTCAAAAGAAGCTGCTTTTATGAGTAGATCATCATACATATTTGCATAATAATACCAACCATTGGTACTTCAAAAATATTAAGTGTCTAGTTTCTTAAAATATAAAGTAAGTTTGTTTACAAATTTACAAACCAAGGGCTTACACATTGGCCCTTAACAAAAAAATACAAGTTTGATAAGCAAAACAAGTCTTAAATAAAATATATCTTCATATGTCCATATGTCCTAGTTATCCCATTTATCAAGAAATTCTTCAAAATCCATTATGTATCCCTTATAATCATAAGCATCGTCATCAAAATCATCATTACCTGAAAAAGAATATCAATGAGCTGAAGCCTTGTATAATAGTAACACAAATACATACAAGATAAAAACACACACTTAATCTAATGCAATGGAACAATCAATGATTTATTTCTTAAGTTTTAAGTGTGACAAAACAACAATGGATCACTCGCACTCTAAACAACACACCTTTAGCAATTTGGAGGTCTTTAGTGGTAGCAACTTCTTAGGAAGTTGATATAAGTAGCCTAAATACTCAAATCTCCTATATGACTATCTAAAGTAATAGCTTCATCTAGAGTTCATAGCTGTTACATATCTCTACTTATCTTAATCCATAATATAATACAACCCAATCGGTCCCATAAACGTGAATCATATTATATTACTTTTCTTTGAGCTTAAGTAGATATTATCCCGATATCATTTGCCCTTTGGCTACCCATTGAGCCACCTCGATATACCACGCATGGGTAGGGATGTTCTAAGCACCTAACTACTTTGTCGGCATCTCTAAGTAAGGTTGTCGCTACCCGGACCGGATTCAATGACCAAGCATGAACAATAAGCAATTATCAAGTCATCTTTAAATATTAGTTTATTTATAATGTATATCTTAGTACACATCACACATGTCACCGCGTACCTGAATAGATACTTGATATATCTTGCGACAAATTAGAAGATAGGTATAATCAAGTAGAGATTTTTGTTTAAAATAATTCATTTCATATTAGATTCAAGTACCAACCTACTTAACTACTTGCACTTAACTAACTACATAGTTAAATTAAAAAATATTATATAACTTAACATCTCCTCAAATTAAAACTCAATTGATTTTATTTAACTAAGATCCTATGCAAAAACTCAATTTAGTATTCATATATATACATATATATTATTTTCTCTTTATTTATTATTTATTATTTTTTTATGACCAGTATCAAAGGACTCGCCATGGCCGTGATATAGATTCCTGTTAAGATCACGCCCGTAATGGAGGCCGTGATTTTCATCATGGCCACCATCATGCCTGTGATCAATGGCGTTTCAAGTTTTAAAAAAACACCTAGAGGAGATCATGCCTACTATCACAGTTGTGATCTAATCATGGCTAAAGGTTGCAACAGTGATTGTATTGTAAAAATCATGCCAAGGAGATTACGTTTTCAATCACGCCTGTGATCTAGCAAAGATAAATCCTCCAAGAGGATAACGCCTTTCATCATACCCATGAGGAACATGGTATTGGTATAATGTTCTTTACTTTGAAATTTTTTAAATTTTACATCATATAACTAGCTAATACGATCTATATTTAGTAGAAACACTTCAATATCAACACATAAACTTAATATTAAGTATTAAGAAGTTCACATATACTCATTACATATGCATATACTTACTGCACATGTCTAATAACCCTATTAAGTAAATAAAAGTTTATCATACATACGTTGAAGTACTAACTATCAACTTGTCACTAAAACTTTACTTATCTAATATTAATATCATCAATAACCCTACTTTCCACAAAAGTTCAACATGTAACTAAGTAAATTCACCTATCTTACAAAATACACACGATAAACTCTACTGCTCTTCTCTTTTAAGTTGTACAAGCTTATTTAAGCCTAAACTCAACTAAATTCTTAGTTCTAAACTACAAACTCATTTAAGAATTCATTAGAATAGAGATTATTTTTATAGAAGAAATAAGCAAATAAATTATTAGAGAAAGTAAATAGTACTTCACCTTTACTTGATCTTAACTTAAAAATAGTAACTCAAAGGAATTTTGATGACTTTTGTAAGAAAATTGGATGAAAACACTAAGGTTTTTCAGCTAAAATTGGTGCCAAATATTAGGCTTCACTAAGGGTAATTTTGTGTAATTTAGCAAGATAAATATATAAAAAGCAAACTTTGACTTTCTTACATCTTTATAATTATCTTATATTAAGAAAAAGTATTAGGTGCATGTTAAAACAAGGGCCATGGGCTTTTGACTTGTAATCAAACAATTGAACTTTGGTTTAAGTTTGCTTAATGAAATGGGATTTTTTTATTTTAGGACTTAAGAAACAAAAGACAAATTTTAACACAAGGCTTAGCAAATTTTGAACTAAGAATTAATTTGAATAAAAAAATTCTTAAAATCAATTATGATGGAAATTCTCATGAATTTAGAAATTAGAAAATAAAATGAATAGGTACACAAATTGAATTAAACAATCTCTATTCTTAATAAATTCTTTCTACAATTTCATTATGTTCAATTACCTAATCATGTATTAATATTTACATATTTCTACCATCAAAGCTATTTACAAACAAATTTCTATATTAATTATCTAGCACTATTTAGTTATCTAGGTTAGGATTTTTTGGGTATTTCATTCTCCTTTCCTTAAAGAAGTTTTGTCCTTGAAACTTACCTCACTGTTCAAAATGCTCAGGATATTTCTGTCTCATAGATTTTTCTATCTCCTAAATAGCTTCTCTTTCAGTTTGGCTACTCTATTGAACTTCGACATAGAGAATTGTCTTTCTTCTCAAAGTTTTTTCCATTCCATCAAGAATCTTGATAGGTTTTTCCACCATTGTCAAATTAGGCTATATTTTAAGTTGATTTGTATAAATGATGATGTCTGGATTGGATATACATTTCCTCAATTGAAATACATGAAACACATCATGCACACTTGATTGATTTGAGGGTAAAGGCAATTTATGAGCCAATGGACCAACTTTTTAAAGTATCTCAAATGGTCTAATATCCTTTGGATTCAACCTTCCTCTAACTCTAAATCTAAACATTCCTTTTATAGCGAATACTTTGAGAAATACTTAATCACCAACATCAAACTCAAGTGGTCATCTTCCCATATCTGCATAATCTTTTGTCTCTATCTTATGTTGCTTTCATCCTTTGCTTTACAACTTGAATCTTATCTATAAGTTATTGTACCAGACCAGGACCAATTACAGTTATTTCTCTAACTTCATCCCAAATGCAAAGGTGATCTATACTTTCTCCCATATAAAGTTTCGGAAGGAGTCATTTGCATAATAGCTTGATAACTATTATTATATGCAAATTCCCCTAGAGATAATTAATCAACCCATCGACCTCCAAAGTCCAAAGCACATGCTCTTAACATATCTTCCAAAATTTGTATAGTTTTGTATGATTGTCCATCTGTTTAAGAATGAACAGTTGTACTAAACTGCAAGTGCGTTCCCATTGCTTCGTGCAAACTCTTCCAAAATGGCTAACAGACCTTGGATTTCTATCAGATACAATTAACATTGGCACACCATGTAACCTTACAATCTCCCGAATATAAATTTATGCCATTTTGTTAAGTGACCATCCAGCTCTAAAAGGAATAAATTGTGTTGAGTTTGTTAGTCTATCTATAATCACCTATACAATCTCATTCTTAGCAGGAGTCTTATGTAAAGGAGTCACAAAATCAATTGTCACACTTCCCATTTTCATTATGGTATAAATAATGGCTTTAATGTACCACCAAGTCTTTGATGTTCAATCCTCACTCATTGACAACTCAAACACTTAGACACATACTCAGCTATATCTCTTTTCATATTATCCTACCAATAATACTTTTTCAAAATGACATATATTTTGGTACCACCTGAATGTATTGAATAAGCTGATGTATGAGCTTCCCTCATCACTTCACGTCTTAAATCACCATTCTTAGATACCTATATTCGATTGCCATACTTGATGGGTCTATTATCATCAATTCTCAACTCTTTCCTCCTTCCATTCTGTATGGCACTCATCAATATATCTCCTTCTAGATCTTCTATTTGACTTCTCTTGATTTGTTCAAGTAACGTAGATTGCAAACTTAAACTTGCAAGCATAACATCTACTTTTTCTAAAGTTACTTCAACATCAAGTCTTCTGAGATATTCTAAAATTTCTTTCTAATTAGTAATCATAGCCATCATATTCATTCTTTTCTTTCAACTTAAGGCATTCGTGACTATATTTGCTTTACCTGGATGGTATAAAATCTCCACATCATAATCCTTGATCAATTCAAGCCATCGTCTTTATCTCATATTTAATTTTGTTTGAGTGAAAGTATATTTCTAACTCTTGTGGTCATAATATATCTTACACTTTTCTCCATAAAGATAATGTTTCCATAATTTCAAAGCTAATACCACAGTTGCAAGTTCTAAGTCATGCATCAGATAATTCTTCTCATGCAGTTTTAACTGTCTGAAACCATAAGCAATCACTCTGCCATCTTATACTAAAACATATTTTATTTTCCCTATAATTATTGTGTTGAAGTCTATGCATATTACAAAGAGAATTAAGTGAATTTTCCCCCCAGAAACTATTTTTTTAAATAAACCTTCACCCAAACTAATCTTTGAAATGTTATTACTAAATCAGTGGCAACATGCAATTTAGCTTAGGCATTATTTACAAAGAAATCGTAATGCTAAAATGCAATCTTTTAATTATAGCTCACAAGTAGAAATCACACACATAATCTACAATTTATTTTTCCTAATAATTCGCAAGTTAAACCTATGATTTCAATAACATCATCAATCTCCAAAAGTTTCTAGCCAAGCAATCATATTATAATTTACCTATAAAACGACAATTAAACTATTGCATACACAATAACATTAATCAACTTCCAATCTCTTTTCTAGTTCTCTTGACACTATGATATCACAAGCTGCACAATAATACTTTAAATTCATAATGTCACAAGTCTCACAATAATTCTTAACTCATCAAGTTCTAAACATTATGCCATCTCAAACTATGCAACAATACTTAACTCCATGTGTGGCTAATCCCGTATCTAATGTCATCTCCCATGATTACCTCACCTAAATTTCCCTAAACCATCTTCAATACGAGAAGAATTATGCTGCCTCGACTACATCAAGATGGGGTTGGCCTAAGTAGTGGCTCATCCCATGAAATGTGCCAAAGATCTACACATGTGATGCCCATATCTAATAGTCTCGAATGTCTATACTTCAACAAGCAATGTTAACATACAAGTGAAGGGTGGATTCATACCCATTATGATGAACTCCATAACTAGTTAGGGACAAATGGATGTTGCATGATAGGGAAGCATGGGTGGCCATGAAATCTACAAGATGATTGAAAAATTCATATAGTATCAACTACTAATCATGAACTTTACCACATACCCATCCTCTCCTTTGAACATCACAACCTAAAGGCATCTCCAACTATGGAAGCAACTAAGGCAAGTTTGATATTAGTCATATAAAACTCGAACCCATTTCAATTCTATACAGGGTTTACCAAATCCCATCTTAAGCTCTATAAGGTTTTTCCATTATAACCAAATCTACCCCTACAGCGACCCACCAACAATATTTATAGCCTTTTTTTTTTCTCTTATGTTATATTGTTAGTATTCTTGCAACAACACAACAAAATATATTATAAATGATATCTACGTAAAATCAATTATCGTAAAACTTCTTTAGATTCACAAGAAATTTCACAAGGAGATAGAGATGTTTGTCCATTATCAAATGCACTGCCTCAGCTCTACCTTAATTTTGTTAACATTGTTTACTAATGTGGACAGTCAAATGAACCACTAAACAACACATGGCTTCAATTGACACATGGTATTTTAATTTATCATTAAAATAATTATCATTATTATGGTTATTACTTTATAAAGCACATAATCTAATAACCATCCTACATCAATCTAATGGCTTCCATTACTAACCAATAGCAATCTTATCTATGATGGAATTCACTAACTACACATTATGTATTAAACCAATAGTTGAAAAATAAATCCTGTAGAAAAATTGTTATTACATGTTCTTATCATCCACACACACTTATGGCTAGATTGTGATTAGAAATGGAGTTTTAAAAATTACATTAGCCTCATTCTCTATATATGTGTGTATGCACGCGTTAAAAACACCCTGTCAATTAAGAACTAGCAACTTCTTTCGATAATTTCAACATTGCAAGAACTTGGGGGGGGGGGGGGGGGTGTTGTGGTGTTGGGGTGGTTTGCATCGATGTTGCTCAAGAGAATAGGTTATATAAAAGTTATTTCAATGTGCTAGGTCCTTGTTGAACATATTTCCATCATTGTCGCATCCAAAACTATCATTATTGTCCATGACATTGTCCTTATGTCGCAACTTCAATTAATATTTGCTAATTTTAATGTTGAATTTTGTACTTTAGATCTATGGAGTGGCATTCGTAGCAAATTTTAGTCCTTACATTGTGATCTTATCTATTATATTGTGTAAATTGACTATGGTATATTAGTATCTTAGGATTAATTACACGAGAAGTCATTATTGACTTGTTTCAAGAAGAACATTATGTTTTGAAGTTTCGTTTCTCTTGGCCTTAGGTCTCAAGCATGTCCAACTTTCTGGATAGAGGTGGAATAGCTCTTTTCATGAGTTATAGAGATTGTAATAATAAGGTTGGGCTATAATAATAATTTTCTATAAATATAAATTATTCTCCATGCAAATTGTTTGAATTATATAATGAAGTGAATATTAATTGCATGATGTGTTAATGTCTTTAGAAAGCATCCAATATTGTTACAAGGCTTATATTAAGTGTATAAATTGCATCTTTCCATGAGATCAATGTAACACTTTTCCTTAATCCTAAATATTAAGAAAAAACGAATTGGGTAAGATATGATTGCAAACAAACAAATGCAGTATGACTTACATGTTTATCAAATACTAAGTTATTATGGCAAAAGCCTTAAGATGTTTATCCCATAGGTACCATTTTGGATTTGTAATAGTTTGCCCATATTATGTTGTCAAAAATTTTTAACATTTGCCATTGTGCACCATTATTCTGCATTTCTACATCCCTCTTAAACACCCTAGTATATATTTGCCAATGGACAAGCCTTTAGTTAAAGTGCTTGAAATGATGGGATAAATATAGGCAAATGGGTTGGCCCTTAATATGGGCCCAAAATTATTTTATCCAAAATTATTAATAAAGAAAGTGATAATAATAATAAAATTAACTAATAATAATATAGTGATAATTAACATAATCTTAAAATATATTAAAAATTCAAGTAAATAATTGTACATTTAGACAAATTTGATGTATAAAATAGAACTTTAACCCTTATATTTATGACTTCAACATAAAGTCCTCAATTGCCAACAATAGTTTTAATTTCTTTGCTTTCAATAACAAACTTTTGTATCAAAAGAATCAAAATGGTCACTAATAGGAATCAAAGTAGGTGTGGCCAATTAAACTCCTCCATCACCATTCACTAACATGACAAACAAACTACTTAAACAAGGTACATGTGATCATTTTCTAGAGTTGTTGCCTAAAATAATGTAGATGTCCAAATCTATTATTAATTCCAAGTGAATGCAAGTGATGGGCTACTCAAACAAAACTTAAGCCTATAATGACAACATTGTCTAAAACAACCAAAACTTAAGTAATTAAGATACAATCACATGGACCCATGGAAGGTATTAATGTTACAACAATCATTTTCCAAAATAGCAAATGCAATATGAGCTTATTAGGAACTAATATTAGAGATTTATAATTCTATCACTCATTATAACAAAAAAAAATTTGAGTTTTGACTCGATTTCTTTTCCACAAACACAAGGGAAAATATTTTTCTTTTTCTATTGTCTTAAACTTCAATGGATCAAGTATTGCATTCACAATCAATGGTTAAGCATATCTTCAATATCATTGGATAAATTCTCATTTGAACATAGTGCAACTCCTTGCAGTCAAATCTTACTAGATCACAAAAGCATACTTAGTAGTCATAGAATACTAAAAACCCCATGCTTCATTTGTTATGCATAAAAAAAGTTAAAACAAAATTTAACGAAGACAGATTTTAGTAACAAATATACTTTAGTTTTAAGTTGCTTTACTCATCCTAGAAAATGTTAGAGAGAGAGAGGAAATGTAGACATTGTGTTAAAAGTGCCATTGAATGTGATGTTTTAAAATAAATAAAATGAAAAAAAAATTAATATAGGTCCTAAAAATGAAGAATACATAAAAAGCTTAGGTACTTACATTAATTTTAGGTTTTTTTTTCATTTTAGGATCCATTTATTATTATTATTATTATTATTATTATTATTATTGCCACCTTTAACAAAAATCCTATTTTAATACGTTTTCAAAATATTAGGTCGTGAAATAAATAGTTTGAAAATATAAAAAGGGAAAATTTAGATTGTTTTAGTATATTTGTACAAAACTTAGATTATAACTTTATTTATTTAAATGAGTGGGGACCGAATCATGGAACTAAAAAGTATAGGGTAAGTGCTAAAATAGGTAGTGTTTTATTTTTAACCAAATATGTTTTGGACCATGAGATTTGAGAATTGAAAAAGGGAACCCATGATCCTTTTTGCAAAGGGTGGTGGGTAGGCTTTGAAGAGATCGTCCCCCCTTGTCCAGGTGATTTTATCCAATAGCTGTCTATTGGATTGGATATTTGCCACTTTTATGAAAAGCTATAGCAATGACCATGGGCTGAGTGTGAAGAGAAAACCTTTCTCCACTAATACTAAAGTAATTACGAGAAAAACCGTGAATGCTGTTAATGAAAGTCCTAATTACAAAGGATATTAAACATTGAGGATTTGAACAAGGGGAGGGGAGAGGGGAAGGGTTAAATGTGTGTATATATATATATATATATATATATATAAAATGATATAGGTTCAACATTAAAAGTATATTTTCTCCTTATTAGATTCAAATTATTAGTTGTTCTTTCACGGATTTCATATAACTAAATAGATTTTAGTTCTAACCCACTTTCTTATATGAAATAGATGAGATAATCCAACAAACTCATCTCATTTGGATAGCTCTAAGTAAAATAGTATTCTAGGTCGTGTTCATGAGAATAAAAGGTATAAAAGAACTATATATCCTTACAATTATTTAGAAATGTCACAATAAAATTGTATAGAAAGTTCCATGTTATTTAATATTTAGGGCATGTAGTGCTAACATTATAATGTGCAATAAGAAAACCCACTTTTTTGAAGTTCTTCAACTAGATCTTGTAAAATCTATAGACGTTTGTATTTTTTTTTTTCTTTTCATATCTAACAATATAAGTAAACAAAAAATTTAGAGGTATTTCGTTTAAAAATAATAATAAAACAAGACCTACCAAAAGTTATTGAGAATTTAGAAAAATCAAGATCTCTAAAACTTCATTAATTAGTATTTTAGATTTTGGATATTTTTTCAAGAAAAAAAAATAAAAATATTTTTTAAATATGTTGTTGTATATTCCACTAAAATATAATTTAGTGAATAAAGTATCCGTTTACAACTTGTTTTTGGGTGAGCTCACTTCGGTGTATGGAATAAGGAAAGAACAAAATTCCAATTCAATAATAATGCAGGTTTTAATTACTGCTCACTTGATATAAAAAATAAAATAAGCAATGATTAGAGTAAATGTAAAATATTTATAATATTCCTTTGCTTGAGATGATAATTGTATATGTGATTTTTTAAGGTAGTGGTATTAATAACAAAAATTAAAAATAATGACAATTCATGTGTGTGTGTGTGTGTGTGTTACAACAAGGATGAAGAGCTATCCTCGAAAGCTCATAGATTATAGTTGTAACTAAATCAAGTATAGTACAGACAATTAAAGAAACAAGCTGTAATTAGCTAATCTTTGTAACAAACAAGATTTGTTATAACAGATCCATACAACTGTAAACAGCTTGTAAACAGCAACATAACAGATAAACAATTGTAAACACAAAATGGAATATAAATATAGAGTAAGAGAAAAGGGAACTTATTCCCCCCTTTTATGGAATAGTGGTGCTTAGAGCTAACTGTGGCTCGAACACAATTGTTACTTTCCACCATTTTAGTATAAGTGTCAAGAACTTGCAAATAACAATACAGGTTAGGAACTTAGGATTACAAAGGGAAACATTGAAACACGAGAGAGAATGGAGAGTAAGGTTAGGGTTTACTTGAGAGTGGAAAGGTAGAAATAACAAAGCAAATTAGGTTTAGGGTATTTTGCGGAAGAAAAGCTGGGCCTTTGAAGTGTGGTGGGTCGAGCTAATATTTGTGCTCTCGTTCATCTTGTCACATTGAGAATTTGATATCATCCAGCAGATTGTAATTGTTTCGTCAACAATGTCTACAAGATCATAAGAGAAATTTGTCAAGTTACAAAATTTATTCTATTCTTTAGCAGATACCATGAAAGCCATGCAAGTACAGATGCAAGAATCTATGAAATCTACTTCAATGATACATCAAAATTTACAAGACTTGAATGTTGCTGTCAATTCTTTTATCCAATAGTTTGAATAGAAAATTGAGAATATGAGGAATCAGACTGAGCGTAATATTGGGGTTCCACAAGAAAATTCATATGTATCTCAATCATCATTTTCCACACTTAAGATTACAGAGGGAAAACACTTGAAACACGAGAGAGAACAAAGAGTAAGGTTAGGGTTTACTTGAGAGTGGAAAGGTGAAAATAACAAAGCAAATTGGGTCTAGGGTATTTTGCGAAAGAAAAGCTGGACCTTTGAAGTGTGGTGGGCCGAGCTAATAGTGTGTTAGGAATGGTTTGCTATTTTTCATTTTACTTAATAATAATACATCATGAATTATCACTCATGTCAACTAAATATTGTAACAAAAGTTTTATTTAGAACAAGAAGACAATAAATAGTTACTTCCTTATGGTGGCAGATAGTCTCATAACAATTGATAGCTTAACAAAATTCGTTAACAGTTGCTTTTAAAATAATAATCATAAACATTTTCCTTAATTCTAATATAATGGAGTGCATTTAACTTATAGTGCATTCTCTACCTGTGATAGGCCAAATTAGACATCAGCACGGTTCGGGTCAGTTCCAGACCCGAACCAGAACCATAGAGCCGGGGCGGTTCATGGTTCCACGGGAAACCGTGAACCAAGTTTTTTTTTTAATTAATCGACAAAATGATTTTCGCATCGATGTAGATAAGTTTAAAATTTATTGGATATTTAAACATATGATATTGATAATAGATAACTTATCATTAATATTTTATTGATATTGTTTTGAAATCCCATTAAGAAAACAAAAATCATAAGGAGTAGTAGTTCTTTAAATAATAGAAGGAATATGGATTCAACACTTTAAATAACATCAATATTTTTATGGTAAAATTTTTTACAAATCAAATAAGAAAATAGATAGTCTGTGATGATAAACTCTCCATAATAATTTTACTCCTCCATGTGAAAGTATAAATATAAAAAAATAATAATAATAAATTAAAAAGAAAAAGAAAAATGAACTTGAGACATAATTAAGAATTTCCTCAAGAGTGTGTGTCCTTTTAGGCCCACTCTTCGTCAAAGCAGATTCACACAGAAGTAGAGACTAGAGACCAACTTGACCAACCGGTGTTTCCGCTCCACACCCCCCCTCCCTACGCGCCTAAGCCCCCCTCCCCACACGCTCTAGTCCCCTCCCTCAATTCTTCCATGCTCTGTTTTGGTTTTGTTTTGTTTCTTCTTTTTTTTTTTAATTTCTATATTTCGCAGCTCGAAACAGCTGGTTTCTGGTCTGGAATAGCGGTTCCTGACCCAGTTGAATTATTGGTTCAGTGTGGATGAACCGCTAGGACCCGTCGGTTCCGATGGGTCTTCGACGGTTCATAACCGTCCCTGACGGAGCTGTTCAAAACCGCTCCGTATCGATTTCTAGGCCAAACTTTATCGCATAGTACTGTTATACTATGGAAAGGTATTATAAGTTTTTTTTTTCTCTATCTATTATTACATATTACAATTTTTAAAGAGAGAAAAAAATATAACGCAACTTATTTGAAATTTGGTGTTTGTATAACTTTCCTATAAGAGTGTCGACTATATTATAACATTTAGTATATACAAATGCTTTTTATATTTAGTTTACATGATGAAGTACTGCAGGGTTAATTTATAACAGAAATTTACCAAAAAAAGAAAACAATCAACTACTTGTATTTTGAATGATTGATTTAATACCTAAATAAACTTTCACGATTACAAAAATTTCTTAGCTAATTCTGCTAGCTACGTTTGCTCACGTGGATTAAAACTCTAATGAACAATTGACACATGTTAGTCATTTATTTTAAAAAATAAACAAACCTATATCTTTAATTTTGTCATATGGAAATGAAAATAGTTTAAAAAAAATTACCAAATTTAGGGTTTTGATTTTGGGGATTTCATGTTTGGGAGTTCCTTGCCTACGAATCCCTTTCATTTGATTTTGATTTTGGTGAAGTTGGGGTTAATGTTTTGTACCTTTTATGCTAGTTTTCATGCAATGGAATTAAAGAAATAGATTTATCTGATTTTTTAATAGTTGACCGATACTTCTTAACCATTTATTGGAGTTTTAAGTCATGTCAATAGATGGAGTTAACAAAGTTAGTTGGGATAATATTTGTCACTAAAGTGATGGTTCGAAAATATAGATGGTTAATTTTTTTTGGACAAAATTTAGATATTATATGTAATAAATAACATTGTATTTTAAGCTATTTGATATTTTATTGCTTTTTATATGAGTTTAATCTTTATAAAACTTTAAAATTCCGTGCTATATCTTTTCGTGTAAATAATTTTTTTTTGGCCGAATTCGTAGAAATAATTAAAACACAACAATAATCAACTTTACTGTAGTCATAAAAAAAAAAGAAGAAAAGAAAAGGAAAAACCATGTTTTGTCGTTTACATAGATCTTAGTGATCCCACAAAAGCGTTTCGATGTTTCATTGGCACCCACAAAAATCTTGGATTCGTGGCATACGTTCGAAAACACAGAACGTCAACTCAGCATCGGATAACGACGAGGGGTGTTCCTGGGAGGAAAACGTCGCATCCTTTGAAAATAGACATCCTATCACCATGAAACCTTTAAAAATGACATCCTATGACCATAAAGTGGCTTTAAATCCCAGGCCACTTGAAACTAGAAAATAAGAAGAAACATGAATAAATTCGACAAAAATATTTTAGTAGGCCTGATCAAATTCGGTCCAATTTCGTTAAGAATAACGTTCGGCCCACAATACAAAGTTCAGAGTCAAACAAAAGAAACAAAGACACATCCAGCCTTAGTTATACATCTGGACATACACTCTCTAGAACACTGTCAATTCCTAACCGCATGCTGCCCCTTCTCAAGCAAAACCATGGACTTCCCACAGATTCAATCTTCAGCTGTCGCGATCCATGCTTCAACAAGTTCAATTGAGAATCCTCTGTTTCCACTGGTATGTTTATATCTGTTTCAATCAGATTATTTGGTTAAAATAAATATAGATAAAAAATAGATATTTTTATTCATAAATAGACCCTATAAATCAAATAAATCATATACAGAAGTAAATCAAATACAATAAGATACAGATAAAAACAAATAATCCAAATACGCTCAAAGTATGACTAAAAATATAAGTTTCAAACTTGCAATGCACTTAGACAGTATTAGATGTTTGCTTTTATACTTAAATAGAGGATAAATGTTTTAAAGCATTATTCATGGATACTATAAAATATCTATATTTATCTGTAGGGTTAGTATCACGAATCATACTTAACTTATAAAATATGTAGTTATGAATCTAACTTCAAAATTGATCAATTTGTACCTAAACTTTGAAATTGATTGATTTGGTACATGAATAATTTAATAGAAGTACAATTGGTATGTACAATTTTTTTTTAAAGTACTAAATAATCATTTTCAAAGTTCAAGCATTAAATTATTTTCAAAGTTTAGGCACTTAATTGCATATTCATTAAAGTTCATGTATTATTTATGATATCAACCATATCTATAAAGAATACTAAAAACAATTTTTTTTTTCAGTATTAAGCTCAATAATGATTAAAGCTTAACTCTTTAAGTTAAATAATTGGATTTGAGATGATCATAAACTTGAAGATAATAAGGAAAATTTCATATAATAGGTTAGAAAAGTGACTGACCCATTCACTATGTAACATTTGTCTAATGAGCTCATGTACTTAGAATTGCTCCTAAGGGGTTTTAGCTCAAAAATAAAAACAAAACAAAACAAAAAAACCCTTAGATAATAGAAAAATTTATCTCAACCATCAATCATGGAAATTCAATAGGCATTGTGACTTACAAATTCTATAAATAGTAATGGCTCATTCACTTTCTTATATAAGATAAAAGAAATGTAATAGAGTTTTAATGACTGTTACATGTTTATTATAATATTCACTGGTATAAAAAATAAAATAAGTAATTATTAAAGTAAAAGTAATTTTATGTATGATAACTCTTGTTTTTAATTATAGAGTTGATAATTACATAGGTGTGTTTTTATGATAGGGGTATATATCACAATGATTGAAAATAAACTATTAAATAACAACTCATATGTGGGGAATATAAATTGCTATTCCTTAGTGTGTGTAATAACGATTCAAAATGCAATGTTATCCCCTCAATTAAATACCATAATGGAGCCTTTATGTTGACATCGATGAAGGAAGGAATAGTTATTCAATGAATTATTAGAAATCCTCTTCATTGAAATTTAAAAATATGAGGCAAACTCAATCCCATTACCTATCTACTCACAAAAAAATTGAATGCATTAAAGAAAGACCAATGTGACTCATGAATTTTAATTACAAAGTGTACCTCGCAATCTATAAGAGATCAAAAGGATGAGTATTTGATACAATCAATTAAATTGACTAATACGACATGCATTAAACTACTAAAAAATCCTTCTCATAAAATTAACTTCATGACAAAATTTTTTTTTGTAATAATGTAATGAGAACTTTATGATTCTATCCAATCAAAATTTTTTTTATTAAAATAAATAAAGTAAGAAATATTTTAAGTATTTCAATGATGGGATCATAGCTAAGCATGGATTTGAACTGTTAAATAACCAATAAGACTAATCCATTAAAAAACATTGCAAGACTACAAATTTCTATACATGCTAATATAATTTTGATAACCCATTGTTTGGGAACTTCCTCATCTTGTAAGAGAACCGTTAAATCATTCAACGGTTAAAATAAATATAATAATTAAAATATTAATTATTTTATGGTGTGATAATGGTTAGGCCTGAATATGAGCATAGATGGCACCGATCTTATCATAGAATTTTCCTATTAGTTTTTGTTAACAATGTATTAAATACTATAAATAAATTATAATTTACTTTTATTCATGTGAAAAATAATCCAAAAACTAAATGTTACCTTTTTTAAATTTTTATAGTAGTTTTTTTTTCATATATTTCTTTTCAATTTTAATTCTTTTTTAATCTCTAGGCTGAACCAAATAGACCCACCAAGTCCATGGCCTCAGCAACCCGCCATATTTGGGTTGCAGCTTTTTAATTTGCAACCCACCCCACCTTTTTTCTTTATTCCAATTTTTTCTTCCTCATATCAACTCTCATCTTATCAAATAAAAATAAGTTGTTTGACTTATAACCCTGGATACCACTCCCATCTCCTTCTCCATCTTCACCATCACCACATCAACTCTTCTCTAAAGCCAGTTATTGAAGTACTCCACCACAACCCCATTCTTTTATTTCATCATCTCAACCTGTGGCTTTTTTTTTTTTCTCTTTTATTTCTTGTTTTATTTTAGTTTTGGTGCCCATAGTGTTTAATGTTCAGGAGTTATTAGGAGATTAGACTATTAAATGCATATATGATCTCCATCTCTTTAAGTTTTTTTCCCTATTTTTCTTGAAATACAATACAATTTTTATATTCTATCAATGGAATGGACATTTGTTTAAAAAAGAAACAAAAAACTCTATTTTGTTGTATACACGGTTGTCAAAATAAAGAACTTATGACAAATTATAATATATTACAATAGGAAATACAGTAATTAAAATATGATAAGACATTATATGACAAAAGATTGTGTTTTATTTCCACTGTCTAAGCATATAAAAACTTGTATCCTTTTCAGAATCATTGGCTTTTGAACTTAAATTGAAAAACCTTAATATTTTTTGGCAGAAGGACGGAGGATCGGAACCTGGTCTATTCTACTAGAAACCAGCATTCATACCATTAGAATAACTGACCATTAGTAATGTTAAAAGATGTAATTACCACCATGCATTTAATACTTTCAATGTGAGGGTGTATGTAAATGCTGGATGGCTTTTTATATAAATTTCCCTTTGGATGTGATGATGAGTCGGTAATGATTAACCAAAATCATTTTTCAAGCGACATGATTACAAATATATTACAATATGATTGCGAATCGAATTCTATTATGTCAGGTATGAATGTTTCGTGGCTATAATAAGGTAAATGTTAACATGTATCATTTCCTTTCATTCAAAGAGGGGGGCAAATAAAAGGATGATTGAAACAATCATAACAATTTCTCCTAATCCTGCCACAGGCCTTGTCGTTAAAGTTTAAGAAAATTAAGAAAAGAAAATAAAATTAATTTTAAGTAGTTCAATCTAATAAAAGTAAAAACTCATTAGCCTAAGTTCATAAAAATTATTATATAGGAATTGAATTTCATGTATAAAATCTTTAATGGTCGGATAAGATCCATATCACACCATCAATATAACATTCATATCAAATTGCAAAAATCTTAGGTTTAAATGCCGTTGATATTGTGATGATGCTATTGGCTTTGTTGATGTTGGCATCATTAATTGTAATTTGATATTAGTTGATTATCGATTGCTTTCTTGAAAATAATCTATTAAGTGTTATGATTATTTTCTTTTTGAAAAAAAATTGCATGAGAAGATATTAACATTTGGAGTAAGTTCATTTACAGTATCAACATTTGTAGAGTTTAAAAAAATGGAAGGAAGGAACGAACATGAGCAAGTGAGTCAAATAAGATATGGTCATTAACTCCGTTTAACTTCTTCGTGAAATGTCATGTGTTTTCCATGCGATCTTCTTCTTCCTCCCATAATTTCTTTCTTTAACCTTTCTCTAACTACTTCTTCTTCTTCTTCTTCAACCAATTTCTCTATCTAAACTCACATTCTCTCTCTAAACTAATCCACTCACTTTCTTGGCCAATTTCTCTCTCTAAACTCGCTCACTCACCATGATGTGATGACTAAATTTGGTGAGTGACCGAGTTTAGTGGATGTTTCCATCTATCATGGTTTCATACGGAAGGAGATATCAACAATGGTGATGTTTGAGATGGTGCAGATGTCAAATTGTGTTGATAAGGTTTTGGCATCAGTGGGTTGACTCGGCAATAGATGATCAAGTTCGACATGGTGAGTTGGTTCGTTTCTAGTTGTTTACTCATCTTTGTGCTCAGTGTTTATCTTCTTTGCTATGTTGATTCGCTTAGTAATTATAAGTTGTGTGTTAGCTTTTATTTGCAATTGTTTCTTGTTTTATCTTTTGTTGGTTGTCACTATTAAACTAAATTATTCGACAAGTGATTTTGATGAGAACAAAAGTTATGTAAATCCTTTTGGGAACACACTTCACTTGCCTAAGATTGAAAATCTATATAATGAAATATTTGTTGTCAAGGAATATGTGTTTTTTGTGTGTGTGCATGCTTTGCTTTTATGGTTGCAAGAGTTACGTCAGTACAAAATAAGAAAGCACAACCTTAATCGAAGAATAAATCCAAGGCACAACATATTCAAATCCACGGCATAACTCTTTTTTTTTTAAGGCACGTTGAATCTTCATGACCGGTGAGCTAATAGAAGGTTGCACCAGCGAGCTAGTGGGATTATAGAGTGATCATTACATGTATTTAGTGTTTGTTGTCTGTTAGACGTTATCGCCAATGGATGTTTGAACTTTTGAAGTATATAAATACATGTTCCTTGAGAGTTTCAAATACAATTTTGAGAGCTTTCATTTGCAAATAAACAAATTAGAAATCCTCTCATTATTCTTGTACTCTTGTTTATTATTTTGCAAAAGCTATGAGAAGATAAAGAAAATTAAATTAGTGCTTTGTTCTTATATTTGTAATCAGTAAAAAGAGCACTATAATAGAGAGAAAATCTTTTATGTCTTGAGTGTTGTGATTTATACTGCTCTACTTGAGCTTGTGTGTTTGGAATTAATAAAGTGTTGGAAGTCCTCTATTGGAGGCAATTTATGTGATCGTGGAGATTAGGAAGCGAGTTGAACTCCATGTTACTTCCTGGCTGGTGGGTGTCGAATCCAACAAAAATAATAATTTATAATCAACCTGCTTTAAATATTTGTAAATAGAGTAAGCAGGATCGTCTCCACAGGGACTGGTAAAATTCCCAAGTTTCTATCGAGATTAAGAAGAGAAAAAGAAAAATAAAATAAGGGGTTTTTGAAATCACACGATTAAAATAGACCTATATCTAATTAACAAGAATTTCTATATTAAAAAGATTATCTAGCCTAGGTCTTATTACAATTCAATTCCCGGGATTGATCATTGACTTAATAATTATTATTCCTATTTTGAATAGGTTAGTTATAATTTTCAACAAGCTCTGAAAATCAATCTCTTTTTATATATTAAATAACCAAGATAAGATCTTTGATTATTCCTAATCGAATAGACAACCCTAAACAAGCTCTTAAGGTTTAATCTATCAATTGCATTAGAAATTAGAGAGACCTAACCCTAATCAACAATCTCATAGAGCATGGATCATTTAGAATAGATTATATTTCATCAACAACAACAAATAATCATCTATTTACGACTATCGTGTTGTTTCATCACTTATATTAAGAGATTCATACAAATTACGATATGAATTCCTAATTGATTGATTATTGTTTGTTATCTAATACAACCGGATCCAAAGTTATATCAATAATAGACAAACAATCACAAATAAATCTAATGAAATATAAATATTCAAAATAGAGAACAATCAAAACAAACCACTTTGGTCTCACAATCCCTCTTGAATTGATTTGCAATAATCCCTTTGGCTAGATCTGGAGTTTAGCCACTCATGACCCTTAGAATTCTCTTTAGGGTTTTCTTACAAAATTGTATCTAAAATATGGAATGAATTAATCCTCTTGAAAGAAACCCTAAATAATATAAAATACAAGTTTGGAAGTTATGGAATTCGTAGGGACAAAGGCTGGATCCGTTTAGATCATGAATTGACCGGCCTAAATGCTTCATGGCTTTTCATTTACCCAGCTGTTACAACTTTTCATTTACCCAGCCGTTACAAGAAGGCTGGCGAAATTCCCAGGATGGCCGGCAAGAAGCCCAGATACGCCGACGGTTTTGATCTCCTTTCGTGCGTCCAGCGTAGTAATGGCCGGCGGCGTTGATAGATAAGCTGGCGGCCTTTATTGTGTGCGTGATGTCCAAAATGATAAAGGCCGATGGCCTAAGCATATGCACAGCCGGCCTTCAATGTAATTTTTCTCCTTTGATTCAATTTTGCTCCAATCTTGTATTTTTCACTTCTTTTGGCTTCAAAGACCTGATATTCATATAAATCACGATTAAGTACCAATTCCATATAATTTCTATAAAATTAATAACAAATTGATCCAAATTAAACCAGTGAATTATGAGTAATATTCATCTTAACACTGGCTTCAATTTTCTTTCCCTAACCCTTTTATATCTCTTATAGTACATTGTTATTTCTATATCTTTTGTTATCAAAGTTTAAATTTGATCTATTGTACCAAAATTCATTTTTTGAACATTTTAGGCCAAATACTCAATTCACTCCCCCTCTTTGAGTATTTTTTAGTGCGTTTTCATTTGGTATCAGAGTAAGGTCTCTAATTTTCTTATGCTTAATTGCATTAAAAGTAAAGAGCATGGTATCAAATGCACTAAGGTTTCTAGAAGGATAAGCTATCAATAGGCCACCACTTCTAAGGAGGGGAAACTACCCCTATTAGAGATGTACAATGAAAATCTTTTTAAAAGTATAAAATAGACTAATATGGAATGTAATAAAAAATGGGCCTTTAACTATTGAAGGAAAAGAAGAAAGATATTACAATGAAGAAGATTGGAAAAGATTAAATCTAAATGAAATAACTATGAACATATTGCATTGTGGGTTAAATGAAAGTGATTTCAATAGAATTTGTATATGTAAATCCGCTAAAGATATATGAGATAGATTAGAAAAGACTTATAAAGGAACTTCAAGAGTAAGAGATAAAAAAATAAGTCTTCTATGTGGACACTTTGAAAATTTCAAAATGTTTCCAAATTAATTAATAGATAAGATGCTTAATAGATTTATCAACATCATAAATCCCTTAAGTATGCTTGAAAAAAATTTCACTAATGTGGAAATTGATTATGAACTCCTTAATTCCCTACCCAAGGATTGGGAGGCTAAGAGAATTGCTATTAAAGAAGCGTAAGATTTGAGTGCTATGAGCCAATAGGAACTTCTTAGAGCGTTCAAGACAAATCAGCTAATTAAAAAGTAATGAGATGAATCAAACAACAAGGCTATTGCTTTAAAAGCTACAAGTCATGATTCTAGCAAAGAAGATAATGATGATGAGGAGGAGGAGCTTGCTTAGTGGTAAAAAAAGGTTCAAGAAGTTTAATAACAAGATAAAAAGAAAGGATGATGATAACAGCTCCTTAAGATACAAAAAGGAAAAGAAGGATGTGATAACCTGCTACAAATGTCACAAGCCATGACACAAATGCTCAAGAAAGCATCTGAGGGATCCATGCAAGAAGCTCTCATCGTCACTTAGTGTGATGATGACCTAAGTGATTTGGATGAAAATGCGTGCTTTATAGCATTGCATGATGAGGTAAGTTTGTCATATTCTCGTTCATATTTTGAATTAGCCACCAAGTATATTAACCTTTGCAAAGAAGTAGTGAAACTACAAAAGAAAACTCAAGTATTCATAGAAATGATGTCAAATGTAGGAAATGAGATGGATGTGTTTAAAAGAGAATATAACAAGTCAAAGGATGAAAGTGAAAAACTAAATGAGGAAAATAATTATTTGAAACTTAAAAATGACAAATCAAGTAAAAAAAAAAAAAAAGAGAAACCGAAAATTAAAGTTGATTTACTAGATATAAAAAATAAAACCTTAAAAGGTTATAATCATACAAATAATTGCAATAATGCACGCTTAAAGGAGCTAGAAGAACTAAGAAATGAAAATATCATATTTAAAGATAGCTTAGATGATTCAAAGGCAACTATAGCCAAGTTCACCAAAGGAAAAAAAACTTGAACATACTTCTTGGAAATCAAAGCTGTGGTTCAAACAAATATGAAATTGGCTATAACAAAGAAAGTAGTTGCAAGCCCATAAAACTCAATTTGTGAGAGCCACTAATGGGACATGCAACTATTATAGCAAAATTAGTCATATTGCATACCGATTGTGTAATAAGGGGAACCATGCATTTAAATCATAAAAGCAAGCTAGTTGGGGTTCCTAAGACAAAAATCCTTGTTACACCTAACCAAAAAGGACCCAAGCTCAAATGAGTACCAAAGAAGTAATCTCCTGTTTTGTAGGAATCCTCAAGTGGAAACAATAAATGGTTCTTGGGTAGTGGTTGTTTTAGATACATGATCGAAGTTGCATCCAAGTTTACAACTTCAGTCTTGAAGGATCAAGAAAGTGTCACCTTAGGAAACAATCGCAAGTCAAATATTCTTGATGAAGGTAACATTCTAGTAAATAAAAATTTAATTATTAAGAATATGATTCTAGTTGATGGTTTAAAGCATAATTTACTTAGTGTTAGCCAATTATCTGATAATGGCTTTAAAGTAATATTCCTTGCCAATAAATGTTCTATTAAAGAGTTGATAATAGTAAAGCTTATTTTGAAGGGTATAGACGAAGAAATGTTTACAAAATCAATCTATATGATTTCGGATCTTCAAATGGAATTTGTCTTTACTCTCAAAATGATCATAGTTGGCTATTTAGGTGTATTTCATGACTCAAAAAATCTAAAGTAACCCAATTACCTAGAAACTGCTATGCCATGGATAAAACTCAATTTAATAAGCAATTAAAATGGCGCATAATGACATCGGTATGGAATTTTGAGTTTTAGAATAATTTTTTGTTGAAAATGGAATTATTTTCAATTGTCGTGTGCAGATATGTCTCAACAAAATGAATACAAGAAAACATCAACATATTTTGAATGTTAGATGGGCATTTCTTTATTTTTGGGGTAAACATATTTTAATTACCATTTATCTTATCAATCGTTCCTACCCCTTTTCCTTAAGGGTAAGCTGCACATGAGTTACTCCATGATAAGCCCTCTACATACCCAATTTTGGACCTCTAGGTATTTATGTTTTGTATGGTATAATTTTTGTGATAAAAATAATTTTAATTTTCAAAGAAAGAAGTGTAATTTATTAGGATGTCCTCATGAAAAGAATGGCTGGGATGTTCTTTATTTTGGAAATCATGAATATTATGTCTCTTGGGATGTTGTGTTTTTTAAGACAAATCTCGATATCATGATGCTTTCTTAGATGATTCTTCTACATCTCCATTGTCCCCAAACTTGGGAGCCTATGATCTTACTATGCTCACTTGTAAGGCTGTAAATGAACAATGCCATCCATGACCTAATTGAGCTCAAAGTATAGCTCGTTTATCTATACAAGCTAAGCTTGAGCTCCGATTTAGGCTTATGAATTCACTTGCTTAAACTCGAGAATAGGTTTAGGAGTAAGTAGGCTCAAGAATAAGCAAGATCATGAACAAGCTTGTTAGTGGACTCGTGACTTTATTTACGATATAATTTATAAATATATAATTAAAGCACAAGGCTAATTTCTATCTTAATATACATATTTTAATATATTTTGCATCTGTCATCTATTATTTTTAGGTCAAAGAAAAATAAAAATATGGAAAATCTAAAAGCAAAACAAGTTGAGCTCGTTTATGTTTATATAAACAAGCAAAACTCAAGCTTAGATTTTAGACTTGATAAAAAGATTAGTTAGCTTAAGACAGATTTGTAAATGACTCAAGCAATACTTGGAATAAAAATCTCATTTCTTGAATTTTAAATTCGATAAAAAGTTCGACCCAAGTTTAATAATTTCTAAATGAGTTTAGCGTAGGCTTTTAAAAGCTTAACTCTACTCGTTTGTAAGCTTACCCACTTGTGAATCTTTGCTCAATTCAAATGTTGGCATTGTTGGACATGATGATGTTTTTTTGCTCCCATCAATGTAATCATGGGGGAAAAAACACTTGTGCATAGTGAAAGTGAGAACAATAGTAATGACAAAAGGAGGAGCTCTACATTATCACTTATAATCACCAACTCCTCGAATGAAAAGGGGAATTCCTGTCCTAATGGTACGCTCTCAAAATTTATAACCCCTCCAATAGATGTCGAGGCATGTGGTGTTTCCATCCAACTCAATAAACAATAGACTAGATAGATGTTGTAAAATACTTAGTTGTGTGATTATGTGTGTCACACGACTCGTGTCATAGACTCCACTTTATCTCACACTACGTCATATTTATTCTTAGTTACTCCTTATCTCAAAGCTAATCATGTGACTTATAATAGTTTTTTTTAGCAAATCATACATAGATCCTAGCAACTATTGCTACGATTTCTGAATCCTCTCATTTTTCAAAGGTTGTTAAAGATCCATACTAATGTGAGGCCATGAGTAGGGAGATTTGTACACTTAGAGAAAATGGTATCTAGACCATCAAAGATCTTTCTTTGGGTAAGAAAGGTATTGGTTACAAATTAGTTTACAAAATTAAGTACAATTAAATGGCACAATTGAATGATTCAACGCTTCTTTAGTGATCCTTGGTAACAACTAGATTAAAGGTATTGAATATAATGAAACCTTTGCACCAATATCTAAACTAGCTATGGTTGGAATGTTCTTAATAGTTGAAGTTGCTCCAAATTGAAAGTTACATTACTTGGATATGCACAATGCAAATTTTCATGGTGATCTTGATCAGGAGGTATATATGTACCTACCTCTTGGTTTTTAAATCTCCTTTAATAAGATATTGACTTTGTAAGTCCTTGTATGGCTTGCAGTGGGCTTCTTGAAATTGGTTTATTATGCTTGCTAGTGCACTAAAATCGTTTTGTTTTCACTAGCCTTCGACTTACCACTCTCTTTTCTCATTTGAGCATCCTCGTGTGTTTACTTTATGTGTTGGTCTATATGGATAGCTTAATTATTGCTAGTAATAAATCTACATAAATTGTTACCTTTAAAGGATATCCAAGTCACTATTTTTATACAATTTATTTCATTTTACAATAGTCCTTGTCTCAAATAACATATAAATAAATGTAATAGAAAGATGTTTTACATGTAATATGAAGATGTTACAAATCACAAGAGGCCCATTTAAAAAATTAATTATAATAAGGACAAGAAAAAAAAAAAAAAAAAGAGAACGTGAGGTAATGTTATAAACTCGAAGAACTTTTACGGTCTTGTCAGGAAACTGCACATCGGTATTATCAAAATTAAATTGATTTAAAAAAATTAATATAAAAAGATTTATTTATTATTATAAAAAGATTAATTGTTTATAAATAGATGAAACGATGCTGTTATAACCACCGTATACTATAAATTTTCTGAAAACTTGAGATATAAAGCAGGAGGATGTCCCACGTATATTTACATGCGCAACTTTCATTGGAGTCATCAAAACGGGTATGACAAGAAAAGGGCAAAAACAGCCACGTGAAAGCAGAAGCTTTCTTTTTTTATTTTTTTGGTCGAAGAGGATAAGCATTTGCTCGCAGTATTCTAAAAGCGGAAGCTTCAACGCACAAGATCGCACACTTGCCACCAAGCAAAGCAGTACGGGTGGGGACAAAGCAGGAGTCTTAGCGAGCGGTTGCTTTTATTCCTCGAATGAGGATTGAGGTTAGGGAAGGCGATCACTGATCAGCCACCCAATAAAGTAGAGTTAATGCGTGCATCCGTCTTCATCTATATTCTATCGCAATTTCTCCTATAAATAAAAATAGTTGTTTCACACATAAAAAGATAAGATCAAAATAATTACCATTAATCAAGAGATTTATGAAATATACATGTGTTTGTTATATGAATATCATATATTTGTATGAACATTAATTTATCAATGTGATTGACTAGGTTTGATTTCTTCCTCCCAAAAATTGCAATAGGTAGTAAATGGTAAAAAATAATAACTAATAGACAAATAAATAGAAGCAAAAAACTTTAGCTAACTGATCAAAGATTCAATAATGCTTAGGTACCAAATGCGATATTCACCTTTTGAAAATTACACAACACTTTAAACTTTGATGTCAAAATGGATGTAATTCCAAAAGTAGCCTTAATTTTGACTATAGTACAACTATAGTGCAAATATAAGTTTTAGATTGATTCTTTTAACCAGGTCAAAATTTAACATTGCGATTGAATGGGAGGATCGATGAAAATGGAAAGAAATTAAGGAAAATTGAAGGGAATTATGTATTTGACAACTTAAATAAAGCGTGAAGATGGGTAGAAAAGAAATAAACTAATAAAAATATTTTCCTCTTTGTGTGCACTTCTTTCCTCTTAAAATTGGAAAAGAAAAATAGTAGAAAAAAATGAAAATAAAATGTAGTTGGAAAATTTCATGTATCATCGGTTATTTAATGGCTCAAATTCATATTTATTTAATCAAACCATTGAAATATTTAATACGTCAGTTAGTATAATTATTTTAAATGATCTGATGATTGGTTTAACCGTATGAGATGGTATAAGTTCCTAATGTAGTTATAAGATTATCCCTTTTTTGTTTATAATAATGTTATCAAAATAAAATAGCATGTTCTTCTTCTTCTTTTTTTTTGTTTCTATTTGTTTTTGTTCTAATGAAAATTATCAATTACATAAGAAAACATACTAATGTGAATGAACAATACGAAAGAAAAGGAGAATATAAGAGATGATTTAGGTTTAGATGTTTATGATTTTTACATTTAACTCTTTCTTCTTCTTCTTTTTTTTTAACATTTTTGTTTTTGTCAAAATATAAGGTAAGGAAAAACAATGTATTATTCATAAGAATTTTGAAATTTTGAACTTTGGAAGAAAAAATACACATTTAAAGTGCCATAGAAAAATAGTCCGAACTTTGAAATTGTGCTTTCAACACACGATTTCAACTACCATAAATGCTGTATTATTTTTGCAAAGTTTGAATTTAGAGTATATTTTAATTGTGATTTTCTTCCTTTTCCTTGAAAATATACACAATTATTTTTCTTATTCATATTCATTTGTGAATATATTTAATTTTTTCATGGAATGGTATTATAAGGAATTCTATGGTTCCACCATTAATTTTAATAGGACCGATTCTGACTATCTAATCGCTCACATCATACCTAACTGTGAAAACACTAAAATAGTTAATATTTTAATTACTATATTTATTTTAACAGTTAGATGTTAACACATGATCCCGTCAATGGGACCATAAAAGCTTTTAATGTTATATTTGATATCTAAATATTATTTTTTTATGCAATTAACTACTTGAAGTTTAAATATTAATTTATTATCCACATATATTTATAATATCTAGATTATGGTTATTAATTAATTACAAAAATGGATAAAATTGAAGTAATAACTCGTAAGATTTGACAAAACTCCTGTAATATCCTACATAATAAGGACAAAGAAAGTAAAAAGAAGACATGATTTTATAAAATCATAGGGCAATCTAAAGCTTTGCACACCAGTTCCCTTCTATATATGAATGTTGCACCTAGATGTTCCATTATGATTCAGAAGCTTCAAAATGGGTCCAAGAATATTCTAGCAAGAATTATCCATATGATTGTTCTCATTTAAGTAATTACTTGCCATACTTTGTCCATTTTGAGACTAGCATTTCTATGACCCAAGTCCCATGGCAAAGACAATCCATAATAAGCTCCCCCTTAACTCAACTAGAATTGAGGACAAGAGCCCAGTTCGCCATGAAGCCACCATGCTATCTTCTCTAATGATTATGAAGCAAACTACCCGTAGAAGCTAGAGAATAATTCTTGATCACCCCATCAGTGTTAACTCTACAAATACCCTTTGATAGAGGCTGCTAGCTAACCAAAATCTTAGAACATTAATGATCCTTTATGTTCAGCCCATTCATTTATTAAGTAGCCAACTTACAATCCTTGACAAGAACTTTCACCTATGCAAGAATAAAATTGCATCTACACATTCCCCAGCAAACATAACCTTATTTCTCTATGTCCAAAGTTGATAGTAGACAAACCTAAAAACCACAAACTAACTCCCAACTACATGTTCCTCCCCATTGTTCTGTTTACACGGTAACTAATCTTCAAACAACATTCACTGAATGAGTTTATAATGAGGAACCAAATTGCACCAAACAACAAAAGTTCCATCACATCTTCAAAGAATGTGATCCATATCCTTATACGTCATTGCAAACTTAAGAGAACTCACTATCTACAAAATATCTCTTTCTTTCTTTATCAATGAGCAAAATGTTATGCAGCACAAGTAAGAGAAAATATTTAACTCTTTTGGGTCCTTGCTAATGCCATATTGCCCACTATTTTCTATCTTTTAGGCTCAATTTTCATGACATTGCAAAGCATATGAAGAGACAACTATACAGTGGCCCCAAGAAGTATACCTCCAAGAACACAGTTAAGCCCTACTGAAGGTAATGGGGGATGCACAACTACAATATGGCAAACTACTTTTGGAGCTATCTTTTTATTGAGCAAGTCCCAATTCCATCCTCCTAATACAATAGTGAATTCATTCACTCTTCGACTTAAATCCATATTAGACAACACATCTCTAGAGATTTCAAATAGAGGGCAATCAATTGGAAACATTCAGCCCAGCATTTCACACCATTTTCATTACCTATCATCTAGAATAAATCTTACTTAACAAAATCCCACTCCTTTCACATGTATTGCCGTAAGTAGAGCTGAGAATTATCCTTTTTTATAAGTATTAGAAACTTATATATTACCCTATATGGATTTGTATTGGATATGAAAAATCTTTTACCATTTCATACCTATTCTATAAAAGATACTCCGAAATGCTTAATCTGAAAACTATCGTCTCACTTTCAGTATCTACTGAAAACTTGTGTCATTGAAAAAAAGTACAAAGATACTCAGCACCATATGATTTCCTCATTTATCTGACACCTAACATCCCCAACAAGCTTAAAGTTGGGGGGTTTATCGTAATCTTAAACCTTCTTTATTTATGCCGCAAAGGAGAAGTGTTACTTTGGCGTGAAAGGAAAGCAAAGACGCAATCCACTAAGAAAGAAGGAAAGAAAGAGAGCAAAATTCAAAACTTCAAAATTCTGTCGTACAAACTAAAAACCAAACTTTTGGCCAAAAAAAAAAAAAAAAAAACTACAAACCAAACATCATTGAAACTGATAAAAAAAAGAAGTGGTTTTTTATTTATTACGCCACAGTAAATGCGCTTTGTTTTTAGCTAATTAATATATATATATATATAGTTTAATAAATTAAATACCTGACTCACCAAATGGGGCAATAAATCCAACCTTAAAAAAACTGAAAAACCAACAATAACAACATATTCAAGAAGAGGGTCTGTTGTTGCATGTTTTTGTGTGTGTGTATGTAGGTGTGATTGGATTGTGTTTGAGGAAGATGTAAAGATGAGCTGGAGAAGAGTGTTGAAATCGGTACAAGCAGTCGTAGCCCACAGTCTCCTTCTCTGCTTCACTCTCCTTCTCGTTCTCAAACTCCACCATGTCGCGTCATACTCCTGGTGGTCAGTCCCCCCCTTCTCTCTCTCTCTCTCTCTCTCTCTCTCTCAATATGTAATATATATGCATGGGTTGATGAATGATTTTGGATTTAAATTGATTGAAAGGTGAAAGCTTTGATTCAATTCTGGTTTTTTGATGGATTGAGGTTTTGGGTTTTAGGATAAAATTTGGTTTTTGTTTTGTTTCTATTGTACGATAAATTGAATTAGTCCCTCAATTTGTTTATTATATATTATATATATTTTGTGGTCATGATCTGTATACGTTTTGAAAATCATTGGCTTATATTGGGTTGTTTTGGAGCGAAAATTTGATTTCTATTATTTGCATTAATATAATTGATTGAGGTTCGTGTGGTTAAATTTCGTATTATTTCGTCGTGGAGTTTGTAATCGTTAATTGGATTTATTGATTGTAATGATTAGATAGATACTGCATTTTCTAAAATCCAGTTTACTGTTTGCTTCTGTAATTATAAAAAGAAAAAGAAAAAGATAAAAAGGTCTGATTTTTCTGCCCCAATTCTTTGTTTTCTCAAATTCAATGGTTTAATTGATTACAATCCGCTGTGCTTTCCGAATTGGCGTGTGTAAGGTCTGCATTCATATGTTTTGACAGTTGATTTTTTTCTGTGTTTAGTCTCGATTGACGCATGCAGAGGGCTTCTTTTATTATCGAATTTTTAATGCAGTTGATAGTTTATTGAGGATTGGATGCATGATTTTGGTGATTGGTGGTGATATCAAATTCGAAATTTGTGGTTACGGGTCTCATTGGCTTTGATTATCTGTTAAAAGATTGCTGAAATAGTACTTCTGGTGATTTTTATGCAATGGGGCTTGTATCTTTGTTTGGTAAGTGATAATAAGAATCAGCAGAGTTGGCTTTCACTGTTTCCGTTGGCATGCTTTTCTTTTCTCTCTTTTTCCTCCCTTCATTTCATGCCGTGCAATGGAGGGTGAGTCCTTGATTTTGTTGGTTGAATGGTTTCTGCTATCTGATTTACTACTCTTACTTGGAAAGCATTCCACTTGCACGCATTACTTTCTTCATAGCATACTCTTAGGCTAATTTGCATCTCATGTTTTCTCAGTGTGAAAAGGCTGTAAGAGGGTTCCTTTGTTTCTCGGAAATTTTAATAGTTAATCTATTAAATGAAGCACACATTAACATGATGTACAGGGAAATATTCCTCCCACTTTGGTTGTTTCATGCAGTAGCTGCCCGTGGAAGATTTTCATTACCTGCTCCATCTGTTCCTCATAGTCGTCAGGTAGGTTTTTTAGATTCTTAGTAATTTCTCATTTCTTTTACCTCATGTCCTTTTTTTCCTCTTTTACTTATCAAAAATGAAAACTGGACGTTCATTTTAATTTTCTTGTACGTTTTTAATTTATAATTCTTTTGGCAGTGGGCCCCTTGCCATGCCATCGTGGCGACACCTTTGCTTATTGCATTTGAATTGCTTCTCTGTATATATTTAGACAGCTCTGAAGGTATTAAATCTTGTCCTTTATGCTCTGCATTCAATGATTCTCATGTTTATCCTATATTTTCCATGTTACTTGTGCTTTTATGTCAAGTGGAGAGGTCTGATCATTTCAAGCGAGGCAGTATGTCTAGTTATTTCATCTTCCTGAATTTTCTTTATTCATATTTGTTCTTACCATCATTTTTAAAAAGAAGATTTTTCCCCTGTTATGTTGTAGAATCATGAGTCAATATTCCCATGAATTTCATATTCACAGTAATTCTACCATTTAGTGGATATCATAGGTTAACTGAGTAACTGGTGCACTCTTCTAATTTTTGTTAATATTGTTTATACAGTTCATGGTTTTCCTGCCGTTGACCTGAAGATTGTTTTTCTTCCCCTCTTGTCATTGGAGATAATTATTCTTGTTGATAACTTTAGGTATGCGGTACTTTACACTTTTTTGCCTGATATCAATGCTGCGATTTGTTCATGCATGATTCAAGTTCAGTTTTGCTAATGTCTCTGGGTTATCTTAAGCTGCTTTTTCAGCAAAGATACCATTTAAACATAGAAGCATTGTTGTTTATGACCTAATTAATTGTCACTTGGAGATAATGATGCTGCTTTCTTATTTACATTGCTAAAAACTCAGCAAAGGGCAGCATTTCCACTCTCCATGGCATATGAGTGCCTTGGAATAGGAAAACACACTTAATTGATATGATTGAGCATGAGCACAAATGTTGTTTCATCATGAAATATATCCATTATCTGTGCCATGTAAGCTCTGGATTTTGCTTAATATAGGTATGATAATGCAGTGGAGTAATTGCACCAATCGCATAATTACAGTTCATACTCTTAGATATTTCTTTTCCAGTAGACTTTCTATAATGTAATTGAGAGCAGAAGTACATGTTTTCATTCCCTGCACCCCCCCACCACCACCACCCCCCCCAACCCCAAAAAAAAAAAAAGGGAACAGAAAATATAGGAAACCTCTTGTTGTGAAGGCATTTCTTCTGTACTATGATTTACATTGATTTTCTTATCAACCTTCGACTTAACTCTAGATTGCAAATGTTGTTTTTCTGTTCTCTCTACAAACTGGACCATTGCTTTAGAACCTAATATGTAAAATTTGTTGTCTAACAGAATGTGTAGGGCTTTGATGCCAGGGGATGATGAAAACATAAGTGATGAGGCTATATGGGAGACACTACCTGTAAGTTATTTTGGTACAAAAAAATAAAAAGAAAAAGGTTATTTTGCTATAGTGGTAGAACTAAAGTTTTGCTTTTGCTCTTTTCTTCAATTTAATCATATAAGGTATTTTCAACCTGCTATGTTGTCTTGCCTCAATCGTATAATCTATCATTCTTTATTGTTTTTAATGAAAGAGAGGAGATGTATCGGTATGTCTTAGTAAAAGGTATTGGGGATTGTGTGTCCAAGCCGAAGGCTTAATGGCTTTGGCTGGTGTATCACTGATGACAAAATTATGTTTTATCTCGTAAAGTATAATTTTGTGATTGCAGTTTTTGTGTTTAGTTATTGGCATTTAAAGTCATTTAGGTAAAGGAAAACTTGGACTTGCTTTATAGTTGATGCATCGATCTAATCTCATTTCTTCTTCTTATGGGAAAACTTTTATTAGTTGACTTATTGATGTATCAACAAATTTTTTTTATTTTGTTTTCAGCACTTCTGGGTTGCAATCTCCATGGTCTTCTTTGTTGCTGCTACTGTCTTTACAATGCTGAAGCTATGTGGTAAATAGAACCATCTCTTGATTCATTCCTTAAGGCAGCATGTTCTTGTGTGAAGATCTTTCATAATTTACAGACAGATATCTAATGATACTCACTCTACCAAGATTCTCATTGTAAGAATTTTTTTTTTTAAAGTGCTTTAGTGGCATGGGGGGCCTTCTATCTTTTAACTTTCAGCAGAGTGGGTATGCCCTAGTTAAGAATTCAACCTCTGAACTCACATGTAGCTTGTTATTAGAAGATGGTTGTTGCAATCCGGCCACTCAGGGCACTGACTTCCGAAATTTTGGGTCTGCATAAACAATTGCACCTCTTAATCATTGAGAATTCAAGACTTTGGAGAATTTTTTTAATGTTTAGTTGTGATCTCTTCACTTTTGAGATCACATCAAAGAAAAATGTTTGCATATCTTTTGTTCATATCTAATCGTGAAATTAAACTTGTTTGTATATATTTTCCTCTGCATACTTTGTATTATTTTCCTTTTATTTGTCTCTTTGTGTTGAAATTTGAGAGAGCATCTAATGAAGTAGTTTTTTCATTATTAAGATTTTTTTTTTTAATAATAAATTGTTTGGTCTTAATCATCGTTTGTGTGGGTATGGTATCCTTAGTATTTATGGCTATGAAGTTCCATTTTGTCGATATGTACAAGAAAAAGGTAGCTATTGTATTTAGAATGTATCTAGAAAGAGTTTCTTGCCATTAATAAAAAGAACTAGTCAGTGTGACAGCTGAAAAGATAACTGCTTGAAGCTGATAGAGTCCTAACATATTTCCTAATGTTAATTTTTTGTCGTTGTTCTATTTCTAGATCAAAAAGTAGCTGCTGCTTAGAACATGTCCAACATTGCATTCACTGTTTTGGTTCTCTTTTGTAGGAGATGTTGGCGCTCTTGGTTGGTGGGATTTATTCATAAACTTCAGGTAACCTATCAACTTCACCAGGTTTGGAACCAACCGAAATGTATTGTGCTAGTCTCTTTTGCTGAGAATATTATGAGGTTTAATTTTCCATTTAGTCCTTCATTTTCCTGTTATAAGCCAACTTCATTGCAAAACACCTCAGTTTCATGTCTCCTGAGTAACTAACTAGGCAAACAGATGGTTTTACTTATGATGCTTTCAGCAAACTATCGAATGATTGATGAGTATTTGGGAGCTCTTATTGTTTGATCAATTATTTGCAATTATACTGTAGGGTGAAATATGATGCTATTATCTTTTGCTGCAGTATTGCAGAATGCTTTGCCTTTCTTGTTTGTACAAGGTGGTCTAACCCAGTAATTCATAGAAATTCTCGCACAAGGGAGCCTGGCTCATCTTCTACTGCTATTAGATATCTTGATTGGAATAGTGGCTTGGTAGTTACATCACAGGAGGATCAGCGTCAGGATAGGATGTGTGGCCTCCCAGAAATTGGTGGCCATCTTATGAAAATTCCAATTGTTGGTTTTCAAGTCCTCCTTTGCATGCGGTTAGAGGTCTGTATCATTGTGGTCTGTTCTTCTGGTCTACATAAACTGTCGTCTTCAATCATGCTTTTTATATATGGCTTTTGAAATTTCAGGGAACACCTCCTAGTGCAAGACGTATACCTATTCCAATTATTTTTGCACCGATTTTTCTAGTACAAGGTACTGCAGTGTTATTTGCTGCTTCTAGGTTGGTTGAAAGAATTATACTTCTTCTGCGAACTGGTGCTGGCTCCGGAAGATACTTTATATTCTCATCCAGAGTTCATGACTGCCTGGCATTCCTGCACCATGGTTCCAGGTATTTGTATCTAATAATTCAGGATTAGCTGAAAGTCTTTGGAAAGTAATTTTCTACTTTTTTAGCGGAGCAGTTATTTAGTTGCTTTTCTCTTCAAAATACAGGTTATTAGGTTGGTGGTCAATAGATGAGGGAAGCCGTGAGGAACAAGCTCGGCTTTTTCATGATAGTGGCTCTGGGTTAGTATATTATTCAATAATGATATACAGGTGTTTTTATTGCATAAAGAAGGTCCTTTCTTACGTATTCTGTTGATGTTGTGATGTCATGAAGAATTCTCAGCAACCATTTTAAATTTTAAACATATTTTTACTATGTGGAATCTGGGGTGTAGTTATTTTATTTGACTTAATAAATTTCTTAATTAATTGATCTTAATGCTTTTCGCTGCCTCTCCTTCAGATATAACACATTCAGTGGTTTTCCACCAGAGATGGTTAAGAAAATGCCTAAAAAGGACCTAACTGAGGAGGTAATAATTCTTTGCCCAGATGTCTTTGTGCTGTCCTACAATAGTGTATATATTTGTCTTATTTTTTATTGGTGGAATGCGTTTTTCACTCTTTAGGTATGGAGACTCCAAGCCGCTTTGGGGGAGCAGACAGAAATCACAAAATTCAGTCGGCAAGAGTATGAGAGACTCCAAAACGTACTATTCTGACTTTACATCTCCAGCAAACAGTTGTAAATTAGCACGAAAATTCTGCAGTACATATCGAGTGGTTCCATGATAGTTGCATCTAGATCCTGCATTAATATCTCAGTTTCAGATTTGTGCTTGGCTATTATTTTGCATGCTTCATGCAAGTGAAACTACTTCCTTAGTATTAAATTATACAACCTGCTAGTACTACTATCTTCTTTCTTTACCCTAATTGCACCACTGCTTAGATGGACTTGATCAAAGTCTGCATACAACTATTCTAAAATTTATAAGATTGGTATATGTAGAATGTATTATATAAGTTCATACAAAGCTTATGGCAAAATTAACAAAGACAGAATGTAAAATTAGTATATAAGAATGGATACTTGTGTGTGTCTATGCATTTTTTCCTTGTTATTTCTTGGAGATATGTTCTGCATTGCTTGTTGGGAAGGCTGACTTGATACATCTGTAACTTGCAGGAAAAGGTATTATGTAGGGTCTGTTTTGAGGGAGAGATTAGTGTCGTCCTGCTACCATGTAGACACCGTATACTTTGTAGGTAGGGTTTGGCCCCATAGCTGCTAAATCAATTTGAAATTTCTTACTGTTTCAGCAGGTGCCCTTGCTTCCACCTAGCTTATTTTTCCGTTTATGCTATGCAGCTCATGCTCCGAGAAGTGTAAAAAGTGTCCGATCTGCCGAGTTTCTATCGAGGAGCGCCTGCCTGTATATGATGTTTAAACTTTGACGTATTGAGTCTTATATCTTTATAGTGAATGCATCAATAGCTCAGGGAACACTAGTTGGAATCACATGTACAAGGTCTTTACAGAAATCTACTTTTTTGCTCCATAAAATTAACTAATAGTCACAGTAAGAGTAACCTTTGCTGACTTGTTTATTTGGTTTACCTCAGAAATTGTAATTAAAGCAGTAAACAAAAATGAAAAGAACTTAAGACGTAGTTTGAAATTTCTTACTCTTAGCAAATTCTATTGTGATATGTCATGTATTGTAAGATAAGAAGCACATATATCCCGTTATATTTCTTTGATTACTGCTGCCTTGTCGTGCCTACAGACACCAGTCCGATCAATATGGCTTCATGTTCTTTCCAGGGCTGAAGTCACTCATGTAGTTTCTAAAGATTCTTGATTGTCTGGGAAAGTTTGCAGGATTCTTGGGCACTTAATGCAGTATTTCCTTGTCTTCATTTTCTCCATTTTTAATGTTGACACTGACATGGTTGGGGTCTATTCTGCTTAGTTGGAGTTACATGTGGTGGGGAAGGAATCGGCTAATTTTGGTTTCTCTCATTTCTCATTGTATGCCTCCCACTTTTAACAAATATACATATATATATATTTATATATTTAAACTACTACTTTATTACTATAAAACGTTGGATGATATGCACTTGTGACAGGTAGAGAAGTTGTCCTATTAGTAGCAATGAACAAGTGTTTGATGTCTTGAAATATAAATTCAACATTAGCTTTCTATAATTTTCTTATTTAAATGAGTGAGGATATAAGATATTTATAGAGTTTAATCATCAACGTTATCCAACGTTGATAGTCAATGGCCAATGTGAGTTTATTTTAGTGCATGAGCCATAATGAAAAATGTTAGAATCTATTATGCAAAATCATCCTAGATTATTTCAATAAAAGAATTGGATTCATTGTGTTATGTCACTTAACTCACGAGTCAAGCTCAAATAATAATAATATTTATAATTTTAAGTCAATTTATACATTCATGGTTGTGTGATGGGACCATCTTAATGTGCACAGGAGAAATTAATGAAGAAATTAACGACAAGTCTTCGTGCTACTTTGTGTTTAATATGGTTGAAATAAAAGGAAAATTTAATGTTTGTCCCGGTTGTCTAGGGAGAAATATGTATGTTTTCTGACATTCTTTACTACAATTATTGGCTAATGTAATTTCTTAATGAATTTTTGCAACTTATCACATTGTTTTCATTTTTTTAATTAATTCATTTCCGTTGTCGTAGTCTAGATTTAGCATTTTTTCTCCAAATTATTTAAAAAATGAAGAAAACGAAAACGGAAGACGTAAACGAAAACGAAAAATGAAAAAGAACATTTCTTTTTCCTTTACAAAAGGAATATTTATTTTTTTGAATAAAAAAAATACCCATCAACGTGTGCATTAATATAAATATACTCAAGGTGTGCTTTAATATACCTTTTGACAAAAGTTAGCAAGTTTTTTTTTTCCTTTTTCCTTCAAAAGTTAGCAAATTATTCTGTTAAACTTTGATAAAACAACAAATAAGCTCTAAAAATTTAAAATAATCTCTTAAACTTTGATTTTTTACGAAAACATCTCAAATTTATCAATGTGTGGTTTAATATTTTTTATATTTTAGTTTTGGTGTGTTTATATTAAACTAAAAATCATTTTGTCAAAGTTCAACGGAGTTGTATAACTTTTAGAAGAGACTTGATTCATGAAGGTGATGTATGATAGGGCTGGTTGAGGAAATGATGTACGGATTAAAGAAGATATGGCTAAATTAGACAATCACAATTACCAACTTGAAACCTTTTCAGATCGTTTAGACATCTCAAAAGTTGCTAGATTACTTGGTTACAAAGCTTTGAATCGGCCTATTATTTTGAATAAGTTTGACATACCAACCATTGATGGGTTACTGGATAAATTGTATCGGGCACCATATTTTTAAAAGAGTTAATGTCATGAATGATACATTAACTTTGATAGAATATGCAATTAATTATCTAAACTTTGAAATTCATTAATTTAGTATTTAAGCTTTGAAATTGATCAATTTAGTACATAAAAGAATTTTTTGTGTACACCAACAATACTCTTGTGAAGTTCTTTCAGGCCTAAATTGATTAATTTCAATGTTTTTTCTGGTATTAAAATGATCAATTTGAAAGTTCAAGTACTAAATTGATTAATTTCAAAGTTTAAATACCTAATTGTATATTTTATCAAAATTTAGGTATCATTTGTGACGTTATCCCTTTTTGAAATTTAGATCCAAGATCTAAATGTCTTCAATCCATATGTGTCTTAGAAATTTTCACTAAATAGCTAAATACCTTTGGTCCATAAGTATCTTGGAAAAATTCACTAAACAATGCTTAGAATGTACAAGGTTATTGTGAATTTCTAATGATGCCTTTTGAATTGTTGAATGGACAATCTATATTTTGGTCATTCATGAGTTAGATATTCATATCATTCTTTCATTCTGTTTGGCAACACATAAACCTACTAACTCTGTGGAAGTAGATGGAAAGCAACAAAAATAGTAGAAATGAATGGAAAGTAATGTAACATTTTCCACTTTTAATCCCTTTAACTTTCTCTCCACTTTGGAAAAAGTGATAAAAATGGATGGAAATGAATCAAAATTATCAAAATACTCCTTAGTATAAAGTTAAAAGAATAAAGTAAGAGGAATTTTGGTATATCAGATATTCATTTCCCTTCATTTCTTTTATCATTACAACCAAACAACATCAAAAAGAAATCTTTCCTCCTATCCCCTTCTATTTCCATCTTATAAATCCCAAATAATATATAGATCAACATTTCCACATTTCCTTCTTTTCCTTTCAACCCATTTTCACCCATTTCTTATCTCTTTAAGACTATCAAATACAGTGCTAGGCAAGAATGATTATTGTATTATTTAATGATGCATTGCCGTATAGTAAGATTTTGGAGAAGTATGGGGATATTTAAAGACTGTGCTATGAGATAAGCAATTTTATGTAAAGAAGACCAAACGATCTTTTGTGCAATAGAGAATAGAATATTTGGATCACATGATATCTAAAGGAGTTAGTCAAAATGATTGACAAAATTAAAGCTATTGGTGATTGACTTGACCTAGTTTAGTTAAAAATAAACGTTATATATTTGTTATATGTTTATAAATTTGCTAGAAAAGGATGCATTTAAATGGTTTGATGAAGCTGAGAGCTCATAGAGTTCTTTTTATAATTTAAAGAAGGCACTATAGGCTAAACCACTTCTTTTTTTTGCCTAATATTTTTAAGACACAGATGCATCATTTGTAGGTACTAAATTGTTTTATTGAGGAGCTAAACACACTAGTTATTTCATTAAGAATCTAAGTTTGAGATGTTAGAAATCTAGTGTTTACTTAAGGTAAATGGTGGCTATTTAAAGCATATATGAATAAAATTTAGAGTATTCACTTGTTGGGTATGCACCTTATTAAAAGAACCCACAAGAAAGTATGAAGAAGGAAATTAAACACCAAAACAAGATCATAGTTTTATAATTTGGTTAAAAATAGAAACAAGGAATAAGGGTGCAATAAATTGATGTTACTAATACGTGAGTATCATTTTTAGGAGATCAAATTTTAATAGGGTAAATTACATTAGAAGGCCACAACATTTGGGGGTAAGTTCATTTTAGGTCACAACGTTTTTAAAAGTTTAAAAGAGATCATAACTTTTGGAAAAATTTTTTTTAAGATTTAATTAAGTATTTTTCTTATTGATACATATAAATGGGGCCTTAAAAGAAGGGTTTTTGTAGTTTTAATTAAATATTTCTCCTATTGACTTGTCAATGGTGACCTCTATTGACTCACTTCTTCAAATATTATGACCTACAATGAACTTATCCTAAAATGTTGTGACATAAAATAAACTCATTCACTAAACATTGTGACTTAAAATAAACTTACCCCAAAATGTTGTGACATGGTGTAATTTACCCAATTTTAATGTACCTCGATTACTTAGTTATTGCAAGTTTAATTATGAATTTTCATTTATCTATACTGGGGTTTTATGCATTATGGTTTAAGAGAAGTAATAGACAGAAAAGATGGTGGGAATTAGAGGTTAAAAAACATTATAATAACATAGGATTCTACAACAAGATTCAATTGAGAAATATATAGTATATGTACAAATCACAATTGTAAGTAGTTACATAGGTCTAGCAATAGTTAGATTTAGGAGATAACAACTACATCTTGACAAATATTTACAAGAAAGTATATATAATAAAGAAAAGTGGGGATTGCCCATCTCGAATAGAGCTTGCACTTCTTTACTTGAGTTTCACCTTGTGAACACACAGAAAACTTTAAAAGCTACAAACCTTAACAAGAGCATGATATAAAAGTAATAGAGAGAGTTTATAGAAAACTTTCTAAGCAAATGTGAGGTAAAGAGAAAATATTAGCCTTGGGGACTCCCTTCTCAATACTTCCATTCAATTCTTAGATATTTGTATAGATATGGGCCTAAAACTTTATCTTAGGCTTAACATTTTGTGCCCTTATCTTGTTATAGTGGCACTTGATATAATAAATATATCAATAGTTGATGAGTTAGAGAAGATGCAATAGCAACATAAGAAAGAAATGAAAAAGAAAATGATTACTTTAAAAGAGTTTGTACAACAAATTTTCTCTTCTTGCAACATAAAAATGGGAATTTGACTTAGGCACTGCTTTTAATGAAAAACATTTTCTAGAAAACAATATTTTTAATTGTTTTTGTTCATTTGTTTGATTGAAAACATCCTTTTAAGTGGAAAAAAATTTCCTTATAGGGAAAAATATTTTCCTCTTTATGGAAGTACTTTGCATTTTAAAGGACAATGACTTATGCATTTGAAAAGGGGAATTCGTTTTCCAATAAAATCTCTACAATAAATAATACTTAAATTACACACTATACCATGCTTTACATGAAATTAATCAAACATCTAAAAATTTCCTCGAATATATATTTCACAAAACATAATCAATCACAATCAAATATGTCATTTTTCAAATGAAAAAGACTTTTTTCTTGGCAAGAGATTTTTCTTAAAATAAATGAAGTCTTAAGCTCATCTTAAGGACATTCAATTGATCCAAATGAGCCATCAACTTCCTTTTATAACAATTTTGATCCAATGATGAAAGGAATAAAATTAGAATTTCCCAAATTCAATAAATCAGGTTCGTTCAATGGCTCTTTAAAACTAAGTATTTCTTTAATTTTCATCAAATCCTTGATGTTGATGGTAAATAATATACCGTTGCCAAATCGACCCACTACAATTCATGTCAAGGCTAAAGGACCCACAAAGAGTCTAGAAGCCCATAAGTTCGACTATTCCACTAAGAGTCCATCTCGGCCAGGACCTCGACTCCTGACCTCTCGAGGAGTTTAGTATAACACTATCCTCGACCTCGACCTCCTTTTGCTAGGTTACAACTCCCAAGCAGAGGCCTGCACTCTATTGCCCATGATATGCTATGGGCTCTCTATTGAGCTACTCTTTCGATCTGCTACATAATTCCTATCTCGACACAGGAGTGGGGGGCATATCAACAGTTCAGCCACACTTCGCACTCCAACAACTCTATCACCTCATGCTTGAGTTGGTCCCTTCACCTCAAGGCCATGTTAGCTATTTATTTAAAGCATTTCCTAATAGAAAATATTATGTCGGCTCCATTCCAGTATGACTACAATTGTAAATTGCCCTTCCTCCATAATGTTTGGGCAAGTGAGTTTTATCCAATCATTACACTCTTTAATAATATTTTCCTTTGTGTTCTTTAAGTGACCCGCATATTGACTAAAGCATCCGAGTGGCTACGTTGGACAACCCCCCAGTGCACTACTGACTATTTTTTATGTTTGTAGGGCCTAAACTCTACCAGCAGATTCAATACCTACAACACTTAATGAGCAACATTTGAAAAAAGAAACCTAGATTACTACTGGAGGATGTATAATAACCATAGTTGAATCTTGGGCAAATTTCGAGAAAGTTGTTGAAGCTTTATTTCGTCCCTCCACATATAAGGATGTTAAAGGCACCCTATAAAACTCCTGTAAGCAAGTACATTTGATGAGTATTAAAAACAATTTTAAGCATTATTAAATGGAATGGTTGGGCTATAGGATAGTTTTCCTCTTAACTATTTTGTCTCAGGCTTAAAATCTTTTATTCATAAAAGGTACAATTTTCTAGGCCATCATATTCAATGCAAGCGATTTAACATGCAAACACAATATTCAAAATCATACAGTTCAACCACCATTTTTCCATCCTAATTCCAAATACAGTCACCACAAATAGAAGCTTCACAAATTTCACAACATTCTATTTGAAACACTAACATTACCTACTAAAAAACTTTCATTGGAGGAAATTTAAGTTAGATGAGTGAAGGGTTTATACTTTAATTGTGATGAAAATTTAATAAAAATAATAAGTGTTAACAAAAAAAAAAAAAAAAAATCTTACTACTATTTTCTAATGATGAATTACAGGATGTAGGAGCAACAAAATGTGGTAACATGGGAGACTAAGTGCCTTGCAAATTGGAAATTCATAGGAACAATACATGGTTAGCAAGTTGTAGTATGAATTGATTTTAGTAGCTCATGTAAACATTGTTGGAAACCTAAGTCTATAAATTCTACAATTTCCAAGATTTCAGTTTCATTAGCAAGCATGAGAAAATAACCATAATTTACAACCATTCTACAACACACCCCACCCTCCTTCCTCCCTAATAAAGGATAGGTTTCACTTTCAACCTTAAAGACAAGGGTTTTTTGAAGGAGGGAGGAAAATGTTATAGTTTTAGAGAAGCAATGGGGAAATAAGCAAACATAGCAAAAAGATTAAGAAACAACATAATAATACATATGATTCTATAATGAGATTCTATTGGAGAACAGATAGTATATAAACATATTACAACTGTAAACAACTTAGATAGGTGTAAAAATAGTTAGATTTGGTTGATACTGACTACATCTCTACTAAATAATCATAGGGAAAGTATAAATAACATAGAAAAGAGAATATTATCTAAATTCCCCTAAAATTGTGGTTGTCCATCTTAAATTGAGCCAATAATTTTTTACTTAGCCTTTGCCCGGCAGAAATACATAAAACCTTAAAGGTTACAAACCTAAGCAAAGCTTGATAGAAAAATGACAAACATATATAATTTTGGGAAAACTTACCAAACAAAAGGGAGATAGATAAAAAAAAAAAAATAGTAGCCTTTTATACTCGCTTCTTGATACATCCATTCAATTATTGGATATTTATGAGTTGTGGCCTAAAACACTATCTTAAGGCTAATTTTATGCTACGATATTGATGATCTAAAGCATTTGAGGATGGTTTTATTTTGGAAAGGAACGCATGAAGATAGTGAAAAATTTGTAAAGAGTTTCAATGTGTTAGATAGATTAATTATGTGGCTATATTTCTTCAACTAAGCTATCTTTTTTATCAGTTACACCTTAACAAGTTTTTAAAGATATCACCATGAGCTTTGTTATTGTTTTACTTATTTCTTACATGCATACAACAATTTTGTTAGTATGGATTAATCAACAAAGTACTATTGTTTCAAAGTTCTTATTGCTCATTATACATCTGCAAATGTGACTTAAATTTTTGTTTATTTTTTAAGTGACATAGTATACCTAAACCAATAATATTTGATTGAGGTATGGCTTTAATGAGCAAACCTTTGCACAAATTGTTTAAAATGAGTAGGGTTAAGCTAAAAATGAGCTTATCATATCATCTTCAAACCATTGGTTAGTTTGATGTATTAAATAAATCAGTGGAGCAATTTCGTATCTCATTTGTTATGGATCACCTTACAATTGGACTAAGTATGTGAAACCCCTAAAATATAAGGCGGTGAAACTCTAATTATCGATGTTCCTCTTAGTGTAATGACTTAGAGGTCATTAGAATTCTAAAGTTAAGTATGCTTAATGGACAATAATTCTAGGATGGGTAACCTTCTAGAAAGAAGCAAGAATCAAGGACAAAACGGTGCGACATTTTGATAAAACAGACAATCCCTTGATGTGCCGAGTTTCGGGTTGTTACTAAGTATTATCCATGTGTTGAGTATTATTACAACGTTATTCATAGCAGTGAAAAAAAATGAATTTATTTGAGGGTTTGTATTGAAGATTACCTTTAATGATTTTAGATTATGTAAGAGGAGTTAGTAACATAGATGCAATGGGTGTAAAACTCCATTATTGTGATGAGATTTTGAGGGTGTTGAACTAAAATTTGACTCATCCCAACTTCATATGAAATATCAATAAATTATAATTGAGTGGACAGTAGTATAAAGGTGATTGGCCTTGCTATGTGGAGCTATAACCTTCTCATCTAACATTGGAAGCCAATAGGTTATCTCAAAAGTTATTTAGTAGATATTTGAAACATTTTTGTGTGTTAGAAAGAATAGATTTCTTGCTTATAAGTTAGATGTAAAACTCTTTGAGAGTAAGTGCAAATAGAGTCATGGATTGGGTCGTCGTAATATAAGGAAGGTGACATGCCCTTTGAATTGGTGGTTAAGCATCCTATTCCCTTTCTTAAGCTGCTCGTGGAGGATCGTTTTTGTGTTTCTATATGTCATTTGGCTTCTGATAATGCTTAATGAAGTGTTTCTCTTAGAGAAGAAAACAAGCTTCATGTAGGTTATGATAGAGAATTAATAGTGGTTTAGAAGGTTAAGGTAGATGATGTCATGTTAACATTAACTAAAAGTCATGTGGTTAAAATTAATAAAATGCCCATTAGTGTCACATGCTAGTTTGGTTACATATTACAAGAAGGGAGCAACTTTACAATAATGATATCAAAGTTGACCCTCTAGTGGACAATTTGAAGATAAGCCAGGATGGAAGTAAGATGAGGAAAGAATTGTGGTTACTTGTAAAGTTTTGTGATGAAGACAAGACAGATAGATATAAAGTCAACACTAGTTATAGATTTTTTCATAAATCATTAGTTAACTTAATTATAGACTACTCTTAGATTGGAGTGTTATTTAATGGTTATTAAAGAGATCTACAATGCACCCAACTTTTTATCTTTTATCATATTAGAGTAAGTCACCTATAATCAATTCTTTGGTCGCATTGTATCATACGACTGGATTCTTGTGCAAGTCATCCTAGTATCAAATCATTGGTTATGACAATATGTGAAAAAAGGGCTTCCAGACACAAGACAAAACCTAAAAGGCTAGATGGGTTTTTTCAAATAGACATGCTATTTTATTGAAGCCCGAGAGTCTACATATTTTAAAAATAAAATAGATATTAAGGCCCAATTGTAAAGGCCGCGATTGTTGTGGGCTGCGTTACATATTCGGGCCAGGCTAACATGTCGTGGTTGTGAATCGTCTAAATGTAAGACACTTGTCTAATTCCTTTTGGTTTAAGGTCATTTTGATTCATTTTAATTTTGTTTGTTTGACAAATTTTGACATCCACGAATTTGTTAAGAAAACAGAATTTAAAAAGATGAGAGAAAGCTATATATATTCCTTGTTTTAAAATTAAAATATCCAATAACTTTTTATAAATCTGAATTCGCTTACTTTTTATTTTATTTATTTTTATAAGAAAACCCACTAAAATTCTCTTTTATAATATATAAAAAAATATATATTTTTAAATCTTTTCTCCTAGACCTAGTAGACTTTTACACTCTAATTATCATATCTCAATCACCACATTTATTATAATTATAAAATTAAAACATATAAAATACAAATAAGATAATTTTTTCAATGTCAGACTTAAATTGGTCATACAATTCCTAATTTCCTATGAGTTGAACTCAAGGGCCATACCCGATTTGGTCCGAACCGTCCCGCTAATAATTATGAGACATGAGTGTAATATAATATATGAACAAAAAAAGGAGTTGGTATACACACAATGACACAAATATACGTGTTCCTTAAACGTGGAAGATAAACGACGGATTGGAATCTTAATTTATAACAAAGGTTTGCTGCCGTCTATCATTTTAATTTCGTCCAAGTGACATGTAATAGGAATCTATACCACAAGCAAAAGTAAAAAGAGTATGAAAAAGGCAAAAAAAAAAAAAAATTTATATATATAAAAGCTTTAACGGGTTCAAACCTTAAATTTACACGAATGCAGGAACCGAACGAATTGTACTCCAAAAGCTACGTGGACGTGGTCATAAAATTTGAAGAATCAATCCTTTGGAAGCGGAAAGATAAAGATGCCTACTCACAGATGGACTTCGAGGCGTCTCATTTTTATACATGGAAATGTAATTTCCAACTGCTGAGATCCATTAGTTTAGAATCTCCACCATGACTTTGACTTTTTGGGTTATGTTACATAAACAACACTAATACCTTATTCCCACCTAAAAATATCCATGCATCCTTAATCTACTTAATTTTGATAATACCCTTTATTGGAAAGATGACATAAAAAATGGCATCACCATATGAGACAGCATGTGAAACTCTTTTATATATATATATAGGAGGATTTGCAAATTACGTCCTGAACTTTTACTAAGATGTGGATTCACTCTTTCAACTTTTAAAATGAGATTTTTTTACCCCTTAATCTTTCAAAAATTAGCACAGTTAAAGAAATTTAACATTTCTTAATGAATTTTGGAAGATAAATACGCACATAGGTGAAAGTTTAAGGGGTAAATTTGTACATAAGTGAAAGTTCAATGGGATATTTTACAACTCTTTTTGTTGTTAAGGTTAACAGTAAAGAGTATTTCGGAGAAAAGAAAGTATGGAAGGAATTCAGTCTGTTATTGAATGAAAAATATTTAGGCTATAAATAGCCATACAAAGCAAACAGAAAATACTATAAATAAGGAGTCTACTGCTAACAAACTCCTAAACAGAAAAGACCTATTCTAAAGCAAAGAGTCCCAAATAAAATGGGATTTTATTTACTGGCTAATATTGACTAAATCTAACAATTCCTCCCCTAAACTAAATGCTGAAAGAATTTAGTTTATACTGTTCTTTGCACAAACCCCAAGCATAGTACGCAGCTTCAAAAAAATATCCAACTTAAGAGGCTTTGTCATCACATCAGCTATTTGTTCCAAAGAATTGCAATGAACTAGCTCTATCATATCTGCCTGTGCGAGTTCTCGAAGGAAATGGAAACGAACATCTATATGCTTGCTACGACCATGCATAACTGGGTTTTTTGAGAGCTTGATTGCAAAACTATTATCACAATGGATAGTATTTTTCTCTTGTTGAGTCTGATCCGGCATTTTGAGCACCCTTTTTAACCAAATTGCTTGACAAGCACAAGCAGCAGCAGCAATAAATTCAGCTTCGGTGGTAGACAGACTCACAATAGGTTGTTTCTTAGAAGACCACGATACAGCTCCTGAACCGAAGAGAAAAACATAGCTTGATGTACTTTTTCTATGATCTAAGTCACCCGCATAATCACTATCAGTGTATGCTATAAGATCATCATTTCCTCTTTTCTCATAGAAAATTCCATACTCAGTTGTTCTTTGCAAATACCTTAACACTCTCTTTGCTAGTTGTAAATGAAGCCGAGTAGGATTCTCCATATATTTGCTCAAGAGACTTATTGCAAACATCATATCTGGACGAGTCGCAGTAAGGTACATAAGACAGCCTACAAGTTGTTTGAAGTGAGTCTTGTCCACCTTAATTCCTTCTTCATCCTTGCAAAGCTTGAAACCAGGAACCATTGGAGTTTGAACAGAATTGCTTTGATTCATTTCAAAACGTTGCAACACCTCCTGAGCATACTTTCTTTGACAGATAAAAATTCCACTTGATTTTTGCAAGACTTCGAGACCCAACAAATATTTCATTTTACCAAGATCAGTCATATCAAACTCATTCTTCATCGAGTTCTGAAACTCAGTAAACATCAACTCATCATTTCCTGTGAAAAGAAGATCATCAACATATAAACTTACAATGAGCATGCTACCCTCCATGTTTCATTTAACAAAAAGGGTATGCTCATAATCACATTTTTGAAAACCTTCCTTCATGAAATATGCTTTAATACGGCTATACCAAGCACGCGGAGCTTGTTTAAGCCCATAAAGAGCTTTCTTCAGCTTGTACACTTTTTCCTCCTTTCCCTTTTGAATATAACCACACGGTTGCTAAAAAAAAACATCTTCAACTAGTTCTCCATGTAAAAAGGCAGACTTCACATCTAATTGATGAATAGCCCACCCTTTTTGTGCTGCTAAAGTGATCACCAATCGAACAGTCTCCATACGAACCATTGGAGCAAACACTTCTATGTAATCTATACCATATTGCTGTGCATATCTTTTTACAACTAGCCTTGCCTTAAACTTGTCGACTTCTCCCTTTTCATTAAGTTTAGTCTTGTAAACCCACTTGACTCCAACTGTTTTGACTCCTTTGGGTCGATCGATTAGTTCCCATGTGCCATTTTTCTCAATCGCCATAATCTCAGCATCCATGGCATTTCTCCATCTTTCATTCTTCACAGCTTCTTCATAATTAAGTGGATCGGCAGCCGCTGTATATGAGGCAAAAAATGCTGCTGCCTCTTCATCAGACAGACTTTCACCTGAAACATAATCTTTCAACCAAGTTGAATGCTTCCTACTCCTCCCTTCCACGCGATCTGGAGAAGTTTCTTGATTAGTGGCAAGAGATTCCTCTGACTGTGTATCAGCAGCATCTTCTTCTACAAGAGATTCTTCAGTCACTGCCTTTTCATCATCTTCCCATTCTAGCTTGCAAGGAACAACTGATTCATGTTGCTTGTCCCATTCCCATGCTTCACATTCTTCAAAAACTACATCTCTGCTCACCACAATCCTTTGTGAGATAGGATCATAGCCTGTACACCTTTGATTCCTCGCTAATTACTAGTAGAACACACCTCAAGCTTTTCTTATCTAGTTTAGTTCTCGAACTATCAGGCACGTGAGCATAGGAGACACAACAAAAAATTCTGAAATGTTGAACTGATGGCTTGATTCCGCTCCAGGCTTCTTCAGGTGTTTTGTCCTTTACAACCAGTGTTGGACTACGATTTAGAACAAGCACAACCCAATTTACTGCTTCTGGCCAGAAAGTTTTGGGCATTTTCTTTTCAGATAGCATGCTATGGACTAAATTCATGATAGTTCGATTCTTCCGTTCTGCAACGCCATTTTGTTGTGGTGAATATGTAGCTGTCAATTGTCTTTGCACTCTATGTTCCTTGCAGAAATTGGTAAATTCTCGAGATGTAAACTCTCCACCACGATCCGTACGCAGCTCTTTTAGAGACATATTTGTTGCTTTCTCAACATGTATCTTGAAGCTCTTAAAAATGGTAAAAGCTTCTGATTTTTCTGCCAAAAAATACACCCATGTTTTTCGGCTAAAATCATCAATAAAAGTAATCAAATACCTTTTCTTGCTATTCGAGGCTGGCTTAATTAGTCCACAAATGTTGGCATGAACTAGCTGCAAAATCTGAGATGCTCTCCAAGAACTTTTCGTTGGAAATGAATATCGATGTTGCTTCCCCACAAGACAATCTTTGCATAGCTTCGAGGGCGGCTTAAGTAATGGTAAACCTTTCACCATTTGTTTTTGCTGCAATGTTTGTAAGCCTTTAAAGCTTAAATGCCCAAACTTGCAATGCCACAACTGCGCCACATCTTTTGTAACTGTGTTGAAACAAGTGGGTGCTATAGGCAAAGAGATGGCATGCAAGATGAACATTCGATTTGCAGACATATTAGCTTTCATGATTAAACCTTTGTCAGGATGATATATTTTGCATTGCCTTTGTTGGAAAAAAATGCTCAGCCCCTTCTCTTGCAATTGTCCCAGACTCAGTAGATTATTCTTCAATTCCGGAACATAAAAGACTCCTGAGATGATGCTAACAACTCGATCAATTTCCAACCTGATGTTGCCCTTCCCTTTGACCACCATGTTTGAATTATTTCCTAGCTTTACCGAATCTGTGAATTTTTCATCAAAATCTGAAAAATATTCTCTTTTTCCACTCATGTGATTGCTGCACCCAGAGTCAAGAAACCACACGTCTGTTTTGTGTTGCTCCTTTTCTTCAACATAAGCCATCAGCAACATGTATTCTTCACTCTCCACTTGACTCTCCGCAAAATTGGCCACTCCTTTCTTGCATTCCCACTGAAAATGACCAAGCTTGTGACAAGCATAACACTCCATAGTTGCTTTGTCAAAGCTTTGTCTGCTTCATCCACGCCTCTGCCTCCAAAGCTTCCACGCCCTCTTCCTCGTCTTGCATATTGGTTTCCATGAGTCACCTTCAGTGCATGTTCTTCATGTACAGTGTTGCTCATGTGTTGTTCATGCACAAGCAAACTGCTTTGCAGCTCATCAATTGACAACATACTTGTATCCCTAGATTCTTCAATTGAACAAACGACGTAATTAAACTTAGGTGTCATTGACCTTAGATCTTTTCCACAATAGCAACATCTTTCAAATCTTCACCATTTGCTTTCATCTTGTTGGTGATGACAAGAACACGATCAATGTACTCATTCATAGATTCTCCTTCCTTCATGTGAACAATTTCATACTCCTTTCGCAATGCTTGTAGATGAGCACGTTTTACTCGCGTTGTTCCTCCATATTTCTGCTTCATAGAGTCCCAAATACTCTTTGACGTATCTTTGTTAATGATAGTCTCCAAAATAGAACGATCTAACGCTTGAAACAGATAATTCTTAGCTTTGAGATCCTTTAACTTTTGCTCTTCGCAAATTTTCTTTTGTGCCTCAATTAGAGTCACACCTTCTGCTGCTGCAGGAACTCCATTTTCTACCACATTCCAGTACTCCTTTGATTGAAGAAAATTTTCCATAAGCATTGCCCAATGATTGTAGGGACCATTGAACCTCGACACTGCTGGTCGAATAAAAGCACCCTCTGTTGCCATTTTCGTTGCCTAAAAACCTTTAGAAGATTGCTGCTTCTACCTACCGAGCCTCTTGCGTGGCTCTGATACCAAATGTTAAGATTAACAGTAAAGAGTATTTCAAAGAAAAGAAAGCATGGAAGGAATTCAGTCTGTTATTGAATGAAAAATATTTAGGCTATAAATAGCCATACAAAGCAAACAGAAAATACTATAAATAAGGAGTCTGCTGCTAACAAACTCCTAAACAAAAAGACCTATTCTAAAGTAAAGAGTCCCAAATAAAATGGGATTTTATTTACTGGCTAACTAACACTTGTTTTGTTCAACTGAAAATATTAACTATTCTTAACTGTGCTAATTTTTTAAAGTTCAAAGGGTCAAAAAGCTCATTTAAAATTGAAGGGGTGAATTTATATGAAAGTAAAATTTTAAGGAGGCAATTTGCAATTTTCCTTTTTATATGTTACATAATCAATAAACGTTTTTTTTTTTTAAATAGATAGACTAAGCATCTACCTATTTTTTTCTCCTTACTCTCATTACATGAGAATGGTTATTATTATTCAATTTTTGTTACTTTGATTGTATTGTAAATGGACTTTAAATTATATAAAAAGTTGTTATTTATTTGGGCTTGACTCTGTAGGCTAATTAAGTGACATGATTTGAAGGGTCTAGTTTTACTTGGATGATCAAGGAAGTTTTTGCATAGTGGACTTGAAGTAGGGCTTGTTGGACTGGAATGGTCATCGTCTAACCTTTTGCATTATGGATCATGCCCTAAAAAGACTCATCTTAGTAGCCGATTGTTCATGTGATCTAAAGGATGACGTTGCTGACCAGACGCTACAAATTCACAAAGTCCTTACTCATTTAGATAAGAAGAAATTTGATAAAAACACTAACGTATAGTTGAATTTTTATCACAAAAGATCAAACATTTGTATTTATCACTACCAGTGGGGTTTGATGTTTGATAGCTCCTCCATCTATTATAAGTGCATTTAAGATAATTGAGATTACTTACTCCTCCTTCTCATTTCATCCCTCTTTTAATCACTTTAGAAGTATCATTATGTGTAATTCCTCGCAAGTCACGTGTAGCGCTATACTTGCATAATTATTTCTACCCAAATTTTCTACATATATTTACACAAATATGTCATATGATTTTACTACTTTTTCCACCTTAAGTTTTCATCTTCCTATCTTGTGTATGTAATAATAATAATAATAATAATAATTCAATGTGATATGAAATTTTTATGGGGTTCAATGTTTGAGTATCCTATTAATGTTATGTTACAAGAGAACCTCATTTCCTAATTCCTATTGTTGGCGACTTGGCGTTGGCCTGATTGAAAATTCGACCCTCTATCATTTTATGAGATTTTTTCATTTTAGTGCATACAAGGGGTCTGTCTTCATCTTCTGATTAGATGGTTTATGGGCCCATCGCCGTATTAGGGAACAAAAGATTCTTCGGAGAAAATATCATGGATTTATTTTATGATGATATTTTGTCAAGCGCTAGTGGCTCATAGCAATCCATTATGTAACTTTCATGGTTAGAAGGGCTTATCCACAAGAGTGATCTCGTTCCCTTCCACATTCATTTTTGCCGTTTAGAGATTTGATATATAATTAATTTTTTTTACGCGAAAATTAATTTCACAATGACAAGAGCAAATGAAAATTCAGCAGCCGAGGACATGTTCTGGTTGCAGAACCAAGGTTTCTCTAAGATAAAGCAATGTTTTGAGAGAAAGATATATCTTTTGCATTTTTTTCTCTCTTTTTTTTTTTATATATAATTTTTTCTTTTAACATGGTGATGGGTATATATATATAATACGTGCGCATGATGCCTTAGCATTTTCTATTAGTGATGCAAAAATACTGAAGATTACTAATACTATGTATTTAAGAATAATTATCGTATTTGATATCTAAATTTTACTAATTATTATCATCAATTATCTAAAGTTTGTTTCTTTAGCTGACTTATGTAAATTTTAAAAGCATCAATTTGATCTTTAACTCTACCAATTTTTGTAGTTAATTTGTTGAATTTTATTAAAATTTGTAATAAATTACCTAATTTTTATTTATTTTTGTAATTCACTATGTGAAATTTTAACATGTTATTAAAAAACTTGTTTGAATATATAATTAGAGTGCATGTATTTTTGGTGGTACCTGGAAGCGAGTCTAATTTGGTAAATGAACAAGTTTCATATAATTAAGGAATTATGTCCTTAAGGATCGAAATGGAGAGCCTATCATTTCCCATCCTTCATGGGTAGCTTTTGTTTAACTCTCTTTAATCCATGCTCATCCCCATGTGCCATTTTATTTACCAACATCATGGGTATAGCAATGGCCTATGACTTCTCACCATCTCTTTTACTATGTCCTTATGAACTAATTTCTGTAATGTGAAGCGCCTACAATGCCTCGAACTTATGACTTTAGCCTTATCTTGCATACGAATTTTATGATCGGTCAAATGCCATAGTTATATGTTGAAATTCCAATTGAATAGTATCAAGCTTAGAAAACTATAGACTCCCCATTATGACAAATACACCTCAACGATCATCTCTATATTGTTTAAGTGAAATATTCTATTTTAAATTAATTATACACAACAATATCATTAACCAGGACAAATGAGTTATGCGAATCAATGTGCATCTAAGTTTATTGATGTGCCTTTCAACTACAAACTTTATGGCTAGTTTGGTATGCAAAATGGATTAATGGAATTGTGGTTCCGATTTCCATTCTTTTCATACGTTTCGAAATGTCATGAGAATGTGGAATTTTATTTTGCCTTTGAGATGGAATCCGCTTTTCATTAATATTTTTCACTTAAATTACCTTTTTATTCTATATGAATTTATTATCTTATTTTTTGTAAAGGGTATTTTTGGTAAATTTAGTATATATTAATTCATTTCCATTCAATTCCGTGCTTGTATCCAAACAAAAAATGCATTTGTCATTCTCTTATCAATTCTATTTCATTCATTCGATTCTAATCCATTCCATTTCTGATGATTCCTGTGCACTAAACATGACACTCATAATATATGTCTCTTATAGTAGCTAATTAACCTCATTAATTCACTCTATGTATGGTTCATGTCCCCATAATGAAGACAAGGTCAACTGAGAGAATTTTACATCAAGTTTAATCTCATCAGTATCTTCTCACCCCCTCTAACTTCAATTATTAGCATGCTTAGTCTCCTATATTTACATTTATGATGTCGAACGTATGGGTCATCTCACCTAAAACAAATTTTATACGCCTCTTCTCCTCCTATTCCCTAGATGTTAAGAGCAAATGAAATATATGATTCATTTTCGATCAATCTTGTTGATTATTCTTTAACACTTGCTTTTTGTTTGGCAACATAAACTACCACAAAGAGCATACGCATTTCTTTTATTTTGTCATATTATTTGTATTATTTAAAATGAACATAATTTAAGTTCATAAGAAAATATGATGACCATATTAATTATTACATTATTTCTTAATCTTGTACTTAAATCCCTTAAGAGTTATGCTCTTAATAGCCCCCTTTCCTCATTCCTTTAAAGTATGTCTTGGAATTTCTGCATACATCAATATTAGAGGTAGGGGTCACGATGTATAAAATGCTTTCCACTTAGTCTCACCTACTTATTGCCCTACATCAGACTTATCTTTGCCATATGAAACACATCAAATTAATTAATATTGACATGTTATTGTTCCCATTGTAGCGACAGAGTTGATAGCACATTACTTAACATTTTTCTTAACCATCTAGTGGACATTTGATGCAACAAGTACTTTTCCACCCGAGCTCAAGACAAGAAATGGGCTCGTGTGGTGATGCTTGAGTCTACATACAGTTGCCAATGATCTACATATACTCATACATAATAAATCATCATTATATATTGGAAAGAAAAAAAAGTGTTGATAGAAAGTTTAACATCTGTAAAGCTCATAATGCTTCTATCGATCTTAAATATTAAAGTCCATAAAGTAGTCGTCCATCCTATACAAAAATGCACAATTTATTAACTGAAACAACTAAGAAGAAAATGCAGCTCACTAAATATTATAACAACCACATTTAGATTATTCATCTGGGTTCATTTACAACTCTAGTGTTCTAATAAGTACTTCTAACATATTCCAACTCTTTAGTGTTTATCCCATAAAGGCTTACTAAGAATTTCAAAATTTTAAGTAGATTCATTTCAATAGGATATTGTTAATAATAGGATTAATATTGTGAATGGTATCTGAATTTTGACAAAGTATACACTTATATATCTGAATTTTAGAATTGATTAATTTAATACTAAGACTTTGAAATTAATCAATTTAGTACCTGAAATAACTTTTCATGCGTGTAAATAGTACATTCATCAAGTTCTTTCAGGTATTAATTGATCAATTTTAAAGTTTTTCAGGTACTAAACTGACCATTTTCGAAGTTCATGTCGTAAATTAATTAATTTCAAAGTTCAGTTATCTAATCGCATAATTTGACAAAATTCAGGTACTATCTGTGACATCATCCCTTAATAATAATTTAGCTATCTCTAACAATTTCTAATAATTTCCATCAAATATATTTAATTATATTTCATTAATAATTAACTTTCAAAGGTGAGTATTTTCAAAGCTAATCTGTGTTGGTTATAATCGAAAAATCTAAGAAGTAACAATAATCTAAGTAAACTTTTAAGTTCTTTCTTTATAATTACAAATATTTTACACAATACACATTTTCTTTTAGAAATCATATTTATCTAAACCTATATTAAATATATATAAAAACATTGAATTTTCAACATAAAAGAAATCCAATTATTCCATTAAAACGTACAAATTACAAATATTATGAAGGATTAATGTTGCGAATAGTACCTAATCTTTAGTAAAACGTACAATTAAGTATCTAAATTTTGAATTAATTAATTTAGTACTTTAAAATTTTTTTTTCGTACATGTCAACGGTACCAAATTGGTTAACATTGTCATCCTATATAGCGATTTTAACCAATACAATGAAGGTACCATTGACATATATAAAAAATTTATTTAGATAATAAATTGATTAATTTTAAACTTAAAGTATTAAATTAATCAATTTCAAAGTTCAGCTACCTAATTATATTTTGCCAAGTTTAGATACTATTCACGACATTTAGCCTATTATAAATTTTCGATCACATAGTATTATACATATGTTTGAAAATTTATGAACTTTCGACAAACGTTTTTAATTATTCCAATAACACTTACAAAATTATAATATTATTTTTTCATCAAAAAATGTTTTAATTGCCAAAAATGCTATTAATAGTTCCATTAATGATGAACGACTATCATATAATATTTTATTCTTTTAAGGGTAAATGTCTTATTTGGTACCAAAACTTTGACCAAAAGATCAATTAGGTACCTAAACTTTTAATTTGTTTAATTTCATACCCAGATGAACTTTTTGTGTCATAAATACTACCTCACTCTTTTACTGTCTCTTGAAAAAAAATGACATGTGTCAGACAATGATTGGGTAAGGTAGTGTTTAGGGCATGAAAAGTTTTTTTGGTATATGAAATTGAACAAATTAAAAGTTTAGGTGCCTAATTGATTTTTTGATCAAAGTTCAAGTACCAAATTGGGCATTAACCCTTTTTTTTAATGATGATGAAGTATTTTGAATATTATCAATTTCTCAACATTTATGTATTTAAAATATAAGTCATAAATTATGCTTAAGTTCTACTTTTGAAAAAAAAAGGAAATATGTTAAAAAAGATTAGCGTATGATAGTTAGATAAAAATCCAATTTTTTTTTCCAGAAATGCAATATTCCAAAGTAACGCAACATTGCTATAATTTTTGGAATTATGAAAATGTTATTAAAAAATGGTAAAAATCATATTTAAAATTTATTATGAGCCAAAAACTAATATAGATATATATATATATATATGTATATATATTCAACAAAGTAAACACTACATTTAAACAAATATCCTAGCACAAACAAAAATTGAAAAATTCAAACATAAGTCGCTAACGCATACATATATCATAAACATACAAATTACAATTTATATGACAAAAAAGTTATAAAAAAAGGAAAATATCAAATTTAATAGTTGAATTTTGATGAAAATTCAATTTGATATCTGAATTTTGTAATAGCTAGTTAATATCAATTAAATTTTTCATGATTATTTTTATTATCTTTCTAGTTAGCACTGTTTACTTTGTCTACTAAACGTAGAAAAAAGCAACTAATTTATGCTAGACGACCATATAAAATATAGTAAAAATTCAATGGTTATATTAGTAAATAAAGTGAATAGTATTAAGAAGATAATGAAAATAGCCATAAAATGTTTATTACGTGTTAAGTTGATAATTTAAAATTTTGTAACCAAATTTGACATTTACCAAACAACAAAAAATAAATAGAAATAAAAAAAAAAAAAGATAAAAACTGAAGTAGGGTTTTTGCATATCAATGGACGTTACGAAGATTTCAAGGTTTAGCTGGTGCTTCCTGTGTTTTCGTTTTTTTCCCCTCTTCGTCAGCTCCTGAGAAGCAAAGTTTTGTCATTTAGCTCTTAACATTTGACACCTGCACTATCGAGTGGTGATATTTTACTGCTCAGTTAGATCGCGGAAGACTATCGGACTGAAAACGAAAAGGGCAATTTTTTTTTTAAAGCCACCAGGGTTCTTGATCCAGAGATAAACAAATGTGCAGAAGAAAATCTATTTTGGAGTTGGGGATAGACATGGGTATGGGCTGGGTTTAACCGCAGATCCGGTTTGAATTGTTATCGATGGGTCATGGCTCATGATTAGTCCATCTGTATGGATCATGACCCATTGGCTTCGGTTCAAGATCTCGATCTATCGACGTGGCGAGTAGGGTGAATCAAAATAAAAAATATAAAATATAAAAAATACAAAAAAAAAAGAATAAATATTTAAACTCACTTTAATATGAATAGGTAGTATTTATTATAAAATTGTATTTTTTTCTTCATTTGTTCAAATATACTTTTTAGTCCAAGTGTGTGCACTCTAGAGCAACTTTCCTATTCAAGTGTGCTTTCTTTAATAAATTTTGCTTATTTTACACAAGTTTGTAATTTAAAATTCTTCATATGTCGATTGTATGCTGATTTAATTATGTGTTTTTTTTATCAATTTAATTAAAAAATTTATGAATTTTTTTAAAATCATTCACGGATCAAAGGGCCATGAATCGGCCTTGATCCATCGGTTTGAATCGGTCCAACCCTTCGTGACCAATGGTCATTTCGTTTCAACCTTGACCTCACTGTGGCATGGCGGTTCCAGAATGGTTCAACCCGGCGCTGATCACTAGTAAGGGTTGTGGTCGGTGGATGAATGGTAGCTGGGGGGGGGGGGGGGGGGGGGGGGGGGGGCAGGCGCGGTGCGGTGCAGTGGGGAGTGGTGGTTGTGATGGAGGAATCATACCTAAAATCTTTATCCTTCTATCGTTGATCTCCCATAAAAAACTTTCTAGCATTAATATATTCCAACATTTTTGTAGTATGAGTTTTGAAAAAATAAAGCCTCCTTAACACATGAAATGGCGTATTTTATTATTACCCCCTTTAAATGAATTGGCATATTGTTAAAACAACATTATTTGCCGAGATTTATTATTCTGAATGGCAATATGTCGTTATTGTTGTTATCTCTCGATTGTCCAATGGAATAAAATGGATCTTTACTCCCGTGGATCATGCAAGGTTATTTGTTCTAGAATTTGTTAAAATTAGCACATTCAAATGCTGTCACATATGAATAATTGTTAGAATTATTAAAAGAAAGATGGTGTAATAATGATGTCACATGATTTCTTTAAGAATTTAAATAATCTCAGCCATTACTTTGTAATTTTAGAAAATTATAAAGAAAGTAATTAAGATTTTAGAGATCCAAATCCATGTGCCCTGCATCCAAGTAAAATGCCAAAGTAACCCTTCAAATCCATTGATTTTATTTAAGGGTTTGTTTGGATTGTCTGATTTTTATTTATATTTGTATTTGCATTTTATTTGTATCTGACCTATTTATGAATAAAATATCTTTTTTCATTTGTATCTATTTTTGATATAAAGTCTATTTGAAAAAACAATCTAAAAACAACAAACCAAATATTTTATTATTGAGAAAAAGCTTGAAATAATCCAATAATATATCATTTTCAAAGAAAGCGACGGTTGAGCGGAATTTACGTTTAAATAATTCAAATTTCAGGGAATAATGCTAATTTCACTGTCACATTATTCGTAAGTGGCAAATACACCACAAAACGTAGTTGTACCTCTTGGAACTTCTTTAAATATGCATTTACCTTTATCATTCAAAACCCTTAAAAATCGTTGTTAAAGGTCGTTAAAATATAGCAGTTGTTTGGAAACCTAAGAAGGTCAGAAAGATGACTTTAGAAAGGTAGAGTTACAAAAGTTTTAAGAAGTATTAGCATCTAAAAAGTAAATTAACCGAGGATTCAAGTTATAATTTTTCCTCAAACACACACATAAAATAATATTAATACCACGTGAACCAAGGGTTTTGATATATATCTCATAAATGAGGGAAACATTGCCAAAAAGACTTACCACCTAAATTTTAAATAAATAAATATATATTTAGTTTTACATCCAAAATTTAAAGTTACTAGATATCATCATACCTAATCAAAATTAGGATATGTTTGCTAGGTCATTTTTTTGAAGATGACATGTGTAATAAATTTGACCAGTTAAAATTAGATTAGATGAATTTACTAATTTTAAACTTTATGCATTAAAAAAAGAAACACATCACACATATAATATATATATATATATATATATATATAGGTTACAATAATATACTAATTACTTCATGTGAATTATAATGTCTTTGTTTCACTGGAACTTTTCCGCTAATGTATGATAGTGGGTAAAAGTAGCCAATAGATATTAAGTGGCTTTTTTTTTTTTTTTTTTTTTTACTTTCAGTCATTTAGCTTAAAAGTTTTTAATCATTATTCACCATTTGATCTTCCAAGTTATAAAATTAATAGATAGATAGTCCTAGATTGCTAAATTATCTATGTTTGGTAATATTTTCTATTAAGAATATAATTAGAAATACAATATTATAACCATTCTACATACGATGTTACATACGGTCTCATTTTCTTATATATATATATATATATATCTCACTTTAGCATATCAAAGTAATACAAATTTTCATTTTCTCTCCGACTCATGCAAGTGGGCATAATAAATATGAAATATGACATTTTTTTTCCTTTGGTTTTTCCATTGGATATGACAGTCATTAGATTATATTGCATGAATTCTCAAAACCCTAATTATTAATGTTTTTATCATTACAATGTACGACCACTAATCTCATATGTCTCAAAACCACCAGATAAGATTCCTTTCTTTTTCAATTATTGTCTGCTTGGTCTTATATGATGTCAAGAGTAGCAATGACTGAAGGAAAGCATGCACACTTCAAAGATGACTGGATTAAATATCATAAAAGAAAAGAAATAGGTTGTTCCTAATGCAAGACAAAGACAAAAACAACATTGATGGGATGAAAATTTGTGTGGCGCAGCTTTGCCTCAACATGAAATGGAGCATTGGCCACGTCGCACCCCCAAACGGGAAATTCTTAGGTACTATGGTACCTCATGTCCAAGCTCCTGGACTCGATATATTATTCCTAAAAATTGATGAAATGCCCAAAAGACATCTATAATTCAAAAATTACCATTCATCTAGAATTTCATTTATCGAAATATTACCTATTTTAATATAATTCTGCATGATTTCATTCTTACTATCAGTAGTTTCTCAATATGTTAGCATCGTTGAAATTCTCTTAACTAATCACGTTTAATTTTAAAGTTTTGATAAATTTTAAATTATTATACCATAAGACATATTAATAATTAAAGTTTTGTATCTTATATGCGAAGGATATAACAGCAACACCACACCCAATTCGCCTGATGGACGTTTAAAATTTTCTTATTTTAGTCTCATCGAGTTGTTACATCAGTGGCTATACCATTAGACGAGTGTCGTCATTTTAATATTTTTTTAAGGAGTATTATCGAGATTAATCTTGTAGGTAAGCTGCTATGCGGAATCTCAACATTAGCCGTTAAAATGGTGATCCTACGTAGGACTGGAATATATAAAATTATGAGGTAACATCTTTTTTTGTAATTGAAATTTGATGAACATAACTTTAAAAAGTTTAATTTTATACTCAATTAAATTTTTTGTGCCCTTAAACCCAATCCCCTCTTTTATTGTCTTTTGAAGTAATGTATATGTGTCAGGTAATGATTGATAGAGTAGTATTTAGAGGTATGAAAAGTTTAATTAGATATAAAATTAGATCTTTTAAAGTTTAAGATCTAATAGATTTTTGGTCAAAGTTCAGATAATAAATTTGAGATATTTTCTAAAATTATTAAAATTACATATAAATAATAATATTTTAGACTCATAGACAGTTATATAACTAAATTAACATTTTATCAAGATTCTATACCTAATAATTTTTTTATTTACAAAAACTTATAAATTTGTAAACTTCTAAAATTATACAAGTTATGAGCTAATCGGATAACAAGAGGAAAGTTTTCAGATTCAAGATTGCATTTATACTTCTAGGAGCACATGTTGATTTTTTCGATTTCAATCATCTTGTAAAATCTCCAATTTTACTATTTTAATTAAAAAAAGGGTCTCCTTGCTTAGATAGTTTTATTCTAAAATCAATTGACGAAACTTAGCATATAGCTGAAGGTAAGCAATGGATAGCCGGCGGAGTTTACCAAATTTTTATTAATGCTTAATTCTTTTCTCGCAGGCATAATGGGTGTCCATGTTAGTTGTTAAATTAAACTTGTTATTGTTAATGAATTATGGCTTAATCGTTTTTTCTTAATCTTTCGTATTAAAGGTCATAGATTCAAATTCCCTTCACTCCTAATTGTAATTAGGAAAAAAAAAAGAAAAGAAACCTAAACTCATTATTCTTATAATGTTCCGTGTTTTCAATTTTTCATATCCTGACATTATATGTCGTGAATTTCATTCAATAAGAATCACGTAATTTTTGCCATTTTGGGAAAACATGAAATAAATGAAGACACAGACAATGACATCCAACGAGATAAAGAGTGTATTAACCCGATTTCTCCACATTTTTCTTATTTGATAAGGAAGGGCAAATATTAGGAGAAACGTATATTTGAAAATAACTTCAAATTATAATAGGCTTGCGGAGAACGGTAAAAAATTATGTAACAAATTATTTTTTTTCAAATTATTTGTTTAATTCTACTCGCAGCACGCTTACAAATCCTGCTCGAATCAAAATCCTGCAATAATCATCTGATTTCAGAAATTTTATGTTCATCACTTTATATTGAAACCTTGAATAATATATATATGTGTGTGTGTATATATACACACGTGTATATTTGTCGCTTGCTCGCAGCTCGCGCGTCCATGGCACTACAACATTGCCAGATAAGTCAATAGATGAATTTTGTAATATTCTTTCATCATCATCAAGATCATTCATCATTTAAATAAAGATGGAAGAAAAGAAAATGAGAAGAAAATTAAATTCCATAAACGTAGAAGTGTATTTTTATTTGTCAATAATTTTATAGTATAGTATTATTATTTTTTAAATCATAAGGTGAGGTATCGGATTCGATTTTTCATTTCTAGTCGTAAAGGCCAAAGCAACGGCGTTAAAAAAAAAAAGAAAAAGACAAAAAGGAGTGTGTTTTTGTTTTAGGATAAAGTAATTTTATCCGATTTTCCTTCTGATGAACAGATATTATGAGCCAAAGAAAAAACTTTTCTATGGCTATCCTTTACCTTCCTTTCTTTTCTTTTCTTTCTTTTTTATTTTTTTTTTTTTCTTTTTTTTTCTCAAAGCAAACTTTTTCGTGAAATTCCTCTCATCTCTTCACCATTTCTTCCCTCGATCCAAACACGGAGTACAAGATAAAATTTCATTATTTCTATACGACTCAAATTTATTTGTTCGGCCATTCGCTAAGTAGTAAAATTTAATTTCACTTTTTCTTAATTTTCAGGCCATGAAAAGGCTAGAAGTAGTTTGGACCTCTCTGGCCGTTGGAAATTATGGTCCGATATGTGATTTTTCATTAACTGTTGTGACTTTTTATAATAACATATCTTGATGGGAAGACGATTTTAATGGTTCTTCTACTGGTTATATATAAAAGGAATATTTTTAAAGTACAGATACTATAAGAAAACTTAAAAGATAGAGATTATATAATGAAAATATGTGAAAAAAGTTTTATTTCTATAAATTCAATCACGAATGATTGTTTTTATGATAAAATTTATATTTAAAGATAAAATTTTTATTTTTAAACCTTTTCTTGCAGTAAGATCAATTATTTTTATTATTACAAAATCCATCATTAGAATTAAGAGTAAAGGATAAATCATATTCTCGGATGTAGCAGTGATAAGAGTTTGAAAAGACAATGTATATTCACTCTTTGGTATCTAAGAAATGGTTTTATTATGAATAGATAAAAATATGTATCTTATTCTTAAATTTGTATTGTGAAAATTATTTAAATAATTATGTTATACAATTTGTGTCATGTACTTACAGTAGGGTCTACACGGCAAGGAGTCCATAGCTTTTGCCGATAGGTTTCTGTGATGGCCCGATGGGTACACATTTCGATTCATGTGATTCAAGGGACACAAAATTTGATGACATTATACGGTTTGAAATCTTTCTGGTACTTTCTTCTATACGACGCGTGTTATATAAATATCTATATATATATATAGATATATGGATAAATATTAAATTTGCGACACACATTTTGTAAAATGAAATTAGTTTGATACCTAAGTTCAAGTCTAATAAAATTTTTTAAAACTATTTTTACTTTCTTCCAGCACTATTGGCTTTGTTAATTGAATTGGATGAAGCTGTATATCATTGATTTTTTATTAGTTCTTCTAACATTATCTATCATTAATACACTATTTTTTTCAAGTTATAAAACAAACCAAATGGTGTTAATGGTGATAGTAAGATAGTAAAAACTATCACGAAAAGTTTAATTACGTATTAAATTGATTATTTTAAAATTTAAATAAAAATTTAGATAACAAATTTGGTATTTTCCCTCCATATATAGGAGTAAAATTTGGATGTCAATGTGTACATACTTATTTATATTTTTTTCCTTACAATGGGAGAAAGGGGATTTGATCCTGCTCCTTCTCATCATAAGACAAATATGATACTTATTGCCATACTTAAATTTTAATTTTACTATAACTTCATGCATTTCTTTTAATTGTAAGACAATAATTGAACTAAAATTATTCCTTAGGAAGTCCCTTAAACTATATTATAATAAATTACTTTTAATAAGTTCAAAAATAATATACATGACCATTTGCAATAAAAATGACATTGCATTTTCTATTTGAGCAATGCTATGCCTGTTCCTAAATAATTTGAATAATTTCAAACTTTGTTGCATGTTGTGTATCATCCTAAATTATTGATGAAGCGTAGAAGAAAAAACCGAACTATCACTATTTATGGTACTTAACAATGGTCTAGGTATTCAATTAACAGCTTATGTACCTTCGAAAATTACAAGAGTTGAAATCACACTAATAGCCTATTGGATTTGGGTTATGAAAGAGTTATTGCTGTATTTCTTTGCATTTTAAGCACATGAAAATGATTCTATAAAACATCCTTGTTACTGAAAATGATGATCTATTTATTGGTGAAATTGCATTTATTTTTTCAAAAATTATCTTGTTGAAATTAACATATTGCAATCATATCCTCTTATAACAAACAGATGCACAGGGGTGTGCACATATGTGTATATGTGTATGTTTGCGTGCTTTCTTGCATGTGTGTTTTGTGTTATTTAGGCTATATATGATTTTATCATAATCCTTGTATTTAACTTATATCTAGCATATAATTAGATTCACATTAAACCTTTTAATTTATAATTCCTTATGAATTAATTTCTTATAATATTAGGTTTTGTTATGTCTATAAATGGATAAAGCATCTAGCCAATTTATGAATTATAAATAGATGATTGAATAAAATTTTATCATCTCTCTAAAACTAATGCAATGCCTTTATTTCTTTTCTTTTTTTTTTCTCGGTATTGTTGGGGTCAAGTCATCCTAAATCATAGTGCAATGAGACACTTCATAAACTGTTATTGCCGTGAGGGCATAAGCTAAAATTTGTAGTGTGAGGATACTGGATATATGCTTTTTTTTTTCCATTTTTTTCGTTATATATCAAATTTGGAATTATAGCTATTACCTCCTTTTATCCTACAATAAATTTGGTATTAGGGTTATCATCTCCTTTAGGCCTACATCAGATTTGGTATTAGAATAAGAAATAGAAGCAGATGTCACATTGGAAAAGCTTAAGTGAAAAATTGATGCATAGTCTATAGCAACAAACTTCTTTTCAAGTTGACATTATGCACCCCAAAGCTCTCTTTAGACAAGTGTTTATCTTCCTTAATCTTTCAAACTAAGTTATTTGATCTCCTAGGCTTACTCAAGTCATTAGACTGTCGTAAGTTAGAATCAAATTCCTATTAATTCCCTAAAGTTGTTGAAGATTTGATCTCAAATTAATACTGTCCTTATTAGTGATTGTGTCCTAGGCCAATTACTAGATATTGTCATTATATATATTATTGACACAAGGCATTTCTATTATACTGTTTGCATGTTTACTGTATAATGGAATCGATAAATAATTTAATTATTCTAAATGTCCCTAGATGCTCATTATTGTGGGAATGGTAATGAATTAAATCTTGTATGAGTTTTTTGTTTGATAGTCATGAGAAGTCTATTTGTATGGGAATACAAATCGAACTCACAAGCACATATTAAAAAACTATGTACTGGATTATCCTGCTATGAGATCACTACATAGATCAGTGTCATAAGTGATTCTTATAATAACGATATCAGCATATCCTTTGACCTGAAATCACCATAAGTTTTAATATGAGGAACATTATGATTCAACTCAATCAAATGTTGTCTTTAATCAGATAATTATAAAGATTATGATTAGGTATAGTATGAATCATGTAGAGGAAGTTGAGTGATTAAGATAAGACTTGTCCCTCTCGTTATGAGAGGATATTTCTAGGCCCATCGATAAGTGAAACTGAGAGATGCATAGCTATGCTCAAATGAATTGATAGTGTGATCAATTTCATTTGTTTTATTAGTTCATTTAGAGATTGAGAAATGATAAGATTGAACGATATAAGGGTGATACTATCCATGCCTTATGTTCAATTTAGATATCATGTGATAAAAGGACAATAACATAAGTTATGGATCAAGTAATAATTGGATCACCGATCTTCACTTAATTTGGGTAAACATAATGTCTTCCTAGAGGCTGCTTATGTTCTGTTAACTAAAATGGTTTTAGGTTAATAGCCAACATTAAGTGAACCTATAGAGTCACACACAAAAGAAAGAATAAGAAAAAAAATGATCATGGACTAAATTTAAATAATTCCAATGGGAATAATAAATTTATTTATATTAATCTTAATTTGTTAAGAATAATAAATCGATAAAATTTGTTAAGAACAATAATAATTCCTAGTTGGACTAGGAATTCTTATGTTAATAAATTAATTTATAATTAATTTATGCCCAAAAGATTAGGGGCACTAATGTCATTATTCATATTAATATTAGTAAAAAAGACACAAGAGGTTTCTTTTAGGGTTAATGACATAAGCTATTGACATTAGACTAACAGGGAAAATCTATGAACCTTAAAAGAGAGAAACACTACAATCGTGAGTAAAAATTTTCGGATCAGATTTAGAAGTGTTCTATATAACACTAGCACGCGAAGGATCATTTTGAAGGTGTTCTCATTCATGTGGATACTGTAGAGGGTGCTTGTGAGATCGCAATGCCTATAGATTCAATCTGTCAATCAATATCAAAAATCGAATTAAGGTATAATGGAATTCGATTTAATCCCTCTTTGTTTTAATTTAATTGAATCACATGGATCTATTTTTGGAAATTTATTTTTTAAAATTTTTGTTGCAAGATCCAGATGTTGGATCTCTAAATTCCTAACAGTCTGTGTCGATTCTTTATGTTCTTCTAGAATATAAGGAGACAGACTTAACACATTGAAGGTTAAAGAAACAATACAATCTTCTTGAGAACTTTAAATGGTCCATTTACTTGGGTAGAAGCTTCATCTGCCTTTGGCCTAGAAACCCTTCTTCCTTAATTGAATCTAAACCATGTCCCTAGGCGGGAATCATTTACACTTTTAGTCCTTGTTTTTGTACTAATACTGCTTAGCAACTATCATCTTGAGTTGATCGACAACCTTTTAGTGTAGTTTTATAATCTTTTTATAAGACTTTCCCTTTTAGTAGTCTATATGAGTAGCAAATCTAAAGGAATGATAGAGTTGTATACATCTTTAAATAGAAATTTACTAGTGGAATTATGAGTAAACCTATCATAAGCAGATTTTACAACTGGAAGACATAAGTCCTAATAAACAAGATTCTTGTCAACAGTAGTATTAAGCAAGAAAGCTAAAGTATGATAGACAAATTCTATTAGTCCATTAGTTTGTAGGTGACAAGTGCGCTAAATACGAGCTTAATTCTCACTATTTTCATTGTGTCAAAAAAAAAAAAAAAATCAAAAGCTTGATGTCTTTGTTAGAAATAATTTTGTGGAGAACTCTACGTAGCCATACGATCTCCTATATAGTAAGGTTAGTAGATAATAATGCACTATTTGACCTATTACTTGGAATAAAAGTGTGTTATTTTGTAGAACGAAAAATTCATATTAATGTCTAGGTAAGCCTAGAACAAAAAGTTCATATTGATGTCAAGAGCAAAAAATTTACACTAATATTTACCCAAGGTTGAGATAGTATAGGTAGTGGCATTCAAATTCCAAAAGCTTCCCTCTAACTTTTAGCCTTCTTACATACTAGACACTTCTCTACTATCATATGCACAACCTTTGTCATTGCTAGCCCAAAAAAAAAAAAAAAGAAAAGAAAAGAAAAAGAGTGCTCCTTAAGCAATGCATAAGTCTTCTTTTCCATAAAATGACCTCATAAGCCTCTAGATTAAGCTCCTTGATAAGCGATTCCCTCTTAGAACTTGATGGTATGTGTGGCTTTTTCCTCTTCTAAATAGATAGCTTTTACCATATAATAGCCTTCCACAACTACTACTCTAGAAGTATAGCAGCCATAATTGGACATAAGTAATCAATAGCAAGCTGTCCCACCAACAAGCTAAATTTTGGCATCTTAAGCCATAAAGTAGTAACCAAAGTATATTTTTGTGACAATTGCACTAGCATTAACATTTGCATTCCCTTAATTGTACTAATAATATAGATAAAACTTTCAAGAAATACAACCAATTGCTTAGTTCTAGGATAACTTCCACAACCCCTTCAAGTTTTTGAATGAGTCTTGATTTGCTATATTCACTACTTATTTAATTTGGTCACATCGAGTGTATTAGCTGATATTACTAATACGAAAGATGGATGCCACTAAAATAATGCTTATGAGTATAATTACAATCATCAATACAAGAAAAACAACAAACCAAGAGTTATGAGTATAATTACCCAATCGTAGAAATGGGCACATCTCTTCTACAGTCAAATTGTCCTATATGGGGATGGATATTCTCCTAAGATAATAAAATTGAACTAACTGACGAGTAGAATAGATCCCACATAAAGGATGAAAAGAAAATAAAAAACATAAACAACAAATACATAAAAAAAATCTGCTTATTCTAAAAAGCTATCGATAAAATAATATTTGCTTGATATCCAGCTTTTCAAATTGTTTGGATTATTAATAATGATGAAAATAATAGAATACAACGCAGATCTGGTGTTAGAGGTGGTAGATCTATGACTCTTCATATTGGTAGTAATGAATATGTGGAATTAATGCGGTAAACAGTGAAAAGAGTGTTTGGCTAGCTTTTTTCAATAGATATAGATATTTTTTAAAACTTTTTTTTAACAAATTGTTTATCAAGAAATAGATGCAGATAAAAAAAGTTGGCATTTCTCATAAAAAGATCAAATAAAAATAAAATATAAATATAAATAAGATATATTTATACATATTATTTTGATACAGATACAAATACATATGCAAATCAGACTACCAATATATATCCTTAGAAGAAAGGGGCAGCCACCGTCGCCTTTCTACACTGGGGTTCGTGAAAAACCTTAGTATGAAATGATAACTTCAATGAAATCATTCTGGAAAAAGTGTAACAAAAACAACAAATTCATTTAATGCTTGTAACAAAATTGGCATACTTGTATTTAATTTCATTTATAAATTGATCGTGCTAAAATTAGATAGGTCATGGTTACCTTTTTCATTTTTTTAACTCTTTTTTCATATTTATCCAAATATGAGGACAATTTATACTCATGATTAGTATCATCAGCGTCTCCCTTTGTGGTAAGAACGAAAACAGTTGGTTTGATCATTGAGTAATCTTTCAGTGGTAAATTTGAAATGGTCCTTTAAACATACTGCTACAATACTTAATTAAAAGGTAAAACTACATATTTTCCAACATTATTCTTAAAATGCTTTAAATTGAAATAAGTATACAAAAAGTCATAAACTTGTTTATCTAGCTTTTTTAATAAATATCTCAAGCAGCTCTTAAACACTTTTCATATCATACATTATCTTCTTTTTCTTTTCCTTTTTTTCTTGGCTAAATATTGTAAATTGTCTTTATTTTAACAAGAAACAAAGCATTTTCAAGGGAACTACCGGTTTCTCTCACTCTTCCTTACTAAAATTGACAAAAATTTATTGCTAATTGCTACTATGCAAATTTTATAGGTCAGGCATACTACGACTCTTGACAAAATATTTGCTATGAATTGGCACTGGTTTTACCATTCAAGAATTGGATAGAAGTTAGAACCAAGAACTTCCATTCTACAAATTGAAAATATCTGTTCTCTGATCAAAATCATAAATATTTTAATGGGTTGATGGCAAAAAAAAAAAAAAAAAAAAAAACCATTTAACTAATTATATAAATTAATATAAAAGTATTTTAATGATTTGATTACAATAAATATAGATTTGAGCTGTTTAATAAGTTAGATGATGGATTTTATAAAAATAAATAAATAAATGTAAAATCATGGAATTTTCCTAAAATTATAACTGCTTTTAGTGCCTTATACTTTAATCCTTTAACGTTTATGCTTGCGCACTTATTCCCCGCCTTTTAAAAGGTGACTTTTATCTCTTTTTAGGAGTTTCTGGCGATGGCTCGGAAAGGAAATTCCACTTTTATGGAAATTTTACGAGATTCACGCATTAAAGCACAAACATGAAGTTAAGATATCAAAATTTAACCTATCCTATTTTCTATGTAGAATCAGAAATCGGGATGGTTTTATTGGGTTGTATAAATTTGAGAATATTCATGACGAGAAAAAAAAAAAAAAAGAAGGGTGAGTGAATAATCTTATTACCTCTATATAACATTTTATTCAATTAGATAGATTTATAACGAGTATAAAAAGGTCGCATATGTTTGATATGACTTTTCAAAACTTATATCCACATGGTGGGGTATGGTATGGTAACAATATTTCTATACTTCATAACTGTCTTGGAACTTGTATTATAAGTAGGCATGGCATGCTAAATGGGTCGTATCATACTGTCTACGTGTCAAATTTTGTATGTTTTGTTTGTCGCGTGCTTTTATGTGTCTGGTTCATTCGTGCTTGCGTGTTATGCTTTGAATGCTTTTTTTTTGTTGCATGCTGTGCCGGTCCATTTATTTACTTTCTGTGTTGCGTGCTGGTTTACATATCATCAATTGGATCCAATTTCACACGATTTTTTCGATTTTTTATCATTTAATACTTGTGGTTTTTTTTTCCGATGGTTTTTGAAATTTTAATTAAACTAATTATTCAAATTAGTTACAAATAAATTATTGATCGTAACATTTAACATAAATAAAATTTAGACAATTACTAAAGTAATATTTTTAACTCTATAATAAATAATAATGTGCATTACATTATTATTTACATTAATAGTTAAAAAATAATTAATTTAATTTTAAAAAATAGTGCAAATGTGATAATTGACCACCTTGTTGATTGCTTTGATCATTAGCATTGCTCGGGGGTTGATAGTGATATAATGGTTGTGGCCTTTGTGGGGGTGGTGGTGGAGGATGCACCACTTGATAATCTACCTTTGTGGGAGTTATGGTCTTTGTCCGCCTTGATCATCAGCATCGCTCAGGGGCTGATGGTGATACAATGGTTGTGGCTCTTGTGGAGGTGGTGGTAGAGGATGCACCACTCGATAACCTGCCCTTGTGGGGGTTACGACCCTTGTCTGTCTTGAAATTAATACATTAATAGTAATACAATTGAAATCATTTTTAAAAAATAAAATACACTAAATATATCATATTTTTTAAGAAGAAAAATATATTTAATTAAAATAACAAAAATGATTTATTTGAATACAATTTAAAGTAAAATCACTATTTCATATTATTATTAAAAAAGGCATATGAATTAATTAACATTATAATATTATTTGATAATTTCATTTTCTTTTATTTCCTAAAAATATTGAAGTTAATATATTAATTGTAATACAATTGAAATTATTTTAAACTTGAAAGACCTGTTATCCCCCTATAATTAAAATAGGTGATAACAATTTCCCAACCACATATAACCTGTAGAATTATATGTAAGGTTGTTCAAAATGAAGTGTTTGAGTAATTGTTTGCCTAATTCTATAAGGATCAACATATATCAAATCATAGGTTTTTAAGGCTCTAGCAAAACATAACTTCACTATTAATATATATGTACATAAATATATTACAACCAAATGCTTCATAAGCCTTAACAAAATCACAAAACATAACGCAAATTAAAACTTAAATTACATCAACAACAAAAGAGTTCACATCTAGTCTATTACAAAGACAGGGTTCCATCAAGTCCATAGTTATCTCTAATCCTCCAAGTCATCAAGAAGATCTTCAAAGTCGGTTTCATGTTCCATACTTGCATAAAACTCATCGGAGTCATCTCCTAAAATGGTTAAAATATGAGCCAAAGGCCCTGTACATAAGTAACGAATACAAATGCAAAGTGAGTGACACGTTCTTAAGCTAAATGCAAAATATAACAACTAATTATTTATTATTCAATCTTTAATTAGCCATACAACAATGGAGTATTCAAACACCGAACAATAGGGATCTCGTGGGAACCTGAGTAAGCTCGAATACTCATACCATCCTAGATAAATTTACCATAACGACTAAGTAATCTCATTTAGGGTTTCTAGCCGTTACACAACTCTACTTAGACTCAGTCCATAACATGAATCTAGTTCACCGTTCCCATAAACGTTAAACTAAACCATGGTACTTCCCTCCAAGTTTAAGCAAATGTTACACTGATACCAAATTCCCCATCGATTACCCGCTGAACCACTTATGAAAGTCAAATCAGAATGACAAGGGTGGTCTAAGTACCTAAACTACCATGCTCCCAATTTGAGCAGTGTGCCGCTCTCTGAACCAAATTCAACGGCGTAATAGAAAATTCAACAAACAATTATTAAGTCTTTCTCAATATAGAGTAGCTTTAAAGTAATGTCTATCTTAGCAAGGAAACAAGCAAGTTACTGCGTATTTGTACTAGCTCGGGAATTGATGGGGGTGGCCGAGCGGGGATCAATCACTGTTCAAAGAGATTATCACAATATCACACTTAGTTCAAGCTCAATATCAACTAATCTCATACTTAACCATTCAAAGAAATTCAAATAAGTTATCACAAGATCTTAAAACAAGCAAAGGAAATCATATATACAATATAATTATTTTAGCTAACACTCATAGAAAATCAATAATTTGTTAAATCTATAAATATACTTAAATCATGCTTAATTATATCACTCAATCATCATTAAATATCAAATATCATTAATCTATCCAATCATCATTAAATATCAAATATTATTAATCTATCTCATTTTAGTTCAAAAAGATCCATTTGCCAAAGTAAATGCACATAAAACAAACAAAAATAAGTTTTTAACTTTGCTTAGAAAATGTAATAGTTGGAAAGAATTGACATTTAAGCATTGATAATTTTAGAATTTGGAAAAACTCAAAACATTAAAGTTGTATATCTCTTTTTAATCTTTCCAACGCAACTTGAATCACTTCAATCGGAGATCGGATGAAAAAGTTACGACCAAAATATGAAAACACGTCAAGCTGCAGGGGAGATTGCACGCCTCTTGGTCGCCCGGGATTTTTGAAAAACACCCCATCAGAGCGTATCACACCCATTTGGTCGCCTGTGACATGTGAAAAAGTGACGATCAGCTTAAATCATTCCCCCTCGCTCGCCCATAACTTATCTCCTATTGCTAGACACAAATTTCTTTTGTTTTTCATGTAAAGTTTACACTTCCAAAACTTCTTTAAAATCATCCCATGTTTTTCCTAAGCTTGTTATATGATCAATACATTATTTAACTCACATAAACTCTACTCAAAACATTAAACACTTCACCCTCATCATTATTCGCAAATCACACTTTAAACCCCAAGTCCACAAACCTAGCATTTAGTCATCAACCATTTGCATTTCTCAACACTTCTAATCCCACATACTACATATGTAACTTACTTCACTAGTCCCCATAACACTTCTTATACTATCAATACAATATAAAAATCATCAAACACAAGTTTAAGCTCAAACCTAGTGTCAATAAACTACATACATTTATATATTCAAGATAGGAAAAACATACTTACCAATCAAACTTTGTACTCTTGATTTTGTAGTCCTAAAGCAAGCTTTTGATGGTTGAATTTATAAGAGATGAATGACTTAATAGCATAGGGCCATGAGGAAGCTTTTGGGAGTGTAAAAATGGAGTTTAGACGCCTTTGAGTGGGTGTTTGTGTTGTCTGAAAAATTTGGACGAATTTTGCACTTTTATAGGTTGATGTTATTCTTTTGTTTGACTTTTATGGCTGCCACTAATAAGGCATTTAATAGGCTTAACTTGTTTTAATTAATGGGCTTGATTTGGTTAATTAAAGGTTGGTTTATAGGCTTTATTTGTGACTAAAATTATGAAATTTTGAGAATTATGTACATGCTTTATCTAATATATTGTAAGCATATTTAATACATTCTAATGAAATTAAAATTTTATGAACTCAATATACAATTAATTCTAATACATTTAAATATTTTTAGCACAACCACACAACATATAATTCGTCATAAATAATAATCACATTCAACACATATCAAAAGCATGTATAATTTCAACAACACACATAAATGTGAATTAGGAATTTATGGCTATTTCATAAACAGTTAAAAATACTAAGTATATATTTTTTAAGAAAACAAATTTATTTAATTAAAATAATAAAAATAATTTATTTAAATACAATTGAAAGTAAATTAAAAAAAATAAATCACTAATTTTATATTATTATTTAAAAAAAGCATATAAATCAATTACTATTACAATATTATTTTACAATTTCATTTTCTTTTATTTCCTAAACAAGTAAATAATATTGAAATTAATATGTTAATAGTAATACAACTGAAATCATTTTAAACAAATAAAATATACTAAATATATTATATTTTTTAAGAAGACAAATATTTTATTAAAATAATAAAAATAATTTATTTAAATATAATTTAAAGTAAATTAAAAAATTAAATCACTGTTTTCATATTACAATTTAAAAAAAAAGCCCACATGTTGGTTCGCATGCCTTGTACACCGTGCATGTCGACTCACTTATTTCGCGTATCTAGCATGCTATGTGCTTGCCTATGCGTGCTCATGCTTTTGTCTTTTTTTTTTTTTTTTTTCACATGCTGTGCCAGGTCCGCAAACCTCGTGCCTGCCCATGTATGCCGCGACCCATTTACCATGCCTAATTATAAGGTATACAAAATACATGTTTGATGTTACCATGTACCCATGTCATAAAAATTATTAAGTAATAGTAATATATATATGTATATAATATTGTACTTTAACATTTTAAATTTCACTAAAATAAATAAACATATAAGTCATACCACCCCATTACCATTAACCACAAAAAAAAAAAAAAAAGAAGAAGAAAAATCTTGAAATATTTTCGACTTTATTTCTTTCACCTCTTTTCTTCTCATTTGTACGTATTATATATTCTATCTTTCTCGTCTTAATTCTAACCTTGTAGAAGGTGTTATAGGAAGTAAATTCTGTATGGACAAAATGTTAGGAAAACATTAATAGTTTTCTATTTTTTAATTTTTTTAATCTAACATTGATAGGTTCACATTGTTTAGGAAAATATGATAAAAAAATTTATAGGTTTCTCATGCAAATTTTAAGGCTACACTGGATAGATTCTAGCTTAAAAGTTATTAAAAAAAAAAAATCAAGGCCTAAAGGATGGGGTATAGGTGAGGTGATAAACTTTAGGCATGCTATATTTGCTCATCCCTAAGAAAGACTTTATCTAAATAGTAAGTCCAAAAAATTACACTAGTAGACCCAATGATAAAAAAAATAATAATGATTACGTGAAATTTTAAATTATTAAAAAAAAATATATATTATCTCCATTTAACCATCTAAATAATAAATTTTTTTTTCCATGACCCTTTTCTTTGTATAACCGTTTTAAATCATTACACTTTGTCCAATCATGCAGGGGGACCAAAACCCAAACAGCTATTCATAGCAAGCTAAGGTAAATCAAGGAACTTAGCTCAAAATTACACACTATTTGGTGCCTTACCGTTCCAATTCACAACTCCATGATTGATATGACTCACCCATAAGGGAAATATAGCACCAAATAAGTCACCACAGGGTGAGTAAAAAGACTTGCGCTATGGATTTTTGGAAGTTTTGGCACTGAAAATGACAGGCAGCCCATTCTTTCAATTCCATGGGGTGTGGTCCTTTTATAATTGATAGTTTGATACCCACCCCATCTTACTTTCTTATCCTACGCACCCTTTGGTCATATACTTTCCCTTATCCTGCGCCACTATCTTGCCTTCCTCTAGAACAAAACCAAAATAACACCACATACAAAGATTAAACTCTACTCACATTTAACATTCATTCACACACACTATCTTTTTACTCCCTATACCATTAAACCAAGGCAATAGTGCAAAGGAAAATTTTCTACCATGTCAAGTGACACAGTATGGTCTAGAGAAGATGATAAAGCTTTTGAAAATGCCATTGCCATGCATTGGGTTGAGGATTCTAAAGAGCAATGGGATAAAATTGCCACCATGGTACCCAACAAGCCTCTTGAAGAGCTAAAGCAACATTACCAAATACTAATAGAGGATATACGTGCAATAGAATCGGGTCAGATTGCAATTCCTAATTATGTAGGTGATGAAACCACATCATCTACCAAGGAATCTAATGGTGCTCCATGTAGTGGAGGTTCGGATAAGAGATCGAATTGTGGGTTTGGAAGCGGTTTCTCCGGTTTAGGCCATGACTCGGGTGGTCATGGAGGGAAAGGAAGTTCAAGGTCAGATCAAGAAAGAAGAAAAGGAATTCCATGGACTGAAGAAGAACATAGGTACTTTACAAGAATTTCCTATAACATTCTTTTAGGATGTTACTAGCAAATTGACCTTATCTTATCCTATCAACAACCCAATTACAAAATTTTTTTAAATAAATAAATGTTCTAGTATTTTTATAATTTACATAGATCTATGACATTAAAATAAGATTAGTGCAAAGTATCTTATTTAATTTAGATTATGATTTGACAAGGCTAACTCTGTTCTTTTTTCCCCCCTTTTTTCCAGGCTGTTTTTACTGGGGCTTGACAAATTTGGAAAAGGGGATTGGAGAAGCATATCAAGGAATTTTGTAATCTCAAGAACACCAACACAAGTTGCTAGTCATGCTCAAAAGTACTTCATACGCCTAAACTCAATGAATAGAGATAGAAGAAGATCCAGCATCCATGATATAACTAGTGTCAACAATGGAGATGTCTCATCACCACAAGCCCCAATCACAGGCCAGCAAGCCACCACAAATCCACCAGCTGCGGCTGCAATAGGGCCATCCTTGAAGCACAGGCCTCCGCCGCATATGCCCGGTGTAGGCATGTATGGTACACCAATGGGGCATCCAGTAGCAGCTCCAGGGCATATGGCATCGGCTGTTGGGACACCAGTTATGCTCCCACCTGGACACCACCCGCATCCTCCATATGTCGTGCCAATGGCCTATCCGATTCCGCCGCCACCGCCACCACCACCTCCACCACCAATGCATCAATAGCAACAAGTTTCGATTATACCCCCGCTGGTTCCGCATTGCAGGATGCAGAGATCAATTGTTGCTATTGCTACTGATCGTTTTCTCCCTGTACATATACTAGTGTAGAGTTACTATTTTATCACCTACCAATTGGGTAGCCAAATTATTTTGCACTTCCTCTGTTTTTCCAAGAAGTGAACCGAGTGTAGAATCATTACTGAATCGAACATGTCCTGGCATCATAAATGTGCTTCGATTTTTACTGAGATGATCGTTTGGAGGTGCATCGTCATTCTGGATGGGAGTCATCCATTGTTTTGTTGGTCTAGATTATTTATTTCTTTCTGACAATGTCAAGGACATTTGCTGTTTGATTGTGGAAAGTTATGCTGATGCATTTGGCAGAAGAAGAAATTTTTTAAAGTGACATTATGTAAGATTCCACTGTTTCAACTGCTTTATGCTCAGAAATTTAGTAATGATTTTGCTTTTTACTAGTTAGATTTTTTCAAAACTCACAACACCTTTATTTTATTACATGAAGTAAGGATGTAATGTGATAATTATTATTGAGGGATAAAATAAATCTATAATAGAAGTCTGATTTATTGATTTTGATTTTAATGAGTGAATTTTTTAAAGAAAATTGACTTTAATATCAAATTACTATTCAAAATTGTATTTGCTACTTTAACTTTGGTTGACTATCAGATTTAATATCTAGTAGTTACATTACTTATATTAATTTAATATCGAGTTCACCATCTAAATTGTTTTTTTTTTTTAATGAAGATATTTTCTAATGAATATATGGTTTTTTTTTTTACAATTATGAATTGTCACCTATGTTAAATTCATCATGCAAAATACCATTTCCACTATTTTTGTGTTTCTTAAGTAGAATATTCTCCTTAACATAATCAATTAGGACATAAGGCATTCAATAATTGGTTTTAAAAAATGGCCAAACGGTTGCAAACAAAGTTAACATATTTAGTTGACCTTGAAAATTTTAAATGAGTGCCAAAATTAATGATGTTAAATTTCTTATAATTAATTAAAAAATTAATATTATTATCTTTTTTTATTTAATAAAGTGAATGGATAATCAATTATTAGTATCTAAGTGAATTCCCTTATGCATAGAATGATAAGAGAGTTTTAATATTTATTTGTTAATCAAAATTTCTTTCTACGGAAAAGGAAAGAAAAAACAAAAAAACTCCCTATCATAATAGGTTGGTTAAAGTTTAAACTCTATTATTGGACCAATTAAGCCACCTTGTTCAGGCCGGTTAATCCCTCACCTTAGGCTAATTAATCACCTGCAAGCATTATTTTCTCATAACAAAATCATGATTCTATTTTCCATTTTTTTTTTCATAACACTGTTAATAAAGGAACTTCACATTCAACTACACATCTCTCTAGGTTGGATACAAACCAGAATCCAACCTGGACTAGCCATGGTGAGGCAGTTCAAACTTGTCTAGAGGATCCGCCAACTTTCGGGTCCCATGGACTTGGTGTGTCCTCAAGGATCTAACCTTTAAAAAAAAAAAGCCAAACAAGGAATCTATTCAAATTTTCAATGCATACATTAGTGTTACTAATTAATACTTAAAAAAAATTGAAATAAAAAGGCAATGGATTTGATTTCCATTTTTGTTTTTGGAATCTATTAAATTATACTAAAATCAAAATTTAAAAAAAAAATTGCTTGGGTCCTACTTATTGGAGCCATCTTGTTGAACGGTGATCATGGGATCCGAACTGCCCTGTCTATTACTTAGAACAATTACGGATCCTCATAGAATGGACTCAACTGATAGAGTTCTACATTCAACAGTCAAAGTTGAATTTTTGGAGTGATTTAATATTAAAGTTGCATACAGTTAATAATTTTAGTTGTTGAGCCTCACTATGATTATATTGTATTTGTATTTGGTAGACTAGTTATATATCATAGCTTCGAAGCGTAACACGCACATATATAGAGAGAGATTATGCATCCATTATATGTGTGCTTAAAAACAAGTAAATTTTAAATTAGATAGGGAAAAAAAAAGCCTTGATGAAAGGGGATAAAATACTGGACAAATAGCTTACCTCTTTTAAGGTTTGAAATTGAAGACTTTATTAATGTTAAAAAATGTACCTAATTAATAAGAGATGGTAAGACTAATGAAAAATACTAGTATGAAAGATTTATACGAAAGTTCATTACATTTTATAGTGGTGGCTCGAGCCCAGGATCGTCTGGGCTGTCAAGAGCTCTGCCAAATGCAGTCCATCAGATACAGAATTTATTTATAATCTGATTAATCATGGCCGAATATATAAGAAGACGGCAGTTCAATGTCGATGAACAAAAGGGTTAGCTCAGTTTCTACTTCTGCGAAGATCAACTTAAAAGAACAATAAAGAAAGCCATTTAAAGTTTAAAAGTCAATCTCTGAATGTAAAAATTAGATAGATGAACGTTTTATGTGTTGCTTGATTAACTAATTTATTGATAACAAGTATATAGTCATCCTGAAAAACTAAAAAGGTAATAAAGGGAAAAATTTATAAATAATTGTGTTAATCGTCTTTCGGTGATGAAATCATAGAAGGGAGGAATTTAGTTACAATTATGTTGATGCTATATATGGTTCTCAAGATGTGATGTGACATTGAGACATAGTGATAACTTGTGAAGAAGAAAGAAGGAGCTTGAATGCAAAAGTGACCCATAAAGAAGTTATATATTATCATAATCTCTAAGGTGAGAAAATGTGTTTTTCCCTTTTTTTTTTTTTGGAATTCTATTTAATCTCTTGAGTTTGTAGTCGGGTAGCATAATAGTATTTCTTTGAATCTTTGAATTTCTTAAATTGTGAAGAGGTTTGAAGTATTTATAAAGTTTGGCTATTAATAAAATTTGTTAAGTCACATAAATTATCAACTAATATATTGAATCTTCCTATCATGGATTTTTTTTTATTGGCTCCTTTTAAATCCAAGTTATAAAAAGTTTAATGGTTAAAAAGCAGCCATACTGATTTAATACATCATGTTAATTCTTTCTTAAATCATTTAAAGAATAGATTAAACTTCCTAAAACCCTATTACTTAATTGAAGAAAACAGAGCACAATAATTTATGTCATTAATGTAGCTCTATTTGAGACCTAACCACTCTTGCAAGGATGCTGCCAATTTATTATTGAAGATGGAGGTAGTCGCTGTGGGTTTGATCACCAATTATCGGTTACAATTCGGATTGTTTTGGTTCTCTTTTTGATCCTAGATAAATAACACAATCCATATTATTGACAAATCCGTTTATTAATAGTCTGTTTTCAACATTTTGACATTTCAGGCTGTGCATATTTCGACGAATTTTCGTTAGCGACTCAATTTATTTATGACAACAAAACCCTCATTTTCTGCCCTACGGGCATCCTTGACTAGCCATAAATCAAGTTTTAATTGAAGTGGACTTGTATATTCATTTGGTTAAGGATTTATTCAAATGAATAAATGGATTAATCCCAATGAGGATGAGGATGTGTAGGGTCGGCTGGTTTAACTTAAGAGTTTAATATGAATTTTGATGAGCCAATTTAATGCATAATCAACTATTTATTTGTTATAAACTACACTTAATTAGTTAAATATATATATGCATGCTTTGTGCATGTTTTTTGCAGGTTTTAGTAAAAGCAAGAACTGTTAAGGGCAAGCTATAGCAAGTGGTCGAGGATTGACAAAGCTAAGTCTAAGGCTCGATAAGCTCAAGTATGCCCAAATAGTGGCCAAGTCCTAAACAAGTTAAGTGATTGAGGCTCAACAAGTTAAGTATAATGCATAACAAGCTAAAGAAGAGAATAGACTTGTCAATAGTCGAGTTTAGGGCTCGACGTACTAAAAAGTTGAGGCTCGACTAGTACTGAACAAAGCTAAAAAAGCAAATAGTACTATCGAGGGTCACATCAAGGGCTCGATGTGATGAAGACTTAAGGCGCGACAATTCAAATTTGAGGCTCAAAAAAGCGTGCGTGTGGAGAGGCTGTTGGGGCAAAGTTGGGGCGCGATAGATTGTGGCATGATGAGTATTTGAGGCACGACAGCTTAAAGTCTGAAGCTGATGTGGCAAGAAAAGAACTGTTAGAGTGCATTTGATGTTTGGCAGTTTATAAATGTTATATCTAACAGACTGCTAAAGTTAAAAGGCCATTTATATACAAAGTTCTAGAGATTAAAAAAAAAAAACAAAGTGCCAAAATCATTTACGAGCTCATTAACTACAATCAAACAAATTCGTTTTCTTTGTTCTCTTGTACACAATATTTACAAACTATTAAGAGAGAAAATATACTCTAATGCTTAGTTAATATTAATTACTATTTCTTTTAGAGCACTTGGAGAGAGAGATGAAATATTTTATTTCTTGAGTTGTGTAATATTGCTTGTCTCGAGCCAACTTTTGAAATTAATTGAAGTGGTGGTGAAGACCTAGATATAGGCAATTTGTAGACCATGGAGAGTAAGAAGTGGGTTGAACTCTACATTAAAATATTAGCTTGATTTTCTCTATCCCTATCTCTTAATTTACACATTATATCTGTCATTATCTATCCTCTGCAAATTATATTATTTTGATATGTCAAATTAAAAAATAATTATTTGGGCTTTTAGGGCTAATATTCAATTCATCTCCCCTCTTGAGCATTCTTAGTGCGCTTTCAATGGAGAGGTTTTAGCATATATTTTGAAGAGTTATAAATAAGTGGTTTGATGCTTACTTTTATAATCACGAGGTCAAGAATTTATGAGTATCATTTTACTTTCATATTTTCTTTTTGTTTTTTCTTTTACTTTTTTTTTTTACAATAGCTAATAACATTAAATTCATTCACTACAAAATTATTCAATTAATTAATTTTAAGATAGCTACTTTTTATTAGTAGTATTCCAAAATAATAATTATGTTAGCCATATCACATATAATTTGGTCTTATTGCATAAACTATTAGAAAATGATGAAAATTAATTATATCACTTAGTTTAGTAATGTCTTTTTCTTTATATAAAATTAAAGCAATGAAAATCAATGAAGATTATTGAATGATTTTATATTAATATGCGTTCAATATAATGTTCTTTATACATAGTTAATGAAACAATATACAAAGTTATCTTCAAAAGAAATTAAATGATATTCTTTTTTATATCAATTAACCTTTTTATTTTATTTGCAATTTCTTGTTTAAATATTGTATGGAATAGATCCACTTGTGTGCGTCTCATGCTATACATAACCTCAGAGTAGTAACTTGGAAGCACACACAAAGAACGAATAATAATGAAAAGGGAGAGAGGAGGAGCACACGATCTTAAGAAATTTGAACATACTAGTAATAGGTAGAAATGTTATAGAGCATCAACCCTATGTCCTAGAAGAGAGACAATGTATTCTTCGTCCCAAGATATGGTTATTTATTTATTTATTTTTGGGAGAGGGTATTTCAGTAGTATGAGAGCATTCTTTTCAAATTTCAAATCTCCTAAAATGAGCAAGAGCAGCTACGGATATTTATAGAGCTTGGTTCTTGATGATGTTTGTCAAATCATACTAACCATCAACAGATAGCTCTCCAACCATGAAAAACCTCTTTAAGTGGATGAATTCCTTGATAAAGATTGAAAACGGATGGGTTGGTCTACTTCAATGGTCCCTGTTTTAACACTGAACTTGTCAAATCTCCTTTAGTCATTCCAATTTCATGGGCTTAACTTTCTAGACGCTGTCACTCAATCTAAAATGTCAAACTCAATTCATTACTAGGCTTTAAGAGCTGGAATTCAAATTTAGCCATCTACAAAAATTTTATCTAATCTATTTTTATTAAAACAAAACTTGCTTGAATTTTATGGATTGATTTAAAATTTTTGTATAAATTGATGGTTAAGTGTTGATTAATGTATACATCATAATAAAAGGCAAAAAGTTTATTCTTGTTGTACCCTACGTTATTGATATCAGTTCTCAAACTTTTAACCAGATGTACCTTATAATATCTTGGAACAACTCAATGCTATAAAACCTTTAGGAAACATTATGAAACTTGTAAATTTTCTTATTACGTTATCTAAAAGGTCAAATTTTTAACGTAAATTTTTGACAATATGAACTCGCCAATATAGAAAATGAATATATAGGCTAGTATGTAAATCTAAATAGAAAATTACCAAAAGGGAAAAAAAATAATGAAAATGGATATTAACAAACTTAAAATGAAGCCTCCGTACTAATTGCCGGATTGGGTTGGGCCTTCTTGTTTTTAAATTCCAACGTCGGGGTTGAAACCCAACATGAATTCATTTAATTATGCAATTTGATTTTTACCATTAAGGATTTGTGATATTTCCCCTGTATGGCTCCAAAATGTGTGAAGGGTTGCTTCCCATTTGGTAATCGGCAAAATTTGTTTCACTTCCCACGTGAAGTCTTTAGAGATTAAAATATGCAGAAATATTTTATTCAAACCTAATCAATTTTATACTTCCTTTGAAAATATTAAGCCAATTGAATAAAGATAAAATATATTGTCAAAATTATAAAAAAAAAAAGCATCGGGTAATCCTATTATGTTATGTACATTATAATACTTTACTTGATTAGATAGATCTGTAATTGATATTGAACATCATGGGATATGTTTAGTGTAGCAAATTTCTAAGAGTTGTCGTGGATTAGGTTGTACTAATGAAACACCTCCATACCCCATGAGCGTTCTGGGACCTGTACTCTTATATATATATAAGATAAATGCACCAATATGTAAAAATGATGAATGCAAAATTATATTATTTTTTTATAACATGGAGAGAGAGAGAGTGTGTGTGCCCTTGGATAAGGATAAATATTATGATTGAAGTATTAATAATCTTAACTCACTAGTTGTACTGAAGTATAGGTGTGAAGTTGAAATGTAAAATCATCCTCCATTGAGATAAAAATGAGCACTTATAAATGTCTACAAAATCTTTCATAGAACTTGAAATTTGAGCTACTAGTAAAATATTGATAGGTTTATGTCGTTTAAACTTTACCTTAGGTTCTAAAATTATAAATTACAATAAAAAAATGTACAGGTTCAGTACCCTATACCCTGTATGTTCTAATAATATGTAGTGTTCAGGATGGCTTAGAGTATGCCAAGGAAGGTCCTAATTATAAAATATGAGAACATACATATATATAGGTAGATTTTCATACATAATCAACCCAATACCCACTCACCTTATTAACTAATATTGATAATGATTGTATCTCATTGTAGACATCCAATACAAGCCCATGTACTCACAGAACTTTGAATCAATATATATACATATATATTAATGCATTTAGGGAGTCAATCAAATTAATAATATAACAAAGATGTCATGATAAAGTTCATACTTATTATTGAAAATCTTTCGAAATGATTCTCTCAATTTAATGTCAAAAAATTATTTGTTGTAAAATAAATGCAATTGCAACAGTCGAGCAGGTGCAACATACATCTTGTGTTACTTATGGGTGGAGGAGTAGAAAGTCTTAAGGATCTTGAATCCACTAGTAAAAGATAGAGAATTTACAGAGTATCAACCCACTAATTCTTCTAAAAGAGATAGTTTGCTCATGATTTTAAGCTTTGTTTATTCCTTTGTGAAAGCAATTTAACAACTTGATGGCATTTGTCTCAATTTATGAATTTGTCAAAAAAGCAAGAGCTCTAGATAGTTATAGAGGTTAGACATTGATGACATCCTTCAAATCACATTTATAATTGGTAGTTGAGATAAGTCTTCATTTTACATATTCTTTCATAGGCTTTTCTTAATATGTCCAAACTCACGGAAAGTCTCTTTAAGTGCATGGGTGTCTGTGTGAAAGAATGAGAGCAAATGGTCTCTATTCTAAGCCTTAGCATGTCAAACATTGTTTTTAAATACGTGGACTTGGCCTTTGACACTTTGTTACTCGTAAAATCTAGCTCTAGGTTGTTAATAGACTTGAGGTAGGATATCCATCTTAGCTCTATATACTATCCTATATCGAAAGGGAATTACTAAGTGATTAGGACTCTCACACTTAAATTAATTTGTAACATAATAATTTAATCTTAAATCTATTCCCCATAGCACAAGGAAAAGTAAAAGATATCAATAGAAACTTGATTATATATATATATATATTGTATATAAAACCTAAACCTAATAAAATATCAAATTTTGATGAAATTAAAGTCCTTTGAAATAAAATATTTAGATGAAACACAAAACTAGGCATAGGTCGAATAAAACTACCAACTAGCTTGACCCAGCAATGATATGATTGAAATAAAGATTGATCCATGGCTTTAGGATTTGATTCAGGTAGAGACTTAGCAGGTCCTTGTCCTTGGGTCATTGGCTAGGACCTATAGAAACAATAAATAGTGTAAGTTTATTGCATATATTGTTATTAACAATACAAGTAACAAATAATATATTTTGTTGAATTTATATAAACTTTTATGAAAAATAAAATCTCTTTTCAAAATAATGTCAGACTTGTTATTACCTAGATATTTTGTAGCCTCATATTGCTAACACCACAATCAAAGGTGGATTTGTTTCTATATAATCAAATGCATATCTTAAAAAATTCTTTAAGAAAATGGGAAGAATACCATAATACATTTAGACCCAATTTTTATTTTAAATTTTAAATTTATTGTATTTAAAATTAAAATTATTTATATTTATTATAAAAAAAAAGAAATTATTATTAAGGTTGGTTCCATAGATCTATGAACCGGCCCAAAACCAGCTCGTCCTTGAAATTGGTGCCAACTTATGGCCACATGAGTTTGGTTCAATACATTTTTAACTGAAGGATTGAAATCCAAATGCATTTTGATCATACATATATATATATGTGTATATTATATTTGCGATATGTGTTTTAAACATTAGACTTGTCTACCTGAAGAAGCACACATTGGTAGGGATTTGATTAAAAGAGGTGATTATTTTTGCTTTAATAGGCTAAAAAATCATCTCTTTAGACCTACTGAGGGGAGACTCATAGGCAAAACCGGAGAGGGTCACCTCACCACTTATCTCCTTTCTACTATTTCCCAGACAAAAAAAGGTAGACTTGCCGCGAAACGCCTCACTTGCTAAAACGTTTACTAGTGACGGATGGTATGAAGAAATAAATCGAAAGCCGATTTACGAACAAATAATGGAAGGACACAGTAATACTTTTTGTCCATTAATATGATTAGACTGGACTGGGTCTAGCAGTGAACGAACATTTTCCTTCTGTAATATCTCCTCTTATTTCGAAGAATTGGACCAAGACCAATACCACCAAAATGTCTTCCGAAAGAAAAAAATATTCAATAGATAACACATTTCATGGCCAACTCTTACTTTTTCCGACTGCCAAATCGAAAAACAGCAGGCCAATAACCTTTTAACATTAGGTTCTTTTGGGAAGATGAAAAAAAGATATACGTAGATTTTTTCTTTTTAAATATTTTATAAATTTTCTAATAAAGCATGTTGTTAAAAATGTACTATATAAACTATATTACGTACCGCAATTTATTCCAATATTCTCTTTAATTTTTAATCATCACTCTTCATCCATAATAAGATTTAGTTATCATTGTAAATTCTAGCATTTACCTCAGTTTTATTATTTTCCTTTTTGTTATTTTTTTAAAAATTATTTCTAAAAGATTAGATTGCAAGGAAATCACAGTAGTACAACTGATCACAAATCTATATAAAACAAAGAGACATTGATCTGGACACATCCCTTCGACCTTTTGCATTACGAATTCTCTAATAAGAATGAAAAACCGGTTCTCAATGGGAGAAGATACTCACATAAAGGAAAAACAACTAAACTAGCTGGAAAAAGGCGACGAATCGACAAACACCACACCACTAACGGAGAAGGAGATGGGAGGTAGGTTGCAGTAAAATCGAGATAGTAGTGATGGTGTGGGCTGTGAATATAGTGACGGTGGTGAAAAGAAGATGCTGGCGATACCTCTCTTGATTTAAAATGGTCAGCTTAAATATGTAGAAGTACGTATTTAAAAAAAAAAAAAAAAAGGATTGATGTCAAAAATAGTATATGAATTTTGGTAAAAAGTTCAATTAATTATTTGAAGTTTGATTTGAACAATTTGGATATATAGTAAGTTTTTTCGTATATTTTTCTTACCTAAAACAAGTTCAATCAAGTAGAAAAAATGTATACAAAAATTTGCTTCAAATACCAAATTATTCAAAATCAAACTTCAAGTGAAAAAAATATACACGAAACTTATTTAGGTACTAAATTGTTTAAAGCCAATCTTCAACTACTTGATTATTTTTGCGAAAGTTCAAATACCATTTTTATATTATCCCAAAAAATGAAAATGTTACCTCCAGATCTTTGCACTCGAATGGCATTTTGTTTTTGGGAAAAGAGCCAAAGAAAAGGTGCCATTCTCATAAATTAGACATACATTTCCACTATGTTGGAGATAAATTCAAATGATTAAAATAAGTTATGGATAAGCCTAAAAATACTCCAAAGATATGATATTTGGGATTTTTCTTTTCTAATAATGTGAGAACATAAAATATTAAGGTGAATCAAAAAAGTTTCAGTGATAACACTTAAAAGATATAAAGAATCTCTAAGTAAGAGATAATACATAGAACATAAATATCATGCGAAATTCCATCCAAGGTAGCAATTATCCCCAGCCTCTAATCATTGGACCAATGGAGTAGATGAGAACATATAAATAAACAGTGCCCCAAAATCCCAAAGGCAATAATGCCTCCCAGTTATAAGACCCACAAAAGGGATCCAAAACACCGACTTTTTTAACCTACTTAAATTATAATTCTGCAGCTCTTTTTTTCTCTTTTGGGTCAAATCAGGCAGCAAGGATGGAAATGATCTTGCCATATCTAGACATAATTCTCTGACATCCACGAGGCTCATGTGTTGCTGTTTCAAAAAACCATGAACATCAAGTCCCACTTGTAATCCTTACCAGCTCACTTTTATCCACAACTCCCAAGTTCATAGTATGCATATCATAATATATATGTTTATATATGGAGAGGGAGCTTCATTATGTATAGAAATAGAACCAACATAAGTTGTCTGCCAATGAGTGAACCAACAAATCACTTGGCTAATAATGCCACACTAAGCTTGGACCACATAGACATATACTTGACTTTGTTAGCTTATAAATATCAAGCAAAAAAATTTTTGCTTTCTAAACAATACGAAGGATAAGAAGGGGGGGTAAAAAAAAAAAAAAAAAAAGAAGTGTAAATAATTGTAAAATTATTTTTAATCCCAAGGAAAAGAAATCACACTTCTAAAATTAAGGTTCTTTTTCAAAAGTAGATTTCTATTTTATAAATCCAGTCTGTTAAAAAAAAAAAAAAGGAAAAAGCAACACATACAAAGCAAGCAATAAACAAAGATCATCTATTCTAAACAACATGACTAACCTGAATTTCAAGCTCACAACCTCAATACAAGCTGCACATAATGTAATGGGAGATATGAGATGTCAGATATGTGATTATAGCGGACTTCTTCTTTTCTTTTATTTATTTCTTCTTTTCTATGAAGAAAATGGTGGAAATTGAAGGACTTATAGATTTTTTACAAAAATGAGAATGAAATGGTCTAGGTCCAATATAATAACAAGTGAACAAAATGATAAACAAATTTGAAATAAGGAAATAATATGAGTGGGAAATATTACTGAATAAGAGCCTTGTAAAATAGGAATTTATTCGCTTAATCAACCATCATCCACAAGTATAAATAGGAGTCACCTTTCTCTTGACAAATTAATCTAGCAAGATTCTTTTTGTTGCCTTATGGAGAAGAGGGAGGAATGAAAGAACCCAATCACAAGAAAGTTTTTTTCCTTATTTACAAGTTATAACTCAAAACTCTTTTTAGTTTCAAATTTAAATCTAGGAACCCCATTAGTAAAATGAGTTAACAACACCTTGGTTCACTCTAGGAGACAATTAGATAGCCAAAAACTTTGATTTTAATTTAATAAGTAACAAGAAGTTGGAATTCTTCAACTACGATTATGAGTTAAACACTTGAACCTAGTTATAGAAATTCGAAGACCTAATGACTGTGAATTTATCAACTTAGGGTTAGAGATAGCTTCTAAAACAACTAATTAGAGTCTTGGTGTAACAGTGTATAATAAACAATTAGGATACACAAGATATTAATAATATAGGAATAAATGGTGACTTAGGGAAAACATTAATAGATGAGCGATTCAAATAAATATAATTAACCTCTTGGGATTAATTAATTTTACCCTCTATCCTTAAGGATGGCCACTTTTAGCAAACTAGAAAAACCCCCAAGTACCCAAAATAGTAAGTATTAGCTCGCAAAACATTTAAGTAAAGAGCAATAAAATATAAATAATACAAAATCAATAAATGTAATTAGTTTTATTTTACAAATATAAGACAATATGGATAGGGATGGAAAATCAAAGCTCAAAGTGGTGATTTCTATTTGTTTGCCGCTTATGCGTGTTAAATCGTATATATATATATATATATATATATTGATTTGGATGGATATTGTTGCTCAATATTTATGCTTAAACCCATAAAGTTTGTTTTGTAAAGAAATTTTCGAAACTGCTATAGGCACACTTTCAAGAAACTGACCATTAAAATCTAGCCCACACTTTTAAACATTGGACTCTTTAAATCTACACTATATATTTCAAAAATTAAACTTCTAGAACCCACACTACACAGGCTACACTCTCAGGGTCTGGAAAAAACGAATCTACACTTTCAAAAACCATATTCATGTATCCATAAAGGGTTAATACTTTCAAAAATCATACTAATTGGTGTGTTTAGTTTCATAATTGCAAAACCTAAACATAAGAGGCACTAAAGGGTTCACACTTTCAAAACATAAATTGTTGAGGTTCATTCCAAGCGGCTAATGTTTTGTGAATTGGGATTAATTATTTATATTATAGTCAAGTATTATGTTATTGATTGTTTGTTGCATTATAAATTTAGTATGTATGTGGAGCAGTATTTGCATCAATTGCGTTTGTATTACAATTGGTACTCAGTAGATTTTACTCAGCTACTTAGGGAACACAATTTTTTTTCTTAAGATATATTTAATGGACATTAAATGCCTTTTAGGTTTAACGCGTGATAGAAAATGTGCAACAAAGGAGGACAAATATGGCAAATCTTCAAATATGAAGCAAAAGTGATGGCATGCACAATATCATTAAAATAAAAGGATTTTAGAGATGTTTTTCATATGGGTTTTATGTTAATACTAATCCTGTTATAGATACTCAAATTGATGCGGTGAACAATAATGATGAAGTCGACATCTTTTAATTGGATTTTTTATCTTTTAATGTCTTTTAAATATGATTATTCAAAAAAATCTTTATTATCTTTTAATAGGATTTTTGATATAGAATATCTTTTAATAGGATATTTTCTTTTTTTAGTCTTTTTCTTTTTTAAATATAATTTAATGTCTTTTAATAGGATGTTTTTTTAGTCATTTTCCTTTTTGGAAATTTTTTGCTATAAATTGTACGCCTCAGGGAGAATATTAGAAGAATAGTTTTATTAGTAATATAGTTTCTTTAGCCATCTTTACTCAATTTTTTCTAATACTTTGATTCATTTATTGTTTTCGAATTTGGATGTCTAGTGTTTAGGAATTCTTAGAATCAATAGGTCAATAGAAGATCACATTCCAGTGTTTATGTGCGAAATAACGGATTAGATAATTCTCCTAACATTTTGTTGTGTCAGTTGGTATTGGAGTTGTGTTTAGCCTTTGAATATCATGGCACCAAGGAGGTAGACTAATCAATGACGTGTAGTGGATGAGATCAATGAATGTGATGAATTGGATTAGATGATTAGATAGATGATCGATGACTTATTGGATGTAGCTGTAGAGTGTTAATTAGATGCGACAGTGTATTGACTTGTAAAGAGGATGAGTGCCTTATGGTAGACAAGATGTTTTTGAGGATGATAAAGAATTGGTTTTTGTTACTTATGTTGATGAAGAGGATGATGTTTTTGAGATTGATAGTGAATCATTCTTTGATATTTATGTTGATGAAGAGAATGATGTTTTTAAGACTGACAGTAAGTCATTCTTTGATATTTATGTTGTTGAAGAAGATGATTTTTTTAGACTATTGATGATGGTGAACCAATTTTTTATATTAATTATGTTAAACAAGAGTATATGACTAGAGATGGTAACAAAATTTGGTTATTAGGAGGTCTTGTATGACTCCCAGAGCTGTTAAAAATGATTGGCTGAGGAATAACATTTTTTAGTTTATTTGTACTATTCTGGGAAAGGTAAAAATAAGTTTAAGGAGTATACAATACAAACCAGTAGTCAACCGAGATGGGTCAAGTGGCTAAGGTTGGATCAATTTGTCCGAGGCTTATCTGATTAATTCTAAGTGGATCTTGTGTAACACGGTGAAAATTCGAGGTTGAATTTTATTCAACCTAGGGGGAATGATGCAGTCAATATTTTTTCAATATTTTTTAATAGCTTTTAAGTGGATATATAATAGTTTTTTATTGATGTATTTTAATAGGATTTTCTTTTTAGTCAAGATTTAGAAGAATATTTTTTTTAAAATCATTTAATGTCTTATAATAGGATTTTTTTTTCTTTTTCCTTTTTAGATTTAAGTTGATGTCTTTTAATAGGATATGATGTTTTTTTTCTAACCATTTTCCTTTTTGGCTATTTTTTGCTATAAATTGTACTCATTAGGGTGAGATTGGAAAAATATTTTTATTAGTAATATAATTTTTCGAGTTGTCTCTGCTCAATTTTGCTAAAAACTTTGAATCAATATATATATGTATATATATTGAAGCATTTAGGGAGTCCATCAAATCAATAATATAACAAAGATGTCATGATAAAGTTCATACTTATTATTGAAAATCTTTCGAAACGATTCTCACAAATTAATGTCAAAAAATTATTTGTTGTAAAATAAATGCAATTGCAACAGTCGAATAGGTGCAACATACATCTTGTGTTACTCATGGGTGGAGGAGTAGACAGTCTCAAGAATCTTGAATCCACTAGTAAAAGATAGAGAATTTACAGAGTATCAATCCACTAATTCTTATAAAAGAGATAGTTTGCTCATGATTTTAAGCTTTGTTTATTCCTTTGTGAAAGCAATTTAACAACTTGATGGCATTTATCTCAATTTATGAATTTGTCAAAGGAGCAAGAGCTCTAGATAGTTATAGAGGTTAGACATTGATGACATCCTTCAAATCACATTTATAATTGGTAGTTAGATGAGTCTTCGTGTTACATATTCTTTCAGGCTTTTCTTAATATGTCCAAACTCACCAAAGTCTCTTTAAGTGCATGAGTGTCTGTGTGAAAGAATGAGAGCAATGGTCTCTATTCTAAGCCTTAGCATGTCAAACATTGTTTTTAAATACGTGGACTTGACCTTTGACACTTTGTTACTCAAAAATCTAGCTCTAGGTTGTTAATAGACTTGAGGTAGGATATCCATCTTAGCCCTATATACTATCCTATATCGAAAAGGGAATTATTAAGTGATTAGGACTCTCACACTTAAATTAATTGGTAACATAATAATTTAGTCTTAAATCTATTCCCACATAGCACAAGGAAAAGTAAAAGATAGCAACTTGATTATATATATATATATATATATATAAACGTATATAAAACCTAAACCCAATAAAATATCAAATTTTGATGAAATTAAAATCCTTTGAAATAAAATATTTAGATGAAACACAAAACTAGGCACAGGTTGAATAGAACTACCAACTAGCCTAACTCAGTATTGATAGGACTGAAATAAACATTGACAGATGACTTTAGGATTTGATTTTGGTAGAGACCTGGTGGGTCCTTGTCCTTGGGTCATTGGCTAGGACCCGTAGAAACAATAAATAGTGTAAGTTTATTGCATATATTGTTATTAAGAATACAAGTAACAAATAATATATTTTGTTGAATTTATATAAACTTTTATGAAAAATAAAATCTCTTTTCAAAATATATCGGACTTGTTATTGCCTAGATATTTTGTAGCCTCATTGCTAACACCACAATCAAAGGTGGATTTGTTTCTATATAATCAAATGCATATCTTAAAAAATTCTTTAAGAAAATGGGAAGAATACCATAATACATTTAGACCCAATTTTTATTTTAAATTTTAAATTTATTGTATTTAAAATTAAAATTATTTATATTTATTATAAAAAAAAGAAATTATTATTAAGGTTGGTTCCATAGATCTATGAACCGGCCCAAAACCAGCTCGTCCTTGAAATTGGTGCCAACTTATGGCCACATGAGTTTGGTTCAATACATTTTGAACTGAAGGATTGAAATCCAAATGCATTTTGATCATACATATATATATATATATATATGTATATTTATATTTGCGATATGTGTTTTAAACATTAGACTTGTCTACCTGAAGAAGCACACATTGGTAGGGATTGATTAAAAGAGGTGATTATTTTTGCTTTAATAGGCTAAAAAATCACCTCTTTAGACCTACTGAGGGGAGACTCATAGGCAAAACCGGAGAGGGTCACCTCACCACTTATCTCCTTTCTACTATTTCCCAGACAAAAAAAGGTAGACTTGCCGCGAAACGCTCACTTGCTAAAACGTTTACTAGTGACGTATGGTATGAAGAAATAAATCGAAAGCTGATTTACGAACAAATAATGGAAGGACACAGTAATACTTTTTGTCCATTAATATGATTAGACTGGACTGGGTCTACCTGAACGAAGAACATTTTCCTTCTGTAATATCTCCTCTTATTTCGAAAGAATTGGACCAAGACCAAGACCAATACCACCAAAATGTCTTCCGAAAGAAAAAATATTCAATAGATAACACATTTCATGGCCAACTCTTACTTTTTCTGACTGCCAAATCGAAAACAATAGGCCAATAACCTTTTAACATTAGGTTCTTTTGGGAAGATGAAAAAAAGATATACGTAGATTTTTTCTTTTTAAATATTTTATAAATTTTCTAATAAAGCATGTTGTTAAAAATAAGTACTGTAAACTATATTACGTACCGCAATTTATTCCAATATTCTCTTTACTTTTTAATCATCACTCTTCATCCATAATAAGATTTAGTTATCATTGTAAATTCTAGCATTTACCTCAGTTTTATTATCTTTCCTTTATGGTATTTTTTAAAATAAAATTATTTCTAAAAGATTAGAACTTTGTTTTTGTGAGGAAATAAATCACAGTAGTACAACTGATAACAAATCTATATAAAACAAAGAGACATTGATCTGGACACATCCCTTCGACCTTTTGCATTACGAATTCTCTAATAAGAATGAAAAACCGGTTCCCAATGGGAGAAGATAATCACATAAAGGAAAAACAACTAAACTAGCTGAAAAAAGGCCGAATCGACAAACACCACACCACTAACGGAGAAGGAGATGGGAGGTAGGTTGCAGTAAAATCGCGATAGTGATAATGGTGTGGGCTGTGAATAGGTGACGGTGGTGAAAAGAAGATGCTGGCGATACCTCTTTTGATTTAAATGGTCAGCTTAAATATGTAGAAGTACGTATTTTTTTTTAAAAAAAAAAAGGATTGATGTCAAAAATTGTATATGAATTTTGGTAAAAAATTCAATCAGTTATTTGAAGTTTGATTTTGAACAATTTGATATATATATAGTAAGTTTTTTTGTATATTTTTCTTACCTAAAACAAGTTCAATCAAGTAGAAAAAAGTATACAAAAATTTGCTTCAAATACCAAATTATTCAAAACCAAACTTCAAGATTTTAGGTACCAAATTGTTTAAAGCAATCTTCAACTACTTGATTGAATTTTTTTACAAAAGTTCAAATACCATTTTTATATTATCCCAAAAAATGAAAATGTTACCACCAGATCTTTGCACTTGAATGGTCATTTTGTTTTTGGGAAAAGAGGCCAAAGAAGAGGTGCCATTCTCATAAATTAGACATACATTTCCACTATGTTGGAGATAAATTGAAATGATTAAAATAAGTTATGGATAAGCCTAAAAATACTCCAAAGATATGATATTTTAGGATTTTTCTTTTCTAATAATGTGAGAACATAAAATATTAAGGTGAATCAAAAGAGTTTTAGTGATAACACTTAAAAGATATAAAGAATCTCTAAGTAAGAGATAATACATAGAACATAAATAACATGCGAAATTCCATCCAAGGTAGCAATAATCCCCAGCCTCTAATCATTGGACCAATGGAGTAGATGAGAACATATAAATAAACAGTGCCCCAAAATCCCAAAGGCAATAATGCCTCCCAGTTATAAGACCCACAAAAGGGATCCAAAACACCGACTTTTTTAACCTACTTAAATTATAATTCTGCAGCTCTTTTTTTCTCTTTTGGGGTCAAATCAGGCAGCAAGGATGGAAATGATCTTGCCATATCTAGACATAATTCTCTGACATCCACGAGGCTCATGTGTTGCTGTTTCAAAAACTATGAACATCAAGTCCCACTTGTAATCCTTACCAGCTCACTTTTATCCACAACTCCCAAGTTCATAGTATGCATATCTAATAATATGTTTATATATGGAGAGGGAGCTTCATTATGTATAGAAATAGAACCAACATAAGTTGTCTGCCAATGAGTGAACCAACAAATCACTTGGCTAATAATGCCACACTAAGCTTGGACCACATAGACATATACTTGACTTTGTTAGCTTATAAATATCAAGCAAAAAAATTTTTTGCTTTCTAAACAATACGAAGGATAAGAAGGGGAGGGTAAAAAAAAAAAAAAAAAAAAGAAGTAAATAATTGTAAAATTATTTTTAATCCCAAGGAAAAAGAAATCACACTTCTAAAATTAAGGTTCTTTTTCAAAAGTAGATTTCTATTTATATAAATCCAGTCTGTTAAAAAAAAAAAAAAGGAAAAAGCAACATACAAAGCAAGCAATAAACAAAGATCATCTATTCTAAACAACATGACTAACCTGAATTTCAAGCTCACAACCTCAATACAAGCTGCACATAATTGTAATGGGAGATATGAGATGTCAGATATGTGATTATAGCGGACTTCTTCTTTTCTTTTATTTATTTCTTCTTTTCTATGAAGAAAATGGTGGAAATTGAAGGACTTATAGATTTTTTACAAAAATGAGAATGAAATGGTCTAGGTCCAATATAATAACAAGTGAACAAAATGATAAACAAATTTGAAATAAGGAAATAACACGTGTGGGAAATATTACTGAATAAGAGCCTTGTAAAATAGGAATCTTTATTCCCTTAATCAACCATCATCCACAAGTATAAATAGGAGTCACCTTTCTCTTGACAAATTAATCTAGCAAGATTCTTTTTGTTGCCTTATGGAGAAGAGGGAGAATGAAAGAACCAATCACAAGAAAGTCTTTTTTTTCCTTATTTACAAGTTATAGACTCAAAACTCTTTTTGGTTTCAAATTTAAATCTAGGAAACCCAATAAGAAAAACGAGTTAACAACACCTTGGTTCACTCTAGGAGACAATTAGATAGCTAAAAACTTTGATTTAAATTTAATAAGTAACAAAAAGTTGGAATTCTTCAACTACCATTATGAGTTAAACACTTGAACCTAGTTATAGAAATTTGAAAGACCTAATGACTGTGAATTTATCAACTTAGGGTTAGAGATAGCTCCTAAAACAACTAATTAGAGTCTTGGTGTAACAAGTGTATAATAAACAATTAGGATACACAAGATATTAATAAATATAGGAATAAATGGTGACTTAGGGAAAATATTAATAGATGAGCGATTCAAATAAATATAATTAACCTCTTGGGATTAATTAATTTCACCATCTATCCTTAAAGTTTTACCCTCTATCCTTAAGGATGGCCACTTTTAGCAAATTAGAAAAACCCCCAAGTACCTAAAATATTAAGTATTAAGCTTCGCAAAACATTTAAGTAAAGAGCAATAAAATATAAATAATACAAAAATCAATAAATGTAATTAGTTTTATTTTACAAATATAAGACAATATGGGATAGGGATGGCAAATCAAAGCTCAAAGTGGTGATTTCTGTTTGTTTGCTGCTTATGCGTGTTAAAATCAGTATATGTATATATATATATATATTGATTTGGATGGATATTGTTGCTTGATATTTATGCTTAAACCCAGAAAGTTTGTTTTGTAAAGAAATCTTCGAAATTGCTATAGGCACACTTTCAAGAAACTAACCATTAAAATCTAGCCCACACTTTTAAATATTGGACTCTTCAAATCTACACTATATATTTCAAAAATTAAACTTCTAAAACCCATACTACACAGGCTACACTCTCAAGGTTTGGAAAAACGAATCTACACTTTCAAAAACCAAATTCATGTGTCCATAAAGGGTTAATACTTTCAAAAATCATACAGATTGGTGTGTTTAGTTTCATAATTGCAAAACCTAAACATAAGAGGCACTAAAGGGTTCACACTTTCAAAACATAAATTGTTGAGTTCATTTCCAAGTGGCTAATGTTTTGTGAACTGGGATTAATTATTTATACTATAGTCAAGTATTATGTTATTGATTGTTTGTTGCATTATAAATTTAGTATGTATGTGGAGCAATATTTGCATCAATTGCGTTTGTATTACAATTGGTACTCAGTAGATTTTACTCAGCTACTTAGGGAGCACAATTTTTTTTCTTAAGTATATATTTAATGGACATTAAATGCCTTTTAGGTTTAACGCGTGATAGACAATGTGCAACAAAGGACATGTATAGTGGCAAATCTTCAAATATGAAGCAAAATGATGGCATGCACAATATCATTAAAATAAAAGGTTTTTCCAGATGTTTTTCATATGGGCTTTATGTTAATACTAATCCTATTATAGATACTCAAATTGATGCGGCGACCAATAATGATGAAGTCAATATCTTTTAATTGGATTTTTTATCTTTTAATGTCTTTTAAATATGTTTATTAAAAAAAATATCTTTATCATCTTTTAATAGGATTTTTGACATATAATATCTTTTAATATGATATTTTCCTTTTTTAGTCTTTTTCCTTTTTAAATATAATTTAATGTCTTTTAATAGGATGTTTCTTTTAGTCATTTTCTTTTCTGGAAATTTTTTGCTATAAATTGTACGCCTCAGGGAGAATATTAGAAGAATAGTTTATTAGTAATATAGTTTCTTTAGCCATCTTTACTCAATTTTTTCCAATACTTGGAATTCATTTATTGTTTTCGAATTAGGATGTCTAGTGCTTAGGTATTCTTAGAATCAATAGGTCAATAGAAGATCACATTCCAGTATTTATGTGCGAAATAACGGATTGGATAATTCTCCTAACCTTTCGTTGTGTCAGTTGGTATTAGAGTTGTGTTCAGCCTTTGAATATCATGGCACCAAGGAGGTAGACTAATCAATGACATGTAGTGGATGAGATCAATGAATGTGATGAATTGGATTAGATGATTAGATAGATGATTGATGACCTATTGGATGTAGCTGTAGAGTGTTAATTAGATGCGACGTGGATTGACTTGTCAAGATGATGAGTGCACTTATGGTAGACGAAGATGTTTTTGAGGATGATAAAGAACTGGTCTTTGTTACTTATGTTGATGAAGAGGATGATGTTTTTGAGATTGATAGTGAATCATTCTTTAATATTTATGTTGATGAAGAGGATGATGTTTTTGAGACTGATAGTAAGTCATTCTTTGATATTAATGTTGATGAAGAATATGATTTTTTTAGACTATTGGTGATGGTGAACCAATGTTTTTATATTAATTATGTTAAACAAGAGTATATGACTAGAGATGGTAACAAAATTTGGTTATTAGGAGTCTTGTATGACTCCCAGAGCTATTAAAAATGATTGGCTGAGGAATAATATTTTTTAGTTTATTTGCACTATTCTGGGAAGGTGAAAATAAGTTTAAGGAGTGTACAATACAAACCAGTAGTCAACCGAGATGGGTCAAGTGGCTAAGGTTGGATCAATTTGTCCGAGGCTTATCTGATTAATTCTAAGTAGATCTTGTGTAACATGGTGAAAATTCGAGGCTAAATTTTATTCAACCTAGGGGGAATGATGTAGTCAATATTTTTTCAATATCTTTTAATAGCTTTTAAGTGGATATAAAATAGTTTTTTATTGATGTATTTTAATAGGATTTTCTTTTTAGTCAAGATTTAAAAGAATATTTTTTTGAAAATCATTTAATGTCTTATAATAGGATTTTTTTTTGTCTTTTTCCTTTTTAGATTTAAGTTAATGTCTTTTAATAGGATATGATGTTTTTTTCAATCATTTTCCTTTTTAGCTATTTTTTGCTATAAATTGTACTCATTAGGGTGAAATTGGAAAAATATTTTTATTAGTAACATAATTTTTCGAGTTGTCTTTGCTCAATTTTGCTAAAACCTTTGAATTCATTTATTGTTTTCAAATTTGGATGCCTATTGTCTAGTTATGTTAGAATCAACATGCCAACATAAATTCATATTTCGGTATTTGTGCGTAAATCAATGGATTAGATAATTCTCATAACCTTCACTGCATCACAAATCGATAAAAAAAAAACTCTAATTTTCAAATTCCAACCCAATACAACCGAGATGATGTAATAATTAAGGATTTCATAAATACAAGCAAATTTACTAGAATCAGGAAGCCATAAAGGTATTGTTAAGTGGATGAGAGGATTAGAATTAAAGAGATGTTGCAGTGATAGTTAGCTATGGAAGGGTTAATAGTGAAGAATGAACAAAAAAATAGTGGTGCCATATGATGTGCCACTAACCTTAGGTTAAATTTAAGGCATAATTATTTATGCTCTAATTATTATGTGCCTAGAATCTATAGACGCAATCCTCTATGCAAAGCAATAAAAAAATAAAAACTTTTATCTTTTATGGGTTAAAGATAAGGAAAAGAATTTATAGGTACTCTGGATTTTATGGAATATGATTAGCAATGAGATACAAATGATTACCAAATTAGATATAACATTAAGTTAACAAACAAGCTAGATACTAATTAAAATATATGAATCGATATGATTCATGATTTTCTTTAATTAAAATCAGTATGTATATCAAAATCTATGGAATAGATTGACAAAAGTAGATTTTCAATGCAATTTCACAAGAGATTGATATGAACAATGTTTACCAAAAGCAATAGAAGATGGGCAAATAAATTTATATTCAAGTGTCCTTTGAGTGAGGTTTACAAGACGTATTTATACATAACTAAATAATGTCATTAAATAAAATAACAAATGATTAAGAAGATAGAAATGGTAATGAAATATATACAATCTAGTCTTGATATCCATTATGTAGGATATTAGCATCCATAAGATGACCCATAAAAGTGGTATTTGTGAGACAAATTTCTTAAAAGCAACAAGACCTCAAGGTAGATGCTATAAAGTAGAGAAATTTTGAAAATATTGAAGTTTTGCCAAACAACATAATAGAGAGTGTAGAAAAGGTTTTACTGAATCAAATCCCAAGATAGAAGCTCAAATTTACAAAAGCATAATAGCAGGAATTCCTTTAGGAAAGTTAGAATCTCTACCTAAAATAGAAGCATAGTTAGAAGAATACATGAAGCACAATTTAGAAACATGAAGTTAGAAGTTAACACCAAGGTTAGTTTAGTCTTTGGCTCAAAACCAAGTGTCTCAAGCTTCATATTCAAATTTTTGTCATAAGGCCATTATGAAACAAACTTAATTCAGATAATTGCTAATTATCCAATCATAATCGTAATTGCATTCTAATGACATATCTAGTCTTAATTGTTTATTTTATGACTTTCATTAACTACTTGTGACATTGGAAACATTAGGTATTGCATCGTTGTAAGCCATTTCATTGGTTAGCAATTATCCTGTAACCACTTCTTAGACTTTCATTTTAACAGTCTTGTTTCTTTAATACTTCTTTTGCATAGTGAGGGTGAATGAATAAATTAAGAAAACTCATCTGAAAATAAGAAACACAATTTAATAGAGAACATGATTTTTCCTTATTAGATGTGATAATCTAGTTTTCTTTTCCAACCACCATATGTTGCTTCAGTTAACCACTAGCATCGAGATTTGACAAAATTTTAAATGAAAATGGGAATGGGTTAAATCGAGGCAGTGAACTATCTTAGGATAGACGAGATAAGGTAAGAGGTTAGTGGTAGTAATTAATTTCATTAGAAAGTTATTACCATCATGACTAAGAATATCCCAATTAACTACTAGATAACAAGCTATATAAAAGATTCACTACTTATGCATGAATGCATTTGTTGAACTTAACTAGAATAATTTCGTTCACAATGTGATAGCCATATATATGATCAAGTGAGTTGCCAAAGTGGTGAGTAGAGTCTTGAAGTCTTTGCCCACTTGATGTAAAAAAGGCTTGAATTCACTTTTTTTTGTGCTTTGAAGTATGGTTTCAATGAGAATAGAGTCTAATATTTTGAATTGAATTCATAGATGATTTTTCAATTAATTTAGAGCATGGGATTAACATATTATTCTATTGTTACATTTTCTTGATTGATTAGAGTCTTAATTATTAATCTAGGTTTCTAGATGCAAAAATATCAAAAGCTAAGTTTTAAGGCATGTTACGAATACATCCCTCTAAGCTATTAGTTAACTACATATAACCCTAAAACCATTGTTAAAATCTCATAACCTTTGGACCATGATGACTGATTTGGGGATTATTTGCATATTTAAATGGGGAGGTAAATACATATTTTGAAAATCTAGGGATCTATCCTCACCTAACTAATAGTTTAGATGTGTATTTGCAATTATAATTTAATTTTAAGGAATTTTAACCCAAAATATAGACTTATTAAGATTAAGCAAATACCTAAAATTGTGGGCATTTTTATTAAAACTTTCATTAAATTGATCATCTAATTGAAAATTCTATTTTTAATGATTCTTAGGTGTTTAACATAGAGATTTTACCATTGGATAAAAGTGAGGTTTAATGTTCGGTTTGACCTTACTCATCATAGATTATTATTTGATAACTTATAATAGCATTGAAACATATCCTTAATGACATAAGATGTTTTACTATACATCTTGCATTTTGATTTACCATCCTCAGCTTATTTGTTCAAACTCCTCATGATCAAAATAAGCTTGAAGAAAAGTCCTATCTTATTCATTAATGTGTCCCCTAAAACTTATTACTAAAAGAAGCAAACAAGCTTATTCATGTAATAAGGAAAAAGGATTTAGAAGGCACCCTTACCTAAGTAAGTAAAGATAGTACTGAATTGAAATTTAACGAGACTCTAAATATAATGAACATAGATGAGTACATATGTGCTTATAATTGCACTAGTAGCTCAATATGATACAAAATTTATGGAATAAGAAGCACAATTACTTATTAGTTTGTCTTTATAAGTGTATATGTATACATTGAGATCCTTCTTCATAGCAATCTCATAAAATTTTATAACCATGGTAAATTTTTTTCTAACCTACTAACATGACAGTGTTCAACTTCTCCAAGATAACATTGTCATTACTCTCTATTAACCCACTAATTATTAGGTTATCACTTGCTAAATTCTATTTGTAACCTTTGATTCAATAACCATCCAATTCTATTGATGATAAGCTTTAGGATATGTTAGGTACTACCAACAAGATCATTCTTAACCAAGTAGTTGATGCATGTTGATCATGAAGAAAATGTAACAAAGCCATGTTGAAAGGGCATTAAAATAACTAGGAGAATGGAAATTATATAAGTACTAAAATATAATGGTTGTTAAGATACATGTTTTAGTTTGCACTCAAATGCAGTCATCATTCATTTGTTAAGGATGGAAAAGATATTTTGGTAGTAAATAGAATGAAAGTATCATTATCATTATTTTCTAATTTTTCATTTCAAGCTTTTAAGTTGATGAAATTCAATAGGAAACTGATATAAAGTGAGATGATTGAAATAATGACACAAGTGATAAGTTTTTGGAGCTAAAATAAGCTTGAAATCAAATCCAAGATGAAAAGATTTGAAATCACAATGAGAAATAAACTTAATAAAATTACTAAAAGAATTGTGATAGGAATCACGAACAAAGACAAGTCAGCCTTAAAAGACAAGAGACTAACAAAGAAAGCATGGTCAATTAATAATGGAGTGTAATCAATTGACCAATAATTGACTAGCCAAGGAGTGGTGATCAACCAATCATAACCCTTTTGTTAGCTATCTTAATGTGGCGGTCAATTGGTTTTTACATGCAATTAGTTAATGGTCCATTAGAAGAGCTACTAGTCTATTAATTTCTTTTGTTTTATTTTTAAGGATGTTTAGTTTCCATTTATGTTATTTCTTTTTATTTTATATATTTTTGTCCTTTCCCTGTATCATTTATTTTCTAATAGTCTTAAAATTATTTTCATAAGATTATAAATAGGTGAATTATGTAATATTTTTTTTAGTTGCATTAACTTTAATCTTTGAAAAACATTATTATTAAAACTTATTTATTGTGAATATGAAAATTTATCATTATTCTTATTTATATTGTGTTTTTTTTTTTTATCAATTATAGATCAATTATGATGAATATAATTTGGCAATGAAATTGTAAATTGATAGTTTCATAGATAGTTCATGATATTGATTTGTGATTCAATCACAAAGCAATTGTATCGTGAAATTAAATATTAATTTCCTTCATATCTATTCATTTGTATGCCATAAATATCAAAAGGACACATAAGGATATCCCCTTTATTATATCTTATAATCTCTAAACCCCAAATATACATATAGATTAGAAAGATCTAAGAATCCATTAGTGTGATATCTTAACAACCTTTATCGAATCAATTGATATTAGGGCAACCTAAGGTAATATCAAATTAATGTTAGAGCAACATTGACATGACTTTGGATATGTAGGACCTTACACACTACTTTACAAGGATTATAGCAAACTTACTATGTTATATTTAAAATTTTAAGATAAGCTACTTAGTGGCCGAGTTTACGCTTAACATAGTTGAATATGCAATAATGGACCAAGTATGATGGTGGACTTAGCTAAGGGAATTGTAAATTTAAATTTCCCTCAATATTATTATCATTTTGTAGAGGGACATTTTGACAATTGGGCTCTTGGCCTAATTTAATACCATAGATCAGTCTTTTGGACTAATGACTTGACTTAAAAGATTTAGTCCAAAAAGGGATGTTGTAGGGAGCTTCAACTTGGTAGGCTCGAAATGGGGATCACAGAATTGATTTATTCTAATCCCAACCTTATTTGATTTTCTAACATGCAAAAAGTAGACTCAAAAAATATCTTTCTGGGCTAATTTGGGTTTTATTTGACTAAAGTAGAGTTTATATGGACTAAAATTAATTTTTAAGCCATTTTTTATTAAAATGGGCTATTTTAGAAAGAATAATGGATTTTTTATATTATAAAACTCTTCAAACTATAAGCTAGGGGTTTTGCCAAAGTTTAAGTTAACAAAAAAAAAGAATTAAAATCTGGTTCTAATTTAATATCCTAAAGTAATAAATGTTTTGGTAGTATTTTAATTAATATTCTTTGGATAATATAATGTGTTATTTTACATACATCAAAAAGGTTATGGGTTTTCATTTGATATATATAAATCTTTTCTAAAAGTATCGAAATTTATTTTGCAAGCTATCCACAGTCACTTTTAAAGCATAGACACATTGTCTTTTCTTTTAATAGAGTTTCTTTCATTAAATGTTAAAATGACAATTCCTAATTACATCATACTTATTTTCTTTTACATAAACGAAAAGTAATTGGAGATTTGAAAGTTTATACCAACTAGATGTTGTTACATTTAGAAAATAAGCACGATATTTTTGAAAACTACTTTTCTAACATACTTTCTTTTACCGCACAAAATCGTTTCCTCCAAACTTTCACATTCTTAGCTTGAAAAACCCCAAGATTGTATTTACAAGCTGTGCAACCAGTGTTTTGGAAAGAAGAAAGTAAAGTAATCTTAAAAACTAGGTATCTTTGTTTGCTTTATTTTCACAAAAAATATCTTTATTAAATACACCAGTGCATATGCACATTTCATCGTTCATGTGTGAAACATCATTTTTAGCTGATGTCATGTTTTAGAAAACTAAAAAACAAACCTAGTTTTGCTTAGAAATGTTAAAAATAGATAAAAGCCTGTTTTGTGAGTTTGTCTAGGCTTATGTGAACAAAGAAAAATAGAACATGTAATATAGCAAAGTAGATCTATCCTCTAAGCTCTTATGTTAGGTTTAGAGATAGGTATAAGGAGATAAGTCTCTTGTTGGATCAATGAGTTATAAGAAGTTGTGTTGGGTTGTCTTTATGCACGTTTTGATGCAAGAATCTGTCCTGGAAGGGTTTGTAGTGAGATGGAGTAAGTTGGAGGTTATTCCATGTGTTGTTGGTGATCACGACCTAGTTTTGCCCTCAAGGTAGATCAATAGTGAGCTTTGCATAAGTGTCGAGGGTAAGTTTTGATGCATAGTATTTGTCGTGGCCTAAATTTGAGCCTTCGACGTACCTCACGATAGACATTGAGGGTCATCGTGGCCAAAACAAATCAAGTGTATGGAGCATTGCTTCTATCGTAGTCTAATGTTGAGCCCTCGACGTGCCCCACGACATAAGTCGTGAGCTTTTTAGTAGCACGCAACCCTTGGTATGCTAAGGCGCAACTTAGTTTCTTAGTCACTTAGTACCTCGCGACCCTTTTTGTGTGACCCGCGACCTTTCCTAAGAAGTAAACGATAAAGAAGAACATAAGTCAATAAGTTTTTAACGAGAATCTATGACACATAAACTCTGATAAAAGTTTTATCTTCTCTATTATGTGTATAGTGATGTATTAGTGTTGCTCTATAAGAGCATTCAATCAAGATCTAGGGTTTCTAGTAGATTACTACGATCTCTAAGCAGGATGCACAAGTAAGTGACTTGAATCTTATCGTGATATTGTCCTTGTAATGTAGCCACACTCGTCTCCATATAAACACGACAAATTATATATGGGGATGAGAGTAATGTGTGTTATATGGTGCTTGAATATGTGACAAGCTTTAATATTTGAAATAATAACAAATTTTCTCGATGTTGATCTGTAGTGAACATTGATGATTGTTTGAACATTGTATGACAGCCAATAACATGATTTAAGCCTTATCTGGCCCTTAATTTAAAATAGATAGGTATTGCATGGCAGCACGCTGCATTAACATGGTACCAGTGTCATGTATTGATATTATGATTCTATGGTAATGCTTTATCACACTGGGAGAATTCAGGTGGGATTATCATAGGTTTGTTGACTCCATGAGAACTAAGCAAACACCAAAGGACATTGCCCAAGTTAAAGTTTGCTTTTAGGGTGTTAATACTTAAAGAGTTTTTGAGGTTCGAAGGTGAAGTTGAGACTATGTTGTGGTCTACTCTCCTGTCTCTTGTTCTTGACCTTTATCTAAATCTTCCTCAAACTCTACTTTTGCTTCTCTAATCTCCTCTTCTCTTATCACAGTCCCATTCCTACTTAGACGTAAAATTTCATTCCTTCCTAGCTGAACTCCCGTGAAGATTGGTGGCTGAGCGGATACTTGCGTTGGTGGTCGTAATACTTCTTGGTAAACCCCATGCCAATGGAAAGCTTTGTTGATTTTAGCCCTAATCTATTCTATGTGATCCGTTAAATTATTGTGCGCGTATACGAACACTGGTCCAATCGGTTTCCAAGTTCGAAAGTCTAGAAAGGTTCGGTCCTTTTCATTCTCAAGAACGAATGTTGCCTCTCTCAGCATTGGTTGGTCCTCGGCTATTGCAATGATACTTTCTACAGCATAGATTATTTCTAGCTCAGACCGTTTCTTCCCTAAGGGATAGTTATGGATGGTCTTCACTATTCCGTTCCATTCTGTGGTCAATAATCCCTTCCTCCAAATCAGAAACATTTCCCGGATGGTCTTAGGTTGTCCAGCCAAAGCAAACTCTTCACATAACACCCTAATTCTTAGACGGTAATTTTCCGATGCTTCAAATGGTCCTTTTTTGAAACTTTTAGCCTGTAGACGGGCTTCATCTAAGGTAATCTATGCAAAAGAGAGAAAAATCAGAAAAACTTATTCTACCCATTCTATCTTATCTAAGTCTTTCTTATTTCTATTCTAATTTGTTTCTTCTTAAGTCAAATTCTATAATTATGATTTCTAGATTCTCAACCATGCTCTAATACCAATTTAAATCGTCATGCCCTAAAGGGTACCCTAAACGTAACAGTCTGTCACATTCAATATTAAAGCTTAAATATGACAACTTTAGTCATTCCCATAAGCTTCAGTATTAAGTGTAAGGCGTGCTCTTACAAATTTAGAGGACCGTACTTTGAATTATAAAGCTTAAGAAAATACAATAACAAATGAAGAAAAGGGAAATCATAATAAACATTCATTTAGAATCATTGTCTTACAAGTCTTAGGGGTATTCCTCCGCAAAAAATAACTATAATCTATTACAAGAAATTTTCTATAAAATTTACATCTATACTAATGCTAAACTTCATCTAAAAATTTCTTAACCAAAAAGGGAGAATACTGGCTGTAAGGTCCACATGGCTTCAACCACAAATACTAAACTGCAAAAGATATCTATAGGAGTATAAGCCAATAGGCTTAGTGAGAATTATTTCTATAAGCAAATTCTTGTGTAGAAAAATTCAAACAAATTATTTAAGCATTTAAGTGAAATGCAATATACACGTGATCAAGCAAGGCTTATAGTTTTCCAAAAACTATATGTTGAATAGGTTTACACCCTCTATTCGAGGTTTGGTGGTAAGTAATCTCAAAATGAGTAGTTTTAGTTAAGTTATACTTTCGATCATTACCGATCATTCGAACTACATATGATTGGAACTAAAACATTTTTGGCATTTGTTTGAAGTGTGATCTGATCATATTATCTCACTAAGTTGTCGTGTGCTTACACTCCTACAGACTTTATGTGCTTTCAGAGATCTCTAGAGTGGATCCATGCTTGAGGCAAGGGGATTTAGTAGACTTTAAGGGAAAATCTAGAGCTCGATCTTTAAGGGAAAATCTAGAGCTCGATTGAGAGTTGGAGATAGCTTCTTTTGTATAGAGATACTTATGCTCATATCTTGTAAGTTTGTAAGGATACGTTGAGAGTTTATCTTAAGTTGTATGAATGAAAGTATTGTTGTAAAGAAGTTATATGTATGAGAAATTTTTTATCTTGACAACCTCACGATCTTGTTTTATATGTCCACACTACGAAGTGTCCTAATAGTATGATGCCCGTAAGTTTTCTTGAAAGGGATTAGTTGGCTTGTACACATTTCACGATTTTCCAAGTTGTCACAAGGGGGCATCAATACCACTAGGGTACCCTGTGGGAGTGTGACACTCTCTTCAAGCCCATTTGCAAGCCTAGCTTACTACTAAAGAGAAAAAAAGTGCCAATTTTAGTTGTGGGATCCTTACATTTGATCCAACAGCTAGCATCGGCTTCTAACATTTATAAATAGGTAGGGGTGGGCAAAAAAATCGACTAAACCAAGAAACCGAACCAAAATTGGAAAACCAATCCCAAAAATACAGTGAACTAGTCCATCGGTTTCGGTTAGATTCATGGTTTTAATTATTTTTGGTTTTCGGTTTCGGTTTGTAACAGCAAAAAATCGACTGTTAATAGTTAACTAATAGCTGTAAATATAACATTATATATAATTAATTTTTTTAATATAAAAGTGTAAAGAGTTGAAACCTTAATGTAATATTATTAAGTATTGGTCAAAGTCTAAATTACTTCCACTATTTGTGTTTTATGACATTATAGTTCTATCTATATGGATAAAGTTTTTATTTATTTATTCATTTTCTTTTAAAAGCTATTGATGTTGTAATGGAAAAGAAATAAAAAAATATGGGTATTTGACTTTTTGGGGATGAGTTTGAGAGGTTTTGAAACAATAGATATGACTATTATTTTCATGTTACTATTCGTATTATTCTTCTTTTGTGCATGAACTGACATGACTTTATCCATTACAATTAAGAGAAGGTTTTAATAGTATGTAACTTTAAGAAATAAAATGATTTAGTTTTTTATAGATCAATTGGAAATATGGTTAACTGCAACTTTTAGTTAATAATTATGCTAAATGATTAAAAACCGAAAACCGAAAATATTAACCGAGAAAAATAGTTAACCGTTAAGGTAATTAACCGTTAATAATGGACCGATTTAGGTTTGACATTTAAAAAAATCGATTCTAATGGTTAGGTTAAAAAAATTGGGTCATGGATTGGTCAACCGGTCTATGCCCACCCCTATAATAGGAGGCTTCTCTTTTAACATAGGGACATTCCATATATTGCTAAGATTGAGACCAACATAGAAATACTATTGAATTTCTCTACGAAAAATTAATATGTTTATTTAGTGAAGAATGAGTCAAGAATGATCGAATCTACTTGATTTGATCTTCTGTTACATTCGTGTGCTTAAGAAAATTAGGTTCATATGTTCCTCCATCTGTACACATGTCATCATCACAAGACTTGTCTCGGGTTGATCAACACTTCTGCTGCATGTGATCAACTAGTTGTAGTAAGCCCATCGTACATATTTCAATTAAGAATCCTTATACCTTGTTATCATACTAAACCACTCTAAACTTGAGGGAAGTAAGAAAAACTTCCACGGATTGGTCCTCTCTCTTCTACATAAGACTCATCACTTCATTGAGCCAACTAGTGAGTCACCAACATCATCGATTTTCCAATTTTTCTTATAATGCATGATGACACCACCCTGTGATGGTTTATCTAGTCCTTCGTCATGAGGAAATAATATAATTTAAGCACCCGCATGAAATTAAGATCCATCTTTGACACAAGTCAAAGTGAATCATTACCAACCGCCACTATTTTTATCAAAGAAGGAATGAAAGATCAAGGGGAACCCACTCTTTATTTCTATCTAGAGTTAGGAATTCTTTATAACCAATCTCTTGGAGGTTCTATAAGTTTCTAGGTTAGTCTAGAGCTAGTCAAGATGATTTTATTTAAGAATTCAATGTAAATGAATTCTTATCTACTTAGCTTGTAATGATAAAAAATTGCATTGTTGTGTTGATCATTAAAAAAGGAGTAATCGGTGCCATCACAAGTGAAATTGGATTAGGATTGCATTTTCCTTGATTTATTGATGGTTAAGACTTAAGAGTGAGCTAATGCTTTAATTTAATGTTTGATTATTGATATTACGTTATTTTTTGGACTTGAGGTTACGTTTTCGTCGAAACAAGGTAAACACACCTAGGATGGCACAAGCGTAGTAGATTTTACATTTTTTATCATGAGATAGAAGGTGAAATTTTAATAAATTAATTTTGTAAACTGATGATTAGAAGTACTCTTGATATTGCATTTAACTTTATTGCCATCCCTAGATTGAATTAATAAAAATACGTGAAGTTAGAGTAATCATAGGTTAAGAACTAAAGTGGATGGATTCTAGTGGTATATTTGTAATTTTAATAACTTGTGAAACTTGTCGTAACGTGGTGCTTGGATAATTTATTGACTAATGGCCGTTTGGACAGAAGACTTGTTAAAATCGGACGAAAAAATGTAGAATTTAAAAGTTTCAAGGGAAAATTATTAAAATGAAGTATCGTGGATGAATAAGTAAGTTGTACATGGACATAAAGTTTGAAAAGCAAGGCCCTAGTTGTGGGTACCCTAGAACTTTCATTTAATAAGCGAACCACTATAGCGTTGATATGAATAATGCTGAAACATCTTAGACAGCACCACGAGTTGAATAGTATTAATTCAATTATGAGTTTGTAAATCTCCTCTCACTTGAGATACGAGCTTCAACATTTAATTCAGAGTGAATTGGACGAAGTTCGTTAACATTCACCAAAACCCATTCAAAGATCATCTAGCGCATTGTGAAGTTACCCAAGACTCAAGTTAAAGTAATATATTTATTCGAGACATAAAGTATAGGATAAATTGCTTTAGAAGACATCGATTTTTGAAGGTAAATTCAAATGAGATATTGAGTTTTTTCTAGTTAAGAAATTGGGATTAATATTTTATAAAATGATTCAAATAAAAGATCAACATTTTAAATCGTGAAAAAAAAAGAGCATATGAAAAATCTTTTTTTTTTTACATTTATTTATCATCTTATAAAATATTGATTCATTTTTTAACCACTCAAGACTTAATACCTTATCTGAATTTATCCTTAAATCAAGAAGGTAAATCAATTAAGAATATTTATTTAAAGGAAAATATATCAGCAAGAAATATGAGAAACAATATGAAAAAGTATAAAAATATCAATATAGAAAAGTATCAAAATTTAAACACACCATCAATCTATGCCTAAAATTAAAGCTATATGTTACAGTCATGTTACTATTATGATACAGTCGTATCTTTCCTTTTTATTATATAGCCTGTATCTTTCTTTTTTTTTTCTTTTTTTTTTTTTGGTATTCATCTTGTATAAATAATGGTTTTGTACATATTTTAAAATAAGAAACAATATTATAATAAAATTGCAAAGTTGTTCACTTCCGATGTAATTTACTCATAAAATACGACTGACGAAGGATATCGAGCATTCAGTATTTCCAGAATAAGAAGATGAGACGACTACTAACCTCGGATTGTTAAGCCTTACGACCTTACCCAGAAGTTGATTTTATGATATGTAAATTTGACGATTGTGATCTAACTAGATGTAGTATTCAATTATTCGCTGCTCATCATATATAGAGTCAAAGACTCCAATTATAGGGCTAGGTTTTATTACTTGTTTTGTGATTCGAATGAACATGTTCTCCTCAAATGTCGGTTTTTCTCAATACAACGGAGAAGACTTTCTACGCAAGTTTTGCAGTGAGCGTTTGTGCTCGTTAAATACATGGTTTTATACAATTGTTTTGGCATTTATCATTTGATATTCGTTTGAATGAGCAATCCCAACCGAAGGAAACTTGGTACAATAGGCATCATCACGAAGTGGCTAAAATGGGGAGGGCTGTATCCCAAATAGCCTTAAATGCGATGGGTGTAATTCGTCGTTATTAAAATTACCAGTGAAGACTCATCAATTTATATAATTCTTTGAGTTTGCAAGTTAATAGAGGTTTTCTTAAGTAAGGTATAGATTTGCAATGGAATAACAAATTTAAGTGTATAATTTCACAAGCTTACAATTTTGCTAATTCTACGTGATTCTATAATATTCATTTTGATTTGTCTCCAATGAGTAGTTTGAGAGAGAGCTGGGCTTCTACAAATTTACAAACAAGGCCATCAAATCAAGAGTAAATTAATTCCATATTTACTTATTTACTCTTGAAATTAAATTGACTACACTAGTAGTTCCACTATTGATTATTAAAGATAATAAGGAATGGATAGTTTAGAGAGAAAATATGCTTAATTTATCAAATAAGGATTGTTCAGTATCATCTGAATTAAAAGATGGAAGTGATACCATGGGGGAAGTTAGTTCACAAACAAACTCAGAACGTAATGTGAGTATGGCTCAAGATGATTTGAAGATTAAAGACACTGGCATTGTTGGAGATAAAATACAAATGTGTACTTCAAAAGACTTGGAATAAAAAAAAAAAAAAAAGAAATGTGGATATCATCGGCAGTGTTACCAATAATGGCATTGACAATGATGATGACAACCATAACAATGATGGTTTGAATAACTTATGGTAGTTTTGGAAAAAAATCCAATGCTATTAATACATCGTGTGTTTGGTGAGTAACGGATAAATACCAATGTTTTATAAACTACCCGTGATAATAATGTATAACTTTTATGAACCAATTCACATGTGATAACTTTACCAATATTAATACATTACTAATTATTCCACATGATATATTAAAATCATTGGCTTTCAATGATAATTTTACCGGTATTTATCTCAGCATTAGATGAATCATGTCATGTGGCTTTCAATGCTAACAAGGAAAATGATTATCGCTGGCTTTAGTAGCATTTACTTGCATATTTACATGGTATTGAACTAAATATAAATCATTATATCATATTTGGTTTATAAAATATATTTGAACTGGGTAAAACTCTTTTTATAAAATTAAACAAAACTTAAAATTGTATAAAAATATTAGATTTAAACAAAAATAAAATCTCCTAATAATAATTTATCTACTATCATTCGATACCATTAATATCAAACATAATATAAAAGAATTATTCCACCAAATACTTCTTATAATATTATATACGGGTATTCTTGTTCCATCCAATCCTTATGACCAAATGCCTCCTGAAAATTCACCAAGCTTATGGAGCTGAAGGGATGTCTGTTTGTAATCATTGGATATCCGGATAAACAAATAGGTACCACTACACTACAGCATGGGGGGGAAAAAATCCTTTTGCAGCATCAGGCTATAATTCGATTAGATATGGAAAATTTTATGGTCTCATGTGTTATGTATCCGTACATGTAATGAGAAGAGACATGCAGTGGACCTTGTGACTGAGGCTGCAATAATCATTTGAGATATGTAGAAAGCTGTTAAAGTGAGCAGACTTCGCAGCAAGAAAGGATTTAAGAAGGATATTACATGTTGGGTGTTATATGTATTGTATAGATATTAATTAAATTCTAATATAAGTATTTATATGCCACTGCCCTTTCTATATATATAATATATAGCTTGTAATATCTAATTAATATTTTTTACCTAAAGCAGCACCAGTTAAATGGCTGGTAATTAAATCTTTAATTTAAGGACAGCTATAGTAACCGATTATAAGAGCATCCAATGGATGCAAAGGCTCTTAGGAATCCGAATGGATTCAAAGAACTTAAGAGGGAGGTTGTAACAATAATTATTATTTTTTTCTTTTTTTATACCTATCTAATTTCATGGGTAGATAGACATAATTTTTGTGAATTTTTGTAAGCATGATTATTAGAAGATATATAGCATGGTCTTTGTCAACTTTTGTCTATTTTTTCAATTCACAACCACTATTGTATCGTCTCTTTTAATTTATTTTATGGAAATAAAGATTTTATAAAGCTAGATTAATATTGTTTCTAAAGAGAGGTAGGAGAAACTGTAAATGAAAATAATGATGTGATTTTATATCTTCAAATATCTCCTTTGAACCCTAATGACTAATTAAAATAATAATAGGGAATTTGTTTTTTTACATGTTTTTATCCTTATTTTCAATAGAATTAAAAATTGGACCGATGCATGGAATCGAATTGGACCAAATAAAACAAAAAATTTGGCTTCTTCTAATTTGATTCGCAATTTGGTAAAATCATAGGAAAACAATTTGTCGTTTCGTTTTGTCCAACTATATCGAACCATAAATGTCTAAAAATTAAAAGAAAAATACTATTAATGCTATGTTATTTTATAAAAAAATTTACATTAATCTCATCATTACGGTATATAGTAGAGAATTCAAGATAGATATTTGTAGAGCACCGTGGAAAAGAATGAGAAATTATTTAAGGGATCGGAAGGCAAAAACTTTTAGATAATTCCCATATGATTCATGTACATCTTTACACACATCCATGGCTTAAACTTGCTGATTTTCAAGTCATGTTTGTATCGATACAACATGACCTTGTAGAAGTATTTTTAGTAAATTGGAAAAGGAAAAAAGAATGGTTTATCACCGCATGCATACCTCATAACATATATACATGTAAAAGGGTTTAGATAATGTATATTCTATATATGTATATATTACAATATACTGACTGTACTTTAGCTTATCTCCATTAATATATTTTTTTATTTTCAAGTATTTCAGAATAAAAAACAAAAAGTTGAAAATAAACAAACCGCGGTCCGAGCTATATAATTTTTTCGAATTTAAATAAATTATTAAATTGTATATCATGATTCACTTCAATTTAAGGACTAATCGGAAAGAAACGCATTACACCCACCCACCCTCTTCCTTCGTCGTTGTTATCTGTTCCAGATTATAAAAAAGTTGAAAACCCTATTTTATGGGAACTTGATCCAACCTTTGACTCTTCGAGAGGAGTACGATGTTCCATAACTTTTATTTTGTTATTCCTTTTCATTTTTTTCCCCTTTTAAATTAGATCAGTAGTTATATATATGTGTATGTATCATACAATTTACAGAAAAAGGGGAGATTCAAACTGGAAGAATAATATTTATGCTAACTAAACTAAAGCACCCAGATCTTCGACCCCCCAAAAAAGGGGGGAAAAAAACCCGCAAAAGCACTTAGATCGGAATTAAAAAGGCTTAAGTGGGTATTATATGCTACACAAAATATATGCATATAGTGAGTAATTAGCAATTTTATTCTAACATATAGTCATATGAGAGATAACTATTTTAAAAATTATTTACCATCTTATTTATGTGTTAGAATATAATTACTAGCTACAGAGCACAGCATGTATTCACATGGTTTGTAATACTAATATTTTTTCGAACGGAGCGGTAAGTTGCTCTCACAAAATACGGGTCCAGAATATAATAACTAGGATTAAATATTCCAAAAATGATTTTGAAATATTTTTGACATTTTGATATATATAGTATGTGCAAGACACCGTTATATTGTCACATATATCCAAATTTTGAACAAGTAACATATAATAACCAACTAATCCCTTTTTTTAAGATCAGGAAAAAAGAATTATTAGAATTACGTGTGATATGTTATATGTATATATGCTTCAAATACTAATATAATTTTAATATTTACAATATTTATGATTTATAATAACCAATGAATCCATTGTTATTGAGATGAGGGAGAGATCCATGATGCACAAAATTGAAATAAGTGTGACCAATTGTTTCTTAACCATAATTCCTATATATTCAGTGGAGAACATAATCTAATACATAGTTTTTTCGAGGGAAATTACAACAAAATTTCGAGAAGTGGTCATGTCATGTCATGTCCACTCCCTCCACATCTGGATCGGTCAAAACAAGAACCATACTCTCTCATGATGATTCCCAAGAGAGTAAAGAAAAGGAAAAAAATTATAAAACAATAAAATAGAAGGAGAAAGGAGAAATTTATAGATGATAATGTATATATTCTGTACACATCCAAAAGAGAAAAAAAAAAAAAAAAGAGAGGAAAACACAAAAAAATTCTATGAAATATGAAGTGAAGTATTTGGTTGATGAAGAATCTGATGATTTGTGGGCATAATCTTGCCAGCAGAGAAGCATAACAACACATCTTCTAATAATGTAAAGCCTACCTCTTTGCTCCTTTAAGAACCCTCCTAGTCTTTTACATGAAAGCTTTCTCTTTGAGCTTTCCATGGCTGAATTTGCAATATCCATATCTTCTTGATCTCTGAAGTATGAATCTAATTTTATATGTTTTTAATTTTTTTTCTTTTTCAATTCGGAAGAAGAACTTGGTTTGTGCTGCTTCTTGAGTATGAGTGGATCATATGGGAGTGTGTGAGTGTGTGAGGTAGGTTCACTTTGGAATAATGATGGAGAATTGCATGCAAAAGAGCAAGATAAAGGTGTCATCTTATAGAAGCATAGTGTGTGGTGTGGTCCATAGGCATTAATGGGGTCCAATGAAGAACCTAAATTTGTGATCATGGAATTTGCATATACATGAAGGATTAAAAAATATAATTATATATTTCTTTCCCCATAATTTACTTCCCCCTCAGTAATAGCCTTTTTTTTTATAACATTTTAATGTGTAAAGTTGATATACATGATTATGAACTTTGCCATTTTATTGATGCTTATATTGGATGTATATTCGTGACACCAATTTATTAGATGATGTTTTCATTTTGGTTATGTTTCAACATAACCACTAAATTGAGGAATTGCAAGCAAAAGGAAGAGACGATTTCAACCGGAAAAAATCAGGATCAGAAGCCATAGAGGGAGCATGTGAAATTTAGTATTTGAAATTTGCATAAAAGTTTAATTTGGTATACAAATTTTGATATGATAAATTTAATATTCAATCAAAACTTTTGTAGCTATTTTTCTTGCTTCACTAACATTGTTTGTTCTATTTCATGACTTAGAAGTAGTCTATCAATACTAGATGACGTTAAGTATATTAATAAAAATTCAATTAAATGTTATTTGTTCTATGTCTACAAATATAGCAAAAAATGTATAAAAAGGTAATAATAATAGTCATAAAAAGGTTGATTGGATATTGTTTTAACTACCTTAAAAGTATCATGTCGAAGTACGAAATTTGATATGTAACCAAAAGTAAAATAGAATTTGACATTTTTAGTCCATAGTGATCACCACCTTTGGTTATCGCGTTGTGACTAGGTTGTACATGAGTCGAGACAGCTTGTAACCTGCTCGAGTTTAACTCGGCGAAAACTCGAATTCGAACTTTAAAATACTCGACTCGGTAAGCTCACAAGCTTAATCGATTATTAAATCGAGTCTAATCGAGTTCGACCTTATCGAGTACTAAATACTCTTTATCATCAAATCAATATTTAAAAGAATAATCAAACTTAATAGAGTCAAGTTCGATTTTAAAAATTAAAGCTCGATCAAGTTCAAGTTCTATCTTGAGCTTTGAGTTTATCATTCGAGTGGAATTTGAGCTTGATATAGTATCAACTTGACTTAACTCGTTTACTGCCTTAGTCGTGGCTGACCTAACTTTTAATTGAATTTCAGTTGGTCTCACCTATTTTGTGTCGGCAGAGTCTTTTTATTGACATGTTCCAAAACTCCAGCCTCAAGAAAATTCAAGATCTTGAATGTAATTAATTAGCAATTATACCATAGACTATACTACAAATTTTATACAATTTTTTTAGTTTTAAGGATATATATAGGTTTATTTGGATGATCTATTTTTCATTTATATCTGTATCTATATTAAAATAATATATATAAATATATCCGATTTATATTGATATTTTATCTATATTTGATCTTTTTATAAGAACTGCCAATTTTTTTTTATCTGTATCTATTTCTTGATAAATAATTTGTTAGGAAAAAAGTTTTAAAAAAGTGTTAATATATGCCAAAAAAAACTCGCCAAATGGACCTAACTTTATCTCAAATAAATTATATATATCTATCCTCAGGACGTATTGATCGTATTGCATGATCCTAACAGGGACACAAAAGAAAATATTTTAGGAGGCCCTTTTCGAAATCATCGGCAAACGAAATTTCCAACGTGAGACAAAGGGAAAAGGAAAAGGTGGTATGTACAGGTACACATCATCACGGGGCGGTTCCGAACCGGGAACCGCCCCGAACCGTCACCGGCGGTTCCTAACCCGGAACCGCCCCGTCGGTGACGGTTCCGAACCTTCTAAGGACCCGCCGGAACCGGCGGGTCCAAGCGGTTCGCATGGTGGAACCGACGGTTCCAACGGGTCCGGAACCGCCATATATATTGAAATTTAAAAAAAAAAAAAAAAAAAAAGAAGAAGAAGAAGACATGTGCGTGGGGATTGTTCTTGAGGGGGGGTTGTTCTTGAGGGGAGGTAGGGTGTAACTTACACCGTGTAAGGTTTTGGTTTTGTTTTTATTTTTTTCAAAAAAAAAAAAAAAACCCGGTTCGTGGAACCGGAACCGGAACCGCCAGAACCGGCGGTTCCTTGGAACCGTGAACCGCCCCGGCTCTGGCGGTTCCGGTTCCGGTTCCACGAAATGTGGAACCGTGAACCGGCGGTTCCGGTTCGGGTCCGGAACCGACCCGAACCGTGCCGATGTCTATGTACAGGGAACGTAATTCTTAGGACACCATGTTTGCAACTTTGATGAATCTCGGAGAACATTCATCAATTGGCATAATTCTTCCAAAGAGACCGTTCTAAGGATAATTAGTGAAGATGTAATACTGGAGTTGTGGAAAACAAAGAGAAGTCGGTGCTTACAATAGAGTGAGATTAACACAACGGATTTGCGTGCAAAATTCTTAATTTCAGGATTGAACCATAGATAAGGAATGGCAAAATGGCTCTGATAGACTATAAAGAATATTATTGTCGCACTGATCTTTCATTAATAAAGTCGAATTTTATATAATTGGAAAAAAAAAAGTTATATCAATTCGATCGATTGAAATTAAATCAATCGATTACGAGGTAAAGGATGGGAAAGTCTAATTACATAGACGAGGATGTCTCTTCAGACAAAATGTTTATCTAAAACAACATTATATAAACCGAGATGAAAACAAAAAAGAAAAAGAAAACTAGTAAAAACACAATAAACAAGCAGCTTGTATTAAGTACTGATGACAATCATATATCAGCCTGACACCATAATCTTCAATAACTAAACTCCAATACCCAAAATATAAATTAAAACTGGGGATAGTTGGATGATTTGACCCTTTCTCCCTTTCCATCAATAAATCTTGCCCCCTCACTCCCTCCCCTTTCCTTCCCTTTCTGTATATAAGCTTCTTAACCCTCCCTCTTTTAAGATGTTTCCCAAGGAACAACTCTCTTGTCCTCTTGAAACTCTAAATTCTTTCTCTAGTAAGAAAAAGAGGTAAGCCATATCGATTCTATAATTCTATATCTATAACAACGTCTGTTGTTAAGAAATCATGAACTTTTAACGGGACGCCTCACAGGATAATTATGGTAAGGATATATTTTAAACTTTGTATAGTTTCACAAACAAATTACATATGCGTCGAAACATTGACATGTAGGAAACAATACGGGCAATGCACCATTGTGAATCATTGTGAATCGTCAAATCATTGTTATATGAAATCTAGAACTACATAGTCAAATTAAAATAGGATGAATTATGTTGAAAATTATCAACGTTTGGAGATAGATTCATTGATATTAATATTTCTAGTGGTTCAAAAAAAGAACTCATCTTTTAAGGATAAATTCATCGAAAGTATTACCATTTTAAATGGTTAAAATGAGGAATCAACTTACACAAATTGAGTCAAGTAAAGTAACAATGATTGACCATTAAGAGAAGTTAGAAAAAATCAATTTAATCTAAATATTGATACATTAAATGAACTTTATGAAATGTCGATATCTCATTTGACTCACTTTGTAAAACGTTGATTCTTTTTTTTTTTTTTTAACTACTCAAAATGTTAGTACCTTAATTGAACTTTACTAAAAAACGTTGATACTTTTAAGGTCATTTACCCAATTAAAATATGATAAGAAACTTGATTGAAAAGACAAAAATTGATGAATCTTAGTCAGAGATAAACGGAATCGTAGGAACATGATCACAACACAAAAATGACACAACGAAAGGTAAAGCAAAATACCATATTCCATAGATTTGCTCACGAATGCTAGATTATGATCTTCAATTGTTTGTTGATGATAGGCATGAAATGTCCATAATCTTAATGGTTGATTAAGTAAAATTTAGGGCTTAATGTTATTTTTTTATTCAAGAATTGATACTTAATTTAGCAATATTTTCAATTCAGGTGACTTTGGACTATAAAAACTCATTTTGGAGAAATTAGGAGGAATGAGAACTCAATTATTTCCAAAGCAACAAGGAACCAAGACATATCACGGGCGAGATAGCAAAGAATTGGAGCCATAGCAAGAATCACACTCCTTTGATCGCCTGTGATATGAAAATTATTAAAGACAACAAGAATCACACCCCTTTGCTCGTCCGTGATATGAAAATTATTGAAGACAGCAAGAATTACCCCCTTTTGGTTACCCGTGATGTGATGCCTGGGGTGAAGTTCATTTTTTTCTATTGGGTATCACCTATGACTTAGAGAGGAAAGAGAGAAATTTGGAGTACAGAAGGAACCACTGGGTTTTGGTCGCTCGTGATTTGAATCTTAAAGAGGTGCGAGAACTTAAAAGGCACGAGTATGACTTTTATGTTTCTTTTCACTAAACAATATGTCTTCTACTTTAAGTCGTATATTTTTATCATATATCTTTTTAAGAAATTGGGTAATTATAAAATACACACACCCATTCCAACATAAAAAGATAAACACTATCACACCCTCTCATCTCTTTCATTGTAATTGTAGGACCCTGACATCTTGTAGTTTGTAGTGATTGTATCTGTTCATAGTATGTGTTGGTGATCTTATATTTGTTTGACAGTTGTAATTTTTCCTGAAGAACATGAAAAAGTCAAAGGATTCATGTCGTCCATGTGTGTGCGAAACTCCAAATCTTCATTCAAATTCAATAAAAGGGGTTTTGTCTTTTCTTTACTCTCTCTTCTCTTCTATTATGTTTATTATTTCTATTATTGTTTATTTATTGTTATGTCATTATGCATGAGTAGATAATAGGATTTATTCACGGGATTAACGTGAATTTGATCACTACAGTTCAATTCATCTAATAATTATCTAGTTCCAGCAAATAGAATTAATAATCTCAAGAAGTAGCGAAGGCGCAATACCTTCTTGACCAAAATTTCAATGGAAGACATCGAGAGATGATTCCATTGAATAGCTCTTGTTTACTAAGCGAGTCGCTCATAGTGATAGAGATATCACGATGAGACCTTTTGCATTTGTTTGGAGAATTCAAAAATAATTTAATCTTAATACAACATTCAAGTGGTTGCTAATCAGAAAGAGATTTCAGTGGACACACTTTTTGTTAGATGTGAATGCTTCTATGAAGAACATTCGCTTACTTAATGGATTCTTGCAGATAGTAATCATTACAGAAACATATGTGTGAATTCATGCTAAAGAAATGAATGAATTTGATTATGTTTGTTGTGTTTTATCTTTGTGTGTTGTGTTATTCATATAACTTAATGTAATTCTTAATTTTAGATTGATTAACTTTCATCTAATCTATTCTCTTAATTGATCTGCTAGATAATAGGAAGATTATAGTAGTACTAGTGCCTGAAAATGTTCCTTGTGGAGATGACCCTATACTCTACTCTATGCTACTAAAATGATAGGTGTACTTGCCTGTTAAAACCGAGTTTGGGTTTATAAATCATAAAACTTGCCAAATAGTTGATTTTGCAAACACCTAAACAAATGACACTCAAAATTGAAAATTGTAAGATCATTCAAGATTTTTGAAAAAAAATGAGCAAAGGCAACTCAAAATGATATTATTAATGAAAATCGATATGTTCTTTGCCTTAGGGCGAATATTTATATGCTAACTCAAAAGCTATTGAAAATAGAACTCGAAACCTATAAAAAATAAAAAAAGTCTTAAAACTTGTAGATACAAAGTAAATAAAAACAAATAAAAATGTCTTTGACGGCAAACAAAATATAATTGTTCATAAATTATTATAACAAATTTAAAACTTGCATAAAGTAGAAAAATTATTGCTTTAAAGGCCTAAACAATGAAATTTGCCCAAAAACCAACATTGATCACCACCAAAGGTAGGGGCCTATTCAGTGTCAAAGTAGGGGCTTGAAGTTACAAAACTGTTAGAAATAATACACAACGAATACTTGAGAGAGAGAAAGAGAGAGAAAGGGGGGGAAGGGGGTGTGGGTGAATTAAGTATTACAAATTTTTTCGGTTTTATCAAACTAAATTAATTAGCTAAGATAAGACAAGAGTTAACTTAAATAAAAAATGCAGCTGAATAAACTAATTAAAAATGATAAACAAATAAGCAGTGATAAAGAAGCATAGAGAGAGAAAGAGAAGCAACACAAGGATTTAATATGGAGTTCGGCCCACTGCATACTCTCCACGGTACAAAAGCCTCAAAGAGGACTTTTACCACTATATTGATTATTCCAAAATCAATACACCTCTGAGACGAGGAATTACAACAAAGCCTATCATAATAGGACTTTTACAATTGTCTTTCACAGAGGATTTCCACTTGATAAATCAAGTGTTGTGCTGGTAACATACGACCAGAATTCTCTTTGCCTTCCACAAAGGACTTCCCGCCTAATCGTAATTAGGACAATGCTGGTAACTCCAGACCAGACTTCAAATGCCTCCCACCAAGGACTTCTCTCAATGCCTCACACGAGGACTTCACTTTGCCTCTACTGAGGACTTTTCTTAGTACCTCACATAACGACTTCACTTTGCCTCAACTGAGGACTTTTAACTTTGCCTCTACAATGACTTCTTTTACAAGTGTTACATTTGAGGACTTTTTAACAAACAGCTCATATATGAGCAGATTTACAAACTGAAAAACTCTTAAGAAAATATACAAATTTCCTTTACAAAGAAATGCTCCTCCTTTAACAGATTTACAACATAAAATACTTTAGGAATTTTATAAATTCCTTTTACAAACTGAGCTCCTTAAACAAGCAAATAAACAACTTTTGTAAATCTTAAACTATACTTAAAAACTCTCGTTCAGAATGTATCAGCAAATTTCGAAATGATCTGATTAGAATGTGTATGTAATTTCAGATACTACCAGCAAGTGTACTGGGTCTTGATCAAGTAATATAGAAGTGAGTTGAGTATCATTCCCACAAGGATTAAATTAACTACTAGATTGATATTAGTTAATACTAATATTTAGGTAATCAAAATGTATCGATCAACTAACTAATTTTATCTACTATGAATGCAATGAGATTGTGAGAAGTTATATAAGATGAATGTGGGAAGGAACAGAATCCATCCTAATCTTTACTAATCATGCTGAATTTATATTATATGAATAATTAGAATTGTGGATATTTGTAAGAAATTGTAAAGACCTAAAACTATCATGTTTTAGTGAACCATAAAATAATCTATTAGCTTCCGCTATACAAATTATCAATGGAATCTAATTTACAATTATAAATCTTCCGATTCTATAATTGTCTAATATCCTAAATTAACTTCTCCTAATTGCTTAGTGAGAAATAATATTGCATGAAGTACATAGAACAATTTCTAAATTAATATTAAACTTAATTGTTTCCACAATTGTTATTTAATCTCAATTCATGAATTTCTATGAACCCTAATTCTTTTTCCAAATTATTAGAATTCTTATCAATTCAATTTTAATCCGAAATAAAATAGATAATTATGATTCAATACAAATATTCCATAATTCTAACAATCCTATAATATAAATTCAATAATCATTTTAGTAAAATTAGGATTTCATCACTTCCCACAAAGAAAAGTTTAGCTACTCATGGATGATGATTCAATAATCAAATAAGAATACGCAATTGATAACATTATGAACAAATAATTCAGATAAATGAATTGCATAAGAAAGAGATTAGATATCACCAATTCAAATATCGCAATCTTCAATTACAATTCTTGAAAGCTCAAATCTCTCACAAATCTCTATGAAATGTTAAAACTATTTGAATACGCAATTGATAACATTATGAACAAAAAATTCAGATAAATGAATTGCATAAGAAAGAGATTAGATATCACCAATTCAAATATCGCAATCTTCAATTACAATTCTTGAAAGCTCAAATCTCTCACAAATCTCTATGAAATGTTAAAACTATTTGTATACTAAAGTACTCTCTATTTTTCTTATGCTTGTTGCTTGTTCAACTAGGGGAGGGAGATCCCTTATTTATAGGAAAAATTTCATGCAAAGCATTAATGGAAAATTGCAGTTTCACTTTGTACGCCGGCAGTTACAGATCCTACGCCGGCAGCTTACAGATGGCTTATAGTCATTTTCTTCATTGCACGGCCGTGCACTGGCAGCTTTCAACTTCGATTACAAGGGTAGGCTGCTCCTATGCCGGCAGCTTAGATATAGATCTAGCCGGCGTATGTGATGAATGAAAGGTTGGACCAATTTATAACGAAAGCGGTCCCAAAGCTGGCGGCTTTGATGCCGGCTTAGACAATCCATCAAATTTGGTCTCTTCATTTGTCTCCGAGCATGTGTTATCTACTTGTCGCTTCTGATCCTTGATCTACACTGCCTGAACGTCGGCGGCTTAGTATCCGGCGTAGGTTGTAACTCCTTTTGCGCTAGTGACGTTTGAACTCTGAGCTGCCGGCCTTCAGTGTACGCTGGCCTATTCATCTTCTACACCGGTGGCTTTCAGGCGGCGTATAATTGGTTTAGTCAAGGCTTGCAAAGCTGGCAGTGTAAGAACGGCTTTGAGTGAGTGCATCTTGTAACCTGTCTCAATGCCGGTGGCTTTGAAATCAGAATAGCCGGCGTATCCTTGAATTTTTCCAATTTTCATTCCAAAGTTTCTTGTTTTGATTTCTTTGTCCAAATTAGACCTGAAACATGAATTTTAACCAAAATAAGTATCCATTCTAGCTATTTTAAATATCAACAAGTTGTATATAATATGATCTTATCACGAAACAGAGCACTAATAGTTCTCTTAAAAAAAATTACAAATTAATGAGAACGAGAACGAGAACAAAAACACGAGTAAAAAAAAAACTTTACAGAATATTGTTTTCGTTTTTACTGTGCGTTCAAAAAAATTCTTGTTTATTTCATTCTTTTTCAAAGAGAAGAGAAAAATTCTATTTATAGCTCTTGATAAGAAATTTGCCTGTTTTAAAAAAATTTCTAACAACTCATACTTGTGTTTAATGTACTTAAAGTTTTAATAACGTGTAAAAGTTCAAAAACATTGAAAGAGCATTAAATGTGTCTGACACATGCATTAAATGTATTCCAACAGCTCTTTTCTTTTTCCTTTTTACTTATATTATTATATTATTAAATAATAAATAGTTTAAAAAAAATTTTACTGTCATACTCAAGAACCGATCAAGCCCAAAATAGATTATTATTTATTTTTTTATTTTTTCTAGAAAAAATACCGAAGGCAAATTTTTTGAAGTTAAGGGTAAACTTTCTAAAGTCAATGTCTAAGGTCGATGCTTAAACTTTAGCAATTGACTTTATAAATTTTGCCTAAAACTCCAGCCCTTGACTTGACGATTTTGCCAAAAACTCCAACTCTTGACTTCATAGTTTTGCCCAAAACTTAGTCTTTTGTCTTTATCTGATGAATAGTGTCTCCACCCTTCTTCCACTGGGCTTGATAGCTTTGTCTTGACTTTTTTTCAACTTTTTGTTTTGTTAAAACTTAAACAACAGCAGAACAAATACAAAGCATATATATATTTTAAGTATTTAAATAATTAAGGATATTTAAATAATTAATTGTGTAATAATTATTCTCTTCAAAATCATTTGTGAATATAAAGTTCAACAATCTCTCCCTTTTTGATGAGAATAAATTTGCACAATCAATTCTAAAATAGTTCTTAATTATGCAAATACTTCTCCCCCTTTCATCCAAAAAAAAAAAAGAAAAGAAGAACACAGATTTTGTTAAAAAAAATGTTAACTATAACAAAATCAATTTTCTCCCCTATCAAAAGCACTTTTCTAAAAAATTTCTCCTCCATTTTAAAATAAACTTTGTTCTCTTTTTAATTAAAAACCAAGACAAAGAAAAGGAAATTTTCTTTAAAAAATGTCTCCCCCTGGTTCAAACCTTTGTTTTTTTTTTTAATTTTAAAACAAAGCATAGAATGATGTAAACAAATTCATAACAACAAAAATTACAGAAGACAAACATTGGCATACAAGTACAAACACAAACATGCATGCAAGTGCAAACTAAAGTTTACAATATTTATCAGCTAAGAGACTTAATATCAGATTTTCAAGGAAGTTCCTGGTTCAAAAATATTTTAGCACTCATCAACCTTTAACATGCCCAATTCTCCTCTTAAAGTGCAAAATCGTTCTTCACTCAAGGGTTTAGTAAAAATATCAGCAAGTGATGGTTTGTATCAACAAATTCCAAGCAAATGTCCTTGTTTAGAACATGATCACAATGAAAATGTCTAATCTCAATATGCTTGGTTCTTGAGTGTTGAATGGGATTTTTAGTCAAATTTATAGCACTTATTATCACACCGAATTGGTACACTTTCAAATTTTAAACCAAAGTCTAATAAAGTTTGTTTCATCCATAAAATTTGTGCACAACAACTGCCAGCAGCTATATATTCAGCTTCAGCAGTTGATAATGCAATAGAATTTTGCTTCTTTGAGTGCCAAGATATTAAAGAATTACCAAGAAAATGGCATGCCACTTGTGCTTTTCCGATCTACTTTGCTACCAGCAAAGTCAGCATCAGAGTACCCAACAAGTTCAAAAGAAGTATGTTTGGGATACCACAAGCCAATTTCAATAGTGCCCACAGGTACTTGAAGATGCGTTTGACTGCACCAAGTGAGATTCTTTTGGGCAAGATTGAAATCGTGCACATACACATACAGAAAACATGATATCAGTCTAGAAGCTGTTAAATATAACAAACTACCTATCATGCATCTATACATCTTTTCACAAACATTTTTACCTTTTTCATCTTTGTCTAGTTTTACACTAGTGCTCATAGGTGTAGTTTAGACTTACAACTATCCATTTTAAACCTTTTTAACAAATCTTTAGTGTATTTAGATTGATTAATAAAGTTCCAGATTTTGATTGCTTAATTTGTAGCCCAAGAAAATAAGTGAGTTCTCCATCATACTCATTTCAAATTCTTTTTATGGACTCAACAAAAACTTTTATAAGTGAAGAATTAGTAGCACCAAACACAATGTCATCTACATAAATCTATACGATTAATGTATCAGAATTGTGATTTTTGATAAAAAGAGTTGTATCAATTTTTCCTCTTGAAAATCCATTATTTATCAAAAAGCTACTAAGTCTTTCATACCAAGCTCTAGGAGCTTGCTTGAGACCATAAAGAGCTTTTTCAATTTAAAAACATGATTGGGAAATTCATTATTTTCAAAACCCGGTGGTTGCTCGACATAGACCTCTTCTTTTATGAAACCATTTAGAAAAGCACTTTTGACATCCATTTGATAAAGGATAAAATCTTTGTGAGCAGCATATGCCAAAAGCATTCTTATAGATTCTAGTCTTGCAACCGGGCAAAAGTCTCATCAAAATCTATCCCCTCTTCTTGTGTATAGCCTTTAGCAACTAACCTAGCTTTTCCTAGTTACTATTCCAGATTCATCCATTTTATTTCTAAAAACCCATTTTGTTCTATGACAGTTTTATTTTCAGGCCTTGCAACAAGATTCCAAACCTCACTTCTAGTGAATTGGTTTAGTTTTCTTGCATGGCTTGAATCCAAAACTCATCTTCTAAAGCTTCTTCCAAGGTTTTAGGTTCAAGTTTTGATAGAAAAACTAGATTTTGTTTCTAAGAGATGATCTAGTTTGTACCCTATTTGAAGTTTCACCTATTATTAAGTCTTTTGGATGTGAACTAGCATATTTCCATTCCCTAGGTAGATTACTAACATGCTCATGCACATCATCAACAGCAGATTTTTCAACAGTAGAAACAGTACCAGAATTTTCAACATCAGAACATGAAAGATCATTTATTCTATCACAAACATCATCAACATCATTATTAACATTTATAGGAGTCAAACAATAATAAAAAACAACATGTATAGATTCTTCTACTATAGAAGTTCTTTTATTATATACCCTATATGCTTTACTAGATGAAGAATATCTTAGAAAAATTCCTATATCAGATTTAACATCAAATTTTCTTAGATATTCTTTTCCATTTATTAAGATATAACACTTTGTGCCAAAGGGATGAAAAAAAGAAATGTTTGGTCTTTTTCCTTTCCATATCTCATAGAGGGTTTTCTTTATGATTGGTCTAATAAAAATTCTGTTTGAAATATAGCAAGCGGTATTGACAGCTTTAGCCCAAAAATATTTTAGCAAATTATTTTAACATGGTTCTAACCATTTCTATTAAAGTTCTATTATTTCTTTCGGCTACACCATTCTGTTGTGGGGTTCTAGGTGCTGAAAAAGTGTGTTCAGTGCCATATTTTTCACAAAAATTATTCATTTCAAGATTTTCAAACTCTCCCCATGATCACTTCTTATTGAAGCTATATTAAGACCTTTTTCATTTTGGACTTTCTTGCAAAATCTAAAAAAGACATCATTGGTTTCGTCTTTAGAGGCAAGAAAGAAAGTCCATGAAAATCTAGAGAAGTCATCAACAATAACCAAAGTGTATCTTTTTCCTCTAAACTCAAAGTTTGAGTAGGACAAAAAGATCCATATGTAACAGTTGCAATGGCCTAGAAGTGGAAACTGCATCCTTAGCCTTAAAAGAAGTCTTAGTTTGCTTTCCTTGTTGACATGCTTGACAAATCTTGTCATTTTGAAAATTTAAACTTGGTAAACCTTTGACAAGATTTTTCTTTGCAAGTTTTGAAATTAATTTCATGTTAGCATGTCCCAATTTTCTATGCCATAACCAACTATTGTCATTTTGAGAATATAGACATGTTTGACTTGATGATTTAAAATCATCTAAATTAATTTTGTAAATATTTTTATGTCTATATCCTTCAAAGCATACTTGGTTATTATCAATTCTTTCTATAGTACATCTTTTGGCATAAAATGTTACTTTAAAACCATTATCACAAAGTTGACTTATACTAAGCAGATTATGTTTTAGATTATCTACCAACAACACATTATTAACAAGATCTTTATTAAGGATAATGCTACCTTTACCCAAAACAGTTGATTTTCTATCATCACCAAAGGTAACACTCCTTGATCCATCAAGTCCAGCTTTGAAAATTTGGAAGCAACTCCGGTCATATGCCTAGAGCATCCGCTGTCCAAGTACCATTTGTTGCTGCCACTTGAGGATCCCTGCAAAGCAAGTTATTATTTCTTTGGTACCCATTTCTGTTTGGGTCCTCTTGGGTTAGAAACAATAAAACTTCTTTCTTAGCCACCCAAACATACTTGCTTTTATGACCGAGAGCAAAGCCTTCCTTATTGCACACTTGTGTGCAATATGGCCAGACTTGCCACAATAATTACAAGTGTCATAAGTGGCTTTTACAAACCGAGTCTTATGAGACTTATAATTCATGTGCCTATCATAGCCAATTCCATATTTGTTAGGATTAGATTTTTACTCACCAAGGAGAGTATTTAAATTTTTCTCTCCTTGTGTGAATTTAGCTATGACAGCTTTCGAATCATCTAAGCTAGATTTCAGATTTATATTTTCTATTCTTAGCTCATCTAGCTCTTTCAGAAGTTCATTGTTATTGATGTTGTTGCTAGTAGATGCAGGTTTATTATCATCTTTTATAGTTTTAATTTCTAAATCTAAAAGATCATTTTCAATTTTTAATTTATCATTCTGTTCAACCAGAATTTTATTTTTATTTTTATTTCTAATTTCATTAATTTTCAGATTCATGCTACTAAGATTTTCATGCAAGCTGTCTTTTCAGAACCTAGAGCTGTTATTATTTCATCTTTTTCTTCATTTTCAGTTTTAAGCTCATTAATTTCATCTTGAAACTCTTCTAATCTAACTAAAGCATTTTGCATCAGATTTTTAAGTTGTTTATTATCTTCTTCAGATTTTTTAAGCTTTTTACAAACTTTTTATACATGTCAAGCAATTCATCATAGAGCAAAATAAGGATTGTTTACCTCATCGTGGATTGCCATGAAGCATAACTCTTCTTCATCAGAATCATGACTCTTCATCACTCCAAGTAGCAATAAGTGCTTCCCTCTTGGATCTTTTTTGTGCTTTCTTGAGGAGAGGGCAGTTTGGTTGGATGTGTCCTGGTTTCTGCACTTATAGCACACAACATCCTTCCTTTCCTTTCTAAACTTTGAGGAGCTGCCAGCCTTCATAAATTTGTTGAAATTCTTTGCAAACAACACAACATCCTCGTTTATCTCCTCCTTATCAGAATCATTGGTTGCCTTCAGAGCAATAGCCTTCTTTTGGATTCTTCACTTTGATTCTTGATGAGCTCATGAGTCTTGAGTGCACCAAGAAGCTCTTCTTTTGTCAGTGTGCTAAGATCCCTGGCTTCCTCTATTGCTGTCCGTTTTGCTTCCCATTCCTTGGCAATGATCTGAGCAATTTTGAATTTATTTCAACATTAGTAAAGCTCTTGCCCAAACACTCAAAGGATTAATGATATTAATGAATCTATCATTCATTTGATCAATTGTTTCACCAGGAGCATCTTAAAACTTTCAAATTGACCAACCAACAAGCTTATTTTAGTGTCTTTGATCCTTGAAGTTCCTTCATAAGTTACTTCAAGTTCATCCCAGATTTCTTTAGCAGATTTACAAGTACAAACTCTATTGAAATCACTTTCATTCAATCCACAATGAAGAATATTCATGGCAGCTTCATTATAATCCAGTTTTTTCCAATCATCTTCTGAATATTGATCTTCATTTTTATTTTCAATTGTAAAAGGTCCTTTTTAACTACTCTCCATATTAATCTATGTTGAGCTTTCAAAAATATATTCATTCTACACTTCCAATAAGGGTAATTACCCCCACTAAGAAGCGTGGCCTATTTATAGCCTACCTCTAAGAATCCTAGTATTAGAAGCCATGATCTTTTCTCTTTTACGTTTAAGCAATCAACCACAAGAGATCAGACTCTGACACCAAGGGGGAGGGGGAAGGTGAATTAAGTATTACAAATTTTTTTGTTTTATCAAACCAGATTAATTAACTAAGATAAGACAAGAGTTAACTTAAAAAACAAATGCCAGAATAAACTAATTAAAACTGATTAACAAATAAGCAGAGATAAGAAGCACAGAGAGAGAAAGAGAAGCAACAAGGATTTAACGTGGAGTTTGGCCCACTGCCTACTCTCCACGGTGAAATGCCTCAAAGAGGACTTTTACCACTATATTGATTATTTCAAAATCAATACACCTCTTAGATAAGGAATTACAACAAAGCCTATCATAATAGACTTTTACAATTGCCTTTCACAAAGACTTCCACTTGATAAATCAAGTGTTGTGCTGGTAACACATGACAGACTTCTCTTTGCCTTCCATGAAGGACTTCTCACCTAATCGCAATTAGGACGATGCTGGTAACTCCAAACCAGACTTCAAATGCCTCCCACTGAGGACTTCTCTCAATGCCTCACATGAGGACTTCACTTTGCCTCCACTAAGGACTTTTAACTTTGCTTCTACAAGGACTTCTTTTACAAATGCCTCATTTAAGGACTTTTTTACAAACAGCTATTATATGAGCAGGTTTACAAACTAAAAAGCTCTTAAGGAAATATACAAATTTTTTACAAAGAAACACTTCTCCTTGAGTAGATTTACAATAGAAAATACTTTAAGAATTTTACAAATTCTTTTTACAAACTAAGCTCATTAAATGAGTAGATAAACAACTTTTGTAAATCTCAAATAGTGCTAAAAAACTCTCGTTTAGAGTCTATTAGCAAATTTCAAAACAAAGCACTAATTATTCTCTTAAAAAAAATATACAAACTAACGAGAATGAAAACAAAAGACAAGTTAAAAAAAACTTCACAGATCATTGTTTTCATTTTTACTGTGCATTCAAAAAAATATTTTTGTATATTTCATTCTATTTCAAAGAGAAGAGAAATTTTTTATTTATAACTCTTGATAAGAAATTTGCCCGATATCAAATAGTTTCTGACAACCCATACTTGTGTTTTGTGTACTTAAAGTTTTAATAACGTGTAAAAGTTCAAAAGCATTGAAAGAGCATTAAGTGTGTCTGACACATGCATTAAATGCATTCCAACAGCTCTTTTCTTTTTCCCTTTTACTTATATTATTATATTATTAAATAATGAAAAATTTAAAAAACTTTTACTGTCATGCTTAAGAATAGGTCGAGCCCAAAATAGATCTTTATTATTTTTTATTTTTTTATAAAAAAAATGCCAAGGGCAAACTTTCTAAAGTCGAGGTTTGAGGTCGAGGCCTAAACTTCAGCCCTTGACTTTATAAATTTTGTCTAAAACTCCCGCCCTTAACTTTAAGATTTTGCCTAAAACTCCAGCTCTTAACTTCATAGTTTTGCCTAAAACTTAGTCTTTTGTTTTTGTTTGATGAATAGTGCATCCACCTTTGTTCTACTGAGCTCGATAGCTTTGTCTTAACTTTTCTTCAACTTTTTGTTCTATTAAAACTTAAAACAACAACAAAACAAATACAAAACATATATATATATATATATATATATATTCTAAGTATTTAAACAATTAAGGATGTTTAAATAATTAATTGTGTAATAATTATTCTCGTCAAAATTATTCGTGAACATAAAGTTCAATAAAAACTGCCACTACTAGTTTATATCCTATTTTTCCATGTACTTATTAGCAATAGCTTCCACTTCATCAGAAAGACAGAAATATTTGGCAAAATCTTTATTAGATTTAATACCGAGCGACCATTCACAAGAAAAACACAAAAAGTACGCAAAATGAACAAGTGGAACATGAATGATTTGAATATATATATATAATATATATATGTGTGTGTATATAAATGTAAAATGATTTAAAACTAACTTATAAACATAGGAGATCAGATGGGAAAACTAAAAAGAGAGAAAAATGATGGGAGTTAGATTTTAGAGTTTCAACTTTATCTATTTATATTTTTATAAAGTAATTATATATTATACTTATAGATATCGAACTAATTAACTGCTAACTATTGTTTTCTCATGATTACAAATTGAAATTGAAACCAAAAACTGAAAAAAATAATAACTATGATCCTAAACCAAAATCGATAAACTAGTTAACTATATTTTTCGAATTAGTTTTACAATGTCGGTAAGATTTTACAGTTTTATTGATTTTTTTGCCCACCCCTAGTAGGAATCTAGATTATGTTCGGTTCGTTAACTCTACATTTGTTTGGTATCAATTCAATGTTTCTTTGAATTTGGTTGTTTGTGGGGAAAAAATGAAGACTTAATTACTCATATGTAGGTTAAATAAAGAAAAAAGATGAAATAACAAAAAGAAAAATAAAAAATTGTAGTAGATTCATAATCTATTTTGTGATAAAGTGACTAACACTTATATTTGGTTCATTGAAATAGAATAAAGCTATAAAAGAATATCAATTCTTTTGTTTTATGATTAATGGTATTTTGAGGGTAAAAAATGATGTTTTTCATAAGGAGTAGGAATTCCTTTAGTGAAATAAAAGAATAAGAATTCCTTATATATTGTACTTTACATGGAATAAACATTCCATTTCATAAAATCTTTTATAAACCAAACGAGGGAAAAGCTATTCTGCAATAATAAATAATGAATATCAATTTCATATCTATAAATGAAATGAAATGTGTATGTTATTTCATAATTAGGATTTTAGATCTCTAAAGTGTAAATAGATTCTCTATTGTAATTATTCTTGCTTATTACCTGTGTGTGTTAAGCTTGGAAATTAGTAAAACCATCAATATTCAATTTATTGTCCTATAATTATTGTTTGAGCTAATATAGAAATGCTATTTGTGAAGACTTTTGAAACTATTATAGAACTTTTTGTATTCAAAAGTGTCTTCCATAACGTGTACCATTTTTTATTTCTCATTTTCTTTTATAGAGTCTTGCAATCTTAAAATTCACTATTATGGTAGAGTTCTTGGAATTTTTATATTCACCATTGTGGTAAAATTAAGAGGTCTCGAAATCTAAATTCTCTAGAGGTGTCTTAGAATCTTAGATTTGCCATTATGGCAAAAGCGAATGAAGTATGAGATCTTTATGTTTAGTGTTATGGCATATTTGTTTCTTTATGCAAATGGATTCATATTTTCAAAGTATTTTTCACGTCTAGTTCCAATTGATTTATATTTATCATTATGGTTAATTATTGTCTTAAAAATAAATTGTGCTTTTGTTGAATGATTATATGTTGCAATTGCTATTTCAAGTTAAATGTGGCATGGCATCATGTGGTCATATATAGTAGTCTGTATTGGGTTTTGTCACTTACCTTATTTAGGGTTTCATTTCAAATCAAAATGATGAGCTTAATCCCTATTAATATTGGGGACATAATTTGCATGTTGCTTACCATTTTTAGGGTTTCATGTTTATAAGTATTTTCAAATCATTAAGGTCATAGCAAGGTCTTACTATCTAATGGTATTAACACTAATCTTTTAGTAATATAAATCGAGTTGAAATCCCCTCTTAGTATTTTAATGGCTGAAACAAAAGATATAGATCAATCATTATATATATATATATATATATTGATATATATACAATTCAAAGTATTGTTTTATAAAAATGGTTTTTAACTAATGGAATATTTTCCTTTCCATTAAGCATAAAATATCATTAGCATTTTGATTTATTGTTGTCCAAGACTTAGGGTAAACTCGATATAGATATGACTAAGTTGATTCAAACTAATATACTATTGAGCACAATATCTTCGATTTACATAATTTACAACCTTACATGCATTAATATTTAAGATATCGCCATACCACTATTACCCTCAACACACACACACAAAACATTGGTTACAATACAACATCACCTTCACAATTACCACAAGGAGCACCTTAACCAATCTTAAAACCTATTCAAACATACTATTGTAACCCACCATCCATCCACCATTTCACTAATTGAAACCCATCGTTCTCTCTCGTTACCATTTGAACAAATACCACCACTATAATCGACGTACCATACCATCGATAACCACTCAAACACTTCAATTCTAAATCCTACAAAACCACATTCTCTGCATACACCACAACCATCCAGCATGTATTCCTAAAAACCTATACAAACCCAACATTAACACCCTTAAACATTACACAATAGCTATCATTATTACTATCATCCAAGTAAAGCTGGGCATATAGGTTGCAACCTGCGGGCCGACCTGCTAACCCTTTTCAAAAAAGCGGGTTGTGACTAAATTTTTTTTACTTATTTAAAAGTGGGATAAATTGGCTCGACCCGTTTAACTCACGTGCTAAAGAGGGCCGAGCCGAGTTGGCCTACAAGTTAACAAAAAAAAAAATAAATAAGGAGAAGTTTAAAAACAAGAATAATATAACATCTTAGTGATTATTGATGTATGTTATGGAAGAAGAAGGACGAATGCATCACAAGTATTATAATATTTTTTAAAATACATATTTATTGATTTAAACATAATATGATACCCAATAAATCATTTTAAAAACTTGTTTTTATATATAAATAATCAAAATAGTAATAAAATTAGTCATTAATATATATATAGACCTTAGAATATATAAATAATTCTAATTTTCACATAAACTAATATTAAAAATTAAAAATTAAAAATTAAAAAAAATAACAATTTTGGCCTGTGGGCTGGTCCGTTTAAAAGCGAGCCAAAATGGTTCAGCCCGTTTAACCCGCGAGCTGAAGTGGGTCGAGCTGAGCCTACCCATATATTCGCTTTACCCACCTCTACATCTAAGCACTACCTCTTTTTCCTATTATAAGTATTCTTCATTGAATATTTTCATTACCTGCAAAAAAAAAAAAAAAAATCATTAAGACCATAACAACATTAATAAATAATCAAAGGGGATTTAATCTTTTGTGCAAATAGTTTTTATTTTAAAAATTACCAATTCAACCCCTCTCAAGGTTACTTAATTGGGACCGATAGTTATCATGCAATTGTTAAAGAAAAATGTCACTATAACCCAATTAATAAGATTAAAGAGTTATGGGAGCTAGATAGAAGGCAATGGCCTTAGTGCTTCTGCTTCAAAATCTTTTCAAGATCTTTTGTTAAAGGATTTCCAATTCGAATAGTCCCATTGTCTTACATAGCTCAAACAAATAATTTCTAACTTAGACAATGCGCTTCTAATCGTTGCTCCTACATATGTGGATGTATCTAATAATGTTGTTAAGTTGGAAAATGATTTTGTACCCAATCTTGATGGTTTTAGTAGGTTATTTAATAGTCTTCCTATACCCAAGTTTTATACCATTGCTGACCATAGTCCTTATATGAAAAAACAACAACATGCAAATTTGGAAGAATTTTAGGCCTATTAGTCTTTGTAACACAGTGTCAAATATTTTTTTCAAAAATTCTTACTAAGTGGCTTAGTGGACTCCTTCCAAAAGTTATTAAGAAAAATCAAACGGTTTTTTATGAAAGGTCAAAACATCATTGAAAATATTCTATTTGCCCAAGAACTATTATATAACTTAGATTACAAACATTTTGGAAGAGAAAGAAAAAGGAAAGCCTGATCATGAAGCTCTAGATTGGATTATCCTATTTTCTATGCTTGATTGTTTAGCTTTCATTGAAAATGATAAAAAGAATTATGTGAAATAGTTAGTTCATTAAGTGGTAAATGGAATAAATTTCTAGCATATTTCTATATATTGGAGTTCTCTGCTAAAGGGTTCATTTATCTCTAGCTTTGCTCATTATGTCTTATGAATATCTTTCTCAAGGTCTAAATCATATCTTTTCTAATTATTCATCCATGAGGTTCAAGATGAGACCTTCTACTTGGCTCCAACATCTTTATTTTGCTAATGATTGCGTTTTCATTTTGAATGGATCAAAATCAATAGTAACCGTGTCTTTAATTTTCTATCTCAATATGTTGGTTTATAAAGAAGAGCGTGAGAATGATATTTGTATAGAAAATTAATAGAATAGAGTAGAACTTATTTAGATATGTAGAAGTAGTTTTGTATTTCTTAGTTTTTGACTTCGTTACAAATGAGGGAGGACAACCTATTTATAGGTTTTCTCCTCCTTAATGGATGGTTGAGACTGATATAATCTAATTATTACAATGGGGTCTCTAAAACATCTCAACTACCATTTAGAACGTTACATGAAAATATCTACCTTATCTAGAATATTATACAAGCATCTAGAATATTATCTAAACTACCATATTCTAGAAACTTTACTTAATGCATTCAAGAATCCTATCAACAACTCTTCTAGAATATGGATAATTTGGTAGACTTGGGCTAAAACTTGGGCCTAAGTGGATCAATTTCAACACAATATGAATAAGTATCACATCAAAAGGTTAACAAAAAGAAAAGCTCTCTAGGCTTTCCTAGAAAAATTTAAGCCTCTTAAAAGCATTATATAAAATTGTTATCTAGTATGAATGAACATAAACTACCTTTAACCTATCTTAGTTGCCTCTAACTTATATTAGTTGCCTCTAGCCCTTGGTTGGAAAGGTCATCGGAGCTTCAATGATATATTTAAAAAGTGTTTTATCACTAACAAAATTCGGTGAATGTGTGGTTATCAAGTAGTGGTAAAGTTGTCCATTAATACGATCCTAAATATTCTTTGGTCTTGGTGATAATCAGTTGAATTAGGCATCTCCATTGTGTTCTGATGTTATTTAAATTTAAAGGACTGCGTAAAAGGCCTTGCACATTCGTTTTTTCATGCTGCTAGTGTTTGAAATCATATCTCAAACCTTAACTTCATTGATTTCATGTTCAATACTAACAATGGAAAACAGATTACACTAAACATCATTTTTTTTTGTTTCTATGGTTATTTCAACAATATGTCATTTTTTGCTTGAAGGAACAGTAGAAAGCATAGAAACATTCATTCTTTTAAGATTCTTATGCTGCAAATTATTAATGATTTAAAGAATCTTGGATAAGCCAAGAAAGTAAATTTTAAACAATAAGGACACATTTAAGGATTGTACCAAAGCTCCAAGAAGATGAAATATATCCTACCTAGTACATCCTCCAAAAGTCCAAGTGAAGCTTGATAGATATGGGAGTTTGAGTGAGGGGAAGGGGGAGAAAGAGGCATCCTTATGGATTCCAAAGGGAACATGTTTTGGTCCTTTAAATTCTCTTGTTTTCATAAGTCCATTGAGTGCATTGATTTCACTGCCCCTGTTAAGGGCTTAAGTTATCGCACATCGTACCATTTTTTAGAGGTACTTGTGGACTTTAATTTTCTTAATGTATTAAAATGGCACTCATCCAAACTTATATAATGGGATACATGGCATGATATATGCTCCCTAAGGAGGTTCTTGAAAGAGATTGGTGGTAAGTTCAATCATGTGTGAAGAGAGAGAGAGTTGGTGCTATCCTGACAAAATTGGGTGAATGTGTGGTTGTCAAGCAGTGGTAAAGTTGTCCATTAATACTATCCTAAATATTCTTTGGTCTTGGTTATAATCAATTGAATTAGGGCATGTCCATTGTGTTCAGATGTTATATAAATTTAAAGGACTGCGTAAAAGGCCTTGCACTTTCATTTTTTCATGCTGCTAGTGTTTGAAATCATATCTCAAACATTAACTTCATTGATGTCATGTTCAATACTAACAATGGAAAACAGATTACACTAAACATCATTTTTTTTTGTTTCTATGCTTATTTCAACAATATGGCATTTTTAGCTTGAAGGAACAGTAAAAAGCATAGAAACATTCATTCTTTTAAGATTCTTATGCTGCAAATTATTAATGATTTAAAGAATCTTGGATAAGCCAAGAAAGTAAATTTTAAACAATAAGGACACATTTAAGGATTGTACCAAAGCTCCAAGAAGATGAAATTGATCCTACCTAATACATCCTCCAAAAGTCAAAGTGAAGCTTGATAGATATGGGAGTTTGAGCGAGGTAAAGGGGGAGGAAGAGGCATCCTTAGGGATTCCAAAGGGAACATGTTTTGGTCCTTTAAATTCTCTTGTTTTCATAAGTCCATTGAATGCATTGATTTCACTGCCCCTGTTAAGGGCTTAAGTTATTGCACATCATACCATTTTTTAGAGGTGCTTGTGGACTTTAATTTTCTTAATGTATTAAAATGGAACTCATCCAAACTTGTATAATGGGATACGTGGCATGATATATGCTCCCCAAGGAGGTTCTTGAAAGAGATTGATGGTAAGTTCAATCATGTGTGAGGAGAGAGAGAGCTGGTGCTATCCTGACAAAATTCGGTGAATGTGTGGTTATCAAGTAGTGGTAAAGTTGTCCATTAATACTATCCTAAATATTTTTTGGTCTTGGTGATAATCAATTGAATTAAGGCATGTCCATTGTGTTCAGATGTAATTTAAATTTAAAGGACTACATAAAAGGCCTTGCACATTCGTTTTTTCATGCTGTTAGTGTTTGAAATCATATCTCAAACATTAACTTCATTGATGTCATGTTCAATACTAACAATGGAAAACAGATTACACTAAACATCATTTTTTTTTGTTTCTATGCTTATTTCAACCATATGGCATTTTGTGCTTGAAGGAACAGTAAAAAGCATTGAAACATTCATTCTTTTAAGATTCTTATGCTGCAAATTATTAATGATTTAAAGAATCTTGGATAAGCCAAGAAAGTAAATTTTAAACGATAAGGACCCTTTTAAAGATTCTACCAAAGCTCCAAGAAGATGAAATTTATCCTACCTAGTACATCCTCCAAAAGTCAAAGTGAAGCTTGATAGATATGGGAGTGTGAACGAGGAAAGGGGAAGGAAGAGGCATCCTTAGGGATTCCAAAGGGAACATGTTTTGGTCCTTTAAATTCTCTTGTTTTCATAAGTCCATTGAATGCATTGATTTCACTACCCCTGTTAAGGGCTTAAGTTATCGCACATCATACCATTTTTTAGAGGTGCTTGTGGACTTTAATTTTCTTAATGTATTAAAATGGCACTCATCCAAACTTGTATAATGGGATACGTGGCATGATATATGCTTCCCAAGGAGGTTCTTGAAAGAGATTGATGGTAAGTTCAATCATGTGTGAAGAGAGAGAGAGTTAGTGCTACAAACTAGCTTGTCAAGAAAACAAGAGACACACAGTCAGCATCCTTTTTTCTAAAGAACTCCACACTAGATAGGAACTTTAGAACTTCAACACGACTATACATGTGTGGCTTAGGAGACTCGTACGTGTTTAGCTAATATTGCTTTATCCAATTATTCTTTTATTTGGGGCTTTATTTTTCAAATGTTATATGGTTTTGCTAGCATTGAAATTTCGATTATTTAAGCTAGTCTTTTTTATTGTAGGTTCTTTTGTTGTAAAACAAGTAGTGCTTCTTTATTTATTTTTAAGTTGGGGTATATACTTTCTTGCAAGGGAAATAGTACTCCCTTAATGATTTTGTTACATGAACAGGTACCTTGCATTAATTGTAGGAGTAAGGTATGTTGTCCTTAATATTGTAGTTTGTCTATCCATATTAATAAAATTTGGTGGGAGAAAAAGTAGAGTAATCATATCTACAAATAGATATAATTTTCACTTTTATTTCATCATATAGAAAAATTTTGGGTGCTTATATAATCCGTTAAATCTATATGAAAGCTCTCGTTATTATAATATTAGAGAAAATAATAGTAAAGAATGGAATAGCTAAATTTATATATAGAGCTGCAAACGAGCCGAGTTGAGCTCTTAATGACTCTGGCTTGGCTCATTTAAAATTTAGTGATTTCTAACTTGAGCTCGAGCAAAACTTTGTATCGAGCTTAAAATTGAGGCTCAAGCTCGGCCCGTTTAGTTAAACGAGTTTAAGTTTAAGCTCGAGCTCGACTCGTTTATGAAACGAGCTTTAGTTGAGTCGAGCTTTTTATCGAACCCATCAAACTTTTATCGAGTTTGAACTTTAAGTTTGAGTTTAACTCATTTAAATAACCCATTTTCTATTTTTTTAAATCTAAAATATTATATGTAAGTGTTGCTATAACATATGCATATAATTATTAAATAGAAATTAATTTTTATTATTTTTATTATGTAGTTATAGATAATATATCATGCATAAAAAAATTATAAATATGTTAATAAGCTTATTAATAAGCCTGTTAATGAGATTAATCGCAAACTTATTCACGAGCTTGAACGAGCTTATTTATAAGTTGGCTCATGAGTCCATATCAAAGCTTGAGCTCAACTCGTTTAGATAAACGAGTTTTATTTAGGTTTGGTCTCGGCTTGTTTACTAATCAACCTCAAGTTGAGCTACAAATCGAATAGTTTACGAATAGTTTAGCTCATTTGCAACCCTAGTTATGTACGATGAGATTTACCTAATAAAAAAGATTGTACCTAAAATTAGCTACTTTTACCCTTGAAGTGATGCTGATTTGCTATCGGAGGTAATACACATGTTATGTCATCGAAGACCGAATGCTCTTTTTGAAAAACACACTTTTGTTTTTATCCATAAAGTGCGACGGGCTAAAATTATTAGCTGCTCCCACTTAATTTCCATCCAACAACATCATATGTCTTATCTCTCGTCTAGTTCCCCTTTTCATATGACAACATAGTGATGATAGCGTTATTATATGTAAAAAATACAGTGCATCGACATTAGATGGTTATTGATTTTATTGACCTAAATAGAAGACTGAATAATAGATTAGGGCTTGATTTTTCCTGTTGTATTGTAGAAAGAATTGTCTGCCTGACACGACGTATTATTAAAATTATAAACATAGAATGAAAGCTTTCTAACATTGAAATTAAAGGACTTGCGTTTAGTTGTGTTATATATGATTTTTTCCGGTTTAAACTACAAATAACAGATACTCAGATCTCCATAGTCCGTTTAATTATTTGCCCTTTTAACGACAACAACAATACTAATAAAATTTTCAAAATTATTTTGTTATTATTTTATTTACTATCTAATAGTAAAATTGCAAAACAGGGGCTTGAATAGGTTCGTCATAGAAAAGTTACAATTTATTAGATCCACAGAATGTTGAATTTTAGGAAGGCTCTTACTATGAAATTGGCAACATATCAACAGAAAGGAGTACAATTTAATCCAAGTTAGAAGATGACTTGATTTTGTCAATATTGTTCATACAACAATGATTGCGAATCTTCTTGAAGGTAAAGTGGTAAAGATTACATAGAGCAAGATGGTCATGACATGACCCCGGTGCCAGATCTTTTGTACTTCGGATAGAATAAATCAAGCTGGTTTATAAACTACTCAAATTACACTTGAAATATACTTGAGTTTGATTTAAGAATAATTTAGTTAAGCTCGAACAACTCGAGTAATTTGTTAAGCCGAGTCTGCATTTCATATATTTAGCTCTATTAGACCACAAGTCTAGTCAACCTCAAGTCTGGTATGTATATTATTCGAATCCAAATCGTGTTTGGATATTAGTATTAATTAAATTAAAATTAAAAATATTTTTTAATAAATCAAGTCTAAATGAGTTTAGTCCAATTGAGCTCAAATTTATATAGTGTTAGTTCGAACTGAGCTCAAGTTAAAATCGTAAATACAGTTAACCTGAACTTATCCTTTAAATTTTCAAATCAAACCCGAACTCAATACTATATATTTTGATTCAACTCACTCGCAATCCTAATCGTAGGTTTGTGAAAATAAAATTGTGATATTAATAGGTGCATGTGTTTTTTAAGACAAAACTTCACCAACGTGGGATCCGACTCGGATCGTCACCAGCGGTTTGGGGGATGGAACTGTCCTGCTAGAGTGGTTCTGAATCAGCGTTAGAACCTGCCGGGGTGGCAGGTTCTTACCGGGTCTTTGAAGTGGACCCGCCAAAACCAGTGGTTCCAAACCGTTAGACACAAAAAAAGAAGAAGAACATAAATCAAAATTGGCAAGACAAAAATATTTTTTTTTTTGGAAAAGAAATTGTTCGGTTCCGAACATAAGACCCACCCCTTGAACCGATGCGTCCTCAGTTCTAACCTGCTCTTTCATGTCGACGAGGCGGTTCCGGATCCTCCAAAATTGGAACCGGATCGATGGTTCGGGTCTTGATCTGGTTCGGATCCCGATTTGGACCCAGACCAAAACCGTGAAAAGTCTAGATAGTTTTTAGGTTGAGAACAGTTCCTTGATAGCATTTAGTAATATGGATAGTAGAAATCGTCATAGAAAAATAAAAATTGGTGATTACACTTGGAATTCGTAAAAGTACACAAAGTGTGTAAAATTTCATAAGATGAACGTCATTGTAATTCATGAACTTACTCATCGTTTATAAAATTATTCAAATTATTCATAACGAAGCGAGTAAATTTTATCTAGGAAATTTGGCAGTTATATAAATGATGGTTAAAAACATGATTTAGTCCATCCAGTTATTGTCAACTTCTTGTATCACATCATATGCATATATATATTCTTGTTTTAGAATTAATATAAAAAATGGAACCTAAAATTTCGTAAAAAGTTCAATTAGGTATTTAAAGTTTAATTTTGAATAATTTGGTATTTGAAGCAAGTTTTTACATACATTTTTTCTATCTAAAGTTTAGTTTTGACATTTTTGGCGTTTGAAGAAAATTTTTGCGTACATTTTCCTACGTGATTGAACTCACTTTAAGTAAAAAAAAAAATGTTTGTGAAAACTTATTTCAGATATTGAAATTGTCAAAACTGAACTTCAGATTGTAAAAATATCTATGAAAACTTATTTCAGATATCAAATTGTTCAAAACTAAACATTAGGAACCTAATTGAACATTTTGCAAAAATTCAGTCACCATTTTTTACCTTATCCCTTCATTTTATTCCATAATGTAAATACATGCTTTATTCCGTAGAGATGCAACAGGGAGAGATCCATGCTTTAACGCTATCGCATGTGGTAATAAAAAGCTATTTTTATATTTATCCCATAAATTTCCAATAGCATCAATATTAATATCTTTTCAGATCGAAAATCTAATAAATCTAATTAGTGAAATATAAAATCATTACAACTTAACAAAAAGGTCTAAAAACAAATCTTTAATTTACATATACATATAGAATAACATATTTTGAATGAAAAAATTATATTATTTAAAAACTTTATTTTATCAAAGATTGTATGAAAGCTTTGAATAATAATATAAATTACATAGTTTATAAAGAAAATACTAATATATTCTAGCATACAAATGAGTCAAATCAAGATAAAATAATATTAGGCTTGAACTCAATAAATTTCTAAACTCGAACTCGACTCAATTAAACTTGTTTAGGTACAATTTATCATAAAATTATTTTTATTGTAATGAAATTAATATTTATACTCGAATTCAACTCAAAGTCATTTAAATATTAGACTCAAACTTGATTAAGATTGTGAGCTAAACCAATTGATCACTGTGAAATTCAAACTAAGCTCAATAAATTACTTGAGTAACTTGAGTTTCACCTCAACTCGACTATTCTCAAATTGAACTCGAGTAAAGATCAAACCAACTTGATTGGTTTAAACGCTTATATAACATTTGGTATGCGGAAATGAACTAAAAAATGATACAGGGATTTTGGTTTCATTTACAATCTTATATTTGGAAGCACCCCCAATGCCACCTCAGCCCACCCATCGGACCACCCTTCCAACCCCACCCCATCTTTTTTTTTTTTTTGGTCATTATAATGGGAGAGAAAAGAATCGAAACTAATATCTCTTACTTGAAAAACTATAAATGATGTCACTAGGTTATAAAAGCCATTGACATATTTAGAAGTCTTTTTAAAAATTGAAATCATGATTCTAAAATTAACATTCTGGTTTTATAACGGGAAATTAAACTTAACCTTTGAGAAATGATAGAATCTTAATTCCATTTTGCCTTGTTAATGTTACTTATTAAAATTATATTTTTATCCAACTATATATTTATTATCCATATTACTATTAACAGTATCTTTCATAAATAAACTAGGGTTGTAAGCAAAAAGCTTACTCTTAAGCTGCTCAAGTTCAACATGGTAATAACTTGAATTTAACTCAACTGCAATCAACTAGAGCTTAAGTTTGAGTTATTCAAGTAGTTATCAAATTCGAGTTTTAAAATACTTGATTTGAGTAGTTCATGAGGCTATTTAAGCTTTTTATATTTTATGAAAAAAATTATTGTTTGCTTTTTTTCCTTTTTAAAGCCTACTTCGATTCACACAACAACCCCCCCCTCCCCCCCCCCCCCCTTTTCTCAATTTATATCTAGTGACCCATATTATTATATTTTAAGACAAAGCTAACTAGAAAACCCTATTTTATTCCAAAATTATAAATTGTTTGTTAATTTAATTAATTTTTACAAGAATAACCGAGTATGATCGAGTAAAGCTTAAGCTCATTGAATACCAATTCAAGTCGAGTTAGAGTAGTAAAATTAAAATTCAATCAAGTTTGAAGTATGTTCAAGTTTTGATATTTTTTATTCAAGTTGAATTTAAGCTTGGCATTGTATTATCCCACTTTTTATATACTCTATTTCATTCTTTTGATTCCAATTATTCTACTATACATAATTCTTATGTACTAAGTAAGACATTATATATTATCATTTTTACCCTTTTCTTTTTTTTAATCATAATTAGGAATGCTGCCAGGTTGGGTCTAAAACCCGATCTATTATCTTATAGGATTTATCAAACCCGATCTTATAACCTTATAGGGTTTTCATACTATCTATAAACCTGCTATACAGAGTTTGTTTTAAAATCCAAAATCCAATCCTATAGTTCTTTTTTTTTTCTTACCTATTTTTAAATTTTAATAATAAATTCAAGAGAAGTCGGAGTTTCTGACACACGTTTCCTATACCAGCAAAAATGAAAAGATACATGTGGGATTGATAGAATCTGTGGCATACCAATTCATGATTCAACATTTAAACATATAAATGCATTAGTTATTATTGAAAGTGATTAAAATTGATAAAGTGTAGGTAAGAAAAAAATAGGTCAATTGTATTAAATCTAGATACAATAAGTAAAACTAGATGTTAAATGTATTATATAATGTTCGCATTTTTTTCCTTCTTTACCCCATACTTCATGTTAGTTTTATAAATAAATATTTGTACTCATGGCATGAATTAAAAGATATACATAATATTAAAAATATAAAATTACATGAGAAATGAATGTCTATTGGAAAAAAATCATTATAATGCGACGTTTCAGGAGAAATCAATTTACTAATACCACATGTAATTTGATGAACTCTTTTTTTTTTTTTTTTTCTTTCAATTGCAAACCAACTTACTTGTAGAGTATTAAATTAAATCAAAACCCAGGGTGCGTGCCATTTTCCATAGGTGATCGAATTGAGCAAATAAACACAAACTATCAAGGACTACTTGTCAAGTAGCCTTCAGAATATTTTAGTTTAGTTTTACTTTTATAACTATTTTTAATTTTTTTAATTTTAACACTAAATTAGATATTTTTAAATATTTTATAGTACCCAAACCTAGACAAAAACCCTATTAGAATAGTATTGCACCATTGATGTAAGATCTCCACACATGGAATTTTATTTTTCTCCACATTATGAGTTTGACCATTCTCCAATTTCCACGTGTGGAGTTGGTACCTTGCTCACTCGAGTCAGTTCCAACTTCAGTACAGTAATGGTTGTTGGGGTTGCACTATTTCCAGATCCCTTGAAAATGAACAAATCTTGTCGCTTCCCAACACTAGTGGCCAGTTCACTGTAGCCAGTGCTTGGCAGCAAATCAGGGGTCAAACAGCTGGAACGGCACTGACTTGTATGGTCTACACCCAAGTTCCCAAGTAATGCTGCTGCTTGCTGGTTGAAATTATTAAACAATTTGATATACAAATTAAAGGATGAAAGCCACGCTTGTTGCCTTGTTGGTATAGGTTATGTTAGTGTCTCTCTCTTGTTATTTTTATACAAACAAAAAAAAATTGAAAAATTAAACAAATGGCTGCCAAATTCGTATGCATATAGCATTTTTTTATTCTTTTTTTGGCCGATGCATATTTTTATTTATTAAAAATGTTTCTTAAATAAGTTTTTTATTCGTAACAATTTTGTATTTTTTATTAAAAATCGAATATGTTATAGTTAAGTTAAGTATAATAAAATACTAAAAACTGATTGAAAAAGTGAATGATTGCTTTGACAAGATGATAATTGGAAAAAAAGATCGGAAAAAAACAAAATTTTCAAGAAAGTATTTTTTATCGGAAGGATAGATGCTATATTTGATACTTAAATTTTGTTAAAATATACAATCACCTACTCTTTATTTTTTATTATTACAATATGAGATGAGATATTCAAATATGGTACTCTCACTTGATAAACAAAGAGAGCTATCGCTAGATTATAAGATCATTGATAACTATTTGAAGTTTAAAAATATCAATTTACTATTTAAAAACTTTTTGGGTTTATATGTAGTATTTATACGGAGTAATTAATTGTAAAGATGTAACTTCATCTGATTAATTGTATAAAAGGAAAAGTTCAGTACCAAACGTGATAATTACCCCGATTGGAAAAGGAAATCATGTTTTTCATTTGATAAAGCAACTAAAAATATAAGTAATGTCCGATTCTTTTTTATTTTTCCCCCATAATAAAAATTCTGATTCAAGAATGCCAAATGAACTACTAAACAAATAAGAAAAAAAATCGTAAACTTCTCTTAAAACTACATTTCAATATAGTTTATTGTATAGAAAATGACACAAGTAGGATAAAAATAAAAATAACATAATTGTCACAAACTCTAGGTACAAAAAGATTTTTAATTTAGTGAATACTCCGCATATGAGTTAACGGCATATTCTTAGAAATAAAAATAAAATAATTTTAACTACCTTTTAATCGAGAGTAGAAAAAATAATAATAATCCTAAATTTATGGCGCTTAAAATTATATTTTGAAAAAATGGTATTTACAAGAAAAGTTTTTAATACTTATAAAATCAAATCATATATTGAAGATATGATTTCTTAATAAATTGATATTGTGCTTTTCAGATACAATCTTAAGTTTGAAAGAAATTATATTTTAAAAGTTCCGTTTTTCCAGGGGTTTCTAAGAAAAAAATATTTTTAGATTATCTAATTTTCATATAAATATATCCATATTAAATATAATCTTTATAATTTATTTATAAATAAAAATATCTATTTTAAACAAATAATTCCAACGCACCATCGCACACAATCAACCTACCAAATACATATCCAAAGTCTACCATGTGAATTCCATCCTTTCCTGTGGTTGAATAGGGGCTTCACGAAAAAAGTACAACTTTGTTGTCTTTTTCATATCATCCAGAATGTTAGTCGTCAAAAGATAGTAGAATATACGAATTTCAAAATTTAGTAATAATAACAATAATAAATTACAGTGATATTAAACTTTCTTTTGTCTCAGTTTAAAAAAAAAAAAAAAAGGGAAAAAAGAAAGAAACTTGGTTGAAAACCATAAACGTGCCCCCATGTTAAACCTTCTTTTATCTCAGTGAGGAAAAAGGCCATCGGAGTGGCTCTAAGCATGATTTCGAGTATTTTAGTATTTAAAATTTTAGAAGTTACCATTTAATATTTATAACTATAAAACATACATGATTTTGTGTAGCATTTTTTTTTTATACGCGGATTACATTTGTAGAATAAATAATTGAAATTACTTAAATAGCCCTACAAGTTCCTCTCCTATGAAACTTTTTTATTTTCCTTTTTTTTTGCTATAACTTTCTTTGAATTCAAACTGGAATCATTTCAAGAGAACAGGTAACAAAACCATGATCATGAATGCATTGAATTTGAAAGTGTCAGCTTATGGATTTCAAATCATTACCATATTCACAATTTCTTCTTCTTAATTATTATAACCATGCTAACATTAGTGCAAAAATAAATTTTACAAAAAAGAAAAAAAGCTTTTTTGTTTTTTTAACCCACATATTTACCCGAATTAGGTGAACCAACTTTTGTTACTGAAAAAAATATTGTCAAAACTTTCAACAGAAAAAAAAAAAAGGTGCAAATTCCTCCTTGTATTGTTGTATCTCATTTTGTTTATCAATTTCGAGCTTGTTTGGTTCATCATTTTGGCATCATTTTGGTACGAAATACATATTGAACCGATACTAATATGATACAACGAAAAACCAACAATTTTACTTATAAACTGACTAAACGAATCAATATCTAAACGATACTATAGTAAACTAATACCAAACCGATATTGAACCAGCACAGATTCGATACCTAGCTATCCAAACAGCCCTTCAAGTCGTCAATCAAGGCTGTGAATTGTTTTTGCAAACTTGGGGACAAGGGTTGGTGTTCTGATATAAAGAAACTTGGACAAATGAAGAGTAATTACAAGTTTGGTAAGCTTGTACTTTTGTTCTGTTGAAAATATATTTAAGTCGGCAATGATGTGGACAACAAAAAATTTCATCCCATGGATGCCAATGCTGTAAAAACTTAATCTCCGTCAATATTACCCATAACATATTCGTCCCAAAAAATACTACATATAATGAAGACACAGTTCTGCAAGTTTTAAAGTTATAAGCATTGATTTAATATTTTGAAAAATAAGTTATCTGAGTTTTATTTTTATAAAGGCATTACATGTATTTTGTATTTTTACAAAAAAGTGATATGAATTTTATTTTTTGATGAATACATTAACTGTATTTTTCACTTTGTATTAATAATAAATAAAAACGTGTAAGGATACAAGTAATATATTTGTCAAAAAACAAAACTCATATTGCTTTTTTTGTAAAGATACAAAATACATATAATGAGTTTATCAAAAATAAAACTCAAATCATTTGTTTGTCAAAATATTAAAACACAGATTATGAATTGTCAAAAATCAAAACTCAAGTCACTTGTTTATAAAAGTATCAAAATCAAAACTCAAATCAAAATTACAAGCACTTTGTGGCCTCTTCCACCTCAAATTGTCCTCTAAATGATCAGATTGATTTTGTCTTCTTCTTCTTTTTTTTTTTTTTTTTTTTTTTTGTCAATACTTCATAGAAGGGTCCGAATGATTAAATAGAGATATGAAACTCTGTTTTCATCGATACTAATATGCTAATATTGATGCAATATGATCTGGACATGAAATACTTTAAAGAATTACAATATGATATGCTTTCAAACATAGGATAGAAAAAATTTATATATATATATATATATATATATGCACATGGGTATCTATCTATGTACCACAAACTCTTTTGTACTTTTATTCAAACACTGTTCAACAAATTACAGAAAACAGTTAAAAATATTTACTCAAGATATTACGAACATAATATCAATGCATGCCTACAGCCTACAGGCTACAATTCTAGTCAAATGGTTAATGGTTTCTGTATTTGGCTCATCATTTTTAAATATCATGAAGTATTAGATTGAAAATTAAACATATTGATAAGAAAATCAATAAAGTTATCAAATTAAACTTATGTAATTGAAAACTGTAGAGATTGAGATAAGGAGCTACTCCAAAACATTATATTGCTGATGGAAATGACAATGACTGTGGATTGCCGATAAAAGATTAAAAGCTCCACTTCGTATCTTTCAAACAAGTCAGAATGGAAACGTTAAACTAATGGAGAGTTAACAAGAAGTCAAAGAAGGCCATCTATTAAGGTAGATTTGTCCAATATCCAATTCCCTAGAAAACATGCGATTTTGATAAAACCTAAGCATACTAGAAAGTTTTGAATCGCTTTGTAATACCGGTGCTAGGCCCTTACAACATAACATGCTAAAATACACACACACAATCATTGGATTATCTTTGTTATTTTCTAAAAAGAAGTTTTGATGATAACAAAATAAGTAAAAAAGACTAATTAAATTATTAAATGTGCAGATTTTAAAAGAAAAAGATACAATGATGAATAGTACAGGTTACCTAGAAGCTTACACAAAACGTTCCATGTTTGTGAGTTCAACTTAAAAAAAGAATACAATCCAGAAGAAAATTAAGAGACTATGCTAGAAGAACAAAATAAGCTTAAATTCAACCCAAGGGATACTCTAGAAGATAGACGTTCATCAAGACTTCAAACACAAAATGATCACGACCCTATTTAAATTAAGTGTTAATGGAACTTTAAGACCCAGCTCCAAAAGATAAATATATTTGGGTAATGTATTTATATGTTCCACTAAGTTAGATTACAATCCATGAGGATTATATCAAGATGAACAATTTTTTATGAGGAATGTTGCAATGTCGTGTTCAACAAATTAGATTAATTGATGCTACAAATATTATATCAATATTATGAAGATGTTAACTATTTTAGATATTTAGATCAGCAATGCACGCAGGATTTGAAATTTAGATCAAGTTTATTGTTCAAGAGCTTCAAGATAAACACGAGTTGAGCTATTCTATTTTTTTTTTTTTATGCAATGAGGTCAAGGCCTGGACTATTTTCTTCAAGTAACATATTAAACGGATTTTTGAAGATAAACATCAAGCAGTTCAGGATAAATATAAGGCAGATTTCAAGGATAAACATCAACTAACGAGCATCGGTTTATTATGATCTTATCCAATTTTACAACATCATTCATTTTCAATTTCATTTCAAGACATCAATCAAGAAGATACTCAAGATATAAATCTACGACAAACAAGTAAGAGTCTATCCAACTTCCTAAAATAGATTTTTGTATGCTTACTTGGCATGGATCTTGAATTTGCAGACTCTAAGAATCAAATAGCGGACCTTGACAGGATGAAATATTCAAAATCAGATCTAAAACTTCACAAACCTTGGTATAATTAGATGGAATTTACCTTGACCCTGTGGTTGGATAATCCAAAGAATTTGATATGAAGCTCGCAACCCGATTGGAAATACCGACCAAGAACTTTGATATAATCGAAGAAATCTAATTCTTGAAGGAATTCACAAGCTCTCAAAAGAACTCAAAGAGAAAAGGATTCTCTTAATTGTATTTTTCCAATGAAAATGTAATGTAATATGATTTTTCTATATACAATTGAGTGTTTACTAGCCTTTATATATAGGCTATTATAAGGTAGTTACGTAATTAAAAAAATCATAATTATGGTAGTTACGTAACTATTAATGTAATTGAAAAAAAAAAACATAATTGTGGTAGTTATGTAACTGATAACGTAACTGAAAACATAATTATAATTAATCCCTATATCACTAAAAAATAAAAATAAAGAAATTCGAAAAGACACAAAAATTAAATGAAGGCCAACGGCATTGTCTTTGCACTGGTGGTATTGAACCCAAAACAGGCTCTGGACTGATTTCCATTGGTGATGTTGTATTATCCTTCTAGGTTGCGAAAATGATAGTAAAATTCTTCATTTCATTTTCCAAATCGATGTGGTGAAATTGGAGTAATCTTCAATAAATTTTTGCACAAATCCTTGAAATCATTCTCAAAGCTTCTTAAATCTATTTCATGTAATCATCCTTCAGGAACTTGAATTTATTGAGGCGAACTTGGTGCAATTGTATCTTCATCATTTTTCGAACGTTGGAAGATTAGACTATTATTTATTCAAAGCATTCAAAAAGAAAGAAGATATATATATGCTACAAAAAGAACATGACCCGAAATATTCATCCATTACTCTCTCTCTCTCTCTAATTCTTTGAACTGATTTGTGCAAGCAATTTTCTTTATTGCAAATTTCTTTAATCTTTCTTTCTTGATTAGTGGAGGGACTATAGTGTGTCCTCACTTTGATTTGTTTAACAAATAGAAGCTCTATAGTCAGTGTTAGTTAAAGTGAAGTTAGGAAGGCTAAGTAAAATTAAATTGTGAACTATTTGTAAACAAGTTTTGGTTGGGTTAATGGAATATACCTGTGTGGATTACAAGGTCCCCGACTTAAAGATGGAAGAGTAGACTAATGTATAAGGCAGAACCACTATATTGTTAACTTAGCTATTCTTCCCTACTCTTTTAATTTCCTGCAAATTTTATTTCATTTGCTTGTTTATCTTGTTCTCACATTTTCAACTTAAAGGGGATTTAATTTTTAAAGGCTTAAAATTTTAGATTTTTGTTATAATTAATTTAACCCTCCTTCTTGATTATAAAAGTAGGACCAACAATTTTAGGTAGTAATGCAGTTATATTATGACGCACATGTACCGGTGAGTGCCTTAACTATTAATAAAAGGGTCAACTATTGCCTAAACCCCTTCAATATAGCCTAAAGGACTTGGTCAAGAGGCAAAATGTAGGTGACTAAATTTGACTTGAAAGGATTTCGACCCTAATTTTGATTAGGTTTAACTCTCCAAGTTAAAGTGATAAGGTTCAATAAAGTTACGCCCATTTAATTGAGATGATTAATAGAGAATTGGCATAATGGGCATGGAGTAAGACCAATTGAGATAAGCTTTTCTAATTCCAACATTTCTTAACAAGACTCACACATTACAAATAAAGCTCTTAATGGGTCTGAATCTACAAGGAAGCCCATTTTAACATCTCATTATAAGAGGGACACATCTTAATTATTGATTGTTCATCTAGTTAAACAAACAACATTTACAATTAGGCTTCCTATAAATAAATATCACTAGTCTCATTTCATTTGGATAATTGAAAATCTTGGAGATACGTCGTTGTGCTTCCAAATTTTCGTCTTAGTAAATCAATAACTCATTCTGATTAACAATGCATACCATTTTCTAGTACTTAGTGAGATTTTATGGCATTAAATTCCCTCACCTATCACGCATGTATTCAAGACTACTGAGATTGCATACCCCTCCTCCTTATACACTTCTTCTGTAATCATCTCTATACATGTTATCTTTCTAGATCACATGTAACATAATAGTAACATAGTACACACGTGATTGCTGCAATCAAATCCTTTTACCCTCAAAAACCAAACAAGTCATGTAAAAATTGAAAAACGCATTAGAAAATACTTAAAAGGAGGGTGAATTGAGTATTTAACCTAAAATGCCCAAACAATTAATTTTTATGTAATGGATCAAACTAAACTTTGATAAAAGCAGATATAGCAATAATAAAGTATTACAAGGAATATAAAAGAGATAAGAAAAGAAGATTCAAGACTGGATATAACATAGAATTTGGCTCGCTTCCTAATCTCCATGATCACATAAATCACTCCAATAGAAGATTTCACACGCTTTATTAATTTCCAACCAAAAAGCCTTAAGTAGAGTAGTACACAAATTAAAACACTTAAGAAATCAATGATTCCCTCTCTTTTATAGTGCTTACTTATAGATCACAAATATAAGAACAGAGCACTAGTTTAATTTTCTCCCTCTTTACAGATTTTGCAAAATAATGAGCAAGAGTGCAAGAATTATGAGGGGATTTCTAATTTATTTGTTTGCAAATTATGGCACTTTGAACTTATTTGAATCTTCCAAGGAATGTGTATTTATAGACTTCAAAAGTTCAAACATCTATTGGAGATAAGGTCTAACAGACAACAAACATTACATGCACGCAACGGTCACTTTATAAACCCATAGCTTACTGGTGTACCCCTCTACCAGCTTGCCAGCCCAAAATGAGCATGAAGTTTGAGCTTGTCATGCCTTTAAAAATGAAGAGTCACGCCTTGGATTACCTCATCAATCAAGGCTATGCATTCTTGTTTTGTACCATCTTGCCAGTGCAACTCCTGCAAACATAAAAGCAAAGCACGCACACAGAGAGCATATATTCCTTGGCAAATATTTTTCCTTATATAGATTATCAATTCTTTAATTAAAAGAATTGTGTTTACAAAAAGATTTACATAACTTTTGTTCTCATCAAAATCACATGTAGAATAAATTAGTTTAACAATCTACTTCATTTTGATGAGGGCAAACAATTATACAAATGTTATTTGTTATTTATTATTTGCTATTACTATTTGCTCCCCCTTAACAAGTTCTCCCTTACAATTTTATAAAATTAGGTTATTGCAAACATACGTTTAACCATATTTAACTATATGATCATTTCTCGCCCTTTGACCTCATCAAAAAGTTTATACAAGATAATAAGCAAACTGAGCCATATTACAAGTCATAGAGAACCATGGTACTACAAGTTGACTACATGATAACTAGTTCATTTCAACCAAGAGAACCATTCAAAACAATCAGCTATGTAAGGCATCCAATAAAGATATATTATATATATATATATAATAAGATCAATAGAAAAATTCATAGAACATAGATGTCCAAACCAGAGAGAGAGAGAGAGAGAGAACAAACAGAAGAAAAGGAGGATCAGGTGGGAGGATCATTAGCTAAAGAAAGGCGAGGATGTATACTGTAGAAGTGATCCATGAACTGATGCATGTCTAAGCCTAAAGATTGGAAGTTAGAGCATAGGCCAGAAATCTAAGTTTCTAAGGAAGAAAACCTGGAATCTATATGATCACGAAGTGCTTGAAGAGAGATGGAAGAAGAACCAAAAGTAAAGGAACCAAAAGCTAGACTAGGAGGCTTATCTTCATCAAAATATGTGTTCATGCTTAAACAAGAAAGAAGAGCACCACCACCAACAAATGATTTTAATGGTTTCTTACATATCCATATGCCATCTTGCCTTTTCTAGATCCTTGAACAAATAGTATCGAAAGAGAAAATGGGAATCTAAACAAAGCGAGTGCGAGAGCGAAACTCTACACGTTTGCTTCTTAACAGAAGTGTGATCAAATGACTCCCTCAAAGAATAGCTTGAGTAGGCTTATTAGTTATATTTTAAAAGTCCTATACATGACCAAAGAAATGAATATTACTCCTCTTAAGATATGTAGCATAAGCCATAAGTCCTATTAGATCATAATAGTGTGTTGTCCCTTACGGGGAACATAATTGTTAGTTAGGAACTAGTAGAGAATCCAACACCTAAAAGATAGATGAGAAGAATGCAGATTGAGTGGTTCATGCCAATTTGGACCCTTATATGATTTAGTAAACAACTCCTCATAGTATTGAGCTCCATCAAAAGTACTTGGCATTATAACCCTGGAAGCATCAACATCTTTCAAACTACTGATATCATGATGTGAAAGCTCAAGTTTTCTTCCATAGAGATATGAATACAATTGAGGTCACATAAAATCAGTCTTTATCCCAACACTCAAACTAACATCATTCTCCAAATAACCAGTCAAATTACAGTAAAATAGCCTAGCAGCTTCCTTATTGACTTTAGCTAGAAACAACATTGTATTCATAATATTATTCACAGCTGCACCAGACATTTGAGGTATACGAAAGACATTTTAGAACTTATGTATTATAACTCCTACCCACATCTATAGGAAGGTTACAAAATAAGGCATAACTATCCAAAAGCTTCATAAGAGGAAACCATCAAATGTCTGGTGAAAGGCTAAAAGATGGTAGGGAGGTGGTGGCGAGAGAGGTGGAAAGGTGTGTATATGGGGAAGAAGATTGAAAGAAAAGAAATAATTTTGGGGTAAGAGAAATAAGGAGGGATAAAGAAATGAGAGAAGAGAGAGAGTAGGAGAGAGAGGGGAATGGAAGAAATGAGAGAATATAGAGAAAAAGAGTGTATATATGCATTTATCGTACTAGCGAGCCGGTAAAAAAAAATTATATATAAAAAAGAATAGAAGAAATCGAGCCTCTAATCGTGCTCTTGATGGAAAGAATAGCGAGTTGACATTAGATCCACCAGCAAGCTAGTGAAAGCTTTTTATGTGCAGAGGCTATCGAGCCTCTTTTTCATGCCTTAGACATGCATACCAGCAAGTCGATAAACATAAGACCAATGAACTGGTTGGCTCTGCAGATTTTTAGCAGACAAGTCATCTCAAAATCATCACGTAATATATTTTAGCATCTAATAGCTTGTTTTATCCTAAGATTAAGTTCTAAATCAACTTTCCTCCATAATATTTAACACTCATCTTGCATGATCATGCCCATTTCTCTACACAAAGTGCAAAATCTATCCTCACTTAAGAGTTCTATAAAAATATCAATGATTTGATTATTTGTATCAACAAATTCCAAGCTAACATAATTATATGGAACATGATCTCTAATGAAATGATGTCTAATTTTAACATGCTTAGTCTTTGAGTGTTTGATCGGATTTTTTGTTAAATTGATAGCACTAGTGTTATTGCATCAAATTAGGACATTTTCATATTTTAGTCCATAATCTCACAAAGATTTTTTCATCCATAAAACTTATGTGTAACAACTATCAACAACTACATATTTGACTTTGGCAGTTAAAAGTGTAACTGAATTTTGCTTCTTTGAGTGATAGGATATTAGGGAGTTTCCAAGAAAGTGGCATGTGCCACTTGTACTTTTCTGATCAACTTTGCACTCTGCAAAGTCAGCATCGAAGTATCCAACTAGATTGAAAGAAGCAAATTTTAGATACCACAAGCCAATTTCAATAGTGTTTGCAAGATATTTGATTATGTGTTTTGCTACATTAAAGTGTGACTCCTTTGGGCAAGATTAAAATCGTGCACATACGCACATTGAGAACATGATATTAGGTCTTGATGATGTTAGATATAACAAACTATCTATCATGCATCTATATAGTTTTTCACAAATATTTTTGCCATTTTCATCTTTGTCAAGTATTACACATGTGCTCATAGGTGTAAGTTTTATTTTACAATTATCCATTTTGAAAATTTTCAAAAGTTCTTTGATATATTTAGATTGATAGATGAAAGTTCTATTTTTAGTTTGCTTCACTTGGAGACCTAAAAATAATTGAGTTCTCCAATCATGCTCATTTCAAATTCATTCTTTATGCACTCAATAAATTCATTTATAAGACTCATGTTAATAGCTCCAAACACAATGTTGTCTAAATTGATTGTCATCCACATAGATTTGCAAAATCAATGTGTTTGACTTGTGATTTTTGATAAAAAGTATTGCATTGATTTTTCTTCTAGTAAATCCTTTGTTTAAAAAGAAGCTACTAAGCCCTTCATATTAAGTATTAGGAGCTTACTTGAGATTATAAAGAGCTTTTTTTAGTTTATAAATATGATAAGGGAATTCATTATTTTCAAAACCTGGTGGTTACTCCAGATAAGTTTCTTCTTTTATAAAATCATTTAAAAAAGCACTTTTAACATCCACTTCAAAAAGAATAAAATTTTTAAATGTGGCAAATGCCAAAAACGTTCTCATGGCTTCTAATCTAGCAACTAGGGCAAAGGTATTTATCAAAATCTATGCATTCTTCTTGATTATATCCTTTAGCTATTAACTAAACTTTGTTCCTAATTACTATTCCAGCTTTATTAAATTTATTTATATAAATCCACTTGGTTCAAATAACTGGTTTCTACTAGGTCTAGGAACCAAGTTCCAAACTTCTTTTTCTATGAATTAATTTAATTATTCTTTATCACTTGTATCCGAAACTTATCTTTTAAAGCTTCTTGTATATTTTAAGCTCGGTTTGGGATGGAAAGACCAGATTACTCATATTTCTTAGGGAAGACCTTGTTTGTACCTTATTTGAAGGTTCACCTACTAATATTTCCTATGGATGATCTAGCATATTTCCACTCCTTAGGAAGATCATAGTTAATAAATTCATCCACAACATCCTTTTATATTCATTCCCTTTATTCATTTCTTTATTAATATTTTTAAGAGAAAACTTATCCAAATTAGCACACACATTATCTATATCATTACTTGAACATATATGAGGTAATGAATCATCAAAAACAACATGAATGATTCTTATACAATCAAGGATCATTTATTAAAAACTCTATAAGCTTTACCGATTAAAGAATAACCGAGAAAAATATCTACATCACTTTTAACATCAAAATTAGCTAGTCAATCTTTTCTATTGTTCAAGATGTAACATTTAGTATTAAAAGAATGAAAATAAGAGATATTAGGTCTTCTTCCTTTCCAAAACTCGTAGGGGGTTTTCTTAAGAATTAATCTTATGAAGACTATTAAATATATAGCATGCAATATTAACAGCTTCAACCCAAAAGTATTTAGGTAGATTGTTTTTTCACATGACATTGTTCTAGCCATTTCAATTAAAGTTATATTTTTCCTTTTAGCTAGACCATTTTGTCGTGGTGTTCTAAGTGTTGAAAAGGTATGTTCAAATCCAGATTTACTAAAAAAATAATCCATTTCATAATTTTCAAATTCTTTCCCATGATCACTTCAAATAGTCACAATATTAAGACCTTTTTCATTTTGAATTTTCTTACAATATCTAAAAAAGGCATTACTTATTTTGACTTTAGATGCTAAGAAGATCTAGTGAAGTCATCAACAATAATCAAGTTTTTTTTTTTTTTTTTTTTTGCCTCCTAAACTTAAAGTTTGAGCAGACCAAATAAATCCATGTATAATGGTTTCAATGGCCTTGAAGTGGAACCAACATCCTTAGACTTAAAGGAAGTCTTAGTTTGCTTTCCTTGTTGACAAGTTTGACAAATCTTGTCCTCTTAAAAATTCAACTTTGGTTATTCTTTGACAAGATTCTTTTTAATAAGTTTTGAAATTAAATCTACACTAGCATGTCCCAATTTTATGTTTCATGCTAACTATTGTCATTTTAAGAGTAAAGACAAGTTTTATTTGAAGATTTGAAATCATTCAAATTGAATTTTGCAAATATTTCTCTGTCCATACCCTTTAAAATAAGACTAACTATTTTCAACTCTTTCAATAACACATTTATTGGCAAGAAATGTTACTTTTAAGCCATTATCACATAATTGGCTGACACTAAATAAATTATGCTTTAAACCATCAACTGGAAGCACATTCTTGATAGTTAAATCTCTATTTACTAGAATGTTACCTTCACTAAGAATAGTTGACTTGCGATTGTCTCCGAAGGTGACACTCACTTGATCTTTCAAGACCAAATTTGTAAACTTAGATGCATCTCCAGTCATGTGTCTAAAGTAACTACTATTTAAGTATCATTTGTTGCTTCTACTTGAAGATTCCTAAAAAAAAGGGATTATTTATTTGGTATCCATTTGAGTTTAGGGTCCTTTTTTGGTTATTGTAACAAAGATTTCTCTCTTAGGAACCAAAACTAGCTTGCTTTTGATTCAAATATATGGTTCTTCTTATTACACAATTGTGTGCAATAAGATCAATTTTGCCACAATATTTGCATTCCCATGAGTGGCTCTCATAAATCGAGTTTTATGTGGCTTATACTTTCTTTTTTGTTATAGTCAATTCCATATTTGTTTGAATCACACATTTGACTTCTAACAATGTGTTTAAGTTATTTTTCCCTTTGGTAAACTTGGCTATCGTTGCCTTTGAATCATCTAAGCTAGCTTTTAATATGGTATTTTCATTTCTTAATTCCTCTAGCTCTTTTAGTCATGCATTATCACAATTATTTGTATGATTATCATCTTTAAATGTCTTATTATCTATATCTAAAAAACCAACTTCAATTTTCATTTTCACATTTTATTTACTTAATTTGTCATTTTCAAGTTTCAAATAATTATTTTCCTCATTTAAATTTTCATTTTTATCCTTCAACTTGTTATATTCTCTTTTGAACACATCCATCTCTTTTCTTACATTTGACATCATTTTTATGAACACTTGATTTTTCTTTTATAGTTTCACTACTTCTTTACAAAGGTCATTATACATGGTGGCTAATTCATCGTAAGAAGGAGATGATGGAAAACTTATCTCATGATCCAATGCCATGAACCACACATTTTCATCTAGTCGTTTGAGTCATCATCACTTCAAGTGGAATGAAAGCTCTTTCCTGATCCCTTAAGGCTTTCTGAGCATTGGATAACATTGTTGAATGTGTTCTAGCTTGTAATATTTGTAGCAAGTTATCACATCCTTCCTTTCCTTTTGTATCTTGAGGAGCTACTATCAACATCCTTCTTTTATCTGTTGTTGAACTTTATGAACTTCCTGAACTTTTTGGACATTAAGGCAAACTCCTCCTCCTCATCATCATCTTTTTCACTAAATCATGACTTATAGC